>CM060881.1:133728333-135092500 GCA_030762935.1 Hymenopus coronatus
GTAAACAATGCCCTATGCTCCACATTGGAGTTACAGGAAATAACTATAGGTAAGTAAAATGGAAATAAAGAAACAGAGTAGGCTAAAGTGATAGTAAAGTATTTAATTTGCTCTCGCAATGCAATTGACATCTCTTTATATCGTCAAGAGAACACTGAAAGAAAAACGGATGATGACTTCCTGTTTGAGAACAGTATAAGTAGAACTTTTAAAATTGAAACTAATAACGAGAATATTTCGGAAATCATTAACTCTAAAACAAACAAAAAAGTGTATAATATTATAAGTTATGTGTTTTAACGAGATCTACAGCTTTTGGATAGGAAGTTTTTGTCTATCTCTTACAGTTACCATACGCAAGTACCTAATTCAGAATGAGGAATTTGGAGACTACATTTTATTTCTCGTGTAAATATCTTTAATATACGCATTTTAATCAAAATTGTTACACATTTTTGAGAAAATCAAAATTTTCGATTAATTTAGGGGATAAATGTTAGTTTGGGATGGGGAGTTTTCTTGAAAATCTTCGCATTTCATCCTTGGAAGAGCTGAATGTAAACACCAGTTTGGTATTTAAGGACGCGCGCAAATTTTCTCTATTTTTTTTTTATTTTATTTTTACTCAGGGAAACCTAAAACATGTAATTCCACTGACATGTAAGTATCGAATGCAATAATTTCTCTACTTATGTACCTGTGTACTATGTACTAAGTATATAAAGTAAAAAAGTCTATAGTTTTGGAAACTAATGATAAGAACTTTTTCCTTTGAAGTTTTAAAAGTAAGACTTAATTTTGGTTTACAAGACCAACATTTTATTATTAAATTATTAAAACATTTAATAAATATTTTGGTGTTTTAACTAAAAAAGTTAAAATTACTCTAATATATATTAAAATGTATAATATATGTATATATATATATATACAATAACGAACAAAACTAATTGATTTAAATTATTATATAAATACATATGACCCAGTCAAAAACGGAAAAAAAAAGTAGAAATAAAACTCTGTCCTACAATCAGCCAAAATATGAGCCTATGTTATACTAGGTCTGCTCTTCGGTCAGTTGAAAAGAAAAATATTTTTCCTTTGCTAAATGATATGCATTTTGAACTGCATAAAGAGGGCGCCATTTTTATGGACATTGCGTTGTTACTCATTGCTTCTGTTGTATGAAAGAGTGAGTGTCAGGTAACATCGGAATTGTATTTGCTTGTACCTAACAGCTGTGGACATAAGAGGTGTTGAAGAAAGAGTCGTTAGAGAGATGCGTAGAAAGTTTGCCTTTGGGCCACAGAAGGTGGACCACACCTTCAACGTCGTGCACCGCTACCCACCTGACCGAACTCTTGAGATCCTGATGAACAGGTGCACCTCACCTCACTGTGTCCTAACTTCAAGTCAATAACGACGATGTACCCAGTGTTGCCAATACATGATTTATTTTTTCTTCAGACCAACACATAAAATCCGCCAAAATTAGAAATTTCCGTATTCTCTTTCAATTTTTGGTTTCTTGGAAAAATGTCTTGATTAGATCTGAAAGACGATAAAGGAATCTATTTGCACAGTGATTAACTAGAATCAATATAACAGCAGTTCTGCAGCTTTACGTTCATACGTCTGTTTGGTAGGCTGAAATGACAATTTTAACTGTAAAATTAAAGAGGGTTCAGCTGCTTTTAAATGTTTGTTATTTTTTCCATGAAAAAAAGTAAATTTGACAAGCGTACATTCACGTTGCATTGGAATATTTGCACCGCGCACTAGTGGGTTCCCGGACACCGCTATCTACCATTCCTTTATTTGTTCGTTATTTAATCATTTTATTTAAATGGCATACATACCGCTTAGCTTTCTGTTCAATCAGGCAATTAAAACTGAAGAAAAAACACTACAAAGTAACTGGTAGGTAACATGCAACGAGGTACCACAATGCAACACCGAATTAGCACTGCGTTCACTATGCTGCATTCAGAATATTCATAAAGCCAGAGCTCGCTCTCTCTCTATCTCTCTCTGTCTCTCTCTCTCTCTCTCTCTCTCTCTGTGTCTCTCTGTCTCTCTCTCTCTCTGTGTCTCTCTGTCTCTATCTCTCTCTGTCTCTATCTCTGTCTGTCTCTATCTCTGTCTGTCTCTATCTCTGTCTGTCTCTATCTCTCTCTCTCTGTCTCTATCTCTCTCTGTCTCTCTCTGTCTCTCTCTCTCTGTGTCTCTCTGTCTCTATCTCTCTCTGTCTCTCTGTCTGTCTCTATCTCTGTCTGTCTGTCCCTGTCTCCCTGTCCCTCTCTCTCTCTCTCTCTGTGTCTCTCTCTGTCTCTCTGTCTGTCTGTCTCTGTCTCCCTGTCCCTCTCTCTCTCTCTCTCTCTCTCTCTCTCTCTGTGTCTCTCTCTGTCTGTCTGTCTCTATCTCTGTCTGTCTGTCTCTGTCTCCCTGTCCCTCTCTCTCTGTGTCTCTCTCTGTCTCTCTGTCTGTCTCTATCTCTGTCTGTCTGTCCCTGTCTCCCTGTCCCTCGCTCTCTCTCTCTCTCTCTTTCTGTGTCTCTCCCTGTCTCTCTGTCTGTCTCTATCTCTGTCTGTCTGTCTCTGTCTCCCTGTCCCTCTCCCTCTCTCTCTGTCTCTCTCTCTCTCTCTCTCTCTCTCTCTCTCTCTCTGTGTCTCTCTGTCTCTATCTCTCTCTGTCTCTCTGTCTGTCTGTCTCTGTCTCCCTGTCCCTCTCTCTCTCTCTCTCTCTCTCTCTGTGTCTCCTCTGTCTCTCTGTCTGTCTCTATCTCTGTCTGTCTGTCTCTGTCTCCCTGTCCCTCTCTCTCCCTCTCTCTCTCTCTAAATATATATATATATATATATATATATATATATATATATATATATACATATACATTCACATTAATTATCTATGTACACTTGTGAGCTGAACTTTGTTCTGAATGAATTGCACACATCCAGGGTTGCTAATTTGACAGATTTTCCGCCAAAATTGATGGATTTTCAAGTTGTAAGAAGGGGAAAATTTAGTTTTGACGCTTGACGGATTTTTTGACGGATATTAATGTTGTATATATATATATATATATATATATATATATATATATATATATATATTTCGACAGAGGTTGACGAATGTTAATACTTTCTGATTAAACTAGAATTCAGTCAAAAACTAAATTTTATCATCATACAACTTGAAAATCCGTCAATATTGACGGAAAATCTGTCAAATTGGCAACCCTGGATGTATCCAATTCACTTGTAACATCAAAGCAAAGTTGAGTTCACAAGTTTGCATAGATATCTTGTGGATATCGAATGTGAATGGAGTACGTCGGAAATACGAGGGTCTTCCAGAAAGTAACGAACGGTTTGTCATAACTTAACAGCGAAACCTTAATTACAAAGTTACAATACTTTACTCTATTTCTCAACGTAATATCCATTCTATTAAGACATTTATTATCAAGTTGTACCAGGTTTTCAATACCGAGTTTAGGGGATGGTAAGGGAATGGCACTTAATGAAACTCCAACTATTTTTTTACTTAAAATATATGTATTTTTGTTCAAACTATAGCCCTGGTTAAAAGTCAGTCATTGTACTTTGGGTTTCTGTTCAGAAATTGCATGTTTATTTCCACTAAAGCTGATTTGCCTTATAACTTGTAAAAAGTTATAGAGTACTAAATTACTACGTACACATTCAAACATTTTTAAGGAAACTTTTTAAATTAATTGGATACCATTTCATAACTTAAAAATTATTGCTGAATTCACAGCGAGAAAATTACAACTATAAACCGATGAGCAAAACTCTTTTTCTAGAATTATTACAATGAAATAATATCATTTAAACATGGTGAGGAACATGTAAAAAAATAGATTTGAAGTTTTAAGACTAGAATATAACAAATACACATGTGCAGGAAATACATGCTTTAAATAATAATTACAGTGCTGAAAGGGCACGTTAGTATTAAAGGAATTGCACTTCACCCAAAAATTCAATACGAATATGTCAATGTAAATACACGTTTTGAGGTCCCTGTATCAACGTTAGAAAAAGGTCTATGTGTATGTTTGTTTGTCTATGAAAACGATAACTTAAAACGATAAGTCGGTAAAATACCAAACTTGGTAAGTTTAGTATCTTTAAAAATGCGATATGAAGATTTTGAAAAAAAAAAAAATCCCCCCTCCCCACACTACCCTTTAGTACATAGGAAAAGAAATCGAACATTTTGATTTCCTCAAAAATTGACAACAATTACGATTAAAATGTCGTATATTAAAGATACGAGTATTTAATGACAACTGAAATATATATCTTGCAGAAACGACATCGAAATGGGAGTTTTGTTTATGGACGCTCTTTAACTGCTGTGGTTCTCAGCGTCCCATTCTATACTGGGCGTGAAAGATCACTTAATTTTGCTCAGAGGCTTCTCTATCAGGCTTGAGGTTCTTTTACGTACCGTAAATCTACGACACGGGACCAACGGCTTTACTTCCCTTCCGTAGGAAACCATCCTACGGATTTTTACGCCCGAAAAAATCCATCGTCCTCCGCAGCATGATAACCGTTACACCACGGAGGACGATTTGCATTTTCAGAGAATAAACTCTGAGAACCTCTTTATTCCGAATGAATTTTGCTCAAGTTTGCATACCCGGTAAACCTCAAGAGATCGACAAAAAATCTCGTTAAACACACAATTTATGTTATATACATTTTTTGTGAAGTCGGCCATTTCCGAGATATTCCCTGTTATTGGTTTCAGTTTTAAACTACTTAAAACTTTTCTCATACAAGAGTTTGTTAACTCCTGGCAACGAAATAGATTCAACCACATGGCAAACCAGCTTATAAAACATTTGACTATCGCTTTAGCCTGGTTTATTCTCTTATTTCTCTTCTACTTACAAGGAAGCAATTAATAAAACCATTTCTGCTAAGATGTATCTTGATTAGCAAGAATTAGATAGAAAAAAAAATTAAACAATAATTTGTTACACAGCTGTAGAGAAAGTCGTATGAAGGGACTCATCAGATTTTTAACAATAATTTGTTGCAGAGATATAGAGAATCATGTGGATGGAACACGTCAGATTTTAAGAAAATGCCTGTATGTCTGTCTGTTTGTGAACACGATAATTTGAAAACGAAAAATTAATAAAATACCAAAATACCAAACAATAATTTTAACAACAGCCTGGGTGTGGCATGGTGATTTTGAGAACATTCACCCGACTTAAACTACTCTTTACATGGAAAAAGTTTCGAAAATGGTGATTATTTAAAAAATGACATAATGATTTTTTAAAAATCCGCATATTAAAGATATTTACAATATAAATAATAATAATAATATATATATATATATATATATACGTGTTCTAAAATGTCGTTGGAAAACAGTTGCTGATTGCGTTCTAGCAAATTCCAACACGCAATATGCCTTTTCCACAGGATCTTCCGCCATTTCAGCTTCTGCAACAACAAACAAAACACTACAGCGTTACCAATAGTAACAAACGAAGCTTTGAGAGTTTCTCAACATACCTCCAAAATAATTAGGTTGCTATCTCTAATAGTTTTTGTTTTACAGGCAGTTGAAGTTGTCTATTTCTTTTGTAGTAACCCTGTTTATATATAGAATTTTCTGGGAATAGCCGCTTAAGACCTCTTCTGGATGAATTATGCATGGCAAATACCGTAAGGAGAAAGCTTACTACACAAAAATATAGATTAAAAACTGAAACCAATAACAAGGAATATCTCGAAAACGGCCAAATCCATGGAAAAAATGTATATAGACAGATATTAGGTGTTTTAAGTACATCTACATTTTTGTGTAGTAAGTTTTTAACTATCTCAGAATTTAATTTATTCATTCAGAATAAAGATGACCTCAGAAGCCATTCCCAGGAAACTAAAAACATACTGTTTATTTGTCATGTAAATATCTTACACATTAGAGATTGTAATCAAAATCGCTAGAGCCATTTTTGAGAAAATCAAAATTTTCGAAATATTTTCCATGTAAAGGGTAGTTGGGGGTGGGGAATTTTCTTGAAAATCGTCGTGTCGCAACCTTGGAAGATACTGAACTTAAGCATTTTTTTTTTTTTTTGGACTCGGGGGATCTCGTAACATATTTCCGGTGAAATATCGATATCAAATTTTTGAGTGGAATACAATACTCGTCTATACACTATGTGCATAGTACGTGTAGAGAAAGTAAAAAAAATGTCTAAATGACATTAATTGTGTTTTAACGATATCTATATTTTTGTGTAGTAAGTTTCTGTCTATCTCTTATGGTTTAGCAGTTCTGCAAAATGCACCCAGAATAAAGAGGTCTTCAGGGGCTATGTTCAAGAAACTCAGGATATTCATTTTATCTTCATGTGAATATCTGATTATGCGGAGCCATTTTTAGAACATATAAAATTTCGAAAAATGTCCTATATAAAGGGTAATTTAGGATGGGGGAATAATCCTAATATCTTCGTGTCGCAAGCTTGGTACATGTTTAACCGATTTTTCGTTTTTGAGCATGGGTTAACGGACACACACACACGCGCGCGCCCGTGCACACACACAGAGTCAACATTTTCCTAAAATGTTTTTTCTCGAATAATATGTGAATTTCTAATGATTTCCCGGTATGGAATCTTTCGGTGGAATACAATATCTCATCAACCTATGTGCTACATTCTGGTTGGTCGCCATTTTTGTGCCTCACGTCTTATATCATTCCAAGTGCCAAGAATAAGGCCGACCACTTAAAGTGTAATGTTCGAAGTTTCGTGCCAAAATAGTTTCAGTTTTACTAGAAAGTATCATTTTCGAACTCAAAATAAATCCCAGTTTGTAAGAGGGAGTCCTTACTTCTTATGGGCATAACATTGGAAGATTACATACTAACGTACGCATTTTTACTTTCTCCATACGCACTATGTACATAGTGTATAGAGAAAGTATTGCACTCCACCCAAAAATTCGATACCGAGATTTTACCGGAAATATGTTTTAGGGTCCCCAATATCCAAAAAAAGCATTTTCACAAACAGGTCCGTGTGTGTGTGTGTGTGTGTGTGTGTGTGTGTGTGTGTGTGTGTGTGTGTGTGTGTGTCCGTGTGTCCGTGTGCCTGTGAACACGATAACTCAAAAACGAAAAGTCGGTAAAATACCAAACTTGGTATTTAAGTTTAGTATCTTCCAGGGATGCGACACGAAGATTTTGAGAAAAATCCCCCCACCCCAAACTACCCTTTACATGGAACTTTTTTCGAAAATTTTGATTTTCTAAAAAATGGCACTAACGATTTTGATTAAAATATCATATATTAAAGATATTTACCTGACAAATAAAATGTATATTTTGAATTTTCTGGGAATAGCCTCTGAAGACTACTTTATTCTGGATGAATTTTGCATAACTACTAAACCGTAAGAGAAGGACAAAAACTTAACACATAAAAAAGTAGAGCACGTTAAAACACACAATTTATGCTATATACATTTTTTTTTCGTGGAGTTGATCGTTTTTGAGATATTCCTTTTTCTTGGTTTCAGCTTTGAAAAACTTATACTTTTCTCATACAGGAATTTGTCAACTCCTGTCCACACAAACAAAGGAACATCAGTCACATAGCAACCAGCTTTTGGCTTTCACTTTAACTTATGGTACTCCCTTATTTCGCTTGTATTTACAATAAAGCAAGGAATAAGATTATTTCTGCTAATTTTCCTCGATTAACATGAAATAAATAAAAGATAAGCTTATTAACAATAATTTGTTACAGAGAGATAGAGAAAGTCATGTGAATGGAACACATCAGGTTTTTACTTTTTCTACACGTACTATGTACATAGTGTATAGAGAAGGTATTGCACTCCACCAAAAAATTCGATAGCGAGATTTCACCGGAAATATATGTTTTACGGTCCCCTGTATCCAAAAAAGTATTTTCAGAAAAAGGTCCGTGTGTGTGTCCGTGGGTCACGTGTGTCTGTGTGTCCGTGTGTCTGTGAACACGATAACTCAAAAACGAAAAGTAGGTAAAATACCAAACTTGGTATTTAAGTTTAGTATATTCCAGGGACGAAGATTTTGAGAAAAATCCTCCCATCCCAAACTACCCTTTACAAGGAACTTTTTTCGAAAATTTTGATTTTCTAAAAAATGGCTCTAACGATTTTGATTAAAATATTGCATATTAAAGATATTTACCTGACAAATAAAATGTATATTTTGAATTTTCTGGTAATAGCCTCTGAAGACTACTTTATTCTGGGTGAATTTTACGGAATTTTACATAACTGCTAAACCGTAAGGGATAGATAAAGGCTTACCACACAAAAAATGTAGAGCACGTTAAAACACACAATTTATGCTATATACATTTTTTTCATGGAGTTGATTGTTTTTTAGATATTCCTTGTTTTTTGTTTCAGCTTTAAGAAACTTACTTTTCTCATACAGGAGTTCCAACACCTGTCCATACAAATAAAGGAACTTCTGTGACATAGCAACCAACTTTAGACTATCACTTTAACCTATGGTACTCCCTTATTTCTCTTCTACTTACAAGGAAGCATGAAATAAGACTATTTCTACTTATTTTTACTCGATTAGCAGAAGTAAATAGAAGCATAAGCTTTTTAACAATAATTCGTTGCAGAGGAGTAGAGAAAGTCATGTGAATGGCAAACACAGATTTACCACTCAAATTTTGTATGACCTCAGTCAGATTCAAGTCAAATACGTTTGTAATGGGCGTGTTTTTTATAGGCTTTATTGTTTATCTTGGGGGACTCTTTCATAAGCTATAATTTCATAGATCAACTGAATACCTGATAACTCAACTCAGATGCGTCATTGTTTTCCACTTTCTCGCTATCAGCAGATAAGGGAGTAACGCTGTCATTAGTCCATTCATAAACCATTGGTCACGTCAAAATTGAGAGATAAACTTTACTGCATTCCAGGTGTTAACAGCTACTCAATTTCATGAAATGTGTTCGCTTGTCATTGCATAAGCGACCAGGAAACCGTTTAGTTCTCTCTTTAATTAAATATGAAATGTGTCAGAGCAATATGGTATTTTATTATTTCCAGATCATGTTTCATATAAAGCTGACCACGTTTGGTATTCTTCTGCTCCTCCTTTTGTTTCCCTTTCATGATTGGCCAATACACACTTTTAAATAGCGATATATTATGTTTGTTATACGACTTAGTTCATGGGCTCCAAAGATATACAGGGTTACTACAAAAGAAATAGACAACTTCAACTGCCTGTAAAACAAAAACTATTAGAGATAGCAACCTAATTATTTTGGAGGTATGTTGAGAAACTCTCAAAGTTTCGTTTGTTACTATTGGTAACGCTGTAGTGTTTTGTTTGTTGTTGCAGAAGCTGAAATGGTGGAAAATCCTGTGGAAAAGGCATATTGCGTGTTGGAATTTGCTAGAACGCAATCAGCAACTGTTGTCCAACGACATTTTAGAACACGTTACCACAAAACGCCACCGACTAGACAGTCAATCTACGACTGGTATAGAACATTCGAGACAACGGGATGTTTGTGCAAAGGGAAGAGCTCGGGAAGACCAAGAGTTTCGGAAGAAAACGTTGAACGTGTTCGTTCTGCCTACATAAGAAGCCCACAGAAATCGACATCTAGGGCAAGCATGCAATTACAAATTCCACAGCAAACTGTATGGAAAATCTTGCGGAAGCGACTGCACATGATGCCTTACAGTTGCAGTTTCTGAGTGAAGAAGATAAGGTCATACGGCGTGACTTTTGCATCGACATGTTGCGACATGATGAAGGCGATGCTGGTTTTTGTGAGCGCATCATTTCAGTTTTGTGGTAACGTGTTCTAAAATGTCGTTGGACAACAATTGCTGATTGCGTTCTAGCAAATTCCAACACGCAATATGCCTTTTCCACAAGATTTTCCGCCATTTCAGCTTCTGCAACACCAAACAAAACACTACACACTACAGCGTTACCAATAGTAACAAACGAAACTTTGAAACTTTCTCAACATACCTCCAAAATAATTAGGTTGCTATCTCTAATAGTTTTTGTTTTACAGGCAGTTGAAGTTGTCTATTTCTTTTGTAGTAACCCTGTATAGAGAGATTAGATTGGAAATGCCCTATCCTTAAGAATTGGGGTTGTTGAAGCAGTATTTTCGCGCAGCAGCCATAGTTGGTCACACTTTTGAGATTGTGTGGTTTAAATGTGCACACAAAATAAGATTTTGTGGTGTTAAATGTTAAATTAAATATTAAATTTAGACTGTAAGTTTTAAACCAGTATAATGGCCAATACGTGTGTGGCAGTTGGATGTAGTTTCTCGGATAGCGGAAGCAAAAACAAGGATGGGAAATGTGTTTCAACACATAGGTTAGTGTAGTAATTTAAGTGATTTTTCGGTGGTATACTTAGAGACGTATATCATAATCAACAGAACGATTCTATATTGTTTGTTAGATTTTGGATTTCCAACTCGGAAAGTCCGTTGAGAAGCTTGGTTGAAGGTAATTCCCACACAAAATTGGCAACTTACTCCGGTTTATAAGAAACCTTTTGCTAATTCGGCCATTTAGCAGTTATTGTGATAAATAATTACTATCAAATTATGTGTTTATGATACGAGAATACGAGAGGGGCGTGTTCTCGAACTCCGAATGCAATGGTAATTATCGCAATATTCCTCGACCGAAATTCTTGAATAATATCACAGTCTACTAGAGCTTTAAACCAATGCTGTAATATATGGTACAGCCTTTTGTTACATTAGCGGTAGTTTTATACCAAGAAATTAGAATAAATGTATGTTATGGCCTTGCAGTGATGTTTACTGCAATAACACCAATTTATCAATAACTTACTTTGTTTTTACTTCATAAACTTGGAAAAACAATTAATTTGATAGATGCTGCGTAAGGTGTATATGGTAGTGTGTAGTGCTACAAGATGGCGGCTCTTGCTTCACAAAAACTAACATTTCCGCCCTGTGATAGACTCGGCCAATCCATTCTATTGCCAATAGGGTTGCCAACTTGAGGAATTTTCCATCAGAATTTTAGGTTTTATGACGGGCAAAATTTAGTTTTGGCGGATATTATTAAATTAGCTAACGTAATATTGGTTTTCTTTAGAACAACTGTCTGGGATGTAAATATCTGTGTACCTGCGAGACAGTGTCATAATATATACATATATGTATAATACGAATTTCATTAAGTACATATAAGTTGTAAGCGAAAACTCAATTGAAAAGAAGGCTTTTGATTTCCTTCCTGTTAAGCAAAGTAAACAACAACTGTATTTAATTTAGTAACAAACATCTCGGATGACTGAACGTCTGCGCAAACATAACATTGTGGCTTATGGCTCTAATTTCTCTTGTGAACAAAGATAAGGTACATGTCTCTAGTATCACACTAACAAAGATTATTTATTACTGCCTAAATTGCTCTGGCATATAAACATTTACTGCAATAATGTCATGCATTTATCGTGCTTTACTATATGAATCAGTGTGAATACTGAATGCAGCAAGTGAACACAGTGCTAATTCAGTGTTCCATTGCGGTGCCTCGTATGTTTAACAATTACTTTGTTTGCTTTTTTTTTTTTTAATTGCCTTAGGTAAAGCGGTATTTACGACATATTAGTAAAGAATCGTTAAATAATGATAAATTAAAGGAATGGTTGGTAGTGGTGCCTGGTGAACATAGTAGTGCTCGGTGCAAATATTGGCAATGCGACGTGAATATGCACTTATCAGGTGTCCCAGAAGTGCCCGACTTAACAAAGAAAGCACAACAATTTTGGGGAAAAAGATCTTTATTCTTCCTTTCAGCTCGATACACTTTTTCTAGCGATGCTCAATAGCTTTGACACCCTGTTTATAGTGAGAGCTATCGAGGTCTGCAAAATAGCCATCAACTGTAGACTCATCTCTTCATTGTTGGCAAATCTACCACCAAACCATTTCTTCATGAGGAAGCAGTTCGAACTTTAACTCATTGATTTTGGCCATGGATAATGGACGTGTGAACTGGTACATTGTCTTGATGAAACAAAACTTTATTTTTCGCCAAACGCGGCCGTTTTTTTTTGCTCGATTTCATTACTCAAATGCTGTAAAGAGTTCGCATAATATTCGCCATTGGTTACTTTTGAGATAATAGATAAAAATTAACCCGCCTGCGTCCCAGAAAACTGACGCCGTGACCTTGCCTGCAAATGAAACTATCTTTGCTTCTTTGGAGCCGATTCTCCCCTTCCAATTCACTGTTTTGATTGTTCCTTCGTCTCAAGTGTGAAGTGATGGGCCCAGGTTACTTCGATTGTTATAAACTGAGCTTTATTGCAGTGAAATATTGCAAAACTCGACTGAAACATTCTCACAACGCTGTTTTTTGTCCTTTTGTGAGCAAACGCGGCACCTACCTTACACACAACTAACTCATCTCCAATTTTTCAGTCAGTATGCGATCGATGTACAGAACTTTTTAAAATGCCTGCAATTGCTAGCTCGCACACTTTCAGTCGACGGTCTTCCAATAACATTTTCTGGACTAGTAAACTCATTTGGTCGGCCACTGCGATTATTCGTCTTGGCAGCTCGTACGGCCGCGCTTAGGCTCTGCCACCCAATATTTCGCTGTTGTAAACGAAGGAGCAGACTCCCCCAAAGTAGAATCTAACTCAGTTTTAATATTAGTTAGACTAAGACCTTTCCAATAAAAGTATTGTATCGCATAACACTGACCAGTTTTAACCATGTTGACAAATTCGCTGAGGGCATTCACTAATGATGGCTGCCAAACAAATGCTAAACAATGTAAAATCGTCAAACTTCAAACTTGAGCTTTCTAAGGTTGGTTTGTTGTTGTTTGAAACAACAACCGCTATCTATACGTCAGGTCAAGTACTACTGGAACAGCCTTTGTACTTCTTCATGGAAAAAGTAAGCAAGATTTAAAAACAGCTGAACTCTTTTCAACTTAACAGTCAAAGTTGCTATTTCAGTCTATCAAACACGTATGAACGTGCAGCTGCAGAAGCTGCTGTTACTTTGTAGTTAATCACTGTGCAATTAGGTCCCTTGATATGTTTGAGATATCAAGAATTTTTAGAAGGTGCTAGCTGACCTTAAGTTTTAATTTAATGTTTATTTTTTAAAAGAAAATACGGAAAATTTTAATTTTGACGACACTCGCCAATGCGAAATGCAAGGAGAGCGCTATGGGCAGCAGTTCTTAATGAAACAAATGAATACTCATCTTTGCAGGTTCATACGAGGGATATCAAGGGAGAACTGCAGTAATAAATAGAACAAGAACCCCACTTTGTTATAACTAATGCTTAATACTTTAACATATACATTTAGGTATGTTTTACTCAACTGTTTTCATTAGAAGTGCCCGGTTTTTGTTCTGGAACTTTGGTACTGGACTCTTGAAACCGTATAAGGTCCTTCATAAGTCTGTTCAAACATTAAGTGGTTATAAATATTGTACTATTGAGATAGGAAAGGAAAAAAAAAAAAAAAAAGAAGACGAAACATTTGGAAGATGTTCAAGCTATAGCATTCTGTCAGCGACACCAGTATTTTTCAGAGAATGTCTTTGAATACTGGCAATTTGTTTCGAGATTGCATTTTTCACATACAGTAGGGCTGTAGAGGAAAACTCGTTCTTTAATGTAACCCAACAACCGAAAGTTGGTTGGATTATGTTTCCCATATCGTGATTTCTCAGTCTAGAGATGATGAAGTTCTGTAACATGCTGCAGTAGCGCTCTTTGTTTACTGTAACAGACAGTCTTATTGTCTTCTTCGAAGATATATTGGGAATGATGAATTGTGAAGTATAGGCACACCATATAATAGCATCCAAATCATAAAGACCTTGTTGGATCAAGTTTTATGCCCTTGTCTGATCAAAGTATAACCTTACGCGTGTTACCCCAATGAGGAATCGTGATATCAAAAACAAAGTCTTCATGCAAAATGGAGCTCCGCTCCTCAACTACACCCCAACAAAACAATTAATTACGTATATGTTTGGCGATCTGTTATCAGTAGCCCTTTCCAACAATGTGGCCTCCAATCTTCAGATCTCAATCCGGCCGACTTTTGGTTTGTGGGGTTACCTTAAAGAACGCGTTTTCTTCACACATCCAACAACACTACCGAAACTGGAAGATGGCATTTCCAAACAAATTACTAATATTCCAAGGGTTATCTGCCAAATCCTGTGCATAGTGTTATCATTACCTTTAATAATTTCTTTAGGGTCGTTTTATTCCTCTGATAGCAAACATCAACAAGCATCAGACATTATTATTATTATTATTATTATTATTATTATTATTATTATTATTATTTAACTCTTGCAAAATCTCTTCCCTTCTTTTTGGAAATAAGTATTTTAAATTCCCCATTATCTTAAAATGAAATGAAGTCTGAGTTGTGAACCCAAAACACTGTGAGACAATTAGTTGTTTGCTTCTAAGCAAATCCTATGAGACTCTATCGTGTTTTGGGTATTTTGCCTGTTGCTTATTTAATACTAGATAATTCAACCTGCTTCTTTTGTCATTATTAGAGTTATCCACATCATGCATGGAGTGAGCAGTGCTTCCATTTTTAACTTAGATGAGGAATGTTTTTACTTTCTCCACACATAGTATATAGTACATAGTATATAGAGAAGGCATTGTATTGCAGCCAAATATTCGATACCGAAATTTCATCGGAAATACATGTCTTTAGGTCCCCCGAGTCCAGAATAGCATTTTTAGAAAAAAGGTCCGAGTGTGTGTCTATGGGCAGAAAAGTCGCTTATATACCAAACTTGGTATTTAAGTTTGATATCTTCCAAGGATGCGACAAGAAGATTTTGAGGAAAATCCCCGCACCCCCTCAAGTACCCATTACATGGAACTTTTTTTCGAAAATGTTTATTTTCTCAAAAATGGCTCTAACGATTTTGATTAAAATATAGTACTTTCTATTTACCTGACAAATAAAATATATATCTGGAATTTTCTGGGAATTCTACTTTATTCTGGATGAATTTTACGGAATAAGAGATAGACAAAAGTTAACCAGATAGAAAATGTAGGACTCGTTAAAACACACGAATTATGTTATATACATTTTTTTCTCGTAAAGTTTATCGTTTTTGACATATTCCTTGTTATTAGTTTCAGCTTTAAAATACTTATGCTTTTCTCATACGGGAATTTGTCAACTTCTGTCTATACAAACAAAGGAACTTCAGTCACATAGCAACCAGCTTTTGACTAATTTCTATTTCTCTTCTACTCACATGGAAGGAAGTAATAAGGTTATTTAGTTTTGCTTATTTTTTTTTTTTTTTTTTTTTTCTATTAGCATGAAGTAAAAAGAAGCATGAGCCTTTTAACAATACTTTGTTGCAGAGATGTAGAGAAGGTCATATGAATGGAACACATCGGATTTTTCACTTTATCATCCCCTTTCTTTTTAGTGTTTCTCTCCCTCTTCTATTTTGCCTAATTAGTCATCTTTTCCCATTTCATTCCCTCTCCTCCGCTTTCTAATGCTCAACCTTTATCACTTATTCTGCTGGTTTCCTCTTCTCTGTGTAATTTCTTTCGCTGTTTACCCTTCTAGTATAGAAACTTGCAAGCCATCGCTTGGGGCTTGAGCAGACGACTCTGGATCAGAGAGAGTAGCTAGGATGGGTGAGCATCCCGTTGCTTGGTATAAGAGTGAGGTAGAAGATGAAATAAAGGTAAAATGGATCAAAGGAAAGGTGATTAAGGAGCAAGCGGTGGAATGATTAGAGGAGGAAACCGGAAAACCCGGAGATAACTCGCCCAGACTCCTTTGTCCACCATAAATCCTATATGCAGTACCCTGGGATCGAACTCGTCCTCTTTGTACATGTTTTCAAAACCAGTGCTGTTCTTGAGGAGCTAATAACTCACAATTTAAATAAAAACATTAACACTACACAAACTTGTGACAGAATAGTTGGTCACCTTCGTCAACATACGGTTTCTTTTGATACTCGTGTCGCGTAGCAGGTATAGCTAATGATTACAACAGGAACGCCATTGGACAATCGCCTAAATGACACTTTCTACTCCCCTCCAGATCAATAGCGACTTCTCAAACGGTGGCTGAGTCGGAATGAGTTTGTTTTCAGCTGTTGCACAAACTATTGCTTATGCTTGTTAACCTCATGATGACCTGTTTACATATATGAATATTAGTAAAAAGAAGCTATTATAATCGATTACATATTCAGCGCGTCCTCCACAATATGTGAAGCATGTAATACAATATTAACAGCAGTCCACTTCATGTGGATAGGAGGATAGGATTAGATGAGAGTAATTTCAAAGGGCGACCGAAACTGGACGACGGGGGAAGAGTCACCGCGGAGGGTTCCTAACATTTTCCAAGCAGTTCTTCATCTCGATGTGGGAAGCACTAGAAGCCCGCGCGCCAGCTCGGACTAAATTCCCTAGGTCTACAGACGATTGCAAGAGATGTTTCCAGAGCGCAGTCACCACCACGGAAAAACGCCAGAACCGCAGTCCTCGCCTACATTTATAACCCTGAAACAAACCGGTTGGATGAAATGGAGGGGCAGAAAGCTCGGGTGAATGATGAAACTTTCCCAGCATTTGCCTACTGCTCAGGGAAAAGCCCATGGATTAGAGATGTTGGCCGCGGGAATCGATCCTACTACCTCCTGAATGCCAATAACAGAGGAAACGATTGAATTACCTTGCCCGGTTGGCTACAGGGTAATCCAGCATATCAATTATTTACCCAAAACAGAAAATTAACAGAACAAATATTAGTCTAGTTTTCTATTGAGATATATATATATATATATATATATATATATATATATATATATATATATATAGATTGATTGATATGTCAATACAAAATGATTCTTGTAGCTAACGATTTATTACATTTCTGCAAACATTTTGTTTTGAGCCAAAAGAACATAAACATTATGCTGCATCTATTAATTTTAATTAGTGTAAGCACACTAAAGCGCGTCTGAACATTAAAAGACAGGCCGCATTTTTGTCTCATCCAGAATAAAGAGGTCTTCAGAGACTATTTACAGAAAATTCAAAATATACAGTTTGTTAGTTATGTAAATATCTTTAAAATACGGTATTTTAAAATCTTTAGAGCCATTTTTGAGAAAAATAAAATTTTCAAACATTGTTCCATATAAAGGGTAGTTAGTGGTGGGGGAATTTCTTGGAAATCTTCGTGCAACATCCTTGGAAGATACTAGGCGCTAATAGCAAGTTTGGTATTTAACGTATTTTCGTGTTTAAGCTATGCTGTCCACAGACACCCACCCACACACGGACATTTTTCCATATAAAAGGTAGTTTCTGGTGGGGGATTTTCTTGAAAATCTTCGTGTCGCATCCTTGGAAGATACCAAACTTAAATACCAAGTTTAATATTTAACAGTCTTTTCGTTTTTGAACTATGCTGCCCACAGTCACACACACGGATATTTTTCCATGTAAAGGGTAGTTTTCGGTGGGGAATTTTCTTGAAAATCTTCGTGTCTCATTATTGGAAGATAATAGGCACTAAAAGCAAGTTTGGTATTTAACGTCTTTTCGTTTTTGAGCTATGCTGCCCACGGTCACACACATACACACGAACCTTTTTCTAAGAATTATTTTTGGTCTCAGGAGACCTCAAAACATATTTCAGCCTAGCTACTATGTACATACGTACGGGGCCAGAGAAAGTAACATTTGTCAATATTTTGCTAATATTAACCGACCCAGGGCTTTCAGGTGATATAATCTCAATCTCATGCACTAAGTTACAGTGCATTCATGTCTTCTTCCTTATTTCTTTTACAAACCTTTTCTTGTGGCGCTGCATACTCCCTCTTTTGTTTCTAGCCTAGTTCAATCGTCGTGTATTGTTTCTCATTACAAGTGCCTATCAAAACCGTTGCAGTTGCAGGTGTGGCAGGCAGTTCATGTAAAGAAATCTGAAGAAGCAGGAAGGCTCCCTAAAACGCTACAAAGAAACAATGCCGTGTGCACTCGACAGCCGAGCACCGGAGCTTTATTCCCCTTGCACATTTTTGTAAATGAGTGTTGAGCTGGCAAGTCGATATAATTGTGTCGCCTCAAGACACACTTGTGGTGGCTGAGGGGCTAGTAATGCGACCTCCATCTCTTTACCTCGAGTACTCTCCGTGCGACGGCGGAGGTGGAGGGATTACTGTTTCTCTTGAGGGTGCCTGCCGAGATTTCTTGTGCCAAAAGTGGTATCCTTCTGTAGCAGCTGGCGTCCACAATCTGACAGGTCCTCTTTATCATCAATGCCTGCTGTCTTCCTTTACGTTTTAAATCGAGCAGATTGTAGAAAAGCTGCTTTTGTCAAATGCATTTCTTGAAGCCTGCTATCAAATAATATGTGATGACTTTGAAATTATTTGTTTTACATGACCAGAAATAAAAAGAAAGAAAAAATGACAACTTTGATAAAAGTAAAAAATCTGATGTGTTACACTCACATGACTTTCTCTAGCTACTCTACAAACAAGTTTCTTACAAAAGATAATTCTTCGTTCAACACCACGCTAATCGAGATAAACATTAGCAGAATTGTATTACTTAGTTCCTCATAAGTAGACTGGAACTAAGGGAATGCATTAGGCTCAAGTGATAGTCAATGTTTTAAAAGCTGTCGTTATTCGATTGTCAATGCAAATCGCTTCTTTGCTTGGCCAGGAGTAGAACAAAAGGAAAACGGACACTTCCGTCTGAGAAAAGTGTACTTCACAACTGAAACTAATTACAAGGAATACCTCAAAACGATAAGCTGCATGAAAAAAATGTATATGACATAACTTGTGTATTTTAACAAGATCTACATTTTACGTATAGTAAGTATTTGTCTGTCTCTTACGGTTTACTAGTTATGCCAAATTAAGCAAAATTCATCCAGAATAAACAAGTCTTTAGAAGCTATTCCCAGAAAATTCAAGATATACATTTTATTGGTATTTTAATCCAAATGGTTTGAGCTAATTTTAAGAAAAACAAAATTTCGGAATTTTTTTCCATGTAAAGCATAGTTAGGGGTGGGGGGATTTTCTTGAAAATCTTCATGTCCCATCCCTGGAAGCTAGCAAACTTAAATACCAAGTTCGGTATTTAACCGTCTTTTCGTTTTTGAGCTATGCTGTCCACAGACGGACACACACACACGGACCTGTTTCTGAAAATGCTTTTTTTTTTGTCTCAAAGCCTGTATTTTCGGTGAAATCTGGACATCGAATTTTTGGGTGGAATACAATACTTCGCTATCCCTATGTACATTGTACATACGGGGCTAGAGAAAGTAAAAATATTGGAAGAATTTAAAATAGTAACAAGGAATATAGGAAATAGTTAAGTCGACAAAAAATGTATTTGACGTAAATTGTGTGCTTTAACGAGATCTACATGTTTTGTGCAGCAGGAATTATCTGTAGCTCTTACGCTTTGTCAGACAAGTAGGTAGAATGCAGAGAACTTAAGAAGACATTCTCAGAAAAATCAAATTATACATTTCATTTGTCATGAAAATATCTTAAACATATTATATTTTAATCAACATCGTTTGAGCCATTTTTGAGATGATAACATTTTTCGAAAACTTCGAAACCTTCTTCGTGTCGCATCTTTGGCATTTGACCCACTTTGAGTTTGACGTGTTAGACAGGCAGACATACACACGCGGAATAACTTTTTGGAACCTCAAAACGTGTATTTCCGGTGAAAGTTCGGTGTAGAATTTTTGAGTGGAATACAGGAGGCACTCCCCTAATCTACTATGATATGCAGTATAGAAAGGAAAAAGAAAATCTTATGTTCCATTCACATGACTTTTTCTACATCTCTGCCACAAAATAAAGTTAAAACGATTATGCTTCTATTTGCTTCATGCTAATCGAGAAAAAATTAGCAGAAATAGTCTTATTACTTGCTTCCTTGTAAGTAGAAGTGAAATATGGGAGTACCATAGGTTAAAGTGATAGTAAAAAGCGGGTTGCTATGTGACTGAAGTTCCTTTGTTTGTATGGACAGGAGTTGACAAATTCCCGTATGTGAAAAGTATGTTTTTCAAAGCTGAAACCAAAAACAAGGAGTATCTCAAAAACAATCAACTCCACGAAAAAAATGTATATAACATAAACTGTGTGTTTTAATGTGGTCTGCGTTTTTTGTGTAGTAAGTTTTTGTCCATTTCTTACGGTTTAGCAGATTTGCAAAATTCCGTAAAATTAATCCAGAATAAAGTAGTCTTCAGACACTATTCCCAGAAAATTGAAGATATACATTTTATTTGTTAGGTAAATATCTGTAATATACGATGATTTAATCAAAATCGTTAGAGCCATTTTTGACAAAATCGACATTTTCGAAAAAAGTTCCATGTAAATGATAGTTGGAGGTGGGGGGATTTCCTTGAAAATCTTCGTGTTGCATCCTTGGAAGATTCTGAACTTAAATATCAAGTTCGTTTTTTAACAGACACACACACTAACATTTTTCTAAAAATGCTTTTTTGGGGGGGAAGTCCCAAAACATATATTTCCGGTGAAATCTCAGTTTCGAATTTTTGGGTGCAATACAATACTTCTCTATACACTATGTACATAGTACGTATAGAGAAAGTAAAAAAATTGCTTATATTAAAATATATGTGTAAAGCTACACTAAAGGTCTTATCTTTTTTATAAACATGCCTAGTTTCTAACTGCGTTGTATGTCGTGTTCAGGCCCTTATTATTTGCAACGACAGAATTTTCCAGCAAGGGCTTCATTAGCGACCGATGGAGATATGTCTACCAGGGTCTATTGTCAAAGACATCGTTTATTGTTGTTGGTTTTCCCTCAGCGCTTTTTTTTTTTTTTTCTTTTTGTGCGTTATTTTTAAGCTTGGGAAAGTTCCAGATTAAATTCAAAGATGTAAACACCAGCATCAGCGGAGGTACGGAACAATTTTATTTGTCTTTCCGTCGAAAAAAGTAAATTTATATTGGGTATTCGTGTTCTACATTGCCGTTTCTGTCACGCTTAAAACTGCGAGTATTTCATAAGCTACAGAGCCACAAATACGTTTATAGCGCTTTTAAAACTATTGGTATAAAACTTTATTCTTAACAACAAAAATCATTAATTTAGAAATGATTTGAACAAGTAATACCAATATTCATCGCTAATACGTGCAGAAAATACCAATAAAATAAGAAAATATTATTATTCTGCTTTTGAGAAACATGGAGAGAAATTTAAAATTTGCCCGGCTCTGTATTCTGGTCGTAATGTGTCTTCCTCCCATTCAAAAGGTCCCTAGTTCGGATCTCGGTTAGATTGAATTACCTGGATGAGTTTTTCCCTTATCTAGAGAAGATGTCGAATAACTCTAAGCTGTATGGACCCCGGCTCATTTGAGCTTCCTTTCACCCATTTCGTGCATTATTCAAAATAACTTACCACTTAAATTATCCCTTCTCCCTAAAGCAAATATTAAGAAAATATTATCGAATAATTTTTAATTTATTATGTGTTACATCAATTTCTAAAGGCAAGATCTAATTTTGCAGGAAGCTCACAGATTTTATTTGCGATCGTTTCAGGGAGGGTAAAACAAATTTGTTTACATTAAATAAAAATTACTAGATTTCAAAGCATTTAAAGTTTGAAGTATGTTACGTTTGTTGCAGAAAAGCAACATGATGATAAATATGACAACTATATACCTTCTTAATCAATTATTACCATTTGTAGTCTGACGCATTTAACAGCTTACCGGAATAAAATTCAATTTGTCAGAAAGTGAATTAAAACAAGGATTTGTATGGTGTCGACTTTTAAAATAATTAAACCTTTATCGGGAATACTCACATAACAATAACTAGCTGATCGGTCCGAACATTTGCGCTGAGCTACGTTTGCGCCAAATGACATTTCCGCAGAGACGTCTCTTAATTAACTTCAGGTGAGGAGGTTTCAGTTAGTCATACCTCAACTAAATACATTTTCCCCCTCCCTGTGCCTTTGGATCATTTTGTAGCGAATGAAAATGGTGCTTCAATATTTTTTGTTTGTATATCCTTATTTAGTTGAAATTAAGTAAGCAGCAAAGTAATTTTAATCAGTTTCGACCTGATAGTAAGATAGATTCTTTGTAACATTGGTAACGACGAGGCAGTTCAGTTAAATACATTTAGTTAGACAGTTAAAACCAATTGAAAAATTCAAATGAATTCTCTTACCTTATTTATGGGAAAAGCTTTTGAATAAAACACTCCTAAATGAGTAGATTTAATATTTTACCCTTTTAGCATACTATAAGAAATGACTGGTGAGAAAAGTTGTATATAACCTTGGAAAGCAAAATAACCAGATATAGGCAAGAATTAATGACATAAAATTGCCTAAATGAGTCTAAATGAGAGTAATATGATATTTCGCATTTTTATAATGTTCATACTCTGCAGTTTTACGTGCACAAGCAATTCCATAGCTTATTTGAATATAGTTCCTTTTATTATTCTAAACAGGTAATAGGTTCCCTGCGAAGAGGAGATTTTGTGGGATGGTATAGTAAAATCTTTCTCGGAAACAGTGTTAATAGCATTTCTGAGGAAATGTCACCAAATTCTTTCTCGGAGCAGGTGTCACTCAGCGCATTTGCCACCACTCGCTTATAACTCTATAGCTACAGCTTTCTACGATTACCTTGTTTGCAATGTGTTAATATTACATGGATTTATTACTTTCTCTAGCCCGCATGTACAATGTACATAGTGGATAGAGAAGGTATTGTATTCCACCCAAAAGTTCGATACCGAGATTTCACCGGAAATATATGTTTTAGGAACCTCTTAAACAAAAAAACAAAAAAAGAACTTTCAGAAAAAAGTCCTGTCTGTCTATGGACAGTAGCTCAAAAACGAAAACACCATTAAATACCAAACTTGATATTTAAGTTTGGTATCTTCCAAGAATACGACACGAAGATCTTCAAGAAAATCCCCTACCCCAAACTACAATTTACAGGGACAATTTTGTTTTTCTTGAAAATGGCTCTAACCATTTTGATTAAAATACCACATATTAAAGCCATTTCCATCAGAAATAAAATGCATATCTTAAATTTTCTGGGAATAACTTCCGAAGACCTGTTTATTCTGGATGAATTTTGCATAACTAGTAAACTGTAAGCAATGGACAAAAAAAAAAAAAAAAAAAAAAAAAAAAATTAGATCTCGTTAAAATACACAATTCATGTCATATACATTTTTTTCGTGGAGTTTACCGTTTTCGAGATCTTCCTTGTTATTAGTTTCAATTGTAAGTACTTATAATTTTCTCAGACAGGAATTGTCCGTGTTTCTTTTGTTCTACTCCTGGCCAAGCAAAGAAGCGATTGCAATGACAATCGCATAACGACAGCCTGTAAAACATTTGACTATCACTTTAGCATAGCGCATTCCTTTAGTTACCTTCTACTTATAAGAAACTAAGTAATAAGAACATTTTGCTATTGTTTATCTCCATTAGTATTGTGTAGAAAGAAGAATCATCTTTTGTAAGAAGTTTGTTGTTAAGCAGATAGAAAAAGTCATGTGAGTGTAAAACAGATTTTTTTCTAAGTCATTTAAGTCCTGTATAGGTAAGTCATATTGGGCGGTGAAAAATGAAACAATTGAAATGATGCTTGAATGGACCCTGGGTTACAGTTTCCCAAAGGGGGAAAAAAACAACAAAACAAAAACTGATGCTAACTCTAACCGATTGAAAAAGTATTGCACTCCACCAAAAATTCGATACCGAGTTTTCACCGCAAATATGTTTTAGGGTCCCCAATATCCAAAAAAAGCATTTTCACAAAAAGGTCCGTGTGTGTATGTGTGTGTGTGTGTCCGTGTGTCTACACGATAACTCAAAAACGAAAAGTCGATAAAATACCAAACTTGGTATTTAAGTTAGGTATCTTCCAGGGATGCGACACAAAGATTTTGAGAAAAATCCCCCCACCCCCAACTACCCTTTACATGGAACTTTTTTCGAAAATTTTGATTTTCTGAAAAATGGCTCTAACGATTTTGATTAAAATTACGGATATTAAACATATTTACCTGACAAATGAAATGTATATCTTGAATTTTCTGGGAATAGCCTCTGAAGAGTAGTTTATTCTGGATGAATTTTACTAAATTTTGAATGACTGCTAAACCGTAAGCGATGGACAAAAACTTACTACACAAAAACTGTAGAGCACCTTAAAACACACAATTTATGTTATATACATTTTTTTTCGTGGAGTTCGTCGTTTTTGTGACATTTGTGTTGTTTTGGTATCTGCTATGAAAAACTTATACTTTTCTCATACAGGAACTTCTCAACTCCTATCCATATAAACAAAGGAACTTCATTGACATAGCAACCAGCTTTTGACTATCACTTTAACCTACGGTTGTCCCTTATTTCGCTTCTACTTACAAGGAAGCGAGTAATAAGACTATTTCTGCTAATTTTTTTCTGATTAGCATAAAGTAAATGGAAATATAAGCTTTTTAAGAATTATTTGTTGCAGGGATATGGAGAAAGTTATGTGAATGGTACACATCAGATTTTTGTACTTTGCACGCACACATATCTTGTAAAGTTTAAACTCAGAACAATTAATTTGCGTGCAGAAACCGTTTATACTAAGTTAGATTCCAAGAACTTCCATGATGCAGTATATATATTGTTTCAAAGTTGTCACATTGGTACACGACAATGTGTTACGCTAATTTATTTACACAACGAACGCATACTGTTACATACGTTAACTACTATTTAAATTAAGATCTTCGTGCCGTACCAACATTTTTATTAAATAATTATATTATATTCTAAACCACCACTAATTTAATCTACGAGTATAAGTGTGGGCAAATGTTTTTCTAGCATAACGAAAAGCAACTCTTTAAGAGGGAAAAACTGCTGGACCACTCGCCACTCATCTAGACGGCCCGGGTTCGATCCCAAGCCACCATATGTGAGATTTGTGGTGGAAAAGGGGCGGAGGGAAGGGTTTTCCCCGGTTTCCCCCGCCATCACTCCATCTTCATTCCATGTGTTACCAGTGTCATCGTCTGCGGTACCACAAGTAGTAAAAGCAGACGTTAAAAACTACTAAAAACGAAGGAAATGTTTAAAATGTCAGAGTTCGGAATTATAGACGTATCTCTACAATGCTTTATTTACTCATTCAAAAAATTAAAATTATAAATATGTGAATCATGTTTATAAAAGGAGCCTCAGCAAATAAGAGAGAAAAGTTTGATGAGCTACATTTACCTATTGGACTTTCTCAAGGGCCGTGGCCGAGTGGTTAGATCGATTGCCTCCCATTTAGGCACCTCCCCAGGCACCTGCATATGAGATTTGTTGTGGCCGAAGCGGTGTCTGAGCGGATTTTCTTTGAGTCCTCCGGGTTCTACCGCCATTCATTGCACCAATTGCTCCATTATCATCTTCCTTATCATTCACTTCATATCATCCGCTTCCTCGCGGACCACTCCTGTGGTTTCGTGCCAATGACTCCTAGGCACCCGCTTGGGAGTCCTAGGGGGGTGTCAATCCTAAATACGGGGGGGGGGGGTAAGCCGATTACGTAATGAAACGTGTTTCTCTAGCAATGTACATTGTAAGTACAAACATTTGTTACCGGTTTTCGCCGAAAACTCATTTTTTTAAGTCTCCTGAATCCAAAAATATCATTTTTAATCGACCGTCCGTGTGTGTGTGTGTGTGTGTGTGTGTGTGTGTGTGTGTGTGTGTGTGTCCGTTTATGTATCTGTGAATAGCACAACTCAAAAATGAAAACCGTTTAAAAACAAAAAAAATAGAGATTTAAATTCAGTACATTCCAAAAATAAGACACAAAGACTTATGAAACCCCCCCATCCAAAACTACCATTTACATAGCAACTTTTTCAAAAGTGTTGATTTTCTCAAAAATTGCTGTAACAATTTTGATTAAACTAACGTATGTTTAAGATATTTTCATGACGAATGAAATGTCTGCTTGCATTTTTTGGAATAACTTCTGAAGTCCGCTTCATTCTGGATTACTATTGCTTCTATCTTCTATCTCATGGGTTAACGCCTTTGGCCTGTTTTCCACATCAAGAAATCGAATTTATCCATCTGGTGCTTGGGCGTCCAACTGTTCTTCTACCTTTAGGTTGGTATTAAAGTAATATTTGTGGCATTCTTTCTAATTGGTTATTTCTTATTTGATTTATTCTGTCGTTTAAACTGAATATATTTAATTCTATTCTAATATTCTTATTATGTTTTTTATCTAAAAGTGTATATCCCACTACGGAACGTAGAATTTCATTTCGAATGACTCTATCTTCTGTCCGTTCCTATTAGTATCCACGTGATGAATGTTGCTACGCGATGTTTTAATTAAATTTGAGTAGCTTCCTAAAATTATAAATAAAAAAAATCTGATGCGTTCCATTCACATGACTTTCTCTACAACACTGCAATAAATTATTGTTAAAAAGCTTATACTTCTATTTACTTCCTGCTAATCGAGAAAAAAAATGAGCAGAAATAGTCTTATTACTTGCTTCCTTGTAAGTAGAAGCGAAATAAGGGAGTACCATAGGTTAAAGTGATGGTCAAAAGCTGGTTGCTATGTGACTGAACTTCCTTTGTATGGACACGAGTTCACAAAGTCCTGTATGGGAAAAGTATGTCTTTTATAGCTGAAACCAAAAACAAGGAATATCTCAAAAACAATAAACTCCATGAAAAAAATGTATATAACATAAATTGTGTTTTTTAAAGTGCTCTACATTTGTTGTGGGTAAATTTTTGTCCATCTTTTACGGTTTAGCAGTTATGCAAAATTCCGTAAAATTGACCCCGAATAAAGTAGTCTTCAGAGGCTATTCCCAGAAAATTCAAAATATACATTTTATTTGTCAGGTAAATATCTTTAATATACGATATTTTAATCAAAATCGTTAGAGCCATTTTTGAGAAAATCAAAATTTTCGAAAAAAATTCCTTGTAAAGGGTAGTTTGGGGGGGATTTTTCTCAAAATCTTCGTGTCGCATCCCTGGAAGTTAATAAAATTAAATGCCAAGTTTGGTATTTTACCGACTTTTCGTTTTTGAGTTATCGTGTTCACAGATCCACGAACACACACACACACACACACACACACACACACACACACACGGATCTTTTTCTGAAAATACATTTTTTGGATACAGAGGACCCTAAAACATATATTTCCGGTGAAATATCGGTATCGAATTTTTTGGTGGAGTGCAATACCTTCTCTATACACTATGTACATAGTGCGTATAGAGAAAGTAAAAATAGATAATACTTGTTTCCGTCAAATTGAAAAAAAGGGTAACCAAAACTCTTTTTCTAACAATGTTTCTAAAATGTTTACTTGTTTTGGAATAATATTAAAAGTAATAAAATTATTAATTCTTCATGGTGTGAAGCATATTATACAATTTGTGGTTAAATAATTCAATAAACTATGTTATGTATACAGTTCTTTGTATTATTACATACATTCAATAAATTTTAGTGATAACACTCGTGTCCAAATAAAACACTAACTAAATTTCTTATAAATAAAGAATATTCAATATTGATGAGTTCGTAGTAAATTACTAAATAGTATTATAATTGATTCGCTATTTTACTTTCGTTACATAGTACATGTTACGTAAGTAGTGAAGGTACCCAAAAATTCGATACCGAGATTTCACTGGAAGTGCACGTTTTAGGGCCCCCGTATAAAAAACATTTTTAGAAAAAGGTGTGTGCCCACGTGTCTGTGTACACAATAACTCAAAAACGAAAGTAACTACCACACCTGGTATTTAAATTTAGTAGCTTCCAGGGATGTGACACGAAGATTTGAGGAAAATTCTCCCACCCATCCCAAGCTAACCTTTACCTATTAATTTTCTGAAAATTGGCTCTAATGATTTTGATTAAAATACCGTATATTAAAGATATTTACACGACAAATAAATTGTATATCTTAAATTTTCTGGGAATAGCCTTTGAAGAGCTTATTCATTTTAAACGAATTTTACTGTATTTGCACAACTGGTAAACTGTAACAGATAGACAATAATGTACTACAAAAAAAAAAATAGACCCCGTTAAACCATACAATTTATGTCATACCTTTTTTCGTGGAATTGACTTTATCCGAGATACTGCTTGTTATTGGTTTCAGCTTTTCTCATACGGGAATTTGTCATGCAAAGAAATGGATTTCAATCACACGGCAACGGCTTTTAAGATGTGACTATCGCTTCAGCTACTGTGCTCCCTTATTTCCCTTCTACTTACAAGAAAGCAAGACTATTTCTGCTAATGTTTATCTCGATTAGCATGAAGTAAATAGAAAAATAAGCTTTACAACAATAATTTGTTACAGAGTTAGAGAAAATCTGAACACATCAGATTTGTCGTCATTTCTTCCTCTGCATGTATCTGGATAGTATGCATACAAATGTCATTGGGTGTTTAACATATATTTTATATCTATGTTAATTTATTAAATCTATACTTTATACTGTATTATAACTCTGGACCATTTCCTTAAACTATATCCAATTTCTCACTGCAACTTGTTATAAAGGGCAACAAAGAATTGAGTTGAATAGCTGTTGAAACAATTAATTGCTTCGAAACCAGTGAGGTGTTATATGCCCACAACTCTTTTCTTTTTTAAATCTCTATAGCTTTTAAGTTTATCGGTCGTCAACTCTCAGAGGCTCGGTCCTGGAAATACCCCAAACAACCTGTCTTTAAATCCCTTCTTCCAAATTGTAACAGCATTTAAATAACGGAACATTCTCTGACCCCAAAACATTTCAAGCTCCTGTAGAGTTTCTGCCAGAGCGGCGCCAAATGGGGAATCACTGGGGACAATAGAATTAGAGCTCAGATGGAAAGAATAAAAGCTTGCAAAGAAAGTTGAAAATACGCAAGTTTCTTTTGTCCGAACAAAGGAAGAAATCAGGTAGGGCTGGTTACCTGAAGGTCATACTGCTACCTGGTGACTCTACATATAAGGTCGTACTGCCCAGACTAGGTGGAACCAGATTTCGCACACAAAGACGTGTTTTTGTAGTCTGAATGCGTCTGGGCCCTTCGGGC
The DNA here is from genome assembly GCA_030762935.1 of Hymenopus coronatus. Classification (NCBI taxonomy): domain Eukaryota; kingdom Metazoa; phylum Arthropoda; class Insecta; order Mantodea; family Hymenopodidae; genus Hymenopus; species Hymenopus coronatus. The sequence continues at coordinate 133,757,649 of CM060881.1, forward strand.
GGCACCTTTAGTCACCATCTCTATTTCATGCAAAGAAAATTAATTAATATTGTCACGCAACTTATATAACGGCCGCTCCCAAACACCAAGGTAAACAAATTTCTCAAAAGTGTGAGCGTCAAAGGTGATAAATTGGTGTTTCTATGTTAAATATAATATTAATATAATTATATATATATATCGCGGTGCTAGCGCAGCTGCTTACCAAGCGGGAGATTTGGGTTCGATTCCTGGGACCGGCGTGGGGATTTTCCCCACACTGGGAGACCTGGTCTGGGGTGAACCAAGCCTCGTTAGGTCCCTGGAGGGCCAGAGCTACTTACTGGAGAAGTGGCGGCTCCAGTCATGAAGACCGCATTAATCCCCCCATTCGAGGCGCTGACCACGTCTCACCCTACATGAAGTCAGTCAGATCGAGATGGGGGACGAAGCGGCCGGGTGGCAGGCTAAGGTTCCTTATTAGCTGTCGTGCCTTGGAGTTATATAATTAATATATTAATATAATTATTAATACATTTAAAAACACTCGAAGGAATAGTTATCATTTAAATATCAAAATCGTAAATAAGATTTTTTTGAATTGTAAGAACGAGATCTATATTTTTACTTTCTCTACACGTACTATGTACATAGTGAATAGAGAATGTATTGTATTCCACCCAAAAATTCGATACCGACATTTCACCGAAATACATGTATTGGGTGCTCCTGAATGAAAAAAAAAAAAACATTTATAGAAAAAGGTCCGTGTGTGCGTGTATGTCTGTGTGTCTGTGTCTGTGGACAGCATAGCACAAAAACGAAAAGACCGTTAAATACCAAATTTGGTATTTAAGTTTGGTATCTTCCAAGGATCCGACACCAAGATTTTCAAGAAAAATTCCCCTCCACCCCCAACTACCCTTTACATAGAACTTTTTCAAAAATTTCGATTTTCTGGGAAATGGCTCTCACGATTTTGATTAAAATAGCGCATGTTAATGATATTTACGTGACAAATAAAATGTATATCTTGAATTTTCTGGGAATAGCCTCTGTAGACTACTTTATTCTTGATGAATTTTACGGAATTTTGCACAACCGCTAAACCGTAAGATACAGACAAAACCTTGCCACACACAAAAAAATGTAAAGCACACCAAAGTACACAATTTACATAATATACATTTTTTTTTTCGTGGAGTTGGTCGTTTTTGAGATATTCCTTGTTATTAGTTTCAGCTTTAAAAACACGTATACTTTTCTCATACAGAAATTTGTCAACTCCTGTACATACAGCAAAGGAACTTCAGTGACATAGCAACCAGCTTTTGATTATCACTGTAACCTATTGTACTCCCTTATTTCGCTTCTACTTACAAGAAAGCAAGTAATAAGACTATTTCTGTTAATGTTTTCAATTAGCATGAAGTAAATATAAGCATAAGCTTTCTAACAATAATTTATTGCAGAGATGTAAGAAAGTCATGTGAATGAAACACATCAGGTATTTAGAAAAAGGTCCGTGTGTGTCTGTGGACAGCGTAGCTCAAAAACGAAAAGATCGTTAAATACAGAGTTGGTATTTAGCTTTTGTATCTTCCATGGATGGGACACGAAGAATACAAGAAATTCCTCGCACCACAAACTAGCCTTACATGGAAAAAGTTTCGAAAATTCTGATTTTCTCAAAATATGGCTCTAAGGATTTAGATTATAATATCGCATATTAAGAGTATATTTACCTGACAAATAAAATGAAATAGCCTCTGAAGTCCTCTTTATGCTGGATGAAGAACTTAACTGCTAAAGCGTTAGAGATAGACAAAAACTTACTGCACAAATACTGTAGATCTCGTCAAAACACACAATTTATGCTTTTGTTGTAAAGGTAACTGTTTCCGAGACATCCCTTGTTGGTGGTGTCAATTGTAAACTTTTCTCACACAGGAAGTGTCCGTTTTTCTTTTGTTCTACTCCTGGCCAAGCAAACAAGTGATTTGCAATGACAATCGCATAACGATAGCTTTTAAAACATTTGAAAATCACTTTAATATAGCGCATTTCTTTAGCTGTAAAGACATGTGAGTGTAAAATATCAGATGTTTTTATTTTTCAAACTCATTGTTATATAAAATGATTGACGTGATGCCTTTTAAAAATTACTCACATAAAATATCCAGTTTACAAATAGATCTCTCATATTATATTTTTATATTAGCCCTAATTGGTGTAGAATAGTTACGAGTTTTCGTACTCTACAAAATTCTCGTTTCTTCAAAATTTAATAATTTATTTAATTGTACATTCTTTCAAAAAATATATAATACTGTTTTTTTATGTGCATTTAAGAGACAGTATAACAATTTAGAAAAATATTGGTAAAAAATACCATCATGTGGAACATTTCAAATATGGAAAAGTTTTGAAACACAGCTTGTGAGAAAATAAGTTTTAAAATTGAGAGTGTCTATTAATACCTAAATATACGTATTCATTTATAGTTTCCGTTAAATGGTAGTCAAAATTGCGCCAAGTGGGAAAAAGATATATTGTCTCAGAGTTCAGAATTCATATCATTTTATTTTAACAAAAAATAAGCTTTTAATTTTTCACAATTTTAGGCAAATTCCACAGATCCATCAGCTTAGAAAGGGACGGTCCACGCGGATATGTCTCTGCGGAAGTGGTTGAGCGGGAGTGTACCGCATATCCTCTACCTACTTTAGATAAGCAGTGAAGAAAGTCAAACCGTTTTCAAAGAATAGTTTTGAATCATGAACATGAATTGTAATGGGAAAGAATTTTTAGAAAAAGGTCCGTGTGTGTGCGCGTGTGTGTGTGTGTGTGTGTGTGTTTGGTATTTAAGTTTGGTATCTTCCAAGGATGCGACACGAAGATTTACAAGAACATCCCCACACACCCAACTACCTTTTACATGGAACTTTTTTTTTCGAAAATTTTGATTTTCTCAAAAATGGTTCTAAGGATTTTGATTAAAATATCGTATATTAAAGATATTTACCTGACAAGTAATATGTATATCTTGAATTTTCTGGGAATAACCTCTGAAGACTACTTTATTTTGGATGAATTTTGCATCACTGCTAAACCGTAGGAAATTGACAAAAACGTAACACACAAAAAATGTAGAGCACATTAAAACACACAATTTATGTTATACAAACTTTTTTCGAGAAGTTGATCGTTTTTGAGATATCCCTTGTTTTTTGTTTCAGCTTTGAAAAAACTTGTATTTTTCTCATACAGGAATTTCTCAACTCGTGTCCATACAAACAAAGGAATTTCAGTCACCTAGTAGCCAGCTTTTGACTTCACTTTAACCTATGATACTCCCATATTTCGCTTCTACTTACAAGTAAGTAATAAGACTATTTCTGCTAACTTTTTCTCGATTAGCATGATGTAAATAGAAGAACAAGCTTAACAACAATTTGTTACACAGAAGTAGAGAAAGTCATGTGAATGAAACACATCAGATTTATTTTATAAACTCGCTTGTATAGTAAGCTTTGTATCTTGATTTGGCGTAACAAATCAAGAAAATTATACCTTATTTTGCCTTGTACAACTTACAGTCAGGGCCACATAACTTTGGCAGCATTCACAATCATCAAAAGTAATTCTACGGAACTTCTGACCTGTGAAATGAGGTAATTTATCAGGGAAGGCTAGACCGAGGATGATGTTTATCTGGACTATTTCATAAATAAAATATGAATTTAAATGATATATTACAAAAAATTGGCCAGAAAATGTTAAATTCTAAAACAATATCTGATATTTCATTCAGTTTATCTATCTGTTTTGCAAACAAATTATTCTTACTTTTATTAAATAATGCTAATCAAGAGAAACATTACCAGAAATGGTCGTATTACCTAGTTGCTTGTAATTTTAGGGAAAATAAGGGTATATGCTAGGTTAAAGGGGCAGTTAAATCTTTTAAAAGCTGTCGTTATACGATTGAAATTTTGTTCTCTTTCCAAGACCAGAACTAAAACAAAAGAGAAATGAAACAGAAGAAATCTTCCAGTTTGAGAAAAGTTGAAGTATTTAAAAATTATATCCAATAACTGGGGATATCTCGGAAATGTTAGTTCTATAAGTAACCTGCTGACACTAACCAAATAAAAGAAGACTAGGTAGTGAATTGTATATGATAAATTAACGCCTCTATGTATAATAATATCTGTAGTACATTCTCTCGATATATTGGTATTGCTCCATTCACAAACTTGATAATGGCTGAGATTCATAGGAAGGAGCCGTCAATCAATGCGATGCAATATCCATTTAAATTAATTTAGGTGTAAACTAGTTTAGCTACTATAATCCATCACTGATTTGGCCGGTATAGCCCATAAATCTACTACCAAATGCGCAACCTGGATACCCAGGGACCAAAACAGAATAATATCAACTCGATCTTCATCACATCCATAACTTGATTTATGTAAGTAATGTTTAACTGTTAACATCTGAATTAACTGTCAACATTTTTATTCACCCGTAGGACTAATAGCTATGTTACGAGTACAATGGAATTTAACAGTTCTTTTTACTTTCTCTAGCCCCGTATGTACAATGTACATAGGGATAGAGAAGGTATTGCACTCCACCCAAAAATTCGATACCGAGATTTCACCGGAAATATGTTTTAGGATCCCCTGTATCCAAAAAAAGCATTTTCAGAAAAAGGTCCGTGTGTGTCCGTGTGTGTCAGAAAAATCCCCCCACCCCAAACTACCCTTTACATGAAAAAATTTCGAAAATTTTGATTTTCTTAAAAATGGCTCTAATGATTTTCATTAAAATGTCGTATATTAAAGACATTTACCTGACAAATAAAATGTATATCTAGAATTCTCTGGGAATGGCCTATGAAAACTATTTTATTCTGGATGAATTTTACGTAATTGTGCATAACTGCTAAACCGTAAGAGATGGGCAAAAATTTACTGCATGAAAAATGTAGAGCACGTTAAAACACACAATTTATGTCATATAATGTTTTTTCGTGGAGTTGATCATTTCTAAGATATTTTTAGTTTTTCGTTTCTGCTTTGAATACCATACTTTTCTCATACAGGAATTTGGTTACTCCTGCCCATACAGGAGCCAGGAGCTAGGAGCAGGAACTAGTCGCCCGAGTGTACTCGGGCGGGGGCAAATCACCACGGTACCTATCCGCTTTTCTCGCGGATTTACCCGTGTGAGGAACTTCAGTTACATAGCAACCAGCTTTTGGCTATCATTTAAACCTATGGTACTCTCTCATTTCACTTCTACCTACAAGGAAGCAAATAATAAGACTATTTCTGCTAATGTTTCTCAATTAGCATGAAGTAAATAGAAGCATAAGCTTTTTAACTACAGTTTGTTGCAGGAATGTAGAGAAAGGCATGTGAATGGTACACATCAGATTTTTAAGATAACGTTTTGTCAAAGCAGGAGATTCTTTGTCAACTAAATTCTAGAGCTTATAAATAAATAATTTACAGGTCTAAAAAGGTACACAAGCATTAATTTTTGTATATACAATTATTATATCTCCTCCGTGGTGTAGTGGTTACTATGCTAGCCTCTAAAACCCAAGATTACAGGTTCAAACCTGACGAGGACGATGGGTTTTTTCGGACGTAAAAATCCTTAGCATGCCTTCCTTCAGAAGGGAAGTAAAGTAGTGTAATGCATATTTCCAAGTAAAAGAACCACACACTTTCTAAATTCCGCCATTTCGCATCCGCAAGTCGTGATTTCATCCTAGACATCCTGTGGGCGACGAGTCGATCCCTCTCACCATGGCGCATAGCGGCGAATTCCCAAACTAGAAATTGAATCCGTACACGGAAACCTCGTAACGATGCTCAATGTTTCTCTTAGGACCTATAGAGAATTATCTAATATACAATTATTATGGAATCACGTGACATAAATCATAATGAGTAGGGATAGCAACTATGGGACCGATAGCCGGATAGAATTGAAGTTAGCGCAGCGTGGTATGTGATTTTGATGTGTAGACAATAAATACAGTGTGGTACTAAGAGAAAAAAAAATCTGATGTGTTCCATTCACATGACCTTCTCTATATCTCTGTAAATTATTATTGTTAATAAGCTTATCTTTTATTTATTTCATGCTAATCCGGAAAAATTAGCAGAAATAATCTTATTTCTTGCTTTATTGTAAGTAGAAGCGAAATAAGGGAGTACCATAGGTTAAAGTGAAAGCCAAAAGCTGGTTGCTATGTGACTGATGTTCCTTTGTATGGACAGGAGTTGACAAATTCCTGTATGAGAAAAGTTTAAGTTTTTCAAAGCTGAAACCAAGAAAAAGGAATATCTCAAAAACGATCAACTCCACGAAAAAAATGTATATAACATAAATTGTGTGTTTTAACGTGCTCTACATTTTTTATTTGTTAAGTTTTTGTCTATCTCTTACGGTTTAGTAGCTATGAAAAATTCATGCAGAATAAAGTAGTCTTCAGAGGCTATTCCCAAAAAATTCAGAATATACATTTTATTTTTCAGGTAAATAACTTTAATATACGATATTTTAATCAAAATCGTTAGAGCCATTTTTTAGAAAATCAAAAATTTCGAAAAAAGTTCCATGTAAAGGGCAGTTTGGGGTGGGGGGATTTTTCTCAAAATCTTCGCGTCGCATCCCTGGAAGATACTAAACTTAAATACCAAGTTTGGTATTTTACCGACTTTTCGTTTTTGAGTTATCATGTTCACAGACACACGGACACACTGACACACGGACCTTTTTCTGAAAATATTTTTTTTTGGATACAGGGGACCCTAAAACATATATTTCCGGTGAATTTCGGTATCGAATTTTTTGGTGGAGTGCAATACATTCTCTATACACTATGTACATAATGAGTATAGAGAAAGTAAAAATAGGGTAGCGGTTGCGTGGATATATATGTATTATTTATTATATTATTTTATATAATATTTTCACTAGCAGTAGAAGGCGATTGAGGTTGGGTGGGTGGTAAACATAAATGCCTCTGATATACGAGAACTAAAATTTGTAATGTTTACATAATGCAATTTTGTTGTGCAACAAGTCATCAACATCATTATCCGTTTCATTTTCTCTCAAGATACATAGATTATAATGCAGAACAACATACATTCATGACGTCTCAAATGTGAATCGTCTCCGATTGGCACGTAAACAGGCTCACGCTTAATATTCTGAAAAATTTCGCTTCACATCACAAGATGTGATTGGAGCAAAACGGAAATAGGCACATCATCGATGCTCTATCAGCAATTATTTCCGCAGCAACACCTCGTAGCACATTTCGTATTTCACGCATTATTGAAAATCCAATATTTTTTACAAACACGGTCTTCACTTTCTTTTTCACACTGTCTAAAACAGATGTCACGGGTCTTTGATTAGTTCCTTGCACACATTCATTGACAGTTCTCAGGGCTCGAATCATTTCAATGTTCAATGTTTCTAAATAGGTGTTACTGTCGTAGATATATCTGCAAAGTTCTTCTGTATGAATTGCAAATCTTCATGCAATCCATTTGAAACAAGAAATTTTACAATCTTTATTGAAGAGCATGTACCATACCATCATCAAAGACATTGATTACCTGTAAAACAGTATTTGTAATATACAGCATAGTTTACTACTGCGTCGAAGCGTGTTACTACAGGTTGTTCACATGCGACGCGTGCAGTTGCTAATGCTGGTCGGTCTCTACTCGGTAGGTATACAACTGGTGTTCGCCTGTGCCCTGCTATCGGTCCCCAAGATGCTATCCCTAATAATGAGGTATAGGTATACTTGCAAAGAATAATTACCACATTGATATCACAATTTTGTTGGAGAGTTTTTGTAGTAAATAAATCGAAACTATAATAGTACGCCTGTTAGAAAAATAATTCATTTATGATAAATTTGAAATATTCAACGTAAAACAAAGCTTCCTAAACGGTGTTTTTAACTAATGGTTAAAAATGTTCTGTCGCTAATGCTGTACAGCTCGGACAGAAACACGTATTACATTAAGATTTATTACTTTCTCTAGCCCGCTGTGGATAGAGAAGGTATTGCATTCCACCCAAAAATTCGATGTCGAGATTTCACCGGAAATATATATTTTGGGGTCCCCTGAGTCCGAAAAAAGATTTTTAGAAAAAGGCCGTGTATGTCTTTGGAAGCATTGCTCAAAAACGAAAAGACCGTTAAATACCAAACTTGGTATTTAGGTTTGGTTTCTTCCAAGAATTTCACACGTAGATTTTCTAGAAAATCCCCCACCACAAACTACTCTTTACATGGAAAATTTATGTTTTACTGAAAAACCTGTTTTCATTAGAACTAAGGGCACACGAAAATCTAAATGCATTTAAAAATTCAATCTGATAGAAGAGAAGAGTCTGTATAGGCAGGATAATGCGTTCAAAGCTGCAAATTATAGACAGTGAATATTTACACCGTGTTATTAGCAACTTGACAACAGTGCAAGCGTAGAAAATAATGCAACTAATGCATGCAATGTATGCATTAGAGACAGCTATTTTTTAAGGTTGAGAAAAGCTATAACTATAGCTACGTTCCCGGCTTAACTTACATGATAAGTTGATAACATTCTTTGAGTTATTTAGATAAGATAAAGTGATGAATCATATTATAGCCATCTGCTAAAATGTCCATGTCTAAATTCTTGGCACTACCTATACAATACGTATTAGATTAAAGTTTGGCATTAATCTGTTTATACTGCTCTCTCTCTCTCTCTCTCTCTCTCTCTCTGTACCATTTATTACAACTTCTGTAGAATTTGTATTAAATTGTGAGGGGCACAGGCAGTAATCTGTAAACTATTATACGAGTATTACATAGCTCAGTTCCAAAACGAACAGATGACAGAAGTTAGCACACAAGGTGAGATAATTCAATTTTCTTCTTTTACTCTCTCTCTCTCTCTCTCTTTTCCACACACACCGCATACACAACCACACGCATGCACACCTACAAATGGGATGAGGTTTGTCCTTGAGTGCCACCACGCCGGCCACCAATCTGAGTGCTGTTGTGTTGACATATTGCTCCCCTTAACTGGGGAGTAACGCGCTAAGTGATTCCGTTTCTTATAAAATACTTCTTGCACTAAGATCAAACGTTCAGATTTTGCAAAAATTAATTCCCGAAGAAGGTAGGGGGTAATGCTCGTAGCAGAACCGTAAAATATATATTCTTAGCTCAAATAGTTTTCCTAATACACACGAATAAACATTATGTCTCCAGGCATATTGCATGCTCAGAGTGCGAGTGAGAGGGAAATATGAAAAGAGTGGGGGTAGCGACCTGGCAACGCAGATCACAATAACGCATCTCATTCACTGCAGCGTAGAACTTTTCCCATTTGAAAAACATTATAGCTTTGCAAATGCTTGTTTCTGGTAAAATCTTCGATGAATTTTTGGATGGAATATCATATCAAAGGTAGGAAAATGAAAAATTAACAAGTTGTTAAAGTTATCACCTACATGCAAAAATAGCGAAGGTTTTGATTTACCATCTCATATGATTAATTATTCATTAATTTTTTTTTTATTTATTTATTTTTTTTTTTTTATTCACAGGAGTGAAATTTCAAGTTAGAATAAATAATTCGTTCAGGAACTACTCATCAGTTGATAACCGCTTCTTTCAGTCTCCTGCGTTTGCGTATTACTTTATGATAGGGTTACCAGGTTTTCTAACTGAAAATAAGGGAGATTTCACGAATGGTTTTCCCGACACCTTGACACGACCTATCGACATTTTACTTTGTTGATTTAGTAGAAAATGTGTATGGAACTAAAACATATTTGATACACTAATATAATTTAAAACAATAATAGGTATAAGTATTTACAATATGATATGAAACTATTGTGAATATTTAGCATGATTCCATGATTTTACATGCTTTATAGAACCACAAACAAACAAAACATGTGTTCCTCTCTTCAATTCAAAGACGCAAGTAAACAAGACGCGTGCTACCATTGCTACCAACAGCTAATTAAAATACTGCTGCCAACATTGAGAAAAAGGAACTACCACTTCGAAATATCGATATTCCAAATCTCCTTCTAAAACCCAGAATCCATGGCAGTGTATGACATACGAGAGAAGTAGTCCAACATACGGGAGCCGGAGACTCAATAAAATAATGCTGAAACACGGGAAGGAATTACGTGTGATTCCTGCTTTATGAATACACTCGCCCAAAAAGGTAAAAACGGAATAAGGAAGGCGTCAACACTTAGACCAAGCGTTACCAACTGCTCATTGAGTATAGTAGACACAACAACTTGACTGGATGCTCTTAGGATCTTTTTATTTATTTTTTTATTTTTAATAGTGTTTAACGCCCGCTTTTAATACTATGGCACCAAAGACGGTAACACTGATGATACATGGAATGAAGATCGTTAGAATATTTTGGCGGGGGAAACCGAGAACCCGGAGAAAACCCGCCCCTGCGTCACTTTGTCCACAAAAATCCCACCTAGGTGTGAGGCAAGTGGTCCAACCACTCGGCCACGGCGCGGCCGCTCTTGGAATCGCTTGTATTGCGTGACAGCTGTACAAATTGGAGGAACAGATAATACCTTCAGTAGATATTAATACTAATAATACGAAATCACCTTATAGGTTGACGTATTTAGTAGTAATGGAGTCGGGTTATATACTTAACTTTAACACTGAAACCTTAGGGTTTGTTGTATTATCTCCTATCACTATTGTCTTATTTAAAACGTCCAGTTGTTAACCAAATTTCCTTTTTGTTTATCAAACCTTTATATTGGTTAACATACTAATGCAGGTTCACGATTGCTAGAATAATTGCCCTAAATAATACCTCTTACATTGGTATTTATATTTCTCGTATGAACATATACATATTTTCATAAGTTTGGTCGCAGTTGGAAGTTGTAACACACAATTATAAAAAATAATCACAAGTATTATAGCATTAACATAATAAGCCCATTATTTTGGTCAATACAATTACAATCTCATTGTAACGTTAACATTATGTTCTTTATGTACCCAGCTTAATGTTCTTTAACCTGGTTGGTCATTTCAGACGATGAATGCAACGATGGAATGATGATCAAAGGATCTTAGGATCCGTGAAGCTTAAAGTTACCCGACATTCGTCTTCTTAGGATAAGGGAAAACCCCGAAAAAAAACCCATCCAGGTAACTCCCCTAAGCGAGATTCGAACTCGCAACCTGTTGAATGTGAGGCAGACTGACTACCTACACGAGGCGGCAGATTTAATCTGTAACGTAAAACTTTCACATTTACAGCAGTGAATATGAACAGCATCTTGGTAATTATATTTCGAAAGAGGCATGCTTTTTCATAGTAACTGTCATAGAGCTGTAATGATATTGCAAATTGAAATTTTACTGCAAACGGAATGCTTATTCCGCCACTTTCTACACACAAAACGAATCTTTCTACAGGTATAAACGTAATTAGCAGTGCGAGGTTTACGTTTCTAACACCCTAGCCATAATAGAGGCTCGAGCCGTTATCAAAATTGACGGATAAAAGCTACAGTTGCGCAAAAATCTCTACATAAGTTCCATCTAGTTAAACGGGATCACTTTTTATTTTCTGTACACATACTCTGCACATAGTGTATAGAGAAGGTATTGTATTCCACCCAAAAATTCGATACCGAGGTTTCACCGTAAATACATGTTTTGAGACCCCCTAAATAAAAAAAAAACATTTTTAGAAAAATGTCCATGTGTGTCTGTGTTTGTGTGTGTGTATGTGTCTGCGGGTAGCATAGCTCAAAAATGAAAATTTCGTTAAGGATTTTGATTAACATCTATTATATTTAAGATATTAACAAGAGAAATAAAATGTATATCTTGAACTTTCTGGGAATAGCCTCTGAAGACCTTTTTATTCTGGATGATTTTTATTTTTAGCATAACTGGTAAACCGTAAGAGATACACAAAAACTTATAACATAAAAATCTGATGTGTACTATTCACATGACTTTCTCTATATCCCTGTAACAAATTATTATTAAAAAGCTTATACTTCTATTTATTTCATTCTAGTCAGAAAAATAGCAGAAATAGTCTTATTACTTGCTTCCTAGTAAGTAAAAGCGAAATAAGGGAGTACCATAGGTTAAAGTGAAAGTCAAAAGCTGGTTGCTATGTGACTGAAGTTCCTTTGTTTGTATGGGCAGCAGTTGACAAATTCCTGTATGAGAAAGGTGTAAGTTTTTCAAAGCAGAAACCAAAAACAAGGAATGTGTCAAAAACGATGAACTTAACGAAAAAATAGTATATAACATAAATTGTGTGTTTTAACGTGCTCTACATTTTTTGTGTAGTAAGTTTTTGTCCATCTCTTACGGTTTAGCAGTTATTCAAAATTTAGTAAAATTCATCCAGAATAAACTACTGTTCAGAGGCTATTCCCAGAAAATTCAAGATATACATTTTATATGTCAGGTGAATGTCTTTAATGTATGATATTTTATTTAAAATCGTGAGAGCTATTTTTGAGAAAATCGAAATTTTCGAAAAAATTTCCATGTAAAGGGTAGTTTGGGGTGTGGGGATTTTTCTCAAAACCTTCGTGTTGCATCCCTGAAAGATACTAAACTTAAATACCAAGTTTGGTATTTTAGCTTCTTTTCGTTTTTGAGCTATTGTGTTCACAGACACACGGACACACACACACGGACCTTTTTCTGAAAATGCTTTTTATGGATACAGGGGGTTCTAAAACATGTGTTTCCGGTGAAATCTCGGAATCGATTTTTTTGGTGGAGTGCAATACTTTCTCTATACACTATATACATAGTGCCTATAGAGAAAGTAAAAATGTAGATCTCGATAAAACACACAATATATCGTATACATTTTTTCGTGGAGTTGGCCGTTTTCGAGATATTCCTTGCTTGCGCCTGTAATTTATGTGCGTGTATACAATTTCAGTGCAGACATCATGAATCTTATTTATTAGACAGGAAACTTGACGTGACCAACGGAATATTTATTAAATGGTATGGGACACAGGAAGTAATATTATTAATGTAAAACATTATAAATATATAACTAAATTCCAGAACGAATGGATGACAGAACTGTACTAATTAAATGTAGCTTCAGGTTTCATACTATGCTGCATACGGATAACAGAGATTCCTGCTTGAGCGTGTGATAATCCGATACCTGCCCTGGTGCGTGGGATGACACCTACAGGGAACTGAAATGAAATATGTGTAGGTGTGATGAACGGTGCGGGTATGGCGGTTTGTAAGGTCGATCCTAGTACAGCCAAAACCTACCAACAAGATTACGAGATAAAATGTTTGCTGCACGTAAAAGTACACTGAGGGTTTCGAGTGTATCGTTGTAAATGTTTCTTTACACATATCGTTTTGGATGTGGTAGACATGGCTTTATAAATTCTAAAAGAGACTGCTAAATTCAATCATAGTATTTCAGCTATTACCTTTCGCAATACTTATAAAAGTTCTCGGAATGATCCATAGATTGCAATTGTATTCCCGAAGTCATCTTAATGCAAAAGCTTGTCTTATAATCATAGACAAGAGTCTTTTTGTTCGATTTTATTTATTGTTTCATTTATATAGTCCCCTTTAACATCTAAGATCATATCGGGGGCTTTGCACTTGAAACAACTCCTCTGTAGGTTCTCTTAGATTTGGTTTTAAATCATTTTATTTTCCTCAAACACACACACACACACACACACATTCACTCTCACATACATACTTCCACACTCTGTGGGGGATGGGGAATAACTCTGGCTAAAGAAAGATTTCCCGTCCCTGTCGGGAATCGAACCTGGGATCTCCAGGTGAGAAGTCAGCTCGCTGACCACTCGACCTCGGAGTCAGACAAAAGTGATTTTGTTTTTAATTAAAAATGAGTAAGTTGTTGAATTAAAAATAAATGCTTTGATATAATTTTGGAACATGTGTAGGCTATGGCATTAAATTTTTTAGTCTGACTCTACCTTTCCAACTCCTGTCCTACACACGGCTTGTGTAGAAAACAATCCAATACCAGTTGACTATAATGGTTGGCTATACTATGTATCCCGGAACTTAAGTACTTGCAACATTGTAAGTCGCCATTGGAGTTGTCATCTCAAAAATAATTTGAGAACACCTTGTGGTTTGCCGGGAAATATACGTGTCAGTCGAGAAATTCAATGCTATGCCGGCATGTTGCCATGGTAGCTCAGTGACAGAGCAGTCGGCTAGAAATAGGAAGATCCGTGGCATTGAGTTTTTCAGTCTGACTCTACCTATCCATTAGGAGAAATGGTCTAGATACTTGCTTCCTTGAAAGTAGTAGGGAAATACAAGAGTACCATATTCCCGTATAGAAATGTATAAATATTTTATAGCTGCAACCTATAACAAGGAATATCTCAAAAACGATCAACTCCACGAAAAAATGCATATGACATTGTGTGTTTTATCGTGATCTACATTTTTTGTGTAGTAAGTTTTTATCTATCTCTTACGGCTCTGGCTATTCCCAGAAAATTCAGGATATACCTACATTTTATTTCTTACATAAATATCTTAAGAATTTTAATCAAAATCGTTAGAGCCATTTTTGAGAAAATAAAAATATTGGAAAAATTGTCCATTTAAAGGGTAGTTGGGGATGGGATACTGAACTTAAATATCAAGGTAGGAATTTAACGCCCACACACACACGGACATTTATCTAAAAATGATTCTTTTTTTGGATTCAGGGGGTTAACTCCTTGGCACGACAGCTCACGGGGAACCTTGGCCTACCTCCCGGCCGCTGCGTCCCCCATCTCGGTCCACTACAGACGTCATGGAGGGGGTGCAGTGTTGGAGGGTGAGACGTGGTCAGCGCCTCGAGTCCCCCCGGCCGGTTAATGCGGTCCTCATGACCTGGAGCCGCTACTTCTCCATCAAGTAGCTCCTCAATTGGCCCCCCAGGGAACTTACGAGGCTGAGTGCACCCCGGGCCAGGTCTCCCAGCGGGGGAAAAATCCCCACGCCGGTACTGGGGATCGAACCCAGGTCTCCCGCTTGGTAAGCAGCTGCGTTACCACCGCGCTAAGGAGACGACCGGATTCAGGGGGTCTTAAAATATATATTTCCGGTGAAATCTGGTTGTCGAATTTTTGGGTGCAATAAAATACCTTATCTATACACTAAGTGCATAGTATGTTTAGAGAAAGTAAAAAGGATCTGATTTTAGAAATAAAGGGTTTTAAAATAATGTTATTTAGTTACCTGTAAATTAAAATCAAGTGTGAATTTTCATTTTGGTGATGACATTACCCATTAATTCTGTCACAAAATTAGCACGAAATTAATGCGAATATATGTAGAGCATTCAACACAAATACCACTAATCAAAATTATTAATACGAATTTTTTAAATAATTTCCAACACAAATTTTTTGCCACTACCAATAAAGTAGAGATTTTTCAAGAATTAGCCATAGCAGTTTGTTACAATCCATACATGTGTATTCGGAAAATAAGGCAAATATAGAACAGCGTACAGCTACTTAGTATTTCTTAAGGATTGGCATGAATACAACAGAAGTTCATACCGAATGTGAAAAACACTTTAGGGATCTCTGCACCATGATTTTAAACTTTTTCGGGTGGAAAGCAGCTTAAATCCAATAGTGGATGATTGGAAAAGTCTCACGCAACAAAACCGCATTCGCGCTTGGAAAAAAAACAACAAAAAAAACAAAAAACAAAAAAAAAAAAAACTGATGTGTTCCATTCACATGACTTTTTGTGCATCTCTGTAAGAAATTACCGTTAATAAGCTTATTTTTCTATCTACTTCATGCTAATCGAGATAAACATGATCAGAAACGGTCTTATACTTAGTTCCTTTAAGTAGAAAGGAAATAAGGGAATACAATAGGCTAAACCGACAGTCAAATGTTTTAAAATGTGGTTACTATGGAATTGAAGTACCTTTGCTTGTATGAACGGAGTTGACAAATTCCCTTATGAGAAAAGTATGACAATTTTAAAGCTGAAACTATTAACAAGAAATATCTCAAAACCGGCCCACTCCAAAAAAAAAAAAAAAAAAAAAATGTATAGGACGTAAATTGTGTGTTTTAATGAGCTCTACATGTTTTATGTTGTAAGTTTTTGTCTATATCTTACGGTTTAGCAGTTATGCCAAATTCCGCAAAATTCATCCAGAACAAATATGTCTTCGAAGGCTATTCCCAGAAAATTCAAGATATACATTTTGGTTGATTAGGACTAGCTGAAAAATTCAACGCTACAGCCGGGAATTGAACACGGTTCTCCCGCTCTCCGTTCGGTTGCTCTAAGCATTGAGCTACTGCGACAACCCGCCGATATGGCATTCAACCTTCCAAGTGATTATGCGTGTTGTATATCATTTACCTTTCAATAATATGTGAGACAGAGAAGTATTACAATTATAATATGCATTCTATTTGTCACATAAGTATCTTAAATATATGAGATTTTAATCAAAATCGTTAGAGCCAGTTTTGAGAAAATCAAAATGTTCGAATTTTTTTCCATGTAAAGGGTAGTTTGGGGTGGGGGATTTTCTTAAAAATCTTCGTGTCGCATCCTTGGAAGATACTGAACTTAGATATCAAATTTTCGTTTTTGAGCTCGTTTTGAGCAGACACTAACACACACACACACGCAGGACCTTTTTCCAAAAATGGTTTCTTTGGATTCAGGGGAACCCAAAACATGTATTTCCGGTGAAATCTCGGTATCAAAATTTTGGGTGCAATACAATACGTTCTCTATATACGAGGTACGTCCAGAAAGTAAGTTCCGTTTCAATTTATCTCCGCTGCAGCGCTGCGATCGCAGTTCCGCACATGCGCGGTAGACACTCTGTATCAAGGAGAAGAAACGTGCGCCATTTTGAGGTCGCTGTCAGCCACATACGCTTTGTTGTGCTTGTTTACAATGTCGGTGTTGATTGAAAATCCCGCCGCTTGTGAAATCAGATCTGTGATTCGTTTTCTGAATGCTAGGAAAGCTAAACCAATTGAAATTTATCGGCAAATTTGCGAAGTTTACGGACAAAATGCGATGAGTGATTCAATGGTGAGAAGATGGGTCCGACAGTTCAATGAAGGACGTAGTGAAGTGCACGATGAAGAACGAAGTGGGCGTCCATCTTTGGTTACAGAAGAACTGGTTCACGCAATTGATGACAAGATCCAGGAAAACCGCAAGTTTACAATTAGTGCTCTCGCTATGGAATTTCCCCAAAACTCACGATCACTAATTCATGAAATTGTTACCGAAAAACTAAAATTTCGTAAAGTTTGCTCACGTTGGGTACCAACTTTTTGAAGACACAGGCGGCAAACTACTATGAAGAAGGTATACAAAAACTTGTGCCACGCTATGAAAAAAGGCTACAAAATTTTGGCAGTTATGTGGAAAAGTAGTTTTAAGAGTTGTAGAATTTTGTGCAATAAATGAGTATTCTGTATCTGTACACAATTTAATTTTATTACCAAACGGAACTTACTTTCTGGACGTGCCTCGTACTATGTACATACTACGAATGGAGAAAGTAAAAATCGTCAATAAAGTACACGATATGGTCCTGTCGGATAACCGAATGAAGGTATCCCAAACTGCCGAAGTTCTGGTTGTGGCCATTTCAGGGAAACCTGAAAAGATGGGCATGAAAAGGTTAATTTATCTGCGGCTGCTGATTTCGAATCAAAAGCCATCAAGAGTATAAATCTCTGAGGAAAGTTGACTCTTTTTCAGAGAGATCCGACCAATTTTATGCGTCAGCTTTATCAAATGATGAAACATGAGTGCAATATTACACAATGGAACAAAATTGCAGTCAAGCAATGGAACTACGGATCTTAAATAGGCTGGAAAGGTCATGGCGTCGGGTTTCTTGCATGACAATTGCCGTGCTGGTACAAGAGTATCTATCGCAGAAACAAATATGCATTGAACCAAATAGGCAAGAAATACTGGATTTCCAAAGAAGAAAGACTTCTTTCACCAAGACAATGTTCGTCCTCACATATGCTATTGCAATGATGAAAATCAACAGCGAAGATGATATGCTGCCGCATCTAATTCCCCTGACTACATCATATTTCCATCTGTTACCTAACAAAAGTTTCTCAATGGAAAGAAATATTTTGTAGGCCTGGACTCTGACTTCCATGATGGGATAAGGTCCATGGGGTATTCCTGGACCGAGTGCATTGGGTTAGAAGAGATAAAATAATAAATACAATAATTAATCCTAAAATGTCTGAATGTAAAGTAAGGATGAAAAGGAATATGGCATTCACAAGACTTTCTCTACATCTCTGCAACAAATTATTGTTAAAAAGCGTATGCTTCTATTTACTATATGCTAATTGAGAAAAAATTACTTCCTTGTAAGTAGAGTGGACAGGAGTTGACAAATTCCTGTATGAGATAAGTATGCGTTTTTTTAAAGCTGAAACGAATAACAAGGAATATCTTAAAAAAAAAAAGAAAAAAAAAAAAGATCAACTCGAAAAACATGTATATAACCTAAATTGTGTGTTTTAACGTACTCTACATTTTTTGAGAGGTAAGTTTTTGTCCATCCCTTACGGTTTAGCAGTTATGCAAAAAGCCGTATAATTCATCCATAATAAACTAGTCTTCAGAGGCTGTTCCCAGAAAATTCAAGAGTGGGGTGGGGAGATTTTCTTTGAAATCTTCGTGTTGCATCCTTGGAAGATACCCAACCTAAATACCAAGTTTGATATTTAATCATCTTTCCGTTTTTGAGCTATGCTGTCCACAGGCGCGCGCACACACACACACACACACACACACACACACACACACACATACGCAGACCTTTTTCCGAAAATGCTTTTTTTTTTTTATTCAGAGGGTTCTAAAACATGTATTTCCGGTGAAATCTTACTATCGAATTTTTGGGTGAAATACAATGCTTGCTCTATACAATGTACATAGTGCGTGTAGAGAAAGTAAAAATACAAAACCAAAATGTATTCCAATAAATTAAAGTTTTATTTTAATGCTCCTCTTATTTACTGCTGAAAGGGTGATTGTTGCAGGAAAAATCTGACAATCAAATGGCTTCGTCTAATGTCTGATTTATTTTCATAACTTGAAAATAGATTTACGGGGAAACATGAACAAGCGCTTGTTATTTCAAGTACAAAATAAGATCTGGACAAAGAAGAGGGAAAACGCAACAGTGAATGTTTGTAAAATGACTGATTACATACTAATATGAAAGAATTTTTATATTTTATAGAAGCTTAGATTATTCTAGAGAAAGATTCTGTACATTCCCATATACGAATGTAAAGCATTTAAGAACTATTTGCAATACGTAAGCTGTTTATTCCTTATTTCAATAAGTCAAACTGCTTTAAAATAATGCATAGAAATTCTGTGCGAAATTTCTTTAAAACCTCTGCTTTGCGTCATTAAAATGTGTGGAACTTAACATTAAATCTGACATAGTTCCAACCATATGCTTCTTCTGGATTCATTGAATGTTATATCGCCCATATTAATAAAATCTCCCTATCAAATCTACGGTTAGAAAATGTTTTCTATAAGTAAGTTAGAGAGGAAGTAAAAACAGGAGGTGAACGGTAAGGAGAGGGACCTTGTGTGGCATTTTCATTAGTTTCTGTACCCACGCGTCTACAAAATGTTTTAAAAATGCTTATTCTTCTATCTACAAAAGCCTTTCTTTTCCAAAACAATATTCAGTTCTGTCGTAATATTTTGAAAGTGATTTTCTAGTTAACTAGAGCTCAGTTTAAGTAGTTCTTTGAGTTTGTTTTTTTAATGCATTTTGAATTATTGAAATTTTAACGTCTTAAACTCATTTACCACTACACTGTTTCTTACGAAAACAGAAGGTTCTATCACACATCTAAACATACGACGCTTCGCTCTTCGGTTAACAGATATGAGGCACTTACAAAGATAAACAGATTATAACGATCTTCAAACATATCTGGAGGTCTTGCTCCGTGGTAGATAATGAATTTATCTCCTTTAAGGAATTTATTTCTTAAATATCGTGCATTGCTGTGACTTTTATATATGTATATATCCCCCTTCAACATCTCAGGTCATATCGGGTGCTTTGCATTTGAAATTCGTTGTCTGTAGGTTGGTTTAAATCATTTTATTTTTCTCAAATACACACACATTCACTCTAGCATACATACTTCCAGACTCTGTGGGGGATAGGGAATAAATCTGCGTAAGAAAAATTCCCCGCTCCAGCCGGGAATTGAACCCGGGACCTCCGGGTGAGAAGTCAGCTTGCTGACCACTCGACAGGCAGTCGTCTTTAAATTTTGTTAGTTTCTACTTTGTGGTTTTCGCGAAGAGCGTGTTTTAACAAAAGCGCCATAGACTGCCTTCGTGGTCGAGAGGTCAGCAAGATGACTTCCTAACCGAAGGTCTCGGGTTCAATTCCTGGTTGGGGTGGGGAATTTTACTTAAAACAGAGTTATTCCCTATGCCCACAGAGTCTGGGAGTGTGTATTAAAAGAAAAGAAAATGATTAAACTCAATGTAAAGAGCCTACAGAAACGAGTTATTTCTAATGCAAAGCCCCCGATATGACCTTAGATGAAACAATAATACAATTAGTACTAGGAGCTCCCCTAAACTCTTATTTTATATCACCACTAATTGGCTACTTGATGCAATTTTACCCAATTTCTTCGAGTTTCCGCCAAATGTATATTCCAGTCAGGAATATTTTAAGAAATACGTCATTTATACTTTATCTACACGTACTATGTAGAGAAGGTAATGCGCTCCACCCAAAAATTCGATACCGAGATTCGCCGGAAATATATGCTTTAGTGTCCCCCGTATCCAAAAAAAGCATTTCCAGAAAAAGGTCCGTTTTAGTGTGTGTCCGTGTGCCTGTGAACACGATAACTCAAAAACAAAAAGTCGGTAAAATACCAAATTTAGTATTTAAATTAAGTATCTTCCAGGGATGCGAAACGAAGATTGAGAAAAATCCCCCACCCTAAACTATTCTTTACATGGAATTTTTTTCAAAATTTGGATTTTCTAAAAAATAGCTCTAAGGATTTTGATTGAAATATCGTATATTAGAGATATTTACCTGACATTTAAAATGTATATCTTCAACTTTCTGGGAATAGCCTCTGAAGACTACTTTAGTCTGGATGAAATTTACGGAATTTAGAATAACTGCTAAACCGTAAGACATATAAAAAACGTATTGCACAAAAAATGTACAGCACGTTAAAACGCAACATTTATGTTATATACATTTTTTTCGTAGAGTTGATTGTTTTTTAAATATTCCTTGTTTTTGGTTTCAGCAATAAAAAACTTACTTTTCTCATACAGGAATTTGTTAACTCCTGTCCATACAAACAAAGGAACTTCAGTCACATAGCAACCAGCTTTAACCTATGGTACTCCCTTATTTCGCTTCTACGTACAAGAAAGCAAGCAATAAGACTATTTCTGCTCTTTTTTTCTCGATTAGCATAAAGTAAATAGAGGCATAAGCTTTTTAACAATAATTTGTTGCAAAGATGTAGAGAAGGTCATGTGAATGGAACACATCCGATTTTTTTAACACAACTCTTGTTTTGAGTGGTGTACTGAACTTGATGCTAAAATATTTATGTAGAACTGGATTTCTTCATTTATTTCCTTTTTCCTGGAGGTTTGTGTTTTTTTAATCGAGTGCTTGTTAAACTTGGACACTCTTTAAATGCCTAGTTCTTGGATGTTTATTGCCACTTTTATGTATTTTTAATGCCTATAAATGTGCGCCCCAACCATTACTGAACCCACTCTCTTTCGAGTCACTGATATAGATGGGGTGGCATGTTGCCAACGCTGTGTAAAATATTCCCTTAGACATTGTGTTAATGCCTACTTCAATTCCCTTTCTATAGGTTAAAGGAAAATAACTTCCAATTATGTTATATACAATGTTGAACTTAAGAATGCCAATCACTAGCAATTTTAACTTTTTAAAAAACATAAATTTCTCCTGCGTTATTATCCCGGAGACAAGTTTAAATATTTAATGAATTAGACCATTGCCTCCTTTACAGCTATAGCCCCTTTCCTATAATGCAATTACAAATCTGCTGTGTAATGTGACATGATTTTCTCTACCATTTAACATTTATTTTCATAGGTATGTTAGAAATTTTTCATACATATGCTTTTATACTTATTTATTGTTGATCCTGAACTTACAAATGGGTTCAATCAGCCACTATAAATATTTGTAGGTACAATAAATGTTTTGATAACCCCGTAAAAGTGTACATGAATGTAAAAGTATCTTTGTAAGAGTTCATGGGAAATAAAATAACATACATTTAACATTTATAAAGTTCACTGCTTAAAACTATTTAGATTTAAATAAATAAAAATTTGATGTGTTCCATGCACATGACTTTCTTTACATCCCTGCAACAAAACTATTCTTAAAAAGCTTAAGCTTCTGTTTACTTCATGCTAATTGAGAAAACGTTAGCAGCAATAGTCTTATCACTTGCTTCCTTGTAAGTAGTAGCGAAATAAGGGAATGTCATAGGCTAAAGTCATAGTCAAAAGCTGGTTGCTCTGTATGGACAGGAGTTGACAAATTCCTATATGAGAAAAATACAAGTTTTTCAAAGCTGAAGCTAAAAACAAGGAATATCTTAAAAACGATCAACTCCACAAAAATGCATATAACATAAGTTGTGTGTTTTAATGTGCTCTATTTTTTCTGTATGGTAAGTTTTTGTCCATCTCTTACGGTTTAGCAGTTATGCAAAAATCCATAAAATTCATCCAGAATTCAGAGACTATTCCCAGGAAATTCAAGATATACATTCTATTTGTCAAGTAAATGTCAGAAATATACGACATTTTAATCAAAATCGTTGGAGCCATTTTTAAGAAAATCAAAATTTTCGAAATTTTTTCCATGTAAAGGGTAATTTGGGGTGGGGGATTTTCTTGAAAAACTTCGTGTCGCATCCTTGGAAGATACCAGACTTAAATACCAAGTTACCATGTAATATACTGCACTAACATCGCTTTGGCATTGCTGCTCGGCTGGATTTAGCTTTAAGAGAGGGAAATGTTCAAGCCAGGTATAAACATTTCGCTTGATTTTATTACGCAGAAAATCGGCTTATTCGGTGCATGCAGTGGGTGAGCACTTGACAGCAGGAATGGTCTCTCTTATACAGTGCGTCGTGTGTCAGTTTATAACGTCGGTAGCGGAAAGATATTACAGCTATGCAAGCCATCGACCCCTACGTTTATGGCTGCCTAAGAGGACTGTTTCTTATTTATAGAAAGTGGCGGAATAAGTAGCTAGTTTGCGGCAAGGTTCTCATTCAGAAAAGTCTATTTTGTAGCGTCATTAAGTAACAAATGAATGCTATAGTTACCAAGGAGAAGAACATTTTTTTTATTTTTTTTTTATTTTTTTATTTTTAGAATTGTGTACCAAGTTGGTTGTTCAAATTCACTCCTATAGTATACGAACGTTTTTCGTTGTAAATTAATTTTTATACTGGTGGCGATACAATGTGATTAAAACGGGATTAACCATGTTATGGAACTTTACTTTATTATGTGTTAATATTTTAATAATTGCCATTTTTTTTGCAATTATTTATGTTACGACTACCAGCTACCAGCAAACCTATGAAGATATATATGTTCATATCCGAAGGCTAAATGTTAATGCAAGAAACATAATATAGCATATTTTCTACTAATCACGTATCTTCAATAGGTGGATTGAAAAGTGGATTACTTATTTCCAAATGTTTATACTGCCACACCATTGAAGGAATTATCTGTTCTTTATTTCCGCGCAGTTGATCGTGCATTGCAGTGGGCGAATCGCAGGAGCTTCGAGCATATTTGCTCTCTTTGCTTCATTCAAAGGGCAATCAGTTGATATCCCCTGAAGTAGAGAGTCCAGAGGTACCATAGCAAGACTGAGATCCCATTAGGAGACTAGGTGAGAAGCAGTTAAATCCTGTTTCGTGTAAATTTGTCACAACACTACTCTCATTATTGCCACCTATTATTTACTTTGTCGTGTTGTACTATTGTGCGAATAAAATAGATCTTCATATAACATGCTCATTTATTTTAATATTGTAAAATACCTAATGTGGGGAAGGAATACCCCTGCCACTGTGCTCGCTAGGGGGTAGTAGGTTCAGATAGAGCTTTTACTCGCTTAGAGGGAAATAGGTGGCCTCAAGAGTTTAAGGTGCAGGGGATGTATGCACATCTGGGGAGAGATCGGGTAGCTACAAATAAATACAATAAGGATGCGAGGAGACACAATGCTTTTGTTAATAGATACGCTTTTACTATTACGCAGAGGAATTAATGCGAATGCATGTTTAGGGAGCTAAGAGGAAACCCAATGGGTTGCCCTAATTCAACACAACTCACCTGGTACATTCTGATTTCTTGAGTTAAACACTTGTGAATTAACACTTTGCCCTTTCTGTCAACATCGTTCAAGGGTGGGTCCGGCTGTGTCTGTAGCTCCAGTGTATGGGCTCTCCGTTACCTAATTGTCGGAGTTTTTGTTCTTAAAACCATGCTTGTGGCAGCATAGCTTTATAAGGACATGGTTGTGTCATCATTTACGACATTTTGCCACCATATCGATTGTCCAAACAGGTACAACCTTACCTCTTGCCAAATGAAGTATAATTAAGTATTGCACTCCACCAAAAATTCGATACCGAGATTTCACCGGAAATATATGTTTTAGGGTCCCCAATATCCAAAAAAAGCATTTTCACAAAAAGGTCCGTGTGTGAGTGTGTGAGTGTGTGTGTGTGTGTGTGTGTGTGTGTGTGTGTGTGTGTGTGTCCCCGTGTGTCTGTGTGTCTGTGAACACGATAACTCAAAAACGAAAAGTCGGTAAAATACCAAACTTGGTATTTAAGTTTAGTATCTTCCAGGGATGCGACACGAAGATTTTAAGAAAAATCCCCCCACCCCCAACTGCCCTTTACATGGAACTTTTTTCGAAAATTCTGATTTTCTCAAAAATGGCTCTAACGATTTTGATTAAAATTTCGTATATTAGACATATTTACCTGCCAAATAAAATGTATATCTTCAATTTTCTGGGAATAGCCTCTGAAGAGTAGTTTATTATGGATGAATTTTACTAAATTTTGAATAACTGCTAAACCGTAAGAGATGGACAAAAACTTACTAAACAAAAAATGTAGAGCACATTAAAACACACAATTTATGTTATATACATTTTTTTCGTGGAGTTCGTCGTTTTTGTGACATTACTTATTTTTGGTTTCTGCTATGAAAAGCGTATACTTTTCTCATACAGTAATTTGTCAACTCCTGTCTTAAAAAAAAAAAAAACATAGGAGCTTCAGTCACATAGAAACCAGATTTTGTCCATCACTTTAACCTATGGTACACCTTATTTCACTTCTACTTACATGGAAGCAAGCAATACGATTATTTCTGATACTTTTTTTCGATTGGCATTAAGTGAATAGAACAATAAGCTTTTTAACAGTTACTTTTTACAGAGATGTAGAGAAAGCCATGTGAATGGAACACATCAGATTTTTTAAAACTGTGCCAGACTCTAAAACGCTCCTCACTGAAAAGAGAGTCTATAAAGGTAATCAGAAGGAAATGAAAGGAAAGCACCCAGGCAAACTCCATTATTGGCCCATCTAGGGAATTGCTACATTAAACAACTTCTTTTGTATTACATGAGTGCTGCAGTGTACTGAGAGATAGCATGGTGCTCTTTCTGCTTTTAGGTACACTCTTTTTAATGAGGTTTTCAAAACTGCTACAAAAAATCTGATGTGTTCCATTCACATGACTTTCTCTACATTTCTGCATTCAATTATTGTTATAAAGCTTATTCTTCTATTTACTTAATGCTAATCGAGAAAAAATTGGCTGAAAGGATCTTATTACCTTGTAAGTAGAAGGCAAATAAGGTAATACCTTATTCTAAATCGATAGTTAGATCTTTTAAAAGCTGGTTGCTATTTTTGCTTGTATTTTAAAGCTAAAACTAATATGGAATCTTAAGAACGGTCAACTCCACGAATAAAATGTATATCATAAATTGTGTGTTTTAACAAGCTCTACATTAGTTTTTTTTTCTATCCTTTTTAGTTTACCAGTTATGCAAAATTCCACAAAATTCATCCAGAATAAAGACGTCTTCAGAGGCTATTCCCGGAAAATTCAAGATATACGTTCTATTTGTCATGTAAATATCCTGAGTAAAAAAAAAAAAAAATTAATCAAAATCGTGAGAGCCATTTTTGAGAAAATCAACATTTTTGAAATTTTTTCCATGTAAAGGGTTTTTGGGGGTGGGTGATTTTCTTAAAACTCTATCCTTGGAAAATACTGAACTTAAATATTAAGATTGGTATTTGATGGACTTTTCGTTTTTGAACTTGCTGCCCACAGACACACACACGGACACATAGATACACACAGACACACACGGACATTTCTTTAATTTTTTTTTTGATTCAGGGTGTCTCTAAACATGTGTTTCCGGTGAAATCTCGGTATCGAATATTTGGGTGTAATACAATACCTTCTCTACACACTATGTACATAGTACGCATAGAGAAAGTAAAAATAGATCTTCACCATCTTGTACTATCAAAGATTACTTTCATCTGCAGGAAAATGTCCAGCTCATATTTGGTCATGATTAGCACAGACTTTCTTTCCAAAAACAATTTTCAATATAGAGTTTGGTTAAAACCATCAAACCGCGTATTTTATTTTGCTAACGAGGCGTATAGGTGGAGATGATAGCACCAAAGAGATTTTACTTTCTCTACACATACTATATACATGGTGTATAGAGAGGGTATTGTATTCCAACCAAAAATTCGATACCGAGATTTCACCGGAAATACATGTTTTGGGTCCTCCTGAATAAAAAAAAAAGCATTTTTACAAAAAGGTCCGTGTGTGCGTGTGTGTGTGTGTGTGTGTGTGTGTGTGTGTCTGTGGACAGCATAGCTCAAAAACGAAAAGACCGTTAAATACCAAAGTTGGTATTTAAGTTTGGCATCTTCCAAGGATGCGATACGAAGATTTTCAAGAAAATCCCCCCACCCCCAATTACCCTTTACATGGAATATTTTTCGAAATTTTTTATTTTCTTAAAAATGGCGCTTTTGATTAAAATGTCAAATATTTAAGATGTTTACCTGAAAAATAAAATGTATATCTTGAATTTTCTGGGAATAGCATCTGAATACTACTTTATCCTGGATGAATTTTATGGAATTTTGCATAATTGCTAAACCGTAAGAGATAGACAAAAAGTTAACACACAAAAAAGGTAGAGCACGTTAAAATACAAATTTATATCATATAAAATTTTTTCGTCGAATTGATCGCTTTTGATTTATTCGTTGTTTTTGGTTTCAGCTTTGAAAAACTTCTTTTCTCATACAGGAATTTGTCAACTGCTGTCCATACAAACAAAGGAACTTCAGTCACATAGCAACCCGCTTTTGACTATCACTTTAACCTATGGTACTCCCTTATTTCGCTTCTACTTACAAGGAAGCAAGTAATAAGACTATTTCTATTACTTTTTTCTCGATTAGAGGGAAGTAAATCGAAGCAAAAGTTTTTTAACAATAATTTGGTGCAGAGATGTAGAGAAAGTCATGTGAATGGAACACATCAGATGTTTTCAAGTTCTGACGCCTCTATACGGTATAACCGCGAATGTACCTAAAGGAAAGATCAATTACGGTTCAGGCCGCGTCCTGGCCTAGTGGTTAGACGTCTCGCCTCTCACCAAGGTGACCCAGGTTCGATCCCAGGCATGTGGATTTGTGGTGGTCAAAGCGGTGCAGGGGCAATTCTCTCCGCGTTCTCTGGTTTCCCAGCCATCGCATTCCATTGGTGCTCCATCTTCATTCCATGTATCAGTGTCATCGCCTGCAGTGCCGTCTGTAGTAAAAGCGGGCGTTAAACACTATAAAAAAATAAAACTGCTCTGCTGAATCAAATTGCTGGATTTGAATTATTTTTACTTTCTCTAACACGATTGTACAATGTACGTAGTAGGCAGAGAAGGTATTGTATTCCCCCCAAAAAAATTCGATACCGAGATTTCACCGGAAATATATATTTTGAAACCCCTTTTAGTATCTCCCAAGTCTGCGACACAAAGATCTTCAAGTAAATACCCCAATCCTAAACTACTCTTTACATGGAAAAGTTTTCGAAAATTTTGATTTTCTCAAAAGTGTCTAACGATTTTGATTAAAATACTAGATGCCTATTAAAGATATTTACATGACAAATAAAATGTATATCTTGAATTTCCTGGGAATAACCTCTGAAGTCCTCTTCATTCTAAATGACTTTTGCATTACTGATAAACCGTAAGAGATTAGACTTGCTGCATTAAAAAGTAGATCTTGTCAAAAACACACGATTTGTAACTTTTACATTTTTGCTGTGGTGCTAACCGTCTCCGAGACATTCCTTGTTTTACATTTTCAAACTTATATTTTTCTCAAACAGGAAGTCGTCTGACCGTGCAAAGAAGCGAATTTCAATGACAATCGCATAGCGACAGCTTTTAAAGCATTTGACTATTGGTTTAGTCTACAGTATTCCCTTTATTTCGCTTCTACTTGCAGGGAAGCAAGTAATAAGACAATATCTGCTAATTTTTATGTTTATGTAGATAAAAGAATAATCTTTTATAAGAATAGATACAGAACAGATACAGAAAGTTATGGGAATGGATTACGTAGTATTTTTTCTTTCATTTTCTAAACGTTGTTTCTTATAATCATGCCCCATTGAGATGTATTCATATGCGTTACCTTCTCCTTTGTCCTTATTGGGTAATATTCAACTTTTGAAGGAGACATCCAGCAGTGTAGGATAGACGATAAAAACTATACGAACACGTTTGTCATTATAGACCTCATGGTATCGCTATTCTGTGAGGCAGGTTTTGGCAAAAGTTCCTCAATCTATTTCATGATAAGAATTTACAGGCATTCCAAATTTATTAATTCTCTTATGTAACCTATTTGATTTATACGCTGTGAGAATGTAACTAACGATTCTATTCGAATGTATTAAGATAAATTATCGTGTTGAATAAGGAACTAATCCACAATGGGCAGTAATGAGAGGTGACTAGGCCACGGGTGCGTTAAAAATATACGCAGCAAGGTTACATGGAACACATTTTATTTCTTCGGGTTCTACAAGTGCCCAGTCACCACATTCAATATGTTATGGTATAGCACTTCTATAGTTTGTCAAGGTAATTAAAAATATTGCGCGCAGCTCACCCGCTTCAACTGCTTCCCCTCTTCCCGCTTTAGCCGGCTGCCGTTCAGTGATAGTAAAGGTGGGGTTGGAGGGAGAGTTTGCCATCACTGTTGTGTCAGTTACAACTAACGCTTGCATGGTTAAATGTAGGATGAGAACAAGTACTTGTTTTCGCAATTAAGAGCAGCATTATAAACAATCTCCCTGGTCTTTCCTCTAAGGGACCATAGAGAACTTAGATGTTGAAGATCCCGACGTTACAATTAACAATACACTATGATTTTTGTGTTCACTCGCTGCTGCTTGCAATGTCCTCTCTCCCAACCCCTGTTATGCGCATGCATGTCTGATGTCACATGGACTTGTGGGAGAAAAGAGAATTACGTAATCGGTAATAGTTGCACCCAGGACGTTCTGCGCAGCTTTTTCATTACCCTGACAGGGTACAGTTCACGTAAATATGCCAAATTATACATATTGAATTATATTATTAACCAAGTTAAATTTGTAACATAGTACATAGTACTATAACATTTGTTGGATTACTACTGTATAAGGAGGAATACGTTATCAATATTGTGTTATTATTATTGTTATTAGACATTATTATTATTATTATTATTATTATTATCATCATCATATTTGCTGATACACCAATGGTGGTGATGTAGTAAGAGCCTCTTAAAGCCCATTAACTCCCCATTTAACTGTTATCTCAGATTATTAACTGTGAAATCCACGTAAGACATGTTGGGGTTTATTAACAAGTACAGCACCAATATTTGACTGTTATATAATGATTATCCCCTGAAGGAGAGTCAAATAGTGTGATATTCTACTCATAAAATAGAGCGGTCGCTTGGGATCGAACCCGGTCCATCTAGGTGAGAGGCGTGGCCCTCAACTGTGTGAGCTTCGGAACCCAAGACCGAACTTTAGTAATTAGAAAAAGGTAAATACCTAATCGGTACTCGTGAGGAATGGAAGCTGATCATTGTGTTGATTGGGTAGTCTGGTTTTGAAACAAGGTGACATGTAATAATAGCATTTTCGTAAATGTTGTCTATTAACATGAGATAGAAGAATGATATTTTGTAAGACTAGTTTGGAGTAGTGGATAAAGAAAGTCATACTAATGTAACACTCTCTCTCACTCTCTCTCTCTCTCTCTCTCTCTCTCTCTTTCCATATTATTACATTGTATTATATAACAGCATTCTCTTTTTTTAAATTCTTCTGTATCTATTTTTTTAATTTATTGTTTATTTTGTTTTACATTGCATAAAAGCTATGAATATACATCACTTTGGTGTCAAACATTTAACTGGTTACAAACACATTACTATATTCTATTGCAGTTAATGAATTAAGATGAATCAAAAAGTTTTTATACATCTCGTAAAATTTTGTAGAGTAAGTATTACAGAAGAGCTTGGCATGCTCTGTTTTCATATAAATTACATACTCGATTAGGTACACTTCAAAACACTGTGTTAGTAAATCCAGTATCACTATGGGTAATATGTATTAGTATGCAAATTATAAGAAAGGGCCATTTCCTTTGGTGTATCTAAACTGTGACTAACTTCTGATGCATCATTGTATTAGTAGCATTATAAATACAATACGGTGGCGCCGTGGTTGTGTGGTTAGACCGCTCGACTCCCACCTAGGCGGCCCGGGTTGGATCCCAAGCGCCCGCATGAGGTGGATAAAGCGGCGTCTGGGCGGGCTTTCTCCGTGTCCTCCAGTTTCCCCTGCCACTCATTCCCAATTGCTCCATCATCACCTTTCCGATCTTCAGTTTCGCTTCCATTTCATATCATCCACTTCCTCATCTTCATGTCTGGCTCCTGGTTGACCCCTCCTAAAACGGTTTCCATTCTGTATTTTCATGTCGTTGGCTCCACGACAGGCTTCTGACCCCTAATAAGTCAGACGCAAATATGGGGAGGATAAGCCAGTTACAAAAAAAATGATTTCAATAATCTATTTGCTTTACGCATTGCTTGTTAATATGAATGAGCAGGTATGAAGAAATTAATTCCTAAAAATTGCAGGATCTCAGAATGCAAGCATTTTTACTTTCTCCATACGCACTATGTACATAGTGTATAGAGAAAGTATTGCACTGCACCAAAAATTCGATACCGAGATTTCACCGGAAATAAATGTTTTAGGATCCCCAATATCCAAAAAAAGCATTTTCACAAAAAGGTCCGTGTGTGTGTGTGTGTGTGTGTGTGTGTGTGTGTGTGTGTGTGTGTGTGTGTGTGTGTCCGTGTGTCTGTGAACACGATAACTCAAAAACGAAAAGTCGGTAAAATACCAAACTTGATACTTAAGTTTAGTATCTTCCAGGGATGCGACACGAAGATTTTGAGAAAAATCCCCTCACCCCCAACTACCCTTTACATGGAACTTTTTTCGAAAATTTTGATTTTCTCAAAAATGGCTCCAACGATTTTGATTAAAGTTTCGGATATTAAACATATTTATCTGACAAATGAAATGCATATCTTGAATTTTCTGGGAATAGCCTCTGAAGAGTAGTTTATTCTGAATGAATTTTACTAAATTTTGAATAACTACTAAACCGTAAGAGATGGACAAAAACTTACTACACAAAAAATGTAGATCACATTAAAACACACAATTTATGTTATATACATTTTTTTTGTGGAGTTCGTCATTTTTGTTACATTCCTTATTTTTGGTTTCTGCTATGAAAAACGTATACTTTTCTCATACAGGAACTTGTCAACTCTTATTCATATAAACAAAGGAACTTCATTGACATAGCAACCAGCTTTTGACTATCACTTTAACCTATGGTACTCCCTTATTTCGCTTCTACTTACAAGGAAGCGGGTAATTAGACTATTTCTGCTATTTTTGTCTGATTAGCATAAAGTAAATAGAAGTATAAGCTTTTTAAGAATTATTTGTTGCAGGGATATGGAGAAAGTCATGTGAATGGTACATATCAGATTTTTACTTTCTCTATACGCACTATGTACATAGTGCATAGAGAAGGTATTGCACTCCACCCAAAAATTCGATACCGAGATTTCACCGGAAATATATGTTTTAGGGTCCCCTTTATCTAAAAAAAGCATTTTCAGAAAATGGTCCGTATGTGTGTGTGTGTGTGTGTGTGTGTGTGTGTGTGTGTGTGTGTCCGTGTGTCCGTGTGACTGTGAACACGATAACTCAAAAACGAAAAGTAGGTAAAATATCAAACTTGACATTTAAGTTTAGTATATTCCAGGGATGCGACTCGAAGATTTTGAGAAAAATCCACCCACCCCCAACTACCCTTTATATGGAACTTTTTTCGAAAATTTTAGATTTTCTTAAAAAGGGCTCTAACGATTTTAATTAAAATAGCATATATTAAAGATATTTACCGAACAAATAAAATGTATATCTTGAATTTTCTGGGAATAGCCTCTGAAGAGGAGTTTATTCTGGATGAATTTTACTGAATTTTGAATAACTGCTAAACCGTAACAGATGGCCAAGAACTTACTACACAAAAAATGTAGAGCACGTTAAAACACACAATTTATATTATATAATTTTTTTTCGTGGAGTTCGTCGTTTTTGTGACATTCCTTATTTTTGGTTTCTGCTATGAAAAACGTATACTTTTCTCATACAGGAACTTGTCAACTCCTATCCATATAGACAAAGGAACTTCATTGATATAGCAACCAGCTTTTGACTATCACTTTAACCTACGGTTGTCCCTTATTGCGCTTCTACTTACAAGGAAGCGAGTAATTAGACTATTTCTGCTATTTTTGTCTGATTAGCATAAAGTAAATAGAAGTATAAGCTTTTTAAGAATTATTTGTTGCAGGGATATGGAGAAAGTCATGTGAATTATACACATCAGATTTTTACTTTCTCTAGCCCCATATGTACAATGTACATAGGGATAGAAAAGTACTGTATTCCACCCAAAAATTCGATACCGAGATTACACCGAAAATACATGTTTTAGGACCCTCTGTATCCAAAAAAAGCATTTTCAGAAAAAGGTCCGTGTGTGTCCGTGTGTCTGTGAACACGATAACTCAAAAACGAATAGTAGCTAGAATAAAAAACATGGCATTTAAGTTTAGTATCTTCCAGGGATGCGACACGAAGATTTTGAGAAAAATCCCCCCATCCCAAACTACCCTTTACATGGAACTTTTTTTCGAAAAATTTGATTTTCTTAAAAATGGCTGTAACGATTTTGATTAAAATATCATATGTTAAAGATATTTACCTGACAAATAAAATGTATATCTTGAATTTTCTGGGAATAGCTTCTGAAGACCTGTTTATTCGGAATGAATTTTGCTTAATTTGGTATAACTAGTAAACCGTAAGAGATAGACAAAAACGTACTATACAAAATATGCAGGTCTTGTTAAAATACACAAGTTATGTCATATACATTTTTCTCGTGGAGCTTACCGTTTTCGAGGTACTCATTGTTATTAGTTTCAGTTGTGAAGTACTTATACTTTTCACAGACGGGAGTGTCCGTTTTTCTTTTGTTCTACTCTTGGCCAAGAAAAGAAGCGTTTTGTAATGACAATCGCATAACGACAGCTTTTAAAACATTTGATTATGTGTTTAGCCTAGTTATTCCCTTATTTTCTTCCTACTTATACGGAACTAAGTAATAAGAACATTGTGCTAATGAGTACCACGATTAGCAAGGTGCAGAAAGAAGAATTATCTTATGTAAGAAGTTTGTAGAACAGCTAGAGAAAGTCATGTGAGTGTAACACAGATTTTTTCCGATAAACCTCGGAGGATAGTGCCATTTGTAGAATTTAACGTCATAACGGTATGTTACAATGAAATTCCAGCTATAGCATAAATCTTTCAGTTTCAGTACAACTACAAAAACTCAAAATACTCTTCTCTTGAGGCTACGCACTGGTTCCCAAATTTTCAGAGAAGCCCTTGTTTTACGTCCTCTTATGTATATCCGAAATAGCACTATTTAGTTCAGCATCTCTTTGAAATGACACCCATGAAGTGTTCTTTTCACTCGTGAGAACAAGTGAAAGTCGCAGGGGCAAGGTCCGGCAAATATATGGGTGGGGCATGCCTTCAATGTCTAAAATGATGAGACATCTGTTCCTCCTGAATCATTCGTGGAATCCACTTTGCTGCGACTTTTCTATAGACCAAATCTTTACGAATTGTCTTGAACTGAACCATAAGAAAGGTATATAATGTCTGCAACTTTTGTTGTTAACCATCGATCGTCTTACGACATGTTACGGTTCAACTATTGTGGAGGATCGTACTGAACGTCACCATCTTTAAATGTTTTATGCGCATCAATTTACACTACCAAGCAAGCTACATTTCTGGGTCTATTGATGGACAACAAACTTTCATGGGAGCCTCATATCAACTAATTTCTGCTAGACTGTCAAGGGTTATATTTCTTTTAAGAAACAAAAAGCTCTGTACCTGACACATATTAGATCAGATTATTTCGTCTTCTTTCATAGTATTATCGCATATGATATTCTACTCTGGAGTAACAGCTGTTACATTAATAATATCCTCCAATTACAAAAAAAAAAAAAAAAAATGATGTGTTAAACTCAAATGGCTTTCTCTAGCTACTCTACAAACAAATTCCGTGTTACCCGAAATAAAAATTGCAGATTTTATTACTTAATTCCTTTTAAGTAGATGGAACTAAGGGAATGCACTATGCTAACGCGATAGTCAAATGTTTTAAAAGCTGTCATTATGCGATTATCAATGCAAATCGCTTCTTTGGCCAGGAGTAGAACAAAAGAAAAACTGACACTTCCTGTCCGAGAAAAGTTTAAGTGCTTTGCAATTGAAAACAATAAAAAGGAATATCTCGGAAACGGTTACCTCCACATAAAAAATGTAAAATGTGTGTTTTGACGAGATTTATATTTTTTTTGTGGAGTAAATTTTCGTGTATCTCTTGCGGTTTAGCAGTTAAGCAAAATTCGGCAAAATTCATCCAGAATAAGGAGGTCTTCCCAGAAAATTCAAGATATACATTTTATTTGCAATGTAAATATATTTAATATATGGTATTTTAATTAAAATCGTTAGAGCCATTTTTTGAGAAAATGAGGATCCTGCAATGCTGCTTTCAGAATGCTCTATCGATTGAAGAACCAATACCACAGAGTGACGGGATGGCAGTTTTCCCGAATAATGCCAAACATTTCTTTGTGATGTCCACTAATCCACATCCACCCTGGGATCGTGCAGTAGATGTCTGTTCACCCTTTATGCTTTACCAGTCCTTATGTTGTTCACTTTTCTGTGCGTCAAGTTTGGTAATGCGGATTTGCACATAACAATAGTAATAATAATAATAAATAATAACAATAAAAACTAATATATATGTATTACAGCTACATGACTTTCTTACCAGCTCTGCAAACAAACTTCTTTTCTCTCAAACGCTTTTGCTTCTTTCTACTTCATGCTAATTGAGATAAACATTATCAGAAATGATCTTATTACTTGTAAGTAGAAGGAGACTAAGGGAATGCATCAGGCTAAAGCGACAGTCAAATGTTAAATGCTATTAAAACAAAAAACAGTTTAACAAATGTTAAAAGCAGTTAAAAGCTTTCGCTATGTGAATATCTTTGAAATTCGCTTCTTTGCATGGACAGAAGAAATATGAAAGAAACACGGACCTCTTCCTGTTTGAGAAAAGTATACTTGTTTTAAAATTGAAACCGATAACAAAGAAAATCTCAGAAACGGTTAGCTCCACAACCAAAATGTA
Organism: Hymenopus coronatus; assembly: GCA_030762935.1. NCBI lineage: Eukaryota > Metazoa > Arthropoda > Insecta > Mantodea > Hymenopodidae > Hymenopus > Hymenopus coronatus. The sequence goes on from CM060881.1 coordinate 133,793,930, forward strand.
AAGGACACAAAGTGCGTGTTTTGACGTTATCTATACTTTTTGTGCTTTTTCCATCTCTTGCAGTTTGCCAGTTATGCAAAAGTCATTCAGAATGAAGACGGCTTCAGAGGTTATTTCCAGGAAATTCAATATGCACTTTATGCGTCATACAGTATTTAATCAAAATCGTTAGAGTGATTTTTGAGAGCATAACATTTTTCGAAAATTGTTCCATGTAAAGGATGTTTTGTGTTAGTTTGGCATTTAACTAATTGTTTTCGTTTTTGAGTTATGCTCTCCCGACACACACATTGACCTATTTTGGATTTTTTTTGGATTAAGATGTCTCAAAACATGTATTTCCAGCGAAATCTAGGTGTCGGATTTTTGGGTGGAACACAATATCTTCTCTAGCTGCTATAAACATAGTACATAAGTGCAAGAAAACTGCAAATTATTCCCATTAGTTTTTGACACCCCATCGTACTTGTTCTGCGTGTGCGTCATAGAGAGCATTGTGTATAACTGTACTGATTTGTTTCAATAAGCGAATCAGATATAAGGTAAGTGTGTGTGTGTGTGTGTGTGTGTGTGAGTGTGTGGTGTGTGTTCCTTCTTTATTGTTTCATGAATCCATTTTTTTTGTTGCCTTATGTACACAATTATGCAGCTGTAAGATGTTAACGATTAACTTTAGCCTCGCCCACAAAGTCGAGTAAAAAACTAAAAAGGCGTACGAAAGAAGAGCAGAAAGAAGCACAAGATTGTGGAGTCTTCAAAGGAGCATCTGTTCCCTCAAGATATCGGCCCAGTAGTTTTTCCAATATGAAGAAGAACGAGTATAAACAAAAGCTGCTTCTTCCGCTTCGCTGCAGACGGTCCCAAGATATATTGCATCTAGCAATGCTTTGCGTTCTTTAGAGCTAACGATATATAGCAAAAAGGTTCTGCTCTTACGATTTCTGATCGATGCCTTTCCGAAATGCCTTTCCTCTGAAGGAAAAGAGCAAATATATTACCTCTGAGACACTATTTGATATTCTAATAGGATTTCTGGAAGCATCGATGGCGGAATAAAGGAAAGTAAGACGCTGCACCTTTCAAGAAGCTGATCCAAATATTTGTAAATAGCTGCCCTGAAAAAACACACTGTACATTTTAAAAAGAATATGCTATTTTGTGTAAATGCAAAAAAACGTTATAATGTTTATATAAAACATGAGAGATGATACCTCACAGAGAAGAAGAATACGGAAATGCCTGCGATTGGGAACTCCTAGCACTAAACCTGTGAGATTCTGGGGATTTTTGTTCCCGAACAAGGGCGGGGTGTGTGTGAGTGAGTGTATATACATGGATCATTTCAGGAAGTCATGGCAACTAATTTTTATCAGTCAATAAAGCTGCAGGAAACAAAACTCAGGGTAGTCGATTGATAGTCGCTGGAATGTTCTTCTCAATGCTGGTACTAAATTGGGATCCGGGTACAAAGGATTATGGGTACAGGACTTTGAAAGACGTAAATAGTGATCATTGTTTTATTCGTATTACATATGCACAAAAGAGTACGCGTACGTACGCGTAATATTCTTACGAGCTAACTACCTTCAAAATAATTCCCCAAGGCTTCCACATCTTTGACACTCGCGAACATTTCTGCCTCGTAGAAATGCAATTTTTATGTACGCTCGCTGCTCAACTTTAGTGACATTCTTCTTGAAACACGGCCTCTAGGATACTAATGTTTGCATGTGTCTACTAGAACCTACCAATACACTCAGACGACATCTGGTGGTGCCATCCCATTCTGTGTAAAACATGTCTCCAAAAGTATGTATTGCAATAACCGAATCTTCAGTTATTCGGAATATATAAAATAGTTACCCCCGGGTTCGATTCCCGGCTGGGGCGGGAAATTTTTCTTTAACCGGAATTATTCCCTATCCCCCATAGAGTCTGGAAGTATGAATGTGAGAGTGAATGTGCGTGTGTTTAGTAATATAAAGTTTAACCTAAAGTTCTGAACCTACAGTTTCACAAGTGAAAGCCCCCGATATGACCATTGATGTTAAAAGGGGCTATACAAATGAAGCAAAAAAAATAAAAAATAGTTACCATGACTTTTGAAATTACCCTCGTATGTCTGTTGTGGTGTGTTGTGTTGTGTGTTGTGTGTTGTGTGTTGTGTGTTGTGTGTTGTGTGTTGTGTGTTGTGTGTTGTGTGTTGTGTGTTGTGTGTTGTGTGTTGTGTGTTGTGTGTTGTGTGTTGTGTGTTGTGTGTTGTGTGTTGTGTGTTGTGTGTTGTGTGTTGTGTGTTGTGTGTTGTGTGTTGTGTGTTGTGTGTTGTGTGTTGTGTGTTGTGTGTTGTGTGTTGTGTGTTGTGTGTTGTGTGTTGTGTGTTGTGTGTTGTGTGTTGTGTGTTGTGTGTTGTGTGTTGTGTGTTGTGTGTTGTGTGTTGTGTGTTGTGTGTTGTGTGTTGTGTGTTGTGTGTTGTGTGTTGTGTTGTGTGTTGTGTTGTGTTGTGTGTTGTGTTGTGTTGTTTTGTGTTGTGTTGTGTTGTGTTATTTAAAGCGTTTAGGAATAGTTCGCTGAGTGGTAGCTTAGAATGATTAAGAGGAAAAACAATTAAATATAAAAGGAATAACAATTTCTCGTTTGAGAATAGTATAATAAAATGGAAACCAATAACAAGGAATGTAATGTTATTAAAAATAAATGACAAATGTGTACTTTATCGAAAACCTCGTTTTATGGTAAGATATCTATTTGTTGCGGTTTATCAATTATACATTCAGCATGAGGTTGTCAGCAGAGGTTATTCCCAGAAAATTCAGTTATATGCATATGAAGATATTTTAATCAGAATCGTTAAGGGTTATTTTGAGGAAATAAGAATATTGGAAAAATATTCCATCTAAGGAGTAGTTTGCTGAAGGGGAGGGGGAGGGATGAGCGGGTTGGAGGATCTTCATGCCGAATACTTTGAAGATGAATACTAAGTTTGGTTTTTATCTTACATTTTTGATAGTTATATTGCTCATAGACACACGCTAATACGCATATTTTTGGGCGTTCAAGGGCGCTCAGCACATACATGAGGGTGAAATCTCGACATCGAATTTTTGGTGGAATACAATACTTCCCCTACTTACAATACGTAGTAGATAAATTAAAGAGAGGCTATTTACTGAAAGGAAAGTAAGTAAGAAGTATTTGGGAAGTAGAGATGAGAAGGGAACAAATGAGCAGCTTCGGATAGTTTAGATACACTTTACGAGTAAAATATTAGCATCAGCTGTTGTCAGAAAGAGAATATAAATTACAAGGGAAGCTTCTAAAGCTATGTACATCTTTCTTCTTCATTTACGATACAGTTCCCGTCATATCTCCGGTCGCACTTCAGCCTGGGGCTTATTGGGCTATCTGTATCGTTTAGAGCCAACCCTTGCATAATCTCATTGCAGCCTTGCAATGGTATGGAAGATGCTTCTTTTGGTTCCAGAAACATTTCCCCAAAGCTTTGCATCTCTTGCGAGCCAAAGCTTCGCATGAGCATAACATTTGTTGGGCTGTTTCAGTCTCCTTCCTGCAAAATCTGCATTCTAAGTTGCCCTGAAGCACCCCAATTGTGTTGAGACGCTTTTTCACAGAGGCATGTCCTCTGAGGAAAGCAGTAATTGTTCTCAGCTGAAGTCCGCTACATTTTAGCAGGCTCTCAGCTCTTTCCTTACATGGTTCTTTGATAAATAGTTTTCCATGTCTATTTCCTGGGTTTTAGATGAAGAGAAAAATTGGTAAATATTGAAAAATATTTGACAGCAAACGCGGAATGATTTTACAACCATAAATATGCACTTACAAGTTGTCTTTTTGTCAAACTGAGCCACTTCAGTACACATTGAAAATCTATGCACCTTCGAAGTAAGTTACTAATGTCAAAGTAAAACAATATGTAATGAAATATTATTCTTTATGGCATTACATACTACTTCCTCGTACTATAAAAACATAACATCAGATAGCAAATTAATGAAAGTAACTAATTCTAAAAACATTGCATTACGAGGATGGCTCAATAAGCACCCATGTTAGGAGCGAAGAGGCAGTTTTTTCAGAGAAATTATTTATTTCTCAGTATAATACCCATTTAGGGATGGATATTCTTTTCTCAACAATCCTGCCATTTTTGAACTCTAAAGAATAGGAATTGCCAACGCTACAAAATACGCCGATGTCTCGAGGATGACCTCATTTGACCTCAATTTTGTTCCCGCGAGCCATTTCTTTGTGCTTATATTGTGCTGTAACTTTAAAGTTGTGGCGATAGGAGGATGAATTAGAATTTGGATGATTTGGAATGTGACTATACCGAAGAGTGGAACGTGTGGTAGACGGATATTGAAGCTGTATTAGTGAGAGCGGATGAAGGAATGACAAACCCTAAAATCGTTCGTGAAGAGAAAGAGAATTTGGCTAGAAATGAAATGCACTGGTAAACGAGAAGAAATAAATATCAGATTATATAACATAAATGGTACAATTTAGAGGTCAAGAGGAAAGTGGAAAACTCATAAGATTGGAGGTGGCTAGACTTGCAGCAAGAATCCTGCCTTTTGGAGAAAACGATGATCGACGGTTTCATCGACACTACGGAATATTCACACTCTATATACAATTATTATTATTATTATTATTATTATTATTATTATTATTTTTATTATTATATCTGTTATTCACCTTCTCCATCAACTTGGGGGTGAAGTTTAACACTCGATTAAAATATATTAAATTGAGTGGTAATTATGGAAGCTCTTTTTAAGTTCTGTGGTTCTCAGCGTCCTATTCTGTATTGGGCGTAAAGAACCTCTTAATTTTGCTCAGAGGCCTCTTTATCAGGCTTGAGGATCTTTTGTGTACTACAAATCTACGACACGGGACAAACAGCCCTTCCGAAAGAAGCCATGATAAGAATTTTTACACCCGAAAAAATCCACCTTCTCTACCGGGTTTGAACCCGCGACCTTGGGAACCATAGTCTAGGATATTACCCAGATCACGGAGGACGACTACACACTCCATAATTATAACACTGATACATTAAAAAATTAGTAGAAATGGTCTTAATACTCCCTTTCTTGTAAGTAGAAGGTAAATAGGGGAATACACTAGAATAAAGCGATAATCAAATCTTTTAAAATCTGGTGAACATGTGGTTGAAATCCGTTTCATCATATGGAGTTTCCAAATTCCCGTTTGAAAAAATTAAGTATTTTAAAATTGAAACCAATAACAAGGAATAATCTATCTATTAAAAATGGTGAACTCCACGAAAAAATGCATATGACATAAATTGTGTGTTTTAACGTGATCTACATTTTTTGTGTAGTAAGTTTCTATCCCTTACGGTTAGTTACACAAAATTCAGCAAATTCATCCAGAATAAAGAAGTCTTTAGAGGATATTCCCAGAAAATTTAAGATACACATTTTATTTGCTAGATAAATATCTTTAATATACGGTATTTTAATCAAAATCGTTAGAGCCATTTTTGAGAAAATCAAACTTTTCGAAATTTCTTCTATGTAAAGGGTAGTTTGGTGAGGGGAGATTTTTTTTTCAAAATTATCCTTGGAAGATACTAAACTTAAATACCAAATTTGAGTTATCATGTTTACACACGGACACATACACACGGACCTTTTTCTAAAAATTCATTTTTTGGAGATCGAGACCCTAGAAGGTGTGTTTCCAGTGAAATCCCGGTATCGAATTTTTCGGTGGAATGCAATTCCTTCTCTACCTACGCATCATGTATTAGCAGAGAAAGTAAAAAATGCTCATTTTGATTCATCGGATGATGATTATTTTCTTTTTATAGCTTCATTACTTTACAGTTTAATGTTTGTATAGCTACTTATGCCGTTATGAATACTGCAATAGTAACTGAGTATTTAACCTATAAATCAACACACATATAGATACATGCCCTGTTACTTTTATAGTGCATATTATATATTGAGTATATCTGATAACGTTGTTAATGACATTTTCAGCTAATCTCTTCTAAACATGTGCGTACTGAATTACGTGGCATTGAATCAATCCCTAATCCTGTCAGGAGGCGATAGCATTGTTTGCTTACACGATTCAACTGCTTCTAATGTTTGGTTAATGCCAGACTAAGTTGTTAGATATACAGTATATCGTTTATTATGAACATTGCAGTGAGTAAACAAATGGGATTTGTTTCACAAATATGGTTTTGAGGTTATTTTCAATATTCGCCAAATTCCCAGATATCCAGAAACAGAGGTTAGAGGCAGGCATTGGAGTTACTATATTAGTAGAATTACTAAGACGGCAGATCTTTCACTAGACAGGAAATTCTGTAACTGAGTATATATTTTAGACTATACTCGTTAAAGAAAAGCGGTGATTTTAATTATCAGGTGTAAACCGGATATCTCAATTTACTTTTGAGTTAAACACTTAAAAACAGGTTCGTGTAACATTAAACCATTACGTTACAGTCACATTATTCCGCTTGCACTTCTCATTAAAAGACCAGATTTGTACCAGTTTGTTTTAACACAATTATGGCAAGTAAAGACACAAGGAGATCTACATAGTATATTAAGAGTAGCCAGCCTGGTCTTCCCAAAAATTCTAATGGATACTGAAGACTCATCGGCGCACCAAATTATTCTGTCACTGGTTTTCGAAAACATTTGTCTAGCCAAGTTATCATTCGCACATGCATGTTTAGAGCAATAAAGAGGCTGTTAGCAATAAATGTATTAAAGTAACAGTCTCACATTTGTTTCTTACACCTTGCCGATAACTTGTATTCTACTGCTCTCCCTTTCCTTCCCCTTTTCCCTAATTGTCTAATGTACAGAGGTTGTTCCAGAAATACTCGATCTGACGTATAGATAGCGGTTGTTGTTTCAAACAACAACAACAACAATGGTAAAAAGTAGCAACCTTAGAAAGCTTAAGACGATTTTATTTTGTTTAGCATTTGTTTGGCAGCCAACATTAGTGACAGCTCTCAGCAAATTTGTAAACATGGTCAAAACTGGTCATAGTTATGTGATTCAATACTTTCATTTGAACGGTCTTAGTCCAGCTAATATTAAAGCTGAGCTAGATTCTACCAGGGGGGGGGGGGGAGTTTGCATCGTTGTTTACAACAGTGAAATATTGAGTGGCAGAGTTTAAATGCAGCCGTACGAGCTGCCAAGACGAACATGGCAATGGTCGACCAAATGAGGTTACCAGTCCAGAAATTGTAAAGAAAATCCATAAAAAGGTCAATGGATGACCGTCGACTTAAAGCAAGCGAGCTAGCAGAAATTGAAGGCACTTCAAAAAGTTATGTACATCACATACTGACTGAAAATTTGCATATGAGAAAGTTGTGCGCTCACAATAGAACAAAACCAGCGTCGTGAGAGTGTTTCAGTCGAGTGTTTGGCAATGTTTCGCTACAATGCTCTATTTTGCGTCGATTTATAACAATTGATGAAACTTGGGTCCATTACTTCACACCTGAGACGAAGGAACAATCAAAACAGTGGATTGGAAGGGGAGAATCGGTTCTAAAGAAGGGAAGACAGTTCCATCTGCAGGCAAGGTCATTGGGTCAGTTTTTTGGGACGCACGGGGGATAATGATCATTGATTAAGTCAAAAAAGGAAACTGCGAACTCGTTACAGCGTTTGAGTGATGAAATCGAATAGAAACGGCCGCATCTAGCGGAAAAGAAAGTTTTTTTTTCATCAAGACAATGCACCAGTTCACATGTCCATTATCGCCATTGCCAAAATCAATAAGTTAAAGTTCGAATTGCTTCCTCATGCACTCTATTCGCCAGATTTAGCCCTCTCTGATTATTTTCTGTTTTCAAACTTGAAGAAATGGCTTGGTGGTAGAAGATTCGCCAACAATGAATAGGTGGAGTATGCAGTTAATGGTTATTTTGCAGGCCTTGATAGTTCTCACTATAAACAGAGTATCGAAGCTATTGAACATCGATGGAAAAAGTATATCGAGCTGAAAGGAGACTATGTGAAGATGTTTTTTCCAGAATTTTTTTTGCTCTCTTTGTTAGGTCGGGTACTTCTGTAACAGCTCTCGTACCTAGGCCTTTAAATGGCGATGATGCTAAACAACCCCTATACAATGCGATGTCTGGCAAAGTGCGATATAAAAACTCATTATGGCATGCTTTCGTCATTCTGAGAGACAGTTTTAAACCGAAGGATTCTCCATGCATTTAAAGCATTAACTCAGAAAATAAATTTGATCATACGTCATAAAAATCTGATGTGTACCATTCACATGACTTTCTCTATATCTCTGTAATAAATTATTTTTAAAAAGCCTATGCTTCTATTTACTTCCTCCTAATCGAGAAAAAAATAGCAGAAATAGTCTTATTACTTGCTTCCTTGTAAGTAGAAGCGAAATAAGGAAGTACCATAAGTTAAAGTGGTGGTCAAAGGCTGGTTGCTATGTGACTGAAGTTCCTTTGTTTGTATGGACATGAGTTCACAAAATCCTGTATGAGAAAGGTATGTTTTTTATAGCTGAAACCAAAAACAAGGAATATCTAAAAAACAATCACCTCCACGAAAAAAATGCATGTAACATAAATTGTGTGTTTTAAAGTGCTCTACATTTGTTGTGTGGTAAGTTTTTCTCCATCTCATACGGTTTAGCAGTTATTCAAAATTTAGTAAAATTCATCCAGAATAAACTACTCTTCAGAGGCTATTACCAGAAAATTCAAAATATACATTTTATTTGTCAGGTAAATATTTTTAATATACGACATTTTAATCAAAATCGTTAGAACCATTTTTTAGAAAATCAACATTTTCGAACAAAGTTCTATGTAAAGGGTAGTTTGGGGTGGGGGGATTTTTCTCAAAATCTTCGTGTCGCATCCCTGGAAGATACTAAACTTAAATACCAAGTTTGGTATTTTACCGACTTTTCGTTTTTGAGTTATCGTGTTCACAGATACACGGACACACTGACACACGGACAGACGGACACGCGGACACACGGACACACACACGGACCTTTTTCTGAAAACATTTTTTTTAGATACAGGGGACCCTAAAACATATTTCCGGTGAAATCTCGGTATCGTACTATGTACATAGTACGTATAGAGAAAGTAAAAATTCTCTTCGCGTATTAAGACAAGATGATCATGTTAAATTAGTAATAGCTATTTGTACCGTAAAAAAACCTATTCCACGCAATCAGATGCGCGTGACAATATTAAAATAGGCTTTAGTTATATGGGACTGGGTTAGGATTACTTGCGTTTAAGACCTCATCATAGCCTGCGCCTGTGCTGTGGAAGGAGAGCCTAGGTTTTCACTTCTTTTCAAACTCTCGCGCCTGATATAAGTGGTCATAATACTTCAAACAGAGGAACCAAATTAGCTGCATCGCTAATTCTTAATTTATTTATATATATATATATATATATATATATATTATGAAACTGCTCTTTATGTCCTCAAGTATGTAGACAGCAGTCTCACATTGATTCGTTCCATTTATCACACTAATGTGCTATTTTGATTTATTTAAAATTGTAATTATTATAATTTATATAATTATACAATTAATTATTTAATTATAGTTAAATTATAAATAACTCAAAACCAATAATCTCGTTTTACTAAATACATGACTCAATATTCTAGGAATTTGTGCTTTTTTGTGTACCAAAGAAAAACGTCATTGTCAGATAGGTCGCGCGCTAGCAACAACAGCCTGGAAGTAAGTCATTTTACCTATTACACCACTCACATCCTCGCATACAAGCACAAATAAGCGTATATTTCATAGTAATCAAATTGACTACGTAAACAGAGCCCCCTCTCGCACGTCAGACTACTGTCGCCTTCTTCTGGTGGTCCAACAGTACCTAGAAAGCTGAACAAGTCTTCTCGACGGCTACAGTGAGAAGTATTCTTGTGTGTAAAAAGCATGCTAATTTCGCCAAATTGTATGACTATTTCCACCTTTATCTACCTATCACTCAAAGTCACGAGGACTTATCATTTTTTTCTGTGACAGACTTGAAACAAAGTCAAGAAGCAATACCTGACGGTGCAAAGCGAAGGTTGCGAGGATCAAAAATAGCTTCACCTAAAATTTTGCTCTGCTTGATCTAAATAACTAAAGATCAGCAAGTCCAATGTAACATTTTCAGCCACAAATTACCGTCGCCTGATCCTGCAACCCTGAAATATTTAATGAGAGAGATGAAAAGAAAAGGGAACCACATCAGCATTCGCCTAGTGAACCGGAAAAACCGCGAAATAACTCAATATGAGTATGCCCGGCCCTTTCAGGTGCGAGCCTCACACGTTCCCGTGGACCCGTCTTGCTTAGATAAAGGGTATCGGATGATTTCGTACCCAAGAACAACAATTGCTGGATAATATTGTCATATAATAAAATACTGGGGAAAAAACTTAGCACTAAACTAAATTATTTAATTCTACTTATTACAAATTAAACATGTCTTTAATTTAGCTGCTAGAGTAGAGACGAGTACGTAATATAAGATATGGTCCCTTGTCTATGAGTACAGAAAAAATGATTGTTCCATTCACATGACTTTCCCTACATCTCTGCAACAAATTATTGTTAAAAAACTTATGCTTCTATTTACTTCATGCAAATCGAGCAAAAAATAGCAGCAATAGTGTTATTACTTACTTCCTTGTAAGTAGAAGCGAAATAAGGGAGTAACATAGGTTAAAGTGATAGTCAAAAGCTGAAGTGACTGAAGTTCTTTTGTTTGTATGGACAGTAGTTGACAAATTCGTGTATGAGAAAAATATGTTTTTTAAAGCTGAAACCAAAAACAAGGAATATCTCAAAAACGATCAACTCCACGAAAAAAATGTACATAAACATAAATTGTGTGTTTTAACGTGCACTACCTTTTTTGTATGGGTAGTTTTTGTCCATCTCTTACGGTTTAGCAGTTATAAAATTCCGTAAAATTCATACAGAATAAAGTAGTCTTCAGAGGCTATTCCTAGAAAATTCAAGATATACGCTTTATTTGTCAGTTAAATATCTTTGATATGCGATATTTTAGTCAAAATCGTTAGAGCTATTTTTGAGAAAATCAAAATGTTCGAAAAAAGTTCCATGTAAAGGGTAGTTTCTCAATGTATTAGTGTCGCATCCCTGGAAGATACTAAACTTAAATACCAAGTTTGGTATAGAATTTTAGGTGGAGTGCAATACTTTCTCTATTCACTATGTACATAGTAGGTATAGAGAAAGTAATAAGTGAAAGCAGTAAAATTAATAATATAGGTAAGGCCACCTCCGTTAAAATCAGCCTGCCCCCTTAACCCCCAGAGAGGCACCACAGCTCATTTAGGAATATCGATAAATCTTGAGTGAATCGCGACTCTGGTTGAATTCTTACATTTCATTTTTATTTTGTCTAAAAGCACTATACAGGCATTGACAACGTCTGTTGAAAGCAGTACAATAACCTGGTCATAATAAATTACAAAACAAGATCACAAAATTTATCATTAAAATATTCATGTATATAATAAAAAGGATGCTTGACCAACCATGTATATATCCTGGACTTAAAATTCTGCATGTTTAAACATTTAACACTATCAGGCAAGTTATTATACAACTTAATACCTAAGTACTTATAACTAATCTGAGATTTTGTTAGTCGATAATATGGAATGTTTACATTGGACCTATATCTAGTAGTATAACTATGAATATCCATCCTCAAAATATGTCTACGACAAGAGGCATGTATATATACTAAATTATCTAAAATATAAAGATTATAAATACTTAAAAATGCCTAACTCAATAAATAGGGGTCTACATGGGGTTATATAGTAACTTTTTAATTATCCTATTAATTTTATTTTGAAGACAAAAATTTTATTTACTTTGTTAGCACCACCCCAAAGAATTAGGCCATATCTGATTACAGATTCAAAGAAAGCAAAACACATACTTCTCACGTATTCAATTGGGATAGAATCTCTCAAATTACGAATTAGACAGTCTCTTTTTTAAATATTCAATATGGGTGGTCCACGATAATTGGTTATCAATATATACACCTAAGAATTTAGAACTTGTCTGATACTGTAATGCTAAGTTGTCCGAGATCCTTTTTCTTGTATCTCTTGTTTTGCTTGCAGTCGACAAACGCATCGATTATGTATCAGCGAACACTGACAGTCGCACATCGGCAGGCGACCGTTGCATGACTCCACTATGCCACAAAATAAGTTAGTTCTACGTCTTCGCGAAGCCAAACCAAGCAAGGGAAATAATGTAATCTGATTCCGTTCTCCCTCCAGAAACCAAAATTTGGGGTTGTTGGGTGAACATCTGTGCACGGCGACCCTTCTTGGCACATAAATAATGTGGGTGTGAACCGGTGTATACTCGCTTCCTGGCAGGTTTCCTAGCCGAGGAGCGCAGGGTATTGCTATCAGGATAAACCGTACTTATTACAATCGTATTCCCTGTGCTGTTGCCAAAAAAACTGAATCTATAATCCGTTCACAACTGATCGGAGCAGGAAACACAAGAAAATGTTTTTTTCGCATCAAGCAGGCGGTGGCATAATAGTGTTATTTCCGCCTTGACATTTCCGGCTAATTCATTAGGCGTGGTGGTTCTCTCTGCTCATTTAACATGGCGTGTTTTCAACCCATACATGTGCACTCGGGATTATGGAAAAATACATCTCTCTGAGTAAAGATGCGAGTCGTTGCAAACATTAAAGAGATAAAATGTCCTTAGCGCTAGTTCTAAACTACATAAGTACTTGGAACTAGTAAATATAAACTTTGCAGCACTGAAAAGTATTATTATTTAGAGATGTATAAAATACACAAGGAAGATATCAAGCAATGTGCGATAATATCAGAAAAATCTGATGTGTTCCATTCACGTGACTTTCTCTACATCTCTACAATAAATTATTGTTAAAAAGCTTATTCTTCTATTTACTTAATGCTAATCGAGAGGAAATTAGCAGTAAAGGTCTTATTACTTGCTTCCTTGTAAGTAGAAGGACATTTAGAGACTGCCATAGGGTAAATCGATAGTCAAATCTTTTAAAAGCTGGTTGCTATGTGATTGAAGTACTTTTGTTTATATGGGCAGGAGTAGACAAATTCCCTGTGAGAAAAGTTTAAGTATTTTAAAGCTGACACTAATAACAAGGAATATCTCAAAAACGGTCAACTCCACGAAAAAAATATATATTCATATATAGTATATATCATGTATAATATATATGTATATATAAGATAAATTCTCTGTTTTAACGTAATCTACATTGTTTATAGTAAGTTCTTGTTTATCTCTTACGCTTTACCAGTTACGAAAAATTCAGCAAAATTCATTCAGAATAAAGAGGTCTTTAGAGGCTATTCCCAGAAAATTGAAGATATATATTTTATTTGTCGTGTAAATAACTTTAATATACGGTATTTTAATCAAAATCGTTGGAGCCATTTTTGAGAAAATCAAAATCTTCGAAATTTTTTCCATGTAAAGTTTGGGGTGAGCGGATTACTCTCAAAATCGTGTCGCATTCCTGGAAGATACTGAACTTAAATTCCAATTTTTCGTTTTTGAATTATCGTGTTCACAAACACACGGACACACACGCACCTTTTTCTAAAAATCTTGTGTTCCATTCACATGACTTTCTTTACATCTCTACAATAAAATATTGTTAAAAAGCTTATTCTTCTATTTACTTAATGCTAATTAAGAACAAATTGGCAGAAAGAGTCTTATTACTTGCTTTCTTGTACGTAGAAGGGAAATAAGAGAGTACCATAGGCTAAATCGATCGTTAAAAGTTTAAAAAGCTGGTTGGTGTGTGATTGAAGTACATAATTTGACAAATTCCCGTATGAGAAAAATGTAAGTATTTTATAGCTGTAACTAATAACACAAGATATCTCAAAAGAGGTCATCCTCACGAAGAAAACGTATACAATATAGATTGTGTGTTTAACGAGCTCTACATTTTTTGTGTGGTAAGTTTTTGTCTATCTCTTACGGTTTACAAGTGATGCAAAGTTCATCCATGTGATCAGAGGGTATTCCCAGAAAACTGAAGACCTACATTTTATTTGTCATGTAAATGTCTTAGATATAAGAGATTTTAATCAATCGTTAGAGTCATTTTTGAGAAAATCAAAATTTTTGAAATTTTGTCCATGTAAAGTGTAGTTGGAGTGGGGGGATTTTCTTGAAAAGCTTCATGTCGCATCCTTGAAAGATACCAAACTTAAATACCAAGTTTGGTTTTTAATGGCCTTTTCGTTTTTGAGCTATACCCCCCCACACACACACACATACACACAGACATAAACAGACATGCACCGACATTTTTCTAAAAATGATTTTTTTTGGATTCAGGAGCTCTCAAAACATTTAATCCCGGTGAAATCTCGGTATCGAATTTTTTGGTGTATTACAATACCTTCTCTATACACTATATGTATAGTACGTGTAGAGAAAGTAAAAATGGTTTTTGGATACAGGGGACCCTAAAACGAGTATTTCCTGTGAAATATCGGTATCGAATTTTGGGTGGAATGAAAAGTAAAAATCTAATGTGTTCTATTCATATGACTTTCTCTAGCTGTTCCACAAAGAGACTTTCCTTTCAAAATATTATTACTTTATCTGCGTCACTAATCGAGACATACTTTAGCAGAACTGGTCTGTGAATAGAAGAGAAATACGGGATAGGTTAAACCGATTAACAAATCTTTTAAAGGCTGTCACTATATGAAACAATTGAAATTTGGTTCTCTTTTGCACTGCTGGGATGCAAGATAAAAACAGAGATGAAAAAAATTGGCTCTCCGTTTTAGAAATGTTCAGGTAGTTTAAAATTGAAACCAATGGCAAGGAATATCTCGGAAACGGTTAACTCTACCAATAAATAAATAAATAAATAAATACAAATTAAGATAAATTGAGTGTTTTAATGTAATCTATATCTTTTTGCATAGCAACTTTTGTATATTTCTCACGGTTTGCAAGTTATGCCAAAGTCATCCATAATAAAGATTTCTTCACTGAGTATTCCCAGAAATTAAAGATCTATATTTCATTTGTAATGAGAGTATGTTAAGCATGTGACATTTTAATCAAAATCGTTAGAGCCATTTTTGAAAAAATTACTTTTTCGAAAAATGTCCCATGTAAAGTGTAGTTGGGGTGGGGGATGTTCTTGAAAATCTTCGTGTGACATCCTTGGAAGATACTGAACTTAAATACCAATTTTGGTATTCAACAGACTTTTGTTTTAGAGCTATGCTGTTCACAGACACACAGACATACATACATGGAGAAATCCTATTTTGGATTCAGGAGGTCTCAAAACATACATTTCTGGTGAAATTCAGGATCGAAGTTTTGGATGGAATACAACACCTCTTTATTTATTGAACACAAGTGCTAGATAAAGTAAACGTATTGAAAACAGCACAGTAGTTCTGCTTTATGGCAGCGAATGCTGGACAGTGAAACAGATGGACATGTGGAGCCATGTATATTTTACAGAAACTTCTTAGGTCATTATTGGGAGACACGCGCATGGAAAGAATTAGAAACATCCATAGTCAATTAAAAATGACACATTACAGTAAGGGAAGCCGTTAGTCATATGCTATCTGGAGAAGTTTGGATGAACATCTTTCAGCGCATCACCATCAGCAGGTATAAGCACTTAATGTGTCAGACTTTGTCTCAAGAAAAACTTTTCGTCGTTGGATATAACAGAAGTGTGCTGCGTTGATGAGTTCCTTAGCATGCACCTTATTTTCTGATGTGGCTAGGTTTATTTGGAACGGTATCTTCAATTTTCATAATACTGATAACTGGACTATGATAACCCACATGAAGTGGACAGGACAGATCTCAACCGAGGTGGACTTATTCACCATTGGCCCCTAATTATTTCCTCCGCACCTGAATGTACAGACGTCTTCAGTTTCTTAGAACTGAGTTGTGTAATTTAATTAATGATGTGTCTTCGATATTTACAAAATGGTATGCCAGCTCATTTCAATCGGATAATATGCAATTTCTTGAATAATATACTTCCACATAGAGCCCAGGAGGATTCATTGAATGGTCTTCTCAATCTCCTGATTTGAGGATATTTAATGTCCAATGTTTATTGCAGCTCCTGCAACGCTGGATTTAACCAAATACGAAGCCCTCTATAAATCTGCAATAGGGTACGCGATAGCATGGAACGCAAACGTAGGCATTCATAGAATCTTTTAACTCACCAATAAATTATTTGCAGATCCATATTTTCAGACATTTCATATAAACTTGGTTTTACTGGTTTGATGTTGGAAGGTTGTCCCCGAAATATTTGACAGTAATAAAAGTATTCTGTATATCAAATCGTCGCCCTCCGTGGTGTAATGGTTACCATGATAACTTCATACACCCAAGGTCGTGGGTTCAAACCCGGCGGAGGATGATGGATTTTTTTCGGGTGTAAAAATCCTTAGCATGGCTTCCTTCGGAAGGGAAGTAAAGCCGTGTCGTAGATTTACGGCACGTAAAAGAACCTCAAGCCTGATAGAGAGGCCTCTGAGCAAAATTAAGCGGTATTTCACACCCAGTATAGAATGGGACGCTGAAAACCATAGTAGTTAAAGAGCGTCCATAAATTTACATTTTGTATATCAAATCATAATTATTATAGTAAATATACACATTATTTCGTTTGCATTTCACCTAATACTTCCACGCTCTACACCACAGCATTGTTTTTAAAATTTGATTTGCAATTTATTGTATTGTGCTTCAGCTTTGCTCGTTCAATATCTATGATGCATACAACATGAATATGTAAGCGTTGATTTTTGTTTCATACAAGTAGCGCGCCATTTTTTGACGAATTACATTTTTAAATGAGAGGTTAGATGCGAGTCACTTACCTTTACTGGAGCATTCCTACACAGAAGCAGGATCGGCAGTCAGATGTTCTGTACGATATTCTCATGTTTCTGCGCTGCAGTAGTACGGTTATTACAAAACAAATATCAGCTTCCAGCGATGTCATTCACATGTACTCATTCTCAGCCTCAGTTACTGCTTACACTACACTTAACACCCAATTTTCTTGTATTTCCTCTATCCACGACATTTCTCCTTTATCTTCTTCTGAATTGCTGTAATTGTAATTAATAACTAAGGATCTTTCGTTAAAACACCGGCAATTGCATAAACCCGTATTGCACAACACTTTACAGTCAACTGTACGCTGTGTATTCTCGAATCGTAATTATAAGGAAACAGAGCTGTTTATTGTTTAACATAAACTATTTGCTGACCTGTTTATCAAGGTCACTATCTTCGATAGAGATCATTCGTCTAGAAGGAACGAGCAGTATCTAAGTGGAAAACGTAAAATTAGACTGAAATCTTAAATGTTTGGACATTGATTTTCAGTCAGATTTTACCTTATACACATAGACATATTATAACCTCTAAAAGCACCAATTTCTGTACAATTTGTCACTAAAAGAACGCCATAAAATATTCCAGAAAGTTCTAAAAAATTCTAGGTCAACTGAATGATTATCATTCAAACAATCTTCCATGGAGCAATTATGATTAGTTACGGAGCCACTCTTTAACTGTAGTTTAAATGCTTGAAATTATCAATTTTCTCCTTAAAATAGCAGGAAGGGCATTACATTTTTCAATGAATACATAATAAACACATTTCTGTAAGCGAAAAAGTGTACGATTGAGGAAATATATGTTCCTCTTTTTTCTAGTATTTTGTGGTTCGGGTTTCCTTATTTGTTATGAAGGTAACTCATCTATATGTAGAGAATTTTCTACATGAATTGGATGATCAGTGGTGATTTCTGGTCCCTTGGATATCATCACCTAACTTTCTATCATACATGGCTCCTGAGAAAGCGGAAGATTTATATAAAAAGTTAAAATAAGAGATAAAGTTGTATGCAAATGCTTTGAAATGGTCTAAGCAGGAAATCCCAAATTATATACCTAGTGTAAACAGGAAGAATTATATTTGGCCAGCATTCATCACCTAAGCTTCACTTAAGTACGTGACAAAGGTGAATTCATTGACCCTTATTCATCAAAGAAATGAACTAGAATCGACAAACTTTTTGTTTAAGCTTAACTCCTCATTTCATTTAGAATGGAAATAAAGGAATACACTAGGCTAAAGCCGTAGTCAAATCTTTTAAAAACTGGTTGCCATATGGTTGAAATCCGTTTCTAAGCAGCGCCAGGAGTTTACAACTTTCCGTGTGAAAACAATTTAGGTGTTTTACATCTGAAACAAATAACAAGGAATATCTTAGAAATGGTCAATTCAACGAAAAAAACGTATATGACATAAACTGTGTGTTTTAACGTGCTCAACATTTTTTATTTGGTAAGTTTTTGTCCATTAATTGCGGTTTAGCAGTTATGCAAAATTCCGTAAAATTCATCCAGAATAAAGTAATCTTCAGAGGCTATTCCCAGAAGTTTAAAAATATACATTTTTGAGAAAATAAACATTTCGACATTTTTCCCATGGAAAGGGTAGTTTGTGGTGGGGAGATTTTTCTCAAAATCTTCGTGTCGCATTCCTGGAAGATACTAAACTAAAATACCAAGTTTGGTATTTCACCATAGTGCGTGTAGAGAAAACAATCTGATGTGTTACACTCACATGACTTTCTCTATATCTCTGTAAATTATTATTGTTAATAAGCTTATCTTTTATTTATTTCATGCTAATCCAGAAAAATTAGCAGAAATAATCTTATTTCTTGCTTTATAGTAAGTAGAACCGAAATAAGGGAGTACCATAGGTTAAAGTGAAAGCCAAAAGCTGGTTGCTATGTGACTGATGTTCCTTTGTTTGTATTGACAGGAGTTGACAAATTCCTGTATAAGAAAAGTGTAAGTTTTTCAAAGCTGAAACCAACAAAAAGGAATATCTCAAAAACGATCAACTCCACGAAAAAAATGTATGTAACATAAATTGTGTGTTTTAACGTGCTCTACATTTTTTATGGTTTAAGTTTTTGTCTATCTCTTACGGTTTAGTAGTTATGAAAAATTCATCCAGAATAAAGTAGTCTTCAGAGGCTACTCCCAGAAATTTCAGAATATAAATTTTATTTGTCAGGTAAATAGCTTTAATATACGATATTTTAATCAAAATCGTTAGAGCCATTTTTTAGAAAATCAAAATTTTCAAAAAAAGTCCCATGTAAAGGGTAGTTTGGGGTGGGGGGATTTTTCTCAAAATCTTCGTGTCGCATCCCTGGAAGATACTAAACTTAAATACCAAGTTTGGTATTTTACCGACTTTTCGTTTTTGAGTTATCGTGTTCACAGACACACGGACACACGTACACACACACACGGACCTTTTCTTGAAAATACTTTTTTTGGATGCAGGGGACCCTAAAACATATATTGCCGGTGAAATCTCGGTATCGAATTTTTTGGTGGAGTGCAATACTTTCTCTATACACTATGTACATAGTGCTTATGGAGAAAGTAATAAAAATGAAACGCCCAAAAGATTATAAAATATAAATTTCAAGGAAACGACAAGAAGGTTTCTAAGAAAATCTTCCACACGATTAGTGGCGACTAAAACATCGGCAGTGCCAAAATTAGTTCTTCGATTTTTTTAAAAAGATAATACAACATGCATCACTACCACCACCACCGCCATCACCACTACCACCACCAACACACCTATTGAAGTTTTATTCTCCCATACGTTAGAAACGTCTATAGTCAAAAGAGTCTCACAAGCAAAAAATGTTAAGTACTGCATTATCCCATAATTATGCATGTGTAATAATTATTTAACGTG
Source organism: Hymenopus coronatus (assembly GCA_030762935.1). Taxonomy (NCBI): domain Eukaryota; kingdom Metazoa; phylum Arthropoda; class Insecta; order Mantodea; family Hymenopodidae; genus Hymenopus; species Hymenopus coronatus. The sequence continues at coordinate 133,813,872 of CM060881.1, forward strand.
CTTTGCATATAATAGGTGGAGAAGGTATTATATTCCATCCAAAATACAGAAGAGATACAGGAGATTACACAGAAATATCTTTTGAGGTCCCTTGAATATAAAATAGAAAATGATCCACCCGCCCGAATATGTGTGGACAGTATAGCTCAAAAACAAAAAGACCGTTAAATACCAAATTTGGGATTTCAATTTAGTATCTTCCATGGGTATGACAATAAGATTTTTAAGAAAAGTTCCCCATCCCAAGCCACCCCTTACAAAGAAATTTTTTTTGAAAATATTGTTTTTTCTGAAATACGGCTGTTAACGATTTTGAATAAAATACCGTATATTAAAGATATTATCATGACAAATAAAATGTATATCTTGCATTTACCAGGAATAGCCTCTGAAGACGTCTTTATTATGGAAGAATTTTGCATAACAGGTAACCCAGAAAGAGGTATACAAAAAACTCACGGCACAAATATGTAGATCTCGTGGAAACACAATTTATGTGATACAGTTTTGTGTTAGGTTTCCAAGATATGTCTTGCCATTGGTTTCAATTTTTAGCTACTTAAACTTTTTTCAAACGGGAGGTCGTCATTCGTTTATCTCTTTTGTTTTACTAATAGCCGTGCAAAGCAAACTGAATTTCAATTGTACATAGCCATCTGCTTTTGTAAGAGTTGATTATGCTTTAGCCTAGTGTGTTCCCTTACTTCCCTTCTATTAAGAGGAACTAATACAACCATTTTTAATATGTTTATCTCGATTACCTCGATGTAGGTAGTAATTCTTTGTAACAATAGCTTGTAGACAAAGATATGTAAATGGCACAGATAAAATTTTACTTTCTCTACACGTAGTATGTACATAGTGTATAGAAAAGGTATTGCATTCCATCCAAAAATTCGATACCGGGATTTCAACGGAAATACATATTTTAGGACTCCCAGAATAATAATAATAATAATAATAATAATAATATTTTTTTTAAAAAAGGTCCGTGTGTGTGTGTGTCCATGTGTCTGTGAACACGATAACTCAAAAACGAAAAGTTGGTAAACTACCAAACTTGGTATTTAAGTTTAGTATTTTTCAGGGATGCGACAGGAAGATTTTGAGAAAAATGCCCCCCCCCCCCAAACTACCCTTTAGATCGAAAAAAGTTCGAACATTTTGATTTGCTCCAAAATGGCTCTAACTATTTTGATTAAAATACCGTATAATAAGATGCTTATATGGCAAATAAAATGTATTTCTTGAATTTTCTGGGAATAGCCTTTAAAATTCCTTTATTCTGAATGAATTTTGCTGAATTTTAAGTAATTGGTAAACTGAAAGAGATAGACAGAAACTTACAACACAAAAATGTAGATCACGTTAAAACACCTAATTTATGTCATAAACGTTTTTTCGTGGAATTGACCATTTCTGAGATATTCCTTTTTATTTGTTTCAGATCTAATTTTTTTTTTCACAATGAAATTTATAAATTCCTGCCCCTGCATAGAATCAGATTTCAACAAACTGGCAACCAGCTTTTAAAAGATTTGACCATCGTTTTAGTCTAGTGTATTCCTTTATTTCCCTTCTACTTACAATGAAGCAAGTAATTAAGACAATTTCTGCTAATGTGTGTCTCGATTATCATAAAGTAGACAGAAGAATATGCTTTTTAACAATTTGTAGAGAAAGTCATGTGAATGGAACACATCAGATGTTTTATAACAATTTTAAGCTATGTAAACCCGGTCGTTAGTTTCAGGCTTCAATAATAAAGGTATAACTCACAACACTGTAGTGCTCATGGATACCGAAAGTAACAAAGAGAAAAGTGTGAAAGAAGTGACGTGCCATTTTAATTTTAAACTTTAACGTGAGCGGAAATGAAATGTCAACGCCTGCGCGAGTGTACTTAGTTCATATCCGTTCCGGGAGGAAACTTGGACGTACAAATGGAGGAAATTTATATAGACGATAAATCCACTGACATCATGCATTGTGTATTAAATATAGAAAATATGACCCATAAAGATAAAAGACATTCTGCAAAATGAAGCAGAAACAGAAACGGTGGGTTAGAAACATGCAATAAATAGGAACATAAAACAATATTTTTTTGCAAGGGCAAGCAAAGAAAGTATAAATGCAATGAATGAAGACTCGAAAAAACATAGGAATGTAAGACTAATGCAATTTTCTTTACCACTGCAGTTCATAAAGAATGTAGCTCATTACATCGGCATATTTGTTTCCGAGAATGCTTTTGCACTGTAATAGTATGAAAATGACAGGCATGTAATTTGTATTTGATTTTTACTTTCTCTACACGTACTAGGTGCGTGGTGTATAGAGAAGGTACTGCATTCCACCCAAAAATTCGATACCGAGATTTCACTGGAAATACATGTTTTGGGTCCCCTTGAATCCAAAAAAACAATCTAGAGAAAGGTCTTGTGTGCAGCACAGCTCAAAAATGAAAACACCGTTGAATACAAAACTTGGTATTTAAGTTTGGTATCTTCCAAGGATGCGACAAAAAGATTTCCAAGAAAATCCCCCCACCCCTAACTATCCTTTACATGGAAAATTGTTAGAAAAGTTTGATTCTTTCAAAAATGGCTCTAACGATTTTGAACAAATTATCGTTCGTTAAAGACATTTACTTGAAAAATAAAATGTATATCTTGAATTTTCCGGAAATAGCCTCTGAAGACACCTTACTCTTAATTTTGCATAACTGGTAAACCATAAGAGATACACAAAAACTTATGACACAAAAAATATAGATCTCGTTAAAACATATAATTTATACATATAGTTTTTTTCTTCTTTTTTTTTGAGATATTTTATTTCTGAGATTTCCTTGATTTAAAATAATTTTCTCATACAGGAGTTTGTCAACTCCTGGCCATCACATAGCTATTAACTTTTAAAAGATTTGATTCGCTTTAGCCTTTATTTCCTTTCTACTTACAAGGAACCAAGTAATAAGACTATTTCTGCTAATTTTATCTCGATTATCATGAAATAGATAGAAGAATAAGCTTTTTAACAATATTTTGCTACAAATACAGATGAGATTTTTATAGTAAAATTGTTGGAACAATAATATTTGCAAACAATAAACAAATTTACATGACTTACTTTACCCTTTCTTGCAAAAAATGATCCTTCTATCTACTAATCGAGATCAACAATAATAGCAGAAATGGTCTTATCACTTAGTTCCTTATAGGTAGGAGGGGGATAAGGGAATACACTAAGCTGAAAAGAAAAACTGATGACGTCTCCCTGTTTGAGAAAAGTAAAGATGTTTTAAAATTGAAACAAATAATAAGGAATATTTCGGAAATCGTTAACGAATAAATAATTTAACTTGTAATTATTTGCTGTCTTATTTAAGTTCTGCATTTTATTTATTTTTATCTTCAATTTTATGAATATTAATACCATATACAAGAGGATTATATACTTTAATGTTTTTTCTTGGTATGTTTTTATTTCATCTTTATTTTATTTTTATTCATTATTTGTTTCCTTTTTTGTGTAGCAAGTTTATGTCTGTCTCTTACGCCCAGAAAGGTCAAGTTAAGCATTTTATTTATCTCTAAATATATTTAAGGTACGTTTTTTTTCATAAAAATCGTTAGTTTTATGTTTAAGAAAATGAAAACTTTAGAACATTTTTTTCCATGTAAAGGGTAGTTTGGGAGATAGATTTATATGAAAATTATATGTCGTATCCCTGGAAAATACTTCATTCTTTGAACCTTTGCCTAAAAATACTCTTTTGGATACATGGAATCCTAAAACGTGCATTTCCAGTGAAATCTCGGCATCGAATGTTTGGATGGAATGCAATACCTTCACTATCTATGTACTATGTATGAAGAAGAGAAAGTAATACAAATAATACATGTGTTGTAAAAGTTCCCTGAGATGGAAAAAATTACAAGAAATCCTTGCTTCCGAAGAAGACCAAAATAAATAACAGATTTGATATTAAATAGATCTTCTGTTTTTATGTGTCTCGCTCATCACACAAACTAGGGATTAGACAACTTCAACTCTATTTTAATGCATTCATTTTCTTTTTGTTTCTCCATCTTAGGTACTTATTCCACCAGAGAGTCTATTTCTAGATTTCATCCAAAATATATGTTTTTAAATCCCCTGATCCCTCCTATAAAGCAAATAATTATTAAGAAGGTTAATTGAATATGCTAAAGGGTGTTATTTGAATTACGAGTATGTTGTAATATACTGCTCTCCTCAGCCATTAACTGAAGACAGTACTACAGTGAGATCAGTTTATAAATTAAAACATACATAATAAATAGATTTCATTCCTTAAAGTGAATACGTATACAGAGAGATTAAAAGTACTCTCATAAAGTTTGTGGGCAGGTTCCTTACGTCAAAACAAGAAAGAATGCTCACATAAACACATGTCCCAAAACCCTTCGTCTCGATTTATTGAAGTTCAAAATATTATTAATCAAAACATTTTAAAGTGGCACATTACTCCATTTTTGACATTGTCAGCTTGTTAGCAGGTATTCTACACAAACACCTCTTATAGCAAATAATCCAAATGTACTCTTCTTGTGTCTTGTCGCACATGCACTCGTCGAAGCATGGAATGTCAAACACTCCCTGTCGTATGATTTCGCAGGTTTCCATGACTCATAGATTAAAATTTTCTTCATCCAGGTTGTCTGCTGCTCACAGCAATAGTTTAATGTACCCCCGAAAGATAAAAATTCAAAGGATGAGGTCAGAAAACGTGCAGGCCATGGAACTGGTCCCCCTCTGCCTATCCATTTGCAATGCTAGGTAACAGCCAGTGCAGTGCATCTCGAAAAATGCGACTAAAACGTGCTAGAGCATCATGCATAAGCCACATCTTATTTGTAGAGGCACATTTTCGGAGTCTGGGTGTGTTCTGAATGAAGTCCCTGTACACAGCGCTTGTAAGGCGTCTGGGGGAAGGTCTTATACATCTGATAAATGACAAAATCTTACAAGAAGCCATGGCAACACAAGGCCAGCTCTGCAGGGTAAAATAGGTCAAGTCTTCTGTGAATGAATGCATAAATAAATGGAATTATTAAGTTAGATCTGGAAAGCCGTTGAAGATGACTCATTAATAAATTGATATCGCGAAAACGAAGTGTTTTAGACCAAATGTTTTAAAAACATTTTTGAATCGCTCTACATCCAAAATATCAATACGAGATTTCACAATAAGTATATATTTTGAGACTCCCTGAATAAAAAATATTTTTAGAACAATATCCGTCTCTCTCTCTCTCTCTCTCTCTCTCTCTGTCTCACATTGCAAATAAAATGTATATTTTGAATTTTCTGAGAATAGCCTCTGAAGACCATTTTATTCTGGTTGAGTTTTGCGGAATTTTGCAGAACGATTAAATCGTAAGAGATAATCAAAAATGTAGATATCGTTAAAATGATAATGTATGTCATATACGTTTTTCTTGTAGAGTTGAGCGTTTTGGAGATATTCCTTATTATTACTTTCAATCTTAAATTACATAAATTTTCTAAAACCATGCAAAGCGAACCGAACCTCAATTGTTTCACATAGCGACCAGCTTTTAAAAACTTTTACTACCGTTTTAGCCTAGTAATACCCTTATTTCTCTTCATCTCTTCCAGTTTTAAGACCAATTCTGCTGTTTATCTAGATTAATATGACGTGGATAACAGAATAATCTTTTGTAAGAAAAATGGGTTTGTGGAACAAATAGAGTTATGTGATTGAAACACGTCAGATTTTAATATCTACAACGAAATGTGTAATGTAGTTTTTTGCTGTAATGTAGCTAGATAACTAGATGGAAAATGTAAACTTTGGTAAGAATGGTGTTCACACCCACTAATAAACGACAAGGGGTAGTGACAGCCATGTTTACGTAACATATCAAATTTCTTTTCATCTTTCTTTTTTGTGTTCGTGCAAAAAGACCAAAATTTCAAAGCGATCTCATGGGGACCTCCTAAAAGAATTGACTATCAGTTTAGTTTATTGCATTCATGTACCTAAACGAAATAAGAAAATGAGTAATGAAGGTATTCTGTATTTATTAGAAGTAGATAGAATAATAATTTGTTGGAAGAATAGTTAATAGATAAATGAGTAGGAAAGGTTTTCTTTAATTATATATATATATATATATATATATATATATATATATATATATATATATATATAGGCTTTCAGGCGTTGTAATGAAGTAACAAATGAATGAGTAATGTAATAAACGTATATGGAGAAATAAGAGATTAACAAAATTAACTTTATGAGTTGTTATCTGGTACAAGTCAAAGGGCATGCAGTGGGTGGGCATGTTACGTAACTTTAAGGAACATTTGATAACAGATGAATCAGAAAAGTTGACCATGCACAAATAAAAGTACCAAAATACACTTGTAACCTTAGTTGTACCCAAAACTATTGAGTACCAATATTAAAAAAAAAATCTGATGTGTTCCACTCACATGATTTTCTCTACATCTCTGCAAAAAATTATTGTTAAAATGCTTATGCTTCTTTTTACTTCATGCTAATCGAGAAAAAAATTAGCAGAAATAGTCTTATTACTTGCTTCCTTGTAAGTAGAAGGGACATAAGTGAGAACTATAGGTTAAAGTGGTAGTCAAAAGCTGGTTGCTATGTGACTGAAATTCCTTTGTTTGTATGGACAGGAGTTGGACTAATTCCCCTATGAGAAAAGTTTAGGTGTTTCGAAGCTGAAACCAATAACAAGGAATATCTGAAGAAAAAAAAAATCACTCTAGGAAAAAAATGTATATAATATAAACTAAGTGTTTTAATGAGCTCTACATTTTCTATCATGTAAGTTCTTGTCTATCTCTTACGGTTTAGCAGCTAATGCAAAATTCCTTAAAATCATCCAGAAAAAAGAAGTGTTCAGCGACTATTCCCAGAAAATTCAAGATATATATTTTATTTGTCTGGTAAATATCTTTAATATACTCGTTAGAGCCATTTTTGAGAAAATCGTGTCGCATCCTTGGAAGATACTGAACTTGAATACCAACTTTGGTATTTAACTTTTCGTTCATAGCACGGAACTTTTTCCAAAAATGCTGTTTTTTTTTTTGTTCAGGGGCACCTAAAACATGTATTTTCGGTATAGAATTTTTGGGTGCATTACAATACCTTCTCTATACACTATGTACATGCCACGTGTAGAGAAAGTAAAAAGAATGTATAAAAAAACCTGCGTAATTAAAGGCCAGAGCGTCATTCTGACGATAAGTTAAGTGAAAAACTGTAACTCTCTTTATTATGTTATGTGCTCCTTGCCAGGGTATATTCTTTCACAGTCTTTCTAAACAAAACTTCAATTTCTTATCTTCACTCCTTCGGATGTCTAGCTTCCTGGACTGAGCTGTTTTTCGAACCATCTATAATCCTAGAACAGCACACTTTAAACTATTTCCTGAACTATCCTATTTCCAACTTCATTACAGCGTAAAGGGGCCGCGCTGTGGCCGAGTGGTTAGACCACTGGACTCCTAGGCGGCCCGGGTTTTACCCCAAGCGACCGCATGTGGGATTTGTGGTGGACAAAGCGGCACATGGACGGGTTTTCTCCGATTTCCCCTGCCATCACATTCCACCGGAGCTCCATCTTCATGTCCTGTGCCATAGCGGGCGCTAAACACAACAAAAATCTTATGTGTACCATTCACATGACTTTCTCTATATCCCTGCAACAAATTATTCTTAAAAAGCTTATACTTCTATTTACTTTATGCTAACCAGAAAAAAATTAGCAGAAATAGTCTTATTACTCGCTTCCTTGTAAGTAGGAGCGAAATAAGGGAAAACCATAGGTTAAAGTGATGGTCAAAAACTGGTTGCTATGTCAATGAAGTTCCTTTGTTTATATGGATAGGAGTTGACAAGTTACTGTGTGAGAAAAAATATACGTTTTTCATAGCAGAAACCAAAAATAAGGAATGTCTCAAAAACGACGAACTCCACGAAAAAAATGTATACAACATAAATTGTGTGTTTTAATGTGCTCTACATTTTTATGTAGTAAGTTTTTGTCCATCTCTTACGGTTTAGAAGTTATTTAAAATTCAGTAAAATTCATCCAGAATAAATTACTTTTCAGAGGCTATTACCAGAAAATTCAAGATATACATTTTATTTGTCATATAAATATCTTTAATATACGAAATTTTAATCAAAATCGTTACAGCTATTTTTTAGAAAATCAAAATTATCGAAAAAAGTTCCATGTAAAGTGTAGTTTGGGGATGGGATTTTTCTCAAAATCTTCGTGTCGCATCCCTGGAAGATACTAAGCTTAAATACCAAGTTTGGTATTCTGTAAAAATTACAGCGTAACCAACTTGGTCATCAGGAGGATAGAATGACTTAGTACGCAAACACAGAAACACATAAGACTAAACATCGATGCCCATAGCGGCATTCTAACCCATGAGCCTTTTGCGGCAGAATGTCAACGCAAAACGCGCCAGCGACCACGGCTACCGGGGCGGGCGTTGAGAAACTTATGCGAGTGCAACACACCAGACTTTTAAACGTAAAACCATAACATTGGAACTGTAAGTTTGAAAGAAAGGTATCCATCTTCTTATCTGATGACACTCCAAGAGTTGAAACTGAAATTTTCAAATTGACTGGATGCAAGTTTCACCGCGTAGAACGTATGCAAAGCTGGTATTATACCACGCTTCGCTCCGGTTGTGAATTATCAACAAGATGAAAACACAAGTTGTATTTGATAAGACAATTCAACGAAATAAACTATTAATAATTTATAATAATTATGAAAGGAGATTTTATCAGGTTATGATTGTAATACTTAACATTAGTTCTCAAACTGCAGATGACGCATTTGGCCATGTTTACTTACCGAATAGTTTTTTCTTTCTTTCTTCTTTCTTCACTATCTCCTGAATTATGATATGGTGGACCGTGTCTCATCCAATGTACGAATATCGATACCAGAAATAAAAATAGGGAATAATAAAATAATTTTATTTCAGCTTTTATAATACATAAAATGAAAACAAACGGTATTTTATTTGAGGTCATTGCATTCATCTCGTACGTAAGAAACACAAATAATGATTATATTCACTTATTTTTTTAACTAAATACATTATGAACTGAATAAAACTTTAAATACAATGTTTGTAATTGAATTAATTGAAAGTACAATTGTGGAGCTGACAGTTATTAAAAGTGAAGGTTGGCTGCCTGGATTGTCAACTTGTTACCAATAACCAGGAGAGGAGATTAAACATACAAACGTCAGGTGCGTCAAGATTTCAAAGAAATGAACATCAGCTGCGATAAGATCTTTCGACAATATGGCTCCAGTCAGATGACTGCGTTCGGTTGAAATTGCTTAATCTTGGCGCTTTAATAGTTGAGCTGAACTGTCTTTATAATTAATGGTAAAGCAACATAATGAGTTAAAATTATTCACTTGAACATACTTCTCCTTTACTCAAACTATGCCTCACAAACCGATCCAAAGAAAGACAAATTTGATGAGTTCCATTCACATAACTTTTTTTAGCTATTCCACAAACAACTTTTTCTTATAAATGATTATTCTTTAATCTACGTCATGCTTATCTAGATACACATTAGCAGAATTGTACTTATTACTTGCCTCCTTGTAAGTAGAAGCAAAATAAGGGAATACATTAGTCATATCTTTTAAAAGGTGTGTGAAACAATTGAAGTTCGATTCGCTTAGCACTATTGAGAAAAGTTAATTAGTTTAAAATTGAAACAAATGAAAATGGTCAACTCTACAAGAAAAACGTATATGACAAGCTGTGTGTAGTAACAAAATTTACATTTTTTGTGTTTTGTCTATCTCGTACGGTTAAACCCTTATGCAAATTTCTCAAAACTCAACCAGAATATAGAGCTCTTCAGAGACTATTCCCAGACCGACTTTCGTTTTTGAGCTATGCTGTTCAAAGACACACACAGACAGACACGCACCACTTTTCTAAAAATGATTTTTTTCGGACTCAGGGTACCCCAAAACTTATATTTCCGGTGAAATCTCGTATTGAATTTTTGGGTGGAATACAAACCTTCTCTATCCTCTGTGTACATTTTACATATGAAGAAAGCATATAGTTCTCCAGAGGAATTTAAACCTGAGATTCTTTATCAGCTTGCTGACTATTTAAGTCATACTCAAAGGCATTTAAATGTAATGGTAAGAAAATACAGAGCTATAAAGGTTCTATAAGGTGTGCAGATTTTTCAAAAATAGTTTGTAGCAGAGATGTAGAGAAAGTAATGTGAATGGACACATCAGATTTTTTTTACAAAGTATTAAAAAAATGGGATGTCCCTGGCTTCTATTAATAAGCTAATTGAAATAAAACGACGTTTATTCTAGAAATTGAATACTGGCGACTTGTAAGATGTGCACTTTTGTCTGTGTAGCTGGTCTTCGTCTGTTTCCTATCTGAAGATACGCTCAATGATGCATTCTGAACAAGGAGACAGGTTGAATTTTAACTTTCTCTAGACATTTTTTCCATGTATAGGGTAGTTGGGGTGAGGGAATTTTCTTGAACATCTTCGTATCGTATCCTTGGAAAATACCCAACTTAAATACCAAGTTTAGTAATTACGGTCTTTTCGTTTTTGAGCTATACTGCACACACACACACACATACACACAAGCAGACACACACGGACATTTTTCTAAATATGCTTTTTTGGATTCAGGGGGCTCAAAACATGTATTTGCGGTAAAATCTCGGTATCGAATTTTTAGAGCTATACAATACCGTCTCTATACACCATATATACATAGCCCGTGTAGAGAAAGTAAGAACGTATACAATAACAGTCACTTTTTACTTTCTCCATGCGCACTATGTACATAGTGTATAGAGAAAGTATTGCACTCCACCAAAAATTCGATACCGAGATTTCACCGGAAATATGTTTTAGGGTCCCCAATATCCAAAAAAGGCATTTTCACAAAAAGGTGTGTGTGTGTGTGTGTGTGTGTGTGTGTGTGTGTGTGTGTGTGTGTGTGTGTGTGTGTCCGTGTGTCCGTGTGTCTCTGAACACGATAACTCAAAAACGAAAAGTCGGTAAAATACCAAACTTGGTATTTAAGTTTAGTATCTTCCAGGGATGCGACAGGAAGACTTTGAGAAAAATACCCCCACCCCCAACTACCCTTTACATGGAACTTTTTTCGAAAATTTTGATTTTCTCAAAAATGGCTCTAACGATTTTGATTAAAATTTCGTATATTTAACATATTTACCTGGCAAATGAAATGTACATCTTGAATTTTCTGGGAATAGACTCTGAAGAGTAGTTTATTCTGGATGAATTTTACTAAATTTTGAATAACTGCTAAACCGCAAGAGATGGACAAAAACTTACTACACAAAAAATGTAGAGAACATTAAAACACACAATTTATGTTATATACATTTTTTCGTGGAGTTCGTCGTTTTTGTGACATTCCTTATTTTTGGTTTCTGTTATGAAAAACGTATACTTTTCTCATACTGTAACTTGTCAACTCCTATCCATATAAACAAAGGAGCTTCATTGACATAGCAACCAGCTTTTGGCTATCACTAACCTACGGTTGTCCCTTATTTCGCTTCTACTTATAAGGATGCGAGAAATAAGACTTTTTCTGCTATTTTTTTTATCTGATTAGCATAAAGTAAATAGAATTATAAGCTTTTTAAGAATTATTTTTTGCAGGGATATGGAGAAAGTAATGTGAATGGTACACATCAGATTTTTTATCAAGCCATCACAATTTCAAAGGTATCACAAATCATTACACTAGTATAAAAATAAATTCTTCTGTCCATTTTAAGGAAAAATTTCGCTGAAATATTCGTGATAATCTTCAACAAATCACTGTTTTGCTTTTTAAATAAGAAAACGCTTATGCTTCTTTTCATCTCATGCTAATCGAGAAAAAACTAGCAGTAATAGTCGTATTATTTGCTTCCATTCAAGTAGAAGGGAAATAAGGGAGTAGCATAGGCTGTTGTATTAGTCAAAAGCTGGTTGCTATGTGACTGAAGTTCCTTTTTGTGGACAGGAGTTGAATTCTTGTATGAGAGAAGTATGTGTTTTTTAAAGCTGAAACCAGTAACAAGGAATATCACGATCAATTCCACGAAAAAACTGTATATAACATACATTGTGTGTTTTAACATACTCTATATCTTCTGTTCAGTTAAGTTTTTGTCTATCTCTTACAGTTTAGCAGCTATGCAAAATTCCGTAAAATTCATCCAGAATAAAGTAGTCTTCAGAGGCTATTCCCCAAAAAATTCAAGATACACATATTATTTGTCAGGTAAATATCTCTAATATCAAAATCGGTAGAGTCATTTTTGAAAAAATCAAAATTTTCGAAAAAAGTTCCACATAAAGGATAGTTGGGGGTGTGGAAATTCTCTTGAAAATCTTCGTATTGTAAACTTGCAAGATACCAAACTTAAATACCAAGTTTGGTATTTGACGGTCTTTTCGTTTTTGAGCTGTGCTATCTACACTCGCACTGACCTTTTTCCAGAAATGCTTTTTTTGAATCCAGAGGGACCCAAAACATGCATTTCCGGTGAAATCTCGATATCGAAATTTTGGGTGGAATGCAATTACCTTCTCTATACATTATGTACATAGTACTTGTAAGGAAGTAATGAAGTTAGACAATGCATTTATTAAATCAGTGGCCCTCAGTGCTATTAAAAGACACTGGGAGTGAACTTTTTGCCTACAGTCAGCCAAAAACATATGTTTTACAACTAGTTGTTGTAACCTTTGGGCGTTTATATAAAATCAACATGTAGCTCCCCTTGCTCCGGGCTCTACATCGATTTAAAGATCTTACAGTACATCTGCTCCCTAGCAAAATATTTCAGTACAAGCGTTTCTCTCAAGACTAGGTACATTTCCCCACTTCAAAATATTCCACGCGTCTTAGGTTTTGTTTAACTGCAACTAAAAGTCCCAGAATGTAAAGAAGTATCTATTATAATATTATAAAAGACAAAATTATCCTAATGCTTATAGTAATTTTTTATAAAAGTATATTTTATGAAAAAATTATTAGCTTAAGGCATTAACATTTCTAACCTTTTAAAACATTTTGATTATGGAAATATATTTACATAGTAAATAATTTATATCTTGCAAATATTCAATTTGAATAAAAGTTGGTATTCATATTAATATAGCTACAATGCAATCACAGTCAAACATTCAGAAAAATCTGTATTGAAATATAGAAACTTTAAATTTCACTCCTAGTGTCCCTTGCTTTATTAAAATAATCAATTATAGCCTATGTAATTTAATGACCATTTCCATATCTACAGATTACAAACATCGTCAGATTATGTTATATATTTGCACTTTCTTAATAGTTATTTGTATTGGTTAGGTAGAGGCAGAGTAAAAAATGCAATGTTATACTCGGGATTTGAACCATCTATCCAACTCCTGTCCTACACACGGCTTGTGTGAAAAAACAATTAAATTAACACTATTTGACCATAATAGTTGGCTATGCTATGAATACTGAGATTTAAAGTACTTAAGATATTGTAAGTCGCCATAGGAGTATTTCATCCCAAAATTATTCGAGTTCACCTTGTGGTTTGCCGGGAAACATACGAGTCAGTTGAGAAATTTAATGCCTAGTAGCTCAATGGTAGAGCAACCGCCTAGAGACCGGGAGATCCGTGGTTCAAATTCCGGCTATCGCATTTTTCAGTCGGACTCTACCTACCAACTTCTGTCATACACACGGCTTGTATGAAAAAAACAGTTAAATTAATAGTTACTTGTATTGCTTACAGTTTCAGTTGTGTATTTACGGTTTTATGCAGCCTAGAATTGGAGAAAGCTTTTTTTTTTTTTTTTTTTTTGTAGTGTTTAACGCCCGCTTTAACTACTTATGGCACCGCAGGCGATGACACTGATGATACATGAATGATGATGTAGCACCGGTGGAATGCGATGGCAGGGGAAACCGGAGGACCCAGAGAAAACCCACCCCAGCGCCGCTTTGTCCACCACAAATCCCACATGCGGTCGCTTGGGATCGAACGCCGGCCGTGTAGGTGAGAGGCGAGTGGTCTAACCACTCGGCCACGGCGCGGCCACTTGGAGGAAGCTGAATTGTTATATATTCTGAGTATGTTAATGTAAAAGGAACAACGAATCAAAGAGGGAATAAAATAAACAGAAGAGTAAGAAGTAAAACTCTGTCTTTCCTTTAGTAATTTTTTGAAGACGTTTGTTTGGATGTAGGTAGCGAGATTTTGAAACACGAAAGACTAACCTAAGTGCGTATTTTCTGCTCTTTGTCTACTGCCAGGGACTAGAAAAGTATGTTATCGTGCATCGCTGCAGTTTCATAACAGGGTTGCCTGAGCAAGGACAAGCTACCTGCCTACACGTGGATACACATTTCTCTTCTTATAGCATCTCTAGGTCTGTACCAGTCCGCCCATAACTTGCACACTCCTCTTGTAAAAAATCGAGCAGTTATCCCACACAAATCCAAATAGGGTACTTAATCTGGGGCAGACTATAGAAGGGCTTCAGCTCTTCAGGTCAAAAATGTTGTGTAAGAACATTCAGAATCAAAACTATTCGTTAGCATAGGACAGTGACGAATCCAGAATAAGGCTTTCGTTTTGTAACCCTCCCCCTAATTGTAGGGCTGACACCCCCATCCCCCTAGGGCTAACAGGCCTGAAGCCAGTCGGGGAGCCCATAGCACGAAACCACAGAATGGAGAACCTGTTACGAGGGGTCGGCTGGCAGCCAGACGTAGGGCTGACACCCCCACCCCCCTAGGACTTACAGGCCTGAAGCCAGTCGGGGAGCCCATAGCACGAAACCACAGAATGGAGAACCTGTTACGAGGGGTCGGCTGGCAGCCAGACGTAGGGCTGACACCCCCATCCCCCTAGGACTTACAGGCCTGAAGCCAGTCGGGGAGCCCATAGCACGAAACCACAGAATGGAGAACCTGTTACGAGGGGTCGGCTGGCAGCCAGACGTAGGGCTGACACCCCCATCCCCCTAGGACTTACAGGCCTGAAGCCAGTCGGGGAGCCCATAGCACGAAACCACAGAATGGAGAACCTGTTACGAGGGGCCAGCTGGTAGCTAGACAGGAATATGAGGAAGTGGATATATGAAATGTAAGCGAAGGTGATGATGGAGCAATTGGTGGAATGAGTGGCTGGGGAAACCGCTTCGTCCACCATGAATACTACATGCGGGCGCATGGGATCGAACTTTAATGTCGCCTTCCGCGGTGTAATGGTTACCATGCTAACTTCATATACCCAAGGTCGCGGGTACAAACCCGGCGGAGGAGGATGGATTTTTTTGCCGATCCCGGTGGCCGCGCTCGCTAAAGTGTCTCGCTTTTTTTTTTTTTTTTTTTTTTTTTTTCGTTTGTTCTGGAGTTCTGCCCTACTTTTTATTTACCTAATATTTGTTTACTTTGATTACTGAATTTCTTTTTTGCTTTTTACACACACATACACAAACATATAACACCCATGCCCAAGGCGGAACTCGAACCCACGATCCCCTGCGCTGCGAAACACCAAAGCGAGACGCTTTGGCGAGCGCGGCCATGGGGACCGACGCGCTTTATGGTGCACAGAATCGTGGGTTCGAGTCCCGCCTTGGGCATGGGTGTTTCTGTGTTTGTAAATGTCTATGTTTGTGTATGTATCTGTAAAAGGAAAACGTTAAGAATAATGTCTACTAAGGAAATATAGGAAACTGGAAAAAATGGGGAAAAAAGGAATACAGCGCCGGAGTCCTGACAAGCCTCCGGAACTGTATTTTTTTTTCATTAAAAAAAAACTCGAGGCGCCTAGATGGAAGGCGAACGTCTAACCAGTCACCCACGGTGCTGCCAATAAGGTTTTTACTTTCTTTATATCTTATGGAAGATACACTAATTACAACCAGTCTATCAATCAAACACCCAATCAATCAAAGTATTGTGTATTCTTAGTAACAAACCTCCTCAAAAATCTTTTAATCAAAAATTTCGAAAAAAAGTTCCAGGTTGGGGGTTAGTGGATTTTCTTGAAAATCTTGTGTCTCATCCTTGGAAAATATTGAACTTAGTACAAAGTTTGGTATTTAACCGACTTTGCTATGTACGTTGTACATAGGGCTAGAGAAAGTACTATATATATATGCGGAAATATGCGTTTTAGGGTACCCTGTATCCAAAATAAGCATTTTTACTTTCTCTATACGCACTATTTACATAGTGTATAGAAACGGTATTGTATTTCACCCAAAATTTCGATACCGAGATTTCACCGTAAATATGGATGGCCCATTTTTGGAAAAGGTCCGGTATGTGTGTGGACAACATAGCTCAAAAACGAAAAGACCGTTAAATACGGTTGTGTTTTGTGTGTGTGTGTGTGTGTGTGTGAACAGATCAAAAACGAAAGTTCTGTTAAAGGCCAAACTTGATATTCATGTCAGCATCTTCCAACGACGTGACAAAGATTTGCAAGAAAATTCCCACACTAAACATTTTTTTAAAATTTTGATTTTCTCAAATTTGACTCCAACAATTTTAATTAAAATACCATTTGTTTTATATATTTTAATGAATCTTGATTTTTCTGTGAAGACCTCTTCATTCTGAATTAATTCTGTATAACTGGTAAACAGTAAGAGATAGACAAAAAATTGCTGCACAAAAAATGTAGATCTCGTCAAACACGCAATTTAAGTCCTATATATGTTTTTGCTGTCGAGCTCACCATTTCTGAATAGTGCTTGTTATTATTTCAATCTTAAAATACTTATATTTTTCTTAAACAAGAATTCGTCATTCGTGTTTCTTTTGTTTTACTCCTGCCCTTGAAAGGAGAAATGAACTGCAATGCTAGTCCCATAGCAACCAGCATTTAAAAGATTTGACTATCGCTTGAGCCTAGTGTATTCTCTTATTTCCCTTCTTACTTCTTAATTCGATTAGCATGAAGTAGGTAGATGAATAATCTCTTGTAAGAAGTTTGATTGCAGAAGAGGTAAAGAAAGTTGTGTGACTGGAACACTTCAGATTTTTAGAAACGGGACATTCTAAAGGTTTTCGGTGTCGTCGTATTGTTTCTTTCTCTAGCCCGTATGTACAATGTATTCGATATCGAGATTTCAACCGTAATATATGTCTTGATACCCCCTGAATCCAAAACAGGCATTTTTAGAAAATGCCCATGTGTGTCATTGTGTTTGTGGGCAGCATAACTCAAAAACAAAAAGTCGTTAAATACCAATGTTGGTATTTAATTTTAGTATCTGCCAAGAATGGGACTAAGATTTTCAAGAAAATTTTCCCCACCCCAACTACCGTTTACATGGAACCTTTTTTGAAAATGTTTATTTTCCCCAAAATGGCAGTAACGATTTTTGGTTAAAATGTTAAAGATATTTTCATGATAAACGAAATGTATATCTTGAATTTTCTGGGAAGACCTCTTAATTCGGGATGACTTTTGTATAACTTTTGTACAACTGGTAAATCTTAAGCGCTGTACAAAAAATGTACAGCTCATTAAAACAGATAATTTATGTCATATACTTTTTTTTTTTTTTGTAGAGTTAATTTTTCTCAAACAGGAGAATTTTTTTCGTTTCTCGTTTGTTTACTCTTAGCAAGCAAAGAGAACCGAATTTCAATTGTTCCACTTAGTGACCGTCTTTTAAAAGTGCTGACTATCGCTTTAGGTGAGTGTATTCCCTTATTTCCCTTTTACTTCTAAGGAAACAAGTAATAAGATAAGAACTATAGCTTTCCTGGCGACGTGTTAATTCAAGATCTTCTCGGGCTTCTAGCCAGGTAAAAACTTGGCTTGACACCAACGTTTCGAAGAAGTGCATCTTCCTCGTCTTCAGGGTGAACTGATGGTTTGAGCTTGCGGAGACTGGTATTTATAGAGCTGGGATGAAGCTAACATCTGATTGGTTCGCGAGATTTTTTTTTTTTTTTTTTTTTTTTTCTTTTTTTTTGAAAGGGGAGACAGAGAGAGAGTTGGAAGGTAGAAAGAATGGCTTATCTCGCCATTAGGTGAAGTGCGGGATTTGGAAGGAAGTATCGGGTTCGAAGGAGATAAGTCGGGATAGGGAGGTTCCGCTGAGCACCCTCGTTAGTGCGGCGGTTGCTGCTGGCCGAATTGGCGGCTCAGCAGAAGGTATCGGTTGTTCCGGGTGACAGTCATGACCAAGGCCCTGGCTGCCACCCGGGGAGTTAAGGAAGGTCTGATGGGAGTTGTGGGTGTTATCTTTATTTGTTACTATTTTTCTTTTTTGATCTTAATGACTTGTCTTTGTGTGTGTGGCTTAAGGGTGGGAAATTTTGGTCTGGTTGGTCCAGGTCGTCGTTTTGTGGGGGAGTCCTGTGTTCAAGTGGAGTGAGAAGTTCAGTGAGTGTTGGAGAAATGAAGGGGGAAAAGGTCAGTGCAGTCTGGATGTTGATGTCTGTAGTCTGTTTGTTGGTCTGTGTGCTGCCTTTGGTGTCAGGTATGGCGGTCAGAAGTTTGGAGTTTAGCGTGGTGGTCAGTCTAGAGAGGCCTTCGTCCAGGGTTTTTTGAGAAGCTGCTGCGTTGGTGGTGAAGGTCCTTAATGATAAAGCTGTTGTGGTGGTCATCTGTTGTAGGTCCTGGATTCCGGCCTCAATGTTGTGTAGTCTGCGTGGTGTTGTGGTCTGTGTCTCGGCTATGGCGGCGGTGATGGCAGTCAGTGCCTCCTCCAGTAGGGCCAGTCGGGAGCTGATGTGCAGGACCTCGGAATGAAGGTCCTGTACGGCTTCCTTTATGGAGCTGTCAGATGGCGCTGCTGTTGCTGGTTGCGGTGGAGTTTTGGTGATGGCTGGACTTGTAGTGGCTGCTGGAGGTGATGCGGCGTTGGCTGGGCTTGAGTGTGGTGGTCGGCGTCTGTTAGGGTTGAGTGGGCCTTGCATCGAGGTGGTGGTTGTTGAGGTCCTCTTCCTTTCGTCTAAGGGTGTGGCGGCGGAGGCTGGTGTCAGGTAGCTGTGACTGCGTGGGTAGTAGGGGCACTGCGCCTGTCCTGTGAAATGACCAGGGCCATCACAGGTGGCGCAGTACCGGCGTCGAGATCTTAGATCATGAGCTGCGCATTCGGCTGTCAATCTGGGCGCCCCACAGTAGTGGCACCGTGGGGGCTCGGCGCAGGTGTCGGCGGTGTGGCCGAATGCGCAGCAGCGGCGGCATGGTGTCGGTCGGGGTTCCCGGCTAGCCTCGATGCGATAGATAGATTTTTTTTTTTTTTTTTTTTTTTTTTTTTTTTTTTTTTTTTTTTTTTTTTAGTTTCAAGTGGAGGGGAAAAATCCACCTTAAGGACTAACCCGGGCTGGCATGCCCGGAGTGTCGGGGTCTCCCAGGATGGGCCTACCGACTAAAAAACCCCTCCACCGGTATTGGAAGGTAAGGATACTGCGGTACCGCTGTTGCACCCGCGCAGTAAAAGGTAAAGGTGAACTGGCCCGCTGTGCGGCCGCCAGGGGTGAGGGTTGTGCTAGTAGACCGGCTTGACCGAGGCCCAGCTGGCCCCTGTAGCGAATTATAGGTGAGGAGTTGAGGAAATTATGGGTGGTTGGGAGTTGTTGGTGAACATGGGATTGGAAGTGTAGGGAGAGCTGCCACTCTCTCCCTGTGGTGATGATGACGGCACTGGATATTGATGGTGAAGTTGGTGCTGCAGCTCTCAGACACCCACGACCGAAGCCTCAAGAGACCCCAGCCGCGGGCACTGGTCGTGTAAGTGATGGGTAGTTATTGGTGATGTCTGCCAAGTTTAAGATGACTCTTCCGGGTGTACCCTTGCTCTGATTGGAATTCTCTGAGCAATTGCTGCGGAGTCTTAGGCTGCTGAGGGAATGTTCCTTCAGCTACCTGCTGTTGATACTTTTGGGCGCTGGCTATCCGGTTGGACAGCTCAGCGGTGGAGGCCTGTAGAGTGGAGATGGCGGCGATGTTGGCAGCTTGTAGGGCGTCGATCCTGGTGGACAGGTCGGCGGCTGTAGTCTGCTGGCTGGTGGCTGCTGCGTCGTTAGAAGCTTGTAGTTCCTGTAGCTTCTGTGTGAGGAGACTGCATGTCTCTTCCAGGGCAGCTAGTCGAGCGCCGACGTTCAGGATCTCCGCGTGGAGGTCCTGAATGGCTTCTCGCGTCGCTGCGTCTGTTGAGAGTGCAGGTGGTGAGGCCTCAGTGGTGGCTGTCTGCGGTGGAGTGGTTCGGCGGGCAGAAGTTGGTGATGAAGTGCTGCTCCTTGGGTAGAGAGGGCACTGGGCTTGCCCTGTGTAGTGTCCTGTGCCACGACAGGTGGCACAGAATCGGCGGCGTTGGCGGAGATCATGCCCAGTGCACTCGGTGGTGGTGGAGTTGGTACCGCAGTAGTGGCACCTCGGTGTCGAAGAGCAGTCTTCAGCTGTGTGGCCGTAGGCACAGCAGCGTCGGCAGGGCCGATGGCGTTCCTGTCGGCTAGCCTCGACGACCAGAAGTCGCCCTAATAAGGGCAACCCTGACGCCAAGGCAGCTTCCAGGTCAGCCTGGTCCTGCATCTCCAGACGGACGAGCGGCGTTGGTCCCCGGTCGCAGTAAATGCGGGTGGCCCTCAAGCATGAAGGCCACCGCGACTGCACGGCGGTGAGCAGATGCCGGGTGGTAAGGTCCCTAGGGACCCCCCGTACCACGGCACTGAACCGGGGCGGCGTCGTAGTGCTGGGTGGAGGCGTCGGTGGCGGCGGTGTTGGCGGCAACTGCGGCTTCAGTTGCGGCGAGACTGCGGTGGCGGCCGGCGAAGCAGGGCTTGCCGGGACCGGTATCAACGGAGAAGTTGCCTCCTCGGCGGCTGCCGAGGAAGAGGCGACGGGTGCTGCCTTAGCAGCGGCGAGTCTGCGCAGTCTCTTCTTGGCCATCTTAGCGAGTCGAAGAAGAAGCTCCTGAGACATGGGCACGGACTTCGTAGAAAACTATTTATAGCAGTTATTCGGCTAATGTTTTGTGTTTGAGCACGCACCTGCTAGAAAATAAGTCTTGGAAGACTACAGGTACAGGATTAGGTGTTAAGGCTCTTTATCATCGGTGAGGTTTTTTCGGGACGGAGCTTCTTCTTCGACTCGTCAAGATGACCAAGAAGAGACTGCGCAGACTCGCCGCTGCTAAGGCAGCACCCGTCGCCTCTTCCTCGGCAGCCGCCGAGGATGCAGCTTCTCCGTCACTACCGGTCCCGGCAAGCCCTGCCTCGCCGCCGGCCGCCACCACAGTCTCGCCGCAACTGCAGCCGCAGTTGCCGCCAACACCGCCGCCACCGACACCTCCACCCAGCTCTACGACGCCGCCCCGGTTCAGTGCCGTGGTACGGGGGGTCCCTAGGGACCTTACCACCCGGCATCTGCTCACCGCCGTGCAGTCGCGGTGGCCTTCATGCTTGAGGGCCACCCGCATTTACTGCGACCGGGGACCAACGCCGCTCGTCCGTCTGGAGATGCAGGACCAGGCTGACCTGGAAGCTGCCTTGGCGTCAGGGTTGCCCTTATTAGGGCGACTTCTGGTCGTCGAGGCTAGCCGACAGGAACGCCATCGGCCCTGCCGACGCTGCTGTGCCTACGGCCACACAGCTGAAGACTGCTCTTCGACACCGAGGTGCCACTACTGCGGTACCAACTCCACCACCACCGAGTGCACTGGGCATGATCTCCGCCGACGCCGCCGATTCTGTGCCACCTGTCGTGGCACAGGACACTATACAGGGCAAGCCCAGTGCCCTCTCTACCCAAGGAGCAGCACTTCATCACCAACTTCTGCCCGCCGTACCACTCCACCGCAGACAACCACCACTGAGGCCTCACCACCTGCACTCTCAACAGACGCAGCGACGCGAGAAGCCATTCAGGACCTCCACGCGGAGATCCTGAACGTCGGCGCTCGACTAGCTGCCCTGGAAGAGACATGCAGTCTCCTCACACAGAAGCTACAGGAATTACAAGCTTCTAACGACGCAGCAGCCACCAGCCAGCAGACTACAGCCGCCGAACTGTCCACCAGGATCGACGCCCTACAAGCTGCCAACACCGCCGCCATCTCCACTCTACAGGCCTCCACCGCTGAGCTGTCCAACCGGATAGCCAGCGCCCAAAATTATCAACAGCAGGTAGCTGAAGGAACATTCCCTCAGCAGCCTAAGACTCCGCAGCAATTGCTCAGAGAATTCCAATCAGAGCAAGGGTACACCCGGAAGAGTCACCTTAAACTTGGCAGACATCACCACTAACTCCCATCACTTACACGACCAGTGCCCGCGGCTGGGGTCTCTTGAGGCTTCGGTCGTGGGTGTCCGAGAGCTGCAGCACCAACTTCACCATCAATATCCAGTGCCGTCATCATCACCACAGGGAGAGAGTGGCAGCTCTCCCTACACTTCCAATCCCATGTCACCAACAACTCCTAACCACCCATAATTTCCTCACCTATAATTCGCTACAGGGGCCGGCTGGGCCTCGGTCAAGCCGGTCTACTAGCACAACCCTCACCCCTGGCGGCCGCACAGCGGGCCAGTTTACCTTCACCTTTTACTGCGCGGGTGCAACAGCGGTACCGCAGTATCCTTACCTTCCAATACCGGTGGAGGGGTTTTTTAGTCGGTAGGCCCATCCTGGGAGACCCCGTCACTCCGGGCATGCCAGCCCGGGTTAGTCCTTAAGGTGGATTTTTCCCCTCCACTTGAAACTAAAAAAAAAAAAAAAAAAAAAAAAAAAAAAAAAATCATCGGTGTCCATGCTGAACTTAATTGTAGGCCAGAATCGCGATTTAGATTATTTGTTTCAGATGAGATGGCTAAAGCTTCTTTTACTCTCCTTTCCCAGTAGTTCGAACACTTTGCCACTATCTTGGTGTTAGTAAAGTTAGCTCTGTGGCTCTGTTCTATACAGTGTTCAGCCAGTCCAGATTTTTCGGGTTGCATAAGCCTTATTGATCTTTGGTGCTCAGAAACGCGTGTGGCAATAGTGCGTCCTGTTTGGCCAATGTACGCTGCGCTGCATTCGCAAGGAATGTGGTAGACACCAGGTACTCTGAGAGCTAAATTATCTTTAACTGGCCTGACCAAATTTTTGATTTTAGGTGGTGGCTTATGGATGGTTTGGCATTATATTTGTAGAGAAGTCTACTAATCTTTCCCGAAAAATTGCCGGTAAACGGTATATAGGCTATGGCGGCTGGCTTGTCTTTTTGTTGAGTGTTCTTGCTGGGGTTTCTTTTTCGTCCGGCTCTTTTCAGCGCTGATGTGATGTCCTTGGCTGAATATCCATTTTGTTGGAGTGTGAATTTTAGGTGTTGAAATTCCATTTGCAGATTATCTGGGTCTGATACAGAAACTGCTCTATGTGCCAATGTGTTTAGAATGCCCATTCGTTGTGACTTATGGTGGAAGCTGTTAGCGTTGAGATAAAGATCCGTGTGTGTAGGTTTTCGGTAGACGGCATGACCAAGAGTTCCGTCCGCTTTTCTGGTAACCAGAATGTCCAGAAATGGGAGGGAAGCATTTTTCTCAACTTCCATTGTGAACTGTATTTGTGATCTAAGGCTATTTAGGTGTACAAGAAAATCTGGAAGAGTGTGCAGTCCATGTGGCCAAATTACAAATGTATCATCTACATATCTGTAAAAATGTGTAGGTTTTAATGGGGCTGTGTTAAGTATTTCATGCTCCAGAAACTCCATATAGAAGTTGGCAATAGCTGGTGACAGAGGAGAGCCCATCGCAACACCGTCTGTCTGCTCGTAGTAGGTGTTGCCATACAGAAAATAAGTGGAAGTAAGTGTGTGACTAAACAGTGCAGTAATACCAGGTGGAAAGTGTTCTGACAATAGTTGTATTGTTTCCGCCAGGGGAACTCTGGTGAAGAGAGATACCACATCGAAACTAACTAACAGGTCCGATGGCTTCACTTTGATGTTGTCAAGAACTTCAGCGAATTGTATAGAGTTCTTCACATGGTGTACACACTTACCTACTATTGGTTGCAGCAGATGTGCCAGATGACGAGCTAGGCGATAGGTAGGGCTGCCAATAGCGTCCACTATGGGCCTTAGAGGTATCCCAGGCTTATGGATCTTCGGCAGACCATATAATCTGGGAGGTAATGAGGCAGATGGCGAGACCGTCTTCTGAACATCAGGAGGAAGGCTGGATTTCTTAATTAGCTGGATGGTGCGTCTTTCCACAGAGTTGGTAGGATCCTTTTTAATGGTTTTGTATGCAGGATCGTCCAGCAGTTGTTGAACCTTTTCTTGGTATTGCACGGAAGAGAGGAGTACCGTGGCGTTCCCTTTGTCAGCTGGTAAAACAACCAAGTTGTCGTTTTTTCGAAGGGAATGTAAGGCTTTACTTTCTTCTCGGCTGATGTTTGAAGTAGGTAGGGTTGCCTTTTTGTAAGCTCTTGCTACCTCACGGCGTATTTCTTCTGCACTTGCTGATGGAAGTTGACAAATGGCGGCTTCAATAGAACTGATGGTGTCTGCCACTGATATTTGCCTAGGCGTGGGAGCGAAGTTGAGCCCTTTAGCTAGAACCGAGGTGGTAGGTTCGTCTAGCTGGATATCGGTGAGGTTGTAGATGATACGATCGGTGTCCAATGGTGGTACAGGTTCATTCTGCTTAGATAGACTTGCAAATTTCTTAGTTTGCCGCTTAGTGCAACGCAGTAGAGTAGCATTGCCTTGTGCAAAAGAGGAGTGGTCGACTCTGTCCCAATCTAGAGGTGAAAGCTTGCTAGAAAGAAGCCAAAAGGATTCCAGTAACTTTTGATCAACGATAGACAGTTCATGTCGGGTATGCTTGATTCGTTCCCTTACCAGGGCTAAGCTGGCGCGTCTAAGTATTTTAGATGTTGAGGCATTTTTCACTGGGTAACGAAGTCTCACAAACTTGGGCGTAATTTCTTTGTCTCGGCACCTGGATAAGAACGCCAAGGAGCTGAGTAATTTACCTTTCTTTTCGCGTAGGTCTTGATGTTTCTTAATTGCCTGGTAAATTTCTTTCCCGTAAAGGAATTTAAAATAAGAACTATAGCTTTCCTGGCGACGTGTTAATTCAAGATCTTCTCGGGCTTCTAGCCAGGTAAAAACTTGGCTTGACACCAACGTTTCGAAGAAGTGCATCTTCCTCGTCTTCAGGGTGAACTGATGGTTTGAGCTTGCGGAGACTGGTATTTATAGAGCTGGGATGAAGCTAACATCTGATTGGTTCGCGAGATATTATGGCCTGGTATTTAAGATGACTGAGACATGGGCACGGACTTCGTAGAAAACTATTTATAGAAGTTATTCGGCTAATGTTTTGTGTTTGAGCACACACCTGCTAGAAATTCAGCCAAGGACATCACATCAGCGCTGAAAAGAGCCGGACGAAAAAGAAACCCCAGCAAGAACACTCAACAAAAAGACAAGCCAGCCGCCATAGCCTATATACCGTTTACCGGCAATTTTTCGGGAAAGATTAGTAGACTTCTCTACAAATATAATGTCAAAACCATCCATAAGCCACCACCTAAAATCAAAAATTTGGTCAGGCCAGTTAAAGATAATTTAGCTCTCAGAGTACCTGGTGTCTATCACATTCCTTGCGAATGCAGCGCAGCGTACATTGGCCAAACAGGACGCACTATTGCCACACGCGTTTCTGAGCACCAAAGATCAATAAGGCTTATGCAACCCGAAAAATCTGGACTGGCTGAACACTGTATAGAACAGAGCCACAGAGCTAACTTTACTAACACCAAGAT
The DNA here is from genome assembly GCA_030762935.1 of Hymenopus coronatus. Lineage (NCBI taxonomy): Eukaryota > Metazoa > Arthropoda > Insecta > Mantodea > Hymenopodidae > Hymenopus > Hymenopus coronatus. The sequence goes on from CM060881.1 coordinate 133,839,783, forward strand.
AGTGGCAAAGTGTTCGAACTACTGGGAAAGGAGAGTAAAAGAAGCTTTAGCCATCTCATCTGAAACAAATAATCTAAATCGCGATTCTGGCCTACAATTAAGTTCAGCATGGACACCGATGATAAAGAGCCTTAACACCTAATCCTGTACCTGTAGTCTTCCAAGACTTATTTTCTAGCAGGTGCGTGCTCAAACACAAAACATTAGCCGAATAACTGCTATAAATAGTTTTCTACGAAGTCCGTGCCCATGTCTCAGTCATCTTAAATACCAGGCCATAATATCTCGCGAACCAATCAGATGTTAGCTTCATCCCAGCTCTATAAATACCAGTCTCCGCAAGCTCAAACCATCAGTTCACCCTGAAGACGAGGAAGATGCACTTCTTCGAAACGTTGGTGTCAAGCCAAGTTTTTACCTGGCTAGAAGCCCGAGAAGATCTTGAATTAACACGTCGCCAGGAAAGCTATAGTTCTTATTTTAAATTCCTTTACGGGAAAGAAATTTACCAGGCAATTAAGAAACATCAAGACCTACGCGAAAAGAAAGGTAAATTACTCAGCTCCTTGGCGTTCTTATCCAGGTGCCGAGACAAAGAAATTACGCCCAAGTTTGTGAGACTTCGTTACCCAGTGAAAAATGCCTCAACATCTAAAATACTTAGACGCGCCAGCTTAGCCCTGGTAAGGGAACGAATCAAGCATACCCGACATGAACTGTCTATCGTTGATCAAAAGTTACTGGAATCCTTTTGGCTTCTTTCTAGCAAGCTTTCACCTCTAGATTGGGACAGAGTCGACCACTCCTCTTTTGCACAAGGCAATGCTACTCTACTGCGTTGCACTAAGCGGCAAACTAAGAAATTTGCAAGTCTATCTAAGCAGAATGAACCTGTACCACCATTGGACACCGATCGTATCATCTACAACCTCACCGATATCCAGCTAGACGAACCTACCACCTCGGTTCTAGCTAAAGGGCTCAACTTCGCTCCCACGCCTAGGCAAATATCAGTGGCAGACACCATCAGTTCTATTGAAGCCGCCATTTGTCAACTTCCATCAGCAAGTGCAGAAGAAATACGCCGTGAGGTAGCAAGAGCTTACAAAAAGGCAACCCTACCTACTTCAAACATCAGCCGAGAAGAAAGTAAAGCCTTACATTCCCTTCGAAAAAACGACAACTTGGTTGTTTTACCAGCTGACAAAGGGAACGCCACGGTACTCCTCTCTTCCGTGCAATACCAAGAAAAGGTTCAACAACTGCTGGACGATCCTGCATACAAAACCATTAAAAAGGATCCTACCAACTCTGTGGAAAGACGCACCATCCAGCTAATTAAGAAATCCAGCCTTCCTCCTGATGTTCAGAAGACGGTCTCGCCATCTGCCTCATTACCTCCCAGATTATATGGTCTGCCGAAGATCCATAAGCCTGGGATACCTCTAAGGCCCATAGTGGACGCTATTGGCAGCCCTACCTATCGCCTAGCTCGTCATCTGGCACATCTGCTGCAACCAATAGTAGGTAAGTGTGTACACCATGTGAAGAACTCTATACAATTCGCTGAAGTTCTTGACAACATCAAAGTGAAGCCATCGGACCTGTTAGTTAGTTTCGATGTGGTATCTCTCTTCACCAGAGTTCCCCTGGCGGAAACAATACAACTATTGTCAGAACACTTTCCACCTGGTATTACTGCACTGTTTAGTCACACACTTACTTCCACTTATTTTCTGTATGGCAACACCTACTACGAGCAGACAGACGGTGTTGCGATGGGCTCTCCTCTGTCACCAGCTATTGCCAACTTCTATATGGAGTTTCTGGAGCATGAAATACTTAACACAGCCCCATTAAAACCTACACATTTTTACAGATATGTAGATGATACATTTGTAATTTGGCCACATGGACTGCACACTCTTCCAGATTTTCTTGTACACCTAAATAGCCTTAGATCACAAATACAGTTCACAATGGAAGTTGAGAAAAATGCTTCCCTCCCATTTCTGGACATTCTGGTTACCAGAAAAGCGGACGGAACTCTTGGTCATGCCGTCTACCGAAAACCTACACACACGGATCTTTATCTCAACGCTAACAGCTTCCACCATAAGTCACAACGAATGGGCATTCTAAACACATTGGCACATAGAGCAGTTTCTGTATCAGACCCAGATAATCTGCAAATGGAATTTCAACACCTAAAATTCACACTCCAACAAAATGGATATTCAGCCAAGGACATCACATCAGCGCTGAAAAGAGCCGGACGAAAAAGAAACCCCAGCAAGAACACTCAACAAAAAGACAAGCCAGCCGCCATAGCCTATATACCGTTTACCGGCAATTTTTCGGGAAAGATTAGTAGACTTCTCTACAAATATAATGTCAAAACCATCCATAAGCCACCACCTAAAATCAAAAATTTGGTCAGGCCAGTTAAAGATAATTTAGCTCTCAGAGTACCTGGTGTCTACCACATTCCCTGCGAATGCAGCGCAGCGTACATTGGCCAAACAGGACGCACTATTGCCACACGCGTTTCTGAGCACCAAAGATCAATAAGGCTTATGCAACCCGAAAAATCTGGACTGGCTGAACACTGTATAGAACAGAGCCACAGAGCTAACTTTACTAACACCAAGATAGTGGCAAAGTGTTCGAACTACTGGGAAAGGAGAGTAAAAGAAGCTTTAGCCATCTCATCTGAAACAAATAATCTAAATCGCGATTCTGGCCTACAATTAAGTTCAGCATGGACACCGATGATAAAGAGCCTTAACACCTAATCCTGTACCTGTAGTCTTCCAAGACTTATTTTCTAGCAGGTGCGTGCTCAAACACAAAACATTAGCCGAATAACTGCTATAAATAGTTTTCTACGAAGTCCGTGCCCATGTCTCAGTCATCTTAAATACCAGGCCATAATATCTCGCGAACCAATCAGATGTTAGCTTCATCCCAGCTCTATAAATACCAGTCTCCGCAAGCTCAAACCATCAGTTCACCCTGAAGACGAGGAAGATGCACTTCTTCGAAACGTTGGTGTCAAGCCAAGTTTTTACCTGGCTAGAAGCCCGAGAAGATCTTGAATTAAGTAATAAGATGTCTTCATTAGCTTGATGTATATAAAAATAACATTTTATAAGGACATCTTTTTATAGAACAACTAGAAAAAGTCATGAGAATGGAACACATCAGTTATATGTTTTGAACAGAAAATAAACTCAAGGTGTACTTCCAACCCTACACCGCAGCCAGTCGCATAGCATCCAGGGTGCAAGCCCTCCCTATTCGAGCGCTTACTGAATGGGGGGTACCGTGGGAATATGATTACTTTCCTTTTGTCCAGCGCTAAGTTCCCACTGGCTGAATGATGGGTGTGTACCCCTGGTGGCGGTTCACACAAAAGAGCACCCGGTTGAAGTGCGTACAGCACTTCCTGGACTCATGTGTTCGCAGCTTCAGGGTTGAGTTAGCAACTGTATGACGATAAAACACTGTTGCCAACACATGACTTTTTTTTCCGTCAGGCCCACACCCAAAAATCCATTAAAAATCCAACAAAATTACAAATTTCCGTACTTATTTTTGAGTTATGCTGCCCACAGACACAGAGATGTACACGGCTCTGTTTCTAAAAATATTTTTATTGGAATCGGGGATATCAAAACATGTCTTTCCGTTGAAACCTCGACATCGAATTTTTGGGTGCAATACAATACCAGATTGTACAATGCATTGATAGATAAAATAAAAATACGAGACTATGGACACATTTCTTTGTTATATCTGAAAGATGTTCAAGGGATCGAATTGCACAGTGATTAACTACCAACAATGAAAGATCAGATTCATACGTAGCCTTGATAGACAATTTTGACTGTGAAGTTGAAAAGAGTTCAGTTTCTTTTAAACGTTTCCTACTTTTTCCAAGAAGAAGTAAATCTGACAAGCCACATTCACGTTGCATTGACAATACTTGCACCGTGCACCGGGCACCGTATTTTCTTTTTACTTTCTCTAGCCCCGTATGTACAATGTACATAGGGATAGAAAAGTATTGCATTCCACCCAAAAATTCGATGTCGAGATTTCACCTGAAATACATGTTTTAGGACCCTCTGACACCAAAAAAAAAAAAGCATTTTCAGAAACAGGTCCATGTGTGTGTGTGTGTGTGTGTGTGTGTGTGTGTGTGTGTGTGTGTGTGTGTGGTATGTCTGTGGACAGCATAGCTCAAAAACGAAAAGACCGTTAAATACCAAAGCTGGTATTTAAGTTTAGTATCTTCCAAGGATGCGACATGAAGATTTTCAAGAAAATCCCCCCACCCCTAACTACCTTTACATGGAAAAATGTTCGAAAATTTTATTTCTCTTAAAAATGTCTCTAACGATTTTGATTAAAATGTCACATATTAAAGCTATTTCCATCACAAATAAAATGTATATCTTGAATTTTTTGGGAATAGCTTTTGAAGACCTGTTTATTCTGGATGAATTTTGCAGTATTTTGCTTAACTGCTAAACCGTAAGAGATACACAAAAACTTACTGCACAAAAAATGTGCATCTTATTAAAATACACGGTTTATGTCATATAGATTTTTTTCGTGGAGTTTACCGTTTTTGAGATATTCCTTATTAGTTTCAGTTGTAAAGTATACTTTTGTCAGACAGGAAGTGTCCGTTTTTCTTTTGTTTTACTCCTAGCCGTGCAAAGAAGCGATTTGCAATCACAATCGCATAACGATAGCTTTTAAAACAATTGACTATCAGTTTAGCATAAAGCATTCCTTTGGTTCCCTTCTACTTATAAGGAACCAAGTTATAAAAACATTCTGCTAATGTTTATCTCGATTAGCATTATTTAGAAGGAAGAATAATCTTTTGTAAGAAGCTTGTTTCTAGAGTTGTTATTATTATTATTATTATTATTATTATTATTATTATTATTATTATTTATGGAAGCTCTTTAACTGCTGTGGTTCTCAGCGTACCATTCTATACTGGGCGTGAAAGAGAGCTTAATTTTGCGCAGAGGCCTCTCTATCAGGTTTGAGTTCTTTACGTGCCGTAAATCTAAGACAGGAGACCAACAGCTTTATTTCCCTTCCGAAGGAAGCCATGCTAAGAATTTTTACGTCCTCCGCAGGGTTTGAACCCGCGACCTTGGGTATATGAAATTAGCATGGTACCCATTACACCACTGAGGGCGACGGTTTGTAGAGAAAGTCATGTGAGTGAAACACATCAGATTTTCCCCAAAATGTCGAACATACCGCTTAGCCTTCTGTTCAATAAGGCAATTAAAAGGTGAAGAAAAAGCACTATAAAGTAAGTAACTGTTAAAGATGCAATAAGGTATCATAATTGATCACCGAACTAGCACTGAGTTTACTATTCTGCATTCAGAATTCAGACTAATTCATAGAGTAAAGCACTTTCGTTGACATCATTATATGCAGTATAATATCCATATGACCAAGCTATATATACATGTATATATAATCTCGAACTAGTCTTGAGTTATCTAGCCTACTCTGGAGGCGTTTTTTAAACTGTTCTGGTGGCTTAATGCGTAACGCGGAAGCTACTATCCAAAAGGTCATGAGTTCGATTCCTGACATAGAATAAATGTTTATTATTATTATTATTATTGTTATTATTATTATTATTATTATCATTCCAAACGAAGTGCCGCAATACGTGGCGTACTGGCACTTCAGAAACTTACAGCCGTTACTTCGAAATTTCAATAAACAGGCCATAAGTCTCCTATCTCAAATTACTTATTTAAGTTGTCTACATATTCTGAGAAAATATTTCGGTATAGTTCATTAACACCCTGTATATATATATATATGAAATTATGACACTGCTTTGCAGGTAACACAAAGATTGAATATCCGTGAGTTTTTCTAAAGAAAATCAAAATAGCAGTAATAATTTCTTATAATATCCGTCAAAGGATCCTTCAACCTTCAAAACTAAATTTTGCCTGTCAAGTTGGCAACCCTGGATACAAAACTGTGATGACTGATGACGATACAGGGGGAGCCATGACGTGGAAAATAGCCAAATAAAATATCCATTTCTGACCCTAGTGCATACGAAGCAGCATATCGAATGGGAGCTGTCGCACACAAAATGACTCTCAAATATACCAGCTTGTTAATAAATGCAATAAGAGCATGGATGTACTGCAAATAAGGCACCATTTTTCAGTCCTTAATCTATGCCACGTGGACAGCAAACATAGGGGTTGTTCAATAGCCGTGTTTGCTTTAGCTTTTCTGCTGGGGGAGGCCCTATTAGCCCTTCAATGGAAAAAGAAACTCAATCTGCGTATATCCCCCCCCCCAAAGCAATTACTGGAATTTATAGGGTAATTTATGATAAATAGCATGCCATACATTGTCATATTTTGTAAGGGGAAAATGTTAACAAACAATGCTGGTCAGACAGTTTATCATTTTGTCATTATTAGTTATTAAGTAGCCGAAGCAGTCACAACCTCACCAGTATTTTTAATAATGCCAACATTTCATGAATAGTATATAAATTGCTGTAATATGTTTTAATTTTCAATTTATGTTTCTTATAAATGTTACGCTTCGTTTGTTAATCGGCTTACCCTCTCCGCATTTATAGGACTGACACCTCGCTAGGACTTACAAGCCACTCTCTAGGGGGTCAGAAGCCTGTTGGGGAGCCTACGTGCTGAAGAGGATGTCCTGTAGTCAGGCATGAACATGTGGAAGTGGATGATATTAAATTTAAGCGAAATTTCTGATTGGAAAGGCAATGATGGAGCAGTTTGTGGAATGAGTGGCAGGGGAAACCGGAGGACCAGCAGAAAACCCGCCCAGACGACGCTTGGGATCGAACCCGGGCCGCCTAGATGGGAGGCGAGAGGTTTAACCACTCAACCTTGACGCCGCCCCTTCTTATAAATGTATATCTCTTAAACAAAACCTAACTGAACGCAGAAACCCGATTTCAGCCGCCTCTTTTTATTTTACTTTTTCCATGCTTCAGTTTTATAATATACCTATTCCTTGTATTTCCATCGCTGTATAAAATCTTAGTTATGGCTCTTAAACTGCCTGATTTTTAAAGACACGTTTGATTGTTCCACAGAGTGCCTGAAATTTTATATTTTTACTTTTTTCTATTACTTACCCAAGGTATTTCTAGAAGAGTACTGCATTTCAAAAAAAAAATAGACACCAAGTTGAAACTCACTGAATCCAACAATAATAATAATAAAAAAAAAAGACTCCTCGCGCAATTGTGTGTGTTCATCACTGGAAAATATAAAGTGGGCTATGTAGTAGATTAGGTAGAGTTAGAGTATTCCAAAGATACCACAGTAGTATTTTCAATGACCTCCTGCTCTAAACAATCATTCGATTGAAAAATTTGTTGTATCATTTCCACAAAACGCTTGGACAGTTTTGTTTAAAATACTATATGTAAGGATATGTGCATAACAAATAAAATGCATATTCTGAATTTTCTGGAAACATATGTGAAATTCTCTACATACTAAATTACCTCTTTATAAGTGGTAAACCCTAAGAGATTCATAAAATCTTAAAACACAAAAAAATGTAGATATCATTAATGCAAACAATTTATGTAAATATTTTAAGTAAACATTTCCTAGATATTCCTTATAATTAGTTTGAATTTTCTAATGCTTACGTTGTTTCAAATAATTATGTTGCTCTAAAATAGTGATCCATTATTAGTTTTTTTTTTCTACTTTCTTTTCCTCCTTTCTCCTAGTCAAAAGAACGCCATCTCATAGCAACTAGCTCCTAAAATATTAGGGTTTAAGCCAACTATAGTCCTCTTCTCTTATTATGCCTATAAGGCAATACGTAATAAAACTATGTAACACATCAGATGTTGTTTAAAGATTCGTTTGATTTTATCACAGACTGTTCGGAATTTTTGTACTTTTACCTACTCATCTATAGTAAACAGATCTATGTGTCTGTATGTTTTTGTGGGCGCGTACGTGTGCATCTATGTTTCCGTAAACAGCACAACTCAAAAAATGAAAAATCGAATGCCACATAAGGTTTTTAATAACATTCCTCTCACCCGAAACTGTCCTTTATTTGAAATAAATTTCGCTATTGGTTATTTTCTCAAAAATACCCAACAATCTTATATTATCTCAACGATCTGTTTGAAATACCAAATGTTTAAGATATTTGCACGACAAATAAAATGCATAACATAAATATTCTGGAAATAGGCTGTGAAATCCGCTATTTTGAAGGACTTCTGTATAACTAGTAAACCGAAAGAAATACATAAAAATCTTACTACACAAAAATGTAGAACTCAATAAAACACGCGAGTTTGTCAAATTAATTTATGTGGTGTTAACCATTTCCAAGTTATTCCTTGTTATCGGCTTAAATTTTCAAATAGATGACATACTTGCTCCAGCTTCAAATCTCCGTTCTTTTTACTTTCTCTATACGCACCATGTACATAGTGTATAGAGAAGGTATTGCACTCCACTCAAAAATTCGATACCGAGATTTCACCGAAAATATATGTTTTAGGGTCCCCAATAACCAAAAAAGGCATTTTCACAAAAAGGTCCGTGCGCGCGCGTGTGTGTGTGTGTGTGTGTGTGTGTGTGTGTGTGTGTGTGTGTGTGTCACGATAACTCAAAAACGAAAAGTCGCTAAAATACCAAACTTGGTATTTAAGTTTAGTATCTTCCAGGGATGCGACTCGAAGATTTTGAGAAAAATTCCCCCACCCCCAACTACATGTAACTTTTTTCGAAAATTTTGATTTTCTCAAAAATGGCTACAACGATTTTGATTAAAATTTCGTATATTAAAGATATTTACCTGAAAAATAAAATGTATATATTGAATTTTCTGGTAATAGCCTCTGAAGAGTAGTTTATTCAGGATGAATTTTACTGAATTTTGAATAACTGCTAAACCGTAAGAGATGGACAAAAACTTACTACACAAAAAATGTAGAGCACGTTAAAACACACAATTTATGTTATATACATTTTTTTCGTAGGTTCTCGTTTTTGAGACATTCCTTATTTTTGGTATCTGCTATGAAAAACTTGTACTTTTCTCATACAGGAACTTGTCAACTCCTATCCATATAAACAAAGGAACTTCATTGACATAGCAACCAGCTTTTGACTATCATTTTAACCTATGTTAGTCCCTTATTTCGCTTCTACTTACAAGGAAGCAGGTAATAAGACTATTTCTGCTCATTTTTTCTGATTAGCATAAAGTAAATAGAAGTATAAGCTTTTTAAGAATAATTTGTTGCAGGGATATAGAGAAAGTCTTGTGAATGGTACACATCAGATTTTTTTATTTTCTCTAGCCCGTATGTACAATTTACATAGTGGATAGAGAAGGTACTGTATTCCACCCAAACATTAAATGTCGAGATTGCACCGGAAATATGTTTTGAGGTTCCCATAATTCCGAAAAAAGCATTTTTGGAAAAAGATAATGTGAGTGTCTGTGGACAGTATAGCTCAAAAACAAAAGGACAATTTAAAACTAAACTTGATATTTAAGTTTAAGTTTGGATTTTCAAGGACCCCCCTCCCACCACCACAAACTATTCACATGGACAATTTTTTGAACATTTTCATTTTCTCAAAACTTGTTCTAATGATTTTGATTAAAATTCTGTATATTAAAGATATTTACATACAAAATAAATGTATATTTTGAATTTTCTGGGAACAGTATTTGAATATCACTTTATTCTGAATGAGTTTTGCAGTTTTGCATAACGGTTAAACCGTAAGAGATAGACAAAAGCTTAATACATAAAAAATGTAAATATTTTTGAAGCATCATTAATGTCATATGCGTTTATGTAGATCTGACCATTTCTGAGCTATTTATTGTTATTGGTTTCAATTTTAAACTACATAAACTTTTCTCAGATGGGAAGTAACGTTTCATCTCTCTTTGTTTTACTGCAGGTCATGCAAAGCGAACCGAACTTCAATTTTTTCACATAGCTTTTAAAACATTTAACTATTGATTTAGCCTAGTGTACTCCCTTATTTCCCTTCTACTTACAAGGAAGCAAGTAATAAAGACATATCTGCTAATGTTTACCTCGATTAGCATAAAATAGGAGAATAGTAAGGAAAGTTGTTCGATAACAGCTAGAGAAAGTTATCTGAATGGAACACATTTTTCTTTCGATTTTTCTTCGTGATAATGTAAAGATTAAGAAATTTTGAAGAATTCATAGCAACCTACTTAAAGACTTATTTTTCATATTCCCTATATCTATAATGAAATGTATAAGTATGCTATGAAGATGTATTTCTAATAATAAGAAGTAGATAGAAGCATACACGTTTGATTGACTAATGTGTAAGTAGAATAGTGAGGAGAGAAAGGCATGTAAATGTAACGCAGAAAATAATAATAATAATTATTATTATATATTATTATTATGTGCTTACTTTAATTTTAAGGGAAAAGAGACACGATCTCTAATACCATTTTAGTTATTATTAGGTACAGTTCCCTGCACTACCATTACTTTGTTTTAACTAATTGCTATGAGAATATTGAGAATATTACCTTGTATTATAGACCAAAAGAACGAAGACGAATGGGACAAATGAAGATAGAATGCGAAGGCATTAACATATAAGAAACTGAAACAACCATATGCCAAAGCTTTGAAGGAATATATAATATAGCCTGCTTTTAACCATTAAACTGGGCTCGGTTCCATATATCACGGAAGCCTGCTGGGTAATGGAACTAATATTTGGAGATTGTAAACTGCGGGATGCATAAAACCAAATTATAAGGTACTGATGAACCAACTACCTGTCGTATATTATCTCGACCCAAATGAAATGTAAATTTGGTTTTAATTTAAGCTGAAATTTCGATGAACTACACGATTGCTAAACAGTGACAGAAATTAGTCTCTGCATATTTGATCAAATCGGATTGATTCATAAAGATTTCATAGGTTCCTAGTGATTTTTAATCTAAAAAATTGAGGTAAAAGAAATGTTGTTTATATTCCATTGAAAAGAGTTAAATATTAAAAGTATTAGAATTTTCTAGTTGTAGTTGAAATAGTATTTTTCTCTGTTCTTCATCTGTTTCCCAGTTACATCATATTGCTTACAAAATTCTCTCACTTGGCTTACCGCAACTTTTGATGCTTTGTTGTCTGTTCAGCATTTGTTTCTGCAGTGTTATTGCTTAGCACCTGCGTGCATCTGACGTTTTAATGAATGTTTGTTTCGTAAACAACAAACGTAATGATCTGTGGCTGCCTGCGAACCAGATGATTGGAAACGCTGAGCAGGCATGTAACAGTTCCAGCAGGCCTTGGCGTGGAGTTTGTTTCTAATTAGTGCGGCGTGTGGATCCCATCAACACATTTGAATGAAACAGTGCCTTTTATACCCAGCCGAGTGAAAGAGTCTGCTGTGTTGAGATAGAACTGCTTTCAACGTTCTTTGCGGCAGTTCAGGACACCTTCTGTGCATGCCCAGTCTACATAACATCCATCAGTCTGCAGTGAATAAATCTATGTACAAAGTTACTACTTCATAATTTTTTATTTTCTCTACATAGTACATGGTACGTAGGTAGAGAAGGCATTGCACTCCGCCCAAAACTTTTATAGAGAGATTTCACCGCAAATACACGTTAAGGACCCGTACAAAAAAAAAAATTATAAAAAAGGGCCCTATGTGTGTCCGTGTGTCTATGAACACAATAACTCGTAACGAAAATTGGTAAAATACTCAACTGGTGTTTTAAGTTTAGTATCTTCCAAGGTTGAGATTTTGAGGAAAATCTCCCACCAGCCCAAACTACTCTTTACATGGAAAAAATTTCGAAAATTTGGATTTTCTCAAAAAAAACGGCTCTTAACGATTTGGATTAAAATACTGCATATCAAATACGTGGCATAAAATGTATATATTGAGTTTGCCGGATATAGCCTCTGAAGACCTTTTCAATATGGATGAATTTTGCTGAATTTTTCATAACCGGTAAACCTTAAGAGATAGGAAAAAATCTGCTGCACAAAAAGTGTAGCTCCTGTTAAGATAGACAATTTATATCATATATCTTTTTTCGTGGAGTTAATTATTTTTGACATATTCCTATATTGTTTTCAGCTTTAAAGTACTTAATGCGGAAATTTGTCAACTCCTGACAATACAAAGAAACACATTTAAACCACATAGTAACCAGGTTTTAAAAGACAGTCACTTTAGTGTAGGTAATAAGACCATTTCTCTAATTTTCATCTCGATTAGTATGAAGTAGGCAGAAAAACAAGTTTTTAATAATAATTTACACAGAGACATAGACAGAATCATGTGAATGGAACACTCCAGATTTTGTGTGTAACTTTCACATAAAGTTCTTGAGAAAAAGCAATTAATATGTGAAGTATAACTCCATGGCACGACAGATCACGGGGAACCTTGGCCTACCGCCCGGCCGCTGCGTGCCCCATCTCGGTCCACTACAGACGTCATGGATGGGGTGCAGTATTGGAGGGTGAGACGTGGTCAGCGCCTCGAGTCCCCCCGGCCGGTTAATGCGGTCCTCATGACCTGGAGCCGCTACTTCTCCATCAAGTAGCTCCTCAATTGGCCCCCCAGGGACCTTACGAGGCTGAGTGCACCCCGGGCCAGGTCTCCCAGCGGGGGAAAAATCCCCACGCCGGTACTGGGGATCGAACCCAGGTCTCCCGCTTGGTGTGTGAAGTATAATCTATTCATGAAATTCTTAGGAAATAGGTATACAGTCTAAACTGCATTATTGATAATTCTTACTTTTATGATTGAAATGATTTTAAATTGACTTTTATTATGTTCAGAAAAGCGGAGAAAAAAAGATCTTAAAATAAAACAAAAAGGTGCAAAACAAGATCGCGAGAAATTGTTTAATTACAGTTTTTTAGCCAGTTAAATGCATTTTCTTTATCCCATTATAATTAATAACCGTGATTAGATTACATGCTTCTGACAGAAAGTCAAAGAATGATAAATCATTCGATTAGTTTCGATAAATCACATCTTGAATATTTCTAAAAGTGCATACAACGTATCCTTCTTGACCTTCGCCGTGATTTTTTTTGTGAAAAATCTGATGTGTTCCATTCACATGACTTTCTCTGACCTCTATAACAAATTATTGTTAGTAAGCTGATTCTTCCATCATGCTAAAACATTAGCAGAAACTGTGTTACAACTTGATTCCTTATAAGTAGAAGGGAAATAAGGGAGTACATTAGGCTAAACCGACAGTCAAATGTTTTAAAATATGCTTGCTGTGGGATTGAAATCCGTTTCTTTGCGTGACCAATCGTTGACAAGTTCCCGTACGAGTAATGTTTTAAGTATTTAAAACCGAAATCAACACAAGGAATATCTTGAAAACGGCCAACTCCACGAAAAAAATTGTATATGATATAAATTATGTGTTTTATCGAGATCTACACTTTTCGTGAGCTTTTTGTCTATCTCTTACAATTTACCAGTTAGGTAAAATTCAATGAAAAACATACAGAATGAAGATGTCTTCAAAGGCTATTCCTAGAAAATTCAAGATATACAATTTATTTGTCATGTTAATATCTTCAGTATAAGAAAATTCGATCAAAATAATTAGAGCCATTTTTGAGAAAATCAAAATTTTCGAAATTTTTTCCATGTAAAAGGTAGTTTGAAAATCTTCGTGTCACATCCTTGGAAGATACTGAAGTTAAATATCAAGTATGATATTCAACGGACTTTTCGTTTTTGAGCTATGCTGCCCACAGACACACACACGCGCGCGCATACACGCACACACCATACACACACCAACACACACAAACATAGACAGAGAGACATACATGCGGACATTTTTTATTTATTTTTTTTTTTGTATTCAGGGGGACCCAAAACATATATTTTCGGTGAAATCTCGGTATCGAATTTTTGGGTGCAATACAATACCTTCTCTAAACTCTGTGTACATAGTACGTGTAGAGGAAGTAAAAATACATAATAGTCAAGTCTGATAAAACAGATTCCACAGTCTAGAGTCAAATTCAAGCGAATTTAATTTCAAATGTTGCAGAATCATCTTTTAAATTCTGATTTTATTTCAAAGCTGCAGATGTGCAAATATTCCTGGATATGAATCGTTGGTGATTTTCATACATTGTTTTTTAATATTCATTTACTGTTGTGACTACGCGCCACTGTGAATTGTTCCGCATGCGCTAGCGGCTTTCTTCCCATAGCTAGATGCATTGCCGCACCTGCGGGTAATGTACACGTGCAATAATGATCCTTGGTTTTCGAAGTTTTTTGCTAATTGGCAGATATAAAAAGGGAGCTACCAAAGACGTTTTGTTGTATTATTTCTGATTTATGGTTAAACAAAATTTTTAAAATCTGTTCAAGAAGAGAAAAAGATCTAATATAATTCATTCACATGACTTTCTCTACAAACCATTGTTACAAAAGATTATTCTTTTATCTATCCAACATCGTGGTAATTGTGATAAACAATTGTTGTATTAGTTTCTTATAAATAGAACGAAAATAAGGTACTACACTAGGCAAAAGCGATTATTAAATGTTTTAAAAAGACGGTGGCTATGTGAAACAATTGAAATTCGATTCGGTTTGCATGACCAGGAGCAAAGAAAAAGAGAAATGAAACAAAAGAGTGCCTCCCTTTTGAGAAAAATTGAAGTAGCTTAAAACTAAACCAATATCAATAACTCTAATATTACTATTATATTATAAAAAATGTTTCGGTCCAGTATAATACGGTTTTTGGAAGAACTCTTATAGTGAAAACTTGTAACGCATTCTTTCACACGTTTATTTCATTTCAGTGCTTGTATTTTTGATACTGCATAGCAGAGCCTCTGATGCTTGTATGTACTATTTGTGCAGCTTTTTTGTCCTTAGTTTCACGCTGAAGCGATGGCCGGGAACAAGAAGAGCTCCCTCGCCCGCCTGTCTTTCCACTGAGTTGTCAACCAAAGAAAGTTTCCTTCTTTGAGACCCTCAGCCATTACGATGAATAAGTCATCTAGTTTACCGCGAACTAACTGAAACACAGCGCATGTGCATGTACTTGAGCTCTGGGACCTATAGACAGAAATAAACCTTAGCACTGAAGGCACTAAATATAGAGTACTTCGTGTCCCAGTTGTTGCTCGTCTTCTTACGAAATTTTGCGAAATCTACCGAATGAAGATGCACGCATAGAACAGTTATCCGCAAGGACATCTCATCCCTCTTGTTGCCTCCGAGTGGCTTTCAGAGAACCGCATAAAGGTGTAAAGTGCACGTAGAAGGCTGATTCATAATATATGCCTATATATTCTTAATTGTATCTATTATTTTTTTCAAAACTACGCTTTTGTAGATAATTACAATAATTAAACTTAATTACAAAAAGGATAGTTGTAAATTTCTAGACTAAGAAATATACCAGTTTCATAAATACTTAGGCTTTCACGGCCGGCGTTGTCAACTTGATTATAAATGGTAACCGGGCTTGAAGGCCGTGGTCCAAATGATTTAATTACCGACGTTTCGCCGAAATCTGCATCCGGCATCTTCAGGGAACAAAGCTATTAGTCCAGCTCCGGAGTGCAACAAGAGTCAGTCCAACTTGTTGGACTCCGGAGCTGGACTAATAGCTTTGTTCTCTGAGGATGTCGGACGCTGATTTCGGCGAAATGTCGGTAATTAACTCATTAGGACCACGGCCTATAAGCCGGCTACCATTTATAATCAAATACATTAGTTTAGTTATTATACGTTATGGGGTCATACGAACATTCCGGGCAATGACTTCCGGCAAACAATTCGGGATGATAATTCGAGGAAAGGGATTCGGGGTAGTTTCCATATTTAATATTTCAATATAGATGAAATACAACAAATTAATGGAATTTACAGAGTTTAATCGCTGTGAAATCCTTAAATTTAGAATAAAAGTTTGTGTACTTTGCCCTTGCTTATTGTAATATTCACAAAAACATTTTATCGTGTAAATACATTCTTTAAGAATAGAGGCCGACGAATTAATTTCGCACGTTACGTCATATACAGGAAATACATGTTCTCAACTGTCTGCTTGATAGTTTTTCCAGACGTGTTTGTTGGAAAGAGAGGCTTCGTTTCCTATTGTCTTTCACAGGAAAACTGCCCCAATATAAATATATGGAAAGAATGGTGAATTTCTAAAGGAAATTATTTCAAAATCGAAGGATCGTAAAACTTACAAAATATGAAAACGTGAAATTGTCATTAAATAGAACATCTGAAAATCCCGGTTCATTGCTAAAAGAAATTATTTAAATGCAAAAAGCCCCTAAATATGAACAAATATAGAGAGAGGTTTTATCAAAATAATAAATTAATTTCGCACGTTACATTATAAACAGGAAATGTACATTTTCTCAACTGTCGCTACCTGACTGTTTTTCCAGACGCGTTTCTTGGAAAGAGTAGCTTGGGTTTCCTAATGTGCTTCACAGGAAAACTGTCCGAATGGAATATCTAGAACCCGAACAACCTCTAAAGGAAATTATTTTAAACCCGAAAGATCGTAAAACCTAACAAATATGGAGATGTATGACACTTTCATAACTTAGTACTCTCACAATAATGAGCTGAT
Source organism: Hymenopus coronatus (assembly GCA_030762935.1). NCBI lineage: Eukaryota > Metazoa > Arthropoda > Insecta > Mantodea > Hymenopodidae > Hymenopus > Hymenopus coronatus. Next base: position 133,856,514 of record CM060881.1, read on the forward strand.
AAAATATCAATAACTTTGTAAATATTAGTATTAGAAAAGATATATGTTCATTGCTAAAGAAATGTATTTAAAAGCGAAACTTGTTTAATTTTCAAATATGCATATATTTTTAAATAGAACACCTGGAAAGCCCGAATCACTGTTAAAGAAAATTATTTAAATACAAAAGATCAAAAGCTTACAAAATATGAAGGTTTTACTAAAATATTTTCCTCCTTGTGCACAAAATTCTACACGCTGCAGATTTTAAAAACATTTGTTCCCCGTTGTAGAACAGAGCAGGCATGGTTTAGATTAATGGGTTTTTCATAATTTACTTTCTCTATACGCACTATGTACATAGTGTATAGAGAAGGTATTGTATTGCACCCAAAAATTCGATAGCGATATTTCAACAGAAATATATGTTTTGAGTCACCCTGAATGCAAAAAAAAAAAAAAAAACAAAAAAAAAAAAACGTTTTTACAAAAATGTCCGTGTGTGACTGTGTGTATGTGGGGTGTCTGTGGGCAGCATAGCTCAAAAACGAAAAGACCGTTAAATAACAAACATTTTCGAACATTTTGTTTTTCTTAAAAACGGCTCTAACGATTTTGATTAAAATACCTCATATTAAAGTCATTTATATATAAAATGTATATCTTGAATTTTCTGGGAATAGCCTCCGAAGATTACTTTATTCTGAATGAATTTTACGGAATTTTGCATAACTGCTAAACAGTAAGAGATGGACAAAAAATGTAGAGTATGTTAAAACACACAATTTATGTAACATATACATTTTTTCGTGGAGTTGATCGTTTTTGAGATATTCCTTGTTTTTAGTTTCAGCCTTCAAAAACTTATATTTTTCTCAACAGGAATTTGTCAACTCCTGTCCATACAACCAAAGGAACTTCAGTCACATAGTAACCAGCTTTTGACTATCACTTTAACCTATGGTACTCCCTTTTTACTTTCTCTATACGCACTATGTACATAGTGTATAGAGAATGTATTGCACTCCACCCAAAAATTCGATACCGAGATTTCACCGGAAATATATGTTTTAGGGTCCCCAATATCCAAAAACAGCATTTTCACGAAAAGGTCCGTGTGTGTGTGTCCGTGTGTCTGAGAACTGGATAACTCAAAAACGAAAAGTCGGTAAAATACCAAACTTGGTATTTAAGTTTAGTATCTTCCAGGGATGAGACACGAAGATTTTGAGAAAAGTCCCCCACCCCCAACTACCCTCTACATGGAACTTTTTTCAAAAATTTAGATTTTCTCAAAAATGGCTCTAACGATTTTGATTAAAATTTCGCATATTAAAGATATTTACCTGAAAATAAAATGTATATCTTGAGATTTCTGGGAATAGCCTCTGAAGAGTAGTTTATTCTGGATGAATTTTACTGAATTTTGAATAACTGCTAAACCGTAAGAGATGGACAAAAACTTACTACCCAAAAAACGTAGAGGACGTTAAAACACACAATTTATCTTATATACATGTTTTTCGTTAGTTCGTCGTTTTTGAGACATTCCTTATTTTTGGTTTCAGCTATGAAAAACTTATACTTTTCTCATACAGGAACTTGTCAACTCCTATCCATATAAACAAAGGAACTTCATTGACATAGCAACCAGTTTTTGACTATCATTTTAGCCTCTGGTAGTCCCTTATTTCGCTTCTACTTACAAGGTAGCAAATAATAAGACTATTTCTGCTCATTTTTTCTGATTAGCATAAAGTAAATAGAAGTATAAGATTTTTATGGTTAATTTCTTGCAGGGATATAAATAAACTCATGTGAATGGTACACATCAGATTTTTTTCACTTCTACTTACAAGGAAGCAAGTAATAAGACCATTTCTGCTAATTTTTTCTCGATTAGCATGAAGTATATAGACGCATAAGCTTTTTAACAATAATTTGTTACAGAGATGTAGAGAAAGTCATGTGAATGGAACACATCGGATTTTTTTTAATGTTATGCCTGAAAGCAGTTTCTAAAGAAGTAAAATTTTCTATTCAAGTGCCCCAGTAACTCAGAAATTAATTGACACTAAGGACTGAAATGTTTATCACACATTTGTATCTAAATAGATTTTATTTTAATGAAAATGTTATACATATGGATTAGTTATTGTTTTCTATATTTAAAAATCATAATTTTTCAATGACATTTTAAGAGCTTTATTTAAAGAATCTGATGTGAGTGTAACTTTGTCTAGCTACTCTACAAGCAAACTTCTTACAAGAGACACCATGCTAATTGAGATTAACATTAGCACAATGTTCTTATTACTTAGATCTTATAAGTGGAAGGGAACTAAAAGAATGTGGTATACAAAAGTGATAGTCAAATGTATTAAAAACTGCCGTTATGTGACTGTCATTGTAAATCGCTTCTTTGCTTGATCAAGAGTAAAACAAAAGAAAAACGGACACTTCCCTCTGAGAAAAGTGTAAGTATTTTACAATTGAAACCAATAACAAGAAATACCTGGAAAACGGTAACTTCCACGAAAGAAAATTGTGTATTACATTACTTGTGTATTTTAACAAGATCTATATTTTTGAATAGCAAGTTTTTGTCTATCGCTTACGGTTTAATAGTTATGCCAAATTGAGCAAAATTCTTCCAGAATAAACTGGTCTTTAGAAGCTATTCCCAGAAAATTCAAGATATACATTTTATTTGTGATAGAAATGGCTTTAATATGTGGTATTTTAATCAAAATCTTTAGAGCCATTTTTTAAGAAAAACAAAATTTTCGATAATTTTTCCATGTAAGGGGTGGGGGGACTTTCTTGAAAATAATCGTGTCGCATCCTTGGAAGATAGCAAACTTAAATACCCAGTTTGGTATTTAACCGTCTTTCCGTTTTTGAGTTATGCTGTCCAGAGACACACGGACCTGTTTCTGAGAATGCTTTTTTTTTGGATTCACCGGGTCTTAAAACATGTATTTCCTCTGAAATCTCGACATCGAATTTTTGGGTGGAATACAATACTTGTATGTACATTGTACATGGGAGCTAGAGAAAATAAAAATCGTACATTTCCTTCTAATAAACAGAAGTATTCCATTTTTCAATAAACAGCAATGATGTTGCTGAATATACCTCGAAAAATTTAACTCAATATCTTAAATAGTTGCTGAGATAATGGGTCAAACTCCCCTTAAATTTATATTCTGGTTTCTCTAGTTATGACACTAGCTTTAAGGATACACTTTTACTCAACGCACGTGCCATTTAGCTCCTGGCAACTGCGCTGGGTTCCGGAGATTATCCCGGAAGGAAGTTTTAATTTGCGTTTTTGTTGAACTTGGTTGGTTCTGGCCGTAGGCCAGCGGATGTCCTCATTGGCTGAGTTCGGGTCTTTACCTAGGTCAGTTATTCAGCTAAATGAACTCGTTTGAATGGTGTTCTAACTTGATCACGCCACGAATCCGGCATTTTCTACTCATCCCTCTGAGCCGTTAATTGCCAATAGACTCAAGGCTAATGTCTGTACCAAGAGAGCCAACTAATTCACTCGATGATCGAGTTAACAAGCGGTCGTTCCAATATTAGTCAGGCATTTTAGTAAGCAGGAAACCTAGCTCTTACGCCCTTGGCTAATACGTTTTAGCAGGCATCAGAATGAGCTACTTATGGTGTTACAAAACTATATGCCATATAGTACACTTTCAATAAAACATGACCTATTTTTACTTTCTCTACACGTACTATGTACGAGGTACGTCCAGAAAGTCCGTTTGGTAATAAAATTAAATTGTGTACAGATACAGAATAATTAATTTATTGCACAAAATTCTACAACTCTTAAAACTACTTTTCCACATAACTGCCAAAATTTTGTAGCATTTTTTCATAGCGTGGCACAAGTTTATGTATACCTTCTTCATAGAAGTTTGCCGCCTGTACCCAACGTGAGCAAAGTTTACGAAATTTCAGTTTTTCGGTAAAAATTTCATGAATTACTGATCGTGAGCTTTGGGGAAATTCCATAGCGAGAGCACTAATTGTAAACTTGCGGTTTTCCTGGATCTTGTCATCAATCGCGTAAACCAGTTCTTCTGTAACCAAAGATGGACGCCCACTTCGTTCTTCATCGTGCACTTCACTACGTCCTTCATTGAACTGTCGAACCCATCTTCTCACCATTGTCCGTAAACTTCGCAAATTTGCCGATAAATTTCAATTGGTGTCATTTTCCTTTTCCTAGCATTCAGAAAACGAATCACAGATCTAATTTCACAAGCGGCGGGATTTTCAATCAACACTGACATTGTAAACAAGCACAACAACGCGTATGTGGCTGACAGGGATCTTAAAATGGCACACGCTTCTTCTCCTTAATACAGAGCGTCTACCGCGCATGTGCGGAACTGTGATCGCAGCGCTGTAGCGGAGATAAATTGAAACGGAACTTACTTTCTGGACGTACCTCGTACATAGTGTATAGAGAAGGTATTGCTTTCCACCCAAAAATTCGATACCGAGATTTCACAGAAAATACATTTTTAGGGTCCCCTGTATCCAAAAAAAAGCATTTATGGAAAAAGGTCTGTGTGTGTGTGTCGTGTCCGTGTGTCTGGGGACATGATAACACAAAAACGAAAAGTCAGTAAAACACCAAACTTGGAATTAAATTTTAGTATCCTCCAAAGATGCGACACGAAGATTTTGAGAAAAATCCGCCCACCCTATACTACTTTAACATGAAAAAAAAATGTCGAACATTTTGGTTTTCTCAAAAATGCCTTGATTAAAATACCATATATTAAAGATATTTATATGGCAAATAAAATGTATATTTTGAAGTTTTTGGTAACAGCCCCTAAATACCTCTTTATTCTGAATGCATTTTTGCTGAAATTTGCATAACTGGTAAACTGTAGGAGATAGACAAAAACTTGATGCACAAAAATGTACATATCGTTAAAAACCATTACCTATACTTTTTTGTGCCGTTAAATATTTGATTTTGGTTTCAATTTGAATTAATTTAGCTTTTCCTCAAACGGGATTTTATTTTGTTTTTCTACTGGCCATGCAACAAAACTGAATTTAATCACATAACGACCGGCTTTTAAAAGATTTGACTATCGCTTTAGCCTAGTGCACTCCCTCATTTCCTTTCTACTTACAAGGAAGCAGGCAAGTAATAACACCATTTCTGCTAATGTTTACCTTGGTTAGCATAAATAGATAGAAGAATAAGTTTCTTAGAGTAGTTGTTGCAAAATCACAGAGAAGCCTATGTGAATGGAACACATCAGAGTTAGTTTGTTTTTTATCGACTCATGTATATCGATATTATATTTGCAGAAATTCTTGTATTACCTACTTCGTTGTAGATACACGGAAATAAGGGCATACACTAGGCTAAAGCGGTAATCAAACCTTTCAAGACCTGGTCGCTATGTGATGCATTGACATTCCGTTACTTTGTTTGACCAGGAGAAAGAAAAATGAATAACGATTTTCCATTTGAGAAATAGACTAAATATTTTAAAATTGAAACTAATAACTAGGTACATCTGGGAAACACTTAATTACACAAAAATTGTCTGCGGTGCCATAGCAGTAAAAGAGGAGGTTAAACACTATCAAAAAAGTACAAAAAAAATATTTGACACAATTGTGTGTTTTAAACGGTCTACATTTTTTGTGTAGTAAGGTTTTTCCTATATCTTATGGTTTATCATTTATGCAAAAGTCATCCAGAATATACAGAACTTTAGAACCTATTCCCAGAAAATTCAAGATATACATTTCATTTAGCATTAAAATATCTTAAACATTTAATATTTTAATTAAAATAGTTAGGGCACGTTTCGAAAAATGTTCTAGTATGTTAGGTGATTTAGGGTGACTAATTTTCTTGAAATCTCCTTGGAAAATACTGAACTTAATATCAGGTTTTGTATTTAACCTACATTTCGTTTTTATGCTAAGCATAAAACAGAAATACACACCCACATGGACTGTTAAAAATGTTTGTTTGTTTTAATTCAGGAACATTGATATATGTTTGCCGTTGAAATCTCGGTATTGAACTTTTGGGTGGAATACAGTACCTCCTCTACCTAGGGGTATATATTGTAAACATATTAGAGAAGTATTGATTCCAACCACTCGATATCGATATTTTATTGGAAATACTATATTTTTAAAGGAAAGCAGATTTAAGAAAATGTGTGTGTGTGTGTGTGTGTGTGTGTGTGTGTGTGTGTGTGTGTGTGTGTGTTATTCCCAAATATAGCGAGTAAAAAGAATTTTCACGCTAAGAACATGTCCCCAAAGTGAAGAACCAATTACCACTCTTGGATCGGACTGCAATCCCATATAATAGATAGTATTAAAGCATTTTACTATTAGTCACATGGTTTTCTCTCATGGTTTATTTTTATAATCTACATAATATTCTTGCAGAAGCCTATACTGTTTCAAATTGTGATAAACTTTACATTTTATATACCATTTCCTAATAGATACAAAGGTAGCGCGAGGTCAAATGTGTAAAATCTGGTAGCTTTATATGGGCTCTAAACTTCTATACCTTTGTCGAGAAAACAACTGAATAGTGTAGTACTAATAACAATGGATATGGTTGATGTTACAAAATGATAACTTGATATGAATTAATCGTTAAGTTTATAACCTACTAATCTTGTATACATGGATAAACAGTAATGAAAAACAATTAAAATTCATTCCGCCTTTCACAGACTCGCAATGAAAATTCAAAGTATGTCTTGTATACATGCTTTTAATCATTAATCACACGTTAGAATCATATCCCAGACATTCAAATATAACGAAAATGTCACTGTTTTAAATGGTAGTTTGAAGATATGGATTTTGTTAAAAATCCTCGTATCGTAATCTTGAAAGTTATTGAACTTTAACACAAACCCGTTTTTGAGTTTTGCTGTTCTCTCTCTCTCTCTCTCTCTCTCTCTCTCTCTCTCTCTCTCTCTCTCTCTCTCTCTGTCACTCCTGAATGTTTTCTTGCGTAGAATAGAATATTTATTCCTCTACCTACTGGTAACGAGATAGAATGAATAAAAGAAAGTATCTGACAAATGGTGTGTTTTAACGAGATCTAACTTTTTCATTTTTTTTATTTTATGGGATCGGTTTGTGCGGACTGTGTTGAGTAAAAAAGAAGCGAAGCCTAGCCTAGCCTAGCCTAGCCTAGCCTAGCCTAGCCTAGCCTACCCTACCCTACCCTACCCTACCCTACCCTACCCTACCCTACCCTACCCTACCCTACCCTACCCTACCCTACCCTACCGAAATAACATTTTCCCAAAATTCGATTTTAAGAGCATTTCAAAACATTTCTTTGACTAACAATATTACTGATAATATTTCATATTACACAGCTTCACTTTTACCACATTTTCTCTATGTCTTTTGGTTTACCAGTTAGGCAAATGTCAACCAGAATGAAGAGGATTTCAGAGACTATTATAATATTTTTAATCATTGTGTTATTCATAACTGTTTGCTTAATTGTTTATAGATTGTGCTTAGTCCAAGAATTTCATTATTAGTTATTTGTATTGTCTTTAAATTATGTATTATTTATTTGAATATTTTTTGCATGTTTCTTATACTTTGTGGAGACCTGCAATTTGGGAAACAGAATTTATTTTATTTTTGAAAAAAATCCTATTGAAATTTAAGAGATATATCTCGCTTGTCATGAACATTTCTTAAACATAGGTATGTATTTTATTAATAATCCTTTTCTAAAACAGTTCCATATAAAGGATAGTTTGGGATGGAGGGAGGACCTTCGTGTTACATCCTTGGAAGATGCTGAACTTAAATACCAAGTTTGGTATTTAACGAACTTTTAGGTTTTAGTTATGTTGCTAATAATCACAGAGAGAGAGAAACAGAGATAAAGATGTTATTTATATATTTATTTATTTATTTAGGAATACTCAAAACAAATATTTCAGGTGAATTTTGGTATTGGATTTCGGGTAGCTTATACGTGGTAGAGAAAGCAAGAGGGAAAATACCTGATAGTTTATTCACCTCTGAATATTCTCTCTCGTTCTGTTCATTTTAGGAATGGAGAAAAAAGGGTTATGAAGGACGGTTACTAATTTAAATGAGAATGATAATATCACAAACATTGCGAGTTAAAATGTCATTCCCTGTAGCTAATAACGGCAGGAACATGACAATTTCCAATACCACTTTTGAAGAGTAACGACCTGATATTTATGGAATACAGAATGAATACTGGACGTTGGACCCGCGCTAGCAAATGTTTAAATTGTATTTACATACTATCTGTGAGTTCTCGACCGCATTGATAGCCGAGTAGCCTGTGGCTGTTACGTTATGAGACTGAAGGGGACATGTCCGGTTTTAAACAGCGGCAACGTTGCTTCTTTCCTTTCATGCATTTGTTTGTGTACAGCCTCTTTGAACCAGTAACACGGGTCAATGATAGCTAATCGTGTTCGTCTACTGCTGCTTTATGATGAGTACCAAAACAGCAGGTTGCTACGCACAATCTAATAAATAATAACTTGTAACCGATAATTTTACTTTCTCTACAGGTACTATGTACATAGTGTATAGAGAAGGCATTGCTTTCCACCCAAAAATTGGATACCGAGATTTCACTGGAAATACATGTTTTGGGTCCCCCTGAATCCAAAAAAAAAAACATTCCCTGCGCGCGCGCGTGTGTGTTTGTGTGTATGTGTGTGTGTGTGGACAGCATAGCTCAAAAACGAAAAGACCGTTAAATACGAAACTTGGTATTTAAGTTTGGTATCTTTTAAGGATGCGACACGAAGATGTTCAAGAAAATCCCCCCACCCCAACTACTCTTTACATGGAACTTTTTTCAAAAATGTTGATTTTCTCAAAAATAGCTCTAACGATTTTGATAAAAATATCATATATTATGGATATTTACCTGACAAATAAAATGTATATCTTGAATTTTCTGGGAATAGCCTATGAAGACTACTTTATTCTGGATGAATTTTACGGAATTTTGCACAGCTGCTAAACCGTAAGAGATAAACAAAAACTCACTATACAAAAATTAAGAGCACGTTAAAACACACCATTTATGCTATTTACGATTTTTTCGTGGAGTTGATTGTTTTTTAGATATTCCTTGTCTTCGGTTTAACTTGTACTTTTCTCATACAGGAATTTGTCAACTCTTGTCCGTACAAACAAAGGAACTTCAGTCACATAGCAGTCAGCTTTTGACTATCACTTTAACCTATGGTACTTCCTTATTTCGCTTCTACTTATAAGGAAGCAAGTACTTCTAAGTTTTTCTCGATTAGCATGAAGTAAGTAGAAGTAGAAGTTTTCTTACGATAATTTGTTGCAGAGATGTAGAGAAAGTCATGTGAATGGAACACATAAGATTTTTACTTTATTTAGAACGTATGTACAATGTACATAGGTAGAGAGGGTATTATATAAAACCCAGTTTCACCGGAAATACAAATTTGAGGGCCCCTAAATAAAAAACGTTTTTAGAAAAGGTCAATGAATGTGTATGTGTGTGCCTGTGGGCAGCGAAATTAAAAAAGAAGAAGTACGTTAAATATCAAATTTAGTATTTACGTTTAGTATCTCCCACGGATGCGACACGAAGATATTCAAGAAAATCCCCTCCCCCACTGTTAACTTCTAAAGACCTCTTCATTCTAGATAACTTTTGTATAACTCGTAAACTGTACGTGATAGACAAAGTGTTAACTACACAACAGATCTGACGTGTTCCATTCACACGACTTCCTCTAGCTACTCTACAAACTTCTCACAAAAGATATCTGATGCTAATCGAGACAAACATTAACAGAATTTTATTACTTAGTTCCTTATAATTAGGATGGAACTAAGGGAATGTACTAGGCTAAAATGTTTTAAAAGCTGTCGTTATGCGATTGTCATTGCAAATCGCTTCTTTAGTTGGCCAGGAGTGGAACAAAGGAAAAACGGACAATTCCTGTCCGAGAAAAGTACTTTACAGTTGAAACCAATAACAAGGTATATCTCGGGAACGGTTACCTCCACAACAAAAATGTAAAGGACAAAATTGTGTGTTTTGGCGAGTTCTAACTTTTTTGTGCAGTAAAATTTTGCGCATCTCTTACGGTTTAGCAGCTAGGCAAAATTTGGCAAAATTCATCCAGAATAAAGAGGGCTTGAGAGGCTATTCCCAGAAAATTCAAGATATACATTTTATTTGCAATATAAATATCAACGGTATTTTAGAACCATTTTTGAGAAAATTTTTCCATGTAAAGGGTAGTTTGTGGTGAGGGGATTCTCTTGAAAATCTTCGTGTCGTATTCTTGGAAGATACTAAACTTAAATAACAAGCTTGGTATTTAACGGTCATTTCGCTTTTGAGCTAAGCTGCCCACAGACGCACACACTCGGACCTTTTTCTGAAAATGCTTTTTACGGACTCAGTAGACCCCAAAACGTATATTTCTAGTGAAATCTCGGCATCGAAATTTTGGGTGGAATTCAATACCTTCTCTATCCACTATGTACATTGCACTTGTGGGCCAGATAAAGTAAAAATGTAGATCTCATTATTATTCATTTATTTTTGAGTTAACTGTTTCCAAGATATTCCTTGTTATTAGTCTCAATTTTAAAATAATTATACCTTTCTCAAGCGGGAAGTCAACTTTCGTTTCATCTACGAAGTTTAAATTGTTTCACATAGCTTTTAATAGATTTGACTCGCTTTAGCCTAATGTATTCCCTTATTTGTGTAACTTTTCTGTAACTTTTAAACTGTACGAGATAGACAAAAATACGACACAAAAAATGTGGATCTTATTATTGTAATTATTTTTATTTCTTTAGAGTTAACCGTTTCCGAGAATTTCAATTGTTTCACGTAGTGATAGCTTTTAAAAAATTTGACTCGTTTCATCCTAATGTATTCACTACCTTATTTCTCTTCTATTTACAAGGAAGCTAGTAATAAGACCATTTGTGCTAATGTTTTTCTCGATTAACATGATATAGATAAAAGAATAATCTTTTGTAAGGAACTTTAGTTTGTGAACAGCTAGAGAAAGTCGGTGAATGGAACACATCGATTTTTAAAATATATTTGAATGCATATTTTACGATTTGATGAGTACAATAGACTTGATATAACATCTTTAGTTCCACATACAGAACAGAGTGAAAAAAGGCTTCTAATAGGCACGGAGTCGGAAAATCAAAGCAACTAACTAGTTTCCTATCAGTTTTATGAAAATTGTTAAGAAATCGTTAAATATGTTGTACTACAGACAGCCCTTTTGGCTCTAAGTCAATCAACTCAGCTGTCGAACATACGCCCGTGTGCACTTCTGAAGGATTTTGAGGTCAACATCATGTTTTCCTTAACAGAAACATTGCCTTTCGTGACCTACAGACCGCTTCCTATCGTAACTCCTCTAGTGCATGTTGAGTGCGTACCGGTCTTATACATGCGACAAAAAATCTGCAGCCGCAGGATGGGCTCGAATTCACGTGGCTAGGAACTTGAACTGTATGCATGAAGCATATTACTGGTGCATAATGTTTAACGAATTTTACTATGGATATGTGAGCAGTTATATACATATGTATATTTTTTATTTCTATTATATATATATATATATATATATAAAACCCATAGAGGCATGTAACTCTGGATAATTTATAAATATCTATATCAGTATTATAAAGATAAAAAAATCGTATATATGTATGTGACTATGTAAGATTTTTCTTAAAACACTAAAAGGATTTTGATAATTCTCTCATCGTTGAAGACCCTTACTGTTACTCACGGACATGGTAAGTTAAATACTTCGTAATTTCATTTCACAAATTACTTAAGGATTGAAATGGATTTATAAAGACCTGAATAAAAGTTCAGAAGCGAAAGGCAAAAAGATTTTAAAGAAAATCCTCTTACCTCAAACTGCCTTTACTTAGAAAACGTTTCATTAGTTTTTATTTTGTAAAAAGTCCAGGGTAATTTTTATTGAAATGGCATATTTTTACATAATATTTGCATGGCAAAATATGTATCTTGAATTTTTTTGCGAATAACCTGTGAAAAATTGGATAACCGTTAAACCATAAGAGAAACATAAAGACGATTTCATAAAAAGCAGATCCTTTTAAAGCACCCACTTTTTGCCAAATGTATTTTGTGACATTAACCATATCTGAGATACCTTTTGTTGTTGGTTTGGGTTTTCAAATGCTTTACGCTTTTTTCAACAACTAAGTTGTCATTTGTTCTTTCCTCGTGGCCATGTAAAGATAAAAGCAAGTTGGAACAAATGACAATGGAGTACTCATGACTCACAGGGGTTTCCTTGCAGTATACAACTCAGTTCAACATTGAGGGCATGCTGTCGTCAGCGCAGAATGAAGTGGCAAGAAATGCTGCTCAGGTTTACACCTCCGCCCTCCAACAAAGCTCGGGTGACAGTTGTTGAACACGCGTGAGTATTCTTCACTTAGCCGAATAGAATTGGAACAACTTGAATATAGAATTTCAAAGCCTGCATATAGCGACTCGTTTGCAGTTTCTCTGCTACGTATAGAAGATGAAATATTGCATTTCACCAAACAATTCAATGTCGGATTTCGCCGGAAGTATATGTTTTGAGGTCCCCTGAATAAACGTATTTTACAAAACGTCCATTAGAGAGGGAGAGAGAGACAGAGTAAACAGCACACCTCAAAAACAAAGTCACTTAATACCACCTTTATATTTAAGTTAGTATCTTCCAAGGATCCGCCACGAAGATTTCAAAAAAAAAAAAATCCTCAAACTACTCTTTGAGTCGAACATTTTTCGAAATTTTTGATTTTGTCAAAAATGAGCAACGATTTTGATTAAACGTATATTTAAAATATTTTCATGAAAATTTGAAATGTGTATATTGAGCTTTTTGAGTATAGCTTCTGAAGTTCTCTTCATTCTGGATTACTTTTGTCTAAAGGTAAACTGTAAGAAACAGACAAAACCTTGCTAAGTAAAATTGTAGTTCTCGTTAAAGCATGTTTATATCATATATGTGCTTTCTTTATATAGAGTTATCTAATCATTTCCCATATATTCCTTGACATTAGTTAAACGACCAAAACCTATAATTCTCTTAAATTATGTTTTCATTAGTTTTTTTTTTTTCGCTCCCAGACTTCTGAACCGAATTTAAATAATCACCTAGCGACCAGCACTTAAAAGATTTGACTATCGTTTTAACCTTGTGTATCTCCTTATTTCCCTTCTACCTAAAACAAAGTAAGTAATAAATCCATTTCTGACAATGTTTATCTCCATTACCACAAAAGTAGATAGCGGAATAAACCTTTTAAGTATAGCTAGTTGCAGAATAGGTAGAGAAAGTCGTGTGAATGCAATACATCAGATTTTTAAATATTTGTTCCTGCATCCTTCTTACACCCACAATGAAGCAACTGATAAAAGCATTAAGCGAACGTATATCTAAAGTAGGCGGCGCCGTGGTTGGGTGGTTAGATAGCTCGCCTCCGATCTAGGCGGCCCGGGTTCGATCCGAGGTGGGAGGACGAAGCGAAGTCTGGGCGGGTTTTCTCCGTGTTCGGTTTCCCCCGCCATTCATTCCACAATTGCTCCATTATGAACTTTTCAATAATCACTTTCATTTACATTTTATATCATCCGCTTCCTCATGCTCATGCCTGGCTACGGGCCGACCCCTCGTTACAGATTATCCATTCTGTGACTCTCCGACAGGCTTCTGACCCCTAGGCATTGGCGTGTAAGTCCTAGCGGTGTGTCAGTCCTACAAATTCGGGGAGGGTAACCAATTACGAAACGAATATATAGAGTAGATATGAATCTAAACAGAAGTTAAAGTAGATATAAAAATCTTTATATACGTATATAAATATGTATATAATCGTTATATCTTACATATAGTCTGTGGAAGAATTGATGGAGAAGTCACGTGAATTTTACACATCAAAGTTTTTAGATCACTAAAATATTCTTCATGAGCAATCTTAAAATAAATGGTATTATTTTATTTCCCCATCATTGTACATTTTCTCTATCAATCGTCAGAATATAACTCATTTATATTTTCCTCCTTCAGAATGTAAACGTTTTCCAGGATTGTGTTTAGAATTCCGGAAGCTTCTTTTTTTGTTTGAAAGCATAGCGGGACACTTAGGTTTTAAGTGGAAATACTCTGTGCTGCGTATTAAGATAGGCAATGTGTATCTTAACGGTAAACGCTTAAGACAACTACAAAACAAACATTTAACCAAAGAAAGAAGAAAGGGGCACTATTTAAAGAGGAGGCTTTAAACGTGTCAACCGTCGAGAGCCATGTATGTATAGGTACCGGTTGTTTTGCAAGCAGCATACGTTCACGCTCTTGAAAGGAAAGGAAGTGAGATGCTGAAGAGCACCAAAAAAAAAAAAAAAAAAAATCTGTCTTCCATTCACATGACTTTCTCTACATCTCTGAACAAATTATTGTTAAAAAGCTTATGCTTCTATTTACTTCATGCTAACCTAATTAGCAGAAATAGTCTTATTACTTACTTCCTTGTAAGTAGAAGCGAAATATGGGAGGACCAAAGGTTAAAGTGATAGCCAAAAGCTGGTTGCTATGTGACTGGAGTTAACAAATTCCTGTATGAGAAAGGTATACGTTTTCTTAAAGCTGAAACCAATAACAAGGAATATCTCTAAAACGATCAATTCCACGAAAAAAATGTATATAACATAAATTGTGTGCTTTAACGTGCTCTACATTTTTTGTTTGGTAAGTTTTTGTCCATCTCTTACGGTTTAGCAGTTATGCAAAATTCCGTAAAATTCATCCAGAATAAATTAGTCTTCAGAGACTATTCCCAGAATAGTCAAGATACGCATTTTATTTGTCAGGCAAATATCTTTAATGTCGTTAGAGGCATTTTTGAAAAAAGTCATTTTTTTTTTAATTTTCTATGTTTGGGATGGGGGGATTTTCTTGAAGATCTCCGTGTAACATCCTTGGAAGACACCAACCTTAAATACCGAGTTTGGTATTTAACGGACTTTTCGTTTTTGGGCTATGCTGTCTACAGACACATACTCACGGACCTTTTCCCAAAAATGCTTTTTGTGGATTCAGGGGGACCCAAAACATGTATTTCCGGTGAAATCTCGGTATCGAATACCTTCTCTATACACTATGTAATACTTCGTGTAGAGAAAGTATAAAAAGAAGAGGTTTTAAACGTGTCAACCGTCGAGAGCCATGTATGTATAGGTACCAGTTGTTTTGCAAGCGGCATACGTTCACCCTCTTGAAAGGAAAGGAAGTGAGATGCTGAAGAAGAAAAAAGAGACCCTGAACTTCATGACGGTGTTATACGAGAAGGGGGCCTTGGACTGATCATGTTACACCTGGCCATGCAGGGGAGCGGGTCTGAATGAACGGAGTAGGTGAATGTGTATCACTGCAAGGTTTCCATCACCTTGTCCACAATATCTTTTACCTGCGCTATGGTCCAACACACTTGGGGATTGGGAAGGAATTGGGTTGTCAAGTTTCTCATACAAGCGTTAGTGAAAGTTGAGGTTGCGTCAGTGTACTAGAGTGCATACACTGTACGGTCCAAAACTTCTTACGTTTCGCGGGAACCAGTGTAGTGCAGAGTTACCAACGCCTGCGGTTGCCGCCAAGTCTGGAGGTTTTTGAGCCTTTGTAGCGAGAAGTATTCTCTGTCAGCTGTATGCGTAAAATAAAATTACATAAACCTTTAATTTGTTCTCGTTATTTTTTCTAATTAGTACATAAGTAGAGAAAGTATTGCACTCCACCTAAAATTCGATGCCGGGATTTCACCGGAAATACACATTTTAGTGTATCTAAAAAAAAATATCTGATGTGTTCCATTCATATGGCTTTCTCTACATCTCTGTAACAAATTATTTTAATAAGCTAATTCTTCTAGCTACTTCATGCTAATCAAAACGGTCTTATTATTTAGTTCCTTGTAAGCAGAAGGGAAATAAGGGAAGACACCAGGCTAAACCAATAGTCAAATGTTTTAAAATGAGGTTGCTATGGGATTAAAATCCCTTTCTTTGGGTGGCCAAGCGTTGACAAGTTCCCGTATGAGAAGAGTTTTGAGTAATTAAAACTGAAATCAATAACAAGGAATAATTCGAAAACGGCCAACTCCGCGAAAAAAATGAATATGACATAAAGTGTGTATTTTATCGTAATCCACACTTTTTGTACATCTCTTACGGTTTACCAGTCATGCAAAATTCAATAAAATCGTTCAGAATAAAGAGATCTTTAGAGGCTATACCGAAAATTCAATACCTACATTTTATTTGGGATGTAAATACCTTTAATATACGGGATTTTAATCAAAATCGTTACAGCCTTTTTTTTTTTTTTTTTAGAAATTCAAACTTTTCGAAAAAAGTTCCATGTAAAGGGTAGTTTGTGGTGTGCAGATTTTCTTGAAAATCTTCGTGTCGCATTCTTGGTAGATACCAAACCTTAATACCAAGTTTGTATTTAACGATCTTTTCGTTTTTGAATTATACTGCCCACAGACACACAAACACACACATATTGTATTTTTGGATTCAAGGGGTCTCCAAACATATATTTCCGGTGAAATCTCGGTATAGATTTTTTGTGCAATACTATACCTTCTCTATATACTATGTACATAGTACGTATAGAGAAAGTAAAAAGGAATTTAGATAAAAGCGCGGACGCGCGCGCGCGTTTGTGTGTGTCTGAATACGATAGGTACAATATAAAACGTCTGTAAAATACCAAACTTGGTGTTTAAGTTTAGTACTTTACAAGGATGCGACACGAAGATTTTGAAGAAAATACCCCACCCCAAACTGCCATTTATATGGGAAAAAATTTCGAATGCTTTGATTTTCTAAAGAAATGGCGCTAACGATTTTGATTAAAATGCTGTATATTAAAGACATTTTCATGACAAATAAAATGTAGTTTCTGGGAGTATCATGTGTAGACGTCTTCAATTCGGATGAATTTTGCAGAACAGTAAAGAGACAGGCAAAACTTACGCCACATAAAATGTAGATCTCGTCAAAACACGCAATTCTGGTCATGCATAGAAACTGGTTTTAACAACTTGGCAACCAGCTTTTAAGATTTGACTATTGCTTTAGCCTAGTGTACTTCCTTATTTCGCTCCTACTTACAAGCAAGTAATAAATTTCTGCTAATATTTATGTCGATTTGTATGAAGTGCATAGAAGAATAAGCTTTTTAACAGATGATAGAACACATCACTTTTTTTGGTTTTGTAGCGTTTGTACAACAAAGAGAAGCTGGTTTGTAATAAGTTTGCGTTTATTGCCTCTTACAAAGAAGTGATACAACGTGAATCTTGCACAAAGTGTAATGCAAGCTTTCATTTACACCCCATTGTCCTCTGGCATCGCTGAAAGCCAATATAGGTAAAGCAGCAAAACTATTATCGAACCCGTACTTTCATATCCACTAATGCGGCACCCGGGTTGCCAGATTTTGGTGAAAAGCCCTGGATTGGCTACCTATGTATTAAACTTGAATACGAAGTTTTGTATTTTACAGTCTTTGAATTATCGTGTTCACAGGCACACGAACACACACACACAACCTTTTACTAAAAATCTGATGTGTTCCGTTCACACGACCTTCTTTAGCTGTTCCACAAACTTTCGTTACAAAAGCTACTTTTATCTTCGTCATGGTAAACAAAACAAACATTGCCAGAATTGGTCTTATTACTTGCTTCTTTGTAAGTAGGAGGAATAAAAGGGAATGGATTAGGCTAAAGGGATAGACAAATCTTTTCAAAGCTGGTTGCAATGAGGTTGAAATCCGTTTTGTTTGTTTGTTTTTTTTTTGTTTTTTTTCATTGCCAGGAGTTGACAAATTCCGTATAATAAAACGTGTATTTTAAAACAGAAACCAATAAAACGGATAACTGAAAAATGGCCAACTCAAAAATATGTAATGACATAAAATGTGTGTTATAACGAGATATATATTTTTGTGTAGTAAGTGTTTGTCTCTTACGGTTTACTAGTTATGCAATATTCAGCAAAATTCATTCAGAATGAATTCAAATTCAAAATATACATTCTATTCTTGTGTAGATAGACGGTATTTTAATTAAAATCATTAGAGCCATTTATGAAAATCATAATTTTCAATTTTTTCCCCTGTAAACAGTAGTTTGGGGTGGGGAGATTTTTCAAAATCTTCGTGTCGTATTCCTGGAAGACACTAAACTTAAATATCAAGTTTGCTATTTAATAATTTTTCGTTTTTGGGTTATCGTGTTCAAACATACGGGTACACTGACACATGGACACATACATACACACACATGCGGACGTTGTTCTAAAAATGCTTTTGTTTTAGTACAGAGTACCTTAAAACGTATCGAATTTTTGGGCAGAGTAAAATAGTTATACAAACTGATCATGTAACTCCTGCTTATTACCTCTTGCTGAAAGAAGCGGATAAACTGTTACTGCACAAAAATGATACGCCTCGTCAAAACTTACATTTATTTCAGATATTTGGGGGGGGGGGGAGGGGTTTGCCATTCCACTTTCGAGTTATCTGTGCTTGGTATTTAAAACTGTCATTTTTTAAAGCATCGTAGCTATTTTTAAAGTGCCACCATTATTTAGTTGTTTCTCGCAATGCCTTAGAAAGAGCAAGGAATTTCTAGACCATTATGCAGTAAATAGTTTTTAAAACATTGCACTATTTGTGCTTACAACTAACTGTTTGAAGAAGCCATTTCTGCAACAGTTTATCTGATTAACAACAAGTAAAGAGGATAGTTAAATTTAAACCACATTAGATTGCAGAACAGTAATAAAAAATCACTGTTATCACAAAAGAGATCATTTTATCTACATCATGTTAATCGAGATAAGCAATAGAAGAAATTATCTTACTACTTGATTCCTTACAAGCAGAAGGGAAATATAGCTAAAGCGAGAGTCATATCTTTTAAAAGCTGGTCGCTTTGTGAACAACTGAAGTTCGGTTCGCTTTCCAAGGCCACTAGTAAACAAAATCGAAATATAAGGAAAAGTTACTCCATTTGGGAAAATTTGCGTAGTTTGCCTAAACTTTAAACCAATAACATGGAATATCTTGGAAACGGTCAACTCTACAACAAAAAAGCGTATGGCATAACTTGTCCGTTTTAACGAGGTATGAATTTTTATGTGGAGTAAGTTTTTATATATTTCCTATGGTTTAATAGTTATGCAAAGCACAGCAGAATTGATACAGAACGAACAGGTCCTCAGAAGCTATTAAAAAATTCAAGGTACATATTTTATTTGTGATGTAAATATCTATAATATACGGAATTTTAATCAAAATCGTTAGAGCCATTTTTGAGGGGGAAAAAATCAAACTTTTTTCCATGTAAAGGGTAGTTGGGGTGGGGGGATTTTCTTGAAAATCTTCGTGTCCTCCTTGAAAGATAATAACTTAAATAACAGCAGTCTTTTAGTTTTTGAGCTATACTGTCCACAGACACACCCGAACCTTTTTCTAAAGAGTTTTTTTTACTCGTGAGACCTTAAAACATATTTTCGATGAAATCTGTGTATCGAATGGAACAGAATACCTTCTCTATACACCATGTATACATATAGTCCGTGTTTAAAGTAATAAACCATACCCAGTGGAGAAAGGTTGCGAGTTCAATACTCTAGATATTTAAACTATGCAGGGTCAAAAACTTAATGAAATTCTCCATCCCTATACAACCCTTAGCTTGTAGAGTTTTTCATTTTATATGTACAGAGTTTCATTCACTTTAGTTGAAATATTTTAGTTTATTCAAGCGACATACGACATTTAATTAAAATCTCTAATAACGCTTTAATAGATTTACCAATACCTTCAAATATTTCATCATGAAAGTTTGGTTCTCTTTTAGGATTACGTTTAGGAATTCAAATCATAACAGTTTATTTTTGGCAATACATTACTCAGCCCGGCGATTTTAATTTAATACCTATATATAAGTTAAGACAAGAAAGATGAACAATAATTTATGGAATGCAGGATTAATAATTTTTGCTGTTTTGGGGGGAAGATATTAAATTGAATAATTTTTAACTCCTTATTTTATTTGTTTACCATTTATTAAATCATAAATGCACTAAATATATTGGTATTTTAACTAAAAAGCTAAAATTATTCTAATATATAAATATAAATTCATAAAAGCATTCATATACAATAACTAGGGGTGGTGGTTTTTGAGCATTTTGAAATCAGAAATTTAGATTTTGATTTGTGCATTTTATAGCTTAATACATTTTCAATTTAGCATTTTATAGCATTTGGAAGAAAAACATACACCTTGAATTGATTCTGATAAACAGATATTGTCTCATGAACAAGCTTGAATGTGACATTAATAACACAACTTTAGTAAACAGGAACTGAACTCTCAACAGTAACAATGACAGTGATACTTACAACAATGACAAAATAATAAAATATTGTTGATATAAATAGTAAGAATAAGAGATGAAAATCATGTGTCAATAATGTTTACATAAGGCCACTGTTCTCATTTGAGTTCATGATTTTTTATTCTCATTTTTTTTGCATTCAAATTTATGCACAAATTTTTGTAAATAGAGTCACTTTCTTTAATATATTTTAACAAGAAAATATGATTGTTATTTAAATTTGATAACTATGAAATTGATTTATTTTTGTATGCCAAGTTGAGATTTATAACATGTATTTTACAAACAGATGAGGGATGAGGGAATTAGTTCGGCATTTCAGATCAATACGGTGGAGAAGTATGTCAGAATCATAAACATTCCAAGGGTGCACAAACTCATCAAATGCAATTTCTGGAAGAAAAAAAAAAATAAAGAAAGAAAGAAGTAAAATGTTAAAAAATCGATGATTTCGCATTTTAGTATAATTTTCGCATTTTGAGTCAATTTTGCATTTTATTGTATTTTCAAAATACATTAAAATGTGATTTAGAGGTCGTGAAAAATCAAAATATGAGAGCACAAGACTTTATGAACATTTCGCTCTATATCGCATTTGCAAAATGTCACCACCTTTAACGATAACGAAAAAACTAAATAATTTAAATTATTATATAAAGATATAATACCTAATTATAATTTATTTATTTATTTGTTCAGTCTTTAGGTACATTAGTACAATAGACATGGTCAAAAAATAATATATATATATATATATATTTATTTATAAGATATAAAGTAAGTCAACAATTTTAGTATTCAAAATTATTCAATTTGTAAAATACATTACCCATGAATCAATAACGGTAAAGAAGCAAATAAAGTATAAAATAGTAAATAAATACCTGATAGCGTCACCAAAATAAAGACCCCCCACACTAAAGAGCAATGCTGCCAACATAACACGGATTCTAATATGAACAGAATTTGGGACGCCACTTAGGTGTATTACTCGACAACAACCTTCTTCCAAAAGAACTCTTTCGTGTGCTGCTGCACTGTTTTACACAGCACTCTAGTGAAGAGGTAATCAGCTCAGCGTTAAGTAAAAGCCTTGTTCGAGAAAAAGGATAGACAGAGCTGCTTTTAATGCCGTCTGATCTTAATTAACATAATATCTCTTTCGTATTCTTCTATATCAGCGACGCCATACCATCACAAACACAATTTATTAGACGTTTTAAGTCAATTGATTTTAATATGCTATTATACGTATCATATTTGGAGTTTCACCAAGAACTCGCTGTAAACTACTTTTTATGCAACTTGGTATTCTGACATTGCCTTCAATGTTTGTTCTGGTTTCCTTTCTACATGTTAAAAATCTGACGTGTTCCATTCACATGACTTTCTCTACATCTGTGCAACAAATTATTGTTAAAAATTAAATTAAAAATTAGCAGAAATAGTCTTATTACTTGCTTCCTTGTAAGAAGAAGCGAAATATGAGAGCGTCATAATTAAAATGATAGTCAAAAGTTGGTTGCTATGTGACTGAAATTCCTTTGTTTGTATGGACAGGAGAAAAGTGTACGTTTTTCAAAGCTAAAACGAAAAACCAGGAATATCTTAAAAACGATCAACTCCAAAAAAAATGTATATAACATAAGTCGTGTGTTTTAATGTACTCTACATTTTTGTGTAGTAAGTTTTTGTCCATCTCTTACGGTTTAGCAGTTATGCGAAATTCCGTAAAATTCATCTAGAATAAAGTTGCCTTCAGAGGCTATTCCCGGAAAATTCAAGATATAAATTTTATTTGTCGTGTAAATATCTTTAATATTTAACATGAAAATCAAAATTTTCGAAAAATGTTCCATGTAAAGGGTAGTTGGAGTTGGGGGGATTTTCCTAAAAATCTTCGTGTCGCATCCTTGGAAGATGCCAAACTTAAATACCAAGTTTGATATTTAACGGTCTTTTCGTTTTTGAGCTATGCTGTCCACAGACACACAGACACACACACACACACGCACACACACAGACACACAGACACACACACACGCACACACACAGACACACAGAGACACACACACACAGACACACACACACGCGCGCACACACACACACGCGCAGGTCTTTTTGTAAAAATGCTTTTTTTGGATTCAAGGGGATCCAAAACGCATATTTCCGGTGAAATCTTGGTACCGAATTTTTGGGTGCAATACAATGCCTTCTCTATACATTATGTACGTAGTACGTGTAGAGAAAGTAAAAATACTTTTTAATTAAAATTGATTTTCCCATTATTTTAGGAAATAAAATAATGGCTCTCTCTCTCTCTCTATCTCACACATACACACACACATACTTTTCTAAAAATGATTCAGTTTCAGAGGATCTCAAATTTCAATATCAAACTTTTGGGTGAAATGCAATAATTGCTGTTGCTCAGTAGGTACAGATACTATAATCTACTTTGTAAATGGGGCATTCAGTCCTTAACTTGGCAGAGAGAGTTAAAGAAATCTCATTATTAAGTATGAAAATAAATCTAAAAAGGTTTAAGAATACTCATATTTATAACGTTCATGCATTTGAGTATGAGATCTTATTCACAGTTATTCACTGAAAAACGAGTGAAAAGGTACACAACGCAATCCTTTTGTGAATTTTTCTTTCTTTCTTCCTTAATATGGGAAAGAACTGTAAAAGAACTTGAAGATATTCCTTCCAATTTAATTAATTTCATCGTCAGTGAAATAAGAAGGAAGAAGTTGTTTGCATTTTTCGCCTCACTTCACCCATTTCCTTATCCCTTTTGCTTCTTGTTTACATAAACTGAATTAAAAAGAGAAAGAAACAAAATATATTTCCTTTTTAGTTCACCCAAGTATTCTTATTTCTTTTATCATACTGCTGAAGTAGTGAATTGGGTAAGTGCTTAATTAAAACTTTATTTGCTTTAATTTTAAGTTCAATAAGTGAAAGTAAACCAGGAACGCTTCTATTCCTTTTTCGTATAATTAAAAATTTGTCATTAACTATTAGGAATGAGAATGGCGTTGAAAGTAATAATAAGGATATGACAGTTGGTTATCGATAAAAGGCAGGAGTTTTTGTTGACAATTATTTTGAATATTCGGATTAGTAATTTATTTAGAGGTGCTTTAGTTGAATTTTTAGCACAAATTCACAGTAATTTAGTGCTAATTTTCGGGCTGAATTAATGAGTAAGGTCATGATTAAAATTAAAATTAAAGGGTTGTAAAACTAATATTAATTTTGAAACTTATTTCCAAATATAACTTTTTATCAAATCAATATAATGTATAGAATCAAATATCACATTAGACATCAGCAAACTGCAACATACAACAAATTATGACATTTTTTGTTTTTCATAGTTGTTCTTCTGCCTGTAAATACAAATTTTGTGCATAGAGATAAATCCCTGGCTGTTAGCATTTGATATCGGTAACCAAACATTGATGGCACTTTTTAAAAAAAAAAGTGGTAAGATTATTTTTTTTGTTTTGAATGCCAAGAGTAATATTCGCTTACCCTCCCCGTATATGTAGGAATGACACCCCCTAGGACTTACAAGCCAATGCTTAGGGGTTAGAAGCCTGTCAGGGAGCCCACGGCACGAAATCACAGAATTGTGAAACCTGTTATGAGGGGTGGCCCGTAGTCAGGCATGAACATTAGGAAGTGGATGATATGAAACGGTGATTGGAAAGGTGATGATGGAGGAATTGGTGGAATGAGTGGCGGGGGAAACCGTATGACCCGGAGAAAAAACCCCATACGCCGCTTTGTCCACCACG
This sequence comes from Hymenopus coronatus, assembly GCA_030762935.1. NCBI lineage: Eukaryota > Metazoa > Arthropoda > Insecta > Mantodea > Hymenopodidae > Hymenopus > Hymenopus coronatus. Next base: position 133,880,886 of record CM060881.1, read on the forward strand.
AATACCACATGCCGGCGTTTGGGATCGAACCCGGGCCGCCTAGATGGGAGGCGAGCGGTCACCCACGGCGCCGCCATGACTATTATTACTGCATCTAATTTATCACCGTAATCACATGGCTTAGCTTTCTACAATAGCACAAAGTTCTTTGTAACAAAGAAGCAAACCAGAATTAGTACAACTAGTTGTAAATGTAGTTACTTGGTTAAATGCTGCCATTACATTATTTAAATCGTCAATATTTGATTTAGTAGCTAGTCTTGAAAATTCAAACCAGTGGTCCAAATATTTTATTATATGATTAGCAGAGCTAGGAAGTTCGTACCAATTTCCTTATGCAGGGTAAAAGCGACCTGGATGACAGTACCATGCGACCCTACTTACGCAAGCAAAGGTCAGCGTAGAGTGCAACCCAGTACTGCACAACAGATATCACTGCATAACACAGAACCATGTTGGCAGGAAGGAAGCCCTGCGAATAACATCTTTGTTCTACTCAAATGTGAGCAAAATTAATTGTTTTTACAACCATAGTTAAGTTTTCTAGCTCTATACTTATTCATGTACTTATTTGGAATCCAATGGCAGTTCTAGTTTACAAACTGTCAAACGTTTAGTAACAGAGCACTTTCACAGAAACATATTGTTGATTGCAAATTTGTTAAAAAATCTGATGTGTTACACTCATATGACTTTCTCTAGCTGTTCTACAAACTTCATACATAAGATTCTTCTTCTTTCTGCACCTTGCTAATCGTGGTGCTCATTAGCACAATGTTATTATTTAGTTCCGTATAAGTAGGAAGAAAATAAGGGAATACACTAGTCTAAACCAATAGTCAAATGTTTTAAAAGCTGTCCTTATGCGATTGTCATTACAAATCGCATCTTTTCTTGGCCAGGAGTAGAACAAAAGAAAAACGGACACTACCGTCTGAGAAACGTATAAGTACTTCACAACTGAAACTAATAACAATGAATACCTCGAAAACGGTAAGATCCACGAGAAAAATGTATATGACATAGCTTGTGTATTGTAACAAGACCTAAAGTTTTTGTATAGTAAGTTTTAGTCTATCTCTTACGGTTTACTAGTTATGCCAAATTAAGCAAAATTCATCCAGAATAAACACATCTTCAGAAGCTATTCTCAGAAAATTCAAGATATACATTTTATTTGTTAGGTAAATATCTTTAATGTATGATATTTTAATCAAAATCGTTAGGGCCATTTTTAAGAAAATCAAAATGTGCGAAAAAAGCTCCATGTAAAGGGTAGTTTGGGGTGGGGGGATTTTTCTCAAAATCTTCGTGTCGCATCCCTGGAAGATACTAAACTTAAATACCAAGTTTGGTTTTTTAGCTACTTTTCGTTTTTGAGTTATCGTGTTCACAGTCGCACGGACACACACACACGGACCTTTTTGTGAAAATGCTTTTTACTTTCTCCATACGCACTATGTACATAGTGTATAGAGAAAGTATTGCACTCCACCAGAAATTCGATACTGAGATTTCACCGGAAATATATGTTTTAGGGTCCCCAATATCCAAAAAAAGCATTTTCACAAAAAGGTCCGTGTGTGTGTGTGTGTGTGTGTGTGTGTCCGTGTGTCTGTGAACACGATAACTCAAAAATTCAGGCTAAGATTTGACAAATTGCCACATGCGAAAAGCGTAAGTATTTTACAACTGAAACCAATAACTTAGAAATGGCCAACACCGTAATTTTAACGACTTCTACAATTTTTGTGTCGTAAGATTTTGTCTGTCTGTTACGGTTTATTAGTTTTTGCAAAATTCGGTAAAATCCATCCATAATAAAGAGGTCTTCTTAAGCCTTTCTCAGAAAATTCAAGATATAAATTTTATTTATCATGTAAATATCTTTAATATACGATATTTTAATCAATATTTTGATTTTAATTTAATCGTTAGAGCCAATTTTAAGAAAATCAACATTTTCGAAAAAAATTCATGCAAAGGTTAGTTTGGTGCGGGGGAATGTTCTTGAAAATCTTCGTATCGCATCTTTGGGAAATAACAATAACTATTTGACGACAGCTCACAAGAAACCTTGGCCTCTGCGTCCCCCATCTCGGTCCATAACAGACGTCATGGGTGGGGTGCAGTATTGGAGGGTGAGACTTGGTCAGCGCCTCGAAACCCTGCGGTCCTCATGGTCCTCTGGAATCAGTACTTCTCCATAAAGTAGCTCCTCAATTGGTCCTTCAGGGTCCTCACGAGGCTGAGTGCACCCAGGAGCAGGTCTTCCAGCGGGGGAAAAATCCCCACGCCGGTACTGGGAATCGAAACCAAGAGATACTAAACTTAAATAACAAGTTTGGTATATTTTCGTTTTTGAGCTATGCTGTCCCCACACACACACACACACACACACACACACACACACACACATACACAAACACTCCCTCTTACCTTTTTATAAAATGTTTTTAATCAGGGGGTTTCCAAACATGTACTTCCGGTGAAATCTGGGTATCGGATCTTTGAGTGCAATACATTTTGTTTTGTAATTCAACAACTTTCTCAATTATCAACTATCTGGGAGTTATTTCCGGGCTGTTTTGCCGTGGTCTGTTGGAGTAAGATGATCCAGACGTTTCGTCCACAACAGTGGTGGACATCTTCAGTGGCGCGTCGAAGTTTCCTTGGAGACCCTCTGGATCATTTTACTCCGCAAAATAGCCCGGAAATAGCTCCTAGTTGTAGTGAAAGCCTCCTTTCTCTCATTTCTCAAGTATCGTTAAAAACAAAGCTTGCCTGTACCTATAGGCATCGTTTCATTTTTGGCCAACTGCGGTATACATTCATTTCTGCGTGGAATAATAACAACCTGTTTTGTCGATTACTCTATAAAAACGTTTTGATAAGAGTTGTTACATAACGAGGGTTACAGCCCTTTTGAAAATACAGTTGTGCGCAAGAAAGGTGTTTTCTCCGTTATTAACACGATGCTAAATGTCAAATGCAGCATCATCATCCAGGCGGTCGCTATATAGCAGCACAGTTATCTCCAGCTTCGCTGACTCATTCAGTCACTTGTCACTGAACGGGATGCTGTTGCTATCATTGCACGCTCCAATGTCACGTTGCGTTTCTTCACAGCCTGTTTCGAAATTGGCCGCCTGGATTGCGGCAGGAACAAGTTGCCAATATAAACTAAATTGGATGAAGGGAGTGTTGACGGTCGAAATTGAGGTTGCTGATAGAGCTGGGAAAATGCTTGCTTTTACAGAGCTCCCGTTCGCTAAAAATTCATGCAAAGGCTTAGCTCCTCTTTACTTTCGCTGCTCATACTATGCTTATAGTAGGCAGAAACGTATGTGTTTTACTTTCTCTATACGTACATAGTGTATAAAGAAAGTATTGCAATGTACCCAAAAATTCGATACCGAGATTTCACCGGAAATATATGTTTTGAGACCCCCTGAATCCAAAAAAAAAAAAAAAAACATTTTTAGGAACATGTCCGTGTGTGTGTCTGTGTGTATGTGTGTGTTGCTTCGCGCGGCATAGCTCAAAAACGAAAAGACCGTTAAAAACCAAACTGGGTATTTAAGTTTGGTATCTTCCAAGGATGCGACACGAAGATTTTCAAGAAAATCTCCCCACCCCAAACTACCCTTTACATGGAACGTTTTTCGAAAATTTTGATTTTCTAAAAATTGGCTTTAACGATTTTGATTAAAATCCCGTATATTACTGACATTTCCATATCAAATAAAATGTATATCTTGAATTTTCTGGGAATAGCATATGAAGACCTCATTATTCTGAATGAAATTTGTCCAATTTTGCTTACCTGATAAACGGTAAGAGATGGAAAAAAGCTTACTGCACAGAAAATGTAGAACACGTTAAAACACACAATTTATGTTATATAATTTTTTTTTTCGTGGAGTTGATCGTTTTTTAGTTATTCATTGTTTTTGATTTCACCTTTCAAAAACTTATATTTTCTCACACAGGAATTTGTCAACTCCTGTCCATGCAAACAAAGTAACTTCCGTCACATAGCAACCAGCCTTTGACTATCACTTTAACCTATGGCACTCCCTTATTTCGCTTCTACTTAAAAAGGAAGCAAGTAATAAGACTATTTCTGACATTTTTTTTTTCTCGATTAGCATGAAGTAAATAGAAGCATAAGATTTTTAACAATAATTTGTTGCAGAGATATAGAGAAAGTCATGTGAATGGAACACATCAGATTTTGTGTGTGTGTGTGTAGTTTTTAACGTCCTTTAACCTGGTTGGTCTTATCGGACGATGAATGAAATTGATGAAATGATGCTCAAATGATCTCGGGGTCCATGGGGCCTAAAGTTACTCGACAATCGTCTTCTAAGAATAAGGGAAAACCCCGAAAAAATCCTTATCCGGATAACTCACCCTAAGCGAGATTCGAAGTAGACACGCTACCATCACACTACCCAGCTGGGCCAGAAAAGTATTGTATTCCACCCAAAATTTGATATCAATATTTCACTGGAAATACATGTTTTGAGGTCCCTGAATAAACACTTTTAGCAAAAGGTTCGTCTGTACATAACTCATCGAAAACCCGTTAAGTACCTAACCGGGTATTTAAGTTCAGTTCCAAGCATGCAACACCAAGATTTTCAGAAAAATCTGGACACCCGACTAACCTTTATTAGAAGATTTTTTGAAACTTTTGATTTTCCCAAAAATGGCTCTAATGATTTTGATTTAAATACCATTTGCCTAAGATATTTTCTTAAATTTTATGGGAACAGCCGCTTAAGACGTCTTCATTCTGGATGACTTTTGTATAATTGCTAACACGTAAGAGATGGACAGAAACGTACTACAACAAAGATCTAGATCGCGTTAAAAGACGCAATTATTTAATACATATTTTCATTTTTTGTCTTTATTAGAGTTAACCGCTTCCGTTATTTTAAACTACGTTTTAAAACTACAGTTTTTAACAACATCAAACTTTTCTCAAACATATCATCTCTTTTCTTTTGCTTCTGACCATTGTTTCACTTAACACCCAGCTTTTAAAATACTACCGCTTTATCGCAGTGCGTTTGCTATTTCCCTCCTAGTTATTAGGAAGCAAGTAGTAAGATCATTTCTGCTAAATTTTACCTCGATTTCATGAAGTAGAAAAATAATCTTTTACGAGAATAGTTTGTTTGAAGAACAGGTAGAGAAAATCATGTAAATAGAATACCTAAGTTTTTTCTTTTCTTTTTCAGTTTGCAAATTATGTTGTGTATATAATGGAAGCTAACTTTAACAATGTAAATAATTTCAATGAAATTTATTACATACCTATAGCTAATGATGATCATGATGATAATAATAATGTAGGAAGAAGTAGAATATAACAATTATATTACTAATTAACAGACCTTTAAATTAAATTTACAAATAAGCATCATTGAAAATAAGCATCTGGTCTATTTTGAAATGGCTAACATGTCTGATTTTGTTCCATTAGGTAAGTTGAGAATCCTGATCTTCAGTAATAAAAGTCAGAGGTTTATTATAGTGGCTTCCCCCTTCTTGTCTCGTCCCGCGAATATGTCAATGATTCACGTTCAGTTGTTCCACTCTCGCCTTACAACACATGCTGCAATACATTGTATACAACATTAAGTTTTATAGCAACGAACCAGTTTTATGTTGTAACAATAAACTAGAAAGCAAACAGATTAGAAGTATTTTTTTTGTTATTTATACATGTAACAAAATTTCCTTCTTCACAAATTTACCGGACCTGGCTCAGAGTAGCAGGGAAAAACGGTGCTGCAATTCAAACTAAAAATAAAAATGTTTGCGCTTTTTTTGGTTTCTAAAACATTTTACTTGCACTATCGTTTTCTAAAGTTGGTAGAGAACTCATTGTATCCAAACCAAAGATTTCACCAGGAGTACACGTTTTGAGGTCCCTAAATAAACATGTGTTGCATTCATATACCTTTCTCTATCCATTATTCAACAAACTTCTTTTTACTTTCTCTACACGTACTATGTATATAATGTTTAGAGAAGGTATTGCACGCCACCCAAAAATTCGATACCGAGATTTCACAGGAAATACATGTTTTGGGTCCCCCTGAATCCAAAAAAGGCATTTTTGGAAAAAGGTCCGTGTGTGTGTGCCTGTAGACAACATAGCTCAAAAACGAAAAGACCGTTAAATACCAAACTTGGTATTTAAGTTTGGTATCTTCTAGGGATACGACACGAAGATTTTGAGAAAAATTCCCCCACCCCAAACTACCCTTTACATGGAACTTTTTTCGAAAATGTTTATTTTATCAAAAATGGCTCTAACGATTTTGATTAAATTATCCTATGTTAAAGGTATTTACCTGACAAATAAAATGTATATCTTGAATTTTCTGGGAATAACCTCTGAAGACTACTTTATTCTGGACGAATTTTACGAAATTTTGTATAACTGGTAAACCGTAAGAGATGGAAAAAGACTTACCCCACAAAAATGGTAGAACACTTTAAAACACACAATTTATTCTATATGCATTTTTTAATGGAGTTGATCGTGTTTGAGATATTCCTTGTTTTTGGTTCCAGCTATAAAAAATTATACTTTTCTCACACAAGACTTTGTCAACTCCTGACCATACAAACAAAAGAACTTCAGTCACATAGCAACCAGCTTTCGACTGTTAGTTTAACCCATGGTACTCCCTTATTCGCTTCTGCTTACAAGGAAGCAAGTAATAAGACTATTTCTACTATTTTTTCGATTAGCATTAAGTAAATATCACAATAAGCTTTTTAATAAGAATTTGTTGCAGAGAAGTAGAGAAAGCCATGTGAATGGAACACATCAGCTTTTTAAAATATCTTATGTACATTCCGTGACCTTCTCTACCAATTCTTCCGCAAACTTTACTTAGAAAAGTTTATTCTTCTACTCACTGTTAATCGAGATAAAGATCTATAAAGAGATAATTTGATTACATACGAATTAAGGGAATACAGTAGGCGTATGCGATAGTTAAATTTTAAAGAGCTAGTTGCTATGTGAGGGCTTTGTAATTATTTGCTTGACCAGCAGAAAGAAAATCAATTAACCCATCCATGTGAGGAAAGTATAAGCATTTAAAAAGAAAATGGTTAACTCCACGAACATTTATTTATGAATTATATGATTTGCAGAGAACTACATTTGTTGTGTAGTAAGTTTTTGTCTTTCTCTTACGGTTTAGCAGTTATACAAAAATCTTTCAGAATGAATTCCCATAAAATTCAATATTTACATTTCATTTGGCACCCTTAGCAAATGCTGAATTTTAGTACCAAGTGTGGCACTTAATCGACCTGTCATTGTTGAGCTATGCTAAGCAGACTTATTTTGATTTTCTCAACAATGCCTCAGAATATCACATATTAAAAATATTTACATGATAGGTAAAATCTTTAGCTTCAATTTTCTGAGAATAGGTATGAAGACCTCTTTATTCTGGATGTATTTTAATGAATTTTGCATAACTGGTACACCGTAAGAGAAAGACAAACTCTTACTGCTCAAAAAAATGTAGATCTCGTTAGAACACATAATTTATGTCATATACCTACATGTTTTTCGCGGAGTTGACAACTCCTGGCCATGCAAAGAAAAGGATTTCAACCACATGGCAACGAGCTTTTAAAATATCTCGCTTTAAACTAGTGTATTCCCTTATTTGCCTTCTGCTTACAAGGAAGCAAGTAATAAGACCATTTCAGTTAATGTTCATCTCGATTAGCACGAAGTAGATAGAGGAATAAGCTTTTAAACAATAATTTATTACAGATATGTAGAGAAAGCCATGTGAATGGAACAAATTGGGGTTTGTATTCAGGGAGTCTCAAAATTTATATTTTTAGTCAATCCCGGTATCAAAATTTTGATGGATGGAAGGTAGGAGCAAATACACTATAGCTATAGTGTATTTGGTAGGAGGCCTATAGGCAGTCCCTGTGAGATTAGTGGTGGTCAAAGCGGCGCAGGGCCGGGTTTTCTCCGGGTTCTCTGGTTCCCCCGCCATCGCATTCCACGTCTCATCGTCTGCAGTGCCATTTGTAGTAAAAGTGGGCGTTAAACACTATACAAATTCTCTGGGATCGCTGGACAGACGCAGTGAAGAGGGACATCAACACTTCACTATACACTATACACCACTATGGACAATTGTTGCCAATGGAGGTGCTTGATTGAGGAAGCTATGGTTCGATGTTGAATCCCAAGGCCATATAATAATTATATATATTTTACCTGCAACGAATGTGTCACCAAACCACCATATAAATAAATTATTATTAATTATTATTGGAAATGTATGATGGAGCAGTTGGTGAAACTGGAGGACCCGGAGAAAAGCCACCCAGACGCCCCTTCGTCACCACGAATCCCACACGCGGGCGCTTGGGATCGAAACCGGGCCGCCTAGATGGTGCCGCCTGGTCGCTATATACTGCTTTTAGAGTGCATACCTAATCTTTGCAAAACCACCTGCAACAAAAGAATGGCGATTTAACACTTAAGAAAATACTCCAAAGTAATAAGCATATATATATATATATATATATATATCTTGGAAATAATAAATTACTCTAACAATCGTCACAAATTGTATGTTTTAGGAATATATACCTATCTATATGTTTTTCTGGAGTGACCTTTTGTAAATGTCTTATAGTATATCACTTATATAGGAAGTATACACATTCATTCCGAATTACTTCATACGTGTTCGTAGAAATGTCAATTTAAATATTTTGTTATGCAAATGTTTTTAAACATTTGACATTTTAATGATATTGTTAAATACATTTTTGAAAAACTAACATTTTTCATAAAAAACCCGATTTATAGGGAGAGATTTGTTGAAAGAAAAAAATATATACATATACATGCAAGGCCTTTTTCTAAATATTTTTTCTTTAGGGGATTATGATTACACATGAACCTAATCTCCTGGACAGTGGGTCAGAGTACCGCATTTAAGCTCTTAGGGCTATTTGCGTCTTTCGTGGCCTCAGGGACGAAGGGATGAGGTGAGCGATCCGAAGGGCCACCAGAACCGAATGATGGGCGACACGAGCATGTGGATCCCCGGGAGAGCCCAAGAGGAAAGCGCCGAAGACAGGTCCCAATCAAGCGGCCCTGAAGACGACGTAACGCTGGGATAAACTTTTTACAGTGCGCAGTCCACCATTCCAGAGAAACCTGCATAACAAGTCGCCTAATCCTTCAACTCTGTAGCAGATGACAGGGAACTGATAGGAACTGAAAATGGGAACAGAAAAATTTCGGAGGATGTAATGAATGTGTGGCGACCACCCGGGGAAACATCTGAAAAAATTAAGAGTCAAATAGACCGGCCTTAGTAATCGAACCAATTATCTCCTGAATGCAAGGTGCACATGTTACCGTGCTCAGGTTTATTCAAGGGCTTCCAGAACATGTTTTTTCTGGTGAAATATCTCTGTGGTGAAGTTCTGACTTCTCAGCCCAGAGGTTCCGGGTTCAATGTCCATCTGTGAAAGTGCTGAACTTACATACCAGGTTTGGTGTTTATCCAACGTTTCATTTTTGAGTTATGCTATTCACAATAACACATACAGAACCGGACACACACAAACACGGATCTTTATCTAAAACTCGGATGTGTTCCATTCACATAACTTTCTCTAGCTGTCTCACAAACAACTTTCCTTGCGAAAGATTATTCTTTTACTTACATCATGATAATCGAGATAAACATTAATAGAAATTGTCTCAATACTTGTAAGTAGAAGGGAAATAAGGGAATACTCCAGGCTAAAGTGATAGTAAAATATTTTAAAACGTGTAACAATTGAAATTCGGTTCTTTCTTGCATTCACGGGAACAAAATAAAAGAGATGAAACGAAAGTTGACTTGGGAAAAGTTTAAGTAGTTTAAAATTGAAACCAACAACAAGGAATATCTAGGAAACACATTTATGACAAATTGTATATTTTTAGTGTATTAAGTTTTTTTGCCTATCTCTTACAGCTTAAGAATTATACAAAAGTCATCAAGAATGAAGATGATTTCAGAGACTACTCCCAGAAAATGAAACATAGATTTCGTTTGACACAAAATATCTTAAAACATGTGGTACTGTAATCAAAATACTTAGAGCCATATTTGAATGAGTCAAAATTGTCGAAAAATGTTCCATGCCATGCAAAGGGTAGTTGGGGTGGTGGATTTCCTTGAAAATCCTTATGTCGTATCCTTGGTTAAATATCAAATTTGATATTTAACGGACTTTTTACACACACACACACACACACACTCATTTTTCTTTTCTTTCTTTTTTATGGATTCAAGAGGTCTTAAAGCACGTGAAATCTCGGTGTCGAATTTTTGGACGGAATACGATACCTTCTCCTTTCACGATGTGCATTGTGCATACATAGAAGCGTAGAAGAAATAAAACATAATTCAAAACTTAAATCCGTAATACAAGTAAAAATGAATAAGTATGCATATACAAATCTGATATTAGTAAGTTCACTATTACAATGATGATAATGATGATAATGAATAATAAGTATTATTATTGTTTTTATTATTATTATCATCATTATTGTTATTAAATGAGTTAATTATATATGAGTTTTAGTGTTTTTAGATCTTTCTTTTTCTAAAGCGTTACTTTTTATCCACTCGCCCAAGTTTATTCATTCCATATCATCTGGTCTTCTTGCTTTCATTCTAATTCTTATTTTCTTCATCCAGAGTTTCGAGGTCTTCCTTTTCTCTTCTTTCAGACGGACTCCATTGAAACGTCTTTCTCGCTAATTTATCTACATTCACTCTTATGACACGCCCATACCAACTCAGCTGTTTACAACTTACATGGTCTAATATTATTTTTTTCTTATAATATTATTTGTTATTTTTTCCAAGCTTGAACGTCTCACTGACCCTAAAAATCCATTTCCATCGAATTTTTTGCTTAATCTCCGTGCTTGAACTCCATATTTGACAGTACTTCACTATTGTATTATACATTTGCAATTTATTTTTCTTACTTGTGTTTCTGTATATTTATTGCATTTGTTCTTAATGCTATTTTCCATTCTATTTTTTATTTATTTGTTTTATTTATTTTCCAAAAGCTTTAGTCCTAAGATACAAAAGCATTAGGTCTTTGATTATAACAGTATAACAAATATTTAGAATTTATATATAAAGTGTTAAACAACTAAACATATATCTAAACAATAAATACAATACAATGTTTTAAAATATTGCTAAAATTGACTAAACTTATGAAAACAACATTTTATGTTCAATATTTGGGTTATTGGTTGTGTGAAAGAGATTTGGCAGAGGTTAAGATGCTGTTCTAAATTAAATCCCTTTATACCATATATTAGAAAATCAAAAAGTAAATGTTTGACATTTTGACAAGAATTTAGAAGGAACATAATGTTTCATTTTAATTAATTATTTTAAAACGTTCAAAGTATGATTTGAATTTTCGTTGTCCTTTCATAAACTGGGTTAAATGGAAAGAAGGTTCACAGTGTTTAGCAATAAGTCTGAAGCAAGATGTAGCATTGCGGACCAATAGCCACACCTATTTAATGGTTTATTTGTATTTTTGATAGCCTTCTTTAGAATACGTCATTTTCCGTCATTTGTTTTTATGTTATTACTCCTTGGTTACTTTTTTGTGAAGATAGAATTTCGTTACGCTTTTGTTTTCGTCAGTCGATTTTCTTTTTATATGGCGATGAGCTGTTTAATTTTGTGTCAATACCTAACCTGTTTTAGCAACGGAAATTTTTCAACGGAATTTAATCAAGGAAAATTTTGAAAGCTTCTTACACTTCTCCTTCTGACTTCGTCGGGGAAGGAGGTCCTCGAGAGACTAGTCTGAGTGATAATATTCCTCATCAGACAGGAAGATAATGGTGATAAAAGAATTTGTTGCTTCGAAGTAATATTACGTCGGAGAATAGATCCCTTATAATTTTCGACGAAATAATCTTTTTTTTTTTTTTTTTCGGGGAATCGAGAAAGTCATTGTCCACAACATTTTAGTTTCAAGTTAGAAACAAAAGGCACGTTGCATGCAAGGGAAAGATACGTAGTGTAGTAAATATTTTCGACGGGAATAGAGAAATTTCGTCGGGAATAAAGTCGTTAAATTACAGACGATTTTCAGTTTTAAAAGAAAGAAGGCTATCTCTCAAAGTTGAAACTGTGTTGAAAAGTTTTGAATAAATGCGAGCTGTGTTTCAAAGAAAAGATAATGTTGTTCTTTAGAGCAAGTAAATCCCTGCACCATGTACGCGCCCTGAGTAAAAGAGATTCTCAACATGTCCTCTACCGTTGGATCAGATCCGGGTAGGCTGAGTCTTTGGACACAAGCTGCAAGCCGCACCTCTTAAACCTGTTGCAAGCCTATAGTCAATTCTTGAAAAAAAAAACACTGATTTTGTTCATATCCTCTAATATAACCTTTCTGTTCTAATAATAATAATAATAATAATAATAATAATTGTCTAGGCAAGTTGTTGCTTGGTATTTATTTAAATTTCCATATTATATGAAAACCGGGTTCAAATATGAGCCTAAACTCTGCAGCCGAAACGCGCTCTTCGTCATGATTCTGAAACTGCTTGAATCTGTAGGGGCGTATCCACGTTATGCAGTAGGGATGACACCGGAACCTTGTGCACGTGTCCTCTTATCTGTAGCCACTTTATGGTACGAGGGGGAATATGAAAAAGAAACGCCAGCGAGAAGCGGTTGAATCACCCAACATGACATGTAATTGTGGTAATCTTGCTACTTCGTCAACAGTTGCACATGCGATACGTGTCCCCCTTTTCTCATTTCCTGGTCGTGAAGCTCCATCACGAAGACTGAGTACCCTTAACAGCTGGACATGTCCCAGTTGTGGAGCTGAGTCAGTGGTTTTAACAGACGTTTGTAAATCAAAGTGATGTATGCAAATCACTAGTAATTAAGTACATGGGGGACGTTAAGTGATGATTTAGACGATATGAGAACCAAGGACGCCTAAATTGTAAACAGTGGTACTAACATGACGGTGGCCTAAATTGAACCTCATTAAACTTTCCTTTATTTGCAAATCATTATTTATTTTTCACTATCTACTCGTTTTACTTTATGTAGTGCGTATGTCCAATGTACATTTTAGATAGAGAAGGTATTATATTCCACCCAAAATGTGTGGTTGGGGGGGCAGCATAGTTCAAAAACGAAAATCCTTAAATAATGGGTATATAAATTTAGAGCATGCCAATGATGCGATACGAAGAATTTCAAGAAAAATCCCCTCATTCCCAACTACCTTTTACACGAAACAATATCCGAAAATTTTGATTTTCTCAAAAATGGTTCTAATGATTTTGATGAACCCAGAGGTCCCGGGTTCGATTCCCTGCTGGGGCTGGGAATTTTTCTTTAGCCAGAATTATTCCTTATCCCCAACAGGGTCTGGAAGTATGTATGTGAGAGTGAATGTGTGTGTTTGAGGAAAATAAAATGATTAAACCAAACGTAACAAAGCCTACAGAACACGAGTTGTTTCAAGCGCAAAGCCCTCGATATGACCTTAGATGTTGAAAGGGGCTATGTGAATGAAACAATAAAAAAAAGTAAATCTTGAATTCTCAGGGAATAGCTGTAAAGAACTCTTAATTCTGGATTATTTAACCTGGACCCTCCCCATCCTAAACCACAGGCGAGATGAGGCACCCGGTGGGCCTCCCCACACCCCAACAACAGCATATTTCCGGCCGTGAAAATTGGTTTGGCGGCAGAGTACAGCTTGACTCGGACCAAATGACTTGCAGTTTTTCTTTGCTTTACATATTACTCGGAATTTGTGTAAGCAGTCCGTGAGAGTTGACAAATATTCATGGTTTAAAAATTGCTGCAGGAGAATATGAAATTCTAAGACCTACAAAGAAACAGTGATTAATTGTATGTTAAACCTTACAACTATTTTCTCGTATTTTCTGCTTGTATTGTTACTTTCGTGTATATTCCCACTTCTTTTAGATAACTGCAAAAAGATATGAATATTCTATGGCTACCAGTTTATCATCCGTAACACATTTTGAAAAATCTGGCGAGCTTCATTCATCTGCACACGTCCGTAACAAGTTATTCTTGAAAAGCTAATTCTTATATCTGCTTCATGCCAATCGAGATAAACATTAGCAGTAACCGTCTTTCTTGTAAGCAAAGGGGAAATAAGGGAATACACTACGGTAAATCGACAGTTAAATCTTTTTAAAGCTGGTTGCTATAGAATTGAAGTTCGTTTCTTTGCATGGTCAGGAGTTAACAAATTCCCATATGAGAAAAGTATTTTAAAAACTAAATCCTATAACAGGGAACAGCTCGGAAATGGTCAAATCCATTGTACATAGCATAACTTATGTGTTTGAACAAGAACTACACTTTTGTGTAGTAAGTTTTTGTCTATATCTTACGGTTTACCAGTAATGTAAAAGTCATCCAGAATGAAGAGAACTTCAGCGGCAATTCCCAGAAAATTCAAGATATGGATTTTCTTTGTCATGTAAAATATCTTTAATATACGGTATTTTAATAAAATCGTTACAGCCATTTTTGAGAAAATCAAAATTTTCATAATTTTGTCCTTGTAAAGGATAGTGTCGCATCCTTGGAAGATAATGAACTTAAATATTATTTAAGGACTTTTCGGTTTTGAGTTATGTTACCTATAGGCACACACAAGGACATTTCTCCAAAAATGATTTTTTGGATTCAGGGGGTGTCAAAATATGCATTTCCGGTGAAATATTGGTGTAATGTAATACTTTCTCTATACAGCACGTACATAGAACGTGTAGAGAAAGCAAAAATTACTACTCCCCCCCCCCCCCCCCAACCCAAATGTATTGAAACTTTATTTCGGAAAAGGATAACCTCGCTAGTAAAGGTTGTTTACCGAAAGAGCATTTTAGCAGAACGATTTAAATCTGAAATGGTTCACAATGAAAAAGAGATAAATTTGCTATACACTACAAGAAAATACACTCTCATTCCTAACGAAAACAAAATAATATCATGAGCAGACACTCCGCCTCCAAAACCACTCCGGAAAAATGCCATTACCTTTGCACAGAAATGGGATAAATACAGTCATTCATTGTAGATTTAAAAATTCCGTTGTAGAAGATCTTTACCTAAACACATCGAAAGAATTTTGAGAGCACTAGATTTGTAAACATAATTGATTCACTAAATTGTGATGTCGACTTCTTGTATCGGCAATACCTACTCTTCTGAATCCTTTAATGACACTTTTAAAACGAAATAACACTTTTAAAACGAAAAAGATACCCACATCAGCAACAGCTATCTCCAAAAAGGAAATGATGGGTAACCAGATGTGAATGAATGTATTCGCTATTTAAAAAATCTGATGTGTACCATTAACATGACTTTCTCTATATCCCTGCAACAAATTATTCTTAAACAGCTTATACTTCTATTTACTTTATGCTAATCAGTAAAATTCATCCAGAATAAACTACTCTTCAGAGGCTATTCCCAGAAAATTCAAGATATACATTTTATTTGTCAGGTAAATATCTTTAATATTCGAAATTTTAATCAAAATCGTTAGAGCCATTTTTGAGAAAATCAAAATTTTCGAAAAAAGTTCCATGTAAAGGGTAGTTGGAAGTGGGAGGATTTTTCTCAAAATCTTCGTGTCGCATCCCTGGAAGATACTAAACTTAAATACCAAGTGTGGTAATTTATCTTTTTTTCGTTTTTGAGTTATCGTGTTCACAGACACACGGAAACACTAACACACACACACACACACACACACACACACACACACACACACACACACACACACACAGGGACCTTTTTCCGAAAATGATTTTTTTAGATAAAGGGGACCCTAAAACATATATTTCCGGTGAAATCTCGGTATCGAATTTTTTGGTGGAGTGCAATACATTCTCTATACACTATGTACATAGTGCCTATAGAGAAAGTAAAAAATCTGATGTGTACCATTCACATGACTTTCTCCATATCCCTGCAACAAATAATTCTTAAAAAGCTTATACTTCTATTTACTTTATGCTAATCAGAAAAAATTAGCAGAAATAGTCTTATTACTCGCTTCCTTGTAAGTAGAAGCGAAATAAGGTACAACCGTAGGTTAAAGTGATAGTCAAAAGCTGGTTGCTATGTCAATGAAGTTCCTTTGTTTATATGGATAGGAGTTGACAAGTTCCTGTATGAGAAAAGTATACGTTTTTCATAGCAGAAACCAAAAATAAGGAATGTCACAAAAACGACGAACTCCACGAAAATATATATAACATAAATTGTGTGTTTTAAAGTGCTCTACATTTTTTGTGTAGTAAGCTTTTGTCCATCTCTTACGGTTTAGCAGCCATTCAAAATTTAGTAAAATTCATCCAGAATAAACTACTCTTCAGAGACTATTCCCAGAAGATTCAAGATATACATTTCATTTGTCAGGTAAATATGTTTAATATCCGAAATTTTAATCAAAATCGTTAGAGCCATTTTTGAGAAAATCAAAATTTACGAAAAAAGTTCCATGTAAAGGGTAGTTGGGGGTGGGGTTTTTTTCTCTCAAAATCTTCGTGTCGCATCCCTGGAAGATACTAAACTTAAATTCCAAGTTTGGTATTTTACCGACTTTTCGTTTTTGAGTTATCGTGTTCACAGACACACGGACACACGGACACACACACACACACACACACACACACACACACACACACACACACGGACCTTTTTGTGAAAATGTTTTTTTTTGGATATTGGGGACCCTAAAACATATATTTCCGGTGAAATCTCGGTATCGAATTTTTGGTGGAGTGCAATACTTTCTCTATACACTATGTGCATAGTGCGTATGGAGAAAGTAAAAATGTTACCCATGGTAATTTAAATGTCCATGCTTAGACGGTCCAATACTGTTTAATTCTTTAAAATGCTCTTTTTCGGCCTGCTTATTTCACAAATTTTACAAATGGAAAATATTCTACATGATCCTGTCGATGATTTTCTTTATATTTTTAGTATAAACTAAATTGGAGTATAATGGACCTCTCTACCACGTATATGGTAAGTAGAGAAGGGATTTAATTCCATCCAAACTTTCAATACAGAGATTTCATTGAAAATCCACCTTTTGGGGTCCTCTGAATAAAAAAATGTAATTTAGAAAAAAGTCCGCATGTGTGTTTGTGAACAGGAAAACTCAAAAACAAACGGTCGATTAAATACCAAACTTGTTATTTTAAGTTCTCCAACTTTCAAGGATGTAACGACACAAAGATGTTTACGAAAATCTCCCCACTCCAAACTACGCTTTACATGGATTTTTAGAATTTGGTTTTCTAAAAATGACTCCAAAGACTTTGATTACAACACTACACGTTACAACACAAAAAAGTCGATTTTTTTTCGGCGTTAACCATTTTCGAGATATGCTTAGTTATTGCTTTCAATTTGAAACTACGTTCCTCAAATAGGATATGGTTATTCATTTTTCTTTTCCCTGGTGGAGCAAAGAGAACGGAATTTCAAAGCCATCACATAGGACCAGTTCTTAAGCATAATATATTTCATTACACCTTTGTATCTACAAAGAAATAATAAAAGCATATATGCATATATGTGGATTCGCATGAAGCAAGTAGAACAACGCGCATTTTAAGAATAGTTTGTTGAAGAATGTGTACAGAAAGTCATTTGAATGAACACATCATTTTATAACAAATTTAAATTATATAAGTTATGACATTTAATTTTCCATTGTAATTGGAGCAAAAAAAAAAAAATGAAGGTTTATAATTTTTTCTTAAACAAGCAGACAACAGAGAAGTTCTGTATGTAAAGTTTGTTTATAATCTGCAGCTATTTTCTCAAGATTATATTGAATCGTTTTATTAACTAGCACAATAAACATAATTAAACCATTATTTTCTCTAAGATATTAAGGAATATATGCGCTGAATTAAAACATTTATAAAAATTTAACAATTATTGCTAAAAACCCTATGCCTCTATTTATTTCATGCTAATCGAGAAAAAAATTAGCAGGAATAGTCTTATTACTCGCTTCCTTGTAAGTAGAAACGAAATAGGGAATACCATAGGTTAAACTGATAGTCAAAAGCTGGTTGCTATGTGTCTGAAGTTTGTTTATGTGTATGGACAAGAGTTGACAAATTCCTGTATGAGTAAAGCTTAAAGCTGAAACTAAAAACAAGGAATATCTCAAAAACGACCAACTCTACGAAAAAAATGTATGTAACATAAATTATGTGTTTTAAGGTGTTTTACATTTTTTGTGTGGTAAGTTTTTGTCCATCGCTTACGGTTTACCAGTTATGTAAAATTCCGTAAAATTCATCCATAATAAAGTAGTCTTCAGAGGCTATTCCCAGAAAATTCAAGATATATATTTGTTAGGTAAATATCTTTAACGTGCGATATTTTAACCAAATCGTTAGAGCCATTTTTGAGAAAATCAAAGTTTTGAAAAAAAAAAATCCATGTAAAAGGTAGTTTGGGGTGGGGGGATTTTTCTCAAAAATTTCATTTCATGGAAGATACTAAACTTAAATACCAAGTTTAGTGTATTACCGACTTTTCGTTTTTGAGTTATCGTGTTCTCGGGGATCTTTTTCTGAAAAAAGAACCTTTTTTTTGTGGAAACAGTGGACCCTAAAACATATATTTTCGGCGAAATTTCGGTATCAAATTTTTGGGTGGAGTGCAATACTTTCTCTATACACTTATGTAGGTGTACGTGTAGAGAAAGTAAAAATTGCAATATTTTGACTTTTATCCTTAAATCTTAGGTATAAGAATGAGAAAGCATTCCTACGTTAACAACAAAAAGTATGGTATGGTTTATAGCAGACTATATGATGCATAAATGCAAGATTTGCTGATTTTCGTTGTCAATGGTGATTGCATTCACGTCTGCATAGTTTACTTGAGTACTTACGAATTTTACTTCAAACTTTCGTTATTCGCATATTACCAAGTGAAATTTTAGCATGGTATCCTCTAAAAGTGCGAAGATTTATTGGGAAATCGAAATATAAATCTGCAGTTTCCGTCCTTATGCTTTTGGACATTTGAGTATTCTGCTTCATAGAACGTGACCTAAGCTCTAGATCTCATTTCCTTTTGTTTACTGCGCTGCTGTTTCTCAGTTGTGTGCAGAACTACTGCAGAAAATGTATTTTCCGAGCTACGGAAGGTTAGGTTACTAAATGACTGGAAACTTCCTTGTGTTGTAGTGCGCCTTCGTTTGTTTATAGCGTGGTTTTCTGTGCATTCATGCAACTGGTAACATCTGCTTCTACAAAAGAGTTTGATGTACACTTCCTACACACAGTCGCTGCTGTTACCAGAAATACAACTTAAGAGCGAACCGCAATGTTTTCAAATGAGCCGGTCCCCATGGCTGTGCTCGCTAAAGTGCCTAGCTTTGGTGTTTCGTGGCGCAGGGGATCGGGGGTTCGAGTCCTCCTTGGGCATGTGGGTTTGTAAATATGTATGTGTATTTGGGAGTAAAAAGAAAATGGAAATACAAAGGAAATGTAGGTCTTCTTCTACTTCACGGTTTTGGCTTTTCAATCCGTTCTGGCTCATCAATTTCTTCAGTCTTCCTTGGTTTCTTTCACCTTTAGGTTTATAATATGGCTATTTTAGGTATTCTATTATTATTCATCATTTGAATATGTTTTTACCATTGTAGTCTATTGTTTGCAATTATATTATTTGTTTCTTCTACTTTTAATTCTTTACTAATGTAGGTAAAATGAAAAACAGGAAACAAAGAGAAAAAGACGACGGAAAAAGCGCTAGAGTCCCGACAAGGCTGCGGAACTACACACACACACACACACACACACACACACACAAATATACATAATGAAAAAGGATTGTTTAGGATAAAATACTAAATGCAAATACCATTTTAATGCGTGTATGTTATGCTTAGACTTCTGTTAATAATGAATTACAGTTCATTTGATTAGTGATGAATTCAGAGGTTGACTAGAGAGGGGAGTCCTCTAATTCTCAGACTCCATGATACCCCTATGAAATTTTCAACACTGTTTTACCTGTCACTGCAACCCCTCCTACATTGGGCATGCTAGACGTAACATCGTGATGGTACAAAGAAATGGTTGCACATTTAAATTGTTGCATCATAGATACCTACTGTCATAACTGCTAATGTGTCTCAGATAGTAAAATGTTATTTTACTGGGTAATTTTCAGTTATTACTTTCTCTACACGTACTGTATACATACTATAGAGTGTATAGAGAAGCTATTGTATTCCATCCGATACGGAGATTTCACCGGAAATACATGTTTTGGGCCCCCCTTGAATTAAAAAAGGTCATTTTAGGAAAAAGGTCCATATGTGTGTGTGGGGGGCAGCATAGCTCAAAAACGTTAAATACTAAACTTGGTATTTAAGTTTGGTAACTTCCAAAGATGAGTCACGAAGATTTTCAAGAACATCCCCCATCCCAAATTACCCTTTACATGGAAAAAAAATTTAAAATTTTGATTTTCTCAAAAATGACTGTAACGATATGGAATAAAATATCTTATATTTAAGATATTTACATGCCAAATAAAATGCACATCTTGAATTTTATGGGAATAGCCATTAAAGATTCTGGATGATTTTATGGAATTTTGCATAACTGGTAAACCGTAAGAGATGGAAACTTACTACAAAAAATGTAGGTCACGATAAAATACACAATTTGTATCATATACATTTTTTTCGTGGAGTTGATGAATTTTTAAATATTCCTTGTTATTGGTTTCAGCATTAAAAACATACTTTTCTCATACAGGAATTTGTCAACTCCTGTCCATACAAACAAAGGAACTTCAGTCACATAGCAACCAGCTTTTGACCATCACTTTAGTATATGTATATACTTCCTTATTGCGCTTCTACTTACAAGGAAGTAATAATAAGACTATTTCTGCTAATTTTTCTGAACTAAGCATAAGCTTTATAACAATAATTTGTTGCAGAGATGTAGAAAAAGTCATGTGAATGGAACACATAAGATTTTTTGACATGGTGAGAACATTTTGCGGCATTTAATGGCGAATCAAGGACTGCAATCATTATGCAAACTTCGGGCAGCCAGTATCATACTGCATAACCGTTGCCACGGTTTCGTGATGACGTAGTCAAAAGCAAATGAAGTAGTGGCTAACGGCAACGTGAGCTGCATATTGCAGGACACTGTTAATAGCGTTTGCTTATCGGTGCCATTCACCGGAGTCTGGGCTTCAGAGCGGAACCATAAAGATAGCCAGGCTTGCTGGAGATAACACAGCAGAATCCAGCAGGCCAGAAGGCAGCTAAAAAGGAGATGAGAAACACCAAGCTTTACTTTAATCTCTATGCAGTTACTAAACCACAGACCCCACAGTTTAAATGCTAAATCTTCGACAAAATCTGGAAAACGAAATACCACAATTTGGCAGCTGGTTCTAATAATAATAATAATAATAATAATAATAATAATAATAATAATAACACGTGACTGACATAAGTAATTTGAGATCGACGATGCATGGTCTCCGGATAAACATAACGCAACTACATAGAGTTAAACGTGCTGATAAGTCGGTGTTAAAGCAATGCAGGTTGAAAAAATCTGATGTGTACCATTCACATGACTTTCTCTATATCTCTGCAACAAATTATTCTTAAAAAGCGTATACTTCTATTTAATTCATGCTTATCAGAAAAAATTAGCAGAAATAGTCTTATTACTTGCTTCCTTGTAAGTAGAAGCGAAATAATGGCGTACCATAGGTTAAAGTGATACTCAAAAGCTGGTTGCTATGTGACTGAAGTTCCTTTGTTTGTATGGACACGAGTTCACAAAACCCTGTATGAGAAAAGTATGTTTTTTATCTGATACAAAAAACAAGGAATATCTTAAAAACAATCCACTCCACGAAAAAAATGTATATAACATAAATTGTGTGTTTTAATGTGCTCTACATTTGTTTTGTAGTAAGCTTTTGTCCATCTCTTACGGTTTAGCAGTTATTCAAAATTCAGTAAAATTCATCCGGAATAAACTACTCTTCAGAGACTATTCCCAGAAAATTCAAGATATAAATATTATTTGTCAGGAAAATATCTTTAATATACGAAATTTTAATCAAAATCGTTTGATCCATTTTTGAGAAAATCAAAATTTTCGAAAAAAGTTCCATGTAAAGGGTAGTTGGGGGTGGGGGGATTTTTCTCAAAATTTTCGTGTAGCATCCCTGGAAGATACTTAACTTAAATACCAAGCTTGGTATTTTACCGACTTTTCGTTTTTGAGTTATCGTGTTCACAGCATATGGACACACGGACACACACGGACCTTTTTGTGAAAATGCTCTTTTTGGATATTGGGGACCCTAAAATATATATTTCCGGAGAAATCTCGGTATCGAATTTTTGGGTGGAGTGCAATACTTTCTCTATACGCACTATGTACATAGTGCGTATAGAGAAAGTAAAAATGGCTTAGAATGTCTTTAAAACTGCTGCCCGAGTATAGAAATATCGATTTTTAGCAGCTCATTACTAGCGTTCTCAAGATTTAATGTCGCAAAAATCTGTAAAATCTCGAACTAATCACTTGACAGTACGACTCTGAGCTATCATTAACTACGTTCTTGGGTTATTTAGCCTACTCTAGAAGCTTCTTTTTTTAACTGTTCCAGTGGCTTAATGCGTAACTCGGGAAGCTACTATCCCAAAGGTCATGAGTTTCATTCCTGTCCTAGAGTAAATGTTTTTTATAATTATTTTTTTTCATTCCAGACGAAGTGCCGCGATACATGGCGTACTGGCACTTTAGAAGCTTATAGCCGCTATTTTGAAATTTCAATAAACAGGCCATAAGCCTCCCATCTCAAATTACATAAGTAATCTACAGATTGTGTGAAAACATTTCAGTATAGTTAATTAACATCCTGTATATAAACACACCAGGTGGTTCGCCTGTCCCTTATTTTCTGGTTTTATGCAACCCGCAGATTACAGTCTAACCTAACATCGTTCCCGAGAGATATCTTCTGCACACCAACATTACAGACATTGGTGCTTCAAATTATAGCTAAACAGTAGCGTATTTGGTTAACGCGCAGCATTAGTATGAGTTTCAAGATGCTCGATTGAGGTTTGAACTTTCCAAACCACCCCCCCCACTTTCTTTCTTCCTGTTTGGACACAAAGCTAGATGGGATATCGGAAAATGTTTTAACTTGCTTACTTGTTTATTTTATTGTTGTGCTCTTTATTTATGTTTATTCTAACTTTATCAGCTCAGTTACAGGAAATACAAATTTAAACGGAGCATTCTGAGGCACATTTATTCAGTTTGTTTTAAACATGCGGGTATTATTGCAATGTTTTAAAACTAACAAGTATTTCAGATAATTCTGCAGAGCCTGACCCCAATTTTCACAATATACTTAGGTTGACAATCACAAACTATGCCAAATACATTATTCAGCAATACTTTCAGTTGAGAAGAAAACTAGGTTTAATTCCTATAACTTAAACTTCTCAATATCCACCAATAAAGCGTTTCCGACATGAAACTTCATTTAGCCCAGCAGCTGTTCGAAATGATACCTTCTTCGGTGGTGCAGGTCTATGCGCGATGTTGCAATGTCAAAAAAATGAAATGGCGTGTTATTTATGGACGCTCTTTAACTGCTTTGGTTCTCAGCGTCCCATTCTATATTGGGCGTGAAAGATCGCTTAATTTTGCACAGAAGCCTCTCTTATCAGGCTTGAGGTTCTTTTACGTGCCGTAAATCTACGACACGGGACCCACAGCTTTACTTCCCTTCCGAAGGAAGCCATACTAAGGATTTTTACGCCCTAAAAAATCCATCATCCTCCGCCGGGTTTGAACCCGCGACCTTGGGTATATGAAGTTAGCATGGTAACCATTACACCACGGAGGGCGACATTCCAATGTCAACCTGGTACGTAGTAACATCTGGAGTGTGACGGACCTGCAGGACTCCCTGATTAATTGCTGAAGATAATTAAGGTTATGCGGCTATTGACTGTACACTGTTTGTTTCAAATGACCCCTGAAGCATAAGATCCTCTTCGCATTCGCGCTAAATTTGAACTAAAAGTCTACTCGTTATGCTTGGTTTGGAGCAGCAATCGACTCTTCTCAGGGCGTTTTAACGGGCTTGTTGGGCCCCACAGATCCAGACTGCCTGTAGACTTCTTAAATAGCATTATCTTTACCCTAGATTTGCATGGTTACCAAATGCTCAAATAACACGGTAGTTTCGACCTTGTTACATTCAGACCATGAAGTGTTGCTTACCTCCAAAAATAATACGGAACAGGTGAACCACCTGGGTAGAGTCTTTATTCCTTTGGGGATCCAGATTTCGTAGTATATTATTCGGCCATTAGGAGCACTCATGTAGTTGTTTACGAGGTTTTCTTGTTTCGGTCTGTTATTCATTATGGCGGTGGCTGCCAACATTAATAAAAAAATCTTATGTTTTTCATTCACATGACTTTCACTACATCTCTGCAACAAATTATTGTTAGAAAGCGTATGCTTCTATTTACTTCCTGCTAATCGAGAACAAATAGCAGATATAGTCTTATTACTTGCTTCCTTGTTAGTGGAAGCGAAATAAGGGAGTACCATAGATTAGCTGAAACCAATAACAAGGAATATCTCAAAAATGATCAACTCCACGAAACATATGTATAACATAAACTGTGTGTTTTAAGGAGCTCTACATTTTCTATTAAATAAGTTTTTACCCTCCTTTTACGGTTCACCAGTTGTGCAAAATTCCGCAAAGTTCATCCACAATAAACGACTTCCCAGAATCCTCAAGATATACCTATTATTTGTCACATGAATATCTTAAATATAACAGATTTTAATCAAAATCGTTAGTCATTTTTGAGAAAATCATGTTTGAATTTTTTTCCATGTAAAGGGTAGTTGGGGGCGGGGAGATTTTCTTGAAAATCTTCTTGTCGCACCCATTAAAAATACTGAACTTAAATACCTACCAAGTTTGGTATTTAACGGATTTTTCGTTTTTGGGCTATGCTGTCCAAAGGCACACATATACACACACACACACACACGTGCGCACGCGGACATTTTTCTAAAGATGCTTTTTTGGATTCAGGAGGTTTCCGGTTAAGTTTCGGTATCGAATTTTTGCGTGCAATACAATACCTTCTCTATACATATGTACATAGTACGTATAGAGAAAGTAAAAATCTTCACATGACTTCCTCTACATCTCAGCAACAAACTATTCTTAAAAAGCTTATACTTCTATTTAATTCAAGCTAATCACAAAAAATTAGCAGAAATAGTTTTATTACTTGCTTCCTTGTAAGTGGAAGCGAAATAAGGGAGTACCGTAGGTTAAAGTGATAGTCAAAAGCTGGTTGCTATGACACTGAAGTTCCTTACCATGTATGGACAGCAGTTAACAAATTCCTGTATGAGCGAAGCATAAGTTTTTCATAGTAGAAACCAAAAACAAGGAATGTCTCAAAAACGATGAACTCCACGAAAAAAAAATATATATATATAACATAAATTGTGTGTTTTGAAGTGCTCTACATTTTTGTGTAGTAAGTTTTTGTCTATCTCTTACGGTTTAGCAGTTAATCAAAATTCCGTAAAATTCATCCAGAATAAAGTAGTCTTCAGAGGCTACTCCCAGAAAACTCAAGATATACATTTTATTTGTCAGGTAAATGTCTTTAATTTACGATATTTTAATCAAAATCATTAGAGCCATTTTTTGAGAAAATCGAAATTTTCGAAAAAATTTCCATGTAAAGGGTAGTTTGGGGTGGGGGGATTTTTCTCAAAATCTTCGTGTCGCATCCCTGGAAAATACTAAACTTAAATACCAAGTTTGGTATTTTACCGTCTTTTCGTTTTTGAGTTATCGTGTTCAAAGACACACGGACACACACACATACAGACACGGACATATTTTTATTATAATAACTATAATCGTAACTATTATCATTATCATCATCACCATTATTACAATATTCGTACTGGTCGATCAATAAAAAATTACGGAAATGAATGAAATAATAAAAATAAAATTATAATTATAAAATAGTTTAAATAGTGTCAAATAGCAGCACTTATTTATTTGCTGCTGATCTAGTCTTTAATATGAGTGGAGCAAGCAATGAGGCATACAAATGTATTAATTGAAATACCAGTGGCTGTGCTTAAACCAGGATGAAACATATATTCTAAAAAATATTGTGGTTATTAAGATAAAAAGGAGATGTTAAATTGTGTGTTTATCGAAATATAGTCTTAAATGGGAATTTCATATAGATAAGTTTTCACCAGAATTTCTAAAGGAATTTTTATTATAAGAAAATTGGTACACGAGGTCAAAC
This sequence comes from Hymenopus coronatus, assembly GCA_030762935.1. Lineage (NCBI taxonomy): Eukaryota > Metazoa > Arthropoda > Insecta > Mantodea > Hymenopodidae > Hymenopus > Hymenopus coronatus. The sequence goes on from CM060881.1 coordinate 133,907,463, forward strand.
CTGCTAAAACTTGTTGATATCTATAGTCTTCTGAGGACCTGGTTCACTCTAATACATTAGCATAACTTTCTCTACCTGTTTCACAAACAAATATTCTTATAAGAGATTATTCTTTTACCCACATCAACATAGTGGAGATAAACATTAGCAGAAATTATTTACTTGCTTATAAGTAGAAGGTAAATAAGGGAGCACACTAGAGGCAGTCAAATTTTTTAAAGGCTATCACTATGTGAAACAATTGAAATTTGGTTCTCTTTGCGTGGCTAGGAATAAAACAAAACAGATATGAAACGAAATATGACTTCCCGTTTGAGCAATTTTTAAGCAGTTTAAAATTAAAACCAATAATAATAAATGACTTGGAAACGGTTAACTCTACATAAAAATTGTGTATGACATAAAATAGTGTTTTAACGAGATCTATCGTTTTGGTGTGATAAGTATTTGTCTATCTCTTACGGCTTACCAGTTATACAAAAATCATCCGGAACAAAGAGGTTCTTTGAGGTTATTCACAAAAAATTCAAGTGTACTCCTTTTGTTATGAAAATATCTTAAACATATGGTATTTTAATCAAAATTGTGACAGCTATTTTTGAACAAATAAAAATATTCTAAAATTTTCTAACAATATTCCATGTAACGATGAGTTGGAATGGGGAGATTTTGTTGAAAATCTTCGTGTCGCATCTTTGCGACCAATAGTACCAATTTTGCTATTTATACTGCCCATAGGAACCAACACACACACACATACACACACGGACATTTTTATAAATCGTTTTTTTGTTTTTGAATTCACGGAGTCTCAAATATCGGTGTGGTCTAATCTCAGTATCGAATTTTTAGGTTAATGCAATACCTTTTTTCTCTCTATGTGCATTGTACATATGTGCTAGAGAAATTAAAAATATAAATTGTGAAAAAAGGGCAATTAATTTTATGTGCATTAAGGAATTTTATAACTCTTTGTAAAACGCTATTTAAACACTTAAATATTTTAAGAGTTGTACAAACATAGGACATGGAAATTATTTTGTATACGAAAACATTGATAATATTTCATTAAGTATATATATACCACCAGGAATGCAAACAATTGAAGTTAAATTATATAAAAATACTACTGACACATTTTTCTGAATAAGATAAAAACTTTATAATAATTTGCCTTATCACATACAGATTACGAATTATGATAAATTTCAAGCTTAAGTGGAAATGTTATTGATTTTGTTTTTATACAATATCAAATAATATTTTAACTACGTAATACATTCAACAAAATGCTTATTCTATTCTCTTATGGCTCTGAATTATTGGTATAAGAGGTTGTATATATAACCATTTGACATGAATTGTAAATGTTTCTGTAAATATTAAATAAATATATAAATAAGGAATATCAAATTCATTACACGGAACATCATGTATTTACCTAAAGCCTAAAATACTATAGAATATCTATGAATAAATGAACCTTAAGAGCAGACAAGAATTAATATGCAGGACGTTAAATAATGACGGTTTATAACACAATATTATGTTCGTAATTAAAATAAACGATGTAACGCTTTTAAGAAGTATTGCATGCCTCATGCTTGCTACTTACAGCCCCCATTTTGATGAAAAATTCCTTAAATGCCAAACCCCTGAGGTATTTTACCAACCCTCACAACAGGCATGCGCATAGCAAGGGGTAAGGGTTTGTATGTTGAGTATTTCGCAAAGAGATTAAGGGAAAAGCTGTTGTACTGGTTTTGCCTTTCGCTACATATTTATCATGATTAAATTTGTTCCATATAATATTTCAGGTATGTAACTTATACAGTTTACTCCATTTATCATAAAATAAATAAGGATTATAAAGAGTGTGAGAAAGATTCCGGATTTTCACGTGCTACGTTTTAATTTTCTTAAAAGTCCTGGCTAAGGTATTTATATTGATATCAGTATTTCAGATTTCAGCATATTTTTAATTTCTCTACCGAGTACTAGGTACAGAAGGCATTGTATACCATCCAAAAATTACATACCAAGATTTCACGGGAAATACATGTTTAGAAAACCCTCGAATCCAAAAAAATATGATTTTTAGAAAATGTTGAATAACTCAAACACAAGTAGTCAAATACCAAAATTCATAATAGTTAAGTATCTTCTAACGATGCGACGCGAAGATTTTTCAAGAAAATCCCAACCCTGAAACTACTGAAAGAATGTTCGAAACGTTTGATGTTCTCAAAATTGGCTCTAAGGAGTTTGGTTAAAATACCATAAATTTAAGATATTTTCTTGACAAATGAAATGCATGTTTTGAATTTTCTGGGAATAGCCCCTGAAGTCCTCTTCATTTTGAATGACTTTTGCAAAATTTTTGAAATATTTTCCATGTAAAAGGTAGTTTAGCCATGTTGGACTTTGTCGAAAACCTATCATCCTTGATGGAAATTCAACATAAATACCTGATTTTCCTTTTTGAATTATGCTGTTCACACACAGATACACACACATGAGGATCTTTCTCCATTATTTTTTTTTTGTTTTTTTTCTCTAGCAGCTAGAGAAGGCATTGTATTCCACCCAAAAATTCGATATTGAGATTGAGGTCCACTAAGTGCGAAAAAAAAAAATTAGAAAAAAGTGCGCGGGTGTGCAGATGTGTCTGTCTGTCTCTATGTGTGTATGTGTGCGTGTGTGTATGTGCGGCGAGCGGTCTGACGTGACATTCAGATTTTTAAAGGGTACGTCTCCATGTGAAGGCTTTCCATAACCACGAGAACAAGAACTATAAATCTTCCCATTTTAGAAAAGTATAATCATTTCAAAATTCAAATAAATTTCAAGGGAATGGTTAACTCCACAAAAGTATATTTGTCATAAATTGCACTTGAATGGATCTGTATTTTGTATCTAAGAAGATTATTTTCTGTCTTTCTAAAAGTCATTCAGAATGAACAGGACTACAGAAAGTTCTGTGTATACATATTTTTAACAAAGGTTAGGGCTAGTTATGAAAAAGTTATTAGAGCCTGTTTTGAGAAAATCATACATATCAAATTAAAATATCAAGTTTGATATTTCATCATCTTGGTTTTTTATTAATGGTGCGATCTCCTCAAAACATGTATTTCCAGTGAAACTACGGTATCGAAAGTTCGGGAGGAATGCAATACTTCTACTTATTAAAGTAATCAGTTGAGAAAGTGAAGCAAAAGGTGTATAATAAGTGTTGAGATTTTCATCTACCATTGTCACATTTGTAACAGATGGCCAACTGCCCCGTACTTACGTGTGAACTCTATGTGCGTTAAAAGTGTTGCACAACTCAACGAGGCTATTTCAAGTTAAAACGCATCAGTGGAGAACTGCCGGGTTTTAACTTGAAATAACCCCATTTTTACCATGTACATAGTGTATACAGAACGCATTGTACTACACCCAATTCGATACCTAGATTTCACCGGAATACATGTTTTGAGAACCCTGAACTCCTCCCCCACAAAAAAAAAAAAAAAACATTTTACTCTCCCTATACAGTACATAGTACGTAGGCAGAGCAGGTATTCACTCTACCCAAAAGTTCGATATCGATATTTCACCCGAAATACACGTTTTAGGGCCGCAATATCCCAAAAAACCATTTTTAGAAAAAGGTTGGTGTGTGTGTGAACACGATAACTCAAAAACGAAAAGTCAGTAAAATACCAAACTTAGTATTTAAGTTCAGTATCTTCCAAGGGTGCGACACGAAGATTTGTAAGAAAAATCCCCTTATTCCCCTACTACCCTTTACATGGACAATTTTCGAAATATTGATTTTCTCAAAAATGGCTCTAACGATTTTTATTAAAATCTGTAATATTTAAGATATATACATGAGATATAAAATGTATATCTTGAATATATTCTAGGAATAGCTTCTAAAGACCTATTTACTCGAGATGAATTTTTCTGAATTTTGCATAACTGGTAAACCGTAAGCGATAGAAAGAACCTTATTGCACAAAAATATAGCTCTTGTTAAAACACACACTTTATGATATATATATATATATATATATATATATATATATATATATATTTTTTTTTTTTTTTTTTTTTTTTTTTTTTTTTGACGATTTGACCATTTTCGAGATATTTCTGGTTAAAACACGCAATTTAGGTCCCAATAATCTTTTTGTGGAGTTGACCATTTCCAAGATATTCCTTGTTATTGGTTTCAGTTTTAAAATACTTAACTTTTATCATGCGTTGCAGCTAAGTTCTGCAACTGCTTTAACGCACGAAGAGGGATTAAAAATTATATTAATTTTAAGGATTAAGTACCTTTATTAAATCATCCCTTACGAATAGAATTTATTTTATTCCTTCAAGCAATTTGTATAGGTTTAATTAGGGGTTATATATCTTTAAGATTTTTTTTTTTTTTGGGTAGTTTAACGTCCTTTAACCTAGTTGGTCATATGGGACGATGAATGAAATTGGTGAAATGATGCTCAAATTATCTTGGGGTCCATGGAGATTGAAGTTACTCGACATTCCTCTTCTCAAGATAAGGGAAAACCCCCTAAAAAACCTTATCCGGGTAACTCACCCTAAGCGAAATTCGAACTCAGATCTGTTGAATGTGAAGCAAACACGCTACCACCAAGCTACCCAAGTGGTTTATTAATGTTCTTTACTTAATTTATTTAGGCGGCAAATACGTGGCAGTTGGGCCGCCAGTTAATTATTACAAATAAAAGTATAGCAGGTACTTTAATATCCACTTTTTAGCAAACAAAATACGAAAATTTTGGTACAGTCGAGATTAATAGTCCTTTCGCCACTGAAAAGCCTCTCTTTACTGACGATTAGGGCAATAAGGCAACTTCTAACCTATATTATAAAACTCTGATGTGTTCCATTCACATGACTTTCTCTACAACTCTGCAATAAATTATTGTTAAAAAGCTTATGCTTCTATTTACTTCCTGCTAATCGAGAAAAAATTAACAGAAATAGTCTTATTACTTGCTTCCTTGTAAGTAGAAGCGAAATAAGGGAGTACCATAGGATAAAATGATAGTCAAAAGATGGTTGCTATGTGACTGAAGTTCCTTTGTTTGTTTGGACACGAGCTCACAAAGTCCTGTGTGAGAAAAGTATGTTTTTATAGCTGAAACCAAAAACCAGGATTATCTCAAAAACTATCAACTCCACGAAAAAAATGTATATAGCATAAATTGTGTATTTTAACGTGCCCTACATTTTTGTGTAGTAAGTTTTTGTCCATCTCTTACGGTTTAGCAGTTATTCAAAATTTAGTAAAATTCACCCAGAATAAACTACTCTTCAGAGGCTATTCCCAAAAAATTCAAGATAAAGATTTTGTTAGTCAGGTAAATATCTTTAATATACGATATTTTAATCAAAATCGTTAGAGCCATTTTTGAGAAAATCAAAATTTTCGAAAAAAGTTCCATGTAAAGGATAGTTGGGGTTGGGGGGATTTTTCTCAAAATCTTCGTGTCGCATCCCTGGAAGATACTAAACTTAAATACCAAGTTTGGTAGTTTAGCTACTTTTCGTTTTTGATTTATCGTGTTCACAGACACACACACACACACACACACGGACCTTTTTCCGAAAATGCTTTTTTTTAGATAAAGGGAACCCTAAAACATATATTTCCGGTGAAATCTCGGTATCGAATTTTTTGGGTGGAGTATGCAATACCTTCTCTATACACTATGTACATAGTGCGTATGGAGAAAGCAATAATTTACAATACCTGGATATTAGAACACGAATATGTTGAAGCCATAATAAAATATATTACAATGGCAATGAGTTTCCAAGGTGTTGTTACTTAGACAGTGTGTGTGTATGTGTGGAAAAAAATTGATGGTATATTCACATGACTTTCTCTATCCAGTCTTGCACAAATATTCTTACAAAAGCTTATGCTTGAACCTTTGTCTCGTTACGCAATATAACTGTTTAAAAACGATTTAGTATACAATTATTCGTTCTGGATACAAGTGGGAAATAATAACACTTGAAAAACATATAAGTATTTAAAAGTTTAAACCAATAACAAAGAATATCTCGGGGTTGGTTAACATTACATAAGCTTTGACAAGAGTTATAGAAAAATTAAACAAAATGCATTACGAATGAAGAGTGCTTCAAAAACTATTCAGAAAATTCTAGATAAATATTTTCTTTATCATAGACACATCTTAAACATAACATTTAAATCAAAGCCATTAGATATATTGCTAAAAATGAAAAATAATTGTAAATAACTTCTGTGCAAAGGGTGATATAACATATTTCAAGAAGTCGAATTTTATAGAAATTATCAGGCCATATTAAGGAAGCTCTGTTCAATAGGGTGTAACTTGCGTGCTTACTAAATTAGTTAAACGTGAAAATTTCAACTTCTGTATTGAGATATGAAAGCGCCAATGAACCAAAGGTAAATTTCCAAATTTTCGAGTTTAAGCTTTTCCTCTTTTTATTTTTAATTGTCATCTAATGACTACTATATTACTGTAACACGTCTGGGTGAAATAAATAAACCCATTGAGCTCTCACAACTGTTTAAGAATTATCCTCTTGTTTTTAAATCATCCCTTATCTATATGATTTATTTCATTCCTTCAATCAATTAGTATGTGTTTAATTAGGTGTAATATATTTTAAAGATATCTTTATTCATTTATAAATGTTATGAACACATATGTATTTAAAAGAAATTTATGCCAATTTTTCCGAGTTTTTTTTCTGGAATTTAAAACGAGACACGAAATGTGTCATGGAGCATTTTAAGTGCAGAGTCTTATACAGTAAAATTAAAAAAAAATTAAAGGACTTTTCAAAAAAGTAGCAATGGCATTTGAATAATTGCGGCGTTCAAAATGCTCCGACGGTAATCTCCCAAACTGAACTAAGGTGTTAAATTCATTTTAAATATAAAGACAAAAAAATAGATAAGTGAAATGTTTGACCAAATGGATATCCTTAATAAAAAATCTGAGGTGTTCCATTTATATGACTTTCTCTACATCGCTGTAACAAAGTATTGTTAAGAATAATATTCTTCTATATACTTTATGATAATAGAGATAAACATCGCAGAAATTGCTTTAATTACTTGCTTATTTGTAATTAGAAGGAAAATAATGGGAATTCACTCGCTAAAACAATAGTTAAATATTTTAAATGCTGGTTGCCATATGGTTGAAATCCGTTTCTATGCCGGGACAGAAGTTTACATCTTACCGTGTGAGAAAAGATAAAAGAGTTTTAAATCTGAAACAAATATCTAGGAATATATATGAAATGGTCAATTCCACGAAAAGAACGTATATGATATAAATTGTGTATTTTAACGTGATCTACATTTTTTGTGCAGTAAGTTTTTATCTATCTCTTACGGTTTACCAGTTGCGCAAAATTCAGCGAAATCCATTCAAAATAAAGAGCTCTTTAGAGGCTATTCCCAGAAAATTCAAAATGTCCATTTTATGTGCCATATAAATATCTTTAATATACTGTATTTTAATCAATGTCATTAGACCCATTTTTGAGAGAATCTAAATTTTCAAAAATTTTTCCAGGTAAAGGGTAGTTTGGGGTGGGGGGATTTTCCTCACAATCTTGGTGTCGCATCTCTGGAAGATACTAAACTTAAATACCAAGTTTGGTATTTTACCGAATTTTCGTTTTTGTGTTATCGTGATCACAAACACACACACACACACACACATACACGGGCCTTTTTCTGAAAATGCTTTTTGGATACAGCGGACCCTAAAACATATATTTCTGGTGGAATCTCGTTATCGAATTTTTGGTTGGAGTGAAATAGCTCCTCCATAGGTACACTATGCACACAGTAGTGTAGAGAAAGTAAAAATATTGATTTTAGATATTTCACTGCTGACCTAGGTTAATACCTACGGTTTGCGTGTATAGTAGACGATTGTCGATTCTGCGACGGTCTTCACGTTCACCACAATTGCGCGGGATAAGCTGCGGGTGAAATGCTGTCGTCCCACTTTGCTTCAGAATTTCCCAAAGGGGTCGACAGTTGCGGCAATATCGATTCTCCCACACGCAATTGATGTATGTGACAAAAATACCGATTATTCTACTTTAACTTTTGTAGCACAGTTTTAACCGAAGAGACCGCAACTCGTATTATGCACATATGTAGTGTGTAGAGAAGGTATTGTATTCCACCCAAAAATTCGATACCGAAATTTCACCGGAAATATATGTTTTGGGACTTCCTGAATCCAAAAAAGCATTTCTAGAAAAAGGTCCGTATGTGTGTGCGTGCGTATGCGTGCTTGTGTGTCTGTGGACAGCATACTCAAAAACGAAAAGTCTATTAAATACAAAACTTGGTATTTAAGTTCGGTATCTTCCAAGGATGCGACACGAAGATTTTCAAGAAAATCCCCCACCCCCAACTACCCCTTACATGGAAAATTTTCCGAAGATTTTTATTTTCTCAAAAATGGCTCCTACGATTTTGATTAAAACATTGCGTATTTAAGACATTTACATGGAAAATAAAATGTATATCTTGAATTTTCTGGCAGTAGCCTCTGATGACATTTTTATTCTGAATAAATTTTCCGGAATTTTGAATAACTAGTAGACCATAAGAGATAGACAAAAACTTATCACATAAAAAATCTACAGCTCGTTAAAACATACAATTTATGTTATATGCATGTTTTTCCTGGAGTTGACCATTTTTAAGATATTACTTGTTATTGACGTCAGTTTTAAAATAATACTTTTCTCATACGGAAACTGTCAACACCTGACCACGCAAAAGAATAGGATTTCTATACCATAGCAACCACATTTTAAAACATTTGCCTGTCGGTTTAGCCTAGTGTATCCCCTTATTTCCCTTCTACCTATAAAGAACTAAGTAATAAAACCGTTTCTGCTAATGTTTATCTCGATTAGCATGAAGTAGATAGAAAAATAAGCTTATTAACAACAATTTGTTACAGAGAGGTAGAGAAAGTAATACGAATGGAACACATCAAATTGCTTTTAATACTCTTGCCTTCTCTATGCAATTAATTATACGTCAAGACGTATTTTGAAGACCGGTAATAAAACTATTTTGTTCTGGAATGTTCACAAAGGGTTAAGAAAAATTCTGGTGTGTAACTTTCCTCTACTCACTGTTCTAACAGAAGCTTAGTCTTCTATCTGCTTCGTTATAATAGGTATAAACATTTGCATTGTACATTACAATGTACGTAGTGTATAGAGCAGGTATTGTATTCCACCCAATAATTCGATACCGAGATTCCACCGGAAATACATGTTTTGAGACTCCCTGAATAAAAAAATCTGATGTGTTACACTCACATGACTTTCTCTAGCTATTCTACAAACTTTTTACGAAAGATAATGCTTCTTTTAACACCATGCGAATCGAGATAAACATTATCAGAATATTATTACTTAGTTCCTTATAAATAGAATGAAACTAAGGCAATGCAATAGGCTAAAATGATAGTCAAATGTTTTAAAAGCTGTCGTTATGCGATTGTCACTGCAAATCGCTTCTTTGTTTGGTCAAGAGTAGAACAAAAGAAAAATGGACACCTCCGTCTGAGAAAAGTATAAGTACTTCGCAATTGAAATAATAACAAGGAATACCTCGAAAACGGTAAGCTCCACGAAAAAAATGTATATGACATATCTTTACAAATCTACATTTTTTGTATAGTAAGTTTTTATCTATCTCTTACGGTTTACTAGTTATGCCAAATTAAGAAAAATTCATCCAGAATAAACAAGTCTTTAGTAGCTATTCCCAGAAAATTAAAGATATACATTTTATTTGTAATTGAAAAGGCTTTAATTTTTGGTATTTTGATCAAAATCATTTGAACCATTTTTAAGAAAAACATTTTTTTTCGAAAAATTTTCCATGTGAAGGGTAGATTTTCTTGAAAATCTTCATGTCGCATTCTTGAAAGATACCAAACTTAAATACCAAATTTGGTATTAACCGTCTTTTGGTTTTTGAGCTATGCTGTCCACAGACACACACACACAGACTTGTTTCTGAAAATGTTTTTTTTGAATTTAGGGGGCCCTAAAACATATATTTCCGGTGAAATCTCGACATTGAATCTTGGGTGGAATACAATACTTCTCTATTCCTTTGTACACTGTAAATACTGGACTAGAGAAACTTAAAAAAACATTTTAGAAACATGCCTGTGTGTCCGTGTGTGTTTGTGTGTGTTTGTGTGTGTGTGTGTGTGTGTGTTGGGGAGGGGTCAGAAGATAGGCTTACCCGCTGTAGTCTGAGGTATTTTAATTGTAGCACCAAGAAACGCTTACTTGAATTTCTCCTTCAAAAACTGGTCCCCTCACCCTTAAACCTATAACGTTGGAGTGTACAACATAATTATGTAGATGGTAGTTACCTAACGCTTGTTTCTAAAACTATTTCATAGGAACAGTTGAATGCGCCTCTACACCGTCTGCTGACATGTGGTCTGCAGTTATTCATTTAAAGCGTTAAATCGACTGTCAATATATAGCTGATGTTATATTTATTATTCATATAATACTCGTTTATGTTTAGTTATTTGGTAAATATTCGACATATACACAAAATACCAACCATTACAGCATGCGCACGAATTTGTCTATAAATCCATCGATCGCAGTTATTCTCATTCGATTTTCCGAGCGGCCCATTTTCTGCATAATTAACAAAATTGTTTTATAATGGCTTTTAATTTTTTTTTTTTTTTTTGGTCCTATACTATCTTGTCCAATCATTTACTCACAATACCTTCTTCTTTAGCCGTAAGAATACTTAATATAAGATTCCAGAGTGTTCTATTACTTCGCTTCGTTTATTAGTTAACCACATATATCAACCACCATATAATTTGGTTTAATAACTTACAAGGTTCAGTAATCCTGTCACTTTTGTTTCTCATTGGTTAATCCATCCAAAGACCGCAGAAGAGGTTATCCTTAACGACCCGAACCCTTCAACTACCGGAAACAAATGACAATGCTGTTCGTTCACTGCTGCCAGTCAAAAACTCCAGTAATCGTCTGTGATTTGCCACTACATACTTCCGAATGCGTCCCTCTACGATCTACGTGTTACGGTAAACGCCGGAAAATTCATAAGGCACGCTAAATTAGTTTAACCTCAAGAAAAATATCATTCTGTACTTAGTTTGCGAAACATCCAGATTTCAAATATCTCTCTGAAATTAATTCTAAATATACAGGTTCCCATAATAATTATTTCCTTTAAGAGCAATGATATTGATGAAGTAGAAAACGTTTTATATGTTACAGTAATTCGTATTCCAAATTATAATACGATGTTCAGATATGAAAATTCAATGTATAGAAAATATCTGAAAAAAATTGCTGTTCTTATCTTTCTGAGACTTTAGTAGGGGGGGGGATTAAGCCTTAAAACTTGAAATTATCAAAACAAATAAGAAAATAGCAGTCAGATGACAAAACGGATTTTTAACAATCGAAACAAAATGTCTCTTATTTTCTGCTCACTAAAGGCAGGAACTATATAGGTTCGGGTTCACTAATAATTATGATGATGATAGTAATAATATTAATAATAATAATAATAATAATTGAAACATTGATATTTCATACTCGATAACTCATTTATTCTTCTATTTGAAACAAATGTTTTTTAAAAATAATTGGTGCAAGTCTCTCCTAACCATTTGTTTCAAATAAAAAAAATGATTTATCGAGTACGACATATCAATGTTCTGGATAGGTAGAATCAGACTGAAACATTCAATGTCATAGCAGGGATTTGAACCGATCTCTAGCCGGTTGCTCTGCCACTGAGCTATCATGGCAACTTTTATTTTCTTTCAACTGACTTGCATGTTTCCTGGTAAACCACAAGGTGCTCTCAAATTATTTTGAGATGACAACCCCAATGGCGACCTACAATGTTGTAAGTACTTAAGTCCCAGGATTCATAATATAGCCAACTAATATGGTCAATTGGTATTAGTTTAATTGTTTTTTCACACAAGCCGTGTGTAGGACAGGAGTTGGATAGGTAGAGTCAGACTGTCATTGAATGCTTCAGTCTGACTCTACCTATCCACTCCTGTCTACACACGGCTTGTGTGAAAAAACAATTAATCCAATATCAATATTCTAATTATATATATATATATATATATATATATATATATATGTGTGTGTGTGTGTGTGTGTGTGTCTTTTGCCTGTTCACTACACCTTGGGCCGCGCCGTGGCCGAGTGGTTAGACCACCCGCCTCTTACTTAGACGGCCCGGGTTCGATCCCAAGCTACCGCATGTGAGATTTGTGGTGGACAAAGCGGCTCAGGGGCGGGTTTTCTCCAGGTTCTCACTTCCCCAGTGCTCCATCTTCACTTCATGCATCGCCTGCGGTGACACAAGTAGTTAAAGTGGACATTAAACACTACTAAAAGAAAAAATACACAATTGTGTATGACCTATATGTTGTATCCTGTAACTTGTGATATATTTATGATTTCAGACATGGACAACTTAACTGTTACTTAAATACTTACTTTCTTTTATTTGTTAAATTTTACTTACAATTTAATTCATGCAGTAGCTAAGTATGAGCTGGAAGTTATTGATTTTAGGCCAATAACCTGGCGTGGATATTCGATCAATCGGCAGTCGCCATCAACGTCAATTTTGGTGACCTTGCTACCATTATCACCTGCAGTAATTAATTTTATTTTCGCGTAAGTACTGAGTACTTCTTTTAAAAGCTGGTTGCCATGAGGTTGAAATCTGTTTCTTTGCATGATCAGGAGTTTACAAATTCCCGTAAGAGAAACGTTTCAAGCATTCTAAAACTGAAACCAATAACAAGTTATATAGGTATATCTCCGAAAAGATCAACTCCATGAAAAAAAAAAAAAATACTCTTATTACTTGCTTCCTTGTAAGCAGAAACGTAATAAGGGAATACCATAAGTTAAAGTGATAGTCGAAAGCTAGTTGCTATGTGACTAAAGTTCCTTTGTTTATATGGACAGGAGAGAAAAGTATAAGTTTTTAAAGCTGAAACCAATAACAAGCAATATCTAAAAAATGACAAACTCCTCGAAAAAAATGTATATGACATATATTGTGCGTTTTATCGTGATCTACATTTTTATGAAGTACGTTTCTGTCTATCTGTTACGGTTTATCACTAACGGAAAATTCAATAAAAACCATCCAGAATAAAGAGGTCTTTAAAGGCTATTCCCAGAAAATTCATGATATATATTTTATTTGGCATGTAAATATCTTAAACATAAGAGATTTTAAACAAAACCGTTAAAGCCATTTTTGAGAAAATCAAAATTTTCGAAATGTTTAACCATGTAAAGGGTAGTTTGGGGTGGGGGGATTTTTTTTTTTAAAAACCGTCGTGTTGCATTCTTGTATGATACTAAACTTAAATATCGAGTTATCGTGTTCACAGACACACAGGCACACACGCCGACATTTTTCTTAGAATGCTTTTTTTTTTAGATACATGAGACCCTCAAACGTGTATTTCCGGTGAAATCAGTATCTAATTTTTGGGTGGAATGTAATACCTTCTCTACCTACTGTGTAGGTAAAACGTAGATTCGTGCTAGAGAAAGTAAATATGCTTTGTTTAGATACGAGGGCTCTAAAACGTATATTTCCGGTGAAATCTCGGTACCGAATATTTTACTTTCTCTACCTATGTACCAGGCTGCGCCGTGGCCGAGTGGTTAGACCACTCGCCTCTCACCTAGACAGCTGAAGTTCGATCACAAAGGACCGTATTTGAGATTTGTGGCGGACAAAGCGGCAAAGGAAAGGGTTTTCTTCAGGTTCTCGGTTTCCCCCCGACATGGCATTCCACCGGTGCTCCATCTTCATTCCATGTATCACCAGTATCATCGCCTGCGGTGCCACAAGTAGTAAAAGCGGGCGTTAATCACTACCAAAAGAACTAACCATGTTCCATGTACTATGCAGTAAGAGTAAAAATCTGATGTGTTCCATTTGCATGACTTTCTCTATAGCACTGGAAAAAAAAATACTATTAAAAATCTTATGCTCCTATTTACTTCATGATAATCGAGAAAAAAATAACAGAAATTCTTGCTTCATTGTAAGTAGAAGCAAAATAAGGGAATACCATAGGTTAAAGTATTAGTCAAAAGCTAGTTGCCATATGATTGAAGTTTCTTTGTTTGTATGGATAGGAGTTAACAAATTCCTGCATGAGAAAAGTATAAGTTTTTCAAAACAGAAACCAATAACAAGAAATATCTAAAAAGCGAAAAAAATGTATATTACACTAATTGTGTGTTTCAACGTGCACTACATTTTTTGTGTGATAAGTTTTTGTCCATCTCTTACAGTTTAGCAGTTATGCAAAATTCCGTAAAATTCCTCCAGAATAAAGTAATCTTTAGAGGCTATTCCCAGAAAATTCAAGATATATATTTTATTTGCCAGGTAAATATCTTTAATATACAATATTTTAATCAAAATCGTTAGAGCCATTTTTGAGAAAGTCAACATTTTTGAAAAGAGTTCCATGTAAAGGGTAGTTAGGGGTGGGGGAATTTTCTTGAAAATCTTCCTGTCGTATCCTTGAAAGATAACAAAACTAAATCCGAAGTTTGTTTTTAACGAACTTTTCGTTTTTGAGTATGCTGCCCATAGACACACACACATACACAGACACACACGAACATTTTTCTAAAATTGTTTTTTTTAATTCAGGAGATTTCAAAACATGTATTTTCGGTGAAATCTCGGTATCGAATTTTGGGTGCATTACACTCTATACACTATGTAGATAGTATGTGTAGAGAAAGTAAAAAAATGAGCCGTCAACTGTTGATAAAGTGCTACAGCAAGTTAATGCTCATCCAGATACGCCTGATTTCAGAGGATTCACATTTTATAAAATTGTGTGTCAAACTGAATTTGAATTTATAAAAAGAGACCGAAAAATTGCTTAGTTGCTCTATTCGTTTTGCATTACATGCCACATTTTTATTTTCTCTACACTACTATGTACGTAGTGTACAGAGAAGGTATTGTATTGCACCCAAAATTCGATACCGAGATTTCACCGGAAATACATGTTTTGGGTCCCCCTGAATCCAAAAAAAGCATTTTTGGAAAAAGTTCCGTGTGTGTGTATGTGTCTGTCTGTGGACAGTATAGCTCAAAAACGAAAAGACCGTTAAATACCAAACTTGGTGTTTAAGTTTGGTATCTTCCAAGGATGCGACACGAAGATTTTCAAGAAAATCCTCTCACCCCCAACTACCCTTTAATGGAACTTTTTTCAAAAATTTTGATTTTCTCAAAAATGGCTCTAACGATTTTGATTAAAATATTGTATAACAAAGATAGTTGCCTGACAAATAATATGTATATCTGGAATTTTCTGGGAATAGGCTCTGAAGATTACTTTATTCTGGAAGAATTTTACGAAATTTTGTATAATTGCTAAACCGTAAGAAATGGACAAAAACTTGCCACACAGAAAATGTAGAGCACATTAAAACACACAATTTATGTTATATAATTTTTTTTCGAGGAGTTGATCGTTTTTGAGATTTTCCTTATTTTTGGTTTCTGCTTTAAAAACTTACTTTTCTCATACAGGAATTTGTTAACTCGTATCCATACAACAAAGGAACTTCAGTGACATAGCAACCAGCTTTTGACTTCACTTTAACCTATGATACTCCCTTATTTCGCTTCTACTTACAAAGAAGCAAGTAATAAGACTATTTCTGCATGAAGTAAATAGAAGCATAAGATTTTTAACAAAAATTTGTTACACAGAAGTAGAGAAAGTCATGTGAATGTAACACATCAGATTTATTGCCTGGGTTTTGTTTTGGAGCGTAGCAGCCTAGGGTGAATTCGATTTTGAAATTTCACCGGAAGCACGTGTTTAGAAACCTCCTGCACCCCCCTCCCAAATTAGAAAATGAATCATAGCATAACTAGAAATGCAAATGCTGAATAAATATCAAAGTAGGTACTCGTATTTAAGTTCAAAACCTGCCAACGATGTGCCACGAAGAATTTCAAGAAGGTACCCCAACCCCAAACTCGCTTTACATTAAAAAGTTTTCAAAATTACTTATTTTCTCAACGATTTTGATTAAAATAACATCTATTAAATATGTTTACATGAATATTGAAATTCACTTCATGGCTTTTCTGGAAATTAAATAATTTTGCGTAAGAAGAATTAGACGAAAATGTATTGCGCAGAAGCTGAAGATCTCTCTATGAACACAATTTATTTCAATTAGATAACTATTTTGTGGCATCAGCCATATTCCTGAAATTGGATTTGTTTTATACCTGTTGATTTTTAATTTGTTACTCGCGATGATGTCTTGAAAACGGTATAGAATTTTAATGCATTATATATGGCGTCCAGTTATAAAACATTTCACTATCACTATTCCCTCTGTGTATTGTAACTATTTCCGGAAAAGTTTATCTCAGTTGAAATGAAATTGGCGTAAGAATAATCTGTATACGCATTAATAAGCGATTATGGGTACAAAAGTAATGTGAATGCATCACACAAGATTTTTATAAAGCTAGAATCGGCTGAAAAAGCCTCATGCGGGATAGAATATTAATATTATTGTCATTATTATTGTTGTTGTTTTAAATATCCTCATGCTGGATAGAATATTAAATGTATTATTATTTTATTAATAATAGTATTATTAATAATAAAAATAATAATAACAACTACGATCGATAATTACCTACTATTTCTATTCTTCACTATCATGAAGAGAAATAAAGAAAGAAGGAAGGAAAGAAATAAAGAGAGAAAGAAGGAAGGAAGGAAAGAAAGAAAGAAACAAACAAAGCATGTGTGCAATGAACATGACGTAAGTGCATTGGAGAGTCTTGGAAGACTGACATTTTCAAACACTTTCATTCCCCAAAAGTGCAGTTGTGGCACTGTCGCAATATACTATTTATGTACAATTGTGTTGCAGTGAATAAATTCTTTTGTACCTATATGTTTTTGGAACATATGAAATGTCATTCCAAGATTTTTTTAAAATATTTGCCTAATTCTTTATACTTATATATAAATAATTCATCATAATATAAATTAAACATTTCATTTCACGTACGTACTATGTACTTAGAAAAATGTCCGTATGTATATCCGTTTTGTGTGTGTGTGGGGGGGGGCAGTATAGCTGAAAAACGAAATGCCTGTTAAATACCAAACTTGCATTTAAGTTCAGTATTCTATGCTTTGATTTAGGGTGTCTCAATACATATATTTACGGTGAAATGTCGGTATCGAATTTTTGGGTGTAACACAATATCTTCTCTATCCACCATATACATTGTACATACGTGCTAGAGGAATTAACAAATGTATATTTGAGCAACATTTAAAACTTTCTTGACCGCTCGGTTATCGTCCCCCAGGTCATCTACAAGACAGACCGGCGCGATTATGTGTTGAAAGCTAGAGGAACCCTCCAATACATGACGGATCGACAGATCTTTTTTACATAGGGAAAGGTAGGAACAGAGTCCCGGTTGAAATGATAACTGTGTGAAAATTGCGATAGCCAATACGTAATTAACCAAAATTACATCCTCACGTCGAAATGTAGGAGAGGAAGTTACTCAGTTTGTTGGAATGTCCGTTACTGCTCTAATCTTGTTGCCGCGGAGAGGTCATGTCTTCGTGATAGCACGAACAAGCTTAAAGTCTTCCGATGTTACACAAGAAATTGCAACACTGGCTTCTGTAAGTGTATATATAACGCACAGAAACAAAATCTGATGTGTTCGATTGTTAAAAAGTTTATGCTTCTATTTACTTTATGGTAATCAAGAAAATATTAACAGAATTAGTCTTAATTCAAAATCTTCTCGGGCTTCTAGCCAGGTAAAAACTTGGCTTGACACCAACGTTTCGAAGAAGTGCATCTTCTTCGTCTTCAGGGTGCATCTTCTTCTGAAGACGAAGAAGATGCACTTCTTCGAAACGTTGGTGTCAAGCCAAGTTTTTACCTGGTTAGAAGCCCGAGAAGATTTTGAATTAATACGTCGCCAGGAAAGCTTCAGTTCTTACTTTTTAGAATTAGTCTTATTACTGGCTTCCTTGTAAGAAGAAGCGTAATAAGGGAGTACCTTAGGTTAAAGTGACAGTCAAAAGCTGGTTGCTATGTGACAAGTTCCTTTGTTTTTATGGACAGTAGTTGACAAATCCTGCATGAGAATAGTATACGTTTTTAAAACCAGAAACCAAAAACAAGGGATATCTCAAAAACGATCAACTCCACGAAAAAAATGTATACAACATAAAATATGCATTTTAACCTGCTCTACATTTATTGTGTTGTAAGTTTTTGTCCATCTCTTATAATTTAGCAGTTATGCAAAATTTCGTAAAATTCATCCAGATTAAAGTAGTCTTCACAGGTTTTTCCCAAAAAATTCAAGATATACATTTTATTTGTAAGGTAAATATCTTTAATTTACGAAACTTTAATCAAAATCGTTAGGGATATTTTTAATAAAATAAAAATTTTCGAAAAAATGTTACATGTAAAGGGTAGTTTGGGGTGGGGGAATTTTTCTCAAAATCTTCGTGTCTCATCCTTGGAAGATACTAATCTTAAATACTAAGTTTAGTATTTTACCGACTTTTCGTTTTTGAGTTCTGGTGTTTACAGACACACGGACAACACACGGACTCACGGACACACACACACCCATACACGGACGTTTTTGCGAAAATGCTTCTTTTTTTTATATACAGGGGACCCTAAAACATATATTTCCGGTGAAATCTCGGCATCGTGCTCCATCTTCATCAGTGTCATCGCCTGCGGTGCCATCTGTAGTAAAAGGGGCCGTTAACACTATATATAAAAAAATCTGATGTGTACCATTCACATGACTTTCTCCATATCCCTGCAGCAAATAATTCTTAAAAAGCTTATACTTCTATTTACTTTATGCTAATCAGAAAAAAAAAATAGCAGAAATAGTCTAATTACTCGCTTCCTTGTCAGTAGAAGCGAAATAAGGGACAACTGTAGGTTAAACTGATAGTCAAAAGCTGGTTTCTATGTCAATGAAGTTCCTTTGTCTATACGGTTAGGAGTTGACACGTTCCTGTATGAGAAAAGTATACGTTTTTCATAGCAGAAACCAAAAATAAGGAATGTCACAAAAACGACGAACTCCACGAAAATATATATAACATAAATTGTGTGTTTTAATGTGCTCTACATTTTTTGTGTAGTAAGTTTTCGTCCATCTCTTACGGTTTAGCAGTTATTCAAAACTTAGTAAAATTCATCCAGAATAAACTACTCTTCAGAGGCTATTCCCAGAAAATTCAAGATATACATTTTATTTGTCAGGTAAATATGTTTAATATACGAAATTTTAATCAAAATCGTTAGAGCCATTTTTGAGAAAATCAAAATTTTCTAAAAAAGTTCCATGTAAAGGGTAGTTGGGGGTGGGGCTATTTTTCTCAAAATCTTCGTGTCGCATCCCTGGAAGATACTAAACTTAAATATCAAGTTTGGTATTTTACCGACTTTTCGTTTTTGAGTTATCGTGTTCACGACACACGGACATACGGACACAAACACACATACACCACACACACACGGACCTTTTTGTGAAAATGCTTTTTTTGGATATTGGGGACCCTAAAGCATATATTTCCTGTGAAATCTCGGTATCGAATTTTTTGGTGGAGTGCAATACTTTCTCTATATACTATGTACATAGAGCGTATGGAGAAAGTAAAAATCTAATGTGTTACACTCACATGAATTTCTCTAGCTGCTCTTCAGATTTCTTACAAAAGATTGTTCTTTTTTCTACACAATGTTAATCGAGATAAACATTAGCAGAATGTTCTCATTACTTAGTTCCTTATAAGGAGAAGAGAACTAAGGGAATGCACTAGGCTAAAGTGATAGTCAAAAGTTTTAAAAGTTTAATTGTCACTGCATTCGCTTCTTTTCTTGGCCAACAGCAGAACAAAAGTAAAACGGACACATTGTGTCTGAGAAAAGTATAAGTACTTTAATTGAAGCCAATAACAAGAAATATCTCGGAAAGAGTTACCTCCACAACAAAAGCATAAAGGACATAAATTGTGTGTTTTGACCAGATATCCACATTTTTGTGTAGTGTGTGTTTGTCTATCTCTTACGGTTTAGCAGTTAAGCAAAATTCGGTATATATATGTATATATATACATATATATATCCTTAATATACGGGATTTCAATCAAAATCGTTAGGGCCATTTTCGAGAAAATCAAAAATTTCGAAAATTTTTCCATGTAAAGGGTAGTTTGTGGTGGGTGGTCTTGAAAATCTTCGTGTCGCATCCTTGGAAGATACTAAATCTAAATACCAAATTTGGTATTTAATGGTCTTTTCGTTTTAAGCTATGCTGTCCTCAGACACACACAGAGACAGACAGACACAGACACACACACACACACACTCGGACCTTTTTATAAAAATGCTTTTTTCGGATTCATGTGATCCCATAACATATAGACATCGAATTTTTGGGTAGAATGCAATACCTTCGCTATCCACTATGTTGGTACATAGTACATGCGGGTTAGAGAAAGTAAAAACAACCTTCTATTACATAACATTCGTGAAGTGATTGTTTTTCAATTGTTTGCCTTTCAAATTAAGCAATGCGGATTTAGTTATAAGTAAGATGCGAAAGTAAATCCAAATATTTTATTTAAGACGACTAAAATAGAGTAAGAGCTTAGACATACAAGGCATATTCCGAAAACTGCTAAATATACGGAACATTGTATTGATATTTAATACATGCTTTAATGAACCTTATATTTTTCTTGAAGTAACTTTCTACTTTCTTTACCCGAGACCTTTAGAACCAGTTGTTAGCATATCTACCCCTAGACCGCAACCACAACCCCTTCCCCACAAACACACACACCATATACACCGTTTCGTAAATATACTTTTTGTTCAGGTATCCTCAAAAACGCGCATTTTCGATGAAATTCCATTTTCTACTTACTACAGTTCAGAAGGGTAAACGGCGGCTACTTTATTGCATTTATAGGCGGCGATAAAGTAATTTCGATAAATTGTCAGTGAATTGTTTCTCATATTTTGGTTATATCAGATAACTGATCAATGACTGGAATAGTCTTATAACTTTTCGCCTCCTCATGCTTATTAACTAGGGATAGGAAGCTGGAGACCTGTACATTGCCTTAATAGCCTTTAAAACTACCTAAATATCCAAAGAAAGCTACATATTTCTTGTGATTCAGGAAGCAGTAATGGACATTCTGAAGAAAGAAATTGATATAGCTATAATTAGCATAATATTTGCATAAAAATTCATCCATTAGCACAAAATACCTTTGCTTCAAACTCAGACTGAAAAAATGTAATGCCATAGCGTGGGTTTGAACAACGGATAGGTATCCCGGTCTCTAGCCGGTTGTTCTATCGCTGAGTTATTATGGCAACATGCCGGTATGGAATTAAATTTCTCTACTGGCTCACATGTTTCCCGGTAAATCATATACAGATTGTCGTAAACAAGAAGTTTTAATAGGTTGAGTTTAAGGTATGCTTTGAGTAGGATTTCTTCCACAAACTGTGAAATTACAATCAAGCATAAGTTGAATACAACCTACCCACTTATGCTAGTAACAAAAATGTGTTCCGTTCACATGACTTTCTCTACATCTCTGCACAAATTATTCTTAAAAAGCTTATGCTTCTATTTACTTCATGCTAATCGAGAAAAAATTAGCAGAAATAGTCTTATTACTTGCTTCCTTGTAAGCAGAAGCGAAATAAGGGAGTACCATGGGTTAAAGTGATAGTCAAAAGCTGGTTGCTATGTCACTGAAGTTCCTCTGTTTGTATGGACAGGAGTTAACAAATTCCTGTATGAGAAAAGTATAAGTTTTTTTAAAGCTGAAACCAATAATAAGGAATATCTCAAAAAAGGCTCGACTCCACGAAAAAAATCCATTTACCGTAATTTGTGTGTTTAAACGAGCTCCACATTTTCTGTTAAGTTAGCTTTTATCTATCTCTTCCTGTTTACCAGTTATCCGTAAAATTCACTCAGAATAAAGTAGTATTCAGAGGCTATTCACAGAAAATTCAAGATGTACATTTTATTTTTCAGGTAAGTATTTTTAATGTAGGATATTTTAATCAAAACCGTTACTGCCATTTTTGAAAAAATCAAAACCTTCGAAATTTTTCCATGTAAAGGGCAGTTGACGGGGGGGGGGATTTTTTGAAAATATTCCTGTCGTATCCGTGGAAGATACCAAACTTAAGTGTAAAAAATGAAAAAAAAAATTTTTTTTTGCTTTATTAAATAATGTAATGCTTGTAGTTCAATTTCGTGTTATTTTTATTACCATGCGGTGCTTTAAACCGTATCACGTGACGATTCTAATGGATGATTGTAAGTGGGTGTGGTGCTTTAACCTATTCACTATGGCGAATATCGAATTTTTGGGTGCTAATGCAATACCATCTCTATACATTATGTACATAGTACGTGTAGAGAAAGTAATAACGGGATATTTAGAGAAAGCCCAGTAATTTCTCGCAGGACGTGTATATTTCGGCCTCTTTTTAAGATAATAGAAACAATTCTCATGTATTACATTCATGTACGTTTCTTTACCTATACTGCAGCAAGCATTTCTTATAAAAGACTATTCTTCTATTTACTTCATGCTTATCAAGATAAATATTAGCAGAAATGATTTTATTACGGTGTTATTTCTTTGTGCAAAGGGAATAGGGAGATCTAATAAGCTAAAGCGATAGTCAAATCTTTTAAAATTAGGTCTCAGTGATGTTATATTAATATTCCATTCTCTTTGCTTGACCAGAATGAATAACGACTTCACATTTGAGAAGGAATTGGAAAATGTAAACCTATAGAAAGCAATATCTCGTAAATGGTTAGGTCCTCAAAAATTATATTCAATATAAATTGCTTGATTTATTCTGAGATCTATAATTTTTTTTTTGCCTGTCTCATACAGTTTGCCAGGCTTGCAAAAGTCATTCAGAATGAAGAGGACTTCAGAAGCTATTCCCAGGAAATTCTCTATACATTTTATTACTTTCTTTATACGTGCTATATTCATCGTGTATAGAGAAGGTATTGCACTCCACCCAAAAATTCGATACCGAGATTTCACCGGAAATATATGTTTTGGCTCCCGTGTATCCAAAAAAAGGTTTTCAGAAAAAGGTACGTGTGTGCGGTGTGTGTGTCCGTGCGTCTGTGATCACGATAACTCAAAAAACGAAAAATCGGTAAAATCAAACTTGCTATTTAATTTTAGTATCTTCCAAGGATGCGACACGAAGATTTTCAAAAAAATCCCCTCATACCAACTACCCTTTAAATGGAACTTTTTCGAATTTTTTTATTTTACCAAAAATGCCAATAATGATTATGATTAAAATATTTACCTATTAAATAAAATGCATGACTTGAATTTTCTAGGAATAGCTTCTGAAGACTACTTTATTCTGATTGAATTTCACGGAATTTTGCATAACCGCTAAACCGCAAGAGATGGACAAAAACGTACCACACAAAATATGTAGAGCTCGTTAAAACACACAATTTATGTCACATATAATCTTTTTTTCGCGGAGTTGATCGTTTTTGGGATATTCCTTGTTATTGGCTTCAGCTTTAAAAAAGATATATTTTTCTCATACCGGAATTTGTCCATACAAACAAAGGAATTTTAGTCACATGGCAACCTTATTTCGTTTCTACTTACAAGGAAGCAAGTAATTAGATTATTTCTGCTAATTTTTTCTCGATTAGCATGAAGTAAATAGAAGCATAAGCTTTCTAACAATAATTTGTTGCAGAAATGTAGAGAAGGGAAAGAAAGAGATTTTTTTTTCATGTAAATATCTTTAATTACTGTATTTGGATTATGCTGAACTTAACTAATAAGTTTGGTATTTAACCGATTTTTAATTTTTGAGTTATCGCGTTCAACGACACACACACAGACACACACCACATATATTGCACCCAAAAATTCGATACCGAGATTTCTCCGGAAGTACATATTTGGGGCCCCCCCCGAATCCAAAAGAAAAAAGTATTTTTGGAAAAAGATCTATGTGTGTGTCTGTGGACAGCATAGTTCAAAAACGAAAAGACCATTAAATACCAAATAAAATATATATCTTTAATTTTCTGGGAATAGCCTCTGAATACCTGTTTATTCTGGATGAATTTTGCTGAATTTTGCTTAACTGCTAAACCGTAAGAGATAGACAGAAACTCTGCTCAAAAATATAAATCTCGTCAAAACACACCATTTATATCCTTTACGTATTTGTTGTGGAGGCAAGCGTTTCCGAGATATTCCTTGATATTGTTTTCAACTTTTCTCAGACCGGAAGCGTCCGTTTTTCTTTTGTTCTACTCCTGGCCAAGCTAAGAAGCGATTTACAATAACAATCACATAACGACATCTTTTAAAACATTTGACTGTCGGTTTAACCTAGTGTATTCCCTCAGTTCTCTCCTACTTATAAGGGACTAAGTAATAAAAACATTCTGCTAATGTTTATCTGGATTAACATGATGTAAAGGAAGAATAATCTTTGTAGGAAATTTGTAGAACAGCTAGAGAAAGTCATAAGTGTAACACATCAGCTTCTTACTTTCTCTATACGAGCTATGTACATAGTGTATAGAGAAGGCATTGTATTCCACCCAAAAATTCGATACCGCAATTTCACCGGAAATACATGTTTTCTGTCCCCCTGAATAAAAAAAAGCATTTTTACAAAAGATTCGGTGTGTGTGTGTGCGTGTCTGTGTGTCTGCGGACAACATTACTCATAAACTAAGTCCATTAAAAACCAAGTTTGGTATTTAGGTTTGGTATCTTCCAAGGATACGACACGAAGATTTTCAAGAAAATCCCCCCACCCCCAACTACCCTTACATGGAACTTTTTCGAACATTTTGACTTTCTAAAAATTTCTTTAACGATTTTGATTAAAATATCGTATATTACAGATATTTACCTGACAAATAAAATGTATATCTTGAATTTTCTGGGAATAGCCTCTGAAGACTACTTTATTCTGGATGAATTTTACGGAATTTTGCATATCTGCTAAACCTAAGAGATGGATAGAAACTTACTACACAGAAAATGTAGAGCACATTAAAACACATAAGTTATGTTATATAAATTTTTTTCGTGGAGGTGATCGTTTTAAAGGTATTCATTGTTTTTTGTTTCAGCTTTGAAAAAATTACTTTTCTCATACAGGAATTTGTAACTCCTTGTAACTTTTGTCACATAGCAACCTGCTTTTGACTATCAGTTTAACGTATGGTTTCCCTTATTTCGCGTCTACTTACAAGGTAAGAAAACTATTTCTGCTAATTTGTTCTGGATTAGCATGAAGTAAATAGAAGCATAAGCTTTTTAACAACAATTTGTTACACAGATGTAGAGAAAGTCATGTGAATGGAACACATCAGATTTTTTTACTTTCTCTAGCCCAATATATACAATGCACATAGGGATAGAGAAGGTATTGTAATGCACCCAAAAATTCGATACTAAGATTTCACCGGAAATATATGTTTTGGGGTCCCCTGAGTCCGAAAAAGCATTTTTAAAAAAGGTCCGTGTGTGTGTGTGGAGTTGTGGTTGTGGTTGTGTGTGTGTGGTTGTGGTTGTGGTTGTGTGTGTGGTTGTGGTTGTGTGTGTGTGGTTGTGGTTGTGTGTGTGTGGTTGTGGTTGTGTGTGTGGTTGTGGTTGTGGTTGTGTGTGTGTGGGGTTGTGGTTGTGGTTGTGTGTGTGTGTGGGGTTGTGGTTGTGGTTGTGTGTGGGTGGTTGTGGTTGTGGTTGTGTGTGTGTGTCTGTGGACAGCATAGCCTGAAAACGAAAAGACCGTTAAATACCAAACTTGGTATTTAGATTTAGTATCTTCCAAGGATGCGACACGAGGATTTAAAAAAAAAAAATTCCGCTACCACAAACTAACCTTTACATGGAAAAAATTTCGAAAATGTTGATTTTCTTAAAAATTGCTCCAACAATTTTGATTAAAATCCCGTATATTAAAGCTATTTATGTCCGAAATAAAATGTATATCTCGAATTTTTGGGGAATAGCCTCTGAGGAGCTCTTTATTCTAGATGAATTTTGCGTAACTGTTAAACCGTAAGAGATAGAAAAAAACTCACAACACAAAAAATGTACATCACGTCAAAACACACAATTTATGTCCTTTACGTTTTTGTTGTGGAGGTAACCGTTTCCGAGATATTCCTTGTTACTGGTTTCAATTGTGAAGTACTTGAACTTTTCTAGCAGGAAGCTCCGTTTTTCTTTTGTTCTACTCCTGGCCAAGCAAAGAAGTGATTTGCAATGACAATCGCATGACGATGGTTTTTATAACATTTGACAATCACTTTAGTATAGCGCATTCCCTTATTCTCTCCTATTTATAAGGAACTAAGTAATAAGAACATTCTGCTAATATTTATCTCGATTAGCATTGTGTACAAGTAAGGTTAATCTTTTGTTGGAGGTTTGTGAATGGAACACATCAGATTTTTTATACAGTGGACCATAAAACGTGTATTTCCAGTGAAATCGCGGTAACGACTTTTTTGGATGAAATGCAATCTCTTCTCTACCAATGGTTCTGGTGAAAAATTTGAGAATATACCTCTAAAGGTATTATAAGAAAAAGTAAAATGGACTTTTCAACGTTCTAGCGTTTAGGCTTGATAAGTACGAGAGGAGCTTTTGTTGGATCTTCGTGTGTGGCCTGCCATATGGCACGTGGGCCACGAATGGGTGCATGTTACCAATGTCCCCAGATTATCTATGGTTGAACTCGGACGAGGGCATTGTGACCACACACTTTCGCTCTCTCTACTTCCCCTCTAGTGAAATCTGAGGCAAGTGCAGGTCTTCACATCACTCCCGCAATATTTCTTGAATGAGGTAGTATGTGCATGCCTGGAATTCGCTTCCGCACTTCCCTTGGCAGTCTCAGCCGGAGCACTTAGAGGGTGTGTGATTTCCTCTCTTCCCTCACTTCATATTTAGTACTCCCACGCGATGCGGTTACAAAGACGGACGATAAGTAGAAGAAAAACACATAATAGTATCATGATTTTAAATCTACAAGCATAATAAAACAATAACCAAAATGCTTCGTCTATTTTTACTTTCTATACACGTACATGTACAGTATATAGAGAAGGTATTGGGCCGCGCCGTGGTCGAGTGGTTTGAGCATTCGCTTCTCACCTAGACGGCCCGGGATCGATCCCAAGCGACCGCATGTGAGATTTGTGGTGGACAAAGCTGCGCTGGGGCGGGTTTTCTCCGGGTTCTCCGCCATCGCATTTCCTCCATCTTCATTCATGTATCATCAGTGTTACCGCCTGCGGTGCCATAAGTAATTAAAGCGGGCGTTAAACACTACCAAAAAAATCCAGAAATTGGATATCTAGATTTCAGAAATACACGTTTTAGGGTTCCCTGTATCAAAAAAAAAAAAAAAAAAGGTATTTTCAGAAAAAGGCGTGTTGGTGTAGTAAATAACAAATTTGGCATTTAAGTTCAATATCTTCCACGAAGATTTTCAAGAAAATCCCCCCCCCCTAAATGTTATTTAAGGGATTGAAGTTAATAGTAGGAATAGTTTCTTGTAAGCTACATGAGCACCAATTTGTTTTCTGATGAACAAAATGGTTTGTTTATAAAGACTTGAAAGTAAAGTGTATGTGTAGTATGAAGTGTTATAATTAGGAGCACTAAGCAACCTATTTTTATTTTCTTCTTTTCAATTCCCAGAGTATAATTATAACATATTTTGACTACTTGAAGTTTGGATAGGCTATTATTTTGGTTGGGTCTCGTAGTAGTTATGTGCACAAGCATTGTCTAGAAGGCCAAAGTGCACTTTTGTGATTTTTGTCAAAATCAGAAGTTATGGGGAAATCACATGATATGAACACAATGCTATCCCCCTTCCTAATAACGAAATTAAAAACAAATGTAAGCCTTCACAATTAACTTTTAGACTTGAAGTCGTTAAAAAAGTTAGTTGCAGTGGTCGTCATAAAAAACCTAAATGCCGTCATAGAAACGGGATTAAAATTGCGTGACACGAAAAAACAGACCCGAAACCTGAGTTTAAAAAAATCTGATGTGGCATCCACATGTCTTTCTCTAGCAATTCTATAATAAGATTATTTTTATATATGTCATGGTGATCAAGAAAAACAATATCAGGTTTAAAATTCCTTCTAAGTTAAAGGGAAATAGGCTCAGTGAAACAATTGAAATTCGATTCCCTTTGCTGGATAGGAGTAAACAAACGAGAGAAGAAAAGAAAGTTGTCTGCCGTTTGAGAAAAGTTTAAGTACCTTAAAACTGAAACGAATAACTCAGAATATCTAAAACTGGTTAATTCTACAAAAAAATGTATATGACATAAACTGTGCATTAAGCTTTTATCTGTCTCTTACGGTTTACCAGTTAAATAAAAAATGAAGAGGTTTTCAGAGGCTATTCCCAGAAAATTCAAGATAATCATTTCGTTTGTCATAAAATATCTTAAATATATGATGTGTTAATCTAAATCGTTAGGGCCATTTTTAAAAAAATATTTTCGAAACATGTTCAATAAGAGGGGTAGTTGGAGTAGCATGCTTGGAAGATACTGAACTTAAATTCAGAGGTCTCAAAACATGTGTTTCCGGTGAAATCTCGATATAAACTTTCTGGATGCAATACAATACATTCTCTATCCACTATGTACATTGCACAAACGTACTAGAGAAAGTAAAATGATACTACCTTATAGTCTATGTATGTCTGGTAGAACGGTGTTTTTACTTTCTCTATCCGCACTATGTACATAGTGTATAGAGAATGTATTGCACTCCACCAAAAAATTCGATACCGAGATTTCACCGGAAATATATGTTTTAGGGTTCCCTGTATCCAAAAAAATATATTTTCAGAAAAAGGTCCGTGTGTGTGTCCGTGTGACTGTGAACAGGATAACTCAAAAACGAAAAGTCGGTATAGTACCAAACTTGGTATTTAAGTTTAGTATTTTCCAGGGATGCTACACGAAGATATTGAGAAAAATCCCTCCACCCAAAACTACCCTTTACATGGATCTTTTTTCGAAAATTTTTATTTTCTAAAAAATGGCTCTAACGAATTTGATTAAAATATCGTATATTAAAGATATTTACCTGACAAATAAAGTGTGTATTTTGAATTTTCTGGGAATAGCCTCTGAAGACTACTTTATCTGGGTCAATTTTACGGAAGTTTGCATAATTACTAAACCGTAAGAGATGGACAAAAACTTACCACACAACAAATGTAGAGCACTTTAAAACGCACAATTTATGATATATACATTTTTTTCGTGGAGTTGATTGTTTTTGAGTTATTCCTTGTTTTTGGTTTCAGCTATAAAAAACATACTTTTCTCACACAGGGCTTTGTGGACTCGTGTCCATACAAACAAAGGAACTTCAGTCACATAGCAACCAGCTTTTGACCATCACTTTAACCTATGGTACTCCCTTATTTCGCTTCTACTTACAAGGAAGCAAGTAATAAGACTATTTCTGCTATTTTTTTCTCGATTAGCTGGAAGTAAATAGAAGCATAAGCTTTTTAACAATACTTTATTGCAGAGCTGTAGAGAAAGTCATGTGAGTGGAACACATCAGATTTTTTCAATACAAAAATGATTGTAAAATTCGGTTGAGTGATTTTCCAAATCTATCTCTCTCTCTCGCTCTCTCTCCCTCTCACACTCACACACACACATACACACACACACACACACACACACACACTGATGGAGGTGGCCGAGGTTATTAAGGTACAGAATCCTGAACGCAAAGTATAAGTCTATTCTCAATTCAGGACCATCTTCCCTGGCCATATTTTTACTTTCTCTGCATGTACTATATCTATATACTGTAAAGAGAAGGTATTACAATCCACCCAGAAATTTTACCGGAAATACACGCTTTAGGGTCCTCTGTATCCAAAAAAGCATTTTTAGAAAACGGTCCATGTCCGTGTGCCTATGAACACGATAATTCAATATCGAACTAAACTTGATATTTAAATATAGTATCTTCCAGGGATGCAACACGAAGATTTTGAAAAAAAAAAAAAAAAAAATATCATCCTACCCTAAACTACTTACGTGGAAAAAAAATTTGATTTTCTTAAAAATGTATCTAACGATTTGATTAAAATGCCGTATATTATATGTGTGACAAAAAAATGATAATTTTGAACTTTCTATGAATGGACTCTAAAGACCTCTTTATTCTGGATGAATGTCGCTAAACTGCTGGTAAACTGTAAGATATAAACAAAAACTTACTACACAAAAAATGTAGATCATGTTAAAACAAACAATTTCTGTCATTTAGGTTTTTTTCGTGTAGTTGACCAATTCTGAGATATTCCTTGTTACTTGTTTCAGATTTAAACTAAACTTTTCTCACACGGAAGTTTTTAAATCCTGGCCATGTATAGAAACAAATTTCAACCACGTGGAAACCAGCTTTAAAAGATTTGACTATCGTTTTAGCGTAGCATTTTCCCTTATTTATCTCCTACTTACAAGGAAAAAGTAATTAGGACAATTTCGCTAATGTTTACCTTGATTATCATAAAGTAGATAGAAGAATAAGCTTTCTAACAATAATTTGTTATAGCTATGTAGAGAAAGTTATGTGAATGGATCATATGACATTTTTTTCTTTCTGTACACGTACTATGTACATAATGTATTGAGGAAGTACTGAATTCCATCCAAAAATTCGATTCTGAGATTTTACCGGAGAGTCCCTAAGACCAAAAAACAGCAGTTTTAGAAAAAGGTCCGCGTGTGCGTCTATAGACAACATAGCTCAAAAACTAAAAGACCGTTACGTACCAAACTTGGTATTTAAGTTTGGTATATTCCAAGAATGCGAGATTTTCAAGTAAATTCCCCCTCCCCAAACTACTTTTTTCATTAAAAAATGTTGAAACTTCTGTTTTTCTCAAAAATGACTCTAAAGATTTTGATTAAAATACCATATATTAAAGCTATTTACACCAAAAATAAATATATATTTTGAACACTCTGGGAATAGCTTCTGAAAACCTGTTCATTCTGGGACAATTTTACAGAATTTTGCATAACTGGTAAAGTGTAAGAAATTCACAAAACTTATTACATAAATAATGAAGATCTGGTTAAAACACACTATTTATTATTATGTATATTATCATATACATTTTTTTTTTTTTTGTTGGTAGAATTGGCCGCTTCCGGATTATTCCTTGTTATTGGCTTCAGTTTAAAATTACACTTCTTTCCAACCGGAGTCACCGTTTGTTTCATCTCTCTTTTGTTTTTCTAGAAATGTAAAACCAAACACATTTCAATTGTTCACATATCGATCGGCTTATAAAGGATTTGACTGTCACTTTAGCCTGGTTTATTCCCTTATTTCCTGTCTAAGGAACTAAGTAGTAACACCAATTGTGTTAATGTTTATCTCGTTTAACATGATGTAAATAGAAGAATAATTTTTTGTAAGAATAGTTTGTGTGATGCAGAACAGGTAGAGAAAGCCATATGAATGCAACACGCCAGATTTTTAATCCCCCCTCCCCTAGATTATTAGTCAGTCCTCTTATGACAATTGTCGGGGAGGTAGCATAACTTAAGTTCGGAAGTTTTCTTTTCGTATAACTTTCCTAATATCTGAGTCAATATCCACGGTCTGCGGCAGCGTATACTATAAAATTGCTATTGGAAACTTATTCACACAAAACCTTATGCTTCCATCTAATTAGGGTTAACTGAGATAAACATTCGCAGAAATTGTTTTATTACATAGTTCCATGTGGGTACTATGGGAATAAGGCAATATACGGGCTTACGCAAGAGTGAAATTTTACAAGAACTGGTTGCTATATGTACATAGTGTATAGAGAAGGTATTGCACTCCACCCAAAAATTCGATATCAAGATTTCACCAGAAATATATGTTTTAGGGTCCGCAATATCCAAGAAAAGCATTTTCACAAAAAGGTCCGTGTGTGTCCGTGTGTCCCTGTGTCCGTGTGTCAGTGTGTCCGTGTGTCCGTGTGTCTGTGAACAAGATAACTCAAAAACGAAAAGTCGGTAAAATACCAAACTTGGTATTTAAGTTTAGTATGTTCCAGGGATGCGACACGAAGTTTTTGAGAAAAATCTCCCCACCCCAAACTACCCTTTACATGGAACTTTCTTCGAAAATTTTGATTTTCTCAAAAATGGCTCTAACGATTTTGATTAAAATTTCGTATATTAAACATATTTACCTGACAAATAAAATATATATCTTGAATTTTCTGGGAATAGCCTCTGAAGAGTAGTTTATTTTGGATGAATTTTACTGAATGTTGAATAACTGCTAAACCGAAAGAGATGGGCAAAAATTCACTACACAAAAAATGTAGAGCACAATTTATGTTACATACATTTTTTTCGTGGAGTTCGTCGTTTTTGAGACATTCCTTATTTTTGGTTTCTGCTATGAAAAACGTATACTTTTCTCATACAGGAACTTGTCAACTTCTATCCATATAAACAAAGGAACTTCATTGACATAGCAACCAGCTTTTGACTATCACTTTAACCTTTTCGCTTCTACTTACAAGGAAGCAAGTAATAAGACTATTTCTGCTAACTGTTCTGATTAGCATAAAGTAAATAGAAGTATAAGTTTTTAAGAATAATTTGTTGCAGGGATATAGAGAAAGTCATGTGAATGGTACACATCAGATTTTTTAAATTCAGTCCTCAAACTTTTATTTTCACTGAAATCTGGACATTAAATTGTTTAGTGGAAATCTAAACAATGCTTCCGCTGCTTACGACTAATATATGTGGTTGAGCAAGTAATTAGGGATAGATAAGTGCCAAATTTATCTGGAGGATTAATATTAAAATTAATAAGAAGTGCATTACATAATAAGATTTACAACATAAGTAAATTCAATATCAGAATGCTCTCTATCTGCAATAGTAGAGAAAGTCCTACTTTCATCTCAGTCTCTCCTTAAAGTGGAGCTGCGGGTCGGATGTCTAATTCAAGAGCCCCATAGAAAACCAAACCCTAAGGCTACACATGCTGTTTGTTGACTGCTTCTGTTTTCTGACTCGTGTTTTGCTGTGGAGGATAGAGAGAACCAAAAGTCTTCACCTGCTTTCTGTTTGGTTGCTTCGTATTTTATTTCGCTACCTGAATTTGCTCACCTGGCGTTTTGCAGGTAACTGCAGAGGGTCATTAGCGAGGTTGCTACCTGGAAACAAGATTTAGAAAGCATAATGGTGTGAGGGCTTGAAGCATCGACTACTCATGTCTGTGTGATTTACATCACACTAATTTCTACTTTCTCTACACGTACTAAGTATAGGGAAGGTATTGTATTGTACAAAAATTATGATGTGTTCCATTCACATGACTTTTTCTTCATCTCTGCAACAAATTATTGTTAGAAAGCTTATGCTTCTATTTACTTCATTCTAATCGAGAAAAACTTAGCTGAAATAGTCTTATTACTTGCTTCGTTGAAAGTAGAAGTGAAATAAGGGTGTACCATAGGTTAATGTGATAGTCAAAAGCTGATTGCTATGTGATTGAAGTTCCTTTGTTTGTATGGACAGGAGTTGAAAAATTCCAGTATGAGAAAAGTATGTTTATTAACGCTGAAACAAAAAACATGGAAACTCCACGAAAAAAAAAAAAAAATATATATATATATATATATATATATATATATATATATATATATATATATATATAACATAAATTGTGTGTCTTAAAATTCTCTACATTTTTTGTGTAATAAGTTTTTATCTAACTCTTACGGATTAGCAGTTATGCAAGAGTCCGTAAATTTCATCCAGAATAAAGTAGTCTTCAGAGGCTATTCCCAGAAAATTCAGGATATACATTTTATTTGTCAAGTAAATACCTTTAATATACGTTTTTAAATCAAAATCGTTAGGGCCATTTTTTAAAAAATCAAAATTTTCGAAAAAAGTTCCATGTAAAGGGTAGTTTGGAGTGGGGGGATTTTTGTCAAAATCTTCGTGTCGCATCCCTGGAAGATACTAAAATTAAATACCAAGTTTGGTATTTTACCGTCTTTTCGTTTTTGAGTTATCGTGTTCACAGACACACAGACACACAGACACACGGACACACACACACACACACACACACATACACACGGACACACACACACGGACCTTTTTGTGAAAATGCTTTTTTTGGATACAGCGGACCCTAAAACATATATCTCCGGTGAAATCTCGCTATCGAATTTTTGGGTGGAGTGCGATACCTTCTTTATACACTATGTACATAGTTCGTGAAGAAAAAGTAAAAATGAAAGACATAGCTCAAAAACGAAAAGTCCGTTAAATACCAAACTTGGTACTTAAGTTCAGTCAGTACCTTCCAAGGATGCGACAAGAAAACCAGGAAAGTGACCCCACCCCCAACTACCCTTTACATGAAAAAATTTCAAAAAGTTTTTTATTTTCTCAAAAATCATTGTTTGAAATGTTTATATGTTAAGGATAGTTACAATCCAAATAAAATGTATATATTGAATTTTCTGGGAATAGCCTGTGAATACTGCTTTATTCTGGACGAATTTTGCGGAATTTTACATAACTTAAGCCGTAAGAGATAGAAACACAAAATATGTAGATCACGTTAAACACACACTATTTATGTCATATACCTTTTTTTTCTTCGTGGAATTAACCATTTCTGAGATATTCCTTGTTATTTGTTTCAGATTTAAAATGCCTAAACTTTTCTCACCCGGAAAGTTGTTAACTCCTTGCCCTGCATAGAAACGGGTTTCAACCACATGGCAATCAGCTTTTAAAAGATTTGACTATCGTTTTAGCCTAATGTAATCCCTTATTTTCCTTCTACTTACAAGGAAGCAAGTAATTAAGATGTCTGCTAATGTTTATCTCGATTATCATAAAGTAGATAGAGCATTAAGCTTTTTAACAATAATTTGTTACAGAGATGTAGAGAAAGACATGTGAAAGGAACACATCAGATTTTTTTTGTAACTTACCATAACTAGAGTCGCCAGATAACCTCCCTTCTTTCTCTCTCTCTCTCTCTCTCTCTCTCTCTCTCTCTCTCTCTCTCTCTCAGTTAGCACTTCCTATGGGGAATTGAAATCGATTTGAGTATACTTACAGCATTGAATACTGCATGGAAACGCGGATTCAAATCGTATTGAGTCTTGGATCCGAACCTTTTAGAAAGTGGGATCGGATTCAAATATGTTGCCTGGGTACACATCCGTATTAAAATCGTAATGAATGCACGTGGTTGTCATGTTATTGCTCTTTGGTAGATTATAACAGAACTACATTTATTTTGTCTATAGTTTGAAATGTATTCTCAAATATAGTTGTTTAAATTCAAACCTTTTTATAATATATAACAAATATATGTAAAACAGGTTCGCTAACCAATTCCAAGTTGACCAACATAAATAGATGGAAGCTTGTGTTTTCAAAACGATCTTAATTCATCCTGAATTTAACATGTCAAGCGCGGATCGTATATGAGATGGAATTGAACCCAAATCGATATTAATTCCCCATGGAAACGCAGTAAATATATATTCCATTTACATATAGATGTATTAGCTTAATTACGCCCACTACCGATCCTCCAAACTCTGCAAGAGCTAAACTATACAATTCCTCCAATAATGGAAACATCTCATGGTAAATTTTCTCCAGCCAATACAGGTAAACTTTGACCTTACAAACAAAACGCCCAGAACAGATATATGTGATAGAGTTTACAAACAAATGTTCTAGGAAGTTCTAGAAAAATATCCAGATCACAGACAAATATACACTGACGGTTCAAAGACTGTGGCTGCGCTATCATTATTGACCATGAGAACAATACTCCACAAACACCTATGTACGATTTCCACATGTGAATTGTTTGTCGTCTTACATTAACGAACTGGATAGCAAAACGCCTTTTCTCCTGCCTACTGCGTGGTTAGAGCACTCGCCTCTCATCCTGGTTCGATCCCAAGCGACTGCATGTGGACAAACCAGCGAAGGGGGGTTTTCTCCGGGTTCTCGGGTTTTCCCCGCCATCGCATTCCACCGGTGCTTCATCTTTATTCCAAGTATCACATGTGTTATCGCTGCGGTGCTACAAGAAGTAAAAGCGGGCGTTAAACACTACCAAAAAAAATCGTGCTTACTGACCTAGAAAGGCACGTTTAGCCATTCAAGATATTTTAATAGTTCATCCTCTAATTAATAAATTCACCACCTTCTCAATTGCATCTTCACGAAGAGTTGCCCTCCGTGGTGTAATGGTCACCATGCTAATTTCATATACCCAAGGTCCCGGGTTCAAACCCGGCGGAGGACGGTAAAAATCGTGTGTAAAAATCCTTAACATAGCTTCCTTTGGTCCCGTGTCGTAGATTTTCGGCACGTAAAAGAACCTCAAGCCTGATAGAGAGGCCTCGTAGCAAAATTAAGCGGTCTTTCACGCCCAATTAAGAATGGTTGAGAACCACAGCAGTTAAAGAGCGTCCATAAATAACACGCCATTTTTACGAAGAAAAGAACCAGTATTAATCTGGACTGCTTCACACACCAACATACATGGAAATGGTTTAGTTGCCAAAGCAGCCAAAGATGCAACAAATCTTCCAAGTGCTAATGCAAGTGCGTCCATATCAAGACGTCAATGGCCACCTGAAAAGAACTCTCCGCGATACACGGAAAAGCTCTTGGGTCACCTCTCATAAAAGTAAACTCTACAGCACCATTTTCATTCGAGTTCCTAAATCGTTTTGACCAGATACCTCATAACCGGAATCCTAAATGGACAAATGAAACTTACACACTCCTACATCCTCTCTATAGAAGAGCCATATGCAATACAAGGATCAGTATCCAGCACATAGTTGAGAACTGCAGTGCTATCAACTTTGCAGGAAAAAGCTCAAGATTCCAGATCACCTAAGGCTGTCAATGAAGGATTCAAGTTCATGTATTAGACTGATATAGTTTTTAAATGCACCAAATTATATGACATTATTGTAAAACTACTTCATAAGGTGATCTCACTGGACAATGTATGTAAATTTGTTATCTATTTTAGTTTGCTAATGTTAATTCAGTTAATTCAAATATTGCAAAACCAATGCACTGAATAATGATATGTGTTATATCACATGTGTTAAAGTTTGTAACATGTTTTAAAAGTCACTATAAGGCCATGCAGTTAGATGACTTAAAATAAAAACTTTCAAAAATGAGAGGCTCTTCTCAGGAAATTTAGATAAACATTTTATCTGGGACATTTTTCGAATTTTTCAGATGGATAAAAACTTACCACACAAAAAATTTAGAGCATTTTAAAATTCACAATTAATGTTATATACATTTTTTTCGTGGAGTTGATTTTGTTTTTGTTTTTTTTTTGTTTTTTTAGATGTTCCTTGTTTTTGGTTTCAGCTTTGAAAAACTGATGCTTTTCTCACACAGGAATTTGTCATCTCCTGTCCATACAAACAAAGGAACTTCAGTCACATAGCATCCAGCTTTTGACTTTGACTTTAACCTATGCTACCCCCTTATTACTTTCTCTATACGCACTATATACATAGTGTATAGAGAAGGTATTGCACTCCACCCAAAATTAGATACCGAGATTTCACCGGAAATATATGTTTTAGGGTCCCCAATATCCAAAAAAAGCATTTTCACAAAAAGGTACGTGTGTCCGTGTGTCCTGTGTCTGTGAACACGATAACTCAAAAACGAAAAGTCGGTAAAATACCAAACTTGGTATTTAAGTTTAGTATCTTCCAGGGATGCGACACGAAGATTTTGAGAAAAATCCCCCCACCTCCAACTACCCTTTACATGGAACTTTTTTCGAAAATGTTGATTTTCTCAAAAATGGCTCTAACCATTTTGATTAAAATGTTGTATATTAAAGATATTTACTGACAAATAAAATGTATATCTTGAATTTTCTGGGAATAGCCTCTGAAGAGTAGTTTATTCCGGATGAATTTTACTGAATTTTGAATAACAGCTAAACTGTAAGAGATGGACAAAAACTTACTGCACAAAAAATGTAGAGCATATTAAAACACACAATTTATGTTACATACTTTTTTCGTGGAGTTCGTCGTTTTTGAGACATTCCTTATTTTTGGTTTTACTATGAAAAACGTATACATTTCTCATACAGGAACCTGTCAACTCCTATCCATATAAACAAAGGAACTTCATAGACATAGCAACCAGCTTTTGACTATCACTTTAACCTATGGTACTCCCTTATTTCGCTTCTACTTACAAGGAAGCAAGTAATAAGACTATTTCTGCTAATTGTTTCTGATTAGCATGAAGTAAATAGAAGTATAAGCTTTTTAAGAATAATTTGTTGCAGTGATATAGAGAAAGTCATGTGAATGGAACACTTAAGATTTTTGTATCAGAAAAAACAAAGAAATTGTGCACTCAGTAGATTATCAATAAAACGGCAGAGGAACAAGTTTCAGTGGTACACAAACATTACGGATTGGTTGCCGCTGTCCGGTCAGCTGTAATAACTGCATTTATGACGGAGGAGTAATCAGGCTAAGTAACGCCTAGGGCCTTTACAGCGTCATTTATCCTCCACTATACTCAATCACAACTACAAACTGTCGTAGAGAAAATAGACCTTCAAACTCTGTCGGTCCAGTTAATGATTTGAAATATTCTTTATTTCTTTCGAAAATAGAGTTAGAGAACCTATTGCATTCGATACCGAGGTTCACTGAAAATACACATTTTAGAGTCCTCTAAACCTAAAAAAAGAAATCCAAATAGAAGGACTATGTATACCAAGTGGGATGTTCAGGTGTTTTCGTCTGTAGCCCGCATTCGAGAGATCCAGGTTCGCTTCCCATGCCTGGCCTAACTTACTCATGTTTTTTTCGGGGGTTTCTCCGGGTCGCTAGGCGAATGTTGGGTAGGTTCCTTTCATCCGTGAATTTCCTGATCCTCAATGTCCTTTCCATTGTCATTTCATTCATCCCGTTGGTTTCTTTCAGGGTTTGAAGTGTCGGCGATGGTGCTCGGTGCGGCGTGGCAGGAAAAAATGATGCTCCGAGTAAATATTTCTATCCCCGATTACGGCTGATTACGGGATGCCGTCCTTGACCCTTGAGTGGGCGGGAGACTCCTGTCTGCCTGTCCGATTCTTGGAGTGTGGAAATTACGCTAAATATAATCGAAAGTTTTTGCATTATTAAATAGGCTCAAATGAATTATTTTAACTTTTTTTCCCAATTCCCAACATTTATTCCCGTTTATTTCATACTTTCTTAGTATTTAATGTTTTAGTCACAGTTTCTTAAAGTATTGCTTATTTTTAATATTTATATCAAGCTGTAATTGTAAAATACCTGGAAATACTTGAAATTAGGCACAGACTAATAACATTAATAAATTCAGTTTATTAAAAATGAATCTTTCAGTGAGTATTTCAACGTTAAGGCAACCAACCTTAGAAAGAAGTCTACAAGTCGTGCAACTGAAATTTAATGAACTAAATTTATAGGAAATTTTGATTTACTAGTGCATATTTAAGCACATACTTTCAACGTTTGTATTGTATATTTAAGTAGATTTCCAAAGCCTTTAGAGCATACTGCATGCATATTTTTGCATTAATAGTGAATATAAATCCTTGGTCTACAGGTCGCCCTCCGTGATGTAATGTAGATTTACGGCACGTAAAAGAACCTCAAGCCTGATAGAGTGGCCTGTGAGCAAAATTAAGCGGTCTTTAACGCCCAGTATAGAATGGGACGCTGAGAACCACAGCAGTTAAAGAGGGTCTATTTTTCTTTTGTTCTACTCCTGGCCAAGCAAAGAAGTGATTTGCAATGACAATCGCATAACGATAGCTTTTAAAATATTTGACCATTACTTTAGCATAGCGCATTCCCTTATTCCCTCCTACTTATAAGGAATTAAGTTATAAGAACATTCTGCTAATAGTTATCTCGATTAGCATTGTGCACAAAGAAGAAGAATCTTTTGTAGGAGGTTTGCAGAGCAGCTAGAGAAAGGCATGTCAGTGTAACACGTCCGATCTTTTTCATAGGAACTTTTCAACTTCTGCCCACGCAAAGAAATGATTTCAGTTCCATAGCAACCACATTTTAAAACATTGACTGTCGGTTTAGCCTAGGTATCCTCTTATTTCCCTTCTACCCATAGGAACTAATACAACCGTTTCTGCTAATGTTTATCTGGATTAGCGTGAAGTAAATAGAAGAATAAGCTTATTAACAATCATTTGTTACAGAGAGATAGAGAAAGTCATGTGAATGGAGCACATCAGATATTTTTTTTATTTTAATTGACAGCATGCCCCATTATAATGTAATAAATAATTCATGCTTCAATTTATAAAGTTATCCTATTATATTGAGTTACATTCAGTTATATAGAGTAATACAAACTGGCTTTGTAAACTGCTTCAGTATATAAAGCTATCCTATTACATTCAGTTATATAGAGTATTACGCACTGGTTTTGTAAACTGCTTCAGTTTATAAAGTTATCATATTACATTCAGTTATATTGAGTATTACGAACTGGTTCTGTAAACTGCTTCAGTTTATAAAGTTATCCTAACACATAAAGTTATATAGAGTATTACAAACTGGTTTTGTAAACTGCTTCAGTTTATAAAATTATCTTACTACATTTAGTTATATAGAGTATTACGAACTGGTTTTGTAAACTGCTTCAGTTTATAAAATTATCTTACTACATTTAGTTATATAGAGTATTACGAACTGGTTTTGTAAACTGCTTCCGTTTATAAAGTTATCCTATTACATTCAGTTATATACAGTATTACGAACTGGTTTGTAAACTGCTTCAGTTTATAAAGTTATCCTATTACATTCAGTTATATTGAGTATTACGAACTGGTTTTGTAAACTGCTTCAGTTTATAAAGTTATCCTATTACATTCAGTTATATAGAGTATTACAAACTGGTTTTGTAAATTGCTTCAGTTTATAAAGTTATCCTATTACATTCAGTTATATAGAGTATTACAACCTGGTTTTTTGCTTTATAAAGTTATCCTATTACATTCAGTTATATAGAGTATTACAAATTGGTTTTGTAAACTGCTTCAGTTTATAAAGTTATCCTATTACACTCAGTTATATTGAGTATTACAAACTGGTTTTGTAAACTGCTTCAGTTTATAAAGTTATCCTATTACATTCAGTTATATAGAGTATTACAAACTGGTTTTGTAAACTGTTTTGATTTATAAAGTTATCCTATTACATTCAGTTATATAGAGTATTACAAACTCGTTTTGTAAAGTACTTCAGTTTATAAAGTTATCCTATTACATTCAGTTATATACAGTATTACAAACTGGTTTTGTAAACTGCTTCAATTTATAAAGTTATCCTAACACATTCAGTTATATAGAGTATTACAAACTGGTTTTGTAAACTGCTTCAGTTTATACAATTATCTTACTACATTCAGTTATATAGAGTATTACAAATTGGTTTTGTAAACTACTTCAGTTTATAAAGTTATCCTATTACATTCAGTTTAATAGAGTATTACAAATTGGTTTTGTAAACTGCTTTAGTTTATAAAGTTATCCTATTACATTCAGTTATATAGAGTATTACAAACTGGTTTTGTAAACTGCTTCAGTTTATAAAGCTATCCTATTACATTCAGTTATATAGAGTATTACGAACTGGTTTTGTAAAGTGCTTCAGTTTATAAAGTTATCCTATTACATTCAGTTATATAGAGTATTACAAACTGGTTCTGTAAACTGCTTCAGTTTATAAAGTTATCCTATTACATTCAGTTATATTGAGTATTACGAACTGGTTTTGTAAACTGCTTCCGTTTATAAAGTCATCCTATTACATTCAGTTATATACAGTATTACTAACTGGTTTTGTAAACTGCTTTGCTTTATAAAGTTATCCTATTACATTCAGTTATATAGAGTGTTACAAACTGGTTTTGTAAATTGCTTAATTTTATAAAGTTATCCTATTACATTCAGTTATATAGAGTATTACAAACTGGTTTTGTAAACTGCTTTGCTTTATAAAGTTATCCTATTACATTCAGTTATATACAGTATTACAAACTGGTTTTGTAAACTGCTTTGCTTTATAAAGTTATCCTATTACTTTCAGTTATATAGAGTATTACAAACTGGTTTTGTAAACTGCTTCAGTTTATAAAGTTATCCTATTACATTCAGTTATATAGAGTATTACAAACTGGTTTTGTAAACTGCTTTGGTTTATAAAGTTATCCTATTACATTCAGTTATATAGAGTATTACAAACTCGTTTTGTAAAGTACTTCAGTTTATAAAGTTATCCTATTACATTCAGTTATATACAGTATTACAAACTGGTTTTGTAAACGGCTTCAATTTATAAAGTTATCCTAACACATTCAGTTATATAGAGTATTACAAACTGATTTTGTAAACTGCTTCAGTTTATAAAGTTATCTTATTACATTCAGTTATATAGAGTATTACAATTTTTTTTTGTAAACTTCTTCAATTTATAAAGTTATCCTAACGCATTCAGTTATATAGAGTATTACAAACTGGTTTTGTAAACTGCTTCAGTTTATACAATTATCTTACTACATTCAGTTATACAGAGTATTACAAATTGGTTTTGTAAACTACTTCAGTTTATAAAGTTATCCTATTACATTCAGTTATATAGCGTATTACAAATTGGTTTTGTAAACTGCTTCCGTTTATAAAGTTATCCTATTACATTCAGTTATATACAGTATTACGAACTGGTTTTGTAAACTGCTTTGCTTTATAAAGTTATCCTATTACATTCAGTTATATAGAGTATTACAAACTAGTTTTGTAAAGTGCTTCAGTTTATAAAGTTATCCTATTACATTCAGTTATATAGAGCATTACAAACTGGTTTTGTAAACTGCTTCATGTTATAAAGTTATCCTATTACATTCAGTTATATAGAGTGTTACAAACTGGTTTTGTAAACTGCTTCAGTTTATAAAGTTATCCTATTACATTCAGTTATATAGAGTATTACGAACTGGTTTTGTAAAGTGATTCAGTTTATAAAGCTATCCTATTACATTCAGTTATATAGAGTATTACAAACTGATTTTGTAAACTGCTTCAGTTTATAAAGTTATCTTATTACATTCAGTTATATAGAGTATTACAAACTGATTTTGTAAACTGCTTCAGTTTATAAAGTTATCTTATTACATTCAGTTATATAGAGTATTACAAACTGGTTTTGTAAAGTGCTTCAGTTTATTAAGTTATCTTATTACATTCAGTTATATTGAGTTTTACGAACTGGTTCTGTAAACTGCTTCAGGTTATAAAGTTATCCTAACACGTTCAGTTATATAGAGTATTACAAACTGATTTTGTAAACTGCTTCAGTTTATAAAGTTATCTTATTACATTCAGTTATATAGAGTATTATGAACTGGTTTTGTAAACTGCTTCAGTTTATAAAATTATCTTACTACATTCAGTTATATAGAGTATTACAAATTGGTTTTTGTAAAGTGCTTCAGTTTATAAAGTTATCCTATTACATTCAGTTATATAGAGTATTACGAACTGGTTTTGTAAACTGCTTCAGTTTATAAAGTTATCTTACTACATTCAGTTATATAGAGTATTACAAACTGGTTTTGTAAAGTGCTTCAGGTTATAAAGTTATCCTGTTACATTCAGATATGTAGAGTATTACAAAACGAGTTTACAAAGTTATCATATTACATTACCAGTTTGTTATACTCAATATAACGAACGCAACTGAATGTTATAGGATAGCTTTGTAAACTGAAGCATAATTTCATCTCAATTAATTTTG
Organism: Hymenopus coronatus; assembly: GCA_030762935.1. Taxonomy (NCBI): domain Eukaryota; kingdom Metazoa; phylum Arthropoda; class Insecta; order Mantodea; family Hymenopodidae; genus Hymenopus; species Hymenopus coronatus. Next base: position 133,951,703 of record CM060881.1, read on the forward strand.
TTTCTCGACTTTTTAGAAATATTCACTAATATTTTCAGAGAACTTGCATCCTGCTATCTATGTGAGGTATTATTCGTAGCTAATAGCCTAGATGATACCTAAAGGCTCATATGGACGTGGTAGTGTGTTTTATATCCGTGTCAGGGAGTGATATCGCTGTTGTGATTATCCTGAGTGATGTGTGTTGGCACTGCACAGCACCAGATTGCTTTTGATTACAACAGGGTATTTGAGGAAAGTTGCTGTGAAGTGACATACAAACTGCTTTCTCAACTTGTGGAGTTTTATGGTAATAACCCCGTACTTCGGGATATTTAAAGCAAAATTTCAAACAAGAACACACCATTTTGTCGCCTCATAGAAACAGTAAGATGGAAATGCTTTGGTCGACTAAGAATTCAAGGGATATTTATTGTTGACTTCGGGCAAATATATAAATCAGAATAAATTAAATGATAATGTAGGTCTGGTGTGCTATAGGATCGAAGTGGTTATTCCAAACTTACGAAAATATAATTGCCAAAATGACCTCGAGCATTGTTCTAGGTAGCATTGCGTTCTTATAGGAACATTCTTACTAAGTTTTATTTTCTCTACACGTACTATGCACATAGTGTATAGAGAAGGTATTGTAATGCACCCAAAAATTTGATACCGAGATTTCACCGGAAATGCATGTTTTGGGTCTCCTGAATCAATATATGTGCGTGTGTGAGTCTGTGGACAGCAAAGCTCAAAAACGAAAAGACTGAATTTTGATTTTTTCAAAAATGGCTCTAACGATTTTGATTAAAATATCGTACATTAAAGATATTTACCTGAAAAATAATATGTATATCTTGAATTTTCTGGGAATAGCTTCCGAAGACTACGGAATTTTGTATAACTGCTAAACCGTAAGAGATAGACAAAAACTTTCCACACAAAAATGTTGAGCACATTAAAACACACAATATACATTTTTTTTCGTGGAGTTGATCGTTTTTGAGATATTCTTTGTTTTTTGGTTTCAGCTTTGAAAAACTAATACTTTTCTCATACAGGAATTTGTCAACTCGCGTTCATACAAACAAAGAAACTTCAATCACATAGCAACCAGCTTTTGACTATCACTTTAACTTATAGTACTACTCCCTTATTTCGCTTCTACTTACAAGGAAGCAAGTAATAAGACTATTTCTGTTAATTCTTTTTCTCGATTACCATGAAGTAAATAGAGGCATTACCTTTTTAACAATAATTTGTTGCAGAGATGTAGAGAAAGTAATGTGAATGGAACATATCAGATTATTTTTACTTCAATCGTGTAAGTATTACTGTACGATGTATTAAAGCCTGAGATGAATTGCTCAAGTGGAGCAGTATTTGTTTACTCATAATTTAGGGGAAAAGAACTTATAAATGCAGTCCATGCCAATGAAGATTCCAAATGAGACCCTCCAGACACTCTACATAACTGTATTAATATAATATTCCGAGATTTCACCGTAAATATACGTTTTAGAATCTCCTATTAAAAAAAAAGTTAGAAACACTTTTTTTGTGGGACTCTGCGTCCGGGTGTCTGTGAACATGATTAACTCAAAAGCGAAAAGCCGGTAAAATACCAAACTTGGTTTTTGAGGATCCGACACGAAGATTTTTTTAGCAAAATCTTCCATTCCAAACTACCCTTTACATGAAAGAATTTTCGAAAATTTTGATTTTTACTTTCTCTATACGCACTATATACATAGTGTATAGAGAAGGTATTGCACTCCACCCAAAAATTCGATACCGAGATTTCAACGTAAATATATGTTTTAGGGTCCCCAATATCCAAAAAAAACATTTTCACAAAAAGGTCTGTGTGTGTGTGTGTGTGTCCGTGTGTCCGGTGTCAGTGCGTCCGTGTGTCTGTGAACACGATAACTCAAAAACATAAGTCGGTAAAACACCAAAGTTGGTATTTAAGTTTAGTATCTTCCAGGGATGCGACACGAAGATTTTGAGAAAAATCCCCGCACCCCAAACTACCCTTTACATGGAACTTTTTTTAAAAATTTTGATTTTCTCAAAAATGGCTCTAACGATTTTGATTAAAATGTTATATATCAAAGATATTTTCCTGACAAATAAAATGTAAATCTTGAATTTTCTGGGAATAGCCTCTGAAGAGTAGATTATTCTGAATGAATTTTACTGAATTTTCAATAACTGCTAAACCGTAAGAGATGGACAAAAACTTACTATACAAAAATTGTAGAGCACGTTAAAACACACAATTTATGTTCTATACATTTTTTTCGTAAGTTGATCGTTTTTAAGAAATTCCTTTTTCTTGGTTTCAGCTTTGTAAAACTTGTATTTCTCCCTGGATAAACATAACGCAACTACATAGCGTTAAACGTGTGGCTATCAGGTGCTGATAAGTCGGTGTTAAAACAAAGCAGGTTGATAATATGCCTTAGAATGTCTTTAAAACTGCTGCCCGAGTATAGAAATATCGATTTTTAGCAGCTCCTTACTAGCGTTCTCAACATTTTAATGTAAAATCTCGAACTAATCTCTTGACAGTGCGACACTGAGCATTCGTTAACTACGTTCTTGAGTTATATACCCTTCTCTGGAGGTGTTTTTTCAACTGCGCTGGTGGTTTAATGTGTAACGCGGGAAGTTGCTATCTTGAAGGTCATGAGTTAGATTGTTGCCAAAGAGTAAATGTTTATTATTATTATTATTTATTTTTTTTCCCCCCATTCCAGACGAAATGCCGCGATACGTGAACGAGACCCGAACTCGGAAATTATCTTTCTCTTGAAAGCCAGTATCATAACCACTACGCTAGAGAGGTACGCTTTTATATGTATCTTCGTTTTTCGTGTTATGCTCTCGAGTGGTTGATAAATTAACCAGTGGCGTACTGGCACTTCAGAAACTTTTAGCCGTTACTTTGAAATTTCAATAAACAGGCCATAAGTCTCCTACCTCAAACTACTTATTTAAGTAATCTACATATTCTGTGAAAATATTTCGGTATAGTTCATTAGCACTCTGTATAATAAATACTGCAGTATACTTTACAGTAATACGTCAACTAAAGGGGCAATGCTAGGAATTTAAATATGACTTGCGGGAAGTGACGTCTGGAAGACTAGCTGTTAGTTATTTATAATGGTAACGCTGACATGTCTGTCAAGAACAACCCTCCTTTCCTTCCAGGGGTCACGAAAGTAGGAAAGTAGCATTATCGATTGCTTTCGATAATCGAATATATTACTATATATTTTTATTTTCTGTACACGCACAATGTACCTACAAAGTGCATAGAGAGGGTATTGTATTGTACTACAAAATTCGATACCAAGATTTCACCGGAAATACATGTTTCGAGACGCCCTGAATAAAAAAAACATTTTTAGAAAAATGTCCGTGTGTGCCTGTAGGCAGCATAGCTCAAAAACGAAAATACCGTTAAATACTAAACTTCATATTTAAGTTTGGTATCTTCCAAGGATGCGACAGGAAGATTTGCAAGAAATTCCCCTCACCCCTAACTGCCCTTTATATGGAAAAAAATTTGAAAATGTTAACTTTCTCAAAAATGGCTCTAATGATTTAGATTAAAGTCTCTTATATTTAATATATGTTTATGACAAATAAAATGTATATCTTAAATTTTCTGGGAATTTTCTGGCTCGGATAGAAATTTGTCCAGGATATTCACTCATATTTTCAGACAAGCTTGTTGTTTGGAAATGAACGCTCAGTATGTCCGCTTTTCATACTGTTAAAGTCAACGCCTCTTAGCGAAAGTCCATCCATTCCTTAATGACTTCCACTACCAGTTTTAGCATATTACATTCACTATTATGTATAAGTAGTAGTCGAGATATCACCGAGACACGTTTGAGTTCCCCTTAATCAAAAAATCTGATGTGTTCCATTCACTTGACTTTCTCTACATTACTGCAACAAATTATTGTTAAAAAGCATCAGCTATTCTAATTACTTCATGCTTATCTAAAAAAAAAAAAAAAAAAAAAAAAAAAAAAAAATAGAAATAGTCTTATTACTTGCTTCCTTGTAAGAAGAAGCGAAATAAGCGACTACCATAGGCTAAAGTGATAGTCAAAAGCTGGTTGCTATGTGACTGGACTTCCTATGTTTGTATGGACAGGAATTGACAATTTCTGTATGAGAAACGTTATTTAAAGCCGACACGAAAAACCAGGAATATCTCAAAAGCGATCCACTCTACGAAAAAAATTTATACAATTTAAATTGTGTGTTTTAACGTGCTCTAATTTTTTGAGTGATAAGTTTTTGTCCATCTCTTACGGTTTAGCAGTTATGCAAAATTCCATAAAATTCATCTAGAATAAAATAGTCGTCAAAGGCTATTCCTAGAAAATTCAAGATATACATTTTATTTGTCAGGCAAATATTTTGAACATACGATATTTTAATCAAAATTGTTATAGCCATTTTGGAGAAAATCATAATTTTCGAAAAAATTTCCATGTAAGGGGTAGTTGGGGGTGGAGGGGATTTTATTGAAAATGTTTGTGTCGCATCCTTGTAAGATAGCAAACCTAAACACCAAATTTGGTTTTTAAGCTATGCTATCCACAGAAAACACACACTCACAGGGACATTTTTTCTAAAATTTTGTTTTGATTCAGGGGGTCTCAAAACATGTATTTTCGGTGAAATTTCGGTATCGAATTTTTAGGTGGATTACAAAACCTTCTCTATACACTATGTACATAGTACGTGTAGAAAAAGTAAAAAGTAATAAAATCGTTGTGGATAAAGTATTAACTCTTGGTTACAAAGTCCAAGCCAAAACTCAGTTAAAATTCAGGGATTTTCTTACGAAATTAGGTAAGAAGCTTCGTCCTGTCCATGCTTGGAGATACATCTAAAATGATTCCATTGGAGGAAAAAATGCTCATACGCAGCTCTGGATTAGTCTCCGGAACAAATGAACAAAGACAACTAAAGCAAACATCTGATGTGTTCCATTCACATGATTTCTCTACAACTCTGCAATAAATTAATGTTAAAAAGCTTATGCTTCTATTTACTTCTTGCTAATCGAGAAAGAATTAGCAGAAATAATCTTATTACTTGCTTCCTTGTAAGTAGAAGCGAAATAAGGGAGTACCATACGTTAAAGTGATAGTCAAAAGCTGGTTTCTATGTGACTGAAGTTCCTTTGTTTGTATGGACACGAGTTCACAAAGTCCTGTATGAGAAAAGTATGTTTTTTATAGCTGAAACCAAAAACAATCAACTCCACAAAAAATGAATATAACATAAATTGTGTATTTTAAAGTGCTCTACATTTGTTGTGTGGTAAGTTTTTGTCCATCTCTTACGGTTTAGCAGTTATGCAAAATTTTGTAAAATTTACCCAGAATAAAGTAGTCTTCAGGGACTATTCCCGGAAAATTCAAAATATACATTTTATTTGTCAGGTTAATATCTTTAATATACGATATTTTAATCAAAATCATTATAGCCATTTTTTAGAAAGTCAAAATTTTCGAATAAAGTTTCAAGTAAAGGGTAGTTTGGGGTGGGGGGATTTTTCTTAAAATCTTCGTGTCGCATTCCTGAAAGATACTAAACTTAAATACCAAAGTTTGGTATTTTACCGACTTTTCGTTTTTGAGTTATCGTGTTCACAGACACACGGACAGACGGACACACTGACACACGGACACACACACGGACCTTTTTCTGAAAATACTTTTTTTGGATACAGGGGACCCTAAAACATATATTTCCGTTGAAATCTCGGTATCGAATTTTTTGGTGGAGTGCAACACCTTCTCTATGCACTATGTACATAGTACGTATAGAGAAAGTAAAAACTAAATCAACTCTTGTCAGCTTACCAGATCAGCAATCAGTCCTGTTTGAGAACTAATACTTCGAAGCTTTCGACAGGCTACGGAAATGTAACTTGATAAACACCCGAGCGGTGTCAATTATTTTTCTGCGCAGCAAGCCCTAAATTGATGCCTAACTCTTTCCTCCCCTATATGGGGAAGCTATCGAGTTTCCGGTGCACGTATTTCCCTTTATTGATTAGGAAATTACACAGATTAGTTATAGGGTTTACCCATTAGCATTGAGGGCCGCGCCGTGGCCGAGTGGTTAGACCACTCGCCTCTAACCAAAAGCTGTTCGGGTTCGATCCCAGAGGTCAGTACATGGGATTTGTGGTGGACAAAGAAGCGCCGGAACGGGTGTTCTCCTCGTTCTCCGGTTTCCCCCGCCATCGTATTCCACCAGTACTCCATCACCATCAGTGTCACCGCCTGCGGTGCCATTTGTTGTAACAGCGGACGTTAAAAGTATCAAAGAAAAACATCATCCATTTCTAATGCAGTGCTTCGTTACTAGGTTCAAATTCAGAGTAAAAAATCTAATGTGTTCCATTCACAAGACTTTCTCTATATCTCTGTAACAAATTATTGTTAATAAGCTTATTTTTCCATTTTGTACTAAAGCATTAGCAGAAACGGTTTTATTAGTTACTTTATAAGTAGAAAGGCAATAAGGAAATACAATAGGCTAAACCGACAGCCAAATGTTTTAAAATGTGTTTATTAAGGAATAGAAATTCTTTCTTTGCGTGGCCAAGTGTTGATAAGTTCCTGTATGGGAAAAGTTTAAGTATTTTATAACTGAAATCAATAACATGGAATACCTCGAAAACGGCCAACTCCACGAAAAAATGTATATGACATAAATTGTGTGTTTTATCGTGATCTACATTTTATCTATCTTTTATGGTTTACCTGTTATGCAAAATTCAATAAAAATCATCCAGAATAAAGAGGTCTTTAGAGGCTATTCCCAGAAAATTCAAGACATACATTCTATTTGTCATATCTTTAATATACGAAATTTAAACAAAATCGTTAGAGCCATTTTTGAGAAAATCATGTACGAAATTTTTTCCATGTAAAGGGTAGTTTGGGGTGGGAGGATTTTCTTGAAAATCTTCGTGTCGCATCCTTGGAAGATACCAAACTTAAATACCAAGTTTAGCATGCTATTCACAAATATATACAGACCTTTTTATAAAAATGTTCTTTTTTGGATACAGGGGGCCCTAAAATGCCTATTTCCGGTGAAATCTCGGTAACGAGTTTTAGGTACAATATAACACCTTCTCTATACACTATGTATATAGTATGCGTAGAGAAAGTAAAAATCTGTTATAAAACCAATAAAATATAGCGTATCCAATACACAGGGTAGCATAAACTGCAGTATTGATGGTTTGTTCTGCAAATTAAAACTTAAAATTGTATTTGGCTGCTAGAAAATTTTAAAACATGTTCTAGATCGCTGTATATTTCTTTGTTTTCCTGAAACTCGAGGCTCTTGTGTTCTTAAATGGATATGTGTTGTTTTTACTTTCTCTATACGTACTATGTACATAGTGCATAGAGAAGGTATTGCTCCACCCAAAAATTCGATACCGTAATTTCACCGGAAATATATGTTTTAGGGTCCCCTGTATCCAAAAAAAGCATTTTTCGGAAAAAGGTCCGTGTGTGTCCGTGTTTCTGTGAACACGATAACTCAAAAACGAAACGCCAGTAAAATACCAAACTTGGTGTTTAAGTTTAATATCTTCCAGGGATGCGATACGAAGATTTTTTGAAAAATCCCCCCACCCCAACTACCCTTTACATGGAACTGTTTTCGAAAATTTTGATTTTCTCAAAAATGGCTCTAACGATTTTGATTAAAATGTGTATATTAAAGCTATTTACCTGACAAATAAAATGTGTATCTTGAATTTTCTGGGAATAGCCTCTGAAGAATACTTTATTCTGGATGAATTTTACGGAATTTTGAATAACTGTTAAACCGTAAGAGCTGGACAATAACTTACCACACGAAAAATGTGGAGCACTTTAAAACACACTATTTATGTTAAATACATTTTTTTCGTGGAGTTCATCGTTTTTTAGACATTCCTTGTTTTTGGTTTCTGCTTTGAAAAAGTTGTTTTCTCATACAGGAATTTGTCATCTGCTGTCCATACAAAGGGACTTCAGTGACATAGCAACTAGCCTTTGACTATCACTTTAACCTATGGTACTCCTTTATTTCGCCTCTACTTACAAGGAAGCAAGTAATAAGACTATGTCTGCTAATTTTTTCTGATTATCATGAAGTAAATAGAAGTATAAGCTTTTTAAGAGTAATTTAGTTGCAGAGATGTAGAGAAAGTCATGTGAATGGTACATATCAGGTTTTTCATTTTTGTAAGGTGTGTAGTGTTTCTAAGCCAAAGAGAACCTTGTTCTTGTTTCCCTGTTTTGCGTGTTGACGGTTTTACGGCTCATATGGGGAAAATGAAAAGCTTTGAGGCATGAGCGGAGATGATGCCTTATGAACCTCGACTGTGATATTAGAGTGCACTAACTGTGTAAGAGTGACTTCAACAGAATGAGAGCATTTTCATGTGAGGTGGTAATAACATGTCGCTCGCTCCCTTCTTTGTCGCCAGCTTTTTATGATACGAGAAAGCACGGCACAAAATGCGAGGGGAAAATGCAGGGACGGAATCCCCGCAGGCGCCGGGAGTTGAGCCTTGAACCTCTAAAGCAGAACTACTGTCCACAACGCAATATCAGCTGCGTCGTTAGGCAAGATGATACGAGGGTTATCAAACCATAACCTCTCTGTAATCATAACCTTGAACGTAGCCATCATGTGGACCAGTGCTGCCAACTAATATTAGCTAAAAGTCACCAAATTCTAAATAAAAAGTCGCCAGAAAGTCTCTAAATGAAAAAGTAGGACCAAAGTGTTTACGTTCATATGACTTTCTGCACACACCCTTTTTCAAAATATTTAGTCTCTACACGTACTGTGTGAATGTATTGTGTTCCACCCAAAAATTAAGATACCGAGATTTCACCGAAAATGCATGTTTTGAGACTCCCTTAATCCAAACAAGCATTTATAGAAAAGGGCTTTTGTGTGTGTATGTGCCTGTGGTCAGCATAGCTCAAAAACTAAAAGTCCGTTAAATGCCAAACTTGGCATTTAAGTTTAGTATCTCCCAAGGAAGCGACACAAGGATTTTCAAGAAAATCCCCCCACCGCAAACTATCCTTTACACGAAAAAAAAATTGAATCTCTTTATTTCTCAAAAAATGGCAACTATTTTGATTAAAATACTGTACATGAAAGATATTTACATAACAAATAAAATGTATATTTTGAATTTTCTGCGAATAACCTCTTCATTCTCGATAACTTTTGCACCGTAAGAGATACACAAAAAACTTCCTACACAAAAATGTAGATCTCGTTAAAACACATAACTTATGTCATATACGTTTTTTTGATACAGCTGGCCATTTAGGTGATGTTCCCTGTTATTGGTTTCAGTTTTAAAATACTTATGTTCTAATATGGGAATTTGTCAATTCCTGGCCACAGAAACAAGGACATTTCAATCACATAGCAACCAACTTTTAAAAGATACGACTATCGCTTTACCACCGGCTAAAAGCACTCTTTTGTTTCCATTCTTCTTACAAGGAAACTAGTAATAATACAATTTCTGGTAATTTTATCTGTGTTAGCATGAAGTAAATAGAAGAATAAGCTTTTTAAGAATAATCTATTACAGAGATGCGTGAAAGTCATGTGAATGGGACACATCAGTATATTATTATCGTTAATATAATATAAAAGGGTTATTCTTATATCCATTTCACATTAATCCAAAAAAACATTTGCATAACTGTGAAATAATTGTTTCTTCCGAGTGTTGGAAAAGTGACGTCAAACTGAGTTCAAATCCAGATTATGCATTACATTTTTCAGTCTGACTCTACCTTTGCATTTGCATAAATGCTTTATTAGAACATGTTATTTCCTTATAGATACAAAAGAATAAGGGAACACACTAAGCCTTAAGCATAGACAATCAAACATTTTAAGACCGAGCGATAATATCTGTATCCGTATTCGCGGGGTCTTGGCTCTGATTTATTTTTATAATTTTTACTCTACACGTACTATGTACATTGTGTATAGTGAAGGTATTGTATTGCACCCAAAAATTTGACACTGAGATTTCACCGAAAATATATGTTTTGAGGCCCCCTGAAAGCAAAAAATAGTCCGTTAAATATGACATTTGGCATTTAAGTTCAGTATCTTCCAAGGATGCGACACAAAGATTTTCAAGAAAATCTCCCCACCTCCAACTACCCCTTTACATGTAAAATGTTTCCAAAATTTTGATTTTCTCAAAAATTGTTCTAATGATTTTGATTAAAATATCGTATATTAAAGATATTTACATGGCAAATAAAATGTATATCTTGAATTGTCTGGGAAAGGTTTCTAAAGACATCTTTATTCTGGATGGATTTTGCGGAATTTTTCATAACTGGTAAACCGTAAAAGATAGACAAAAACTTACCTGATAGAAAATGTAGAGCTCGTTAAAAGTTACAATTTATGTTATATGTATTTTTTTCGTGGAGTTGATCGTTTCCAGATATTCCTTGTTATTGGTTACAGCTTTAAAATACTGATACTTTTCTCATATGGGAATTTGTCAACTCCTGTCCATACAAATAAAAGAACTTCAATTACTACCACTTTAGCCTATTGTACTCCCTTATTTCCCCTCCACTTACATGGAAGCAAGTAATAAGACCATTTATGTTATTTTTTTCTCGATTAGCATGAAATAAATAGAAGAATAAGCTATTTAACCATAATTTGTTGCAGAGATGTAGAGAAAGTCATGTGAATGGTACACATCCGATTTTTTTTGTATATCTGTGAATTCTCTCAGTTGCCAAGGTAAATGTAGGATTGAATATGTCCCAAAGTTCCAACTTTGGTGTAGCAAAATCTTAAAACAGATAATAACAGCGATTGCTGTCGTTTATCCACACATGCAGTTACATAGAAGCCTTGAAGGCTGGCAGTACTCCGCCATCTGACTACGTATGGTGAAAGCGACTAGACTGGCACCCTAACGCCATTTGCTTGACTCGAAGCGAAAATAAATGCAGTACGAGGACTAGTCTACAAAAATGGCTATCCTCCACCACATACCGTCAACGAACAGATCCATCGACATATGAAGCAGTAGTTAAAGCGACTTAAAATACAATATATTAAAAAACTTTAACAGCTGGTTGCTGTGAAATGGATTTAATACTCCGTTATATTTGCTTGAGCAGAGGAAGAAACACAAATAACGACATGCCATTTTAGAAAATAAATTTTAAAATTTTAAAAGAAGCGTTTAAAAATATTCAAGGAATATTTCGGAAATGGTTAACTCAAAAAATTCCATTCGCATAGCTTTCTCTAGCTGTTCCAAATACAAACTGTTCTTCTAAAAGATTATTCTTTTATCTATATTATGCTAATCGTGATAAACATCAGAATTGGCCTTATTACTTGTTTCATTGTAGGTAGAATGGAAATGGAACATTATGCTAAAGCGATAGCCAAATCTTTTAAAAGCTGGTCGTGAAACAATTGAGGTTCGGTTTGTTTTGCATTATGCCGTTGGAGATAAGTTATATAGTTCTAAACAAGGAACATCTCAAAAACTGCCAACTCTTCAAGTAAAACGTATATGGCATAAATTATGTGTTATAACAGATCTGCATTTTTTGTATGTTAAGTTTTTGTCTATCTCTTACAGTTTAACCGTTATGCAAAATTCTGGAAAACTCGTGCTAAATAAAGAGGTCTTTAGAGGATATTCCCAGAAAATACAAAATATACATTTTGTTTTTGGTGTAATATAGTATTTTAATAAAAATCGTTACAGTCAATTGGAGAAAAGCAAAATTAAAAAAAAAAAAAAAAAAAGCATATAAAGAATGGTTTGTGGTGGAGAATTTCTTTGAAAATTTCGTGTCGCATCCTTGGAAGATAACTAAACATAAATACCAAGTTTAGTTGTTTACGGTGAACTATGTTTTTTGAACTATGCTGTCTACAGTCATACACACAGACACACATTCACACGGATACACACTTAATATATAAGTTCAGCATCTTCAAAGAAAGTGATGCGAAGATTTTCATTAAAATCCCCTCCTAATCTACCGTTTACATCGAATAGTTTTCGAAAAATGTTATTTTCTCAAAAGTGCCTTAAACGATATTTATTAATGAATATATTATCGTGATAAATGATATATACTTGCATCTTGAATTTTCTGGAAATAATTCTCAAGTCCTCTTCACGATAGATGGCTTTTGCTAAACTTTTAAACGGGAAGCGATAGATAAATAATTTAGATCTCCTTAAAACACACAATTTATATTCATATGCAAGTTCTTTATTCTATATTTGACAACTTCTGAGTCGTGATCGAGTGGTCAGCGAGCTGACTTCTCACCAGGAGGTCCCCGGTTCTATTCCCGCCTGGGGCGGTGAATTTTTCTTTAACCAGATTTATTCCCTATCCCCCACAGAGTCTGGAAGTATGAATGTGAGAGTGAAAGTGCGTGTGTATTAGTAATATAATAATGATTAACCTAATGTTCTAACCTACAGTAATACGAGTTGTTTCACAAGTCAAAGCCCCCGATATGACCATTGAAGTTAAAGGGGGCTATACAAATGAAACAATAAAAAAATAAAAAAAAAATAAAAATTCTGAGTTATTTCTTATTATTAGTTTGATTTTCATACTACTTAAAATTTTCTCAAACGGAAGTCGCTACTCGTTTTTGTTTTTCCTTGTCAAGCAAAGAGGCAACCATATTGCGACGGGCTTTTAAAATATTTTCCCTACCCACATAGTATTTACAAGGATATATGTAAAAAAGTGAATTAGGTGAAGAATGATAGAAAAATATCTGATGAGTTGCATTCACATGACTTTCCCTACATCGCTGTAACATATTATTGTTAAAAAACATATTTTCGGTCTACTTTAAGATAATGGAGATAAAGTTAGAAGAAATTGCCTTATTTACTTGCTTCCTTGTAAGTAGAAGTAAAATAAAGGAATACACTAGGCTAAAACGATAGTCACTTTAAAAAGCTAGTTGCTATATAGGTAAAATCCGTTTCCGTGTGAGAAAAGTTTTAAGTATTTTGAATCTGAAACAAATAACAAGGAATATCTCAGAAATGTTCAATTACACGAGAAAAACATATATGACATAAATTGTGTGTTTTAACGTGATCTACGTTTTTTGAGGTAAGTCTTTGCCTATGTCTTACGGTTTACAAGTTACGCAAAATTCAGCAAAATTCAATCAGAATTAAGGGGTCTTCAGAGGCTATTCCCAGAAAATTCAAGATATACCTTTTGTTTGCCAAATAGATATCTTTAATATACGGTATTTTAATCAAAATCGTTAGAGCCATTTTTGAGAAAATCAAAATTTTGGAATTTTTTTCCATGTAAAGGTTAATTTGGGGTGGGGGATTTTTCTCAAAATCTTCGTGTCGCATCTTTGGAAGATACAAAACTTAAATACCAAGTTTGGTATTTTTCGTTTTTGAGTTATCGTGTTCGAGCAATACTTTCTAGATGGTATATCTGTGCGAACTTTTATTTAAGTTGCGACTCTAAGATTTTCAGGTAAATCCCCCAGCCCTGCTACCCTTCTTTACATGGAAGAAATTTTGACATTTTTGGATTCATATTTCGATTAAAATACCGTATTTTAAAGATATTTGCATGGAAAATAAAAAGTATATCTTGAATTTGTTGGCAATAGCGCCTGAAGCCCTCTCATTCTGAAGGAATGTTACATAACTGGTAACACCGTAATATTAGATTGAACTTACTTTACAAAAAATGTTATTCTCGTCAAAATACACAATAATTCATCTCATAAACTGTTTATGTGGCATTAACTATTTCCGAGATATTCCTTGTTATTGATTTATACTTTCAAAACTGAGAACTTGTCAATTGTTTTTTTTTTTTTTTTTTTTTTTTTTTTTGTAATACTGGTCATATAAAAATAAATTCAGTCACATAGCAACCAGCTTTTAAAAGATTTCACCATCGCTTTTGTCTAGTGCATTCCTTATTTCCGTTCTACTTACAAAGAACTAAGTAATAAAACCATTTCTGCTAATGTTCATCTCGATTAGCATAAAGTAAATAGAAAAATAAGCATTTGTGAGAATATGTTGTTAGAGAATAGGCAGAGAAAATGTAAATGCCGTTTTATTTATGGACGGTTTTTAACTGCTGTGGTTCTCAGCGTCCCATTCTATACTGGGCGTGAAATACCGCTTAATTTTGCTCAGAGGCCTCTCTATCAGGCTTGAGGTTCTTTTACGTGCCGTAAATCTACGACGCGGGACCAGCGCCTTTACTTCCCTTCCGAAGGAAGCCATGCTAAGGATTTTCACGCCCGAAAAAAATCCGTCGTCGTCCGCCGGGTTTGAACCCGCGACCTTGGGTATATGAAGTCAGAATGGTAGCCATTACACCACGAAAGCCGATAATAGGTATAGAAAGTCACTTGAATGGACCACATAAGATTTTTTAAAATGCTGTCGTTAATTTATCGTAAAGACTCGTCGCTAGGGTTGGTAATACTGATATTGTGAGTGATTTGATCCAGCGTTTGTTATTCGATAACATTACATCAGAAATGCGTAATACGATATAAGAACAGGCCATTCAAAATATTTGGCAACGATATTAACTCTATTACGAAATATTAACACAGTCTGATATTCAACACGGATTCAACTGTTCACTTTACATTTTTTGAAGGACGGGAATTTTAAAAAATTAACAAAATTAATATATATGTACGTCTCATTGTAGCCTCTTTATTTGTGCATTTTTACTTTCTCTGTACTCACTGTATACATAGTGAATAGAGAATGTATTGCACTCCACCAAAAAATTCGATACCGAGATTTCACCGGAAATATATGTTTTAGGGTCCCCTGTATCCAAAAAAAAGTATTTTCAGAAAAATGTCCGTTAGTGTGTGTGTCCGTGTGTCTGTGAACACGATAACTCAAAAACGAATAGTCGGTAAAATACCAAACTTGGTATTTAAGTTTAGCATCTTCCAGGGATGCGACACGAAGATTTTGAGACAAAATCCCCCCACCCCAAACTACCCTTTACATGGAACTTTTTTCGAAAATTTTGATTTTCTCAAAAATAGCTCTAACGATTTTGATTAAAATTTCGTATATTAAAGATATTTACCTGACAAATAAAATGTATATTTTCAATTTTCTGGGAATAGCCTCTGAAGACTACTTTATTCTAGATGAATTTTTCATAATTACTAAACCGTAAGAGATGGACAAAAACTTAACACTCAAAAAATGTAGAGTACATTAAAACACACAATTTATGTTATATACATTTTTTTCGTGCAGTTGATCGTTTTTGAGATATTCCTTTTTCTTGGTTTCAGCTTTGAAAAACTTATACTTTTCTCATTCAGGAATTTGTCAACTCCTGTCCATACAAACAAAGGAACATCAGTCACATAGCAACCAGCTTTTGGCTTTCACTTTAACCAATGGTACTCCCTTATTTCGGTTCTACTTACAATAAAGCAAGAAATAAGACTATTTCTGCTCATTTTTTCTGATGAGTATACAGTAAATAGAAGTATAAGCTTTTTAAGAATAATTTGTTGCAGGGATATAGAGAAAGTCATGGGAATGGTACATATCAGATTTTTATAAATGAAATTAATTACATCGTATGTTAATTACGTGGTATTAATCTAATCCTAGTTTATTTATTTATTTATTTGTGTGTGCAGCTTCTTGTGCGAATCTTTCTTGCATAATTCAGTGATACAGTCCTTTGGCTGGTGGAATCTCACTTGTTTAGCAGAACTTGAGGTGGAAGCTGGTTTGTTTTTGTTTTTTTTTACTTTCTCTAGCCCCGTATGTACAATGTACATAGGGATAGAGAAGTATTGTAATCCGCCCAAAAATTCGATGTCGAGATTTCACCGGAAATACGTGTTTTAGGACCCCCTGAGTCCAAAAAAAAAGCATTTTCTGAAAAAGGTCCGTGTCTGTGTGTGTGTGTGTGTGTGTGTGTGTGTGTGTCTGTGGACAGCATAGCTCAAAAATGAAAAGACGGTTGAATACCACACTTGGTATTTAGGTTTGGTATCTTCCAAGGATGCGACACGAAGATTTTCAAGAAAATCCCCCACCCCTAACTACCCTTTACATGGAAATTTTTCAAAAATTTTGTTTTTTCTTAAAAATGGCTCTAGCGATTTTTATTAAAATATCAAATATTAAAGCCATTTCTATCACAAATAAAATGTATATCTTGAATTTTCTGGGAATAGCTTCTAAAGACCTGTTTACTCTGGATGACTTTTACTTAATTTAGAATAGCTAGTAAACCGTAAGAGAGGGGAAAACTTACTGTACAAAAAATGTATATCTCATTAAAATACACAAGTTATGTCATACACATTATTTTCGTGGAACATACCGTTTCAGAGTTATTCCTTGTTATTAGTTTCAGTTATGAAGTGCTTATACTTTTCACAGACGGGAGTGGTTTTTCTTTTGTTCTACACCTGGCCAAGCAAAGAGGCGATTTGCGATGACAATCACATAACGACAGCTTTTAAAACATTGGACTATCACTTTAGCCTAGTGCATTCCCTTAGTTCCAGTCTACTTATAACGAACTAAGTAACAAAATTCTGCTAATGTTTATCTCGATTAGCGTGGTGTTGAAAGAATAATTATATTTTGTAAGTCGTTTGTTTGTAAAGTAGCTAGAGAAAGTCATGTGAGTATAACACAACAGATTTTTTATTTTTCATTGTTTCATTTGTATAGCCCTCTATGGTAATATCGGGGGCTTTGACTTGAACAACTACTGGTGTTTTTTTTTTTTTTTTTTTTTTTTTTTTCCCTGAACAGTTGGTTTTTTTAATGTTGGTTTTTCGGTTAAATTTTCTTCGCACTGGAAATACGCATTTTAGATGCCCCTGTATCTGAAAAAGAACCTTTTAGAAAAAGGTACATGTTTGTGTCCGAGTGACCGTGAACGCGATAAATCAAAAACGAAAAGTCGGTTAAATACCAAACTTGATATTTAAGTTCAATATCTTTTAAGAATATGGATGGAAAATGTTCAAGAAAATTCCCACACCCCAAACTAACCTTCTCAAAAATGATTCAAACAATTTTAATTCAAATACCGTTTATTATCTTACTATATCTTCTATGGTTTACCAGTTAAACAGGTCATCCAGAATGGAGAGGACTTCGAAGGCTATTCTCAGATAACTCAAGTAATGCATTTTGCTTGTCATAAAAATATCTTAAATATATGGTATTTTAATAAATCAGAGAGATATTTTTGAAGGTTTATTTCAAGGAAATTTAAGATATATATTTTATTTGTAAAGTAAATATCTTTAACATATGGTATGTAAATCTAATTCGAGAGCCATTTTAAGAAAATTAAAAATTCCGAAAAATCTTCCAAGTAAAGGGTAGTTTGGAGTGGGAAAATGTTCCTGAAATCTTCGTGTCGCGTCCTCGTAAGATGCTGTACTTAAATACCAAGTTTGGTATTTGAACAACCTTTTTAAGATAAGCTGTTTACAGACACACAAAGACTTTTTTTAAAATTGCATTTCTTTGACTCGGGGTCCTCAAAATATCTATTTCCGGTGAAATCTCGATATCAAATTTTTTGTTAGAATGCTCTTATGTACACTGAACGTAATAGGGAAAGTACTCTTTCTTACTATGTATATTGTACGTGGCAGAGTAAATAAAAATATATAAAACTCTATAGGAATTAAACCCCGAAGCTCTTAATTTTGCAGCCATCTAGATGTCAGATTACAAAGGTTTTTTAGTTATCAGTTGTCCACCTAGTTTAGATCGGATTACTTACATAGTATCCAATTTGAAACCATACCGCGTGCTGCCATTAGCTCAGCACTCTCCTATCTGAATCAGCAGTTCAACGAAAGGTGACCGTAAGATAAACCTACGATGTAGTGTAGAGAAAATCGGCCGCAGATATGTTTAATTTTTACTTTCTCTAGCCCCTTTTTGTACAATGTACATAGTGGAAAGAGAAGGTATTGCATTCCACCCAAAAATTCGAAGTCGAGATTTCAACGGAAATGTATGTTTTGGGGTTCCGTCCGAAAAAAAGCATTTTCAGAAAAAGGTTCGTGTGTGTGTGTGTGTGAGTGGAAGGCATAGCTCAAAACGAAAAGACCGTTAAATACTAAACTTGGTATTTAGGTTTAGTACCTTTCAAGGATGCGGCAAAAAGATTTTCAAGAAAATCTATCAAACTACTCTTTACATGGAAACATTTTCGAAAATTTTGATTTTCTCAAAAATGGCTCTAATTATTTTGATTAAAATAGGTACCATATATTAGAGATATTTACATCCCAAATAAAATGTGTATCTAGAATTTTCTGGGAAGAGCCTCTGAAGACATCTTTACTCTAGATGAATTTTGCTTAACTGCTAAACTGTAAGAGATATACATAAACTTACCACACAAGAACTGTAGATGTCTAAACACACAATTTATGTCTTTTACATGTTTGTTGTGGAGGTAACCGTTTCCGAGATATCCCTTATTAGTAGTTTCAATTTTATTGTAAAGTATTTATAGTTTCTCAGACAGGAAGTGTCCGTTTTCTTTTGTTCTATTCCTAGCCAAGCAAAGAAACGATTTGCAATGACAGTTGCATAATGACAGCTTTTCAATCATTTGACTGTCACTTTAGAATAGCGCTTTCCTTTAGTTCCCTTCTACTTATAAGGAACTAGGTAATAAGAACATTCTGCTAATGTTTATCTCGATTAGCATGGTGTAGAAAGGAGAATAATCTTTCGTAAGAAGTTTGTAGAGCAGCTAGAGAAAGTCATGGGAGTGTAACACGTTTGATTTTTTTATTTATTTATTTTTTTTTATTTTGCTAGTGATGGGAACCTCCAATAAAGAAAGAAAACTATAAATATAAAAATTTCACAGTTGTTTTTACTTTCTCTAGCCCCATATGTACAATGTAGAGAAGTATTGTATTCCGCCCAAAAATTCGATACCGAGATTTCACCGGAAATACATGTTTTAGGACCCCCTGTATCCAAAAAAGCATTTTGAGAAATAGGTCCTGTGTGTGTGTGTGTGTGTGTGTGTGTGTGTGTGTGTGTGTGTGTCCGTGTGTCCGTGTGTCTGTCTCTCTGTGTGTGTATATGTGTGTGTGTGTGTGAGTGTCTGTGAGCAGCATAGCTCAAAAAGGAAGAGACCGTTAAATACCAAAGGATGCAACACGAAGATTTCGAGAAAAATCCCTCCACCCCCAACTACCCTTTACAAGGAAAAATTTTTGAGAATTTTGATTTTCTTAAAAATGGCACTAACGAGTTTGATTAAACTATCGTATATGAAATATATTTACCTGACAAATAAAATGTATATCTTGAATTTTCTGGGAATAGCCTCTGAAGACTACTTTATTCTGAATGAATTTTACAGAATTTTGCATAACTGCTAAACCGTAAGAGATGGACGAAAACGTGAAATACAAAAAATGCAGAGCACGTTAAAACACACAATTTATGTTATATAATTTTTTTTCATGGAGTTGGTCGTTTTTGAGATATTCCTTGTTTTTGGTTTCAGATTTAAAAACATACCTTCCTCATACTGTAATTTGCCAACACCTGTTCATACAAACAAAGGAACTTCAGTCACATAGCAACCAGCTTTTGATTATCACATTAAGCTATTGTACTCGCTTATTTCGCTTCTACTTACAAGCAGGCAAGTAATAAGACTATTTCTGGTTTTTTTTTTCTCGATTAGATGAAGTAAATAGAATACTTTGTTGCAGAGATGTAGAGAAAGTCATGTGAATGGAACACATCAGATTTTTTTTTTTTTTTTTTTTTTTTTTTTTTTTTTTTTTTTTTTTTTGTGCAATTGACCTTTTCTGAGATATTCCTTGCTATTTGTTTCAGATTCAAAACACTTTAACTTTTCTCACACGGAACGTTGTTCACTCCTGGCCCTGCATAAAAACGTATTTGAACCACATGGCACCAGCTTTTAAAAGATTTTAATTATAGTTTTAGCCTAGTGTATTCCCTTATTTTCTTTTTACTTACTAGGAAGCAAGTAAGTAAGACAATTTATGCTAATGTTTATCTCAATTGTCATAAAGTAGATAAAAGAATATGCGTTACAACGTTGTAGAAAAATTCACGTGAATGGAACACATCAGATTTTTAGTTTCTCTATACGTACCATGTACATAGTGTATAGAGAAGGTATTGTATTGCACCCAAAAATTCGATACCGAGATTTCACCGGAAATATATGTTTTGAGACCCCCTAAATAAAAAAATCATTTTTAGAAACATGTCCGTGTGTGTGTGTGTGTGGGTGTGTGTGTGTGTCTGTGGGCAGCATGAAAAGACCGTTAAAAACCAAACTTGGTATTTAAGTTTGATATCTTTCAAGGATGCGACAGGAAGATTTTCAAGAAAATCGCCGCACTCCAAACTAGCCTTTACACGAAAAAAGTTTCGAAAATTTTGATTTTCTTAAAAATGCTCTAATGATTTTTATTATAATCTCGTATATATTTTAGATATTTATTTGGCAAATAAAATGTATATCTTGATTTTCTGGGAATAGCCTCTGAAGACTTCATCATTCTGGATGAATTTTACGGATTTTTGTATAGCTGCTAAACGTAAGAGATGAACAAAAACTTACCACACAGAAAATGTAGAGCACAATTTAAGTTATATAAATTTTTTCGTGGAGGTGATCGTTTTTAAGATATTCCTTGTTTTTAGTTTCAGCTTTGAAAAACTTATGCTTTTCTCATACAGAACTCCTGTCCATAGAAACTAAGGAACTTCAGTCGCATAGCAACCAACTTTTGACTATGACTTTAACCTATGGTACTCCCTTATTTCACTTCTACTTACAAGGAAGCAAGTAATAAGACTATTTCAGCTAATGTTTTCTCAGTTAGCATGAAGTAAATAGAAGCATAAGCTTTTTAACAATAATTTGTTGCAGAGATTTAGAGCAAGTCATGTGAATGGAACACATCAGATTTTTTATATTTATTTCTACGGGATTGACATTTTTTTATTCTTTTCGTTTATTTTATTATGTTTTATTGTCGTTAATCTGGCGATCGTAGTATTAAACCTTAAGTTTTACATGCTTTCGCAACTCTTCGGTGATCAAGAACACCTGTTTTTCCAGTGAACGGTGTCCGGCGACAGAAGATCCCAAAATTGGTCAGTAAGGTCTTCTGTAACACACTGTGGGAGACAAAAGCCTGAGGACAAGCGAAGGAAGAATGTAACTAGGAACAACTCTTGATATCACAAAAGAAGAAGACTATCTCAAAGGTTACTTGAAACTTCTGCCGAGCAACCCAAAGGATCATCTGCTTTCTTGCTTCTTTCTACGCCTTTACAGATGTTTGCTTTCCAGATTTTTCCCAAGGCGACCCTCCCTTCCAGTGGATATAAAAGAATATTAGATTAAAGAACTTATTTCATTTCTCGGTCTTGCGGTGAGCAAATAATGAACACTGTCTTTCTTTTCGTGCAATTTCCTTCATTTCGTGGAGCTCAGGTACAAGCTGTGCAATGATTGCCGAGCCAAGGCCGAAATCAAACACAAAACATCGCAACAGGTTTGATATTGCTCATAGCCCCAGGATAATTATGTGCTCATCTTTTGCGGTAATTCGCCGGCTATATCATTAGAAACTGTCCCTTCCGTGGTAGAGTTAAGGAAAAACCTTAGTAAACTGCTCGCATGTTACAACCAAGATACATTCTAGTCGTATATTTATGTCCTCCAAGGACTACTTCAAAACCAGTGTTGTCAGATCATCCGAAAATATAGTTTTACCTTCTCTACCATGTACATAGGCTGTTGAGGAGTATGTGTGTGTTTACTTTCTCTACACGTGCTATCTACACAGTGTATAGAGAAGTTATTGTATTCCACCCAAAATTCGATACATGAAATACATGTTTTGGGTCCCCCTGAATGCAAAAAAATGGATGTAGGTCTGTGTGTGTGTGAGTGAGTGAGTGTCTGTGGACAGCATAGCTCAAAAACGAAAAAAAAAACCATAAATACCAAATTTGGTATTTAAGTTTGATATCTTCCAAGGATGCGACACGAAGATTTTCAAGAAAATCCCCCCGCCCCAACTACCCTTTACATGGAACAATTTTCGAAAATTTTGATTTTCTCAAAAGTGTCCCTAACAATTTTTATTAAAATATTGTATGTTAAAGATATTTACGTGACAGATAAAATATATAGCTAGAATTTTCTGTGAATAGCCTCTGAAGACATATTTATTCTGGAGAAATGTTGCGGAATTTTGCATAACTGGTAAACCGTAAGAGATAGACAAAAACTTACTGAATAGATAATGTAGAGCTCGTTAAAACACAATTTTTGTTATATATATATATATATATATATTTTTTTTTTTTCGTGGAGTTGATCATTGTTGAGATATTCCTTGTTATTGGTTTCAGCTATGAAATACTTAAAATTTTCCCGTACGGGCATTTGTCAACTCCTTTCCATACAAACAAAGGAACTGCAATCCCATAGCAGACAGCTTTTTACTATCACTTTAGCCTATGGTACTCCCTTATTTTCCTTCTACTTGCATGGAAAGAAGTAATAAGACGATAATTTTTTCTCGATTACCATGAAGTAAATAGAAGAAAATGTTTTTAACAATAATTTGTTGTAGAGAAATAGAGAAAGTCATGTGATTGTAGCACAGATTTTTTTAAATGCCGAAGTGACACGTCAGAATTTAGCTCCTCACACAGTCTGGAATTCACTTGCAACATGCCCCTCTAAGCCGAAGAAAAATGTCGCTACGCTACCGGACCAATATATTGATTCAGCAGTGAAGCAATACTGTTTAGATTGCAATTACGAAATCTCTGACTTTGACTCATATCCGTTATGCAAACTAAGGATCATTCCTCTGTGGTAGAAAATAAATCTGTGTTCCATTCACATGGCTTTCTCTACATTTCTGTAACAAATTATTGCTTCTGTTTACTTTATGCTAATCGAGAAAAAATTAGCAGAAACAATCTTATTACTTGCTTCCTTGTAAGTAGAAGGGAAATAAGGGAGTACCATAGGATAAACTGATAGTTGTTATGTGTCTGAAGTTCCTTTGTTTGTATGGACACGAGTTGACAAATTCTCGTATGTGAAAAGTAAAAGCTTTTTAAAGCTGAAACCAAAAACAAAGAATATTTCAGAAATATCTCCAAAACGGTCATCTCCACGAAAAAAATGTACAAAACAAAAATTGTGTGTTTTAACGTGCTCTACATTTCTTGTGTGTTAAGTTTTTGTCGATCTCTTACGATTTTACCAGTTATACAAAAATCCGTAAAATTCGTCCATTATAAAGTAGTCTTCAGAGGCTATTCCCAGAAAATTCAAGATATACATTTTATTTGCCAGGTAAATATATTTAATGTATGATATTTTAATCAAAATCGTTACATCATTTCTGAGCAAAATAAAATTTTCGAAAAAATGCCATGTAAAGGGTAGTTGGGGATGGCGGGATTTTTCTCAAAATCTTCGTGTCGCATCCATGGAAGGTAATAAACTTAAGTACCAACTTTGGTATTTTACCGACTTTTCGTTTTGAGTTATCGTGTTCACAGACACACACGCACGCACGGACCATTTTCTGAAAATGCTTTTTTTTGGACAAAGGTGACCCTAAAACATATATTTCCGGTGAAACCTCGGTATCGAATTTTCGGATGGAGTGCAATACCTTCTCTATATACTATGTAGTAAGTATAGAAAAAGCAACAAGCGCTGAAATGCAATACTACCAACCGTGGAAGTAAATACATTTTGTTTGCAGGCTAGATTGTGGCTGAACGTGCTGGAATCTGCGTACTCAATTTCGATATAGCTGTTATGACCTTGCAGTAACTCACCATAGCACGTTTTGCCAAAATGCCCCAAGTCATGGCCAGCGAATTTCGTGCTCCAAAGGTGTGAAGCGATTTCACCTCGCATTGGTCGGTGTTCACTATCTGATTGTGAAATAATTCTTGTGGTAGAACCTGCTCGAACCATAAATGCGTTAACAGTTGAGATTCCAGCAGCCAAATTATTACTCAACAAGGTACCTGTAAAGAGGAAAACAACTGAACAACCGAAATGAATATCCTGTATATTCTATTGCTACTGCCTCTATCTGATACTTAAGACGTTATAAGACTCTTTATAAATAACTTTAAATTATGATAAAGGAATATTTTTCGTTCTCTACTACGTATATAAATAAATAAATAACTATATATATGTTTTGAAAACCCCTGAATGCAAATAAAAAATTTTGTAAAAAAATGCCTATTTGTATATCGTGAATAGACTAGACTACGTTTTTACTTTCTCTACACGTACTAGGTACCTACATAGTGTATAGAGAAAGTATTGTATTGCGCCCAAAAATTGCATACTAAATTTCACCGGAAATGTTTTGGGTCTCCCTAAATTCAAAAAAAGCATTTTTGGAAAAAGGTCCATGCGTGTGCGTGTGCGTGTGTGTATGTGTGTGTCTATGGGCAACCAGCTAAAAACGAGAAGACCGTTAAATGCCAAACTTCGTATTTAAGATTGGTATCTCCCAAGGATGCGACACGAAGATTTCCAAGAAAATCCCCCCACCCCTAACTACCTTTTACATGGAAACATTTTCGAAAATTTGTTTTTATTAAAAATGGCTCTAAAGATTTTGATTAAAATATCGTATGTAAAAGATATTTACCTGACAAATAAAGTTTATATCTTGAATTTTCTGGGAATAGCCTCTGAAGGCTACTTTATTCAGGGTGAATTTTACGGGATTTTATATAATTGGCAAACCGTAAGAGATAGAGGAAAACTAATAAAACTGAAAATTTAGAGTTCGTTAAAACACACAATTTGTGTTATATACATCTTTTTCTTAGAGTGGATCGTTTTTTAGATATTCCTTTTTATTGGTTTCAGCTTTAAAAAACATATACTTTTCTCTTTTGTCAACTCCTGTCCATAGAAACAAAGGAACTTCAGTCACATAGCAACCAGCTTTTGAATAATACTTTAGCGCATGCTGCTCCTTTATTTCCCTTCTACTTGCATGGAAGCAAGTAATAAGACTGTTTCTGCTAATTTTTTGTTGATTAGCATGAAGCAGAAAGAAGCATAAGCTTTTTAACAATAATTTGTTGCAGAGATGTAGAGAAAGTCATGTGAATGGAACACATCAGATTTATTTTTCTTTTATAGTAAGATTTTGTCTATTCTTACGATTTACCAGTAATTTAATTTTGCATTCTTTTAAGTAACCTAGAATGAAGAGGACTGCTCTCTTAGAAAGCAAGGTATACATTTTATTTGTTGCGAAAATATCTTAAACAATATATTTTAATTATATTGTTAGTGAGCAAATAATAATGTTCCATGTAAAGGATAGTTTGGGATGGGAAAATTTTCTTGAATTTTTAGGAAGGGCAGTTTAACGTCCATTAACGTGGTTGATCATATCGGACGATGAATAAAATTTATGAAACGGTGCTCAAATTATCTCGGGACTCATGGAGCTAAAAATTACGCGACATCCTCTTCTCAGTAAAAGGGAAACCCTGAGTTAAATCTTATTGGGCAACTCACCCTAAGCGAGATAAACACACAGATGTGCGCGGGCAATTCACATAGACGAAATGGAACATTTTTATTTTCTCAAAACTGGCTCTTAACGATTTTGATAACAATAACATATAGTGCAGATATTTTCATGATAAATAAATTACATATCTTGAATTTTTTTTGAGAATACCGTCTGAAGACCACTTCATTCTGGATGATATTTGCACAAATGGTTAACCAAAGAGATTGACAATAACTTAACACACGCAAAAAAGTTGGATCTCGTTAAAACATACAATTTATATTACATTTTTTTTTTCGGGGGGGGGGAGAGTTATCCATTTCCGAGGTATTCCCTGCTATTCATTTCAATCTTAAAATACTTAAACTTTTCTCAGACAGAAAATTTTCATTCCTGTTACTTTCGATTTACTATTGGGCATGCAAAGAGGAACGAATTTCAATCACTTAGCTACCAGCTTTTAAAATATTTGACTATCGCGTTAGTCTGATTATTCGCTTGCTTCCCTTTTGCTTATAAGGCATTAAACAATTAAACGATTTCTTCTAATGTTTGTCTCATAAAGTAGATAGAATAATAAGCCTTTGTAAGAATTATTTGCAGAACACGTAATGAAAGTAATGTGAATGTGATACATTTTTACTTTCTCTACACAGTGTATAAAGAAGATATGTATTGCACTCAAAAATTCGATACCGAGATTACCTGGAAATATATGTTTTGAGACCCCCTGAGTAAAAAAAACATTTTTAGAAAAACGTCCGTGTGTCCGCGGGCAGCATAGCTCAAAAACGAAAAGGCTGTTTCATATCAAACTTGATATTTAAGTTCAGTATCTTCCAAGGATGCGACACGAACATTTTCAAGAAAATCCCTCCTCCCCGAACTACACATTACATGGAAAAAATTTCGAAAACTTTGATTTTCTCAAAAATGCGTAGTAGTTATACTTTGATTAAAATATAGCATATTAAAGATATTTAAATTATAAATAAAATATAGATATAACTTGGATTTTCTGGGAATAGCCTCTGAAGACATTTTTATTCTGAATGATTTTTGGGGGATTTTTGCATTACTGGTAAACCATAAGAGATAGACAAAAACTTACTTCACAAAATATGTAGAGCTCGTTAAAGTACACAATTTACGTTATACACATTTTTCTTAGAGTTTACCGTTTTTTTTTTTTTAGATATTCTTGCTATTGATTTCAGTTTTAAAATACTTTTACTTTTCGCAAACAGGAACTTGTTAACATTTGGCCACGCAAAGAAACGGATTTCTATACCAAAGCAACATTTGAAAACGTTTGACTGTCAGTTTAGTCAGTGTTCCCTTAATTCCCTTGTACTTTAATGAACCAAGTAATAAAACCGTTTCTACTAATGTTTTATCTCAATTAGCATGAAAAAGATACAAGAATAAGCTTATTAACAATAATTTGTTACAGAATGTAGAGAAAGTCATGTGAATGGAACACATCAGATTTTTTACTTTCTCAAGCCCCGTATGTACAATGTACATAGGGATAGAGAAGTACTGTATTCCACCCAAAAATTCGACACCGAGATTTCACCGGAAATACATGTTTTTGGACCCCCTGTATCCATAAAAAGCATTTTCAGAAAAAGGTCCGTGTGTGTGTGTGTCCGTGTGTCCGTGTGTCTCTGAACACGATAACTCAAAAACGAAAAGTAGCTAAAATACAAAACTTGGTATTAAAGTTTAGTATCTTCCAGGGATGCGACACAAAGATTTTGAGAAAAATCCCCCCACCCCAAACCACCCTTTACATGGAAAATTTTTCGAAAATTTTGCTTTTCTTAAAAATGGCTCTAACGATTTTGATTAAAATATCGTATATTAGACATATTTACCTGACAAATAAAATGAATATCTTGAATTTTCTGGGAATAGCTTCTGAAGACCTGTTTGTTCTGGATGAATTTTGCTTAATTTGGCATAACTAGTAAACTGTAAGAGATAGACAAAAACTTACTATACAAAAAATGTAGTTTTTTTTTTTTTTAAAATACACAAGTTATGTCATATACATTTTTCTCGTGGAGCTTATCGTTTTCGAGGTACTCATTGTTATTAGTTTCAGTTGTGGAGTACTTATACTTTTCTCAGACGGGAATGTCCGTTTTTCTTTTGTTCTACTCCTGGCCAAGAAAAGAAGCGATTTGTAATGACAGCTTTCAAAACATTTGACTATCGATTTAGCCTAGTGTATTCCCTTATTTTCTTCCTACTTAAAAGGTACTAAGTAATAAGAACATTGTGCTGAATACCTCGATTAACAAGGTGCAGAAAGAAGAATAATCTTATGTAAGAAGTTTGTAGAACGGCTAGAGAAAGTCGTGTGGATGTAACACATCAGATTTTTTTTTTTTTTTATTGTATCAGGTCATGTGAAAGGTCACCCACCACACATCTATCTGTTAACTGTAAGCAGCCAGAAGAGAAGAATGTTGCGGATGATGTTACTGTTAGCACGTCCATTTTAAACAAAAGAGTGCGAGGTAGGCAACTGCCTGACATTTGCCGTCCGCATCAAAGCAGCCGCTTCAAGCCAAGCAAAACACAAAAACTCCCAACACAAACAAAGCTCAAGCAAAGCGGAGATAAGAAGAGTGAAAGTAGTTTGGAGATAAATCATTCACACACATCCGTTACATTTTTATGACATTTTCATTTTTTCACTCTCTCTCGCTTTATTACGCAGACTTTTTTCTTTTTTTTTTTCTTTTTTCTGTCGCGAACGTGTCTCGCAGCATCTTTTCTTCTTGAAGCAGGAAATACAATTTCAAAACCAGTACACAAATCGTATAAGCGTATAGAAGACTTTGCATTCAGAGCACAAAACGAGTTCACGGAAATAGAAACGATTTGAACAAAGACATTTCCCAAGCGAAGCCTAACTTCAAGTTTGACCCTATTTCCTTTTCTTTTCTTTCGCCTTTGTTGTGTTGATGGGGGGCCATTGTGACTGGAGCCTATTAGAGTTAGTAGTTATCAGATAGAGGGCCTTCAGTACTGGATAGTGATGGCACTATCGAATGAAAAATATCGAATTATTCGATAGTCAAACAGCTAAAGATTATCCCATTATTACGATATATGTGGTTTTCATTCGGATATGAATTAATGTTACCGAGTACCAAACTAACCAAAAGTAATCTCTTTTTACTTTATCTAAAATGTATAATGTGCATAGTAGGTGTAAAATATGATGTGTTACATTCACATGACTTTCTCTACAAATTATTCTTAAAATCGCTAATGCTTTTATTTACTTAATGCTAATCGAGAAAAAATCGTATTACTTGCTTCCTTATAAGTAGAGGCGAAATAAGGGAGTGCCATTCGTTAAAGTGATAGTCAAAAGCTGGTTGCTATGGTAATAAAGTTCCTTTGTTTGTATGGACAGGAATTGACAAATCCCTGTATGAGAAAAGTATACGTTTTTAAAGCTGAAACCATAAACAAGGAATATCTCAAAAACGATTATCTCCACGAAAAAAATGTACATTACATAAATGTGTTTTAGCGTGCTGTACATGTTTTGTCTGGTAAGTTTTTTTGTCCATCTCTTACGGTTTAGCAGTTATGCAAAATGCAGTGAAATTCATTCAGAATGAATAGGTCTTTAGAGGCTATTCCCAGAAAATTCAAGATATACATTTTATTTGCCATATAAACATCTTTAATATACAGCATTTTAATCAAAATCGTTATAGCCAATTTTGAGAAAATCAAAATTTTCGATATTTTTTTCGTGTAAAGGTAGTTTTGGGTGAGGGATTTTTCTCAAAATTATTGTCTCGCAACCCTAGAACATACTAAACATATATTCCAAGTTTTTTATTTTACAAACTTTTCGTTTTCAAGTTATCATGTTCACACACACATACGGGCCTTTTTCTGAAAATACTTCTTTTTTTTTTTGGATACAGGGGACCCTAAAACTCTATTTCCGGTGAAATCTCAGTATCGAATTTTTGATTGGAATGCCATACCTTATCTATACATTATGTACATAGTACGTGTAGAGAACGTAAAAATGACATTTTTAGAAAAAGATCCGTGTGTGGACGGCATACCAAGAAATAAAAGTCCTTAAAATACCAAACTTGGAATTTAAGTTACATATTTTCCATGAATGCTACAAAAAGATTTTAACGAAAATCCCCCACACCAATTTAAACTTTACTTGGAACATTTTTCGAAATTTTCTATTTTCTATTGGCTTTATCATTTTGATTAACATACCATATATTAAAGACACTTACATGGCAAATAGAATGTGTACCCTAAATTTCTTTGGTATAACCCTTTTAGTCCTCTACATTTTGAATGACTTCCGCTGGCAAACCGTAAAAGATAAGAGGCATTTATTTGGATAGGTATGCCAAGGCGGGCATTTGAACCATGGATCTCCTGGTCTCTAAACGGTTGCTCTTCCACTGAGCTACCATGGCAACGTGCCGCCATATCATTGAATTTCTCAACTGACGCGCATGTTTCCCGGTAAACCACAAGGTGATCTCAACTTATTTTTGAAATGACAACCCCAATGGTGGCTTACAATGTTGTAAGTACTTAAGAATTAGGATTCTTAGCATAGCCAACTATTATGGTCAATTGATATTGATTTTTGTTTTTTTGTTTTTTTTTTGTTTTGTGTTTTTCACATAAGCCGTGTATAGGACAGGAGTTGGATAGGTAGAGTCAGACTGAAAATCCAACTCCTGTCCTACACACGGCTTATGGGAAAAAACAATTAAAAGTGCATTTATTTGTTTTAATGCTGCAAAATAATGTGCACCAATCTTTTTATATTACGTGAGGGCTAGAACCCTGTTACATCCTACTTTTATATCCGAATGAAAACTTGTTACTTAGTTACTTATCTATGTTACTGTGTCTCGCATGTTGCGAAAATAAGCAGCTGTTGCTATAACTAAAAATAGAATTACTACACCAACTATTCATGTATAATAAAATTTATATGAGCCATAAATTTTTTACTAAAAATATATAATCAACCTATTAATATAATTATAATTTTAATTGCATCATATCTATTTTTTCTGAATGAAAACCGAATCATTCGATAGTCGTTTCTCACTATCGTAATACTTCGATTTTCGAAAATATTCGGTAGTACCCATCACTATAAGTGGAGTATAACGCCGCATTGTAGGTCTTTGTAGGCCCTATGTGTTCCAACGTGACCCCTGGGAGGAAGGGGAAACAAGAATAGAACTAAACGACGAGATGCAAGCATAGACGGGGTCCCTAACGATTCCAACATGGCACAAATCTTGATGTTGACTAGCCATGCAACCTGGGTTTTGGGAATAAACGAGACAGCTCCCAGATAGGAAGGGGGCACCAGCAATCCCACCAACTTTATCATGAATGAGCTCTGAGATCCCTTGAATGAGCCTCATAATTTATACATCTCTTTCTTTTGAGGTATAAATGTTGAGGTTGAAGTATAAATATTCCTTAAAATAAGTAAGAAGCAAATTAAAAAATATCTTTCACGGCTGGTGTCGTTATATTTAAAAACTGTAATATCCGGGCTGTTGTGCCGTGGTCGTAGGAAGTAATTCAGTGACTGCCACTGAATGCTGACCGTAGAAGTCGGCGAAACGTAGGTTCACATTTTAACCTACGATCACTGCACAACAGCACGGATAATACAGTTTTTAAATATAAGCAAATTGAAGCTTTACAATGAATTGTTTTTGTTTATGATATCTTACTTTTTTGTAGATTAAATATAATTTATTTTTTATTCTTTAAAGGAGTTTAATTCCTACATTACTTTTAATTTCCGGATGAGAATACCAGCCATAAAGGAACCCTTCCAAAGCACAAATTCCACCGGCCTGCTGCAACAAACAAACCGCCGTCGCTGGTCCTGCAACCATAAAACAGATGAAAGTAGATCTGATGACAGGCAATGATGAACAGGTAATTATGGTAGAAAGAGAACACCATATCATTCGTCTGCCGAGCTAGAAAACCCAAGAAAATACCTATGGTTTGGCTAGCTCGAAGTGTATTGAACCCGGACCTCTCGTATTCTAGGTTGACACATTACCGCAAAGCCTTCTCGCTCGGTGACGGTTACGGTAGTGAAGTACAAAGATATATTGCTGTGTGGTTTAATACATGAGGGTCTTCTCGACGTAACACAGGAACTGGCGAGATAAATCTGGCGCGTGGCTACTATTCGGAAAGTCGCATATTCAAATGCCGCATACAAGCCAATTTGCTCGGCGAGATTTTACATAGTTTCCCTCAGTCGCCTCGGAAATAAAGAATTGAATATTCATTGCCTTCATCCGAAGTTTCACTCGCAGAGAAAAATAAATTCAAATATAAAAATCTGATGTGTTCCATTTACATGACTTTCTCTATATCACTGCAACAAATTATTCTAATTACTTCATTTAATGGAGCAACAATTAGCAGAAATAGTCTTATTACCTGCTTCCTTGTTAGTAGGAGCGAAATTAGGTGGTACCATAGGTTAAAGTGATAGTCAAAATCTGGTTGCTCTGCGACTGAAGTTCCTTTGTTTGTATGGACACGAGTTCACAAAGTCCTGTGTGAGAAAAGTATAAGTTTTTATAGCTGAAACCAAAAACAAGGAATATCTCAAAAACAATCAAATCCACGAAAAAAATGTACATAACATAAATTGTGTGTTTTACGGTGCTCTACATTTTTTGTGTGGTAAGTTTTTGTCCATCTCTTACGGTGTAGCAGTTATGCAAAATTCCGTAGAATTGACCCAGAATAAAGTAGTCTTCAGAGGCTATTCCCAAAAAATTCAAAATATACATTTTACTTGTCAGGTAAATATCTTTAATATACAATATTTTAATCAAAATCGTTGGAGCCACTTTTTGGAAAATCAAAATTTTCGAAAAAGGTTCCATGTAAAGGGTAGTTGGGGGTGGGGGATTTTTCTCAAAATCTTCGTGTCGCATCCCAGGAAAATACTAAACTTAAATACCAAGTTTGGTATTTTACCGTATTTTCGTTTTTGAGTTATCGTGTTCACAGACACACGGACCCACGGGCACACACACGGACCTTTTTCTGAAAATACTTTTTTTGGATACAGGGGACCCTAAAACATATAATTCCGGTGAAATCTCGGTATCGAATTTTTTGGTGGAGTGCAACACCTTCTCTATTCACTATGTACATAGTACGCGTAGAGAAAGTAAAAATGGTGCAAGAAGAGAACCAGACAATCAAAGCAATCTACTAGGGCGATTCAATATGTAGACGCCATTTTTAATTACTTTAATTATGCCTTATTACTTTCTCTATACGGACTATGTACATAGTGTATAGAGAAGGTATTGCACTCCACCCAAAAATTCGATACCGAGATTTCACCGGAAATGTACGTTTTAGGCTCCCCAATATCACAAAAAGGTCCGTGTGTGTGTGTGTGTGTGTCCGTGTGTCCGTGTGTCCGTGAACACGATAACTCAAAAACGAAAAGTCGGTGAAATACCAAACTTAGTATTTAAGTTTAGTATCTTCCAGGGTTGCGACACGAAGATTTTGAGAAAAATCCCCCACCCCCAACTACCCTTTACATGAAACTTTTTTCAAAAAATTTTGATTTTCTCAAAAATGGCTCTAACGATTTTGATTAAAATTTCGCATATTAAAGATATTTACCTGACAAATAAAATGTATATCTTGAATTTTCTGGGAATAGCCTCTGAAGAGTAGTTTATTCTGGATGAATTTTACTGAATTTTGAATAACTGCTAAACCGCAAGAGATGGACAAAAACTTACTACACAAAAAATGTAGAGCACGTTAAAACACACAATTTATGTTATATACCTACATTTTTTTTCGTGAGTTTGTCGTTTTTGAGACATTCCTTATTTTTGGTTTCTGCTATGAAAAACTTATACGTTTCTCATATAGGAACTTGTCAACTCTTATCCATATAAACAAAGGAACTTCATAGACATAGTAACCAGCTTTTGACTATCACTTTAACCTATGGTACTCCCTTATTTCGCTTCTACTTACAAGGAAGCGAGTAATTAGACTATTTCTGCTATTTTTTTCTGATTAGCATAAAGTAAATAGAAGTATAAGCTTTTTAAGAATAATTTGTTGCAGGGATATAGAGAAAGTCATGTGAATGGTACACATCAGATTTTTTTAAGCCCGGTCTTAAGCATTGACTTATAGCTCGTCAAATCAACATGGCAGACGATTTTGCAGAATATGAGGAGTTTCACGGTGCAAACATTATGCGAATACCCAAAAGGTACATCAGGGATGTTTCTAATTCATTTGAAATGAGTGATTACCAGTTAAAACGACGATTTCGCTTCAGAAAATGCACGGTACTGAATTTGCTTGTTCCGTTGTTGGAGAAGGACAACATAACCAATAGAGAGAGGCTTGCCGATTTCTCCAGTAATGAAAATACTTAGAGCATTACGGTTTTACGCCACCTCTTCATTTCAATAAGTACCTACATATTTTACAGAGTTGACAATGTTTTAGGTTTATAATATCTACATATATCACGGCAACATAACCTAAGATTTCCGCTATCGTTTCCCGACGGTCTTGGTTAACAGGTCTTGCCCTGCATAGAAACGGTTTTCAATTACATGGCAACCAGCTATTAAGAGATTTGACTATCGCTATAGCCTAGTGTAGTCCCTTATTTCTCTTCTGCTTAAAAGCAAGCAAGAAGTTAAGACAGTATCTGCTGTTTATTTCGATTATCATAGAGTAGATAGAGGATTAAGATTTTAACAATACTTTGTTATAGAGATGTGGAGAAAGTCAAGTAAATGAAACACATCAGAAATTATTTTCAAACACTAACTATTTTTTTCTCAACCTAGTCCCCTTCTAGAGTTATATGTACACTCCTCTCAACGTTCCTACCATTTTTAACCCTCCGAAAACAGCAATTGACAAGCTCTGAAAAATACGCCTCTTGTCTCGTAGATGACTTCCTTGTTTGATCTGAATTTTTATCCCACGAGGCACTTCTAAATGTTTGGGAATAAGAAGAAATCGTAGGGAGTCAGATCGGGAAAATCTGAGAAGTGTGTCAGCAAGTCATATGGCGGCGACAACTCCGGATGAAGGGCTGGTGCGTTGTCTCGGTGTAACACCACTTGCTTCCTCGGAAATAGGACTGTGTCACTTTCAGCTTCTTGTGTTCCATAACTCTGTAGTATTGTCTAATAATCGTTTTGAAGTCAAAGAGTAAGGCACCCTTGCATTTCAAAAAATCACCGCTATCACTTTTCAGGTTTTGTCCTCTTTGGAGCAGATTTACCGGAAGCATCCCATTGTTTTAATTGTTGCTTCGTTTCCAGAGTACAATGATGAATCCAGGTCTCATTGACGGTGACGTTCTTCGGATTTCGCTTAAATAGCTACAAATGCAGCTTCGAAGTTCACAGCCGCACCCGCTTGTTGTGCCTGTAAGTAATCGGGTAACCACCGAGCCAACAACTTTTCAACGCCAACTTATCATGTAAAATATAAATTGCCGTTTCCGTCGACATACCTATGGACTTTTTCAATGTTTTTCTCTGTATCAGAAATGCCGGGTATCCTGGGCGCTCTTTATCAACTATTAATATCGTTGAACCAGTATCTAACTGTTGTAATAGATGGTGAAATGCTCCCGTAAACAGCACGACTTCACCTTCATTTTCTCACAAGTTTTCATACAAATTTAAAACACGAGTCACTGATGATACTGCACTTCTCATTTTAGCGACCACACGTTGAACGATTAATTGAAACTATCCAATGAATTATTACCAGATTTTTTCGGCGGTGCACGATGGCAATACCATCTATATTGATACACGGATACCTATTCTCTCTCGTATCAGCAAAAACTCTAGCAGTTGGCAGTGGGAAGCGTATAGGCAATCAAAAATATCTTGAGAGACAAATGTCAGAAGTACAAAAGAAAAAAAATCTGTATGTTCCATTCACACGACCTTCTCTACATCTCTGTAACAAACTATTCTTAAATAACCTTCTAATGACGATAAATATTAGCAGAAATGGAAATTTCTTATCTCAGTACAGTTTAAGTAATTTTAAAATTGAAACCAATAACAAGGGGTAGTTAATTCTACAAAAAATATATAAGCATAATATATGGCATAAATGACACAAATTGTGTAAACGAGATCTACGTTTTATTTGTAAAAGATCTTTAATATATGGTATTTTAATCAGATCTCTAGATTCATTTTAAGAACATCAACATTTTCAAATACTTTCCTTGTAAAGGGAAGTTTGGGGTCGGAGGATTCTCTTGAAAATCTCTGTGGCGTGTCCTTGGAAGATGCTTAACTTACTTATAAAGTTTGGTATTTAACAGATGTTCATAGACACATACATGGATGTACTGACACACGGACACATGAACCTTTTTCTGAAACTCTGGAGTTTTCATCCACATGACTTTATTTACTTGTTCTGCACAATAAAGTTCTTACAAAAAAATTATTATTTTATCTACATCATGCTAATGAGGTTAAAGATTAACAGAAATTGTGTTTTACTGCTTCGTTGTCAGGAAGGGAGTATACTAGTCCCATCATTTAAAAGGTGGTCGTAATGTGAAACAACTGAAATTTGATTCTACTTATATGAGCAGGAGTAGTAAAACAAAAGAGAGAATGAAAGAAAACCTCACATCACATTCCGTTTGAGAAAAATTTTAAGTATTTTTAAATTGAAACCAATAAAAACGATTAACTCTACAAACAAAATGTATATGACATAAATTGTATGTTTTAAAAAAAATATTATACTTTCTGTATAGTACATTTTTGTCTATCTTCGTATGGTTTATCGTTTTCCAAAATTAAGAGGTCTTCAGAGGCTATTCCCAGAAAATTCAAGATATACATACCTTACGGCATGAAAGCATCTTAAATATGTGGTACTTTAATAGAACCCGTTAGGTATTTTAGAGAATGTCAAAGTTTTAAAAAAATGTTCCATGTAAAGGGTAGTTGGAGTGGGGGATTTTCCTGAAAATCTTCGTGTCGATACCTTGGGCTTAAATAACAAGTTTCGTTTTTGAGTTATGCTACACACACACACACGAATTTGAAGAGCATTGAAAGGAATAATTCTCTTAGGGGGTCATAGAGATCCAATATCAATAGCAGGAGCAAGACTTCTCACACGCATACATAGACCCTTTCTAAAAAGGGGGACGGAATACTCGCTAAGAACAATATTTTTTCCTGCCACGCCGCACCGAGCACCAATCCCGAAAGAAACCAATGGGATGCAGGGTGTATTAAATAACAATAGAAAGTCATGGTGGTGCTGAAAATTTGGAGGATGAAAGAAACCTGCACTGCATTCACTAGGGAGCCTGGAGAAACCCCCGAAAAAACCCAATGGGTCAGGTAGGCCGGTCATGGGGATCGAACCCGAGACCTTAGGCAAGTAATAGGTAAATTAAACATCAACTGCAGTTTAGGGGAACGCATATGGCGAAGTGCTGGCGAAATTTCAGCAAGGTCGAATGGTTCAGTATTTGACCAGTTAAGATTTTAAATCACAGGTATTTATTTACTGAAAATTCAACTTCTCAAATAACAATGCCTATTCAACTGTTTCTTTGCAAATGCCATTTCACGCAGAATTACCTTATGAACCATATGCTTACTTCATGTGAGATTACGAACTTAAGTTTCTCTCTATGGTGATAACTCAGTTTTATCGTATTTTATTGAACTTTGATTATGAAATGTTTATACTAACCAAGCATTCTTTTGAGCGTCTGTGGTAAACCACAAAAATTCCGGTAAAATCCCGTCAGAACAGCTCTCCCTGACTGACATTTCTTCAGGCTTCCCTCAGAGAGCATAACTGGTAAATGCCAGGGATGTATTCTAAAATGTAGTCTGGAACATCTTCCTAAATGTTCATCCCAACTGCAGTGTGCGCACAAAGTCTGTATACCCCTGTACTAAATTTAAAATTACTTGAGTAAATATGTTTTTTTAGAGGTTGGTATATATTCATATTATTCTCCTGTCAGATACCCATTGTTGATGACTTCGATCGTTCGATTGTTGTCGCTCTTATGACAACAAATCAACAAATCTTATGAATCAAATTAGTTGATGCTGAGATATTGAGAAAGATTACACAATTGAGGAACGCTTAGTGTCCGCTGTGTGGGTTCATGAGCGTCAAATTAATGACAGATCAATGACAAATATAATGGACGATTTCGTTGGACGGTTTGTGAAAGCAGCACCGACAAAGAAGAACGAAAAACATGTTTAAAGGGCAGTGTTCGCGACGCGATGAGAAGTGGAAGACTATCCACCAGACTTGGACTTTGTGCTGATGTGGAAAAATCTATCCAAAAATCTCCGGTTAAATCCTTAGGGAAACGTGCTGCAGAGTTAGGGATACCGGAATCATTGAATGTGACAGTTAATAAACATACTTTTTAAAGTACATTCGTCTGTGAACATGAGAAAGTAAAAAAAAAATCAGATGTGTTCCATTGAAGGTCAAAATCTACCATGAGGAAACACATTAAAGTGGATCTGAAAATGAAGTGTTGCCTTCTCAGACATTCTTTGGAATTGTGCCAGCATCCGACCACAAGTATTAATTAACACGTGTCTCAAAATCAGCATCTGATAATTCATTCAGTGACTCCAGTGATGTTGAGTAAGATGAACGCGAGAACCTGGCGGCTTATTCGGCTGTGCAGAGACAATGGGGAGATACATACCGATGTTTTGGAGTCCTAATATGTAAGGAGAATCATTTAATTACATAAATATTAGAAAGTTGTACTTTTATTTCACGTCAGACTTTGTGCGCACACTGTAGCATTTCGTACCAGTGTTCACCGCATGCAGTAAGTTTTGTTTCGTTTCGTAATCGGCTTACCCTCCCCTTATTTGTAGGACTGACATCCCCCTAGGACTTACAAGCAATTGTCTAGGGGTCAGAAGCCTGTCGTGGAGCCAACGGCACGAAGCCACAGAATGGAGAACGAGGCTTTAACATGAGGAAGTGGATGATATGAAATATAAGCGAAATTGAAAATTGGAAAGGTAATGATGGAGCAATTGGTGGAATGAGTGGCGGGGAAAACCAGAGGACCCGGAGAAAACCCGTTCAGACGCCACTTCGTTCACCACAAATCCCACATGCGGGCGTTTGGGATCGAACCCGGGCCGCCAAGATGGGAGGCGAGCTATCTAATACCCAGCTGTCTGCAGTAAGTATTGGCCTTAAACATTTACAAGCCATCGGAATAAGAGTTTTTAAACTTAACTAAACGCCAGAAAGCAAAGCTGTATTCAAACTTTTGAGCAATGACCTTGGAAGTATACTACCTAGACACACCGTTGGCGCTAGTGTTGTTGTCGCTAATTGAAACTTCTCGTGCATAGTCACCTGAAGGGCAGATCATGCTTTTTGCTTTTTCAGTACGCTTAAAAGGCTTTAAAAGTGAGTTGTTCAAAGGTATTAGGGTTTAGTAATTGACATGGCGCATTCCTATGCTGCATAACTACCAACCGCCAGAAAAATGATTCCGAAATCACTTTCCATCGGTGAGAAGAAATTGTAACATTTGTGATTTGTGTTCCAAATTCATTCCGATTTATTCTCGTCCTCGGTCACTAAGCGAATGATAACTTATTATAGTTTTCCAATACATAAACCAGAATTACTTGGTAAGTCGTTAGCTGCTCTGAGACGTGAGAAATTTGTGCCGTCGAAATACCACAAACTATACTCAATGCATTTTGCGAAAAATTGTTTCCATAAGAATAAAGGCAAGACGACGCTAAACCCTGGCACAGTTCCTTCAATATGTAGTTTCCCTTTTCAAAGGTAATGAGAACACTAATTTCATTCTTATAAGTATTTTGTATATGTTCATTAGCATTAGAAGGCAGTGCTAAAATATTAGATTCAATATTATAATTTGTTCTAAATGTTTTAAAAAAAAGTACGCAAATCTCGATTAACTTAGTTTTTCAAATCTGTAATTTCAGACTGAGACACAACCCTACAGGGTGCTAAAAAGGAATTTTGTAAAAGTCTTGGAACATAAAGAGCATTAAGTAGAAATCGATTCTAATTTTAGTTTTGTTTATAAATTATTTCCGGAAGCACAGATTATGAAATAAGAATTGCTTTATTAGCCTAGAATCGCACCCAGCATATTTTGCATTTTTAAATCAGCATTTTGACAGCTTTACTGCAGACACTTTAACAAACCCTCTTTATAATTCTTGTTGACGACTTTGTTTATAAAGTAAAAAACAGAAAGTAGATACATGGAATCACTGAGAAGAAACTGCGAAAACGGAATGAAACTTGAATTATACTCTCTGTGATGCTCATATCACGGTTGTACAACACTTTAAATGCAAGTATGCGATATTCAACTTCAATGATAATATTTACTTTTGTTTTGTTCAGTTGTGGGATGAAATTCCGTCTAGTCAATGAAGTGATTTTGTTTAACTCCCTTAGAGCATTCAAGGTCTAATCCCTATGCATAGAACGTGCTGTCGCAATTATTTCCTACTCAGGTATCCTTATGGCGTAATTATATGTTTTAAATTCCCCATTACAACCAATATATTGCGCGCGCCCTCTAGTGCAGTCCTTCATTTCACAACTGTTTAACTGGTCTGCGCAGCTAGGCGTATAGAGGCTTGGTTAGTATAAACTCCGTTTATAATACAGATGAATACGAAACAGCTGAAACTGTCGGGGGGGGGGGTAGAAATCGTTCGCAAGGTCCTTTGGTCAATATTTACGCAGAGGGATGAAATATACAAAAGATGTTCCTTGAGTTAGGGAAAAATAAATAAATAAATAAAAAATAAAAATTAAAAACAGGAAGAACACTTTGGGGATGATGCTTTCATATGAATGTGAAAATTATTCACACCTACAAATATGAAATGTTAAAATAGTAGTGATTGGCTCATGAAAGTAGACGCTACGAAACGCGCCAAGATAAGCCAATCCAGTATAGTTTTAATACTTCAGCAGAATAGCGGTGTGATATATGTATATTCTATGGAGTTGAGAGACTTCCACGCACTAGTTTTTCAGTTATTTCATACAGTATTTAGAAACTAGTTCTCTCGATAGTTTATCCACTAATCACGACAGATATTACTTAGGTTAGCAATGTGATGCACGGAATCTTAAGCTTGACTTTTAGGCGAACGTATAGGTCACTCACTATATAGGACCATTTCCGCTAGGATCTTCATAAATATAAAAGGTATAATTAAGAATATTTTTGGCCACGGTTTGAAATAAATACTCAGACTAAAAATCCAAATGTTTTAATCTATAAAATCCAATCACATGACTTTCTCTACATCTCTGTAACAAACTGTTATTTTAAAGTTTATCCTTTTATCTTCTTCATACTATTTATTAGTAAAAGAGAAGTAAGATAACACACTATGCTAAAGTGACACTCCTTTAAAACTGGGTGCCATGTGATTGAAATCCGTTTCTTTGAATGGTCAGGATTTATAAACTCCCGTATGGGAACAATTTTAAGTAATTTAAAACTGAAACAAATAATAAGGAACATCTCGGCAATGGTTAACTCCACGAAAAAATGTACATGGCATAATTTGTGTGTTTTAACAAGGTTTACCAGTTATGCACCAGGCAGCTGGAATAAACAGATTCAGAGGCTATTCTCAGAAAATTCCAAATATACACTTTATTTGTCATGTAAATATCTTTAATATATTGCATTTTAATCAAAAACGTTTAGCCATGTTTAAGAAAATCAAACTTTCTAAACTTGTTCCATGTAAAGAGTAATTTGATGTGGTGAGGATATTTGTAAAATCTTCGTGTCACATCCTTGGGAAATACTAAACTTATATGCCGAGTTTGATATTTTACCGAGTTTTCGTTGCTGAATTATCTGTTCACAGACACCGGACACAGGGGCATACACAAACACGTATGGATCTTTTTCTAGAAATGCATCTTTTAGACATAGGTGACACTTATTTCCTGTGAAATCTCGGTATCATTTTTTGGGTGGAGTGCAATACCTTGTCTTTCTATGTATCATTTACTATGTGGAGAAAGAAAAAAAATATATCCTTTTGCCGATTATGCCCTGCCTAGTATACTTGCTCAACCTACGGGGGAAATATAGATAAAACATTTTAGATGATGGCGATGTAAAATAAATATATGTAGATAACTAGGAGCTGGAGCGAAGCCAAGGTTGCCAACTTGATGGATTTCCCGTCTAAGTTCACGAATTTTCAAGTTAGTTTTGAGGTTGACGGTTTTTTTGACGGATATTATTAGAAATCGTTAATTTTATATTGACTTTCTTTAGAAAAACTCACGTATGTAAATCTTTGTGCACCTGCAAGGTAATGTCATAATTATACATACATATACACACACACACATATATATATATATATATATATATATATATATTATATATATATATATATATATATATATATATATTAGAGATACAGAGCTACTGTATTTAATGATGACATAACGAACGTACTTTACTTTATGAATCAGGGTGAATTCTGATTGCAGTGCTAATTCGGTGATCCATTGTGATGTCTTGTTGCATCTTGAACAGTCACTTTATACTACGTTTTCTTCATTTTTAATTGCCTTATTGAACAGAAGGCTAAGCGGTATGTACGGCATTTTAGAAAAAAAAAATCTTATGTGTTCCATTCACATGCTTTTCTCTACATCTCTACAATAAATTATTGTTAAAAAGCTTATTCTTCTATTTACTTAATACTAATCCAGAAAAAAATAACATAAATGGTGTTATTACTTGTTCCTTGTAAATAGAAGGGAAATAAGGGAATATTAATAGTTAAGGTGATAGTTAAATCTTTTAAAAACTGGTTGCTATGAGATAGAAGAACCTTTACTTGTATGGACAGCAGTTGACAAATTCCCATATGAGAAAAGTATAAATACGTATTTTAAAGCTGAAACAAGGCATATCTAAAAACGACCAATTTCATGAAAAAAAAAATGTATATAACACAAATTGTGTGTTTTAACGAACTCAACATTTTCTGATTGATAAGTTTTTGTTTATCTGTTATGGTTTACCAGTTATGCAAAATTACGTAAAATTCATCCAGGATGTACTAGTCTTCAGAGGCTATTCCCAAAAAATTCAAGATATACATTCTATTTGTCATGCTCATTTTATGACCACTAAATGCTTTATCTCTCCTAAAAATTGGAATTTCTGTGAAATAAAAGTGTGCCCGTTATGTGTACCTAAATAATAACATGTAATTTGAAAATTTCGTTTGTTGACGTCACTTTAGAAACCTTCTGAGAAAAAGTATGAATTTATATTACATACTTTACATTATCAACATATTAAGAAATAGTTGCTTGTTACTTGGTATGAATTTCATTGTCCTGTGACAAAGCAAAC
Organism: Hymenopus coronatus; assembly: GCA_030762935.1. Taxonomy (NCBI): domain Eukaryota; kingdom Metazoa; phylum Arthropoda; class Insecta; order Mantodea; family Hymenopodidae; genus Hymenopus; species Hymenopus coronatus. Next base: position 133,995,006 of record CM060881.1, read on the forward strand.
CAATGAATTTTGCTTTTTTAAAAGTGTGTAGTTAAACACAAATATTGTGTTTTCCAAACGTCTCACTGTCCTTAAAGAAAATACGGAAATTTCTAATTTTGACGGTTTTTGACGGATTTTTGGGTGTTGGTCTGATGGAAAAAATAAGCCTGTGTTGGCAACACTGAGTGAAACACCCCGCACTTTGTAAATACTCTTTGATAAGCCTGGTTCAAAGTATACTTCAGCTTGATTATTCGGAAGCCACCAGTAATTTGGAAGCTATGGAAGTAAACTTCGTATTGTGAGGAAACGTGGACTGATTTCCCTTGCAGCATTTGTGTATTGTTTCCTATGGCCAATTAGTTCCGCAGGGTTTCAGGACTCACCGTTACGTCTGATAACAACGTGTAGTTCCGGAAATAAGGCCAACCGCGGTGAACGCACTGCTATTTGTGTATATGCATGTGCGTTGCTCTTTTGTCGCTCAACTACGTAGATACACAAGTAGTGCGCAATAGATTATTTCTGCACTGGCGACAAAACAAACGCTTCAAGCACAAAGACCTTATTCCGAAAGGTGCCTTTACACTTAACAATAAGCTCTAACAAAACAGTGTGCTGGCAGCTGCTTTCAACTGTTAACAACTAAAACAACATTGCGAAATGTTTGAAACGTAGTATTTGGAGCAAAGTACTTTCGTTTGTTAATTGATGTTCAACCAGATGTAGAGAGCTCTCTTGTAAGCGAATTGTAATCAGCATTGCCAACATATGCTAACTTTGCTAGATTTATTTCACATAATTTGGCAGAATTACTTTTAAAAAGTCTGATGCCTTCCATTCACATGACTTTCTCTACATCTCTATAACAAAATATTGTTAATAAACTTATTCTTTTATCTAGTTAACGTTAAAACGTTAGCAGAAAACGGTCTTATTAGTTAGTTTCTTATGAGGAGAAGGAAAATAAGGGAATACACTAGGCTAAACCGACAGTCAAAAGTTTTAAAATGTGTTTGCTGTGGGATTGAAACCCGTATGACAAAAGTTTTAAGTATTTTAAAACTGAAATCAAAAACAAGGAATATCTCGTCAACACCACGAAAAAAATTATATGACATAAATTGTGTGTTTTTTCGAGATCTACATTTTTTGTGTGGCAAGTTTTTGTCTATCTCTTACGGTTTATGAGTTATGTAAAATTCAATTAAAATAATCCAGATTAAGAGGTCTCAGAAGTTATTCCCAAAAAATTGTCATGCAAAATATCTTAAATATAAGAGATTTTAATCAAAATCATTAAATGTCAAGTTTGGTATTTAACAGAATTTTCGTTTTTGAGCTATGCTGCACACAAACACACACACGGACTTTTTTATAATCATGCTTTTTTTTGGATTCAGGGTCCCAAAACATGTATTTCCGGTGAAATCTAGGTATCGAACATTTGGGTGCAATACAATATCTTCTCTAAACACTATGTATATAATAGGCACGTGTAGAGAAAGTAAAAATGCGAAACTCATACTGAAATTGCCAATATTCATATTAAAGTTTTTCTATGGCATAGTACATCTTAAACATTGTTTGGAAACTACTGTTTATTTCTACGTTATTTATTTCTTCATTTGTTTGTTTCTTTTGGTACCTGCATATTTCTTAAGGTCAGCCCGTTGGGCTGTTCGGCATTTTACAAATTTTGGATATATTTTTCCCACTATCCTCTTACTAATACTGTTATTTACTCAAACTACTGTATTTAAGCTGTAATTACACAAACAACATATTACTAATGGTCGAGTGGTCCAGGGTTCGATTCTCGGCTAGGGCGGGGAATTTTTCTTTAGCCAGAATTATTCCCTATCCCCTACAGAGTCTGGAAGTATGTATATGAGAGTGAATGTGTGTGTGTGTGTGTGTTTGAGGAAAATAAAATAATTTAAACGAGTTGTATCAAGTGCAAAGTCCCCGATATGGCCTTAGATGTTCAAGGGGGCTATATAAATGAATATATATAACACTTCATACTCTGAAAGTAATAAGGTCGAAATTACCGTCCTTTACCTTTGGTAACCATGCAAATGTAGCCTGCACTTCTTCGGAAAATAGACCTTAGCAGCAATAGTTACGTCCATTCCAAAAACATGCGCTAATAACTCCTGTTGCAGTACATATTATATCAATTGGATCGCTGTCATACAATCTACAACGTAAATTATAATGAACGAAGACTAAATGAACGGCTTAAGCTACAAGAAGGAGTCCACAACAGTTATAAAGAGATCAGAAGCGGAGAGGGAGACATATTACACAACTACATAAAGTATTAAGATATATTTGTAGTTCTATGCACTGTAAACTTGATATGGAATATGATGTAACTTCTGCGCTACTAATGAAAAGTTAAAATTTACAAGGAAAAAGGAACGGGGAAAACAATTTAGTAATTTTTACTTTCTCTACACTATTGTGTGCATAGTGTATAGAGAAAGTATTGTATTCCACCTAAAAATTCGTACCGGGATTTCACCGGAAATACATGTTTTGAGGATCCCTGAAATAAAATCATGCATTTTTTTTAGAAAAAGGTCTCGGATAGCATAACTCAAAAATCTTATGTGTTACACTCACATGACTTTCTCTATATCTCTGTAAATTATTATTGTTAATAAGCTTATCTTTTATTTATTTCATGCTAATCGAGAAAAATTAGCAGAAATAATCTTATTTCTTGCTTTATAGTAAGTAGAACCGAAATAAGGGAGTACCATAGGTTAAAGTGAAAGCCAAAAGCTGGTTGCTATGTGACTGATGTTCCTTTGTTTGTATTGACAGGAGTTGACAAATTCCTGTATGAGAAAAGTGTAAGTTTTTCAATGCTGAAACCAATAAAAAGGAATATCTCAAAAACGATCAACTCCACGAAAAAAATGTAAATGACATAAATTGTGTGTTTTAATGTGCTCTACATTTGTTGTGTAGTAAGTTTCTGTCCATCTCTTACGGTTTAGTAGTTATGAAAAATTCATCCAGAATAAAGTAGTCTTCAGAGGCTATTCCCAGAAATTTCAGAATATACATTTTATTTGTCAGGTAAATAACTTTAATATACGATATTTTAATCAAAATCGTTATAGCCATTTTGGAGAAAATCAAAATTTTCGAAAAAAGTTCCATGTAAAGGGTAGTTTGGGGTGGGGGGATTTTTCTCAAAATCTTCGTGTCGCATCCCTGGAAGATACTAAACTTAAATACCAAGTTTGGTATTTTACCGACTTTTCGTTTTTGAGCTATCGTGCTCACACCCACACACACACACACACACACACACACACACACGGACCTTTTTTTGAAAATACTTTTTTTGGATACAGGGGACCCTAAAACATATATTTCCGGTGAAATCTCGGTATCGAATTTTTTGGTGGAGTGCAATACATTCTCTATTCACTATGTACATAGTGAGTATAGAGAAAGTAAAAACGAAAAGACCACTACCAAACTTTTTTTGAAAATGTTTATTTTCTCAAAATGGCTCTAACGGTTTTGAATAAAATACCACGTATTAAAGATGTTTACATGAAAAATAAAACGCGTATCTTGAATTTTCTGTGAATAGCCTCTGAAGACCACTTTATTGTGGATGAATTTTGCATAACTAGTAAATCGTTAGAGAAATTTAATAAACAAATAATGTAGATCACAGTGTATGTCATATCATTTTTTTTCTGTAGAATTAATCGTTTCCGAGATATTGTTTGTTAATGGTCAATTTTATACTACTTAAACTTTTCCCAAACGGGAAATCATCTTTCATTTCATCTCTCTTTTGTTATACCCTGGCTGTTGCTTTAGCCTACTGTACTTAGAAAGAACTAATACAACTATTTCTGCTAATGTTTGTCTTGATTACTACATGTAATTAAAGGAATAACGCTTTTTAACTATACTTTGTGAAGAAAGTCGTGTAAATGGAGTAGGTACATCCGATTTTTTATGTGCATACTGACTGCAGGTATTTTAAAAGTGGCACTATTTTCATAGTAGTGACGAAGCGAATGAACTATAAATATACGCATTAATACATAAAATATAAAATATATTTTTCAAAGAAATAGCCCCAAAACTTTCTAATCTCCTCAATTAACATTTTGCAGCAAAATTGGTCTCTTGTATCCCAATTCGCGACAATTCACCCAATCTGGTAATCATAGGTAGAAGTCCGGTAGATGGCCTTCGAAAATCGCAGTATTCGAAGCAAAATCTCCAAGCTTTAGTGTATGTAGAAATTCAACACTGACCTAGAAACTAAAACCCTTCTATTTAACCTATGCAGAGGATACAATTGGTGTTTATCTAAAACATATACAAATATGCTATCATAGCAGCTTAAATTTTGCGAAGTAGAACTTCGATATTACTACAAAATCTCGGCACGATAGATGTCTTGAAATATAAGCAAGTAATATCTACAGATACTATGAAGACAAAAGAAGGTCATGTTCAAAGGAATTTCTCTGTTCATCTCTTCTACAATATGGTCTTGCAAGTCCTTATTTCTCTATCTACTATATGTTAATCGAAATAATCGTTTGCAGTATTGACTTCATTGCATGCTATATTGTAAAGGGCATAAGTGATTCACAGGAGGCTGAAGTGAAAGTCGAAACTTTTAAAGCTTGTGAATATTGTTTCGTTTCGTAATCGGCTTACCCTCCCCGTATTTGTAGGACTCACAAGCCACTGCCTGTCGGGTAGCTAACGACACGAAACCACAAAATGGAGAACCTATTACGAGAGGTCGCCAGGCATGAGCATGAGGAAATGGATGATATGCAATGGAAGCGAAAGCGATGATGGGAAAGGTGATAATGGAGCAATTGGTGGAATCCGGAGAAAACCCGCTCAGACGCCGCTTTGTCTACCACGAATCCCATATGCGGGCTCTTGGGATCGAACCCGGGTGGCCTAGATGGGAGGTGAACGGTCTAACCACTTTACCACGCGTACTCTTTCCAAGGCATCGCGGAAAGCAATTGAATAGTGAGAGCACTTCAAGTGTTGACACTAATATTAAGGAAGTAAATCACAGTCAAAACAGTGGATAACGCCAGTGAAGCAACTCCAAAAAAGGCAAATTCAATGTTGTCAGCAAGGTTATGGCGAGTGTTTTCTGGGATGCACAGGGAATTATTTTTATTGATTACTTGGAAAAGGTTAAAAGTATCATTGGTGACTACTACGTAAGCTTACTGCAACGTTTGAGCGGTGAGGTGAAAAGAAAAAATCTCATTTAACAAAAGAAAAAAAAATCTTGCTTCATCTCGACAATGCTCCGGCCCATCGTTCAGTCATTCAAATGGGAAAAATGTACGAATTAAAGTTATAATTGCTTGAACATCCACCTTATTCGCCAGATCTAGCACCCAGTGATTACCACCTGTTCCCAAACCTCAAAAAAAGTCTTGAAGGACGATGATTTCACAGCAACGAGGAGATCATTGATGCGGTAAACAGCTATTTTGAGGACATTGATAAATCGCACTACAGAGATGGTTTAATTAAATTAGAACACCGATATGACAAAAAAAAAAATTAAAGCTGTTTTCATTGAGAGGTCCGGGACTTATCAGCCGACCCTAGTACAACACTTTTAAGCATACAGGGAGGGTTTCTTTCACCTGAAGAACGTGACACAATTAAACGCAGGAAGAGAATTGCGTGATGCATGACCGTCAACTGTTTGTCGGAAGCCCTGGGTATAATTTTAGTCTAAAATGTAATTCTCCTTTAAGGAATTCCAATATCATCTTTATCTACAAAGGCTTTGCACGTGTCAAGAATACGCGGCGGTTACAAAAGCCTTCAAAAGAGCAATTTGAATAACGCTCGCAGAATTCTATATGGACGCGGAGGCGCGGAAACAGGTCACGGGTCGATTGTACCTGTGGGGAAACTTCTAGGGTTGAAATTAGATAGGTTGCTTATATAACTTTAGCCCTTAAGAGTATCAATATAGGTCGACTTGAGAATCGATATATGCCGAGTGGAATTCGTTAACTAAATACAGTGAGCAGAGCACAGTCCTTCAGAAATGAACTGTTCCATTACAAAGGCACAAAGCTAAATATTGTCTCAGACAGTTTCAAGAGTTTCAAAGCGACAATATTATTTTGTCCCCAGATAAACAGTTGAAGGACTTTGTTGATGCATTTTCAGCAAAGAGAGAATACAGTTTAAAATTTAAACTCATATAACTAACTACCAAGTTATGTTCAAAAGACAATGTTCAAAAGATAATGGTTTTAAATATCTCTAAATAGTTCATTATTATTTTACAAGTATTTAACAGATTATCCTTAGATTTGTTTAATTCTTTATTCATTAGGAACAATTGACAACTGTTGTCTTAACTGTTCTCAACTTTACTTTCTCTAGCTTGTACAGAAAGTGTTACATTCCACTTTCTCTACCACTGAAATTACACGCTTTGGGATCAATTCAAGAAGCATTTTTACTTTCTCTATACGTCCTATGTACATAGTGTATAGAGAAGGTATTGCACTCCACCCAAAAATTCGATATCGAGATTGCACCGGAAATATATGCTTTAGGGTTCCCTGTGTCCAAAAAAGGTATTTTCAGAAAAAGGTCCGAGCGTGTGTGTGTGTGGTGTGTGTGTGTGTGTGTGGGTCTGTGTGTCCGTGAGTCTGTGAACACGATAAGTCAAAAACGAAAAGTCGGTAAAATACCAAACTTGATATTTAAGTTTAGTATCTTCCAGGGATGCGAAGATTTTGAGAAAAATCCCTCCACCCTCAACTACCCTTTACATGGACCTTTTTTCGAAAATGTTGATTTTCTAAAAAATGGCTCTAACAATTTTGATTAAAATATTGTATATTAAGGATATTTACCTGACAAATAAAATGTACATTTTGAATTTTCTGGGAATAGCCTCTGAAGACTACTTTATTCTGGGTCAGTTTTACGGAATTTTGCATAATTGCTAAACCGTAAGAGATGGACAAAAACTTACCACACAACATATATATATATATATATATATATATATATATATATATATATATAGCACTTTAAAACACACAGTTTATGTTATATACATTTTTTTCGTGGAGTTGATTGTTTTTCATATATTCATTGTTTTTGGTTTCAGCTATAAACAGACTTTTCTCATTCTGGAATTTGTCAACTCCTGCCCACACAAACAAAGGAACATCAGTTACATAGCAACCAGCTTTTGGCTCTCACTTTAACCTATGGTACTCCCTTATTTCGCTTCTACTTACAAGGAAGCAAGTAATAAGACTATTTCTGCTAATTTTTTCTCGATTAGCAGGAAGTAAATATAAGCATAAGGCTTTTAACAATAATTTATTGCATAGTTGTAGAGAAAGTCATGTAAATGGAACAATCAGATTTTTTTGAAAAAGGTGTGTGTGTGTGTGTGTGTGTGTGTGTGTATGTTTGTGTGTGTGTGTGCGCGCGCGCTTGTGAGAACATCGGTTAAATTCCAAACTTGATGTTTTAAGTTCAGTATGCTCCAAGGATGTGACACCTTCGCAAGATACCCTTTATATGGAAAAATTCCAAACTTTTTTTATTTTCTAAACAATGGTTCATATTGATTAACATATATGGCAAATAAATTGTATATATTGAATTCTCCGGGAATGATCTCTAAGGATCTCTTCATTCTGGATGAGTTTTACATAACCGGCATAAGGGACAGACAAAACTTACTACACAAAAATATTGATTCACACACAGTTTATGTGATATACATTTTCTGTGCATTTAACTATTTTCGATGTATTCTTTTTCATTAATTTAAATTTTAGAATACTTTTAACTTTTTTCTTGCAGGACTTTGCCATTCCTATTTGTTTCGTTTTACTTCTGACCATGCAAAGAGAACCGAATTACAATCACACAGCGGCCAGGTTTTAAAAGATATGACTTACGCTTTACCCTAGTTTATTCCCTTATTTCTCTTCTACTTATACGGAACTGAGTGATAATACCATAATAAGACCATTTTGGGTAATATTTATCTTGACTAGCATGAAGTAGGTAGAAGAATAAGCTTTTGTAAGAATAGTTTGTTGCAGAATGAGTAGAGAAAGTCATGTAAATGGAACCGTAAATATGTTTTGAGATCCCGTCTCCAAAAAAAGCATTTTTAGAAAAAAAAAAGATCAGTATGTGTGTGTGTGTTTTTTTTTTTTTTAAATATCAAACTTGGCATTTAGTTCGTATCTTCCAAGGATGCAAATCCAAGATTTAAAAAAGAATCTCCCCACCTCAAATTCCCTTTGCATGGAAACACCTTTGAAAATATTGATTTTCTCAAAAAAGGCTCAAACGATTTTTATTAAAATATCGCATATAAAAGATATAAACCTGACAAATAAAATGTATATCTTGAATTTTCTGGGAATAAACTCTGAAGACTTCTTTATTCTGGGCGAATTTTACGGAATTTTGTATAACTGTTAAACCGTAAGAGATAGGCAAACACTTACTTAATAGGAAATGTACAGCTCGTTAAAACACACAATTTATGTCATATGCTTTTTTTACGTGGAATTGATCCTTTTTGAGATATTTCTTGTTTTTAGCTTCAGCTTCGAAAAACATGCTTTTCTCATACAGGATTTGTCAACCAACACCTGTCCATACAAACAAAGGAGCTTCTGTCACATATCAAACAAGCTTTTGACTATCATTTTAACCTATGGTACTCCCTTATTTCGCTTCTACTCACAAGGAAGGAAGTAATAAGTCTATTTCTGCTAATGTTTCTCAATTAGCATTAAATAAAAAGAAGCATAAGCTTTTTAACAATAATTTGTTGCAGAGATGTAGAGAAAGCCATGTGAGTGGAACCATCAGATTTTTTAAATTTATGTCGCTAAATGACTTTAAAGGTCCTAGCGTTGTCAAAAGTGTAGATCACTCATTTTGGACCTCGACAAGCTACTGACCCAAAGTATTGCATTGGTTTGTAAGTCCTTCTAAAAAGAGGGAGGGGTGGCAACCCGTTAAAGAAGAAGAATGCATTTTCTCCTTAGTGGACATGCATACAAATACTTTTCACAGACATATATACAATTTATTTTTCAGTTATTTGCTATGGATTTGCTACATTCTTATGTGCATATTGTTTTGTTATTGCGTTATTATTATTATTGTGGAATCAAAATAATTTTCAAATCAGCCCAAGTGGCTCTGGAAGTGCCTACATTCAACAAGACGTCTTCCTTACATAGTCCTTTATTAGCACGGATTCTGGAACGGATATATGAGAGTCCAAAAAGGAAATCCGTATGTACAAAGAAAGCGAGGGCAGGAGAGATGACACGTGCAAGAAACCAGCTGAAAGTTTGTTTTTGTATCATTCATCACAAGCCCTGACTCATCTGTTTGCTGCTGGGAGGCAAATAAACGCTGCCTTTGTGTACATTAACTTTCTTTCACAGTTGTCGGTCACAGTTGACACGTTCCGTCATAATATCCCAGACAGATCTTTCAGTAAGATACAATCCTCGCCTTTTAGTTTCATCTTTAAACAAAGCATAGACCATCAAATTGTTTCACCGCTCATACTTGTTGTGAATCAACTACTGCTCGCTTAGACAACACGCAAAATAATTCCCGAGCCGTGAAGCGAGGTAATACATTATATTCTCCAACCTTCTCCTCCACACTGCGTAGTATTACCGTGCTACTGAAAAGGTTAACTTGATAATAGAAACCTCTCAGATAACGCACAGATTATTCTGGGAAGTCGCCGATGTTTTGCAGTGTACCAATGAGCGGGTCAGTTCATCCAAGGAATGCGTAGGAATCACAAATGACAGAAAGACGTTAACTACACGTGGAGTAAAACACAACGTTGCAACATTTTCGCTGTTTCCTTTCGTTCATCTCATTCATGCAGTTTTTTTTTTTTTCCTTTTGTGATCTTCAAACGTGAAGTACGGCGTTGTTGGGTCGCCTGGTATTTCTTTCAAAACTTTGGATTCTTCTGGATATAAACAAAACTTTAATTTAAAAACTTCTCAATCTAAATAACAATAAGCTTAAAACTATTCTTAATTGCACTTTAGTTTCATCCCTCACCCTCATTTGATTATTTCAAATGACATCCCTATATTTTTATACTTAAATATGAAAGAGTATACACTTGTTTTCTCATCTAATTTATGTATTTATTTTAATCCTCAGATTTAAATTGCTGCCTAGCAACATGGATTGTTATTGTGGAAGACATTTTTGAAAATTTTGTGTGTGCTAAATGTTGTTAAAATGGTGTATCTCATTCAAGAGAGAAGGGCAATCATCTTTATTTATGGAGAAACTATCAAAATCGCCTTTACTCAGATGTTAGCTGTATTTGTATATTATGTAGGGATAAAATTTGTTAATTTGTAGCACTTTATGTAACCAACCAAAATATTTATTACAACAGATACTTTTGGAATGGACGTGTGTATTCAACACTAAAATTATGTAATATTTTAATCTGCGAATATCGGTGAGTTTGCTGGGTTATTTATTTTCTTTATTGTACATAGAACCAGTTTCTTCAAATATCCAGCTAGATCTATGACACATTTCAGGATGCCTGAGGCAGTACTAATGACTGCAAAAATGTGTAAGCAATTATCTAGCAAAAATAAATGTACATAATATAGAAATTAGACTGTATTATTAAATGATGTTAGCATAAGGTAGGCTATAAAAGAGAAGATATAGCTGAAGGTGTACATGCCATTAAAGAGAAACCTCTAAAGGTTTTTGGGGACAAAGCCAATGGGTTGAGGTAAAGTCTTAAAAGATCGTCCTTGAGCTAAAAAGACACAACGCAAGCTTTAGAGGATGGGAAGATAATAAAAATGTGAAAGTTACTGTGAAAGCTAGCCGCCTAAGAACATACTAGGATAGTTTTTATTCACTCATGGGAAGAGACGCTACTGAGAGCGGGAAGACTAGCCAATTACAGCATAGTTTTAATGCTTATGCGGAACAAGGATGCTCGAGACGCAGTTCTCAACACAATTCGTCTTTAGGGAGCAGCACATTCAGTTTTGTTTCACAGTAAATTGGTCTTAAAAATTATTTACTAAAGAAACATTACACTCGAAGAGTAAATTTCACGGGTAAGTGAGCGCGTAATGTAGCTTCAGCTATGATCGTATAGAAACATAACGTGTAAATACATTATGAAATCTTTGGTAACAGTTTAAATACATTTCTTAAACTAAAACTTACGAATGTGTTATCTCTGAAATAGTTCCTTCTACCGTTCCCGCCCTGTTAAGAGGCCAAATAACCCAACTACTTGGAGTAAACATACATCATCCACTAAAAATATAATCTACAATATAAAAATCTGATGTGTTCCATTCATATGACTTTCTCTACATCTCTGCAAGAAATTATTGTTAAAAAGCTTTTGCTTCTATTTACTTCATCCTAACTGAGAAAAATTAGCAGAAATAGTCTTATTATTTGCTTCCTTGTAAGTAGAAGCGAAATAAGGTACCACAGGTTAAAGTGGTAGTCAAAAGCTAGTAGCTCTTTGACAGTATGAGGAAAGTATGTTTTTTAAAGCTGAATAAAACGGAATATCTCAAAAACAATCAACTCCTCGAAAAAATGCATATGACATAAATTATGTATTTTATTGTGATCTACATTTTTTTGTGTGGTAAGTTTTTGTGCATCTCTTACGGTTTAGCAATTATACAAAATTCCAAAAAAATTCATCCAGAATATAGTAGTCTTCAAAGGCTATTCCAAGAAAATGTATTTTATTTGGCATGTAAATAACTTATGTATAAGAGATTTTAATCAAAATCGTAGGAGACATTTTTGAGAAAATCAAACTTTTCGAAATTTTTTCCATGTAAATGGTAGTTTTGGGTGGGAAGATTTTATTGAAAATCTTCAAGTCGCATCCTTGTAAGATACCAAACTTAAATGCCAAGTTTGGTATTTAACGGCTTTTTTTGTTTTTGAGCTATGCTGCCCATAGACACACAGAAAGTCAGACAGATAGACACACACGGACATTTTTGTACTTCTTTGTATTCAGGGATCTCAAAACATGTATTTATGTTAACAAGGAGCAGGGGGAACGTCGCACGCCTCTCGTTAAAAGCAATAAGCACTTCTGCGGGCACAACGGTTTGAAGCCCAATCATTAACTTCACCTTGACCATGAAGCTGTGCCCACATTTTACTCAAACAACTCACTTATGAATGTCACACATCAACTTGTTACTTTCTCTGTACATACTGTGTACACGGTGTATAGAGGAAGTAGTGTAATGCACACAAAAAGTTGATACCGAGATTTCACTGTAATTATATGTTTTGAGATCCCTGAATCCAAACAAAGCATTTTTAGAAAAATGGCCTTGTGTGTGTCTGTCTGTCAGTCAGTCAGTCAGTCAGTCAGTCAGTCAGTCAGTCAGTCAGTGTGTGTGTCTGTGGGCAGCATAACTCAAAAACGAAAAGACCGTGAAATACCAAACTTCCAAGGATGCGACACGAAGATATTCAAGAAAATCCCCCCACATTTACAAGGAAATATTTTCGAATATTTTGATTTTCTCAAACATGGGCTTAACGTTTTCGATTAAAATGATATATTATAAATAATATCCCAAATAAAATGTATATCTTTAATTTTCTGGGAATAGCCTCTGAAGACCTCTTTATTCTGGATAAATTTTGCCGAATTGTGCATAACTGCTAAACCGTAAGAGATACGTAAAAACTTACCACACAAAAATGTAGATCTCGTCAAAATACACAATTTATGTGGAGGTAACCGTTTTCGAGATATTCCTTTTTAATGATTTCGGTTTTAAAATAGTTATACTTTTCTCGTACAGGAACTTAGCAACACCGGTCACGCAAAGAAACGGATTTTAATCCCATAGCAACCACATTTTAAAACATTTGACTGTCGGTTTAGCTTAGTGTATTTTGCTTCTACTTACAAGGAAGCAAGTAATAAGGACAATTTCTGTTTAACAGTTTCTTTTTAACAATAATTTGTTACAGAAATGTAGAGAAAGTCATGTGAGTGGAACACATGAGCGTTTTTTTGCTCGTCATGGAGAAAGCCAGGCTTACACTTGTCTCCTATCCAATTCCGCTTGTTACCTTGCCGTTTCAAATAAAATGCTAAGTTTGTCTCCGCTGCTTGATGGAGCGTGATTCTCCGATTGAAGCACACTAAACTACCTGTCGTTCTGAATTTATCATGCCTCACAAGTTCTACAGCTTTCTGTTCTTTTAAACCATTGATTTCCAAGCCTTCGTAATTGACCGCAAGTTAAACTCCTGTCTCCGAAAATGCCACACAGTGAGTTGCATATTCTGATTAATTGACGATCCACAACTAATTTAATACGTATATTATCCTCTTCCAACTATCAACTGGTTCATAAGCTAAATATCCATTCTATTTTCTTATCCACCAATAGCTAGCTATGTAATTGTGCACACGCTATTTTAATTTAATGCTGCAACTCTTATCGCACGAAGGGTGACCTGCAAACGTGAAGTACGGCGCTGTTGGGCCACCTGGTAGTCATTATAGACTTTAGATCTTCCTGGATATATACAAGACTTCCACTTCAAAACCTCTCAATCTAAATAACAATTTTATTTTACCAAAACATAATTAAATTGAGGGAGAGGGCTTAAAACTGGTCTTAATTCATTCCTCACCCTCAGCGGGTGTATATAGAGAAGGTATTGCATTCCGCTAAAAAATTCGATACCGAGATTTCACCGAAAATACATGTTTTGGGTTCCTCTGAATCTAAAAAAGGTATTTTTAGAAAAAGGTCCATGAGTGTGTGAGTGTTGGTATATAAGTTTTGTATCTTCCAAGGATGCGACACGAAGATTTTCAAGAAAATCCACCCACCCTAACTACCCTTTACATGGAACTGTTTTTGAAAAGTTTGATTATCTCTAAAATGGCTCTAACGACTTTGATTAAAATATCGTATATTAAAGATATTTACTCGAAAAATAAAATGTATATATTGGATTTTCTGTGAATATCCTCTGAAGACTACTTTATTCTGGAAGAATTTTACGGAAGTTTGCATAACTGCTAAATCGTAAGAGATGAACAAAACTTTACCACACAAAAAGATTAGAGTACGTTATAACACACAATTTATGTTATATATATTTTTTCGAGGGGTTAATCGTTTTTGAGGTATTCCTTGTTATTGGTTTCAGCTTTAAAAAACGCATATTTTTCTCATACAGGACTTTGTCAACTCCTATCCATACCAACAAAGGAACTGCAGTCACATAGCAACCAACTTTTGACTATCACTTTAACCTATGCTACTCCCTTATTTCGCTTCTACTTACAAGGAAGCAAGTAATAAGAGTATTTCCGCTAATTTTTTCTCAATTAGCATGAAGTAAAAAGAAGAATATGTTTTTTAACAATAATAACGTTGCAGAGATGTAGAGAGAGTCAATGTGGATGGAACATATCAAACTTTTTATATATTTAAATATGAAAGAATATTAAATTTTTACTCATTTAATTTATTTATTTTAATCCTTAGCTGTACATTGCTACCTAGTAACATAGGTTCTTACTGAAGAATATTTCTGTGTATTAAATGTTATTAAAATGGTGAATTCCAATCAAGAGAGAAGAAGCCATATTTATTTATGGAGAATCTGTCAAAATGGTCTTCACTCCGATGTTAGGTGTCTGCTACAAAATACAAATACCTACACCTAACAGCAGACTTACACCAGAGTCCGTGATGACGCTGTTAACTGTTTCTCGCTTCGGCTACAGAGCCTGGACGCTCTTTAACTGCTGCGGTTCTCAGCGTCCCATTCTATACTGGGCGTTAAAGACCGCTTAATTTTGCTCAGAGGCTTCTCTATCAGGCTTGAGGTTCTTTTACGTGAGGTGAAGGATTTTGACACCCGAGTTTGCCGGGTTTGAACCCGCGACCTTGAGTATATGAAGTTAATATGGTAACCATTATACCACGGAGGGCGACGAAAGCGATGAAGAAATTATACGAAGAACACTTGATGATTTTGGTCGGTTTTCGAGGTTTGTATAGAAGTGCTGTTGTTTTAGTTTTCTCGCTGGATTTCTGCGCCACGTAAAATCACTTTATTAGCTCTTTTTTGTTTTAACTCGAGGAATGATGGTTTTCATTCACACCAGCAGAAGAAATACACTGAGGTTATTATGTTTTATAATAAGCCAGATATGGTAGCTTTCTTGTAATTTAATTAAGCTTAACGAATGTTCATTGCCATGAGAAGTCAAAGTAGCAGTTATTATCTCGAAACAAAAAAGGCCAGGTTTAATATCTAAATTAATTTATCACAGAAAAGCCTGTTATATTCAGCAAGATCATTTCAGTGTTAACAGCGATCCTCTCCATTAATTTTCAGAGCGTAAAGAACACGAGTAGAGAACGTTACATTTTATGTGTTTAGAACTCGATGAAGCATCATAACCTCATTATTCATAATCCTCTATTACTGACGCTGCTCGGTACACTTTTGTGTTCGAATTTAACTTTTCTACGTCGTACATATACATAGAGAAGGTGTTCATTACATTCCACACAAAATTTTAACAGCGAGATTTCACTGAAAACACACATTTTGAAGTCCCTTCCTTGAATAAACGAAACATTTTATAGAACAACTTTGTGTTTATGTGTATTGTGCGCGGTGTCTGTGAGCAGTATAACACAAAACGAAATTAATATTTAAGCTCAGCATATTCAAAGAATTTTACCCAAAGATTTTTAAGAACATTTCCTTATAAAAATCCCCTTAGATGGGACAATTTTCGAATTTATTTATTTATCTCAAAGCTGGCTATAAGATTGTATCACAACACTGTGTTTAAGGTATTTCATGACAAATAAATGCAATCTATATCATGAATTTCCTAGGAATAGCCTCTGGAGTCCTCTTCATTCGCATAACTACTATCCATAAGAGATAAATTATTACAATAGATACAGGTGACGTGAAAACAGACAATTTATGTCATATATATTTGTTCTTTTTTGAGTTAGCCATTATTACCGAGATAGCTTTTGTTTTAAGTTTAGTGGGAATACTCACTCGACTTTCTGTACCGATGAGGAATTCACTTATAAGATAGATAAATATCCTTATTTAGTTGAAATTAAGTAAGAAGCAAATTAATTGTAATCTGCAACTTTAAATCGTTTTTTTACATTTCATTTTGTACTTCCATTCATTGTAGCAGCAACAGTTATAGTTCATTGGGAGTTAGCTTTAAACCTTTAACAATTGGATTAGATTCAACTTTGTACTATAGTATTGAGACAGTACTGTATGCGGCCGCGCTCACGTTCGCTTTGGTATGCGGCTGGAACGCGTAAACACAGTTACCGAAGCTTTAGAACGTGATACGTCTGGCACACGCCAGATTCTTCTAGTAGCTTTGGCTTCCACAATTTTCCAGAGTGCACTGTGACGTCTTTCTGGCTATAAAAAGAAGGAAGAATTGTTTTTTTTTTTTTTTTTTTTTTTTTTCATTTAAAGAAAATTTTAACTCATTCGAATAAATTTAAAATTTGTACTATTATTGCTTTTTCTTTGACAAGATAAAAATTGTTGTAATTAGTAACTCGAAAAGAAAGAAAGAACAAACTCCTCGCAGTGTTTCTGATGTCGCAGATGAAGCTGCCAGATAAACCATCACCGTCATTTCATTTGCACAAAATCACATTTATTTCCAAGCACATCGAGAATGTGCTATGTGGCACCAGGTGTGTCGCGACTCACTGGTTGGGAATCTTTAAAGGTAGGTACTAACACGCAGATGTGTTTTAAAAGTGTCTTCTCCATAATTTTGTTGCAGAAACCTTAGTGTTATTGCAACAAAATAAACCCTTGATATTTCTCATTATCATCTGCTTCAAAGGAGACATTCCCCCAAACAGTTTCTACCCAACCTTATTAAACATCGTCTTCTTCCATATTGAGCCATCCTGCTGAGCAATATGCTTGTATCCTTTTTGATACAAATACTTTCTAGGTTTCTTAGAGATCATGGAGTGGTATATAAATCAGTATGTAGTTAGAACTATTGTTTTAGCTTCAATGGGCGTTGGGTTCGATTGCAACTACTGAAGTAATTAATATAAAAAAAAACCTTATGTGTTCCATTCACATGATTTTCTCTACATCTCTGCAAAAAATATTGTTAAAAAGCTTAGGCTCATATTTCCTTCATGCTAATTGAGAAAACATTAGCAGAAATAGTATTATTACTTGCTTCCTTGTAAGTAGAAGGGAAATAAGGGAGTAGCATAGGTTAAAGTAATAGTCAAAAACTGGTTGCTATGTGACTGTAGTACTTTGTTTGTATGGACAGGAGTTCACAAATTCCAGCATGAGAAAAGTATGTTTTTCGAAGCTGAAAACCAAAACCAAGGCATAACCTAAAAACGATCAACTCCACGTAAAAAATGTATATAGCATAAATTGTGTGTTTTAATGTGCTCTACATTTTCTCTGTGTTAAGTTTTTGTGTATCTCTTACGGCTTAGTAGTTATGCAATATTCATCCAGAATAAAGTAGTCTTCAGAGGCTATTCCTAGAAAATTCAAGATATACATTTTATTTGTCAGGTAAATATCTCTAATATACGATATTTTAATCAAAATCGTTAGAGCCATTTTTTAGAAAATCAAAGTTTTCGAAAAAAAGTTCCATGTAAAGGGTAGTTGGGAGACGGGGGATTTTCTTGAAAATCTTCGTGTCGCATCCTTGGAAGATACCAAACCTAAATACCAAGTTTGGTTTTTAAAGAACTTTTCGTTTTTGAGCTATGCTGCCCAAAGACACACGCACATACACACACACACACACACAGACAGACAGACACACGGACATTTTTCTAAAAATGATTTTTTTGGATTCAGGAGGTCTCAAAACACGTATTTCCGGTGAAATCTCGGTATCGAATTTATGGATGCATTACAATACCTTCTGTATACACTATGTACATAGCACGTATAAAGAAAGTAATATGCTTTTCTTTAAACAAAAGCAGAATTAGTTATATTATGATATTATTTTCTGGTAGAAGGGCAAATTTAGGTGATGAACAGTGGCGATAGACACAGATCATGTCTTGAAAACAGTAAGTAGTTCAAGGAGATGTTCAAGAAGGAGATTTGATTATTTTGAAGGAAATCTATATTTTCGCTCTTTAACGGTGTAATACTTTATTTTGCAACATCATATATGTATTACGTTAGTCAAATTTTAGAGCCTTAGCAATTTTGCCATAACTGTTTAATTTGTGTTGGCTTATTACAGTTTTTATACATTAATTAATCTCTGTTAAAGTCATTTTTACTTTCTCTATACTCACTATGTACATAGTGTATAGAGAATGTATTGCACTCCACCAAAAAATTCGATACCGAGATTTCATCGGAAATATATGTTTTAGGGTCCCCTGTATCCAAAAAAAAGTATTTTAAGAAAAACGTCCGTGTTTGTGTGTGTGTGTGTGTGTGTGTGTGTGTGTGTGTGTGTGTGTGTGTCTGTGAACACGATAACTCAAAAACGAAAAGTCGGTAAAATACCAAACTTGGTATTTAAGTTTAGTGTCTTCCAGGGATGCGACACGAGGATTTTGAAAATATCCCCCACCACAAACTACCCTTTACATGGAACTTTTTTCGAAAATTTTGATTTTCTAAAAAAATAGCTCTAACGATTTTGATTAAAATATCGTATATAAAAGATATTTACCTGACAAATAAAATGTATATCTTGAATTTTCTAGGAATAGCCTCTGAAGACTACTTTATTCTGGATGAATTTTTCATAACTACTAAACCGTAAGAGATGGACAAAAACTTAACCCACAAAAATGTAGAGCACGTTAAAACACACAATTTATGTTATATACATTTTTTTCGTGGAGTTGATCGTTTTTGAGATATTCCTTTTTCTTGGTTTCAGCTTTGAAAAACTTAATACTTTTCTCATACAGGACTTTGTCAATTCCTGTCCATACAAACAAAGGAACATCAGTCACATAGCAACCAGCTTTTGGCTTTCACTTTAACCTATGGTACTCCCTTATTTCACTTCTACTTACAATAAAGCAAGAAATAAGGCTATTTCTGCTAATTTTTCTGGAGTAGCATGAAATAAATAAAAGATAAGCTTATTAACAATAATAATTTACAGAGATATAGAGAAAGTCATGTGAATGGAACACATCAGATTTAATTATTTTGTGTTACTACGTTTAGTCTAGTTCAAATTCTTACTCTTCTTGGTATAAATAACAATGGTTAGATGAACTGCAGAACCCTATTCTGGATAAAGAAAAAGTTTGATCGTTATAAGTGTGTCCTCTATAAGTCCATACTTTTCATTTTCAAATGCACAAGATTATTATTTTTGAACTAGTTTATACATTTAGTATGAAAATTACGGCTCCTCTTTTAAATCACAAATATAAAAAAGAGCCTACATAATTTTTATTTCTCTAGCACATATGTAGAATGTACATAGAGGATAGAGAAGGTATTGTATTCCACGCAAAATTCTATATGACGATTTCATCTTAAATGCATGCTTTGAAACCCCCTGAATCCAAAAATATTTTTAGAAACATGACCGCGTGTGTGTGTCTGTCTGTGTATATCTGTAGCATAGCTAAAAAATCTGAGGTGTTCCATTCACATGACTTTCTCTATATCTCTGCAACAAATTATTGTTAAAAAGCTTATATTCCTTTTTACTTCATGCTAGTCGAGAAAAAATTAGCAGAAATAGTCTTATTAATTGCTTCCATGCAAGTAAAAGCGAAATAAGGGAGTAGCATAGCTAAAGTATTAGTCAAAATCTGGTTGCTATGTGACTGAAATTCCTTTGTTTCTATGGTCAGGAGTTGACAAATTCCCGTATGAGAAAAGTATACATTTTTAAAGCTGAAACCAATAACAAGGGAATATCTCACAAACAATCAACTCCACGAAAAATAAACATAATATAAATTGTGTGTATTAACGAGCTGTACATTTTTCGTGAAGTAAGTTTTTGTTTATCTCTGGCAAGTTATGCAAAATTCCGTAAAATTCCTCCAGAATTAACATGTCTGCAGAGGCTATTCCCAGAAAATTCTAGATATTCATTTTAATTGTCTTTAATATACGATATTTTAATCAAAATCGTTAGAGCAATTTTTGAGAAATTTAAAAATTTCGAAAATTTTTCCATGGGGGATTTTCTTGAAAATCTTCGTGTCGCATCCTTGGAAGATACTGAACTCAAATGCCGAGTTTGGCATTTAACGGACTTTTTGCTTTTGAGCTATGCTGCACACACACACACATGTATATTTTTCTAAAATTTGTTTTTATTCAGGGGGTCTTAAAACATATATTTCCGGTGAAATCTCGGTATCGAATTTTTGGTGCATAGTACGTATTGAGAAAATAAAAAAGAAAAGTCGGCTAAATATCAAATTTGGTATTTAAGTTTAGTATCTTCCAAGATGCAATACTAACATTTTCAAGAAACCCCCTCGCACCCCCAACTACCATTTACATGGAATATTTTTCGAAAAGTACGATTTTTCAAAAATGGCTCTAAAGATTTTTAATAAATGCTATCTATATGTTTAAGAAATTTGACAAACGAAATGTATATCTTGAACTTTCTGAGAATAGTATCTGAAGACCTCTTCATTCTAGGTCACTAGTAAACCATAAGAGATAGACAAAAAACTGGGTCGCCCTCTGTGGTGTAACTGCTGCCATGCTAACTTCATATATCCAAGTGGAGGACGATACAGTTTTTGGGGCGTAAAATTCCTTAGCATTGCTTCCTTCTGAAGGGAAGTAAAGACCCCGTGTCGTAGATTACGGTACGTAAAAGAACTTCAAGCCTGATAGAGAGGCCTCTGAGCAAAATTAGGCGGTCTTTCACGCCCAGTATAGAATGGGACGCTGAGAACCATAGAAGTTAAAGAGCGTCCATAAATAAAACGCCATTTTTAGACAAAAACTTACTGCACAAAAATATCTCATTAAAACACACAATTTATATATTGGTAGAGTTAACCGTTTTCGAGATTGTCCGAGGCATTGGCTTCTGTTTTGAGTTACTTAAACCTTCCTCAAACGGGAAGCCATCATTCTTTTCGTACCTCCTTTGTTTACTTCTAGCAAGCAAAAAGCTCCGAATTTTAACCATTTCACTTAGCGAACGGCTTCTAAAAAAGTTTTGGCTATCGCTTTAGCCCTAGTGTATTCCCTTACAAGGAAGCAAGTAATAAGACCATTTCTATTAACGTTTACCTCGATTAGTATGACATAGATAAAAGAATAATCTTTTGTAAGAATATTTTATTTGTGGAACAGCTAGAGAGAATCATGTGAATGGAACACACACTTTTATTATTAAAATCATTCAATAAATGACAAAATTATCAACTATACCGACTAAAGATTTTGCTATCTACCAAAAATAAAAGTCTAAGGCTCACAAAACGGAAGAGCGGAATAGGATGAGTAATAGAGAAAGAAAGAAAGAAGTAAGAAATGTATGAGACCAGCGTGCTATAAATTCCTGCCCCCCCCCAACTGCCGATCAAATTCTTCGGCAAATGTTTTCACTGAAGTGGCTGTCATTAAGAAAAGCTGCGAAATTAATTACTATAGTCTATAATATTTTCATAGTTGACTTACTCTCCCCATATTTAGGAACTACACCCCCCTAGGATTTACAAGTTGATCCATAAAGCTACGGAAAATTGTTTTTTAGAATACCATGCATAATATCGTTGATAAAAAAAAGGCGTTAAGCAGGTTTTGTTTGTCTTTTTTCGAATAACACCTCCACTTATTCCTCATTATTTCCAACAAACAAACCACGAAATTTCCATTAATTTTTGTAAGCAATTTTCTGTACAACCGCGCAACCAGAATAATTCTCTCGCTTATATAAATCTAGTGGTTAAAACGAGCTGCAAGTGCTAGCGTCTGGAATAATCCTTCCATATGTTCATTTTCCGTGTGGCTGGGCGCTCGCAAACTGTTCCAAAGTTGTTACCACTCACGGCCTTCTGGATGCACGGTCCAAAACTTGCTGATTCCCGTTTTATACCAACGATAATTACTAGCTAAGAGCGGAAAAAATAAATAAAGTGGGAGTTCGCAAATTAATTAAATAATTCTGAATTAGACTAAGTCATCCGCGCAGCGAAAATATGAACTTCCGAATTTTTAAAGTGCTCATTATGGATCGAAACATGTTGGAGAGGAGGGAGGCAGAATCCTCTCTGAATTGTGGCGTAGCGTGAGCGCAAAGGTTAGGGAAACATCATCATCATCATCTAAAACGCTTCTCAATCTCAGAAGACAGTACATGTTAAATGGAACACACTGTTGCCACGTGTATTATACTTATATTAAATCTTTGACGCTCAGCTGCGATAGATCTATTATATTGATACCATTTTGTGAACTATACGTCACCAAATAGTGAAATATCTGCGCTCTATTTAAAGCTATTGTACGCATTTATTTTTTACTTCCACTTTATTTCTCCTCTTTGGAGTTTTAGTACTTCGAAATACGTTTATGTTGGCAAAAACTATCAAATACGGATATATAAAATAATAACATTTTAATTTGTAGGACATCATCATTGCTTGAATTACGTTCAGATGGAATAATTGTTTATTCATTGGAATAAATTTGAAATATTGTGTATTAATTTAAGAAAGTAAATTGTGTAGATTTAAGTAAAGAATCTGATGTGTTCCATTCACATGACTTTCTCCACATCTCTGCAACAAATTATTGTTAAAAAGCCTATGCTTCTGTTTACTTTATACTAATCGAGAAAAAATTAGCAGAAATAGTCTTATTACTTGCTTCCTTGTAAGTAGAAGCGAAATTAGGGAGTACCATAGGTTAAACTGATAGTCAAAAGTTGTTTGTTATGTGGCTGAAGTTCCTTTGTTTGTATGCACAGGAGGTGACAAATTCCTGTATGAGAAAAGTATAAGTTTTTCAAAGGTGAAACCAAAAACAAGAAATATCTCTAAAACGATCAAATCCATGAAAAAAATGCATGTAACATAAATTGTGTGTTTTAAAGTGGTCTACAGTTTTTGTATGGTAAGTTTTTTTTCCACATCTTACTTTAGCAGTTATGCAAAATTCCGTAAAATTCACACAGAATAAAGTAGTCTTCAGAGGCTATTCCTAGAAAATTCAAGATATACATTTTATTTGTCAATATATGACATTTTAATCAAAATCGTTAGAGCTATTTTTGAGAAAATCAACATTTTCGAAAAAAGTTCCATGTAAAGGGTAGTTTAGGGTGGGGGATTTTTCTCAAAATCTTCGTGTTGCATCCCTGGAAAATAAACTTAAATATCAAATTTTGTATTTTACCGACTTTTCGTTTTTGAGTTATCGTGTTCACAGACACACTGACACACGGACACACACACACACACACACACACACACACACACAAACACGTACCTTCTTGTGAAAATGTATTTTTTTTTTTATACAGGTGACCCTAAAACATATATTTCCGGTGAAATCTCGGTATCGAATATTTGGGTGGAGTACAATACCTTCTCTATAAACAATGTACGTGGTACGTGTAGAGAAAGTAAAAATGTAAAATAAACTATTATTAGCACTGAGTGTTTTAATAGTTTAAAAACGAAACATTGATCAATGTTTTAATAGTTTAAAAATGAAACATTGATCAATGTTTTAAAAGAGCAAGAATGCTGTACACTATTCCATTATAATAAGGCATATGCTTTAAACCAGCGTGTTTTTGTTTCCCTCACGCTTTTCGATTTCTATGCAATTACGTCCTTGTAGGCCCCTTCATCGTGTATTTTTTATCCTTTACACTACCTGCTAGTTTTTTAAAAAAAAAAAAGTCTCGTTTTTAACTTAGATCTAGATGTATAAAGGTATCATCGTGGCCTAATGTGCTAAATGTCAACACTAAAGTTGTC
This sequence comes from Hymenopus coronatus, assembly GCA_030762935.1. NCBI lineage: Eukaryota > Metazoa > Arthropoda > Insecta > Mantodea > Hymenopodidae > Hymenopus > Hymenopus coronatus. The sequence continues at coordinate 134,019,110 of CM060881.1, forward strand.
ATTGTAAGAGAGTGAGTGATGAGTGCTTGATACAGCATTAATTTAAAGTCCTTTTTTGTGCTTTTAACTTCAGTTAGTGTGCTTTTACCACACATGTTACCGCTAAACAGTTTCTCGAATGTTTTCTAACAGGAATAATTGACAACGAAATGAGGATGCTGTCCAAATTATAGCTGTATAACATAAAAGGAAAACCCGTGGAATCTCATAGTAAGGGTTACAGCCAGGTAAACAAAACAAAAGAGGATTGAGGTTCCTGACTTTCCTTTGTGCCAGTTCGTGCTGAATTCTGCAAGTGGTAGCAACTACGGATACTCACAATGCTTTTCACAAATGAGTGTGCGCGCGGGTCTTGCTGCGGTATCCAAGGCTCGTAATGTTGAGTAATTATATAAGATATGTTGCAATTGGTTAACTTAACGTTTAAGTTCCTCACAAATATAGTTATACAGTGTATTAATGAAATATACCGAAACATTTTCACAGAATATGTAGATTACTTAAATAAGTAATTTGAGATAGGAGACTTATGACCTGTTTATTGAAATTTCGAAGTAACGGCTTTAAGTTTCTGGAGTACCAGTACGCCACGTATCGTGGCACATCGTCTGGAATGAAAAAAAATAATAAAAAAACATTTACTATTTGATAGGACTCGAATTCATGACCTTTGGGATAGCAGCTTCCCGCGGTACGAATTAATACACCAGAGCAGTTGTAAAAACGCCTAACACAAGAACGTAGTTAATGAATTATCAGTGTCGCACTGTCAAGTGATTAGTAAGAGATTTTACAGATTTTTGCGACATTAAATCTTGACAACGCTAGTAACGAGCTGCTAAAAATCGATATTTCTATACTCGGGCAGCAGTTTTAAGGACATTCTAAGCCATGTTTTACTTTCTCTATACGCACTATGTACATAATGTATAGAGAAGATATTGCACTCCACCAAAAAAATCAATACCGAGATGTCCCCGGAAATATATGTTTTAGGGTCCCCTGTATCCAAAAAAGGTATTTTCAGAAAAATGTCCCTGTGTGTGTGTTCATGTGTCCGTGTGTCAGTGTATACGTGTGTCTGTGGACACGATAACTCAAAAACGAAAAGTCGGTAAAATACCAAACTTGGCATTTAAGTTTAGTATCTTCCAGGGATGCGACACGAACATTTTGAGAAAAATCCGCCCACCCCAAACTACCCTTTACATGGAACGTTTTTCGAAAATTTTGATTTTCTAAAAAATGGCTCTAACGATTTTGATTAAAATATCGTATATTAAAAATATTTACCTGACACATAAAATGTATATTTTGAATTTTCTGGGAATAGCCTCTGAAGACTAGTTTATACTGGGTCAATTTTACGGAATTTTGCATAACTGCTAAACCGTAAGAGATGGACAAAAGCTTACCCCACAAACAATGTAGAGCATATTAAAACACACAATTTATGTTATATACATTTTTTTCGTGGAGTTGATTGTTTTTGAGATATTCCTTGTTTTTGGTTTCAGCTATAAAAACATACTTTTCTTATACAGGACTTTGTGAACTCGTGTCCATACAAACAAAGGAACTTCAGTCACATTGCAACCAGCTTTTGACCATCACTTTAACCTATGGTACTCCCTTATTTCGCTTCTACTTACAAGGAAGCAAGTAATAAGACTATTTCTGCTAATTCTTTTTCGATTAGCAGGAAGTAAATAGAAGCATAAGCTTTTTAACAATAATTCATTGCAGAGTTGTAGAGAAAGTCATGTGAATGGACACATCAGATTTTTCAACCTACTTTGCCTTCAACACCGACTTATCATCACCTGATACCCACAGGTTTAACGCTATGTAGCTGCGTTATGTTTCTCCAGGGACCATGCATCGCAGATATCAAATTATTTATATCAGTGCACAATATCGCAAATTATTTCGGTGTAGTTCATTAAAACTCATAAGAGTATGGATATGTCCGCCTGCTGAATCCACACATTTCTGGCACCTTCATATGAAATTATTTTCTTCACGCTGCAGTTGAGCTTCCAAAAAGATTTAATTCCTCTAGTGACATTTTCTTCCGCTTCTTCTAATGTATAGTGGCTTGACTTACGTACATTAGTATGTACTCGACATAGCACTTGGTACGTAAGTGAAGAAGGTAGCATTGCTCTCCACCCAAAAATTCGATACCGAGATTTCACCGGAAATATAAGTTTTAGAGTCCCCTCTATGCAAATAAAGCATTTACTGAAAAAGTTCAGTATGTCCGTGTGTCTGAAAACATAACTCAAAACGAAAGGTATATAAAATACCAAACTTCCTATTTAGGTTTTGGTATCTTACAAGAGTGTGACACGAACATTATGAAAAAATACCCCTACGCCAAACTAAGGGTCACGCAGTGGTCGAGTGGTTACACAACTCGCCTCTTAACTTGACGGCCCGGGTTCGATCCCAATTGACCGCATGTGAGAATTGTGGTGGACAAAATGGCGCAGGAGCGGGTTTTCTCCGGGTTCCAATGACATCTTCATTCCATGTATGACCAGTATCATTGTCTGCAGTCCCACAACTAGCAAAAGCGGGCGTTAAACACTGCCCCAAAAATACTCCAAACTTCTTTTACATGGAAAAATTTTCGAAAATTTTGATTTTCTCAAAAATGGCTAACGATTTGATTAAAATGCGGCATATTAAAGATATTTGAATGAAAAATAAACTTCATTTTTTGATTTTTCTGGGAACAGCTTCTGAAGAGTCTTTATTCTGGATGAATTTTGCTGTATTTTGTCTAAGTAGTAAACCGTAAGAGATGGACAAAAACTTGCTACTGACGATCACAACGAATGCAGACATCGTTAAAATACACAATTTATGTAATATACATTTGCTTCGTGGAGGTGGCCATTTTTGAGATATTCCTTATTGTTGGTTTCAATTTTAAAACACAAAACTTTTCTCATATGGGAATTTGTTAACCCCCGGCAATGCAAAGAAAAGAATTTCATCCACATGGCAACCAGCTTTTAAAAGATTCGAGTCGTTTTAGCCTAAGTATTCCCTGATTTCCCTTCTACTTACATAAAAACAAGTAATAATACCAATTCTGATAGATTTATCGTGTTTAACATAAAGTACATAGAAGACTAAGCTTTTTAACAAGAGAAAGTAATGTGGTTGGAATACATCAGATAATTTGTCAAGTTTCCCCATAAATAAGAATAAAATTATATAAGATCCCCAGATCCCTTGCTAGTTACTCTAACTTCAAAAACATTTTGAAAGAAACTTGAATGACTCCTCAATTGTATGGATGATGACAGTATCTTGCTGAGAACATCTAGATCGTCATTCAATATCAATTGATCAAATATAGGCGTGAGAGTATTACTTCTCCAATGTTCTTCAAAAACTGTTACCGCTTTTAAATTATATAATAGTCTATCATATTGTGTGTACTTACTGTATATCATGTCCTGAATTTCTCTACAGTTTTCTGCAATAAATTGAGTTTATCTGAGCTCCAACACTGGTTTATACTCGTCTAAACCTAAATAGATGCTTTCTACATCACAGAAGTGTATTATATTTTGATGAACTATAGTAATATTCCTCATCTTCTTTCTCTGTTTTCCTCCTCATATATAGGACATAAAATCCCCTAGGACTTACAAGTCAGCGCCTGGGGTCAGACGCCTGTTGAGCAGAGGTTCTGGATCAGAGAAAAGCCAGAACGGGAGATCAGCTCGATGCCTGGATTGAAAATGAAGAAGAGGATAATATGAAACGATGGTGAAAAGATGAATTAGGATCAGGATTAGTCATGGACAGGACCTCAAAGCTGGGGCAGAGAACCGAAGCTTTGCCTCTTATGTGACCCCAGAAAGGGAGGGATGAAGGGAGAGACGCGAATAACCATAACCGAATAACAGTGTGCGCAATCATAGAAACCCTATCGGTTATAGTTGGAATGCTTCCGACGCCCCCCTAAGAAGAGCCCCGAAATCAGAAGGCGTTTCCGATCAAGTGTTCCCGACGACGATGCCATGATAACATTTTACAACCCACCAAACACCAACGCCTGGGGCTTCAACTCTGAAACAGATATTAGGAAACAATTAGGACAGAAAATGGTGGACCAGAAATTCAGGGGCTGTAATGAACTTACTAAAATTCGCCTGGCGATTCGGAGAAATCCACGAGGTTCGATCCACGACCTCTCAAAGGCGGCCACAGAAGAAACCGCCTGAGCCATCCCGCGCACTGGTGGATGAATGACAGGAAAGATGATTATGGAATGAATGGCGGGGTTAAATCTGAGAGCCCAGATAAAACCCGCCAGATGCCGTTTAGTCCACGACAAATCCCACATGCGCTTCCCAGGTGGAACCCAGACCGCCTTGGTGAGAGGTAAGTTATCTATCCACTCGTCGACGGCGACGCCCATCTCTCAACACCCCCTTACGAAATGTAGCCGACAACGTGGCAGCTGTTCGTGAACAATATCTACATATGTGGTGTCAATTTGAACTCGCCCAAGCTGAGTTCAATGAAACTTCTATTTCCTGTGAAAGTTTCCTAGGAGACTTCTGAGGAGAGTGTGCTCATCGTTCTCCAACTTCTCTTCTCTTATGGAGAACCGAAACACATTTCCCTAAATTTATTTACACGTTTACGTAAGATCTCACTTTGGAACACTCACACCTGCAGTTGCAAATAGTGCTCTAACTTACATGATACAAGATGACGTATCCATATAGAATTATGTGCAAAACTTTGTTGCTTTGTTGCTTCTGGCATTATTTCAACACAGACTCTAAAACTTTTAATACGTAAGCACTGCTTATGTTGAACATGAGATGAGAAAAATCTGATGTGCACCATTCATATGACTTTCTCTACATCTCTGCATCAAATTATTGTTAAAAAAAACCTATGCTTCTATTTACTTCATGCTAATCGAGAAAAAATTAGCAGAAATAATCTTATTACTTGCTTCCTTGTAAGTAGAAGCGAAATAAGGGCCTACCATAGGTTAAAGTAATAGTCAAAAGCTGGTTGCTATGTCACTGAAGTTCCTTTGTTTGTATGCACAGCAGTTGACAAATTCCTGTATGAGAAAAGTATATGCTTTTCAAAGCAGAAACCAAAAAAAGGAATGTCTAAGAAACGATGAACTCCACGAAAAAAATGTGTATAACATAAATTGTGTGTTTTAACGTGCTCTACGTTTTTCGTGTAGTAAGTTTTTGTCCATCTCTTACGGTTTAGCAGTTATTCAAAATTCCGTAAAATTCATCCAGAATAAAGTACTCTTCAGAGGCTATTCCAAGAAAATTCGAAATATACATTTTATTTGTCAGGTAAATAGCTTTAATATACAATATTTTAATCAAAATTGTTAGAGCCATTTTTGAAAAAATCAACGTTTTCGAAAAAAGTTCCATGTGAAGGGTAGTTGGGGTGGGGGGAATTTTCTCAAAATCTTCATATCGCATCCCTGCAGGATACTAAACTCAAACATCAAGTTTGGTATTTACCAACTTTTCCTTTTTGAGTTATGCATTTCAAAGACAAACACAAACATACACATTTACACACATACTAGCGGGTGTTTTTCCAAAACTCTGATTGTTCCATTCACATGGCTTTCTCTACATCGCTGTAACAAATTATTGTTAAAAAGTTTATTGTTCTATCTACTTCATGCTAATCAAGATAAACATTAGCAGAAATGCTTTCTTGTAAGAAGAAGGGAAATAATAGGATAAACTAGGCTAAAACGATAGTCATATCTTTTAAAAGCTGGTTGCCATGTGGATGAAATCCGTTTCTTTTGCGTTGCCAGGAGTTGACAAATTCCCGAAAAGTTTAAGTATTTTAAAACTGAAACCACTAATAAGGAATTACTCAAAACTGGTCAACTCCACGAACAAATGTATATGACATAAATTGTGTGTTTCAACGAGATCTACATATTTTGTGCAGTAAGCTTTTATATATCTCTAACTATTTACTAGTTATGTAAAATCCAGCAAATTCCATCCAGAATAAAGACCTCTTCAGGGGCTATTCCCAAAAATTCAAAATATACATTTTATTTGTCGTGTAAATGTATTTAATATATGGCATTTTAATCAAAATCGTAAGAGTCATTTTTGAGAAAACCAAAATTTCCGTACATTTTTCCATGTGAAGGGCGAGTGGGAATTTACCTCAAAATCTTCGTGTTGCATCCTTGGAAGATACTAAACTTATATATCAAGTTTGGTATTTTACCGATTTGTCGTTTTTGAGTTATCGCGTTCACAGACACACGGACACACACGGGCCTTTTTCTAAAAATGCTTTTTTATACAGGGGACCCTAAATCTCGATATCAAATTTTTGGGTGGAATGCAATACTTCTCTATACACTATGTACTGCGTCTAGAGAAAGTAGAAGTCTGATGTGTTCCATTCACATGACTTTCTCTACATCTCTACAACAAATTATTGTTAAAAAGTTTATTCTTCTACATAAGTATATACTTCATGCTAATCGAGAAAAAATTAGCAGAAATCGTCTTATTACTTGTTTCCATGTAAGTAGAAGGTAAATAAGGGAGTACTATATGCTAAAGTGATAGTCAAAAGCTGGTTGCTATGTGATTGAAGGTCCTTTGTTTGTATGGACAGGAGTTGACAGATTCCCGTATGAGAAAAGTACAAGTATATTATAGCTGAAACTAACAACAAGGAATATCTCAAAAACGATCAACTCCTCGAAAGAAAAAAGTATACGACATAAGTTGTGTGATCTACAATTTTTGTGTAGAAAGTTTCTGTCTATCTCTTACGGTTTACTAGCTGTGTAAACTTCAGTAAAATTTATTAAGAAAAAGAGGTCTTTTGAGGCTATTCCCAGAAAATTCAGAATATACATTTTATTTATCGTGTTCTTTGATGAAATTTTAACAAATTAGTTAGCGCCATTTTAGAGAAAACTAAAATTTTCGAAAACATTTCCATGTGAAGGACACTTTTGGGTGGGGGAATTTTCCTCAATATCTTCGTTTCGTGTAAAAATGCCTCTTTTTGTATACATAGAATCCTATAACGTCTATTTCCGGTGAAATGTCGGTATCAAAATTTTAAGTGGAATGCAATAGATAACTTCTGTATACACATGTACGTATTACGTGTAGAGAAAGTAAATATGGCTTGTTTGTTTTCAGGGGACCCTACAACTGTATTTCCAGTATCAAATTTTTATTTGGAATGCAAGTATCTTTACTGTAAGTAGTAGGAAAGTTAAAATATGTCTCCTCTGTTGGCACGACTGACTGTCAGAGATTTGGACATGTATGGCTTCCAGCTAGAACTCGATTGTTAAGAGCAAGCCAGCGTATCTTTTGCTGTACTGTTGTTATTCGTATAAGCTTCAGTGTATATTTGAGGATATTTCTTAAAATTATGAAAGTATGTTTTTAAACGCTTAAAATAATTTAGATATTTAAATAAGTGTATTAATAAAATATTATATATTAATACAGGGACTTGACAGCTTCTGTGGCTTTAGAAAATTCTGCACCTCCTCTTGTTTGTGCCACTCTGCTTGCGGTCGAATTAGGAAGATACTTTCTTACACAAGCCGACTCTGGTTGAGTCCTTAACCACAGAATAACGTTTCGAATTCCATGTGAGGCAGCTTAAACATGTGTTCTGTTCCTTTATTTAGGTTTTTAGGCGTGTTTGCTATTTCGGAGCACATTATAACTCAGTTATCCGACTGACTGTACACAAGAAACAACACTAACCGACCTACCTAAAAAGCTGAAACGTTATATATAGAAATCGTTGGGTTGAAAACGGTATTTACGTAAACCGTTGTACGTACTGGACTGAAGTTTTGAGATATAATAACGAATTAGAAGAAATTTCTCAACAAGTGACCTGTATTTTAACTTTTTCTACACCTGCTATGTACATAGTGAATAGAGAAGGTATTGCATTCCAGTATCGCATTCCACCTAAAATTTTGAGACCGAGTTTTCACCGGAAATATATTTTTTGGGTCCCCCTGAATCCCAAAAAGATATTTTCAGAAAAAGGTCAGTGTGTGTGTGAGTGTGTGGAAATCAAACTGCGTATTTAAGTTTGGTATTTTCCAAGGGTGCGACACGAAGATTTTCAAGAGAATCCTCCCACCCCCAACCGGTTGGATGAAATTTGTTCAATTATTTTTTATTTTATCAAAAATGGCTCTAACGATTTTTATTAAAATATCGTATTAAAGATATTTACCTGAAAAATAAAATGTTTAACTTGAATTTTCTGGGAATGTCCTCTGAAGACTACTTTATTCTGGATGAATTTTACGAAATTTTGCATAACTGCTAAACCGTAAGAGATGGACAAAATCTTGCCATAAAAACATGTAGAGCACGTTAAAACACACAATCTATGCTGTACACACTTTTTTCGTGGAGTTGATCGTCCTTGAGATATTCTTTGTTTTTAGTTTCAGCTTTAAAAAACTTATATTTTTCTCATACATAAATCTGTCAACTCCTGCCTATACAAACAAAGGAACTTCAGTCACCTAGCAACCAGCTTTTGACTATCACTTGAACCTATGGTACTCCCTTATTTCGCTTCTACTTACAAGGAAGCAAGTAGTAAGACTATTTCTGCTAATTTTTTCTCGATTAAAATGAAGTTAACAGAAGCATAAGCTTTTTAACAATAATTTATTGCAGAGATGAAGAGAAAGTCTTGTGAATGGAACACATCAGATTTTTTTTAAAAAAAAATCTACATCTCGGTAGCAAATTATTGTAAAAAGCGTATTCTTTTTTCTATTTCATACTAACCGAGATAAACAATAGCAGAAATGGTCATATTACTTACTTTCTTATAAGTAGAAGGGACATAAGGGAATACAAAAGGTTAAAACGATTGTCAAATGTTTTAACAGCTGTTGCCATGAGGATAAAAACAGTTTCTTTGCATTGCCAGGAGTTGACAAATTCCCGATATGAAAAGTTCAAGAATTTTAAAAATGAAACTAATAACAAGGAATATCTGAAAAATGGTCAACTCCACGAAAAGCAATGCATATAATGTAACATGGGTGTTTTAACGAGGTCTAAATTTTTGTGTAGTAAGTTTTTGTCTACCTCTTACGGTTTACCAGTTATGTAAAATTCAGCAAACTTCATCCAGAATAAAGAGATCTTCAGAAGTTATTCCCAAAAAATTCAGGATAAAAATTGTATTTGTAAATATCTTTAATATATGTTATATTGTTTAATAAACTTATATTTGTAAATATCTGTAATATTATTTCGTTAAGAGCCATTTTTAAGAAAATAAAAAATTTCTAAATCTGTTCCATGTAAAGGGTAGGTTGGAGGGGGGGGGTAGCACAACTGTTTGCCAAGTGGGAGACCTGGGTTCGATTCCCAGTACCGGCGTGGGAATTTTTCCCCCGCTGGGAGACTTGGACCGGGGTGCACTCAGCGGTGAGGTCCCTGGGGGGGGGCAATTGAAGAGCTACTTGGTGAAGAGTGAGCGGCTCAAGGTCGCGAAGACCGCATTAACTGGCCCGGGGGGGGGGTTCGAAGCGCTGACCACGTCTCACCCTCCAATACTGTCTGTGAGCTGTGCCATGGAGTTAAATACCAAGTTTGGTATTTCAACGACTGTTAGTGTTTGAGCTGTCGTGTTCACAGACACGCCCATACATGGACACAGGGACACACGTACACACACGGAGCTTTTTCTAAAAATTTTTTTTTTAATACAGGGAGCCCTAATACGTGTATTTCCGATTAAATTTCGGTATCGAATTTTCCAGTAGAATGCAATACCTTCTCTACACTTTGTACATAGTATGTAAAGAAAATAATCTGTCATATCAATTGGAGTGGGTTTTGGAATTTATCTTTTACCATTAGGCCCTTTAGAGAGTTATAGACGATCTCTATTATAGAACGGGTCCTATCAGGGGGGAAAAAAACTCTGAAGGTGCCAAATGCACCGAAAAGAATGCTGGGACACAACTACTTTATGAATGGCAGAAACTGTTGACAAGGAGTTGCGAATGGGCTGGAGCACGTTACAGCATTATGTTTGCCCTAGTTCCGACTTCTTTTTTATCTCAACTCCTTTATACACTGCATTGTTTACCAAGTAAAAAAAAAACTATTTATTAACTATTTGTCCTTGAAATGAATTTCCACTAACACCATCACAGCCCAGCCAAGATTTTATGGCTTAAAAGGAACGATACCGCCTGCTTTTAATCGCGTATTCCCTCATAAAGTTCTTCCTGATTCATTATTGACCACTGCTCAGGACATTTTTACTTTCTCACTTAGTATGTAGTACATAGCCAGAGATCCAGAGAAGGTGTTGGATTCCGCCCAAGAATTCAATACCGAGATTTCACTGGAAATACACGTTTTAAGCCCCTCCTGTAGAAGCAGTTTTAGAAAAATGTCCCTTGAATTTCCTTGAATCTACAAACCACTTTCAAACCCATCCAGTTGCTGAAAGCTGTATTTCCAGAGCGCATTTACCATCACGGAAAGGCGCCATCATCGGAGTTCTGAAAGAGACCGGTTGGATGAAATGGAGATGAAATGAAGATGACAGGAAGTTCCGAGGAAAGACTAGTGACCCCGGAGTTGGCAGAGGAATCGATCTCACGTCTTCTTAAATGCTAATCTCAGACGAAACGCCTGAGCCACCTGGCTTGGTAACCAGAATGTGTTATTTCATCTACACAGATTCCATTTAATAAGTGAAAAATGGAATCTGTGCAGTAGTCGAATATTATAAGGATCTAATTCATTTTGAGGATTTATGCATCATTCAAACTCATTATATGCTATATACCCTACAATAAAAGCGGGCCTCTTCGATTTATCAAAGTAATTGCTACAACTTTACCATTTTTAAAAAAATGGAACATCGTTATACAAGAGGCCCAAGAATGGGTGAGATATAACAAGGAAATTGTCGTAGGCATTTGTCTAATATCGACCAATCGCCCTCCGTGGTGTATTGGTTACCAACTTAACTTCATATACCCAAGGTCGCGGGTTCAAACGATGGATTTTTTCGGGCCTAAAAATCCTTAGCATGACTTCCTTCGGAAGCGAAGTAAAGCCATTGGTCCGGTGTCGTAAATTTACGGCACATGAAAGAACCTCAAGCCTGATAGGCATCTGAGCAAAATTAAGCGGTCTTTAACGCCCAGTATAGAATGAGACGCTGAGAACCGCAGCAGTTAAGGAGCGTCCATAAATAAAACTCCATTATTAATACAGACCAGGCAAAACCATGAAAACAGCAAAACAAGTTCGGGAATGGACTCGTGAGCTCCTGAATGCGAATATCAGAGCCAACTGTTCATTGCAGAGCTAAGTAGGTATTGGTTAATTCTGCCTCGGGCTGCTATTATTAATATATGCACAAAATGCATTTTATACATTAAAGAATACTCTCAGCTTAATGGTGGAATTTACTAGTATATTACAAAACAGCATACAGCGTGCAAACATTTTAAATAATCCAAGATGCGACATTTTGTGCAAGCAGCTTTTCAACAAGTGACAGCCGAAAATGCAGAAAATGTATATCGCACATTGTTCGGGAACAGTAAACAAAGTGAAATTTGGAGGGAATGCTGGACATGCCGTTGACCGACTAATTATCAATTTGGGTGCTACAGGTGACTTGTATTTTAAAGGAGTGGAATCACTTCCATCTTCAGATTAGCTCCTCTGGGTAAGTCCGTGCATTATGAAGTGTATTAAAGAAATGTGCAATGTGGGATTGTTCATTTGTGAGTTCTAAAATAAAACTGTTCGAGTGATACATGTATGCAATGCATCAGCAAACTTTCTAAACAACATGTCTTCATTTTGTAATTTTACGGGAGAATTTTGCATTTCATAGTGAATAACAACTCGTCAACCTATTTTATTGCGTTTTATTTATTATACATTTCATAGAGATAATGGTTATCTGTGAACAGTAGAAGTAGTAAGCCATTTCTTTCCCTACCAAACGTAAGTGCGCGATTTTACAATTGAAGGGCTGAGAACCATAGTGGGCCATCTCCATGTGAGGTCAAAATTGAGCTGTTGCCATCTGTCGGTATAGTTTATGGTTATACATCTTATATTGCAGTGGGCCATGTCCAGCATTTCCCGTTTGCAAACAGTAGAGCATCAAAATATCGGTCTAAATGAAACTACAAATTCTTTAGTGTCAGAGTGGTCCAAATCCATGCAGAAAATCACGCTACCGCATATGATGATCTTATGTCCATGCTACCATTTATTCCTCCAGTGAATCATGATGTTTACAAGAGTTTGCGTGTGCAAGTCAATAATGATGATCAGCAGGACATTGATTAGATGTATGGAAATGACCCAGTTACATTTCTTTAGGCTGGGCCAAATCCCATCAAAGGAAAATAGCTCCCAATAAATAACTGTAAAACCTAATTGTGCATGAAGGCACGTTAATGTTGTACTAATAAGATAGAAAATATATTATAGATTTCTGTAGCATTTAGTTATTATGTGTAACTTTTCAATAAATTATGATTTTGAAAAAAACATTGACCTTCTATTTCTCAATTTTTAAAAAATGGTGCTTGGCCCACTATGGTTCTCAACCCTTCAATTGTACAGCAGACGAAAACAGCTTAGCACCACGTCGTGTGTACGTGTGCGTTCGCGGAAGAATATATTCTAGTTTGTTTACATGGCCGGTGAAGTTATAATGGACAGATAATACTATATCAATTCAAATCTTCCTCAAGGAAGACAACAATGTAGAACGGAAATAGGAAACTCAAGACACGCCCTTCTAGTATTCAAGTTTTAGAATCCCATGAGCGTACATCATTATCCGAGTGGTATAAAGGTTGTGGTAGGAAGTTGCAGTGACGTCAGAACCTCAAAGAGACGTACCAGCTTATCAGATTGCATGTTGTGGTAGACAAAAGCACGCTGTATATATAGATATACCAACTGCATGCCATTATCACGTAACGTCCTAGTTTCATTTCCAGAGATTTCTGGTCCCGCTTGCATTGTCACGCAAGCCACAACCAGTGTTGCCATATCGATTGCCTTAAATCTCTTTAGGCCCAAATATAGAACTGGGAACATAGTAGCAACCAATGAGAAGTATTCAACATGGAGTGGGTATTCGAGGCATGGAATACCGCACGTGCTTGGAGCGCTATTCAGCATGGAAAACAAAACAAAAAAAGTTGAAAGCAGTAGTTAGAAGTACCAAACATTCATGTGTCTATTTTTATTTCAATAAAATTGTATTGTATACACAGTACAGTCGTGTAGTACTGCAGAGATAGAACATGAAATAGGTATATATTTTCGGCATAAAACAGCGAGCTCAAAAATGCTGAACACACGAAGTAGGAAATATGTGGTGTGTTTCATTCAAATGTCTTTCTCTACATTTCTGTAAGAAACCATTGTTAATATCCGGTTAAAAAATCATTATTAATATCCACTTCATGCTAATAGAGATAAACATTAGCAGAAACGGTCTTATTACTTAGTTCCTTATAAGCAAAGGGAAATAAGGGAATACACTAGGCTAAACTGAGTCACATGTTTTAAAATGTGGTTGATATGGTACTGAAAACAGTTTCTTTGCATGGGGAGGAGTTGACAAGCTCCTGAATGAGTAAAATTTCTGTATTTTAAAACTGAAACCAATTACTCGGAATGCCTCCAGGGAAAAAATGTATATGATATAAATTCCTCTACATGTTTTGTATAGTAAGTTTTTGTTGATCTCTTACGGTTTACTAGTTATGTAAAATTAAAAAAAAATCCAGAATAAAGAGGTCTTTTGAGACTATTCCCAAAAAATTCCAGATATATGTGTGATTTCATTTATCATGTAAATATCTTAAATGTAAGAGGTTTTAATCAAAATCATTAGTCATTTTTGGAAAATTTAGATTTTCGAAATGTTTTCCATGTAAAAGGGGGATTTTCTTGAAAATCTTCGGGTCACATCCTTGGGAGATTCTGAACTTAAATATCAAGTTTGATATTTAAAGAACTTTTCGTTTTTGAGCTATGCTGCCCACAGATACACACAGACCTTTTTCTAAAAATGCCCATTTTGGATTTAGGGGGTTCCAAAACATGTATTTCCGGTGAAATCGAATTTTTGGGTGCAATACAATACCTTCTGTATACATCTTGTACATAGTAGGGTAAAGTCTCATAAATTGTATCGGCCTTAAATCTGAAAGACTATCAGTATAATCAAATACACTATAGCTATAGTGTATTTGGTATAATCACGCTGTCAAGCATAGGGAATGTGTATTACAACAATGAACGAGGATGCTGTGAGTATTGTCTTTGGGAACTGCTAAGCTTCTGCAGACTCACTGGAGTGTATGATGTACTCGATTATTGTATAACTAATCTCGGGTAATAATACTTGAAATAGTTTCTGCTTCAGGGGAAGGCAACGTAAAATACATAAAATGGCTGTCACATAAATTGCACGTGGTACCTGTACAAATTATAAGAAATGCTTTACAAGCTCTACAGACCATAGATATTAAATCTAATTTTGTATGTGCAATAGTAAATGTCGATTTAAATAACTTCTTATTGTGAAGCTAAAATAATGTTATACCAGGAAAGTACTACAATATGACTACTTACTTTTGTTACTAATTCTTATAAGAATCTATACATTTGCACTTATATTTAGAATTATTTATGTTTACTAATGCGGAGGACTAGTATGCATATGTTAACCATAAAACAAAGAAATGTATGTGATACCTAATAGTTTGTTTATACGTAATAGTATGTTTTGAGATGGCAGAAAGAAAGAAATATGGCCTCTGGAGAGAGGAAGCTATGGAACGAGCTTATATGTTGGAGCCTCTATATGCGCTCGTCAAATTTTGGATTGTAAGTCTACTTGCGCTTATGTTTGACTTTGTGTAGCGTTTGACTCAGGGCGTTTTTTTATCGGGCTTGTTGGGCTTCACAGATCCAGACTACCTGGTGGCTTCTTAAATAATAAGTTGCTAGAATTTTTGTAGAATCGCAGTTTATTTTTATAGTTATTATTTTACAATTCCAAAGATAAACCGTAATCGCTCGATGCAGTTTTTTACTTTGTTGAACGCTGTGAATCATGGGCGCGTATAATTCAACACGAATACATTTTTACGCGTTATCTCTAAACGGCCTTTTCCATTACGCGTGAAGAAGCCTCCTTCTTCACGATAACTTGGCGTCACCAGCCAGAAAAATCAACACGTAACTACAGATACTGTTGAAAAACAAAATCGCATCAATAAAATCAAAACACTTAAATGCGACGCAAGCACAAGGAGTAATAAAAATTTGCATCCAGCGATTTCAACTTCGGAAGCAAAGGAATAAAAACAACTGAACATCAAATATTATAAACATGACATAAAGCTCATAAAATGTCGGCAGATTTTGTGAATAACATATAAATATTGTCTCAAGGCCTATATGAAGTATTGAAGGACTGAAGAATTTTGGGCGCGCCATAGATCTTGTTGAAGAGCTAGATGAAGAACTAGTTTGGATGTTCACTTAGCTGAAGCTAATGGAATCCAACACATATTAAAAAAATATATGATACTACAGCTTCATATGTGTGTACCAACATTCTTTGTGTTTAAAAGAAAACGATCCTCCGAGGATATGAATCCTGGTGCACCATATGGAACACAGATAATAGTTTCTCACAAGCAACTTTTGTCCAGTGTTTGCAACACTTGATTCAGACGGTAAGACCTGATACCAACAGGAAGGCGTTCTTAATTATTGTCATACAACGCATAGTAAAAATCTGCAAACTATAAACTCAGCCAGAGCAAATGGTGTGATAATGCTCTGTCTTCCACCACATACCTCTTACAAACTTCAGCCATTAGATGTGTCATTTTTCAAATCTCCTATGTCATATTAAAACCAAGCAGCTGATAAGTGACTCCGAGCTAATCCAGGGAGTAAAATTAGCCAAAGACGAATAGCAGGGGTTTTTTGGGGGGAGGGGCAGCCTATGGTAGAGCTGTTAATGTCCAAAATGCAATTTCTGGTTTCTCTAAAACAGGGATGAGACCTTTGGATCCACATATTTTATAAGATTCTGACTTTGTACCCACATCATCTTCCTATGGTGGAGAACGAAGTGAAACAAAAACAGCATCAGGTGCTGCCTAATTGAGACCTTCACAATGACATTGCCGGCTAACAGTGACTGCAGAGCAGTTGTGTTCTGTTTTGTGAAAAAGAAAAATAATTAGAGCTGTAATCACCAATACAAATCATCACTTGGGTAACAATAATAGTAATAAAGGAGATAGAAATAAGAAATCTTATTGAATTATCATCTATACTGCACCATCTAGATTGAAGATAACAGAAAAGGGTACGATCAAGTGTTTAAAATGTGATTTCTGGTTTTCTACAAAGTGTGGTAATGTTAGTACAAAGAGAGAAAAGTGTTTTATTGCCTTGTTGTGAACTCAAATGCAAGTTGTTTTAAAGATAATTAGTGCAAAAAAAAGTTACTTTGATGTTTGTGAACCTAAATTCATATGAGTCTATTTAAAAGAGAATTAAGTAGCTATTCAAACCGAAACACTTTTTTTTTTTTTTTTTTTTTTTTTTTTTCAAATTTACCACCAAAATAGTGTTCATTAGGGCAAAAACAACTAATATATTAGACTAATCATAAAAGAAGTTCATGTTAGCTAAATGTTATTTGTTTAGATAGACATGTGCTGAGTTTGTATACTATATTCTGCTAGTGGTCCAATTTAAAATACCAGTGGTGCAATTTATAGGACCACACTTTGCATCTTTGCAGATTTTGTATAACAATTTCTAACAATCTGAATCTTCCCACTTGATATGCAGAAGCTTAAAGGATGACACCACAGTTATGAATAATCAAATTCTAGAAATAGTTCGCAAATTTCACTTTATTTTAAAAAATATTCAAAGTGGTACAAATTATAAGACTTTACCCTACATGTAGAGAGTAAAAACTGTATAGACACATATTTCAACCTCAAGTACTGAACCGATGGATTGCACAATGACTATATATTCTTTGTATTATTATATAATACAATGTTTTACTTTCTCTAGCCCGTATGTACATACAATGCAAGTATTCTATTACACAAAAAAATTCTATGTCGAGATTTCGCGGATGTTTTGAGGTCCCCTGAGTCCGAAAAAAACGTTTTTAGAAAACGTTCCGTGTGTGTCTGTGGGCAGCTTAGTTCAAAAATGAAAAAGATTTCAAGATTATCTCCCCACCACTAACTACTTTTACATAGAAACTTTTTTGAAAAATTGTCTTTCTCAAAAATGGCTCTAACAATTTTGATTGAAATACGTATGTTAAAGATAGTTACATCACAAATAAAAAGTATATTTTGAATTTTCTGAGAGTAGCCTCTGAAGACCTCTTTATTTTAGGTAAGTTTAGCAAAATGTTGCATAACGGTTTAACCGTAAGAGATAGACAAAAACTTGCAACACAAAAAATGTAGATCTCGTTAAAACACATAATTTAATTTATATACATTTTTCTTGCAGAGTTTTCTTCTGTTTTCGAGATATTACTTGTTCTTCGTTAAAATTTTAAACTAACCAAGTTTTCTCAAAGGGACCATGCTAAGCGATACGAGCCTCAATTGTTTCACATAGCGGCCAGCTTTTAAAGAATTTCACTATTGCTATAGCTAATGTATTCTCTTATTTCCCTTCTACTTACAAGGAAGAAAGTAATAAGACCAATTCTGTTAATTTTATCTCGATTAAATTATGTAAATAAATGAATATTCTTTGGTAAGAATAGTTTGTATGGTACAACTAGAGAAAGTTATGTGAAACATCTGACTTTTTTCTCAGGCAAACCGTGGGTAGGACAGGAGTTGGATAGGTAGTCAGACGGAAACATTCAATACCGCAGCCGGGATTTGAAACAAGAGGTCTGATTTTTTACTTTCTCTACACGTACTATGTACAGAGTGTATAAAGAAGGTATTGCAATCCACCCAAAAATTCGATACCGAGATTTCATCGGAAATACATGTTTTGGGTCCCCTTTGAATAAAAAACACATTTTTGGAAAAAGGTCCGCGCGCGTGTGTGTGTATTTCTGTGGACAGCATAGCTCAAAAACGAAGAAACCATTAAATATCCGTTAAATCTTAAGGATGCGACACGAAGATTTTCAAGAAAATCCCTCACCCCCAACTATCCTTTACATGGATCTTTTTTTGAAAATTTTGATTTTCTCAAAAATGGCTCTAACGATTTTGATTAAAATATCGTATATTAAAGATATTTGCTCGACAAATAAAATGTATACTTGAATTTTCTGGGAATAGCCTCTGAAGACTACTTTATTCTGGATGAATTTTACGGAATTTTGAATAACTGCTAAACCGTAAGAGATGGACAAAAACTTACGATACAAAAAAATGTAGATCACGTTAAAACACAATTTATGTACCTACTATACATTTTTTTTCCTGGAGTTGATC
The DNA here is from genome assembly GCA_030762935.1 of Hymenopus coronatus. Lineage (NCBI taxonomy): Eukaryota > Metazoa > Arthropoda > Insecta > Mantodea > Hymenopodidae > Hymenopus > Hymenopus coronatus. The sequence goes on from CM060881.1 coordinate 134,037,720, forward strand.
GTTTTTTAGATATTCCTTGTTTTTGCTTTCAGCTTTAAAAAACTTGCACTTTTCTCATTCAGGAATCTGTCAACTCCTGTCCACACAAACAAAGGAACTTCAGTCGCATTGCAACCAGCTTTTGACTATCACTTTAACCTATGATACTCCCTTATATGGCTTCTACTTGCATGGAAGCAAGTAATAAGCCTATTTCTGATAATTTTTTCTCGATTAGCATGAAGTAAATAGAAGCATAGGCTTTTCAATAATTTTTTTTCAGTGATGTAGCGAAAGTCATGTGAATGGAACACATCAGATTTTTATTAATATGCTCTAAGTTCTAGATAACAAACTGACGAATAAACTGCGTATTCTACATTTGTGTTAATATCCTGTGAAGCCATTCTCGTCCTTACTGAATTTTATACATCTAAACGGGAAAACCGGGAGACGTAAGAGAGTGTTCCGTATACAAGGAAGAGGAGATATGTAACACGAATAGTGATGAAAATTTGTTCTTGCAGAATTGGAATAATATATTGCCTGCCATAGAGTATTAGCTGTTGTTAGCTTTTACAGAACACTTCCAAAAATTGCGCCTCTAATCACCTGATGCTCTCCATTACGATAGATAACGCAAAAGGAAGATGGAGCAGATATGGGTGGAAAAGAAAATAGAAGTTTAAATTCTAACTTTCCATTCACATGACATTCTCTACCTGTTTAAAATAAATTATTCTTACAAAAATTGTGCTTCTGTCTGCCTCATGTAATCGAGAAAACATTAGATGAAATTGTCTTATTAGTTCCTTATAAGCAGAAGGGGGAAAGGGGAATACACTAGGCTAAAGTTGTAGTCAAATCTTTTAAAAGGTGTCACTATATAATGACATTAAAGATAGATCAAAATAGATATGAAGCGAACGACGACTTCTTGTTCACTAAAAACATCAGTATTTAAAAATTGAAACTAATAGCAAGGAATATCTGGAAACGGATATAAAGAAAATATCTATCAAATTCTGTGGTTTGACGAGAACTACATTTTCTGAGCAGTAAGATTTTTTTCAGTCTCTTACGGTATACCGGATATGCAAATGTCCTCCCATAAAATTCAAGATACACATTTTATTTGCCACTTAAATATATATAACATATCACTTTAATCAAAAACGCAATATCCATTTTTGAGACAATCGAAAATGTTGAAAGGGTGGTTTGGGGTGGGGTAGCTTTACTGAAACATTTTCGTGTCGCATCTATAGAGGAAACTAAACTTATACCAAGTTCATTTCTTAACCGACTTTTCCTTTTTGAATTCTGCTTTCACACACACACACACACACACACACACACACACACACTCACATGGTCCTTTTTCTAAACTGTTTTTTACATTGTCTATCGTACGCATATATGTAAGTAGAGAAAATATTGTATTCCACCCAAAAGTTCGTTACTGAGATTCACGAAAATACAGGCTTTGACGTACCCTGAATGAAAAAAAAAAAAATAGAATAAGGTCCACGCGCGCATGTGTGTGTATGTGTGTGTGTGTGTTTGTCCACTTACAACTGAACTACGAAAATACCATAAAATACCAAACTTGGTACTTAAGTTAAATATGTTCCAAGGATGGGACACGAAGATTATCGGGAAAATTCCCCTATCCCAAACTATCATTTGATGAAAGACTTTTCGAAGTTTTTTTTTATTTTCTCAAAACTACCCTAACGATTTTGAATAAAATACCGTATATTAAAGATGTTTAAATGGTAAATAAAATATCTTGAATGTGTTGAGATTAGTCTCTGAAATTCTCTTCATTCTGAACGGTTTTTGATAACCGGTAAACCGTAAGAGATAGACAAGCACTACCAAAATGTAGATCTCGTTAAAGCATAAAGGTAAGCCATATACCTGATCGCTTGATAAGTCACGGGCCTCTCACAGATATGGCGCCAAGAGGCCAGTTAGACGGTAGCATCGTGTAATTTAACTCTAGACTAGCTTGTATCTTAAGTTACAGGTCAATAGCTTGTTTAGTTTTCGAATGACAGCATTTTAAACAAGACAGCTTTAGAGTTTTCACGAAAATGGAGCATTTGCAAAAACGAGCAATGATTAAATAACTTCCATTTGAAAGGATCAACGCCTAAAGAAATCAAGGAGGAAATGGACAGTACATTGAAAGACTCTGCCCCTTCATATTCAACTATTAAACTGTGGTTTGCAGAGTTTAAAATAGGTCGTACGTGCACTAGTGATGAGCCTCGCTCTGGATGTCCTGTAGAAGTGACAACTCCAGAGATCATTGAAAAAAATTCATCGTTTAGTACTGGAAGACCGCAGATTAAAGTTGTTTAAGATAGCAGAAGCTGTAAACTCAAAAGAACGTGCAGGTAATATTTTAAGTTATGTTTTGGGCTTTCGCAAGGTCTATGCAAGATGGGTACCGCGTTTGATGACACCTAATCAAAAGTTGTAAAGAAAAACTGTTTCTGTTAAGAATGTGGAACTCTACCGTAAAAATACCAGTGAATTTTTGAGACGGCTTATTACTTGGATACATCACTACACTCCAGAAAGTAAATCACAGTCAAAACAGTGGATTGCGCCAGGTGAACTAACTCGAGAAAAGGCAAAGTCAATTTTGTCAGCTAACAAGGCTATGACGAGCGTTTTCTGGGATGCATAGGGAATTATTTTTATAGATTACTTGAAATAGGGTAAAAGTATTACTGGTGACTACTACACAAGCTTACTGCAACGTTTGAGTGATAAGGTGAAAAGAAAAAAAAAAACCTCATTGGGCAAAAAAATACCTTGTTTTATCACGACAATGCTCCGGCCCATTGTTCAGTTATTTACAATGAGAAAAATCTGATGTGTACCATTCACATGACTTTCTCTATATCCCTGCAACAAATTATTCTTAAAAAGCTTATACTTCTATTTACTTTATGCTAATCAGAAATAAATAGCAGAAATAGTCTTATTACTTGCTTCCTTGTAAGTAGAAGCGAAATAAGTTACTACTATAGGTTAAAGTGATAGTCAAAAGCTGGTTTCTATGTCAATGAAGTTCCTTTGTTTATATGGATAGGAGTTGACAAGTTCCTGTATGAAAAAAGTATACGTTTTTCATAGCAGAAACCAAATATAAGGAATGTCCCAAAAATGACGAACTCCACCAAAACATTTATATAACATAAATTGTGTGTTTTAATGTGCTCTACATTTTTTGTGTAATAAGTTTTTGTCCATCTCTTACGGTTTAGCAGTTATTCAAAATTCAGTAAAATTCATCCAGAATGAACCACTCTTCAGAGGCTATTCCCAGAAAATTCAAGATATACATTTTATTTGTCAGGTAAATATCTTTAATATGCGAAATTTTTATCAAAATTGTTAGAGCCATTTTTGAGAAAATCAAAATTTTCGTAAAAAGTTCCATGTAAAGGGTATTTGGGGGTGGGGGGATTTTTCTCAAAATCTTCGTGTCGCATCCCTGGGAGATACTAAACCTAAATACCAAGTTTGGTATTTTACCGACTTTTCGTTTTTGAGTTATCGTGTTCACAGACACACGGACACACACACACACACACACACGGACCTTGTTGTGAAAATGCTTTTTTTGGATATTGGGGACCCTAAAACATATATTTCCAGTGAAATCTCGGTATCGAATTTTTGGGTGGAGTGCAATATCTTCTCTATACACTATGTACATAGTGCGTATAGAGAAAGTAAAAATATATGAATTAAATTTGGAATTGCTTGAACATCCACCCTATTCGTCAGATCTAGCACCCAGTGACTACCACCTGTTCCCGAACCTCAAAAATATTTCTTATAGGATAAAGATTTCACAGCAACGAGGAGGTCAATTATGCGGTAAACAGCTATTTTGAGGACCTTGATAAATCGCACTACAGAGATGTTTTAATTAATTTAGAACACCGATATGATAATCTTTCTGGAGATTACGTTGAGAAATAAAGCAAAAAAAAAAAAAATTAATGCTGTTTTCATTGAGAGGCCCGGGTGTTATCAGACGATCCTCGTATACATGTTTATGTAGAGCTAACCATTTTCGAAATGTTCCTTTTCTCAAATGGAAAGTCGTTATACATATTTTAGTTTCTCTTCCGAATATTGTATTTCACCCAACATTTCGATACCAAGGTTTCACTAGAAATGTATGTTTTGAGACCCCGAATCCAAAAAAAGTATTTTTAGAAACATATGTTTGTATGTGTTTGTGCATCATAGCTCACAAACGAGAAGGCGTTTAAATATCATATTTGGAATTTAAGTTCAATACCATCCAAGATATGGCTCGAAGATTTTCAAGAAAATCCTTCCATTCCCAACTACCCCTTACACGGAGCTTCTTTCGAAAATGTTGGTTTTCTTAAATATGGTTTTAACATTTTGATAAGCATGTCATATATTTCAGATATTTTCATGACAAACAAAATGTAGAGGTATCTTGAATTTTCTGGGAAGACACATTCTGGATGACTTTTGTATAACTTGTAAACCGTAAGAGATAGAAAAAAAAAACACAAAAATGTAGACCTCATTAAAACACCCAATTTATGTCATACGTTTTTTTACAGCCAACCGTTTTCGAGATAGGTATTTCTTTGTATTGGTTTCAGTTTTAAAGTTACTTAAAAGTTTCTCAAACGGGAAGTTAACTTCGTTTCATTTTTTTTTTGTTTTATTCCCGGAATCCAAAAGAGAATTGGACTTCCATTGTTTCACACAGAAGAATTTGACTATCGCTTTAGCTTGGTGTATTCGCGTTTCTCTTCTGCTTACACGGAAACAAGTAATAAGGCTATTTCTGCTAATGTTTATATCGATTAGCATACCGTAGATAAAAGAATAATCTTTTGTGTGGAAAGCTTTTTTCTGGAACAGCTAGAGAAATCATGTGAGTTTTTTCTATCCTGGTCATACAGAGAAATTGGAATGTGATTATGTCACATAGGTAACGACCAGATAAAATATTTGACAATCGCTATAGCTAGTGCATTCTCTTATTTCCCTTTTACTTTCAAGTAAATAAGTAGTACAACCATTTTTGCTAATGTTTATTTCGATCATCATGAAGTGGAGAGAAGAAGATGCTTTTGTAAGAATATTTTGTTGCAGAAGTTCATGTGAGTGGAACGCATCGGATTTTTAAATTGTTATGTTGGGCTCAAGCGTGGGCAAAATTATGTGGAAGGTGGTATTTGAATAGGAATGAAAGGCTTCTAAAACATTTAAAGACGTAACACAAGTTAAATAGCTTTACTTCAGATAAACAACATCTGGTGGTCATATTGGACGATGAATGAAATCGCTGAAATGATGCTCAATTGGGCTAGGAATTCATGGAACTTAAAGTTACACGACATTCGTCTTTTCAGGATAAGAGAAAACCCCACAGAAAAGGCTGGCCTCTCTTGGGCACGCTATACCCAACCTACAGAAGCGGGTTTAAAATATTTGTCTATCGCTTTAGCCTAGTGAATTCCCTTTATTCTCTTCTACCTATAAGGAGAAAAGTACTAGGATCATTCTATTAATGCTTATCTCGATTAGCATGGCGTAGAAAGCAGAATAGTCTTTTGTAAGAAGTTTATTTGTAGACAGCTAAAGAAAGTCATATGAGTGAAACACGTCAGATTTTTACTTTCTCTACGCGTACTATGTATATAGTGTGTAGAGAAGGTATTGCATTCCACCCAAAAATTCTATTCCGTGATTTCACCGGAAATACATGTTTAAAAAAAAAGCGTTTTTGGAAAAAGGTCCGTGTGTGTGTCTGTGGGCAGCACAGCTCAAAAACGAAAATACCGTTAAATACGAAACTTGGTATTTAAGTTTGGTATCTTCCAAGGATGCGACAAGAAAGATTTTGAAGAAAATCTCCCCACGCCCAACTACCCTTCACATTGAACTTTTTTCAAAAAATTTGATTTTCTCAAAAATGGCTCTCACGATTTTGATTAAAATGTCATAAATTAAGGATATTTACCTGACAAATAAAACGTATATTTTGAATATTCCGGGAATAGCCTCTGGACTATTCTGGATGAATTTTACGGAATTTTTCATAACTGCTAAACCGTAAGAATAAACTTACCACACAAAAAAGTAGAGACGTTAAAACACACCAATTATGATATATACATTTTTTTCGTGGAGTTGATCGTTTTTGAGATATTCCTTGTCTTCGGTTTCGTCTATGAAAAACATCCTTTTCTCATACAGGAATTTGTTAACTCCTGTCCATGAATACAAAGGAAATTCAGTCACATAGCAACCAGGTTTTGACTATCACTTTAGCCTATGGTAATCCCTTATTTCGCTCCTACTTACAAGGAAGCAACTATTTCTGCTATTTTTTTCTTGATTAGCATGAAGTAAGAAGAAGCATAAGGTTTTTAACAATAATTTGTTGCAGAGATGTAGAGAAAGTCTGATGAGTGTAGCACATCAGATTTTTCTAGCTAAAACGCGGAGATAGATCAGTCACGTGAAAGCATTGACAATGACCGCAGAAGTTTCTTCTGTCCTGTATTTCTATTCCATTCTAGTAAGCTTAGGTATATCTTCTGTACAAGATCTATAAGCTTTATGATGTGAGTAGGTAGGTAGTCAGTATCTCAACATTAAATACATAATAAGTGCGCGAACTAAGAAAATAATGCAATCTGGCATTAATTCTCTTCTTTGTCGCTTATTTCTGGACTCTAAATCAAGGTGTAAAATGTATTGACTTGATGTATTTCATTCACATGACTTTCTCTACATCTCTGCAACAAATTGTTGTTGAAAAGCCTATGCCTCTATTTACTTCATGCTAATCGAGAAAGAATTAGCAGAAATATTATCATTATTTGCTTCCTTGTAAGTAGAAGCGAAATAAGGGAGTACCATAGGTTAAAGCGAAAGCCAAAAGCTGGTTGCTATGTGACTGACGTTCCTTTGTTTGTATGGGCAGGAGTTGACAAACTCCTGTATAAAGGTGAAATCAAAAACAAGGAATATGTAAAAACCGATCAACTCCACAAAAAAAAAAAAAAAAAAAAAAAGGAAATTGTGTGTTTTAACCTGCTCTACATTTTTTGTATGGTTACGATTTAGCAGTTATGCAAAATTCCATAAAATTCATCCAAAATAAAGTGGCCTTCAGAGGCTATTCCCAGAAAATTCAAAATGTTCCATCTTAAAATTAATTTGAAGTGAGGAGATTTCTCTCAATATCTTCGTGTCGCACACCTGTAAGATACTAAACTTAAATACAAAGTTTAGTATTTTACCGCCTTTTGCTTTTGAGCTATCGTTTTCACAGACACACGGGCACTTACAGACGGACCTTTTTCTGAAAATGTTTTTTTTTATACAGGGGACCCTAAAACATATATTTCCGGTAAAATCTCGGTAGAGAATTTTTGGTTGGAGTGCAATACCTTCTCTATACACTATGTATATAGTACGTGTAGAGAAAGTAAAAAGCATTATTTTGTACGATTTGTTTCTTTGATTTCCAATTGTAGCTATTTTACAAGGCTATTTAGATCCTAAAGCCAAGACTTTTCCGAAAGGCTTTAGTGAATGGATGTCATGACCTTTGAAAGTAACGCGTGGGATGTTAATTAAAACAGTAAAATTGCAAGGCAGCAATTTAGTTTCACAAAACGGTTTAGAATTCGCTGAAACCCTGCGTTTAGAGAAACAAAGACCGGTCAGAAATGCCTGAAATTTAATTTGTTTTCTGCCAGAAACCGCAACAACCACTGCAGTAAAACTAACACCTCGATGGTCAAGGAACGGGTTTAATTACAGGCACTGGAAAATTCTCGCTGCTTGGTCGTCAATTATTTCATCTGCGGTCATGAAACCTTCAACATCGTTACCATGAAACTGTGCAAAAATAAGTTATTTTGAAAATTAACTTCACCAATAAAGGAAGAAAATCCAATACAACAAACGAATCGCCGTAATTAACTTTTTACATTCACTAGCACGTACATAGTAGACAGATAAAATACCGTATTCCACCCAAAAGTTCTATACCGAGGATTCAAGGAGTACATGTTTTGAGACCCCTGAATTGAAAAAGAAACATCTAGAGAAAAATATTCGCACGCGTTGTGTGTGTGTGTTTGTCTGTGTGTGTGCGTGTGTTTGTGTGTGTGTACGTGCGTGTGTGTGTTGTGTGTGTGTTGTGTTGTGTTGTGTTGTGTTGTGTGTGTGTTGTGTTGTGTTGTGTGTGTTGTGTTGTGTGTGTGTTTGTGTGTGTTGTGTTGTGTGTGTTGTGTTGTGTTGTGTGTGTTGTGTTGTGTTGTGTGTGTTGTGTTGTGTGTGTGTTTGTGTGTGTTGTGTTGTGTGTGTTGTGTTGTGTTGTGTGTGTTGTGTTGTGTGTGTGTTTGTGTGTGTTGTGTTGTGTGTGTGCGTGCGTGCGTGTGTTTGTGTGTGTGTGTTTGTGTGTGTGTTTGTGTGGGTTTGTGTGTGTTTGTGTGTGTGTTTGTGTGTATGTGTTTGTGTGTGGGTTTGTGTGTGTTTGTGTGTTTGTGTGTGTTTGTGTGAGTGTTTGTGTGTGTGTTTGTGTGTGTGTTTGTGTGTGTTTGTGTTTATGTGTGTGTGTTTGTGTGTGTGTTTTTGTGTGTTTGTGTGTGTTTGTGTGTGTTTGTGTGTGTGTGTGTTTGTGTGTGCGTGTGTCATAAATCAAAAGGAAAATTCCGTTAGATAGCAAACTTAGTATTTAAGTTCAGCATTTTCCAAGGATATGATACGAAGATTTTAAAGAAAATCCTCCCACCCCAGCTACCTTTTGTATTTTTCGAACATTTTGATGTTTTCAAATATGCCTCTATCGATTTTGATTAAAATACAATATGTTAAGATATTTTTATGACAAACGAATTGTATACTTGAATATTCTGAAGAACTCTTCATTCTGGATTACTTTTGCATAGCTGATAAACCGTATGAGAAGACAAACACTTACTGCACAAAAAATATAGATTTCGTTAAAACACACAATTGGTGTCATGTATACTTTTTTGTGGAGTTAACATTTTCAAAGATATTCTTTGTTATTGGTATCAATTTTAAACTGCTTACACGTTTCACAAACGGAAAGTCATTTTTCGTTTCATAATTCCTTTGTTTTACTCTTAACCACGCAAAGAATACGGGATTTCAATTGTTTCATATAGCGATTACTTTTAAAAAAAATTGACTATCGCTTATGTCTAGTCCCTTATTGCGCTTCTGCTTACAAGAAAACAAGTGATATGAGTATTTCTGCTAACGTGTATCTCGATTAGCGTGATGTAGATAAAATAAGAATCTTTTGTAAGAACAGGTTATTTGTGAAATAGATAGAAAAAGTCATGTGAATAGTACATATTAGATTTTTACTTTCTCTATACGCACTATGTACATAGTGTATAGAGAAAGTATTGCACTCCACCAAAAAATTTGATAACGAGATTTCACCGGAAATATATGTTTTAGGGTCCCCTGTATCCAAAAAAAGTATTTTCAGAAAAAGGTCCGTGTGTGTGTCCGTGTGTCCGTGAACACGATAACTCAATGACGAAAAGTCGGTAAAATACCAAACGTGGTATTTAAGTTTAGTATCTTCCAGGGATGCGATACGAAGATTTTGAGAAAAATCCCCCCACCCCAAACTACCCTTTACATGGAACGTTTTTCGAAAATTTTGATTTTCTCAAAAATGGCTCTAACGACTTTTATTAAAATGTCGCATATTAAATATATTTACCTAACAAATAAAATGTATATTTTGAATTTTCTGGGAATAGCCTCTGAAGACTACTTTATTCTGGGTCAATTTTACGGAAAGGTTTGCTAAAATGTTTATAATTTTAAATAACATACACTATCCTGACCCTGTGGTCTTTGAAAGGGGAAAAGAGCCTCTGATGCTGCCAATAGAATGGACGAAAGCTTGATTTTCGATCCTGACCGCATATGATCTGTGTTTTGTGGGATTTAAACCAACTTCCATTGTCAATAAAACTTGTGTTCATTAATGATTTTTAGACTGTTGCTCGAAATGCTTTTTCCGCAGTAATTACAAGCCTTATTTCGCAATAAAAGCTCTTGAATGACAGCTTCTAAAAACTCAATTTAATAGACTTGTAAATGTAACATTCAAGAAGGTTGTTAAGGCCAAGCTAGGATTTCCCATGGCTGACAATGAATTATTCAGAGGTCGAATTGTTCTAGAAGAAAACGTGTGCTCTGACCCCTGACCTTTGCATGTTTATAGGATGTATTTTTACATCGAAAACTCCAGCACCAATTTTTTACAATCTGATATGAAAGGGCATCACATTCCATCTACGGATCATATCTTTCATTCTCATTTTTTCCTCTAGTGCTTTAAAAGTCATGCAATCGTTCTCTAACCTTACATGTAAGTTAGAGGTCATAATAAAGAGAATTGGCTTTCATGATTTCATCGCGAATATACGTATGCTTTAAATTCCAGTATATAAAAATCTGATGTACTCCATTCATATGACTTTCTTTACCTCTCTCTAACAAATGATTATTAATAAGCATATTCTTCTGCCTACTTCATGCTAATCCAGATAAACATTAGCAGAAACGGTTTTATTACTTAGTTCCTTATAGGCAGAGGGGAAATAAGGTTATACACTAAGCTAACCGATAGTCAAATACTTTAAAATGTGGTTGCTACGTTAAAGAAATCCAATTCTTTTCGTAGTCAGGTGTTCACAAGTTCCCGTATGAGACAAGTATTAAGCAGGCATTTTAAAATTGAAATCAGTAACAAGGAATATCTTAAAAACGGTCAACTCCAAGAAAATACGTTTGTTGCATTCACATGACTTTCTCTACATCTCTGCAACAAATTATTGTTAAAAAGCTTATGCTTCTATTTACTTCATGCTAATCGAGAAAAATTGAGCAGAAATAGCCTTATTACTTGCTTCCTTGTAAGCGAAATAAGGGAGTACCATAGGTTAAAGTGATAGCTGGTTGCTATGTGGCTGACGTTCCTTTGTTTGTATGGACAGGAATTGAAAATTCCTGTATGAAAAATGTATAAGTTTTTCAAAGTTGAAACCAAAAACATTATCTAAAAAACGATCAACTCAACGAAAAAAATGTATATTACCTAAATTGTATGTTTTAACGTGTTCTACATTTTTTGTGTGGTAAGTTTTTGTCCATCTCTTACGGTTTAGCAGTTATGCAAAATTCCGTAAAACTGATCCAGAATAAAGTAGTTCTTCAGAGGATATTTTAATCAAAATCGTTAAAGCGATTTTTAAGAAAAAAAAAATTCGAAAAAAGTTCCATGTAAAGGGTAGTTGGGGGGGATTTCTTGAAAATCTTCGTGTTGCATTTTTGGAAAATACCAAACTTAAATTCCAAGTTTGATATTCCACGGTCTTTTCGTTTTTTAGCTATGCTGTCCACAGACACACAGACACACACACACGCACAAAGGGACCTTTTTCTAAAAATGCCTTTTTTGGTTTCAGGGGGACCCAAAACATGTATTTCCGGTGAAATTTAAGTATCGAATTTTTGGTGGAATACAATAGTTTCTCTATACACTATGTACATAGTACGTGTAGAGAAAGTAATACATATAACATAAATTCTGTTTTTCAACCGGGTCCACGCTTTTTGTGTAGTAAGTTTTTGTCTATCCCTTGCGGTTTTCCAGTAATGCAAAATTTCGCAAAATTCATTCAGAATAAAAGATTTCTTCTAGAGGCTATTCACAGAAAATTCAAGATATACATTTTATTTGCCATGTAAATATCTTTAATATACGATATGTTAATCAAAATCGTTCGACAATTTTCCATTTGAAGGGTAGTTGGGGCGGATAGAGGTTTCTCGAAAATATTCTCATCTACAAGGTGGGCGTCCAGACCCATTGCATAAAGAGGTATCTAACGTCGAGGTCAACCAATATCCCGAATTCCATCGGGAGTAATACAGCGCCTGGTGTGATATTCTAATCGTTTCATCCTCAAAATGTGAAACGTGTTCATCGATACTATTTAATTTCGAGTTTAAAGCCCCCCCCCCCCGATGGTTAATTTCTGATGTGTCCATTACAGTACATGAAGAAATGTCTTTTTGTCGCTTCTACTTTTACTTTCTCTACATCTTCATAGTAGGTAGAGAAGCTATTGCATTCCTTTCAAAAATAGTATTTAAATACACGTTTTGAGGTCCCATACCAAATATAAATCTATTTTTTAGAAAAGATCCACGCGCGCGTGTGTGTCCATGTGTGTATCTGTGAACAGCATTAATAAAAGCGAATAGTCTATCAAATACCATGCTTGGCATTTAATTTCAGCACCTTAACCCCATAAAGGTACACTCATATGAAGGCAGGAGGGTAGGCAGGCAGGCAATTTCATCAAAGGCCAGGTCGGACCAGAAGGTTTTATATTTTCTCAACGACGTATGCAGAATGTTCATAGTAAATAGAGAATTATTGAATTCCACCGATGCTTTACCGGTTTTGTGTACCTCTAGATCCGAAAAAAAAAAAAAAAAAAAAACATTTAGAGAAAAAGAGCCTACGTGTGTTTATCCACATAACTCAAAAACGAAAAGTAAATTAAAAGCCAACATCTACGAGATGGGATCAACGGATTTACTTCCCTTCCGAAGGAAGCAATAATAAGGATGATTACGCTCGAAGAAAATACCCACTACAGGATGTAAATTCTGTGCCCTTTGAGTCTTACATGACCCCACAGAGGGTGACGCAAGCATTGACGGCCATAAAGACGCAGTTGGAACGCTTTCGACGCCGCCTTAGGCGTCTGCTCATGAGGGAGCCTCCCAACGGACCCCCAGAGAGCCCCAAACCTGAAGGTACGTCCCACCGAGTGTTCCCAGGATAACCTTTTACAATGCGCAGATCACCATCGCGCCACAACACGCCGAACTCCGTCGCCTGTAGACCGCACCATGGCCGAGTGGTTAGACCACTCGCCTCTCACCTAGACGGCCCGAGTTCGATCCCAAGCAACCGCGTGTGAGATTTGTGGTGGAAAAAGTGGCGTAGAGGGGTTTCCGGTTTCCCCCGCCATCGCATTCAACCGGTGCTCCATCTTCATTCCATGTATCACAGTGTCATCGCCTGCGGTGCCACAAGTAATAAAAGCGGGCGTTAAACACTATAAAGAAAACCGTCGCCTGATCCTTCAACCCTGAAAGAGAGATGATTAGGAAATGATTAGAACAGGAAATACTGTTCTGGAAATCTCGGGGGATGTAATGAACATACCTAGCATTCGCCTAGCAACTCCTGGAAAACCCCACCAATAACACATGGATCAAGTGGGCCAACCATGGGGATCGAACCCGAGACCTTGCGGGCCATAGACGCAACCGTCGGATTCATCCCGCTCGGCAAAACCTATACTAACTTTTACTATACACATACGAGGTGTACTTCTGCTGATTTTCAGGGAAATCAAATTAAACATTCTGTAACATGTGTGGTAGAAGTTGGTATTATCGTGATATTAAGCAATATCGATACAATTTCTGTTATGCTGGACCCAAGCCTGGGTAAATTTATGTGGAAGATACAGAAGAGGGATTTGAACAGGAATGAAAGGCTTCTACAAATATTTAAACCCTTTCTAAGTTAAAGGCATAACACAAGTTCAACATTTTACTTTAAATAAGTAACAGCATCTTACAACACGTCTCCTTAGCGCGGTGGTAACGCAGCTGCATACCAAGCGGGAGACCTGGGTTCGATCCCCAGTACCGGCGTGGGGATCGAACCTGGCCCGGGGTGCACTCAGCCTCGAGAGGTCCCTGGGGGGCCAATTGAGGAGCTACTTGATGGAGAAGTAGCGGCTCTAGGTCATGAGGACCGCATTAACCGGCCGGGGGGACTCGAGGCGCTGACCACGTCTCACCCTCCAATACTGCACCCCATTCATGACGTATATAGTGGACCGAGATGGGGGACGCAGCGGCCGGGCGGTAGGCTAAGGTTCCCCGTGAGCTGCCGTGCCATGGAGTTATAGCATCTTACAACAGTTTTACAAAGCTAAAAGCTCCCCATTATTTAAAGAAACCAAGAGAGCTAAAATACAATTAATGCTTGCACACCGTAACTCCGTTTTCTTTCACGTCCTGCTTTCAAACAAATTTCTGACCAAATAAATTATACAAAGCACATTGTCTGGATGCAAGCTAGGTTACAAATTTCGCCAAGTTAAACATACCAAATATAGGTAAGAATTTTAAAATCCGAAAATTGCTCGCACCAGACTTATCCAACTCGGCCCAAGTTATGCGCTCACTGGACGTTTGCTCTAGACGATCGCCACTAGAAAGCTCTCTTCTAACCGATCCCTGCTCACCAACCCATGGGTGTCCGGGACTGTGCAGCTGCGAGGTAACTCCGCCCATTTCCAACGAAGTCAGCTTGATGGAACCGGCTCCTAGGAGGACGTAACTTGGTTTGGCGCTGTGCATACATAAGATTGTATGTGTTCACTTACAGCCTAAAAATATGACAATAAATGGGGAAAAGAAAAGTAATACAACTATAATTACACTGTTATGAAAAGTTAACGGCTTTTGATATTACTTTTCGAATTCTTAGCTATGCTATTTATGGACGATAATCTACAAATATGGTGTGATTTAAATTTTATGTGTTCCACGATACTGTGTTTCTTACAACTTGGGCGGAAATTTGGGCAGCATGTTTGAAACGGAAGAAAAGAAGAAGAGGTCCTTCGATGTTTCACAGTTGCTCACCACCATAAACAAAGTGACACAAGAAAAATGGAGTGTTTACATAGCCGCAAAGGAATGTTGAGTTCCTTGGAGCAACACGTTGAAGGATCATCTCAATCGGTTACAAAATGGAGACAAGGACAATTTTTATAGTATTTAACGCCCGCTTTTACTACCAAGGCACCGCAGGCGATGACGAGGACAATGAATGAACTGTTGTAACGATTCCTAACCTTGGCTGACCTTTTGTTTTGGAGACTGAAACAGAACTCATATAGGTAAAATATATTATCAACATGCAATAATTAGGTTTCGGTTTAAATGTGAGGAAAATAAAGGGGTTGACATTCCAGTTTTCAACGACTTCTTCAACTTTCTCCTTTAATGACGATAAGGACAAGGTTAGAGTGTATTGGTGGAGATCATTTAGAGATCGGTATAGTCAATCACTACTCCGCAAAATTTGTCCACAAACAGGGTACTGACAGCCACTAGGGAAAGTATAGATGATTTCTATGAACGATAAGTTGAGTCAACATTGACCAAGCTGAAACTTCAGGACTATCCGGACCAGATCTTTAACAGTGATGAAACCGGACTCACATTTGCGACAAAACCTTCACAAATTGTCGCAGAAACTGGAAAAAGTATGTTTACTGCCGCACGTTATCTGAGCAAGTTATTGCCCAGACGGTGCTACGATCTTCCAATATTGCAGATTCAGCTGTTCCTCCTTTGATAATACATATTTAAAGGTTCAAGAGTGATAGATGGACTCGGTAAAAACGCCTTAAATGCTGCTCTTGTGAAAATGTCAAAAAATGGATGGATAAATTCCGAACTTTTCTTGAAGTGGTTGAAAGAGTTTGTATCTTTCATTCCTTCAGCGAGACCTGTTTTGCTGATCATTAATTTTGCCTCATCTCACGTGGGAATAGAAATTCTACAGTATGCTCAGGAGAATGCCATTTTCTTATTGACGTTTTAGTCACACCATCATCTCCTGCAGCCTCTAGACATCAGTGTCTACAAGTCATCGAAGTGTACTTGGAGCGCAGAATTAGATCTCTTCAAACGAAAAAATCCTCTGGGAGCGCCAACAATAATAGATTTCTGTGAAGTCTTTTCTCCGGTTCACCTCACAGCTTTTAGCCGGTTTCAAAAAGACATGAATTTTCCCCTTCAACGAAAGTGCTGCGTCCCAGGAAGCAATAGTCTCCTCTAATACCTCAGAGAGCTGAAGTTCCCACATCAACTCCAGATTGTGAAGCAGGTAATAATACTTTTCCTGATCCCGATATTTCAATCTTGGCGTTACCATACGGCAACCAAGGCAGCAATGACCTCAGGGACAGAATTCTTGTCCCATTGCCTGCACAAAAACCACAACCAATGGACATTGACGTAGCTGGACCGAGTAGCACTATTGAACATGCAGACGACAAGATCTGAAAAGGATGTTTCTCCCATGATGTGAAAGCTACAAATGACGCTGAGGGGATTCAGTGCGAGTGTTATTTAGGGCAGCACCATGAAATCTGTGCTAATTTAAGAGATTTTCCACGTTTTTTGTATATAATGTGAACCTGCTACGTCTGGTAGTGATGAACGTGATTGGAGAAGTGAAATGTATTTCAATATTTGTGTTTGTTGCTACTTTTGCTGTGAATTGTGATGTATCACGTTATTACCAATAGGCAGGCTATCACAATATTTGCATATCACGATATTGTCATATAGGTACTAACATTCAAATGAATTTAATTATAAAATGGCGTTTTCTTTCAGTGTAATGTAATAACTGTTTGACCATTAGTAAATGAAACTTTAACTTTCTTTTTTTGCTACTTATATGTCTTTTCTATGTTTGGATTCAAAGTAAAATAAACATTTTTGAGAACTGTCACGATATTCCAACCTTTAATCATTAAGATTATTAAAATTAGTTTACATTACACTGTTTGCGACCAAACTGTTTATAACTGATGTAGCTGTTGCTGTCAGCAATTTTAATAAGTGATTAAATTATCATAATCATTACTAATAAAATTAGAATTGAAAATGTCGATCCTTAAGTACACCTGAAAGCTAGTTTCTGTCTATACTCAAAGTTTATCTCTAATGTAATTACATATTTTGATTTAAACGCAATAGCTTTAACACCTTTTCTGAATTTCCCAATCACTTCTAGCACTACCTCCTACAGTTAACAAGCCATGTTCATAGATGTTGCAACACTGTATAGCTGTCAAGTGGTAGGTTAGAGCAGACGACAATCTCAAGCAAAAAGCAATCTATTACTTATTACATTACATTTATAAATTAAATTTATAACAAATGAATAATACATTAATACAAATATGTAACAGAGTTACTGCACTTCAAGCTAATAACGTAAAGGTTGAAGGTTTCTTTTCTTACTGCTCTGATTAATTGTGTTGTTTACACACTTTGTATAATTATTTAATAATGTTTACAAACTTGAAAACTACTTTTAGGTAAGTTTTCAAATACATTCAGATGCATTCATCAATGTCACCATAGACACCGTTGGTCTCTAAGCTCTGCATACCTAGCATAGTAAGAATTCTCCTTTGATTACCTACTGTAAATCATTTGCTTGCTAAGTCCGAAGAGTTCATTGTATATTGAAATGTAGCAGCAACATGAAAGAAGATACCCTCAACTAAATCACTGGGTACTGTCTTCTTGTAATAGACAGTATAGTTGCAATAGTCCTAATAGACCAATACACAGCTCAAAAATTTGCAGCGAAAATATTCAATAATATTTCAAAATTATTCGCTGTATCCTGTTTCTCCAATTCCAACGCTTTAACTTCATTTCTTCTAATATCCTCTCGCCTGGAATCCGGATCTCTTCTCTCTGTTGAAAAAGTGCTTCTTAAGTATGATGGCAAATTCGGGAACTTACAGGGTACTGCATTTTATTTTAATTTAGGGCATCGCAACGCAACAAAACCATTTTGCAAAAGAACCATTTTCATGTTTCCACCTTGCATTAATGTCCTTTTCGTCAAAGTGGTTGGCACACACAGCTGATGACAATGTTGGACACCAGCCTTTCCATGCGATAACACAAATCCACGCCTTCCTCGTTGTTTCTTTATTAGGGAATGAAAATGTAGAAACATTACCTTGTAACTTTACACTGGTGTCATAATTTGACTTACATCCAGGGACACAGCATATATTTCAAAAGATTTTAATTAGTAAGTTCACGAAAGTTTTCAAAATCTATTATAAGTACAGGTTATGTGCAATATAATACAAGAGAATACTTACTATTGCAGCTTTCTATGTGTTTATCATAACAAGAAATATTATTCGTGAACGAGAAAGAAAAAGATGTTAGTTGTAAATACACGTGATGTAATTGCAATGTTACTGAATTTGAAAATAAATTTAAAACATGCAGCTTCAACGTGTTTACTTTCTGCAGATTTCTCAGCCTACGTGCAGTGTTAACAAAATTAAGAACATCATGACTTGTAAAATATAGGAGGCAGTGCTTCTAAGCATATGCAGCTCTTGAGAAAAATCTGATGAGTTCCATTCACATGACTTTCTCTACAACTCTGCAATAAATTACTCTATTTACTTCCTGCTAATCGAGAAAAACATAACAGAAATAGTCTTATTACCTTCTTCCTTGTAAGTAGAAGCGAAATAAGTGAGTACCATAGGTTAAAGTGACAGCAAAAGCTGGTTGCTATGTGACTGATGTTCCTTTGTTTGTATGGACACGAGTTCACAAAGCCCTGTATGAGAAGTGTTTTTTATAGCTGAAACCAAAATCAAGGAATATCTCAAAAACAGTCAACTCCACTAAAAAAATGTGTATAACATAAATTGTGTGTTTTAAAGTGCTCTACATTTGTTGTGTGGTAAGTTTTTGTCCATCTCTTACAGTTTAGCAGCTAGGCAAAATTCCATAAAAATGACTCAGAATAAAGTAATCTTTAGAGGCTATTCCCAGAAAATTCAATATATACCTTTTATTTGTCAGGTAAGTATCTTTAGTATACGACATTTTAATCAAAATCGTTAGAGCCATGATTTAGAAAATCAAAATTTTCGAAAAAAGTTCCATGTAAAGGGTAGTTTGGGGTGTGGGGATTTTTTTCAAAATATTCGTGTCGCATCTCTGGAAGATACTAAACTTAAATACCAAGTTTGGTACCTTACCGACTTTTCGTTTTTGAGTTATCGTGCACACTGACACACGGACACACACACACACACACACACGCACACACACACGGACCTTTTTGTGAAAATGCTTTTTTTGGATATTGGGGACCCTAACACAATTATTTCCGGTGAAATCTCGGTATCGAATTTTTGGGTGGAGTGCAATATCTTCTCTATACACTATGTGCATAGTGAGTATAGATAAAGTAAAAAATCTGATGTGTACCATTTACATGACTTTCTCTATATCCCTGCAACAAATTATTCTTAAAAAGCTTATACTTCTATTAACTTCATGCTAATCAGTAAAACATTAGCAGAAATAGCCATATTACGTGCTTCCTTGTAAGTAGAGGTGAAATAAGGGAGTACCATAGGTTAAAGTGATAATCAAAAGCTGGTTGCTATGTCACTGAAGTTCCTTTGTTTGTATGGACAGCAGTTGACAAATTGCTGTATGAGAAATGTATGAGTTTTTCATAGCATAAACCAAAAATAAGGAATGTCATTAAAACGACGAACTCCACGAAAAAAATGTATATAACATAAATTGTGTGTTTTAACGTGCTCTACATTTTTTGTGTAGTGAGTTTTTGTCCATCTCTTACGGTTTAGCAGTTATGTAAAATTCTGTAAAATTGACCCAGAATAAACTACTCTTCAGAGGTTATTCCCAGAAAATGCAAGATATACATTTTATTTATCTTTAATATACGAAATTTTAATCAAAATCGTTAGAGCCATTTTTTAGAAAATCAAAATTTTCAAAAAAAGTTCCATGTAAAGGGTAGTTTGGGGTGGGGGGATTTTTCTCAAAATCTTCGTGTCGCATCCCTGGAAGATACTAAACTTAAATACAAAGTTTGGTATTTTACCTGCTTTTCGTTATTGAGTTATCGTGTTAACAGACACACGGACACACACACACACACACACACACACACACACACACACACACACACACGGACCTTTTCCCGAAAATGATTTTTTTAGATAAAGGGGACCCTAAAGCATATATTTCCGGTGAAATCTCGGTATCGAATTTTTTGGTGGAGTGCAATACATTTTCTATACACTATGTACATAGTGCCTATAGAGAAAGTAAAAATGGTTCAACTATTTTGAGACGATATACCCCAATGGCAACTTACAATGACATAGATAGTATACGTTCCGGACTTCATAGTTAAGTCAACTATTAGATCAATTGGTGTTGCCCGCTTGGGTAGCGTGATGGTATCCTGTCTGCCTTAAATTCAACAAGTTTGAATCTCGCTTAAAGTTACCCGGATAACGTTTTTTTTCGGGGTTTTCTCTTATCCTGAGAAAACGAATGTAGAGTAACTTAAAGTTCCATAGACCTCAAGATCATTTGAGCATCATTTTACCACATTCATTCACCCTCCGATATGACCAACCAGTTTAAAGGACGTTAATATATATATATATATATATATATATATATATATATATATATAAATGAATCGCTGAAATGTATGTACGCGTATCACTTCCGAACGACTGCATCAAATTGAACAATTCTTTTTGTGCTGTGTGACAAGGTTTGTGAAAAAGAAAATGTTTAAAAATAGTACGGGAAAGTATTTAAAATCTCGTAATACGAATAAAAACCATGCCAAGTGAACGCATTTCGGTTAATAGCCGCCAGATGACAGTGGTACTACAAGTTATTTGTTACTACCCATTTAGTGTTAAGGCAACGCACCTGTTTATTAAGACAATGACGCAACGCAGCAGCAAAATTCAAATACACTTTATTTGTATGTATTAACTGTCCTTTCTTTACTGCTATCGTTTAAAATGAAGAAGCAAAGAAGCTTTCCTGACGGCGAGCACCTAGAGTAAGTGCTTATTTTATTTGCCGCTAGATGGATATAGTAATATTTTTCCTTCTTATCCAATGTTAAGGTAACACAACAGTTTATCGAGATGAGATAATGCAGCAGTGAAATTCAAACATATTTTTATTTATTAACTGTCCTTTCCTTACTCCTATCGTTTAAAATAAAGAAGCTTTCCTGGCGACGAAAACCTAAAATACGTACATATTATTTACCACCAGATGGCCGTAGTTTCTACTGCTCTATTTTTTTTTCTTCAATGCTAAGGGAATGGACGCGGTTATGGAGACAATGACGCAAGATAACTGTGAAAAGCAAAAATATTTCTTATATATTAACCTTCGTTCCCTTGGTCACATCGCTTAAATAAAGAAATAAGTATATTTTTGTTGTAATTCTTTAAAATGAACAAGTTATAAACAATACATTTAACCATTAATCCTTCTTGGAATCTGAAAATGGCGGAGAAATAACGGGATCCGTTTTTGGTTTAACTTCCTTTTGCAGATGTAGGTTATTTGACGTTATGTGGTACATGAGCTAGCTAAAGAACATGAAGATACCCGCGCCACCATCACACTACACTTGCGGTGCTCTTAATACATTTGATCAAGTAATATTTTGGGTTAAATGGAGAAATTTAAAACACACAAAGCTATCAATTGCCTAACCAGATCTACTTGCTCTTTAGTTACGTCATTGTTAGCCTTAGAAATGGACGAAGAAAATAAAGTAAGAGTGGAAAACATTAGGGTTGAAGGAAAGAAAGAGATGCGGAAGAAGCATGAATATTAATTTGTGACTTTCTCCTTCATGTAATTCATTACCTATGCCAGCGTATACCCGCCACACTATGGAAGCGCTGCCATTACTTTTTTTTTTTTTTTTTTTTTGGTAGTGTTTAGCGCCCGCTTTAGGCGATGACTCTGATGATACATGAATGAAGATGGAACACTGGTGGAATGCGATGGCGGGGGAAACCGGAGAACCCGCAGAAAACTCGCCCCTGCGCCGGGTTTGTCCACCACAAATCTCAATGTGCTATTACTGTTATTATGCCAACGACATCTTGGCTGCCCACGCTGTTAACTGCATGTCATCCTTTCCACAATAACTTATGGGCGCTCTGACTTCGTTCGTTTCACAATACCAACTATATATGCGCAGATCATTGCACTTTTCAGATGCAAAGGCATTATTAGACATTGGCAAAGGGAAAATTCCTGTTGACATTTCTATTGGCCTCATTTCGTTTCCGTCAAATTTTTGTTATTTCACAACGTCAAAGGAAGAATTAATATCGCAAGTGTTTCCAAATATTGGTGCAAATAACAAAACCTACGCTTGGTTGAGTGAACGAGCCACTTTAGCAGCAACTTGTAGATGTAGATGATTTGAATGTAAAAATTAAGAGTAAAATTGATGGCCAAATGCATTCATTTAAGTCGATCAATTCCATTACCAAACCAAATGAAGTCGTCAATTGTCTAAGTTCATTTGATTTGCCAGGATTCCCGTCACACTATTTACAGCTCAAGGTTGACTCGGTGATAATTATACTACGCACTATCAATCAGCCGAAATTATGGAGCGGAACAAAACTCATTGTTAAACAAATTATGAAAAATTTCATTTAAGTTACTATAACATAGGAAAGTTCAAAGGCGAGAATATAATTATTCCAAGAATACCACTGTCAACCGACTTTCCTTTTGAATTTAAGCGCGCCTTGCGTTCGCAATGACAATAAATCCTAAGATCAATCGTTTGAAGTGTGTGTAATATACCCTGAATTGTGTTTTTAGCATGTTGTACGTTGCGTGCTCGAGAGTCGGCAAACTGTCGGCGCTATTTTATCTCTCCGGAAGGAAACTTGTACATTACAAGGCATTACATTAAATAGTTCTCAAATTATATAATTGTAATTTTATTTCATTGCATGGTCGTACTGTAGACGGAAGATTTTGTCTGAGTTTTTTTCATTAGGTACACCATCCGTGCGAAGCCGGGGCGGGCAGCTAGTCTACATAAAAAAAATAGTGTTCATTTATTTTATTTTTTCAAACGAGCCGTATGTAGGTCAGTAGTTGGATAGAATGAGACCGAAAAGTTCAATACCATATCCGTGATTTAATCCACGGATCTCCCGGTGTCTAGCCAATTGCTCTAGCCACTGAGCTACCATGTCAACATGCCGGCACAGCAATACATTTCTCAAGTAAGTAATTAAATTATATAAGTCATTGTTAGTCGCCATTGGTGTATGACATCTCAACATTATTTTGGATCACCTTGTGGCTTACCGGAAACATACGAGTCAGTTGAGTTATCGGCATGTTTTCATGATATCTCAGTGGTAAGTGCAACTGGCCGGAGATCAGGAGAGCCATGATTCAAATCCCTGCTAAGAAATTGAACTTTTCAATTTGACTTTACCTTTCCAACTCCCTGCTTTATCAAATCGAGTAGGGGATGTTGCTTTATTAATAGCTATTGCGCGAATATTGAATTTTGGAAGATGAAATTATGTTTTATTTTATTGTTTATTAAAAAATCTGATGTGTACCATCCACATGACTTTCTCTATATCCCTGCAACAAATTATTCTTAAAAAGCTTATACTTCTATTTACTTTATGCTAATCAGAAAAAATTAGCACAAATAGTCTTATTACTTGCTTCCTTAAAAGTAGAAGCGAAATAAGGGACTACCATACGTTAAAGTGATAGTCAAACGCTGGTTGCTATGTCAATGAAGTTACGTTTTTCATAGCAGAAACCAAAAATAAGGAATACCTCAAAAACGACGTACTCCACGAAAAAAATGTATATAACATAAATTGTGTGTTTTAATGTGCTCTACTTTTTACGTGTAGTAAGTTTTTGTCCATCTCTTACGGTTTAGCAGTTATTCAAAATTCAGTAAAATTCATCCAGAATAAACTACTCTTCAGAGGCTATTCCCAAAAAATTCAAGATATACATTTTATTTACCAAGTAAGTAAATTTAATATACGCAATTTTACTCAAAATCGTTAGAGCCATTTTTGAGAAAATCAAAATTTTCGAAAAAAGTTCCATTTAAAGGGTAATTGAGGGTGGGGGATTTTTCTCAAATTCTTCGTGTCGCATCCCTGGAAGATACAAAATTTAAATACCAAGTTTGGTATTTTACCGACTTTTCGCTTTTGAGTTATCGTGTTCATAGACACACGGACACACACACACACGGACCTTTTTGTTAAAATGCTTTTTTTTTGGATATTAGGGACCCTAAAACATATATTTCCGGTGAAATCTCGGTATCGATTTTTTGGTGGAGTGCAATACCTTCTCTATACACTATGTACATAGTGCCTATAGAGAAAGTAATAAAAATGAGATATATTTAATTTCATTTTTATTGTTTTAGCTGATATAACAAAAAGTGCTCAGATTCCTTTTTCCTTTGCCTAACCTACTTACGGTCAGAGAGGATAAATCATTAATTGAGAAAGCTCTGCATTTATATCTGGCTGTAACATGGTCAACCCTGATACTCGCATTTTCTGACTACGTAAACGGGATGGATAAAAATGGAAGTGCCGGGAGCACAGCATTCAATTTCAACAGAGAATTAGCAGCGTACACTTGGATTAGAGAGAGCAGTAATCAATTGTGTACGAGCATCGAGCGACAAGAAGTAAAATTGTGCTGCATTATTGAACTAACGACAATTACTGTAATCAAGAATTAGAAATTGTAATAAAGAGATGTTTTTACTATATTTGTATCGGTTGTGCATGTGTCTGGTACACTTATCTATTTGATTTATAGTGTTTAACACCAGCTTTTCTACTTGTGGCAGCGCAGGCGATGGCACTGGTAATACATGGGTTGAAGATGAAGAACAGTAGAATGTGATGGCGGGGGAAACCGGAGCACCCGGAGAAAACTCGCTCCTGCGCCGCTTTGTCCACCACAAACCTCACATGCGGTCGAACCCGGGACGTCTAGGTGTGAGGCGAGTGGTCCATCGGCCATAGCGCGGCCTCTTATCTATATGATTTATAGTCCAAAGATTCACATAAAAGTAAAATAGTAAAATTTTAACGTCAAACTATTCTTAGAAACGCTAATGCTGCTATTTACTTCATACTAATCAAAATAAAAATTATCTGAAATTGCCTTAATACTTAGTTCCTTTAAGTAGAAGGGAAATAACGGAAATTACTAGGCTAAAGTGACAACTAAAGCTTTGAAAATCTGTCGCTATACATGGTCAGGAGTAAAACAAACGAGACATGAATGTTGGAGAAAAGTTAAAGAGTTTAAAATTGAAACCAATAACAAGAATTATCTCGGAAATGATTAACTCAACAAAACATAAGTTGTGCTTTTGACCAGAACTTTTCTTGAATAGTAAGACTTGTCTATTTCACCAGTTATGCAGAATGAAGAGGACTCCAGAGACTGTTCCTAGGAAATTCAAAATATAAATCCCATTTGTGATATAAATATCTTAAGCATACGGTTTTAATCAAAACCCTTAGAGCCATTTTTGATAAAATCTAAAATTTCGAAAATTTCTCCATGTAAGTCTAGTTTTGAGTTATGCTGTCCACAGACAGACAGACACACACACAAAGGACCCTTTTTTAAAATTCTGATGTGTTCTATTTATTTCAATTTCTCTACCTACTCTGAAAAGAAACTTTTTACAAAAGATGATTCTTATATCTACTTAAAATGCTAATAGAGATAAACATTAGCAGAATTGTTTTATTACTTTGCTTCTCACTAGTAGAAGGGAAGCGATACTCAACGCTTTGAAAGATATTGCTATGAAATTGTACTTCGAAATTATCTTCTCTTTCCGTATAGTCAGTGGTAAAGTAAAAGTGACACGGATGACTTCTACTTGAGAAAAATATAAATATTTTAAAATTGAAAGCAATAACAAGGAATATCTAAGAAACGGTTACTTCCAGAACAAAATGAATAGGGCATAATTGTGTATTTTGACAAGATCTATATTTCTTATGTAGCAAGTTTTTGTCTATCTCTTACGGTTTAGTAATTATACAAAAGACATCCAAAATGAAGAGGATATTTCTAGAGAATTCAATCCTTGGAAGAAACTAAGCTTAAATACCGAGTTTGGCAGTCTTACTACTCGTTACTTTCTCTATACGCACTATGTACCTACGTAGTGTTTGAGGGTCCCCAATATCCAAAAAAAACTTTTCACAAAAAGGTCCGTGTGTATGTGTGTGTGTGTGTGAACACGATAACTCAAAAACGAAAAGTCGGTAAAATACCAAACTTGGTATTTAAGTTTAGTATGTTCCAGGGATGTGACACGAAGATTTTGAGAAAAATCCCCCCACCCCAAACTACCCTTTATATGGAACTTTTTTCGAAAATTTTGATTTTCTCAAAAATGGCTCTAACGGTTTTGATTAAAATTTCGTATATTAAAGATATTTACCTAAAGACAAATAAAATGACTATATTAAAGACAAATATAATGTATTTCTTGAATTTTCTGGGAATAGCCTCTGAAGAGTAGTCTATTCTGGATGAATTTTACTGAATTTTGAATAACTGCTAAACCGTAAGAGATGGGCAAAAACTTACTACACAAAAAATATAGAGCACATTAAAACACACAATTTATGTTATATACATTTTTTTCGTGAGTTCGTCGTTTTTGAGACATTCCTTATTTTTGGTTTCTGCTATGAAAAACTTATACTTTTCTCATACAGGAACTTGTCAAAGGAACTTCATTGACATAGCAACCAGCTTTTGACTATCATTTTAACCTATGGTAGTCCCTTATTTCGCTTCTACTTACAAGGAAGCAAGTAATAAGACTATTTCTGCTCATTTTTTCTGATTAGCATAAAGCAAATAGAAGTATAAGACTTTAAGAATAATTTGTTGCAAGGGATATAGAGAAAGTCACGTGAATGGTACACATCAGATTTTTTTTGTTATGCTGTCCACAGAGACTCACACATACACAGTCACACTCATAAGAATCTTTTTTTCTGACCCAGAGGACCACCAAACATATATTTCCAGTGAAATCTCAACATCAACTTTTTGCCTGGAACACCATACTTAAATACCCTTATCTACCTTCTATGTAATTACATAGTAGGTGTAAACGAAGTAAAGTAAATATGATGTGCTCCATTCACGAGACTTTATATCTCTAAAACAAATTATTATTAATAAGCATATTCTTCTATCCACTTTATGCTAATCGAGATAAACACTAGCAGAAATGGTCTTATTACTTAGCTTAAGGTCTTATTACTTATTACCAGAAACGGTCTTGTTACTTAGAATAAATAATTTGAATTACCTATTCATTATAAGTAGAAGGGAAATAAGGGAATACACTAGGCTAAACTGGCAGTAAATGTTTTAAAATGTGGTTGCTATGGAATTGAAATCCGTTTCTTTGTTGACCAAGGGTTGTTAAGTTCCCGTTAGAGAAAAGATTAAGTATTTTAACATTAAAATCAATAACAAAGAATATCTTAAAAACGGTCAACTCCATGAAAATAATGTGTGTAACATGAATTGTGTTTTTTAACGTGCTCTTCTCTTTTTGTGTGGTAATTTTTTGTCTCTCTTACGGTTTACCAGCTATGCAAAATTCAGAAAAATTCATCCAGAATAAACATGTCTTCAGAAGCTATTCCAAGAAAATTGAAGATATACATTTTATTTGTCATGTAAAGGTCTTAAATGTAAGCGATTTTAATCAAAATCGTTAGAGCCATTTTTGAGAAAATGCTAATTTTCGAGATTTTTTACATGTAAAGGGTAGTTGCAGATGGGGGGATTTTCTTGAAAATCTTCGTGTCGCATCCTTGTAAAATACCAAACATAAGTACCAAGTTTGGTATTTAATGGTCTTTCCGTTTTTAAGCTACGATGCCCACACACACACACACACACACACACATACACACACAGAGATAGACACACACGGGCATTTTTCTAAACATGAATTTCCGGCAAATCTTGCTATTGAATTTTTGGGTGCAATATTCACTATGCATAAGTACGTGTAGAGTAAGTATTTGGATTTAGGAGCCTTCAAAACTATTGAAGGTGAAATTTCGGTAGCGAATTTTTGGTTGCAATACCATACCTTCTATGTCTACTATGAGAAATTATGGTTCTCGCGAATGTAAAGTCGCCCTCCGTGGTGTAATGGTTACCCTGCTAACTTCATATACCCAAGATCGCGGGTTCAAACCTGGCGGGGGACCTTTTTCGGGCGTAAAAATCCTTAGCATGGCTTCCTTCGGAAGGGAAGTAAAGCCGTCCGTCCCGTGTCGTAGAATTACAGCACGTAAAAGAACCTCAAGCCTGATCAAAGTGGCCTCTGAGTAAAATTAGGCGATCTTTCACGCGCAATATAGAAGAGGACCACAGCAGTGAAAGAACATCCATAAATAAAACTCCATTTAATTAAGAGAATGTAAATTAAACTAGTAAAATTTAGTTCTAAACATGTGCCTATATATTGGACGCCCGCCCTGGAACGCTCTGTATATACCGCAGTCGAGGTTTTAAAACCGATATCGAAATTGTGTTGGAAATAATACTATTTTCCTTATTAGCTAGTAAATGTAATACAACAAGAGGATCACGTTACTCGATATCATTAGCAGATATAAACAATAGCGTCAGTATAATACACATGGGTCGCATTGCGACGTTAAATGTGTTGGGAAGCACCGGGTTGTGACGAGACCATTGTATGTGAGCGTTATTTCCAATGAGATATTGATTTTGGATATGACAGTACAGATCTTCACACCCTCTGCCCCCTCCACCCTCTCCCTAGTGATGCTTTATTTGGAAGCTTATAGCCCCAATATGCTGTTGTTCAATGTTATATTCAGGAACACGTCATTGAATGGATATGGAGCTCCTCAACCATGGAAATGCTCACTCATGCAACCACTGCAGCATATAAGATCAGTAAATACGAGGTTAGCTGTAAGTGATATAATTACTTTCTCTACTAATAAATGTGTAAAATCGGTAGAGGCAGTATTGCATTTGAGGCAGTACATGTCATGGGGCTAAAAGTTATCTAAAAGGGAGAAATAAATTATACTAAGAGGGGACAAATGTACATTGAAAATGTCTAGAGAAGGAATATTGTAAAAGAAGGTAAGGACAAACAGTTGTCACGAGCTGTCAAGCGACACAGATAGGATAGTACCGTTAAGGGAAGGACATTGAACTGAAGGGTGACACTTTTTGCATTAGGCATGGAATATTCGCGGAGGTAAGATGTGATATTTGGATCCGTGGTGGAGCCGGAAGGTCTGCCTTTACTTGTGAAGGAAATAATGTAAATTTAATAAGCCAGAATACGGACGTAATCACTGCAGCAAAAGATGGTCAAAAGTAATAAGTAACAATAGGTGCGGTCGAGTAAACCGTAAACTCAGGAGGAATGCGCGTGTGTTCGACAGCAGAAAAGGCTGAACAAAATGAATAAACGAGTTCGATAATAATCTGGAACGCAAAGAAAATCACTTGTGTCTTACCATACCTGAGAAAGATTTCATGTCAACAAAACCCTGAGCTAGGGCGGCCACATCTCCACACCATTCCTAAATATCCAAAACCTTTACGTGGGATACGAACCCGCTACCCCTAAGTTACCGCCGCACATTCCACCCAAAAATTCCATATCGAGATTTCACCAGAAATACATATGAGGTCTTCTAATATTTGACAAGCAAATATTCTTTTGTGCTTTAAAAAGAGCTACAAATCTCAACGGTGTTTTAATCAGTCAGTAGGGAACTGGCGTGAGCGACCTTCGTTTCACCCCCCTCAATAAGGGCGGCCGCCTCACCGACCCCGCTGATAAGCAAAGAGAGGTAAACGAAGGTCACTCACGCTAGTTCTCCACTGACCGGATTTTACTTGAAAGAGCCCTGATGAGCTGTAATACTCTTTTAACGCATTAACGGATATATGCACACGTCAAATATGGGCCAGGTGGCTGGTATTTGAGGAACCCTAAATGTTGAAAAAATGCAGTTTTTAGAAAAGAAAAAAAAAAAAAAAACATGTGTGCGTGTGCACGCCAGTCGGGCAACAACATAGCTCAAAAATGAAAAATCGTTTAAATAGTAAACTTGGTATTTAACGTCATATCTTCCCAGGATTGACATGAAAGTCCTGCTGTTCCTAACTACCCTTTACATGGAAGATGTTTCAAAATTGTAGATTTTCTCAAAAATGTCCCTATTTTGATTCAAACATCTCATATTTAATATATGTACATCACAAATAAAATGTATATCTTAAATTTCCTGGGAATAGTCTCTGAAGCCCATTTCATGCTGCATGACTTTAGCATAACTGGTAATCCGGGGAGTTGCAGTAGTGAAAGAGGATGGTCGTGTTTTGTGTCTTGCTCGTAGCTACCTGGGAGGAGTTTAACAATGGAGAGCGTGCAGGAACTCATTGAACAACTATGGGCGAAATGCGTTTAGGATTTGAAAAGTGCAACCTAAAATCGCTGCAAAGAATGTACCAAATCGGATGCGTGACCTTGAAGTGAACGTGTACTATTTAGAGAACCAGTCTCGTAGAAATAATATTGTGCTATACGGTGTGACTGAAGAAGCGGGAAAGAAATGGGAGATGTAATTTCACAAATAGGATTTGAACTCTGCGAATTTTGTTGTGGAAAGGGCTCATCACGTAAGTTGAAGTAGCAATTTAAGGCGATCTATTGTCGGTAAACTGGCCCATTATAAACTTAAGTTGGTCATCCTTCGAGATGATCGTTATATACGGGGAACGAGCATAAGTATTAGCGAAGACTATAGCCAGCGCGTAAGATAAGAAAGCGAGTTCTTAAAGCGATACATGTTTGTGACCAGGAAGCAGGACTGTCATGCTGTATTGCGATATGATAAGCTCATCACTCCTGTCTACCGACAGGAACTGGAGCGCATCGAACAGCCTAGAATCAGTGCGGAAAACGAACCCAGGACAGGATAGGGCAGCAGGAGTAAGTGGCCAGTCCCTCAGGTAGCAGGTCCCTCGGCGGAGCAGCAAGAGTTGCATCAAGTTAGATGACGGGGAGGGGCAAGGAAGAGAGGCGAGTGAGACAGCCTTCACGAAAGGGACAGCAGCATCCCCCATGCGTTGACCACAGCTTGACAAAGGTCCAGCCAAGTCAAAGGAAAGACAAAAAGAAGACAATAGGACGCAATCCCTTCTCTGAGAATTGTCACGTGGAACATCGAAGGCCTCAAAAAGGGGTTGGATAGTGAGAATTTCTTTACTTTCCTTAGTGACATTGGCGTTGTATGATTGATAGAAATTTGGCTAAGAAATAGTGAAAATGTTACACTTGCTAACTTCCATAGTGTTAGAAGGAGAGGGAGACAACGGATTGGAGGGGAAAGTGGTCAGGAGGGTATTAGATTCATTCAAAGCTTGAATAAGCGAGATAATTAAATTGGAAATCAACTTGGAAGAGGTGATTGCTGTATCTTTAACACAGAGGGGAGCAAATATAATAGTTATAGGATTATACATAACCAGCCAGCAAAGCCCAAGTATGCAAATAGACAGTTTTTCAACGACTTAACCGAAATGTTGTTGTAGTTACAGGAAACATTTTTGTGCACTAAATTTATTCTCATAGAAGATTTCAATGCAATGTTAGGAGAGGAGAATAGCAAGACAAAATAATTCAATGGTTGGTATGACCAGAATGTAGATTCGCAAAGAAACAGAGGAGGCCCTGGTGAAACTCAAAAGGGAAGGGACGGAGGATATAGGAGGATTTTCACAAAAAAGAAGAAGGGAGTGTAAACAGCTCATACGGGAAAAGCGAATTACATGGCAAGACAAAATGACTCAGAAAATTAGTAATGTTTTAACATGGGGGATAACGCTGAGATATAGCAAGTTATAAAGAATTAAGAGGCAACAGTCAAGCACAAAACGAAATTTATCCCAGAAAACGTGTAACGCATTTTAAGGGAATATTTGGGGAAGGGAAGTACACATTTTGAAAATCTAGGGATCCCAATACGGACCAGGACATTTCAGTGCAGGCACTGAAGAATCTAAAGGGTGGCAAAGCTCCAGGACTGGACTATTCATCCCATTTATAAAGGAAAGGGAGCTATTGGGAATCCGGATAACTATATGGAGAAATATTATTGCAGTGTTTTTACATAACCGGATAAAGAATTGGAACTCTAAATTTGGTAAACTTTCAACATTTCAAATGGGTTTCAGAGAAGGACCCTGTACCATAGACGCCGCTTTTATATTAGACACTTTAAGGGCGAAACAAATGTTAATTAAGCGAGTAAAGCTTCATTGTGCATTGGTGGACTTCAAGAATGAATTTGACTCTATCAATCGAAGTGCATTATGGCATAAACTACGCAGAAAGGGATTACCAAGTAAAATGACTAGAGCATTGAAGGCAATCTATCAAAATGTCGAATTCTGTGTAAAGTACGACAGAAACAGAGTGTTGGAGAGCTGCCTAGGATATAGAGGAGTGGGACAGAGCTGCGTTTTGTCTCCCTTACTATTTAATCTCTTTGTGGATAATATTACTGACGCGATGCTAGTAGAGAGTATCGAAGCACCACTAGTGGAAGATTTGTAGGTCCCAGCACTTTTATACGCGGACGACTTAGTGTTGTGTTCTACGACAGTTAACGGATTGCAACGAGGACAACTTAAGAATTATTGCAACGAATGGCTACTTACAGTTAATATTAATAAAACTAAGACAATGACTTTCAAAAATGGTTCTGTTTATAGCAAGGAGGAAACCTGAACATATGCAGGATATATACTGGGCAATGTTAAAACTTTTGTACACTTAGGACTCAAATTTACAA
The DNA here is from genome assembly GCA_030762935.1 of Hymenopus coronatus. Classification (NCBI taxonomy): domain Eukaryota; kingdom Metazoa; phylum Arthropoda; class Insecta; order Mantodea; family Hymenopodidae; genus Hymenopus; species Hymenopus coronatus. The sequence continues at coordinate 134,070,509 of CM060881.1, forward strand.
TAAACAGAAAATCGACAAAGTATACTGACATTACGAAACACGAGGCAAGGGTGAAAACAGCGGAAGTTCTCCGGAAACGTTGCAGAATTCCGAATATATCGGCAACTTTAATGGAAACTGTATATGGAGCGACAGTTAGATCCATGATGACATGTGGGTGAGAACAAACAGGGAATCTGGACCAAAAGAGGACCCAATTTTGATTGGCATTCTGGCAGTTGGGAGGAGTATAGTGGAACAATGAGGGAATTCTGGGCGTTTAGTGAAACGATAAAGTGCAAAAATCAGAGCAGTTAAATATTGGTTGAGAATCGTTTACAGAAATTAATCTCTAATTATGGCAGTCTGCTACAGGGAACAGTTGAGAACGGAAGGTAATTCTACCTAGGCATCCAAATTAAAGAAAGGTTTGGATACCATTGGGGTGGGATGGATTTGGTTGGCGGGGCAGGCAAACAGAGGGAGTATTTGGAGAAAAAGTAAGAACCGCCTCTGTGTTATCGACAGACAGCAAAAAATTGCGCAATGCACGGAGAAGGTTTCATTGGAAGTAAGTCTGGACTAAAATCGGAGTGAGGTACTTACATCAAAACAGGTATCAAACTCATTAGAGAAGGGCTCTCGTGGATTGGTTTAGAAGTATGGCAGATGATAAGAATTACTGACGAGAACCTACCCCAATTGCTAGGAGGAAAAATCGTGGACCCATATCTTGGCAAGATGTAGAGGTATGGAGGAATGCAGAAAAATATTATTTACCGCGATTCTTTACCACCGCGAATGCAGAGTTAGAAGCATGTTGCTCGCTATTGCAGGCACGGAAGACGCCGACGGATAGATAAATTTATACTTAACGCGAGACAGCTAAGGCTGATAATAGAGAAAAGGTCGATAAGCAGAACTAAAAATGTGTTTATAGTGCTTTACATACAATACATGTCATAATTTTCGGTCATTGCTTTGTTGTGGTGTTAGTATTGTGTATATATGTATTTCCCTTAAAGATATTTCTCTACTATAATACGATACATTAATCATCGGAATACGGTTTATTTTATGTTGTAAATTTAAGTTGCTGTATTTCAATATCTTTGTCCTTTACGTGTTTCCTCTTTTAATTCTTTTTCGTTTGGTTTTTTAATATTGCTTACTATTTTGTGTATTGCAAAAGCATGTACGGTCTGCGGACGCGTGCAGTTGATTAGGATTAATGTATGCATACTGGAATTCCAATAAATAAATTCATTCATTCATACGTACAATTGGCTGAATGGTTAGACCACTCGCCTCTCACCTAGACGGGCCGGGTTCGATCGCATGTAAGACTTGTGGTGGACAAAGCGGCGCTGGGCGGGTTTTCTTCGAGTTCTCCGGTTTTCCCCGCAATCGCATTCCACCGGTGCTCCATCTTCATTATGTATCACCAGTGTCACCGCCTGCGGTGCCATAAGTAGTTAAAGCGGGCGTTAAACACTTTAAAAAATACAACTGGTAATCCATAAAAATTAGATATCGCTAAAATACATAATTTATGTAAAAATATTTTCTTAAGTTAACATTTTCCGAGATTTTCTGAGTTTTTGGATTACATTGGCCAAATGGGAAGTTTTTCATTTTCCCATATCCTGGCTTTGTAAGGCCTACCTAGCGACAAGCTCCTAAAAGAGTTGATTATCGGTTTAGCCTAGTGTGTTCCCTCATTTCCCCTTGCACCTACAAGAAAATATGCATTGAAACAAATTGTGTTAATGCTTATCTCGAATAGCATAAAGTAGTTAGAAGAAAAGCGTGTGAAAGAGTGGTTTGTTGCTGAATAAGTAAAGAAAACAACGTGAATAAGAAACATGAGACCATTTTAGGTTTTGGCCATCTACTGTAAGAAAGCTTTTTTCGTAATTTTCAATTTTATGTAAATAACGCGATTGTGAACTATTTACTCGAACCGATTGAAATAAACTTGCTATTTAACATAATTTTTATGATAGAGTCAGCTAAAAATTCTAAGCAAGGGCCGGGATTTGATCACATAACTCCGCTTTCCGTGCGGTGTTCTTAACTATTAAGCTACCATGACAATAAAACGCCATGGCATTAAGTTCCCCAACTGGCACGAGTTTTCCCCAGGAAAATATAAACATCATAAAAACCTTCAACAGTAAATCAAACTTACACATACGCACATACTATTTGTAAGTCGCAATTGAAATGTTATCTATGAAGAGACGGCGGGAAAAACACGGTGGAATTTAATGTCAGATCGGTATACTGTTATAGTAGCTCAATGGTAAGTTTTAAAATGTTAAAAATCCATTACATACAGTGAAGCTATCATTTTGTTCAAATCTGGACGTCTATTTCAAACACGTGCTCCTCTTGAACATGGTGTAGATGGAGTTACACTGGTCGCGTTTCAAAAATCTCTTGCAGGTTAGCAGACGTCTCAATGTTAAGTGTAATTTCACAGAAAGTGGGAGATCCTTATGCAAATCCTGGCCATGGTATTGAGTTAAATTTTCACCTGAGTCTACCATAATAACAATAAAAAGCTTCAATAATTATATATAATGCTGATATATATGTATATATAATGCCAAGCTGGATCCCTAGTAAATGTTACCGGAAATTATCGGGCTTGAATCCCTTTGGACCTTGGGATGTTTCATGGTTTTTCTCTGGTTAGTAGAAGAATGCTGGAGTGGCTTTTCTTCTCCACATCCATCATTTCCCTTTAATTTTTTTCGTCTTTATATGTTTCAGGATAGCAGGACCAGGCGACGGTGATTGGTGCGATGCGGCTGGACGGTATAATTTACCCTGTGTAAAGATAATGGTTGGCTGGTGACACTTGCTAGAGAAGGACTCATTCCCGGTATCTCCGAGTAGATGTTGGCGCAAGCAGATTCGTGTTGACATCAAGATTGGTATCCTCTGAAATCGTTAGCGACATCGTTCCTGCTGGACCTCATCATTGTCTGGATCTGGTTGTCCTTCGAGTCTCCCCCTCATCCCATTTTCGAAAGGATGGCTTACATGTGGTGCTGAGCTCTTGCTGTCCCTCCCCATCTTTTTACTAATGCTTTCTTTTTAAACTACTAAAACATTAATTTTAATAATATATATATGTATATATATTTGGCATGAAGGAGATTTTTACTTTCTCTATACGGACTATGTACAAAGTGTATAGAGAAGGTATTGCACTCCACCCAAAATTCGATACCGAGATTTCACCGAAAATATATGTTTTAGGGTCTCCTTTATAAAAAAAAAAGCATTTTCATAAAAAGGCCCGTGTGTGTCCGTGTGTCTGTGAACACGATAACTCAAAAACGAAAAGTCGGTAAAATACCAAACTTGGTATTTGAGTTTAGTATCTTCCAACGATGCAACACAAAGATTTAGAGGAAAAAAAAATCACCACAAACTACCCTTTACATGGAACTTTTTTCGAAATTTTTGATTTTCTTAAAAATGGCTCTACCAATTTTGACTAAAATACGTATATTAGAGATATTTAAATTAAATTAAATGTATATCTTGAATTTTTATGTGGATAGTCTCTAAAGACTACTTTATTCTGGATGAATTTTGCGGAATTTTGCATAACTGTTAAACCGTAAAAGATGAACAAAAAATTTACCATACAAAAAACGTAGAGCACATTAAAATACACAATTTATGTTATACACATTTTTTTCGTGGAGTTGATCGTTTTTAAGATATTCCTTGATTTTAGTATCAGCTTTGAAAAACCTACTTTTTTCATATAGGATTTTGTCAACTCCTGTCCATACAAACAAAGGAACCTCAGTCACATAGCAACCGGATTTTGACTAATACTTTAACTTACGGTACTCCCTAATTTCACTTCTACTTGCATGGAAGCAAGTAATAAGACTATTTCTGCTAAAATTTTTTCGATTAGCATGAAATAAATAGACGCATAAGTTTTTTAACAATAAGTTGTTGCAGAGATGTAGAGAAAGTCATGTGAATGAAACACATCAGATCTTTACCTTTATCTTTAAATTTTTAATTTTTTAATTTAGGGATAAAATGGTGCCTTAAAGCTTTAGTTAAATAAGTACGAATCACTATGATTTCAGTCCTATCCCATCCCATCTTAACCTTATATAACATCGAGAAAAACAGTGATATATTTTTACTTTACCAGTCGAAAGTGGTGGTTTCTAATGATGTAGAATGCTCCAATAGTATTAAGTATTTAAATGCCTACAAAGATTTATAAAAGCGGTGCTGCTTTCACAGCTTTAATTATGTGCAAACATTTGTTTTACTCCTGGCATGCAAAGAAGCGATTTTCAATGACAATCCGTAGGAACAGCTTTTAAAACAACTATCGCTTTAGCCTGGTGTACTTCTTTAGTTCCCTTCTACTTATAAGAATCTAAATAATAAGAGCAATCTGCGAATGAATATCTCGATTAGCATGATGTAGATAAAAGAATAACCTAATGTAAGAATAGTTTATTTGTGAAACAGCTAGAGCAAATGAATGGAACATATTAGATTTTTGCTTTCTCTATATGTACTATGTATATAGTGTATAGAGAAGATAAGGTAACGCACCCAAAAATTCGATACCGACATTTCACCGGAAATACATGTTTTGAGATCCCCTGACAAAAAAACATTTTTAGAAAAATGTGTGTGTGTGTGTCTGTGTGTGTAGTATATAAGTTTGGTATCTTTCAAGGATGCGACACGAAGATTTTCAAGAAAATTCCCCCACCCCCAACGACCCTTTACATGGAACTTTTTTTCGAAAATTTTGATTTTCTCAAAAATGGCCCTAATGATTTTGATTAAAATGTCGTATATTAAGGATATTTAGCTGACAAATAATATGTATATCTTGAAATTTCTGGGAATAACGTTTGAAGACTACTTTATTCTGGATGAATTTACGGAATTTTGCATAACTGCTAAACTGTAAGATTTGGACAAAAACTTACGACACAAAAAAAAAAAAAACACACAATTTATGTTGTACACATTTTCCCCCTGTAGTTGATCGTTTTCTTTTAGGTATTCCTTGTTTTTGGTTTCAGCTTTGAAAAACTTAACTTTTCTCATACAGGATTTTTTTCGACTCCTGTACATAAAAATAAAGGATCTTCAATCACATAGCAACCAGCTTTTGACTATCACTTTAACCTATGGACTCCGTTATTTCTCTTCTACTTACAAGGAAGCAAGTAATAAGACTATTTCTGTTAATTATTTGTCGATTAGCATGAAATAAATAGAAGCATAAACTTTTTAACAAAAATTTGTTGCAGAGATGTAGAGAAAGTCATGTGAATGGACCACATCAGATTTTTTAGTTTTGCTTTCTAGTATTTGCATTCACATTCATTGCTTGGCTGCAAAAAAGCACATTTGTATGCATTTCGCTTCATTGCTGGTTAACTGTTACGTGCTGTGAGACAGACATGTTGATGTTCTTCGTGCCTTGAATTATCTCAGCCGAAATCCAAAATGTTCTCACAATTAGATGTACCAGGAGCTGGCTTGCCTCTCTCAGCCTCGTCCGTATTGGATTTTCGCTGCTACTGTCATTTGGAATCGATAAACATTTCAACATTCTCCATCAGTCTTCTGTAGCGTTGCCAGGCAACCAAGAGTTAAGTCAGTATAATAACTTCCTCCTCTGAAAAAGAGGTAGCAACCCTGCCCTTAACATTTACACACAAACTAAGCAAAAATAAACACATTCACTCTATAAATCTGAAGTTATAACAAAAATAATTAAGAGTTTTCAAGAAATTAAAGGGTAAGGGAAACAGAGAACAGTATTTGGAAAACAAAAAATGATGCGTTCTATTCACATGGCTTTCTATATCTCTCTGTAACAAATTATTATTAATAATCTTATTCTTCTATCTACTTCATGCTAATCGAGATAAACCTTAGCAGAAACGGTCTTATTACTTGGCCCCTTATAGGTAGAAGGGAACTAAGGGGATACACTAGGCTAAACCGACATTCAAATGCTTTAAAATGTGGTTGCTATGATATGGAAATCCGATTCTTTACGCGGTCAGGTGTTCACAAGTTACCATATGAGAAAAGTATTAAAGTATTTTAAAACTGAAATCAATAACATGGAATATCTTATAAACGGTCAATTCCAGGAAAATATTGCATATAACATAAATTGTGTGTTTTAACAAGCTCAATATTTTTTGTAGAGTAAGGTTTTGCCTATCTCTTACGGTTTAGCAGTTAAGCAAAATTCGGAAAAATTCATCCAGAATAAAGATGTCTTCAGAGTCTATTCCAAGAAAATTCAAGATATACACTTTATTTGGCATTTAAATATCTTTAACATACGGTATTTTAATCAAAATCGTTAGAGTCATTTTTGAGAATATCAAAATATTTGAAAATTTTTCCGTGTAAAGGGTAGTTTGTGGTGGCGGGATTTTCATGAAAATCTTCGTGTCGCAACCTTGGAAGATACTAAATCTAAATACCAAGTTTGGTTTTTGGCGACCTTTTCGTTTTTGAGCTATGTTATCCACACACACAGACAGACACACACGGACCTTTTTCTAAATATGCTTTTTTCGGACTCAGGAGACCCAAAACATTTATTTCCGGTGAAATGACGACATCGAATTTTTGGATGGAATACAATACCTTCTCTATCCACACATTGTACATGCGGGCTAGAGAAAGTAAAAAAGTATGCGTTCCATTCACATGACTTTCTCTAATATCCATAACAAGCTACTGTTAAAAAGCTTATTCTTCTGTCCACTTCATGCTAATCGAGATAAACATTAATATAAACGGTCTTATTACTTGCTGCCTTTAAAGTAGGAGGGATATAAGGCAATGCACTAGGTTAAAGCGATAGCCAACCCTTTTAAAAGCTGGTTGCTCTGTGATTGAATATCATTTACTTATATGGCTTGGAGTTGAGATTTTCCCATATGATAAAAGTGGAAGAATTTTTAAGCTAAACCAATAACAAGGAATATCTCAGAAACGATAAGTTCTACAAGAAAAACGCACAGGATATAAAGTATGTGTTTAAATGAGTTCTTCATTTTTTGTGTAGTAAGCTACGGGCTATTAGTTATTCAAAGATTATACAAAGGTCATCAAGGATGAAGAGGTCTTTGAGTCCATTTCAGGAAAATTCAAGATATACATTTCGTTTGTCATAAAAAAATCTTAATTATATGACATTTTAATCTAAATCGTTAGAGCCATTTTTGAGAAATTCAAAAATTTCGAAAAATGTTCCTATAAAAGGTAGTTTGGGGTGGCAGGATTTTCCTGTGAATCTTCCTATTTCATCGTTGAGAGATACTAAATTTAAATACACGGACTGTTCGTTTCTAGCTGCGCTGTTTACAGACACATATACACACTGTCATTTTTCTAAAATTACTTTTTTGTATTCAGGGGATCTCAAAACATTGATTTCCGGTGAAATCTCGGTATCAAATTTTTGAATGGAATACTGTACGTTCTCTATACACTAATGGTTATAATACAAACCAACATTTTGTCTGCGTAATTGAAAATGCATTTTATAACAAGCTAAAATACACCTATCACTTCCCCTCAAGACTTTAAATATTTTACTCTAATTAGTCACTTAAGTTAAAAACCTGCAAAACAAAATACATTTGGTAGGAAAATAATTAGGGGTGGATATATAGCCCGAAATGCATGTAGTACTTTCATTTTTCACGACTTCTAAATCACATTTTAATGTGTTTTGAAAATGCGATAAAATGTGTAATTGACTCAAAAGCGAAACTTACGCTAAAATGCAATATAAATGCGAAATCGAGGATTTTTTTTTTAAAAATTTACTTTCTTTCTTTTTTTTTTCTTCTAGAAACTACACAAATTTGTCCGCCATATTGATCTGGAATGCGGAAACTAATGCCCTCAACACTCATCTGTTTGTAAAATACATATCATAAATCTGAACTTGGCATACAGAAATAAGTCAGTTTCATCTGATGTGTTCCATTCACATGACTTTCTCTACATCTCTGCTACAAATTATTGTTAAAAAGCTTATACTTCTATTTACTTCTTGCTAATCGAGAAAAAATAGCAGAAATAGTCTTATTACTTGCTTCCTTGCAAGCAGAAGCGAAATAAGGTAGTACCATAGGTTAAAGTGATAGTCAAAAGCTGGTTGCTATGTGACTGAAGTTCCTTTGTTTGTTTGGACAGGAGTTGGCAAATCCCTGTATGCGAAAAGTATGTTTTTAAGGGTGAAGTCAAAAACAAGGAATATCTCAAAAACGACAAATTACACGAAAAAAATGTATATAACACAAATTCTGTTTTTTAACATAATTGTATGATAAGTTTTTGTCCATCTCTTACGGCTTAGAAGTTATGCAAAATTCCGTGAAATTCATCCAGAATAAAGTAGACTTCAGAGGCTATTTCCAGAAAATTCAGGATATACATTTTATTTGTCAGGTAAATATCTTTAATATACGATATTTTAATCAAAATCGTTAGAGCCATTTTTAAGAAAATCAAAATTTTCGAAAAAAGTTCAATGTAAAGGGTAGTTTGGGGTGGGGCGATTTTTCTCAAAATCTTCGTGTCGCATCCCTGGAATATACTAAACTTAAATACCAACTTTGGTATTTTACCGACTTTTCGTTTTTGAGTTATCGTGTTCACAGACACATGGACACACACACACACGGACCTTTTTCTGAAAATACTTTTTTTGAATACAGGGGACCCTAAAACATATATTTCCCGATGTCGAATTTTTGGGTGGAGTGCAATACCTTCTCTATACACTATGTACATAGTACGTGTAGAGAAAGTAAAAATGAGAATAAAAATCATGTCCTGGAATGAGGGCACTGGCCTTATGTATACATTGTTGACACATGCTTTTTATCTCATATGCTTATGTATGTTTATGTCAACAATATTTTGTTCTGTTATCATTGTTGTAAGTATCAGTGTCATTGCTATTATTAAGAGTTCAGTTCACGTTTACTAATGCTGTGTTATTAATGTCACATTAAAGCTTGTTCATGAGACAATATCTGTTTATCAGAATCAATTCAAGGAGTATGGTTTTCTTCAAAATCCATAATGATGAATGCTAAATTGAAAATGTATTAATGCTATAAAATGCTAAATGCACAAATCAAAATGCTACATTTCTGATTTCAAAATGCTAAAAATCAGCACGCCTAACAATAATACATTCAGAAAAGGAGAGGCTCAGCAAACAGTTATACTGTCTGTGTAGCGGGACATCTGCTTTCGTCTCCTTCTCCGGCGTTCTCTGCTTAGTAGTTGATGAAGATTTCACTCCTAATATCTCCTAACTAATTCTATCCCAGGGTGCTTTGTGGGTGAGGCGAATATTAAATAACACTGTATTTTCCCTTACTTCTTGAATTTATTATTTCAAAGGTTTAATGGGCGGCCAGCTTGTTTCCTTACCAAATATGTTACTACTAAATATCTTCCCACCACTTAAATAAATTATCAGAAGCCTCATCTAACCATCTGCACATCGTTCCCCCACCACTTAAGCACGTGGACGTGCGCACAACACAATATAAGCGTAACTGTGTAAGTCAAGAATGAATAGAGAGTAACCACATTAGAGATAAGCTCTCTCTTATACAGAATGTTTCAAAAATACGGAGCATAATTTCAGGTATGTATTTCCCACATGAAGACAATCAAAATAGTTCATTATAACATCCGGAAATGCTTCATTTCCGAGTTATGGCCTTTACAACATTGAAAGTCCCACCTGTAGACAATCAAAATAGTTCATGTCCGGAAATGCTTCATTTCCGAGTTATGGCCTTCACAACATTGGAATTCACTGGAACGTTTTTCTTTCCGCAGGTCTTTGCCGTCAAAGGAGACATTAGGAGGGCGCTCTGATAGTTCATTCTGAGGAAGGTTACATTCAGTGTTCTTTAGGCGTTAAGACTGTGCGACATGTATTCAAGTCAAGAGCTGGTAGAGATACACTTCATGTACGGTAAGGCGGACGGCAATGCTGTGCTGGCTCGTCGTTTGTACCAGGAGAGGTACCCACAGCGACAATGTCCAGATCGGAAGACATATGTACGTCTCCATTCCCGTCTGTGCGAGTATGGAACATTTGCCTCTCCTGGTTTGGGAAGGGGACGACCAAGATCTACAACTCCAGAAGTGCAGGAGGAGATTCTGGAGGCTGCGGACAGGACTCTTTCTATCAGTACACGACGGTTAGCGTTGCAAGTCAATGTTCCTCATACGACTGTCTGGAGACTGTTGAACGAGTATCAATTGCAACGTTTACAGGCCCTGTCACCAGCAGATTACCCTGCACGAGTTAGGTTCTGTCAGTGGTTCTTGCAGCAGTGTGGTGTAAATCCGAACTTTTCTGCCGTCGTATTATTTACAGATGAAGCACAGTTCACAAGAGATGGCATAACAAATTTCCACAATCAGCATGTATGGTCGCATGAAAACCCACGTGCAACTGTTGTATCTCATCACCAGGTGCGGTTCTCCCTCAACATGTGGGCCGGTATCATTGGTGGTCGATTAGTTGGACCCCATGTACTTGTAAACAGACTTACGGGGCAGGCGTACACACACTTCCTGGAAAACACCATACCTGACGTTTTCGAAGACACTCCACTGATCAATCATCAACACATTCACTTCTTGCATGATGGCGCTCCTGCACACTTCAGTCTTACGGCTCGCCGGTACTTGAATCGAAGGTTTCCTGATCGATGAATAGGTAGAGGTGGCCCAATTGCTTGGCCTCCACGCTCACCTGATCTGAACCCTCTCGATTTCTACTTCTGGGGTCATTTAAAATCATTGGTTTATTCGTCTCCGGTGCCGAATTTGGAATCCCTTCGGAATCGAATTGTGGCAAGTTGTGAGGACATACGCAATACTCCTGGAGTTTGGGATCGTGTTCGCAGGTCAATGAGACATCGACGTGAGGTCTGTATTCAAGCAGGAGGTGGATATTTTGAACACCTTCTGTAATGACAACAACCTGCGGAAAGAAAAACGTTCCAGTGAATTTCAATGTCGTGAAGGCCATAACTCGGAAATGAAGCATTTCCGGACACATGTTATAATGAATTAATTTGATTGTCTACATGTGGGAAATACATACCTGAAATTATCCCCGTATTTTTGAAACACCCTGTATACTTCCACTGAGTTACGCCAACCTTTGTGCCATAAAATGTAACAGTATCTTTGATTGGTCCCTTGATAACATCACTTCACATGCTCTGAAAATAAATTGTGCCAAGCTTTGCTGGCCTCGCGTCCCTATGACGCGTTTGGGAAAACCCAAAGTTTCCCTCTCACTTTAACTTTCTGCTTGCTTTGTCTATTTCCACAATTCCCTGTGTTTCCTGAGGGACAAGTCACTATTCCTTTTCACTTATTTCTATATCAGTCCTTTTCTATTTTACATCATTTAGCCTAAGCCTGTGCTCATTAGCAAGTGACGGTTGGTGGACTATTACATGGAATTAAGCTAGCTCGCCGTGCTTTAATTACCTAAGCTACAACTCGCTTTTTTATTTTAATATACACTTATAATATTATGTTCAATTTCCCTTTTATCTGCATTGTGAGCATATGGTTGTGCTCTGCCATAGAAATAGGCACATGACCATTATAGAGATCTATTATAGATTTTCTATGAACCTCTGTAGAAACAGAAAAATACCGATATGTTACATTGACGTGACTTTCTCTACGTAGTCTTCACCATCTATTCTTAAAAAGTTATATTTCCATCTACGACATGTAAATTGAGATAAATCATACATGGGAATAAAAGAATAGAAATATGCTTAAATGATAATAAAAAATTTGAAGAGTCGGTCGCTATTGTGATACCTTCCCACATCTTTCACATTATCTTCTCTTTGCTTGTCCAGAAGAAAGAAAAATCGAATGTATTCCATTCACAGACTTTCTCTACATCACAGTATAAACTTATTGTTAAAAATCCTTCTTCTATTTACTTCATGATAATGCAGATACATATTAACAGAAATATTTTATTGTAAGGAGAAGAGGAATAATCGGATATGCTAGGCTAAAACGATAGTCAAATCTTTTAAAAGCTGTTTGCCTCGTGGATGAAATCCGTTGCTTTGCATTGCCAGGAGTAAAAGTTAAAATATTTTAAAACTGAAACCAATGCCCCAATAATGGCCAACTCTACGAAAAAAATGATAGGACAAATTGTGTGTTTCAGCGACATCTAGATATTTTGTGTGGTAATGTTTCTTACGGTTTACTAGTTATGCAAAATTCAGCAAAATTCATCCAAGTCTTCAGAGGCTATTCCCAGAAAATTTAAGTTATAACCTTTATTTGTCATGTAAATATCTTTAATATATGGTATTTTAATCCAAATCGTAACAGCCATTTTTGAGAGAATCAAACTTTTCCAAAATTTTTCCATCTAAAGGGTAATCAAAATCTTGTCGCATCCTTGGAAGATACTAAGATTTATATATCAAGTTCGGTATTTCATCGACTTTTCGTTTTTGAGTTATCGTATACACAGACACACGGACACCCCACAAACACACACACACACATAGTACCTTTTTCTTATTTTTACTTTCTCTATACGTGCTATGTATATAGTGTATAGAGAAGGTATTACACTTCACCAAAAATTCGATACCGGGATTTCACCGGAAATATATGTTTTAGGGTCCCCTGTATCCAAAAAAAGCATTTTCAGAAAAAGGTCCGTGTGTGTGTGTGTCCGTGTGTCTGTGAACACGGTAACTCAAAAACGAAAAGTCGGTAAAATACCAAACTTGGTATTTAAGTTTAGTATCCTCCAGGGATGCGACACGAAGATCTTGAGAAAAATCCCCCCCACTCCAAACTACCCTTTACATGGAACTTTTTTCGAAAATGTTGATTTTCTAAAAAATGGTTCTAACGATTTTGATTAAAACATCGTATATTAAATATGTTTAGCTGACAAATAAAATGCATGTTTTGAATTTTCTGGGAATAGCCTCTGAAGACTACTTTATTCTGGGTCAATTTTACGGAATTTTCCATAACTGCTAAACCGTAAGAGATGGACAAAAACTTACCACACATCAAATGTAGAGCACTTTAAAACACACAGTTCATGTAATATACATTTTTTCGTGGAATTGATTGTTTTTGCGATATTCTTTGTTTTTGGTATCAGCTATAAAAAACTTAACTTTTCTCAGACAGGACTTTATGAACTCGTGTCCATACATACAAAGGAACTTCAGTCACAAAGCAACCATCTTTTTACTATCACTTTAACCTATGGTACCCCCTTATTTCGCTTCTACTAACAAGGAAGCAAGTAATAAGACTATTTATGCTAATTTTTGCTCCATTAGATGAAGTAAATAGAATAATTTGTTGCAGTGATATAGAGAAAGTCATGTGAATGGAACACATCAGATTTTTTCTTGATACAGGGGACCCTGATACGTCTATTTCCGGTGAAATCTTTGTATTAAATTTTTGGGTGGAATGTAATACCTTCTCTATACACTATGTACATATTGCGTGTAGAGAAAATAAAAACGAAAACGAATTTACATTTGAGAAAAGTGTAAGTATTTTAAAATTGATACCAATAACAGGGAATATCTCGAAAATGATTAGCTCCACAAAAATAATGTGTTGTAATGGGAACAACATTTTTGCAGTATGTTTTTGTTAATCTCTTAGGGTTTACCAGTATGCAAAAGTCATTCAGGTTGAAAAGGAATTCAGAAGCTTTTCTCAGAAAATGTAAGATATGCATTTTATTTACAATGGCTTAAACGTGTGAGCTTTTAATTAAAATCCATATGCCATTTTTAAGAAAATCAAAATTTTAAAAATCTTTTCTATGTAAAAAGGTAATTGAATTGGCAGGATTTTGTTGAAAGAATTCGTGTCTCCTCCATCTTGAATTTAAATATTAAATTTGATAATTGAACATGACTGGTTTTTATTGACACATAAATGAAATTTTCTTAAAAAGTTTGTTGTTATTTATTCAGAGAATCTCAAAAAGCATACTTCCGGTGAATTCGGAATCGCCTTCGAATTTCTCTTATATTTTAAATCAATCAGAGACAGTAAAAGGCATCTGTACTGTCTTTTTGTATTTTCCTATTACATTAATATATGTGAAGAGCTAATTAGAATCAATTTAAATTTTGTTTTAGTAAGACCAAAATAAATTTCATTTTTTGTAATATCGAATTTCAGATTAGAAATCGTGAATTGTAACAGTAAATGTTATATTTTTCTAGTGGTATAATTCTTCTCTGTTAGCGGTTTTATTTGCATGCAAATATGTCGGCTATGAAAACTGTTTAAAGGGACAAGGTACTCTGTAACGATCAAAAATCGAGTTTTTTTGTGTTAAGCACTAATAGAATCTCAATTATTTACAGTTTCAGAAAATATATACTTTTTGGGGGTTAAGAGAATTTTAAAGAATTTAAATAGAATTTAAGTGCTAGCCTGCTGTTGTGCAATGATCCTTTGTAGAATATTTGTAATGTTAAATATAGTTTTCTCAAAACAACATTTCTGAATACTTATATACCTTTTTCTCAGAAAGTATAAGAGATAGAGAGCTTAAATTTTCTGTACATGTATACTTCACATAGTTGAACGTTTTGAACCTCAATGACAATTTTATATATACACATATATATTAAAATCAATAACTTTGCAAATGTTCCACATTTTAACTTTTTTGACCTTGCAAATAATTGTCTTTTCAATTTCTAGTGAAATATGTACAGCTGTAACTGGGTAACATACTTATTATGTATTGAATACCCATAATATAAAGGGCATTTATTTCACAATTTTAGGGGTGAATAAAATATATAACACGGCACACGTTTAAAAACTAACTTATTTTCCTCAGAATAATACAAAAGTGTCTTTAAGTATTTTAGTTTTTCCCCTCTTTCTTTCCTTCTTTCCTTCCTTGCTTCTTTTTCATTTTTAGTTTTTTTTTTATGAAAATACTATACCAAAATTAAATGTCACTTGATTTACTGTATTTTATTTTCCTACAACTTACTTATAGGAAGAGGAAGTATTGCTTTTTCACTGATTTCAGATTTCACTGCAAAAAACCTTCTCTAGGGAAACGTTTGTACGTGTGAACCTGTGTGTGCGCGTTTGTGTGAATTTGTAGTGTTCAGTTCATTATATTTTCGAGATACTACACGAAACATTTCCAGGAAAATTCTCGCGAACTACTCTTTACATAAAATATTTTTCCAAATTTCAATATTCTCAAAAATTTTTCCATTAATATAGAAATATTAAAGATATTTATATGAGAAAGAAAATGTATTACTTAAACGTTATGGAAATATCCAAGGAAGGGATTTTATATAATTTTGTATGCTTGGTAAAAGTTAAGCAAAAGCCGAAAATGGAAAATCTCTTTAAAATACACAATTTATTCCAAATATTTTTGTACCATAAACCAATTCCGAGATTAATGCTTAAAATTGTTCAATGCATATGTCATTCTTTTAAATTCCCTTCGATGCTCGGTTGTTTCCCGTGATTGCATGTAAAGAGTATGGAATTTTAAGGGTGTGTATTTGTTAAATATTTGATATTCGCTATTATTACTTTCTCCGTACGCACTATGTATATAATGTATAGAGAAGGTATTGCACTCCACCAAAAAATTCGATACCGAGATTTCACCGGAAATATATGTTTTAGAGTCCCCTTTATCCAAAAAAAGCATTTTCACAAAAAGGTCCGTGTGTGTGTGTGTGTGTGTGTGTGTGTGTGTGTGTGTATGTGTGTCCGTGTGTCCATGTGCCCGTGTGTCTGTGAACACGATAACTCAAAAACGAAAAGTCGGTAAAATACCAAACTTGGTATTTAAGTTTAGTATCTTCCAGGGATGCGACACGAAGATTTTGAGAAAACTCCCCCACCCCCAACTACCCTTTACATGGAACTTTTTTCGAAAATTTTGATTTTCTCAAAAATGGCTCAAACGATTTTGATTAAAATTTCGTATATTAAACATATTTACCTGGCTAATAAAATGTATATCTTGAATTTTCTGGGAATAGCCTCTGAAGAGTAGTTTATTCAGAATGAATTTTACTAAATTTTGAATAACTGCTAAACCGTAAGAGATGGACAAAAACTTACTACACAAAAAATGTAGAGCACATTAAAACACACAATTTATGTTATATACATTTTTTTCGTGGAGTGCGTCGTTTTTGTGACATTCCTTATTTTTGGTTTCTGCTATGAAAAACGTATACTTTTCTCATACAGGAACTTGTCAACTCCTATCCATATAGACAAAGGAACTTCAACCAGCTTTTGAGTATCACTTTAACCTACGGTTGTCCCTTATTTCGCTTCTACTTACAAGGAAGCGAGTAATTAGACTATTTCTGCTATTTTTTTCTGATTAGCATAAAGTAAATAAAAGTATAAGATTTTTAAGAATTATTTGTTTCCGGGATATGGAGAAAGTCATGTGAATGGTACACATCAAATTTTCTTTTTGTATATAATGGAATGTGTAATGGAGCTATTTATGCAAATCTTCATCTCAATTAACATGAAGTAGATGGAAAAATAAGCGTTGTATGAATAGTTTGTAAGTATATATACTGATAAACGAAAGAGGGAATTAAAGTAATGTGAAGTAATAATTCTCATCTTTCATTTTTACTTTCTCTACACGTACTATGTACATAGTGTATACAGAAGGTATTGCATTCCACCCGAGATTCGATACTGAGATTTCACCGCAAGTACGCGTTTTAGGGTCCCTTGTATAAAAACAGTTTTAGAAAAAGGTCCATGTGTCCGTGTGTCTCCATAACTCAAAAACGAAAAGTCGGTAAATACTAAACTTAATATTCAAGTTTAGTATCTTCCAGGGATGCGACACGAAGATTTTGCGTAAAATCCTCCGACCCCAAACTATCCTTAAATGGAAAAAATTTCGAACATTTTTATTTTCTCAAAATGGATGTAACGAGTTTGATTAAAATACCGTATATTAAAGATACTCAAATGGAAAATAAAATGTATATTTTGAATTTTCTGGAATAGCCTCTAAAGACCCCTTTATTCTGAATAAATTTTGCAGAACTAGTAAACCGTAAGGGATAGACAAAAACTTTCTA
Organism: Hymenopus coronatus; assembly: GCA_030762935.1. Lineage (NCBI taxonomy): Eukaryota > Metazoa > Arthropoda > Insecta > Mantodea > Hymenopodidae > Hymenopus > Hymenopus coronatus. The sequence goes on from CM060881.1 coordinate 134,087,743, forward strand.
CACAAAATACACCTACAGACCACATTATAACGCACAATTTATGTAATACATGTTTTTTTTTTTTTTTTTTTTTTTTTTTTTTTTTTTTTTTTTTGTGGAACTAACCGTTTCTGAGATATTCCTTGTTATTTGTTTCAGAGTTAAAATACTTAAAAATTTTCTCACACAGAAGGTTGTAAACTCCAGCTTTTAAAAGATTTGACTATCGTTTTAGTCTAGTGCATTCCCTTATTTTACTTCTGCTTACAACGAAACAAGTAATTAAGACAATCTCTGATAATGTTTATCCCGATTATCATAAATTAGATAGAAGAATATGTTTTTTAATAATTTGTTACAGCGATGTGGAGAAAGTCATGTGAATGGAACATATAAGATTTTTTAAATATTATTTAATTTACATAGCCCCAATTAATGTCTATGGCCATTTCGTGGGTTTTGTTTTAGAAGCAATTCGTTGTATGTAGGATCTTTAACGTTGGGTTTTTCATCAATTTTCTTTTCTTCAAACATACACACATTTACTCTTATACTACCATACTCTATTGAGGGGCTGAGGGAGGGATAGGGAATAATTCTGCTCAAAGAAAAATGCTCCTCTCCAAACGAGAACCGAATCCAGGACTTCCGGGTGAAATTCAGCTCGCTGGCCACACGACTACGGAGTCTGTCTGTTTCATATTGTTTTCAGACTAACGACCTGAAGAGACGTATTGTTGTCTGATATACACTTAAGTTTTCGAAAGTTTGTGGTGTATTATATAGAAATAGACATTTATTTATGGATTATCTTTAGCTACTGTGGTTCTGCGTCCCATTCTATGTTAATGAAAAGGATAAAGAGAATAAACAAAGACGTCATTTACCTTGTTTCCAAAACAGAATTTCGAACATTACTACTTGTTTTATTGTTTTCAGTAAACTCAAGATGATATTCTGCTCAAAAATGTACAAATATACACTAATAGTATATTGTGTACTAAGAAATGTATCTTACACTTATTAGGTCGAGAATGCATATTGGGAATACGAGGTTCGCAGGGCCGACCGTGAAAAATAGCTTAATTTTGCTCAGAGGCCTCTTGATCAGGCTTCAGGTTATTTTTCTTGCATTAAATCTTCGCTTCCGAAGTAAACCATGCTAAGGATTTTTACGCCAGAAGAAAAACTATCACCCTTCGCCGGGCTTGAACCTGCGACCTCGAGGTTATTATGGTGGAGGACCTCGGAGGACGACAAGGTGTGTTATGTGATGAATAAGTTCATTTTTATCTTTTACTTCTTTATAAATATCTCAGCTTCACAGGTTCCAGTCCAGTAGAACTGACTCTCCACTTCAGGAACGTTGGTTACGAGTATATGAGCTCGCACTACATCAAGGGAGCAACAGTGCACATGGCTATAGTACCCAAAGGAACATTGCCATATTCAATATACGTGACATGTATAATTTGCACGTTAAAATGGCGGAGCCGAAATCTATTATCGCCTTGTGCCCAAGCTGGCGGCGAAATTTCCCCGGGGTGTAACTGCCGTCCCTCCAGCAGAGTATGTCTGTATTTCCAAGAGCTTGGTAATTGTAGAATTGCCTAGTAGGCTCACCTTCAAGTAAACACTTAAATACCCTGTGGAATGCGACATGAGCGTAAATTAGGCGAAAACAAATTTCATTAAGCGCAGCATTTATTATAACATGAAAAAAAAAAAAAAAGATCCCATCTCTATTCTTTTTACTAGCTGAGAAAAAAATATGAAACAACTGAGACAAAATCTTCCGTTTACGGAACGCCCATGCAATGTAATAAAATTACAATTAAATAATTTGACAATACCTTATTGTAATGCCTTTTAATGTACAATATTTTTCGTTTTTCCTTCCGGAGATAAACAAATAGCGCCGATGGTTTGCCGATTCTCGAGCACACAACGTACAACTACCCATACGAAAAACACGGCAGTGCAAGGTTTATTGCACACACTTCTAACGACTGACCTTGGGATTAACTGTCATTGCGAATGCAAGGCGTACCGGAAACTGAGCACGTTTAAATTCCAAAGAAAAGTCGATTAGCATTAGTGGTATTTTTGGAATAAGCACAACCTGGCCTTTGAACTGCCCTATGATTATAGTAGCTTAAATCATTTTTTAACAGCGTTCCGTTGCCAATTTCGGCTGATTCAGATTGCATAGCATGACTATCACCGAGTCAACCTTGAGCTGTAAGTTGTGTGTCGGTAATTCTGGCAAAAACAATGAATTTAGGAATTCAATTGGATATTTGACGACTTCGTTTGGATCGGTAATGGAATCGATCGACTTAAATGAATACATTTGTCCATCAATTTTATTCTGAATTTTTATATTCAAATCATCTACATTCTTATTAGTTGCTGCCAGAATGGCTCGTTCGCTCAACCCAGCATGATTTTTGTAATTTGCACCAATATTAGGGGACACTTTCGATATTAATTCTTCCCTTGACGTTGTGAAGTGTCAAAAATTTGATGGAAACGAAATGAGACCAGTAGAAGTGTCAACAGAAAATTTCCCATTGCTAATGTCTAATAATGCCTTGCATCTGAAAAACGCAATGATCTAAGCAATGTAGCATATATTGTTGGTATTGTGAAAAGACATTGAAACAACATTTTATTTAAAGATCAGTGAAATGTGGGAAAATGTGATAGTGGTTATACCTTTCTTGAATTATGATGCATTTTCGCTTAACAGACTAAAGAAAAAAACATATCTGATGTGTTACACTCACATGACTTTCTCTGGCTCTTCTACAAACTTCTTACATAAGATTATTCTTCTTTCTGCACCTTGCTAATTGAGATAATCATTAGCAGAATGTTCTTATTACTTAGTTCCATATAAGCAGAAAGAAAATAAGGAAATACACTAGGCTAAACCAATAGTCAAATGTTTTAAAAGCTGTCGTTGTTCGACTGTCATTGCAAATCGCTTCTTTGCTTGGCCAGGAGTAGAACAAAAGAAAAACGGACACTTCCTGTCTGAGAAAAGTGTAAGTACTCACAATTGAAACTAAAAAACGGTTACCTCCACAACAAAAATGTAAAGGACAAAAATTGTGTGTTTTGATCAGATCAACATTTTCTGTGTAGTAAATTTTTGTATATCTCTTACCGTTTAGCAGTTAAGCAAAATTCATCCAGAATAAAGAGCTCTTCAGGGCCTATTCTCAGAAAATTCATGATACACATTTTATTTGGTATGTAAATAAATATCTTCAATATACGGGATTTTAATCAAGATCGTTAAAGCCACTTTTTAGAAAATCAAAATTTTCGAAGATTTTTCCATGTAAAGGCTAGTTGGAGGAGAGGGGCTTTTCTTGAAAATCTTCGTGTCGCATCCTTGGAAGATAAGGAACCGAAATACCAAGTTTAGTACTTAACGGTATTTTCGTTTTTGAGCTATGCTGTCCACAGACACACACACAAGCACTTTTTTTTTTTGATTCAGGAAAGGATGAGTGAGTAATCTTTATTTGGAGCTCATCGCTCTCTGGGAAACATTCTTTGATAATCATATCTTGTTTTTACGTTCTCTATACGTACTAGAGAAGGTATTGTATTGCACCCAAAAATCGATACCCAGATTTCACCGGAAATATACCTATGTTTTGAGACCTCCTAAATCCAAAAAACAAAGAATTTTTAGAAAAATGTCCGTGTGTGTCTGTGAGAGCATAGCTCAGAAACTTAATACTTAAGTTCAGTATCTTCCAAGCACGCGACACGAAGATTTTCAAGAAAATCCTCCCACCCCCTACTATCCTTTACTTGCAAACATTTTCGAACATTTTGATTTTCTCAAAAAAGGCTCTTACGATTTTGATTAAAATGTCGTATATTAAAATTATTTAGATGATAAATAAAATGTATATCTTTAATTTTCTGGGAATAGCCTCTGTATTCCGGATGAATTTTGCGAAATTTTGCATAACTCATAAACCGTAAGAGATACACAAAAACTTAGTACACAGAAAATGTAGATCTCGTCAAAACACACAATTCATGTTATATACATGTTTTGTGGATTTGATCGTTTTTTTAGACATTCCTTGTTATTGGTTTCAGCTATAAAATACTTATACTTTTCTCATAAGGGAATTTGCCAACTTCTGTCCATACAAATAAATCCACTTCAATCACATAGCAACCAGGCTTTGACTATCACTTTAGCCTATGGTACTCCCTTATTTCCCTTCTACTTACAAGGAGGCAAGTAATAAGACGATTTCTGCTAACTTTTCCTCAATTAGCATGAAGTAAATATAAGAATAAGCTTTTTAACAATCATTTAAGTAGAGTTGTAGAAAAAATCATGTAAATGGAACACATCAGATTTTTAAGAATTAGTGTACCTGTAATACGTAGAACAATTCATCTTGATACAGTAAAATGTATATTGCGTCAGCTGGCTACTCCTTTGTACATAGTGTATAGAGAACATATTGCACTCCACCCAAAACATCGATACCGAGATTTCACCGGAAATATATGTTTTAGGGTCCCTAATATCCAAAAAAAGCATTTTCACAAAAAGGTCCGTGTTTGTGTGTGTGTGTCCGTGTGTCCGTGTTGCCGTGTGTCTGTGAACACAATAACTCAAAAACGAAAAGTCGGTAAAACACCAAACTTGGTATTTAAGTTTAGTATCTTTCAGGGATGCGACACGAAGATTTTGAGAAAAATCCCCCCACCCCAAAGTACCCTTTACATGGAATTTTTTCAAAAATTTTGATTTTCTCAAAAATGGCTCTAACGATTTTGATTAAAATTTCGTATATTAAAGATATTTACCTGACAAATAAAATGTATATCTTGAATTTCCTGGGAATAGCCTCTGAAGAGTAGTTTATTCTGTATGTATTTTAGTGCTAAACCGTAAGAGATAGACAAACATCTACTACATAAAAAATGTAGAGCACATTAAAACGCATAATTTATGTTATATATATTTTTTTCGTGGAGTGCGTCGTTTTTGAGACATTCCTTATTTTTGGTTTCTGGTATAAAAAACTTATACTTTTCTCATACAGGAACTTGTCAACTCCTATCCATATAAGCAAAGGAACTTCATTGACATAGCAACCAGCTTATGACTATTACTTTAACCTATGGTAGTCCTTTATTTCGCTTCTACTTACAAGGAAGCAAGTAATAAGACTATTTCTGCTAATTTTTTCTGATTAGCATAAAGTAAATAGAAGTATAAGCTTTTTAAGAATAATTTGTTGCAGGGATATAGAGAAAGTCATGTGAATGGTACACATCAGATTTTTGTATTTTTAATTCATTGAATTTTTTAATTCGTCATATCAGACGAATGAAATCTGTGAAATGATGCTCAAATGAGCTCGGATTCCAAAGAGCTTAAAGCTACTCAACTTTTGTCTCCTCCGTACAAGGGAAAAACCCCCCAAAAACCTTATCCGAGTAACTCAACCTAACGGAGATTCGAACTCGGGCTTCTTGAATGTTAGGCAGCACGCTACCCCACCCTTTTATTTTAAGTTTATAAATGGCGTCTCAGGGCAAAAAGAAACGTACATTTCTGACATTAACATGCACTGCTTAGTGAATCAGTGAATTTAGAAATATCCGCAGTATATAAGTTATCTTGTGAAAATTTATACCAGTTATGGCACAAAATAACAGTTCTATTTTTGTCGTGTTTCAGAATTCCAGCTTCCTTAATAATACTAATAATAATAATAATAATAATAATAATAATAATAATAATAATAATAATAATAGTAATAATAATAAATTAATAATAACGGTTTATTATTTTATGTGATTTTTACGGTAAAATCTACCATAGCACACAGTTTTAAATTTTTACAAAAATTTAAGTTCTACATTAAATAAATTACATATGATTCTGTCATATCATATTAATTTCTCGACCAGGTACAATGTACATAGTAGGTAGTGAAGTACTGCTGCATTTCATTTAAAATATTCGATACCGAGATGTAAACGGAAAACCTGATTCCAAAAAGAAAAAAAAAAGGATTTTTAGAAATATCTCTGTCTGTGTGTCTCTGGCCGCATAGCTCAAAAACAAAAAGTCGATTAGTTTCCAAACTTTGTATTTAAATTCAGTGTCTTCCAAGAATGGGACACAAAGATTCTCAGAAAAATCGACCAACCCACCTGGAAGATTTTTTAAATTTTCGATTTTCTCAAAAACGTCTCTTGATTAAAATGGTATCTATTAAGGATTGAAAAGCACATCTTGAATTTTATGGCAATAGCTCTTAAAGTCCTCTTCATTCTGGATGACTTTCTCATAACTGTTAAACCTAATACACAAAAAATATAGATCCCACGTCTCTTGATTAAAATGGTATCTATTAAGGATTGAAAAGCACATCTTGAATTTTATGGCAATAGCTCTTAAAGTCCTCTTCATTCTGGATGACTTTCTCATAACTGTTAAACCTAATACACAAAAAATATAGATCCCACGTCTCTTGATTAAAATGGTATCTATTAAGGATTGAAAAGCACATCTTGAATTTTATGGCAATAGCTCTTAAAGTCCTCTTCATTCTGGATGACTTTCTCATAACTGTTAAACCTAATACACAAAAAATATAGATCCCGTTAAAACACACAACTTATACCATGTACACCCATCACAAAAAATAATCATGTTTGAAACGCCAAATTCGTCTAAGTCCTACACGGCACAGCGCCTTGTGCACACCATCCACGATATAATTGTGTAGCAGCACCAACAAATTGTTACAAGTTCCAAATTTTAATATTACTAACTCATATGATCAATAATCGTCATCAAATACATAACTTAACCTTCTTCAGCAACAAACCATCAATATTGACATAAAACATGATACAGTTTGTATTGTACGGCATTACTAAACCTGCCAACTTCCGCGTGTGATCACTGTAGCGCTGTGACGAAACTTAGGTTACTCCTGTCTTGAGGGTCACAGGTTCGCTTCTCGAGTGTAGTAAACATTTTTTTCCCTTCTTTTAATGTTGATTTAACACATAGCGGCTATTTGTTTTAGACATACTTGTTTTATACACAACATTCGGTACAGTTAATAATATGATAGTGGTATGATGCTTCTTTAAGCATTTATTCCACCGAACAGCAATATGATGCACACGAAAGCATGTAGTGCACAAAATGGTACGCAAACGCATCAGGCACAAACAGTTCTCGCTTTATGAAAAAAATCTGACGTGTTCCATTCACACGACTTTCTCTATATGTCTACAACAAACTATTATTAAAAAGCTTATATTTCTATTTACTTCATGCTAATCGAGAAAAACAAATAGCAGAAATAGACTTATAACTTGCTTCCTTGTAAATAAAAGTAAAGTAAGAGAGTACCATAGGTTAAAGTGATAGTCAAAACCTGGTTGCTATGTGACTGAAGTTCCTTTGTTTGTATGTATGGATAGGAGTTGACCAAATCCTGAGGGAGAAAAGTTTTTAAAGCTGAAACCAAAAACAAGAAATATCTAAAACACGATCAACTCCATGAAAAAAATGCATATAACACAAATTGTGTGTTTTAAAGTGCTCTACATTTTTGTGTGGTAGGTTTTATCCCACCTGTTACGGTTTGGCAGTTATGCAAAATTCCGTAAAATTCGTCCAGAATAAAGTAGTCTTCAGAGGCTATTCCCAGATAATTCAAGATATACATTTTATTTGTCAGGTAAATATCCTTAACATATGATATTTTAATCAAAATCGTTGGAGCCATTTTTTAGAAAATCAAAATTTTAGAAAAAAGTTCCATGTAAAGAGTAATTTGGGGTGGGGGATTTTTCTCAAAATCTTCGTGTCGTATCGCTGGAAGATACCAAATTTAAATACCAAGTTTGGTATCTTACCGACTTTTCGTTTTTGAGTTATCGTGTTCACAGATACACGGACGCACACACACACACACTGTCTTTTTGTGAAAATGCTTTTTTTTGATACCGGGGACCCTAAAACATATATTTCCGGTTAAATTTCTGTATCTAATTTTTGGGTGGAGTGCAATACCGTCTCTATACACTATGTACATAGTATGTGTAGAGAAAGTAAAAAACAAACAAAACAATGGAATATGGATGGTATGAAAAATACGAAAAGTATTGTTAAGAAAATCCATGTTTTGAAATATTTTTAGGAATGTAATTTTGGGCAAATTTGATTTTTTGGGAAAGTATATATATATATGTATATATACTCACACACTCTACACACCCTCCACAAACCTATCCAACTGGAATGACAAGGTTACATTTTCTTCCACACGTTAGGGAAAGTTGATTGTCTATCGTCCCAAGGGGTTCCCAAACGATGCAACATGGTCACGTATCTGCATCGTATCGGGGCTGGATATCAAGGGACGGTCTAGGTGTGCTGTGGTAGCTTGACGATACACTGAACGGTGTGCAAAACATGGTAATACTCGATATCTTGATTCTCATAGGAATGAGATATCCGGATAGAATTGTTGAATTTGTATAGGATAATGAATCTGTCTACACATCTAAAAAGGTTAAAATTGGTTTTCAGAGAGGCAGGATTACAGAGTGGTAGAATATGACAATGTGTGGGTTGAGGTAAAAGGGAGCTGCGCCTCAGTTTACCTGTATATAGGTAAAGGAATAAGATGGCTTCTAGGCACAAATTCAAGAATCCTAGGATCTTGTAGCCTCTCGTTCACATTACTGCCGGTATTTAATTTTGCCTATGCCCCGAAGATTGAGGACATTTATACGGTCTGAAGGTTCATACACCCGACATTGTGTTTATTTTTGCGTTTTTTAGAAGATAATAGTTTATTTATACATTTTTTACGGTTATTTAACACGAGTGTTTGTAGAATTATGTTTTTTTGTGCATAACTTAAAATACCAATGTTATCTTAATACAATATTATGTTCTACATATCCAGTCACAAAATTAACAAACATGTATATAAAAAAAAACAAAAAAAAAAACACAAGCAGTGCAAGATTCGTATCTAGGAACTTAACCTCTCTTTTGTAAACTGTTTTCAGTACTACCAAGTTAAAATTATGCTGTCAGTCATAGACCATTGAACAGTTTTTTCGTGTGCTTTGTGAATACAGCTTTTGCGAAGATACACGAAGCGCTTCGATTGACACATGGAATCTGAGAATGACTCATGTTTTGTATCCACGGATGTAAATTTTTTGTAACAACTTTCGTCATTCGCTATTTGTTTTAAAATACTTATACTGTTCTCAAATAGGACGTCGTTATGGTCTTTTCTTTCTGCTGGTCAAGAAAAGAGGGCGGCTTTTCAAAATAGTCATTAGCTACACTCAAACCCTCATCAACACACAGAACGTACACCACAAAGACCATTAGTCACTGACGGCAAGTAAAACGCGGTCTCTTGATTGGCCTGCATATGCCAGCAGGTTGAACATGGTTGGAGGGGGGGTGCCTCGTTGTCTATTAGGTCACAGTGTAAACACTGTAACAGTTCAACCTCCAAGCGAGGTGGAATCGCATTACTTGTGAAACTATTGGCTAGGTCGTGGGTTCGATTCCCATGGTCGGCCTACCTGGCACATTTTTTTTCGGCAGTTTCCCTTGCTCGCCAGGCGAATGCTGGGAAGATTCATTACATCTCCAACAGTTTGCCGTCCGACATTTCCTGTTCTAAACATTTCCTTGTCCTCTGTTTTAGTGTTGAAGGACCTGGCGACGGTTTGCCAGGACGCGATGCGGTTGGATGGTGACTTGCACGCTGTGGAAATGGAAATGGCGTGTTATTTATGGACGCTCTTTAACTGCTGTGGTACTCAGCATCCCATTCTATACTGGGCGTGAAAGACCGCCGCTTAATTTTGCCTCAGGAAGCTTATTTCTGGCGTCGTCGCGGTGTCACTAGATCGAGACCTACCTACAAACTTTCGGGCGAGAGATCCTTCGCGAATCCCCGGAAGCTTGGGGCTGGCTTGGGCCCGGGCAGCATCGGAGGCGTTCAATCTGGAACCGTTAGGGATCTATCCAAGCTTGCGCCCTCTCATAAAGGATCTGGTCCCCTCAATCTTCTCTTTCTGGGGTCACGGGAGTCGCAAATGGCCCCATAGGTCTCGTGCGGTGCTCTGCCTCAGTGACAGGGCTCCTTCCATAAGTAATCCTAATCCTTATAGTTCAACCTAGTTTCCCCTCGCCCTGCTTTTAATCTTGGAAATTTCTTAACCTATTAACAACCCTTGTTAAGCATAATCTACACATCTATACATTCTGTCAAGAAAGTACCGGGAATTGATCATTTAAAAATCCTGTTTAAAAGGGGATTCGAAATTAGTGTTGTCGCTAGTTGGTATAACTTTCCTCTATACTCACGCGGAGCTTTATCGTCATCTGTCATCTAGTTTGTTTATATTACGCCATTTTGTTAGTTCATCTCAAAGGTGATTTGCGATTTTACGATGGATACAAATATTGAACAAAGAATCTGTCTCAAATGTTGCATTGCAAATGGTATTTCGTGTGCCGAATCGCTGAAAATGTTACAGAGGGCTTACGGTGAATCGACTTTATCAAAAATACGTGCATATGAGTGGAACAGTGCATTCAAAAGTGGTCGAGATGTGGTGGAAGATTTGCCTCGCTGTGATCGGCCATAAACGCTGAACATCGCTAAAGTGAAGAAAATGGTGTCTGAAAATCGTCATTTATGTCTGAGAGAGATTGATGCTGAATTTTCTGTGTCTCACTAACCGATTCGTACCATTTTAAACGATTGACACGCGTTGCAGCTCGGTTAGTTCCGAAAGACTTGAATTTTCTACAAAAACTCAATCGCGTGAGGATTGCTGAAGACATGCTAGAATGAGCCAGTTCCGACCCCACATTCATGAAGCGCATTGTAACTGGTGATGAGACTGGATTTACGAGTTTGACACTCAAACCAGTCAACAAGCTTCCGAATGGCGCCTTCCAACTGAACCGAAACCTAAAAGGGCACGTCAAACTCGATGAAAACTGAGGTTCATGTTGACAGTTTTCTTCGATTATCGCGGTGTCGTGCACTCAAGAGTTCTTGCCAGAAGGTCAGATGGTAAATAAAGACTATTATCTGAGCGTTATGCGGCGTTTGAGAGAACAAATACGGCGAAAAAGACCAAATTTGTGGAACACATCACCTCATGGATTCTGCACCACGATAACGCACCAGCTCACAAGGCTATTATTGTGAACGAATTTCTGGCCAAAAACTCAACAAATTTCATCGAACAACCACTGTATTCGCCTGATCTGGCTCCTGCTGATATCTTTCTCTTTCCAAAACTCAAATTACCACTTGAGGCGCCCGTTTTCAGTCGATGGAAGACATAAAAGAAAATGCGCGGCGACAATTGACATCGATTCTTAAAAGTGCCTATAAAAATGTTTTGATGATTGGATTATTCGTTGGTATAAATGTATACTTTCAGAAGGGGCCTACTTTGAAGGCGATAAAGTAAAATTGGATGAATAATTAATTTTTTGTTTATTATTAGCAAATTCCTAGAACTTTCTTGACACAGTATATAGCTTCAAACATGTACTAGAGAATTAGGTGGCAGAATCCCAGGCTTATAAATATTGTATATTTACTTCTTTGTCTTGTTATTGCTGGCTTTTCCTTCCTGCTCTGTGAAACAGATAAGTGCAACTGTTAACTTTTACCACTGGGCTAATCATACCGTTCTGGAAAATAAACAGTAATAAATTCACATAATACATAATAATACATCCCAATTGTATGCCATAGTATAATTCCTTATATGAAATAAAACAATACAAAACATTCTGTCATGAAATTGAAATGCAAAAATTCAAGGTAAATTCTTTTATATAAATGGTATGTGTTATGCTTGAGAAGCGTATAATTGGGCACCTATATTGTGAAATAGAAATATCTACCCGTGAAAAGTAATCAAGATCATCGCAAACAGCATATTTTGTTAAAAAGAGAGAGAGGAAGTCTTATACTTAGAGGGATAATTTCTTACGTATTACTCATTTTGCAGCTTCACCTGTTGCTGAAACTTGCTCCTTGGGTGGCAGGAAGTCTCTGGCATTATCCGTATAATAACAGTACTCTGTGAAGAATGCAAGGAAATCCTTCTGTTCTTCAGTGAGAGGCGTCTCAGGCTTTGGTGGCTTCTTGCGACGAGGTGGAAGGGCAGATCTAGGTTTGCCACGCTTGCCAACTATGACGAACGGTGGTTCCATAGCTCTCTTCAGCCTCTTTTTCAGCTGCTCCATTTGTTTTAATTTCGCTTCTGCCTCCTCAGCCTCTCTCATGACTCTAGCTTCCTCCTCGTAGGCCTCTCTTTCAACTTTCTTCACAATATTGTAAGGCAAATGGTCCAATCTCAGCATGAGGGATTCTAGTTCAGCTTCTATTGCCTTCGTCATTTCAAACACTCCCATGTTGGCATCATTGGGTGCGATACAAGCTTCATAGACGTCTTCTACATACACGTATAAGCTGATAGAGCTTTTATCCACGATGAGTTCCTTGAACTGTCCATACAGAAAATCCTTAGCCATAGTTTCTAGCTTCTGTGCACGATCTTCCTCCCAGTCAATGGCCGCTTCTAGGTCGGATATCTTCTGTCGCACGAAGTCTGCTTCAGCTTCAAATTGCTTCCGAGTTCTCTCCAGTCCCAGTCTCATGCTCATGATTGGGCCTGCAACTTCTTCGGAGTGCAGAAGAGCCGCCATATTCTTCTCTTCCATTTCTAGAAACACCGCTTTGAGATCTGCTGGTGTTTTAAAGTATAGGTCAGGAGGTGGCGCCTTCTTAATATCATCTTGAAATGATTCGATTAATACGTCTAGTGAATCAACAGATTCCCTAGAAGAAGAACGTTCTTTAGAAGATTCTTCCTTTGGTTCTTCAACCTCAGCTTCTTTAGGCAGACTATGTTTCTTACGCCAGTACACTGGGCTCATTAAATACAAAAACTCCTGAAAGTTCTTATAGTTATTCCACTTTTCTTCAAGAATGTAGACTTGGGTCTTGGCAAATCCATACTGTTTTTCGAGTTCTCTAAATTCCTCCATTTTTTTGTCTTTTAGTTTCGCTTGATTCTGAGCCTTAGTCAGTACCCCCATTGACTCTTCGTGATCTCTCTTTATAAATACATCAAAGGCATCACTACAGTCTTTGAATTTGCTTTTTATTTTGTCCAATTCCTCCTGCTCTGTATGAAATTTCTCATCTATCAGCAATATTTCATCTTCAAGGAAACCCACTTGCAACCTGGTCTTCAAAACTTCCCTAACATCTCCGACATACTGTCGCTTGTCAAATCTTGTTTTTTGTGGGGTTGTATCGATGATGGTGTAGAACTCTGTATCCATATCCAAGATATCAGGAGTGCTAGATGGAGGTTCTTTCTCTTCTGGAGGAATATAAAGTCGCCTAAGCAGGTCCTGTGTTAAACGGGAACGTTGTGTGGGCCTTTCATAGTACTTACATGCTAGCTCTTTCTTCCGTTCCTCTCTTCTCCAAATCTTGTGAAGCTGCTGATTACTGAGGTCGGCAGCTGCGGGAGGCAACCTGAAGTAATCTTTCTCCTTGGTAACATCTCGATAATTATCCTTGGAGAAACCGCTGCCACTTGTGAAGTAATACAAGGAGCGATCGACATAGCGTTGGTTGAAGATACTCTGCAGGAAAGTGAGGGCATTCACTTTAGCGGGTTTGTTTCCGCAAAACGCAGGCTTTCCAGTCGTCTCTTTCGAGGACTTCATGGCTGACTCGTCTCGATTCTAAAAGCAAAATAATTATTATATAATTATATTATCTTCATTATTATTACTATTATTATATTATTATTGCTATTATTATTATTGTTATTATTATTATACTAAAGAGTAAAAGAGTTCCAAAAAATATGACTTTTCTAGAAACTTTTGTTTTGAAAAAATAATAAGAAGCTTTTAGCACTGCCTCCATGGCCGAGTGATCAGCGAGCTGACTTCTCACCCGGGTTCGATTCCCATGCCGGAGAATTTTTCTTTAACCAGAATTATTCCCTATCCCCACAGAGTCTGGAGGCATGTATGTGAGAGTGAATGTGTGTGTTTGAAGAAAGTAAAACGATTTGAACCCAAGGTAAAGAACCTACAGGCAACGAATTGTTTCTAGTGTAAAGCCCCCCGATATGGCCTTAAATGTTAAAAGGGGAACCTTTTGCTGGAACAGCAGATCACCTCGACATTTTCTCAATACAAGAACTTCTAGACTTGCATGAGTAACTGTGAGACGATGAAATTCGTCATTTCTCAGATTGATTTATTCACTGTAAATGAATTTGTAACTGTCCACGGCTGGCTTTTTGAGGGTGTATATTTATAAATGTGATGTGTTCCATTCGCCTGACTTTCTCTATATATTTTGCCACAAAGTATTATTACAAAATCTTATTCTTCTATATCTACATGCTAAGCAAGACAAGCTCTATCGAAAATAGTGATTACTTATTTTCTTGTAGGTACAAGAGCGATAAAGAGTGACTTACTAAGCGATAGTCAAATGTTTTAAAATGGTCGCTAAGTGATAACATTGAAATTCCGTACTCTTTGTATGGTCAGGAGTGTAATAATAATAAAACTCTGACAACCTCCAATTTCAGAATACTAAAAGTATTCGAAGATCTAAACCCATAACAACGAATATCTCAGAACTGATTAACTCCATAAAAATGTAAATGACACAAATTGTGTGCTTTAATTACATCTACATTTTTTGTGAAGCATGTTTTCGGCTGTCTCTTACGGCTTATCAACTATGTAAACGTCATCCCGAATGAGGCGGTACCTGTTCAGAGGCCTATCCTAGAAAATCCAAGATACACATTTTATTTGTCGCGTAAACATGTTTTACATGGTACTTTAATCAAAACCATTAGAAACATTTTTGAGAAAGTTTTCGAAAACTTTTCCATTAAAGGTGCACTTTGGCTTGAGAGGATTTTCTTGAAATACTTCCTGTGGCTGAAGAGCTGAATATAATAAGTTTGGATTTTGACTTAATTTTTGCTTTTGAGTCATGTTGTACACACCCACACGCTCACACACACTGCACATAGATAATGGAGAAAGTGTTGTATTCCACCCAGAAATTCGATATCGAGATTTCAGTAAATATATGTTCTGCAGACTCCTGAGTCCAAAATTAAAAATCATTTTTAGAAAAATGATTGTGTGTCAATGTCCATGTGTGCCTGTGGACAGAGCATAGCTCAAAAACAAAAAGTCGGTTAAATATCAAACTTGGTATTTAAGTTCAGTATTTTCCTGAGATATGTGATACGAAATTTTTCAAGAAAATCTCCCCACAGCCACTACCCTTTACATGGAATATTTTTCGAAAATTTTGAAATTTTAAAAAATGGCCTCAATGATTTATATTAAAATACCCTTTGTTAAAGCTATTTACATCACACATCAAGTGTATATTTTGAACTTTCTGGGAATAGCCTCTGAAGAGCTCTTTATTCTGGTTGAATTTTGCAGAATTTTGCATAACGGTTAAACCGTAAAACATAGAAAAACTTTTGCTCCACAAAAAATGTAGATCTCGTTAAAACGCAAAATTTATGTCATATGCGTTTTTATTGTAGAATTAATTACATTAGAGATACTCATTGTTATTGGTTTCAGTTTTAAACTAAGTAACTTTTCTCAAACGGAACCATGCAAAGCAAACTGAATCTCAATTGTTTCACACAGCGACCAGTTTTTAAAATATTTGACTATCTTTTTATCCTATTACATTCCCTTATTTCCCTTCTACTTATAAAGAGGTAAGTAATAAGACTAATTCTGCTAATTTTTATCTAGATTTGCATGACGTAGAAAAAGAATAATTTTTTGTAAGAAAACATTGTTTTTGGAACAGCTATAGAAACTTATGAGAATGGAACACATCACTTTTTTTCTATCTACTCATTTTAATTGCGATATTCTTTTGCAGAAAAAGATACATTAAATTTTAATTTTACATACTAACAGATCAGCATTAGTAAAATATTTCAAAATTAACTCTTAAAATTTAACTCTTAAAATATCATAATCTTTCCATTCACTTGCGAGAAACAAGTAGGTAATTGAGAGGACTTTAATAGAATGGCAACTGAAAAATAATGGTTCATGTTACAAAATATTTTATGTTCAATAAATTGTGTGCATTAAGGTAATATGTATCATTACTATCTCGTCACGTACTATTTACTATATTTACTATTTACTATAGTTGATACCGAGAGTTTACCGGAAATACATATTTTAGGGTCCCTATATCCAAAAAAGAAAGCATTTCTGGAAAAAGGTCCGTGTGTGTGAACATAATAACTCACAAATGAAAAGTCGGTAAGATACCAAATTGGGTACATATTTATTTTTAGTATCTCCCAGGGATCCGACACGAAGATTTTGAGGAAAAAGTCCCCTACCCTAAACTATTTTTTACATGGAAAAAATTTCGAGCATTTTGATTTTCTCAAAAATGGCTCTAACGTTTTGATTAACATACCGTATATTAAAGATATTTATATGGCAAATAAAATGTATATCTTGAATTTTCTGTGAATAGCCCTTAAAGACCTCTTTATTCTGAGCGAATTTTGCTGAATTTTGCGTAAGAGACAGACGGAAAGTTAATACACGAAAATGTAGATCATGTTAAAACACAATTTATGTCTAATACCTTTTTTTTAAGGAATTGACCATTTCTGAGATATTCCTTGTTATTGTTTTCAGATTTAAAATGCTTAAACTTTTCTCACTCGGAAAGCCGTAAACTCCATGGCCCAACATAGAAAAGTGTTTCAACCACATGCAATCAGATTTTAAGAGATTTGACTATCGTTTTAGCCTATTCCCTTAATTTCCTTTTGTTTACAAGGAAGCAAGTAATTAAGAAAATATCTGCTAATGCTTATCTCGATTATCATAAACTAGATAGAAGAGTAAGTTTTGTGATACTAATTTACTGCTGAAGAGGTAGAATAAGACATGTGAGTGTTAATGCTTCATATTACTTTTTCTACGCGTACTATGTACATAGTGTGTAGAGAAGTATTATAATGCACCCAAAAATTCGATACCGAGATTTCACCGGAAATATATGTTTTAGGATCCCCTGAATTAAAAAGAAACATTTTTAGAAATATATCCATATGTGTGTGTGTGGGGGGGGGCAGCATAGCTCAAAAACGAAAAGTCCGTTATATACCAAACTTGGTATTTAAGTTCAGTATTTTCCAGGGATGCAACGCTAAGATTTTCAAGAACATCCCCCCACCCCAACTACATTTACATGGAAAAATTTTTGAAAATTTTGATTTTCTCAAAAATGGCTCTAACGATTTTGATTAAAATCTCTTATATTTAAGATATTTACATGGCAGATAAATGTATATCTTCACTTTTCTGAGAATAGCCTTTGAAAACACGTTTATTCTGGATGAATTTTGTGGAATGTTGCGTAATTGGTAAACCTAAGAGATAGACAAAAGCTTACTTCACTAAATATGTAGAGCTCGTTAAAACACACACCTTATGTTATGTGCATTTTTTTTCGTGGATCTGACCATTCCTGAGATATTGCTTGTTATTGATTTCAGTTTTAAAATACTTGAACTTTTTTCATACGGGAACTTGTCAACACTTGGCCACACAAAGAAACGGATT
Source organism: Hymenopus coronatus (assembly GCA_030762935.1). NCBI lineage: Eukaryota > Metazoa > Arthropoda > Insecta > Mantodea > Hymenopodidae > Hymenopus > Hymenopus coronatus. The sequence goes on from CM060881.1 coordinate 134,105,501, forward strand.
TCAACCGCATAGCCACCACATTTTAAAACATTTGACTGTCGGTTTAGCCTAATGTATTCCGTTATTTCCCTTCTACTTCCCTACTATTTTTTCTCGATTAGCATTAAGTAAGTAGAAGAATAAGCTACAAATCTTAATTTATTGTAGAGGTGTAGAGAAAGTCATGTGAAGGAACACATCCGAATTTTTGTTCTAATTATCCTAATTTGGTTTGGAGCACTGTACGTGATAGACAAAGTAATAAACGAAGATTTGTAGGAAAGAGTGAGGAGAAGAATGGACAAGAAGCTCTACCCCAACAGTCTAGTTGAGAAAATCAAAATCAATCTGAAACAAGCATAGTGTTTGCGCATGCGTGCTTCACTGCGATTGTTAAATGATAATGAAGGCAGGACGAGAGATGTAGCATTCGCCTTCGGCTGTTTCTGTGTATCTATTACACCTGGACCTCTTGATTTCCCCTCCCGCATGTGTCCCCTAAATAGACATGTCTGGCAGGGCCCTTTCCGGCTGAGTTTCCCCAGGGAACCGGAAGAGGCCGAGATCCCTTGTAATAATTAATATGGGATACGCAAGCATCGCCTTTAGCAACCACGTGTCTCCTTGGAGATGCTGTTTGTTCTATTTTCGGTATTCGCCTTCAGTGGTGGCTGGCATTTTCTGAACAACTGTCATAGGTAATCCCAAGAAAGGTTGCGGGTTTCTCTTATCAAACTCGTAATCTCGACTCGGGTTAATTAAGACTTCATGAACACAAACCTGTCCCATACCGATGGATTTTAAGCGTGCTACAAGGTACTATAGGGTCTTTCAACAAGTGTCCCTTCTTTAACATGCTATGGAGCTACAGCAGGCATTTTTACTTTCTCTACACGCACTATGTACATAGTGTATAGAGGAGGTATTGCACTCCACCAAAAAATTCGATACCGAGATTTCACCGGAAATATATGTTTTAGGGTCCCATTTATCTAAAAAAAGCATTTTTGGAAAAAGGTCAGTGTGAGAGTGTGTGTGTGTGTGTGTTTGTGTGTGTGTGTGTGTCCGTATGACTGTGAACACGATAACTCAAAAACGAAAAGTAGGTAAAATATCAAACTTGGTATTTAAGTTTAGTATCTTCCAGGGATGCGACACGAAGATTTTGAGAAAAATCCCTCCACCCCCAATTACCCTTTACATGGAACTTTTTTCGAAAATTTTGATTTTCTCAAAAATGGCTCTAACGATTTTGATTAAAATTTAGTATACTAAAGATATTTACCTGAAAAATAAAATGTATATCTTGAATTTTCTGGGAATAGCCTCTGAAGAGTAGTTTATTCTGGATGAATTTTACTAAATTTTAAATAACTGCTAAACCGTAAGAGATGGACAAAACTTACAACACACAAAATGTAGAGGACGTTAAAACACACAATTTATGTTATATACATTTTTTTCGTGGAGTTCGTCGTTTTTGTGACATTCCTTACTTTTGGTTTCTGCTATGAAAAACTTGTACATTTCTCATACAGGAATTTGTCAACTGCTGTCCATACAAACAAAGGAACTTCAGTGACATAGCAACCAGCTTTTGATTATCACTTTAACCTATGGTACTCCCTTATTTCACCTCTACTTACAAGGATGCAAGTAATATGGCTATTTCTGCTAATGTTTTACTGATTAGCATGAAGTTAATAGAAGTATAAGCTTTTTAAGAATAATTTGTTGCAGGGATATAGAGAAAGTCATGTGAATGGTATCCATCAGATTTTTGTGTGTGGTTACAGTTGTTATTAGCAACTAGCCATGGAACGTTACAGCCTTCAGCAACGTGTAGAAATTGTGAACATTTATTATCAAAATGGATCATCTGTTCACCAAACCTTCCATATATTGCGTGAAGGTTACGGTGTGCATATTCTCCCTGAGAACGATATTCGGCGTTTGATCGATAAATTTGAAAGATTCTATCAGCGATCAAAGAACGCTTATACGTAATCTATGTAAGTGCTCCAACGAAAACTTAGGCGCCTTCGTGAGAATGTACACGAAAACGGAAACAATCAATTGCTCGTCGAGCGCAGGAATTTGTGCTTTCGCCGACCACAACTTGGCGAATTCTGCATCTGGACTTGAAGTTTCACGCTTACAAAATGGTATTAACACAAGAACTAAAGCCCATCAACTATAGTTTGCGACATTATTCGCTGACTTGGCTAAGGAACAATTGGAAGCTGACCCGGAAAAATCATCTTCAGCGACGAGGCCCACTTTTGAATGGATGGTTCTGTTAACAAACAAAATTGCCGCTATTGGAGCAATCACAATCCTATGCAGATTCAAGAACGACCTCTTCATCTCCCAAAAGGTTACTGTGTGGTGTGTATTTCGGTATGGTGGAATCATTGGTCCATATTTTTTCCAAGACGAAGATGGAGAAGCTCTGTCAATGGAGAAAGATACCGGGCGATTATAAGGGACTATTTTTGGACTTAATTGGATGGTATGGATCTCAGAACCATCAGGTTTCAGAAAGATGGTGCCACATGTCATACTGCTCTCGAAACATTCAATCTTTTGAAGGAGAAGTTCAGAGGTTTCATCATTTCTCATGGTGGTGATGTAAACTGGCCCCCGAGGTCATGTGATTTAACGCCGTTGAACTACTTCTTGTGGGGTTATGTTAAATCTCGAATTTATATCAACAAGCCAGAAACAGTAAATGATCTTATGAATAGCATCACGTGTTATTCTGAAGTTGAATCTAATTTACGTGCCTCTGTCATTGAAAATTGGCTCAACTGTATACGTGCAACCCAACAAAATAGCGGCGGTCACTTAGATGATGTTCTCTTCCACACGCAATGACATTAATTATGTTCCAAAATAAAATAAGAAATAAACCTTTATTTAAGATCAAAGATAGGACACGCTTGTTGAAAGACCCTATATGAAGGAGTCAAAAATGACAATTTTCGTTTTTGGAATAGTTAAATTCTCTGAAGTTTTCTGATTAAAAAAATATATACTTTTAATATTCTGCGTCCATTTTTATTTTCTCTACACGTACTATGTACATAGTGTATAGAGAAGGTATTGTATTGCACCCAAAATTTCGATACCGAGATTTCACCGGAAATATATGTTTTGAGACCCCTGAATCGAGAAAAAGCATTTTTAGAAAAATGTCCATGTGTGTCTGTCTCTCTATCTGCGTGTGTGAGTGTGTGTGTGTGTGTGTGTTTGTGTGTGTGTGGACAGCATAGCTCAAAAACGAAAAGACCGTTAAATACTAAACTTATATTTAAGTTTGATATATTCCAAGGATGTGCCACGAAGATTTTCAAGAAAATCGCTCCACCCCCAAATACTCTTTACATGGAAAAATTTTCGAAAATTTTGATTTTCTCAAAGATGGCTCTAACGTATATTAAAACTATTTACCTGACAAATAAAATGTATATCTTGAATTTTTTGGGAATAGCCTCTGGACTACTTTATTCTGGATGCATTTTACGGAATTTTTTAACAGTAAGAGATAGACAAAAACTTATATAATAGAAAATGTAGAGCACATTAAAACACACAATTAATGTTATATACATTTTTTGTTTTCGTGGAGTGGATCGTTTCTGAGATATTCCTTGATATTGGTTTCAGCTTTAAAAAACTTATACTTTTCTCATACGGGAATTTGTTAACTTCTGTCCTTACAAACAAAGGAATTTCAGTCACATAGCAGCCAGCTTTTGACTAATACTTTAGCCTATACCACTCCCTCATTTCCCTTCTATTTACATGGAAGCAAGTAATAAGACTATTTCTGCTAATTTTTTCTCGATTAGCAAGAAGTATAAAGAAGCATAAGTTTTTTAACAACATGTGTTGATGTAGAGCAAGTCATTTGAATGGAAACATCAGATTTTTTAACATTTAAATGCCCTTTTAAACATGGCGCGCAATCTTTTAAATGCTCCCGGACAGAGCGCCACAGCCCCTTTTCTCCATCTTCAATCTTTCTGCTTTCTAAGATGATAGAAACTTGAGGGAACTTTTTATGCTGAACGAGCTGCCCAACAGTCCACAAAGCAAGCCAGGACCAATAAGAGGAATTCTGAGAAGCAGACACAGTCCAGAAATAAAGATGCAAACGATTATGACCCTGGAATGTATTGAAGTATGTCAGATTAGCATTGCAAATTTAAGTTCAATTTTCTCGATATTTCTGATACACCTGTACCAGGAACCATTGATTGTTGAAATTTTCTGCACTTATCTAACACACATTAATGACTTCTGACTGCCTGATTCATAAGCCTAGCGTACAAATTATGGAAATTAGACATTTTTAACCATCTGGAAATTGCGATATTTTAATAATTTTTTCCCAAAAATGTCATATTTTTAAAATAATTATCTTGAGCCATACTTATGGCTCTACTTAGAGTAGATAAGTATAATCAGAACATATGTAAAAAATTGAACATTCTACCTCGAAAGGTTTCTGAATAAGATATACCTGAAATCACCCATATTTTTTCATGTAAATTTTCTTTTTTTTTTCCCAAAATTTTAATTTTTTAAAAATAAAGTTTTGCAGATAAAAGCATAAACTTTTCACCAGGAGAAATGCAGACTTTATTTACGTGCCACAAAATTGTCATGACAATTCATGAAGTACTTCCTGAATTGGGAGGGGTTAATTTTGACAAAGTGTTAAAGCCTTAGAAACACACTACCTTGTACCCTTAAAAGCGACATCCCCATGTCGATCGATTTACTGGTATGTTAAAAACTCTTGTGGAATGAAATTCCAACTAATAATATTCGGCAGCGATGATAATAGAAATAATAGAAAAACCTAATGTGTTCGATTCACATAATTTTCTCTATCTGCTCCTCAAACAAACTTCCTACAAAAGATTATTCTACTTCATGTTAAACATTAGCAGAATGGTCTTATTACTTAGTTCCTTATAAATAGAAGGGAATTAGGACTAGCCTAAAGCGATAGTCAAATAGTTTAAAAGTTGCTATGCGAATGTCATTGGAATTTGCTTCTTAGCATGGTCAGGAATAAAACAAAAGAAACACGGATAATTTCCTGTTAGAAAAAGCTATAGGTAGGTATTTTAAAATTGAAACCAATAAAAAGGAATATTTCGGAAATGGTTAGGTCCACAACAAAAATGTTAGGACATAAGTTGTATGTTTTGCCGAGATCAACATGTTGTTTTGAGTAGTAAGGAATTCAGAAGCTACTTCCAGGAAATTCAAGATAGTATTTTATTTGTCAATTAAATATTTTTAAATACGGTATTTCAATCAAAAGCTTTAGTGACTTCGGAAAAATAAAAACATTCAAAAGTGTTTCCATTTAAAGGGTAGTTTGGGGTGAGAGATATTCTTTAAAACGTAGTGTTGATCTTTTGGACATATTACACTTAAATATCAAATTGGCATTTAGCCGACTTTTCATTTTAGAGTTATGCTATCCACACACAGATAGACGCACGCTGACATTTTTTCCTCAATGCACTTTGTACATACGAGCTTGAGAAAGAAGAAATACAGTATTAGCTTCATAATTACATATAAATAATTATAGGGATGTGCATGAAATGTCAAAAATATAGATTACATTTGTGGTAAGTAAAGATTGAAGTTCACTGCACTTTTACCTGTAGACGCACGGAGGTCGTGCTCTACTAGCCAGATTTTCAGCAGCTAAGACAAAACAGGCTGGTGGGACCAGCAATAGACTATGATCGGATAGAAGGTGTACAGACCCCCGGAAAAAGAAAACCTTATCTGGAAATTCACCCTGACCAAAAATCGAACTCGGGAATGTGGGACAGACACGCCACCTACACCACGTTTTGTTTTTCGCGGAAATAGAGTGTGATGTAGACAGATACGTTTCCGTTCTAACTTTGGTGCAAGGTAGGTTCCTTGCAAACATACAGTTTACCAACATTTCCAACAAGTTTGACCTTGTAAAAGGTAAGGGTGCTGGGAAAGTAAGGGGCTAAAAATCGCAAGTAGACTTCTGGCCCTATTGGCTTGTATCGTAACCCCTGAGAGGGCGGGATGGTGGGGGAAACCCAAAGGGCGAATAGATGCGAGTTCGAGGGCGCAAGCATGAACGGGATCTCTAATATTTCCAGATAGAAACACATCCGATGTCGCCTACGACCTCCCGTACATTTTGAACAAAAACGTATCACGTAAAAATGTAGATCTCTTTAAAATACACAACGTATTCCAAATAACCTTTTTTTTTTTTTTTTTTTTGTGACATATGCCATTTACGAGATATCCGTTATTAACTCATTCGAATTGCTCCTGTCATTCATAATTTTCAAGTTCTATCTTTTTACTTTTTCTATACGTATAATGTACATAGTGTATAGAGAAGGTATTGCTCTCCTCCCAAAAATTCGATATCCAGATTTCACTGGAAATATATGTTTTACGGTCCCCTGTATCCAAAAAAAAGCATTTTCAGAAAAAGGTGAGTGTGTGTGCGTGTGTCCTTGTGTCTATGAACACGATAACTTAAAAATGAAAAGTCGATAAAATACCAAAGTTGGTATTTAAGTTTAGTATCTTCCAGGGATGGGACACGAAGATTTTAAGAAAAATCCCCCACCCCAAACTACCCTTTACATAAAACATTTTTCGAAAATTTTGATTTTCTAAAAAATGGGTCCAATGATTTTGATTAAAATTTCGTATATTAAAGATATTTACTTTACCAATAAAATGTATATCTTGAATTTTTCTGAGAATAGCCTCTGAAGATTACTTTATTCTGGATGAATTTTACGGAATTTTGCATAACTGCTAAACCGTAAGAGATGGACAAAAACTTACAACACAAAAAATGTAGAGCACCTTAAAATACACAATTTATGTTATATACATTTTATTCGTGGAGTTAATCGTTTTTGAGATACTTCTTATTTTTGTTTTCAGCTTCAAAAAACATACTTTTCTCATACAGAAATTTAACAATTCCTGTTCATACAAACAAAGGAGCTTCAGTTACATAGCAGCCAACTTCGCTTCTACTTACAACGAAGCAAGTAATAGGACTATTTCTGCTGATTTTTTCTCGATTAGTATGAAGTAAATAGAAGAACAAGCTTTTTAATAATAATTTATTGCAGCGATATAGAGAAAGTCATGTGAATGGAACACATCAGATTTTTTCAGTTGTTAAAGCGATCTCATGTTAATAATACCTTTAGAGGTTTAAGGCAAGCATAAATGCAACCAGTTCTGGCTATGCTATTCCCTTTGTATCTACATCGAAATGTGTAATATTTCCGCAAACGTTCTCATTAAAATGAAGTGGTTAGAAATATGAACTTTCGTAACAATAATTTGTATTGCCATTAATAAACGATAGAGGAAAGTAATGTGATCGTAACACACACGCTTTTTTTCAAGAACATAATTTATTTAGAAATTTTCACTATCTGAATATGCGTCGATTAAAAACACTATTTTCAAAGTGAAAGATGAAGGAATCTGCTGTTTTTTGTTCATAGTTACTGAAGTGGATGTTGAGGTAGTAAGACTTCGTAGTTACTCAGAATTGATGAAAGATGTTAATTTAGTTGCAGATATAGCTTTAATGTAGAAGATTAACGTGAGCTGTTATCTTGATCCTGTATTCCAGTTTGATTTTGCTGACGAAATTGATAATGCAAACTATTAACAATTGGATACTGACGCTACTATGGTTCAGTAAACAGCTGACGTTTCGTCCGATAAAATTGCATACTTGCAAGCATATTATAAAATAAATGATCGTGGTTGGTTGATATCCACGACACTGCTAAACAGTATTGGTCAATATCAAATAATACGGCTTATCAATAGAATAGCTACCGAAATATCCAACTTCTTGTAACGGTTTAAAATGTTTATTAACTTGTCAAAAGCTTATCTTTATTAGTTAACCCTTTTCGAAACCAGTAATGTAACCAGAATTTTTATTTAACATTTTAGAAGTGTTCGTAAATGCAGAACGTGTATTAACACCTGCGCGCAAAACCACTCGTGTATATAAACTTATGCATACATGACTATGAATACAAGTTTTTCGAATATTTCAAATTTGATTAAAAGTGGCATAAGAATAAATTAATTTTCAGGTGAACCGCTCCGTTAGAGAAGCGTTTTACGATAATTTCTAATTGGAATGATGTGGTAGGAAATTATGTAGTTTACATATATGAAGAACATCCATAAAATAGACATTTTTAGGATTATTTCTCATGATGATGAAAATAATGATAATAATAATAATAATAATAATAATAATAATAATAATAATAGTAATAATAATAATAATAATAATAATAATAATAATAACAATAATAGCTGCCGCTTGATTTCGTCATACACCTCTGCCAATATATGTATATCTAACTTTATGATTGAGAAATACGTAGTGATACTTTATATGCGCAAGAAAGGAGAAATGAGAAATTGAGAGCGGAGAGGGAGACCAAGGGACTATACAACATATCACACTCACAGCAGGTGGAACACTGTCTTCAGGAGGTTTACCCCCCAAATTTAAGGGAAAAATGTCTTTCAGGGGCTAATGTAGAGGGAAAAAGAGTCAGGGGGATTTTTAGCGGAAATGCTAAATATGGGAGTTTTTTAGGGGATTTTTGTTAAATGTTTGTACGTTCTTTAATACTGACATTGGAATAAAACACTCACGATCGAGCGGTCATTCCCCCGTATTTACCGTCTTAAATTACTAAGATACTGCGATTAGCTCATGAGAAGTCAAGTGATGGGATATCGATACACGTGCAGGGGGGAAAACGATAGTCGATTCAATATGAGGTATTGAATAAATATGACATTTAATATGTCTATATTATAACATTAGTGATGAGTCTCAATGGCTACTAAAGATAAAAAAGAAATATGTGCAAAAGTATGTGAACCACTGGGAAGCGGACCCTTTCCTGAAAGATGAGCATGTTACAATTATTTCTTATTGTAGCCTACTTTTGGTACAGCACTAAGTTGGGGTTTACAAGACTTGCTAGAATTAAAAAGCTTACAGCGAAGTTAGATTTTGGATATCCTTCTGGATTTTCAAACTAATGCTCCACTCGCACGCGCACACTTCTGCAAATCTTCAGATAGTTTTTGTTGTAATTTATATATATTAGGAGGGTTTCCATTGATTAAAGGGAATGTTGGTGTCAAACTAGGGGAATTTTGCTAGCGGTGTTGGCAACTCTTGACTGACTTACTACCTCTGTTATTGTGGGCTTATCAGTGCTGTTGCACATCTATGCTTCAGGAGTGAGGTTATGTGTCATTCCGGATGGAATTCCACACTGCAGCTTCCATGGACTTATTGTAAATCAGATGCCAGAAGCATAGGATGACACGAGTTGTTCAACAGGCAGCCAAAATAGACCGCGAGGAAAGACACCATGGTATATATGGGTACAATGGGAATAACGTAACGTGAATAGAAAAAAGAAATTATGTGTTATGTTACCATCTTCAATTTATTATGTTACTCTTATTGATATTGTTACAATATGTTTTGAAAAAAAGTAAAAAATAATTTTTAGTTGCTCTGCACTGACTGCCTCTGGGTATCGCAGACCTCAAAACGTGCATATAAAATTTTCACATAACATTTTTGTGTCCAAACTTTACTTTAACTTCATTAGGTAAAATATATGTAAAATAAAAATACTTCACTGTAAAAGTTGTTGGATTTGAACTAGAATTAAATGATGTTAAACGTTAAATGTTTCTTAATCCATGTTGCACATAGCTTAATATTAAACTGAATTAAAACTTCAAGACAACGTCGTTGGTGTTGCAGAACGAGCCGCCACTGCTGTCTAATTCCCATCTACCCCAACACAAAGACATCCAGTCCCACCATTTCCCATTACAATATCTTTATCTGAGCGCCATCACGCGCGCGTTTGTTTTTTCGCGCTGAGCTTTACACAAAGACTACTTTGCTAATGGCTTTGGAATACAACTAAGATACAAAATGGCTTCCTCAACGGCGCTTTTTGCATCAGAAAATATCTGCAAGATAGCACAACTCTCAAAGCGTCTTCTACACATCCATGTCGAGAAACGAAACAGAAGAGATGCTACAACAGCATATGATTGTGGTAGTATTTTCTACGTGAAGAAAATAAGAATTTGAATAACTAAGTAGTTTAAAAAATATTATGTATTACAAAACTTTATCCATTTTATTTTTCTTTCTGATTCTTTTTAATCCAAAAATAGATAGATATCTATAGATACAAAGGGATTAGGCGGTGAGCGTGTCGCCCTCATTGAGAGAAGTAGAACGAAGATCGGTCACACCAGTTCTCCACTGACCGGTTTTAAGTTGAAATATCCGCATTGAGTTCTGTAAATTTTAAACGTACATATACGGAGCACTTGGACCACCTGATATTTCATTTTAATCAAAATAAACATTTGCGGAAATAGCTACATTGCACATTTTGTTTAATTAGTAACAGGTATCTTGAAAATGGCCTGTGATACTAATATATATTTGGAATAAACTATGTGTTTTAAAGATATTTACATTTTCCACGCAAACATGACGGAACCGATTCTTATAAAACTTAATGTACTCGTATCACATACGTAAGTTCCCATTTTTTCAAACGGGGGCGGTTTCAAAGTAGGTTTAATACAAAAATGGAAATATTTCACTTATATTTCAGATTAAAAAACATACAACACAAATTTAATTCTTCCTCTGTCGCAAAGATTTTCCGAAATTTAGGGTTTTCCCGGATCGGTTTTATGGGATTCTACACCACAACAGTTTGATGCGTTAAGGTTAAAAAAAATACAAAATCATAGTCACTTAGTAATACGGTATAATTCCGATTGACTGCAAGCATTAGCAAGAGACGTAGGTCTATGTACTGTTACACCTTACCGAGCCAAGTGGCTCTGCATTCGGAAGGTCGTGGGATCAATTCCCGCGACCGATCCCTCTGTCCCATATTTTTTTCGGGGCTTTCCCAGGTCACTAGGCAAATGCTGGGGAGATTTCTTCATTACCCTGAACTTCCTTTACCTTCATTCCATCTCCATTTCATACAACCGGTCCCGTTCAGGATTTGCGGTGTTAGCGTCCTTCCGTGGCGATGACTGCACCCCGCCCCCTGAAAATCAGTTCTAGGATTTGCGGGGAGGCGGTGACGTCTGTAGACCCAGGAAGTTCGGTCAGATCTGGTGCACAGACTACTAGCGCTCCCCGCATCGAGCTGAAGAACTGCTTGGAAACTGTTAAGGACTCTCCACGGTGGCTCCCTCTCCGCCGGCGGTTTCGGACGTCCTCAGTAATTACACTCATCTCGTGCTATCCTTCTGGAGTCTGATATACAATAAGGTAATGGTTGCAGTATGGAATCCCCTCGAAAATCACACTTACACACACACACACACACACACACACACACACACACACACTGTAACACCTTTTATTTCAGTTTTAACACCCCAGAAAGGAGGTTTTTGCTGGTTTGATTTAAGTTGGAGAGAGAGGAGAAGAAGGAAGAGGGGAAAATGGAAAAAAGAATATTGAAAGAAAAGAGAGAAAGAGAAAGAGAGATGAAGGTGGAACGACAAAGAGTGAAAGAGTGAAAGAGTGACATATTGCGCATTTAGCCCAGTAAACCAAGCAGAGCTATGAGTTGTGCTTGTATATTGAATTAGATCATTTGAATTTTAATAGGTTTGTAACTGACACAGCTAAGTAATTGCTGCAATACTTCAACGTACCAGTGGTACGTAAAATATATGTTGCAGAATATATGTAGTGGTAAAATATATGTTGCAGAAATTAAAGTATATGTTGCTCAACAATAAAATTATAGTTCCAAAAGCTAAGAGTTACGTGAGTCTAGATATCAAAGCTGACATATAAATAGGGAAGGTGGAATTCAACAAGTCGCACGACATAAGTAATATTTTATTAAGGAAAGATGCGTACGAGACAAAAAATCTGATGTGTTCCATTCACATGACTTTCTCTACATCTCTGCAACACATTATTATTAAGAAGCTTATGCTTCTGTTTACTTCATGCTAATTGAGAAAAAATAGCAGAAATAGTCTATTACTTGCTTCCTTATAAGTAGAAGCGAAAACTAAAAGTGATAGTCAAAAGCTGGTTGCTATGTTCCTTTGTTTGTATGGACAGGAGTTGACAAATTCCTGTATGAGAAAAGTATAAGTTTTTTAAAGCTGAAACCAATAACAAAGAATATCTCAAAAACTATCAACTCCACGAAAAAAATGTATATGACATAAACTGTGTGTTTTATAGTGATCTACATTGTTTGCGTAGTACGTTTTTGTCTATCTCTTACGGTTTAGCAGTTATGTAAAATTCCGTAAAATTCATCCAAAATAAAGTAGTCTTTGGAGGCTATTCCCAGAAAATTCAAGATACACATTTTATTTGTCAGGTAAATATCTTTAATACACGATATTTTAATCAAAATCGTTAGAGCCATTTTTGAGGAAATCCAAATATTCCAAAAAAGTTCTATGTAAAGGGTAGTTTGGGGTGGGGAGATTTTTAAAAAAATCTTTGTGTTGCATCCCTGGAAGATACTGAACTTAAATACCAAGTTTGGTATTTTACCCACTTTTCGTTTTAGAGTTATCGGACATACGCACACACTGACACACGGACACACACGACCTTTTTCTAAAAATGCATTTTTGGATACAGAGGACCATAAAACATATATTTCCGTTGAAATCTCGGTATTAAAATTTTGGCTGGAGGGCAATACCTTCTCTATACAATGTACATAGTAAGTGTAGAGAAAGTAAAAATCTGATGTGTACCATTCACATGACTTTCTCTACATCTCTGCAACAAATTATTTTTAAAAAGCTTATACTTCTATATACTTCATGCTAATCAGAAAAAATTAGCAGAAATAGTCTTATTACTGGCTTCCTTGTAAGTAGAAGCGAAATAAGAGAGTACCATAGGTTAAAGTGATAGTCAAAAGCTGGTTGCTAGGTCGCTGAAGTTCCTTTGTTCGTATGGACAGCAGTTGATAAATTCCTGTATGAGAAAAGTAAACCAAAACCAACCAAGGAATGTCTCAAAAACGATGAACCCCAGGAAAAAAATGTATATAACATAAATTGTGTGTTTTAACGTGCTCTACATTTTTTGTATGACAAGTTTTTGCCCATCTCTTACGGTTTAGCAGTTATTCAAAATTCCGTAAAATTCATCCAGAATAAAGTACTCTTCAGAGGCTATTCCCAGAAAATACAAGATATTCATTTTATTTGTCAGGTAAATATCTTTAATATACGAAATTTTAATCAAAATCGTTACGGCCATTTTTGAGAAAATCAAAATTTTCCAAAACAGTTCCATATAAAGGGTAGTTTGGGGTGGGGAGATTATTCACAAAATCTTTGTGTCACATCCCTGGAAGAAACTGAACTTAAATACCAAGTTTGGTATTTTACCCATTTTTCGGTATCGTGTTCACAGACGCACGGATACACGGACACACTGACACACGGACTCACACACACGTGGACCTTTTTCTGAAAATGCCTTTTTAGATACAGGGGACCCTAAAACATATATTTCCTTTGAAATCTCGGTATCGAAATTGTGGGTGGAATGCAATACCTTCTCTGTACACTTTGTACATAGTACGTGTAGAGAAAATAAAAAAGAGGGGCAATAGCAGTTCATCATAAAGTGCGAATAATTTGAAAATGGTTAACATTAAAGAAATAACAATCTGATCTGATAATTGCATTTCTTTTGCTACTCTATCCCTTATTAGATAGTGCGTATACAACTAATTCTTACGAACGTTCATTTACATATCCTCTTCATTGTAATTGAGGTAAAACTTAGTAGAAATAGTTACAGTATATATTTCATTATAGATTCAAAGAGATTAGAGATATTCAATGTTTTAGAACTGGATAGAAGCTGGCCTTAAAATTCCATCTCTTTCTGTGACATCGACAGGACTTTAAAAAAATGGCAAAGGTAATTGAACAATTTGAACTATTATTAACGGAAATGACTGAGGTCACAATAAGTTATTTGAAATAAATTGTGCGTTTGAAAGATATTTTAGCATGTTTTTATCTATCACTTTATGGCTATAATTCAGTTCTACAATATTATACAAATTTCTATCGGAATAAAGAGTATTTGACAAGTATTTTTAGAAAAAAATATAATTTAAATATCTTTGATTGGTGGTATTTTAATAAAGTTGTCAGAGCCAGTTTTTAGAAAATCAAACATTTCATCAAAAATTGCTTTAAACTTTAGTTGCGGTGCGGAAGCGTTTTGGAAATTTCAATTGCATTTTGGAAAATACTAAACTTATACCAAGTTTAACCGAAATTCTGTTCTTTTTTGTTATACTATTTACAGACACCTACGCATGCTTATTTTGTATTCAGAGAGTCTCAGAAATATATATTTCCTTTGAAATCTCGATATTGAATTTTTGGTTGAGATACAATACATGCAGTAGAGAAAATTAAAAACCTCATTTCACACAGTTGTTATGTTCAAATGAGCTCTGAATCCTTTGTGCAGTGAACTTTTGTGTTCCTCTAGCGAAGCGGACTTCAAAAACATATCCAGGAAATTCAATATTTATATTTTGCTAGCCAAGCAAACATTTTAAGTGTTTGGGATTATAATAACAACCGTTAGCTATTTTTAGAAGATGTAAAACCACGGAAATGTCATTTAGGTTAGAGAAATGTTCTGCAAATCTTCGCGAGTAATGTAAGAATAATGTTAAGCTCAAATATGAAATTGCATTTATGCATTTATCTTTACTTGTACTTTTTTAATTATATTTAGTCTTAAGAGGGAGACAGACATGTGCGAGAGCACACAACTCTCTCTCTCTCTCTCTCTCTCTCTCTCTCTCTCTCTCTCTCTCTCCTTTTTTTTTTTTGGTAGTGTTTAACGCCCGCTTTAACTACTAATGGCACCGCAGGCGGTGACACTGATGATACATGAATGATGATGGAGCACCGGTGGAATGCGATGGCGGGGGAAACCGGAGTACCCGGAGAAAACCCGCCCCAGCGCCGTTTTGTCCACCACAAATCTCACATGCGGTCATTTGGGATCGAACCCCGGCCGTCTAGGTGAGTCTCTCTCCTTCTCACACATAGAAACACATGAATATGTTTCTACAAATATCTGGTTAATGGACATCAAAAAGTGTTTTTCTGAACACATTTCGATACGAAACTTTGGGTATAAATTGATACACCCTCTGCTTACAGATGTTTAATTGGAACTTCTGAACTTCCGGCACTCATGAAACTTTCAGAACTTTCCGAATAATTAAAGCAATTCCCTACTCTCTCCCTTTTACTCATTTAAATAAGTTTTAAATACATTTTGTTGCATGCCTGAATTTCGGTTTTTTTGAAGTTGAGTGCTATCACGTTGAAATATTTACTAGGCAGTTTAAGGGGATCAACCTGTAAAATTGACCAAAATTCTTGGAAAGGTTGATATTTGGCTTTTAACACAACTATACTGTGGTCCTTGTAAATTAATATGCCAACGTTCTTTTGTTTGTTTTGTTTATTATTTCTTTTTACACATATTTGACCTACAGGCTTAATCTAATTGGCTGCCAGGGCAGAGAGAATTACTTAAATAAAACACAAACGCAGAAACACACAACACTAAACTTCCATACCCATAGCGGGATTTGAAACCGCGTCAAAGCCAAACGCGCCAATGACCACTGTGCCAAGGTTATTTTCAGGCACTCACAGTTTAAACACTTGCGTGACCTTTTAAATGGACGTTTTAATGGGAACAAATAACGCATCAAATATCAAACGGCGTGTTTCTCTAAATGCATTTTCCAATAAATGTAAATGTTCAAAATGCTTCTTGGGGTGCACATTTCAACTAATCAGTTTAATTTTTCTATCACAGAACCTTTATGTTATAATAAACCAAAATTATCGAATTAATATGCTAATTAAGCAAAATAAATTATGTATTTGTATTAACAACATTAATTAATTCACAAATATACTGAAAAAGTATGAGCGAATAATTTATCATACCTTTACCAGCAGTAATAGTTAATTAATTTGAAATTTATCGGATAATTGTTTTAAAGTGATATGTCTGGAATATAAATATGAAGTTTTGTTACAAAATGTTGACAACTGAAGCGCGAGAAGCTTCTTTGATAGAGTGGTTAACCTTTTTTTTTTTTCTCTCTCTCAAAAATTACTTGATGCATTTGTTTCATCATTTTAGAGTTAGACATTACAACAGAGGTGTTTCAGCGAAATTCTTCAACAAATTTACTTTCCCGGTATCAAGACAGTTTTCAAATAATTTTATTGTAGTCATACTTGAGCAACATTAGCATATCTCTCTGCACGGAAAGACGTGCAATTCTTCATTCAGAAACAAAAGTAATAACTAAATGTTACATACGTGTATATTGCTAATCTTGAGAGCTTTGGGTACATGCGCAATTGCATACTGCCCATAATGGTTTTACCAACAAAAGCTAAAACGAGATGAACGATTTATATATCAATGCTGGGAGCGTGGTCATTGGTAAAACTAGGTGACATAAAAAATATTGGAGGCGCCGGGTATCGATCCCGGTACCTCTCGCATGCTAAGCGAGCGCTCTACCATCTGAGCTACGCCCCCTGTGCTAGGTAGTAGAGAAAATAGTAGTATAAGAGCCTTGCATCAATCATCTGGTCTTGTTAACATCAAATCATGTGTAAGTTGGTTTTGAAATACATTTAACTTGGACTCACATTTCGTGTGGTGTACGTATTAATGAAAGCGATTTTCTTCAATCTCCCATAACGAAGCTTTTCTGTTTATGCCCTAAAGGACTTTAGCATTTTATTGAATGTAATGAATGACACTTCAGTGGTTTCTGACAGAGCATTAAAATTAACATTAAGTGGTTTACCTTGAAACGTCAGCTGTTCATTACTACCGTGTTTTATGAATTGAAATGTATATTTAGATATATATATAATATAGGTATATTTTAGTTGATTCCAATGCAATAAACGGGATTTCAAACATCGGTGTGTTGCCAAAGCATCATCAGAGCCTGAAATTCAATTACCTATAAAAATCTAAATGCACAAATGAATTGTATACTTGCGCTCCTGGCGGAGACTCCGTAAACTGCTTGTAGCTAGCAAATCCCACACCAGTTTTGTTTGTATTGCTATTGAGGTTTGCAAACAAAGCAGAAACGCAAGCACTAAATGTGTCATTACCTCGATGTTTTCGCGAGTCATTACGAGCAGCACAACTTCAAAGCACGCTTTCAAATCTATTTAATTTCACGGTTAAGGCCTACACATACTTGAGCTGTGTTTGAGGTTAGACGGAATATTTACCCCAAAAGAGAATACGTTTTCTTTTTTTTTCTTTGTATCCCTATTTACATTTCCCCCCGTAGGTTTTACTGATTACTGGTTTTACTGTTTCTTTTACAAACATATACACATTTTACAAACATATACACATTGCACAAACATATAACAACCATGCCCAAGGCGGGACTCGAACCCACGATCCCCTGCCCACGAAGCACCAAAGCGAGACGCTTTAGCGAGCGTGGCCATGGAGACCGGCTCTTTTAATAGAGAAGGGATCAAATTAAAGAACGTTCTTTGCTTGAATCTCTTCATTAAAACTATTAGCTTTTATAACTGAGGCTTGGTGTTATAATAAAAATGCCTTCATTTTCTTGAGGAAAATTTTATCTTTAGGGTGGGGTTCATATTATAGGTAGCCATCATATGGGGACCAAAAGAAAGAAGCCTCTTAATGAATGTTTAGGAATAGGTGTGGTTTTATTTCGCCAGAGGCCTACATTCTTTTAAGGTGATGCATCCTTGAAATTTAGAACATCCACAGAATCTAAGATAGCTAATTATAACGTTTACCAGCTGTTATATACAGTACCTAGTAGTGATATTTTTGCAAAGTATCAAAATTCTAAAATGTGTGGTTATTTAAGTACTAGTTTTGATGTTATCTAATTTCATTGTTCTAATAAAATTGAGCCACGTAATACGTTTTTACTTTCTCTATACATACCACGTTCCCATGGTGAATTGAAATCGATTTGAGTACTGCATGGAAACGTGGATCCAAACCGTATTAAATCTTGGATCCGATCGAAATGAGATCGGATCAAATATGTTGAATGGAAACACCTACGTATTCAAATCGTATAATGTATAGAGAAGGTATTGCATTCCACCCAAAAGTTAGATACCGAGATTTCACCGGAAGTAGGTGTTTAGAGTTTCCTGTAGGTTCTAAAGACCTCTTTCTTCTGGATGAATTTTGCTGAAATTTTCGTTACTGGTAAGAGACAGACAAAAACTTACTACAAACGATATATCTCGTTAAAACACACAATTTATGTCATATAGGTTTTTTCGTACAATTGGCCATCTTCAAGGTATCCCATGTTATTTGTTTCAGATTTAAAATATTTGAATTTTTCTCTCTATAAATTTGTAAACTTCTCGTCATGCATAGAAATGGATCTCAAACACATGGCAACCAGCTTTTGAAAGATTTAACTAACCTTTTAGATAAGTGTATTCCTTTATTTACCTTCTACTTACAATTAAGCAAGTAATTAAGACAATTTCTGCTAATGTTTATCTCGGTTATCATAAAGTAGAGAGGAAAACACGCTGTTTAACGAAAATGTATTACATCGATGTAGAGAAAGTCATGCGAATGGAACACATCAATTTTTTTTTAAATTACTCTGTGGTAGATTATAACAGAACTACTTTTATGGTTTCTATTGTTCGCAATGTTTTCAAATATAACTTTTTAACATCAAAACCTGCAAGTAATACACAGATAACAAATATATGTTTAACAGGTTCGCCAACGCAATTAAAAGTTTACCAACATGAATGGATGAATAAAATTATTCTAGAAGCTTCAAAACGACCTCAATATACCAATTTTCGTATTGAATTTAATATGTGAGACACGGATCATATTGAGATGGAATCGGACTCAAATAGATTTTAATTTCCCATAGAAACGTAGTAATAGTCTATAAAGAAGGTATGTATTCCACCTAAAAATTCGATACCGATATTCACCGGAAGTATACGTTTTGAGTTCCTTTGAATTTTTAGAAAAGGTCCGCACGCGTGTCTGTGGACAGGTTAGCTCAAAAACGAAAAGTCCTTTAAATACCGAACTAGGTATTTAAGTTTAGTATGTTCCAAAGTTTTTCAAGAAAATCCTCCCATCCCAAACTATCCTTTACATAGAACAATTTTCGTAAATTTTTATTTTCTCAAAATGACTCTAAAGAATTTGATTAAAATATTGCATATTAAAGATATTTATATGGCAAATAAAATGAGTATCCTGAATTTTCTGGGCATTTATTCTGGATGAATTTAATGAATTTTGTTGGTAAACTGTAAGATATAGACAAACTTATTAAGCAAGAAATATAGATCTAATAAACATAACTTATGTCGTATATGACTTTTTGGTAGAGCTGACCGTTTCTGAGATATTCTATGTTATGATTTCAGCTATATTTTTCTCTTACGGGAATTTGTCTACTCCTGGCCATGCAAACAACGAAATTTCAATCACATAGTAACCACATTTTAAAAGATTTGACTATCGCTTTAGTCTTTCCCTTCAACATACAAGGAAGTATGCAGTAATAAGATCATGAATGGAAAGGGATAAATACTGCAAGAGAGAAAGTAGAAAGAAAAGAAGTGAATGACATCTGATTATTATTGACGAATATGCTTGAAACGAAGTTATAAGTTAAGATACCTGCTCAGGAGAGAAGAAAATTGTAGAAAAAAAAAAATCTGATGTGTTCCATTCACATGACTCTCTCTACATCTCTGCAACAAATTATTGATAAAATATTGTTAAAATTATTATTATTAAAAAGCTAATGCTTTTATTTACTTAATGCTAATCGAGAAAAAATTTGCAGAAATAGTCTTTTTATTTGGTTCCGTAAGTAGAAGCGAAATAAGGGAGTAGCATAGGTTAAAGCGAAAGTCAAAAGTTGATTGCTATGTGACTGAAGTTCCTTTGGATCTACAGACAGGAATTGACAAAGTAGAGAGAAAAGTATACGTTTTTTAAAGCTAAAACCAAAAACAAGGAATATCTCAAGGACGATCAACTCCACGAAAAAAAATTATATAACATAAATTGTGTGTTTTAATGTGCCCTACATTTTTGTGTGGCAAGTTTTTGTACATCTCTTATGGTTTAGCAGTTATGCAAAAGTCCGTAAAATTCATCCAGAATAAAGTAGCTTTCAGAGGCTATTCCCAGAAAATTCAAGATATACATATTATTTGTCAGGTAAATATCTTTAATATATGATATTTTAATCAAAATCGTTAAAACCATTTTTGAGGAAAAAAATCCATGTCAAGGGTAGTTAGAGGGGGCAGGATTTTCTTGAAAATCTTCGTGTCGCATCCTTGGAAGATAAGAAAACTTTATTACCAGGTTTGGTATTTAATGATTTTCGTTTTTGAGCTATATTGTCCACACACACACACACACGCACGCATACACACACGGACCCTTTTCCAGAAATGCTTTTCTTTGGATTATATATATTACAGTTATATCTGTTTGCCATCATTTGGAACGTGTGCGCTATTATTTGGATCTCTCTTTCTCTCTGATTCTGTAATAATTAGGCCATTTATTCTGCCCTTTTTGTCCATTAAAATTCCTCCATTATTTAATAACGCTGTGCATTCGTTTAGAATATCGTCTATATAAATATTAAATAAAATATACCCCTAGCTCACTCTTAGATTTATTTTAAACACAACTTTCTTATTCCTCTGCCCACCTGGGTAGTATGGTGGTGGCGTGTCTGCTTCACATTCAAAAGGTCGTGAGTTCGAATCTCGCTTATGGTGAGTTGCCCGGATAAGGTTTTTTGGGGGTTTTCCCTTGTCCTAAGAAAACGAATGTCAAATAACTTTAAGCTCCTTGAACCCCAAGATCATTTGAGCATCATTTCACCAATTTCATTCATCGTCCGATATGACCAATCAGGTTAAAGGACGTTAAGCTACAAAAAAAAAAAAAAAAAAAAAGTCTATAAGCACTTGTTTCAAAATGCAAGCTCTATTATCTGATTAGGGATACCTTTTTTATTCTGTTTCTTTTTTTTTTATACTGCGCCATAACATTTCCCTATTTGAAAGAAAACATTAAACATAATTAATATCGCAGAGAAAAAAGTGTACAGAAATGGAAAAGCAAATGCGATAGGATCAGATACTGTGATTTGTACATACGTTTCTCTTTGTTCTCTATACACCCTTTTCCACTCAGCGTTTCCTTCAAGTCAAGATGATGGTTATGAATAATTAATGACTTTCCTCTTGAAGATGCCGACGAACTGCAGTGTTACATTACACATTGCCCCAGACAAAATCTGAAGCAGATTATGAAAAACAGCTGTGTTGGGGTCGATGCAGCAATTTTAACTTAGGAAACTTCCGATGTCAGTGATTACAACGATCGATAACAATAATTGCAATTAATATCGAGAACAAGCTCACATATTTTAGATATTAAGAGACCTTGTTATCTATATTAAAGACTTATTATCAGAGCTAGGACGTTCGTACCAATTTCCTTTTGTAGAGTAAGAGCGGCTAGGTTTGACAATACCATGCGGTGAGCAAAGGTCCACGTAGAGTGCAACCCATTATTACAAAACAGCTATCACTGCGTAAGAGAGAACCACGTCGGTAGGTAGGAAGGAAGGCGTGCAAATAACATATTTGTTCTGTTCAAATATGAGCAAAATTAATTTGTTTTACAACCATATTAAGTTTTCTAGCACGTACTTATTCATGCACTTATTTAGAAACCGGTGGTAGTTCTAGTATACAAACCGTAAAACGTCTAGTAACAGAACAGCTACAGAGAAACATATTGATTGTAAATTTGTTCTAAAAGATAATCACAACTATCACACTGTTACAAGAAGTATGGAGCTGAATTAAATTTGTGCGGCATGTAGAACTGTCAAGACGGATATACCAATCCACGAGCACCTTACCTGTAATAAAGATAAAAATGAAAAGTGCAATTGAAGAGAATGGTGGGTTCAATGTGATGTATCGCAAACAAGCTGCACATTATGCACAAATGCTAGCTATTTGCTTGGTGATACTGATACGGAATGGTAAAATATTTCAAATATGCCCCAATCGTATCATGCGAAGTGGAACGAAATTTTTCGCATTATAACTTTTGTTTGTCGGAACGTAGAATGAAGTTGGCATTTGAAAAGCTTCAGAATTACATATAGTTTTCAGTAATACCGCTGCAGGTGAGTAAAGATTCAGTTTAAATCCTACTTTCGTTTTTACCTGATAAGACTCTGAAGATGTTTAAGAAATTAATTTTACTATCTGGCTATTATTTTACATTCGATCAGTAAGTATTACAATCCGTGTTATAATTGATTGGCTGTTTTCATAATGTACACATGTAAAGGAGGAAATCAGAGTCAGTCTTATATATGTAACAATTTGTATGTTGTACATAATTAATGATCTAAATAGATATGCTTTTACGAATGTCTCATAAGTAATTTTTACTCTCGGAAACAGTACTGTTTACTTGACAACAGGTTTGTTTACCTCCCCAGTGTACGTTCTTATCAATGACTTGTTTTGATGCGGCGAGACGGTCGGTCACGACCTACGAGGGTTGAATGAAAAGTAATGCCTCCACCTTCGTAACTCTTCAACAGATGGCAGCATTGGTATGCGGCAGGTACTGGCTTGTTCCGTAGCCTCTTCTTCTCTATAACTCCAGTTGGCGGGAAGCCTTAGCATTCATTGAACAATTGCGTTGTTACATGTAAAGTATGGAACCCTGCGCAGACGATCGGTCAATGCGATTTAAGCAACGTGCAGTCATTGAATTCTTGACAGCAGAAGGTGTCACCCCAAAGGAGATTCATCAGAGAATGAAAGCAGTTTATGGTGATTGTGTTGATATGAGTACTGTGCGTCGTTGGGCGAGTAAATTTAAAGATGTTGAGGTGGGAACATCAGACTTGCGTGACAAACAAAGAGTTAGACGTCAAGTAACAGCAACCACCGAGTTTCAATAGCAAAATTTGACAGATTGATTCAGGACGATCGTCGTATCACCCAGAGAGAAAATGTAAGCACAACCGGCATTTCACAAGAACGTGTGAACAGTACGAACTTCCTAGCTCTGCTCATTATTTTGTAACGAAACCATCCTTGAGCTTCTTTTCTTGCCACTGCTGCAAGATCACAAGCAATACATCCTTATGCATCTGCCCTCTCATTGAAAAGTACGAAAATGTTTAAAAGGAAAGTTCACTATAGGCCAAAAACAATTAAGAAACAAATACAATACAATTTGTATTTAGAACGCTTGGTAGAGACAGAGTAACAAATTCCTTGCCGAACCTCAAAGTATATATTAAGATTTCTTGAAAAGTATACAAGCAATCATAATTACAATTCTAGCACTTATAAAACAACTTCTAATTCAGAAACCATAAATCATATCTTAGTTATTGCTATCTTGCTGGTATTTCAATAAACAAGAGCAATTTGCAACAACAAAATCTTCTTTAGTACATTTTTATAAAATATCGTATGTGTTCCATTCACATGGCTTTCTCTACATCTCTGTAACAAATTAAAAATAAAAGCTTATTCTTTTATCTACTTCATACTAATCGAGATAAAAATTAGCAGAAATGGAGAATACAATGTACATAAACAAACCTATATTGGAAGTATAAGTTCCAGTTTTTCTGAATCATAAACAATAAAGGAATAAAATATAATTCAACCTGTCTCCCTATCTGTCTGTATGTGGAACAACTGAAACTCTAGAACTGGGGGCACTCCTGATAAAATCCGGAATAAGTCACATGGGAGTCAATAAAAATGCACACGAATATCAACCAACCTGGTGTATAACACTCACACTGTCTTTATCAATTATTGTATCGGTGCATAAGCAATTCTGTTCATTTTTGGATTGGCACCACTGCATTGTGAATGAACTGCATTCGTTTGTCGTGATTCAAATTGTTTTTCTTCAATTTATGGCTTGATTGTTGCGAATTTTGTCTGTGTCACATGATTGCTGTGTCATCTAGAGAAAAATCTGATGTGTTACACTCACATGACTTTCTCTAGCCGTTCTACAAACTTCTTACATAAGATTATTCTTCTTTCTGCACCTTTTTAATCTAGGTATTCAGCACAATGTTCTTGTTACTTAGTTCCTTATAAGTAGGAAGAAAATAAGGGATTATACTAGGCTAAATCAATAGTCAAATGTTTTAAAGGCTGTCGTTATGCGATTGTCATTACAAATCGCTTCTATTCCTGGCCAGGAGTAGAACAAAAGAAAAACGGACACTCCCGTCTGATAAAAGTACTTCACAACTGAAACTAATAACAATGAATACCTCGAAAACCGTAAGTTCCACGAGAAAAATGTATATGACATAACTTGTGTATTTTAACAAGACCTAAATTTTTTGTGCAGTAAGTTTTTGTCTATCTCTTACGGTTTACTAGTTATGCCAAATTAAGGAAAGTTCATCCAGAATAAACAGGTCTTCAGAAGCTATTCCCAGAAAATTCAAGATATACATTTTATTTTTTAGATAAATATCTTTAATATATGATATTTTAATTAAAATCGTTAGAGCCATTTTTAAGAAAATCAAAATGTTCGCAAAAAGTTCCATGTAGAGGGTAGTTTGGGGTGGGGGGATTTTTCTCAAAATCTTCCTGTCGCATTCCTGGAAGATACTGAACTCAAATACCAAGTTTGGTATTTTAGCTACTTTTCGTTTTTGAATTATCTCTATCCCTATGTACATTGTTCATATGGGGCTAGAGAAAGTAAAAATGAACACTTCAACACAGTTTACTTTTCGAGTCTAATAAAGAATCAATTGCAGCAAAAGCGACGAGAACAAATTATGGCAGATATGGGAGGGAAACTGGAAGAACTAGATTTGTTTTTCTGAAAAGCAAAATTCGACTTGTGTGATGAACTACTTTCTAAAAGATTTTTTTGTTTAATGAAAGCCACCTAAATCAGTTAGTTCGACAAAGACGATCGACAAACAACGCGAGAATTAGCGCAAATTATGAAACACAATCACAAAAACATTGTGAGTAATTTACATACATTGAATAAGATTAAAAAATTAGGTATATAGTTTGATGGTTTTCATATGATGTGATAAATTACACCACAAATCAGCGAATAACCACATTATGTTCGTCTTTGCTGAGCCGTTACATCCTGATTTGTGGAAAGCACAAAGCATTCCTTGGGGGCGTTGTTACAGGTGACGAGAAATAGTGCCTGTATGTGAAGTTGCAGAAGAGGGAAGAATGACGCAGCCCAACACCCCGTGAGAAGGATGATGCGCGTTTGGTGGAATCAAACTGTCGGTTTTCATTCAAAAAGTGAGACAGTAAGAGCTGCTGCGCATTCTAAATAGATAAATGACACTTGCTACTGAATAAAAAAATCTGATGTGTTTCATTCACGTGATTTTCTCTGAATCTCTGCAACAAATCATTGTTAAAAAACTTATTCTTCTATTTACTTCACACCAATACTTTATTTCATGCTAATCGAGAAAAATCTGATGTCTACCATTCACATGACTTTCTCTATAGTCTTATTACTTGCTTCCTTGTAAATAGAAGCAAAATAAGGGACTACCATAGGTTAAAGTGATAGTCAAAAGCTGGTTGCTATGTCAATGAAGTTCCTTTGTTTATATGGATCGGAGTTGACAAGTTCCTGTATGAGAAAAATATATGTTTTTCATAGCGGAAACTAAAAATAAGGAGTGTATCAAAAACGACGTACTCCGCGAAAAAATGTATATAACATAAATTGTGTGTTTTAATGTGCTCTACATTTTTTGTGTAGTAAGTATTTGTCCATCTCTTACGGTTTAGCAGTTATTCAAAATTTCGTAAAATTCATCCAGAATAAACTATTCTTCAGAGGCTATTCCTAGAAAATTCAAGATATACATTTTATTTTTCAGGTAAATATCTTTAATATACGACATTTTAATCAAAATCGTTAGAACTATTTTTGAGAAAATCAAAATTTTCGAAAAAAGTTCCATGTAAAGGGTAGTTGGGGGTGGGGGATTTTTCTCAAAACCTTCGTGTCGCATCCCTGGAAGATACTAAACTTAAATACCAAGTTTGGTATTTTACCGACTTTTCGTTTTTGAGTTATCGTGTTCACAGACATACGGACACACGGACACACACACACACACACACACGGACGGACCTTTTTGTGAAAATGCTTTTTTTGGATATTGGGGACCTTAAAACATGTATTTCCGGTGAAATCTCGGTGTCGAATCATTGGGTGGAGTGCAATATCTTCTCTATACACTGTGTACATAGTGCGTATAGAGAAAGTAAAAACTAGCAGAAATAGTCTTACTACTTGCTTCCATGTAAGTAGAAGTGAAATAACGGAGTAGCATAGGCTAAAGTGTTAATCAAAAGCTTGTTACTATGTGATTGAAGTTCCTTTGTTTGTATAGGCAGTAGTTGAAATTCCCGTATGAGAAAAGTATAAGTATTTTATAGTTGAAACCAATAAAAAGGAATATCTCAAAAACGATCATCTCCACGAAAAACATGTATATAACATAAATTGTGTGGTTTAACCAGCTATACATTTTCTACTAAGTAATTTTTTGTCTATCTCTTACGGTTTACCAGTTATGCAAAATGCCGCAAAATTCATCCAGAATAAAGATGTCTTCAGAGGCTATTCTCAGAAAATTCAAGAAATAAATTTTATTTGTCATGTACATATCTTCAATATATGACAATCAAAATCGTTTGAGCCATTTTTGAGAAAATAAAACTTTTCGAATTTTTTTCCATATAAAGAGTAGTTTGGGGTGTGAGGATTTTCTTGAACATCTTCGTGTCGCATACTTGGAAGGTATATAACCGTGTTTTCGTTTTGAGCTATGCTGTTCACAGACACACACGGACCTTTTTCTGAAAATGCTTTTTTTTTGGTTTCAGGGTTTCAGGGGGTCCTAAAACATGTATTTCCGGTGAAATGTCGGTATGGAATTTTTGGGTGGAATACAGTACCTTGTCTATGCACTATATACATAGTACGTGTAGAGAAAGTAAAAAGTGAGACGATAAAAGCTGCTGTGCATTCTAAACAGTTAAAAGACTTGCTATTGGTATTGAAAACAAGTGGTGTGGGGGTAGCACGTCTGTCTTGCGTTCAAGAGGTCTCTAGTTCGACTCGGTTAGGGTGATTTACCCGGAATAAGGTTTCTTTTCCGGAGTTTTCCCCTTTGCAGACAAAGAAGAGAGACTGGTAACTACAGCACGCCCGCATACTGCCAGAATTACCACAGTTGGGATTGCTGAACTTCGTTGGGTACCACTTCCTCACCTTCCATATTCAGCAGATTATCCCCTTCTGATTATCATCTTTTCCTCTCTCGCTCTCGACAATCAGGAACAATCTCTCTTTGGAACTTGCTAACATGTTTTTTTTTACTTTCTCTAGCCCCGTATGTACAATGTGCATAGGGATAGAGAAGTATTGCATTCCACCCAAAATTCGATGTCGAGATTTCACCGGAAATACATGTTTTAGGACCCCACGTATCCATAAAAAGCATTTTCCGGAAAAGGTCCGTGTATGTGTGTGTGTCCGTGTGTCTGTGAACACGATAACTCAAAAACGAATAGTAGCTAAAATACCAAACCTGGTATTTAAGTTTAGTATCTTCCAGGGATGCGACATGAAGATTTTCAGAAAAATCCCCCCACCCCAAACTACCCTTTACATGGAACTTTTTTCGAAAAATTTGATTTTCTTAAAAATGGCTCAAACGATTTTGATTAAAATATCGTATATTAAAGACATTTAACTGACAAATAAAATGTATATCTTAAATTTTCTGGGAATAGCTTCTGAAGACCTGTTTATTCTGGATGAATTTTGCTTAATTTGCCATAACAAGTAAACCGTAAGAGATAGACAAAATATTATTATACAGAAAATGTAGGTTTTTTTAAAATACACAACTTATGTCATTATACATTTTTCTCGTGGAGCTTACCGTTTTTGAGGTACTCATTGTTATTAGTTTCAGTTGTGAAGTACTTATACATTTCTCAGACGGGAGTGTTCGTTTTTCTTTTGTTCTACTCCTGGCCAAGAAAAAAAGCGATTTGTAATGACAATCGCCTAACGACAGCTTTTAAAACATTTGACTATTGTATTATAATGCTAGTGTATTCCCTTATTTTCTTCCTACTTCTACGGAACTAAGTAATAAGAACATTGTGCTAATGAGTACCTCGATTAGCAATGCGCAGAAAGAAGAATAATCTTATGTAAGAAGTTTGTAGAAGAGCTAGAGAAAGTCATGTGATTGTAACACAGATTTTTTCAGCTCGAAGACACAAATTCTACAAGAGAGGCACTGAGCTCCTACTGAACGCTTGCAGGCAAAGATGGTGATTGATCACTGAGTGATTAATTGATTATTGACTTATGACGCAGTGAGTCAGTCTTGTTAGTGTAATATGTGTATCCCATGCTAATAAAATCATGGTATGGTAAAAATGGCATACAGTGGTCCAATACAAATTCAGCTGAATCATTTCAAGCAAGCAATTTGGACTTACGTGCCACACGTGGAAACAACACAGCCGTTAAATTGAGAAAGTAAACATGAAGGAAAGAGAAAGAGGAATTATGTATTTTCAAACATATTAAAGTGCTCAAAGCCTCAAATGGTAAAACTTAAAATACAACAAGGAATATTTCGGTTACGGATAATGCTGTGAAAATCAGTTATTTGAAGAAAAAAAATCTGATGTGTACCATTCACATGACTTTCTCTACAGCTCTGCAACAAATTATTCTTAAAAGCTTATACTTCTATTTACTTCATGCTAATCAGTAAAACAATAGCAGAAATAGCCATATTACTTGCTTCCTTGTAAGTAGAAGCGAAATAAGGGAGTACCATAGGTTAAAGTGATAATCAAAAGCTGGTTGCTATGTCACTGAAGTTCCTTTGTATGGACAGCAGTTGAAAAATTCCTGTATGAGAAATGTATAAGTTTTTCATAGCAGAAACCAAAAGTAAGGAATGTCACAAAAACGACGAACTCCACGAAAAAAAAAAAATATATAACATAAATTGTGTGTTTTATCGTGCTCTACATTTTTTGTGTATAGTAAGTTTTTGTCCATCTCTTACGGTTTAGCAATTATTCAAAATTTAGTAAAATTCATCCAGAATAAACTACTCTTCAGAGGCTATTCCCAGAAAATTCAAGATATACATTTTATTTGTCAGGTAAATATATTTAATATACGATATTTTAATCAAAATCGTTAGAGCCATTTTTGAGAAAATCAAAATTTTCGAAAAATGTTCCATGTAAAGGGTAGTTGGGGGTGGTGGGATTTTTCTCAAAATCTTCGTGTCACATCCCTGGAAGATACTAAACTTAAATATCAAGTTTGGTACTTTACCTACTTTTCGTTTTTGAGTTATCGTGTTCACGGACACACGGACACACGGACACACGGACCTTTTTCCGAAAATGCTTTTTTTTAGATAAAGGGTACCCTAAAACATATATATCCGGTGAAATCTCGGTATCGAATTTTTTGGTGGAGTGCAATACATTCTCTATACACTATATACATAGTGCCTATAGAGAAAGTAAAAAAAAACAAAAAAAAAAAAAACGGATTTATATTATAAAGTTCTAAATTGCTCTATAGTTTATTTTTTCGTATTTTGTAATCGGCTTACCCTTCCCGTAATTGTAGGACTGACACCCCTCCCCTAGGACTTACAAGTCTAGGAGGCAGAAGCCTGTTGAAGAGCCTACGGCACATAACCACACAATGGAGAACCTGTTACGAGGGGCTGATGAGGAAGTGTAGCGGGGGAAACCGTAGGACCCGGAGAAAACCCGCTTGTAACTTATCTTTTAAGATAAATTTTATGAGAATAAAAATACCTTTGTAGGATATTAAACTAATAAATAATATAGTTTTATTCGCGGTGCAGTATCTCTATCATATATTTAACAAAGTTTCTAGCAGTTTATGAGACGACCACAAAATGAGGAACTAAACCTAAATAAGTAAGCAAGTAAAACAGCAATACCTTGCTCGGAATCCAAAACGTGTGTAGACAGCGCACTCTCCGTAGTTTTAGTTGGATATTAACGACGAGAAAAGTCAAAATGCAAAAGAACCCTTGCTTACCTGGTTGAGGATATCCTTGTTTTCGGGCACGTGTTACAAGTTAGCATCGATCCGTGCTAACCCGTACACAGGACGGCAGCTTCGAGTCTTCCGCAGGTACGTAATGACTGGCAATTTACATAAACCTGCCCTCGCAAGGGTCATAGGTTGCACTGTTTCTTTTGGTCCCTAACCTTCAGCTAATTCCTCTGGAATGTAAAAATCGCAAAGTAAAGAACTCATAATTGCGTCTCTACTTTCTCTACACGTAATATATATAGATAGACACACACACACATATATACCCAAGATCGCGGTTTATATATATAAAAATACAGTTCCGGAGGCTTGTCAGGACTCCGGCGCTGTATTCCTTTTTTCTCCATTTTTTCCAGTTTCCTACATTTCCTTAGTATACCTTGTTATTCTTAACGTTTTCCTTTTTACATGTACATACACAAACTTAGACACATTTACAAAACACAGAAACACCCATGCCCAAGGCGGGATTCGAACCCACGATCCTGTGCACCACGAAGCGCCAAAGCGAGTCACTTGAGTGAGCGCGGCCACTGAGATCGGCGAAAGGGTTCAAACCCTGCGGACATTGGATTTCTTCGGGCGTAAAAAATCTTAGCATGGCTTCCTTCGGAAGGGAAGTAAAGCCGTTGGTCCCGTGTCGTAGATTACGGCACGTAAAAGAACCTCAAGCCTGATAAAGAGGCATCTGAGCAAAATTAAGTGGTTTTTCACGCCCAGTATAGAATAGAACGTTGAGAACCATAGCAGTTAAAGAGGGTCCATAAATAAAACTCCATTTACATTTACGTGTTATACAGATAGTGGATAGAGAAGGTATTGTAATGCACCGAAAAATTCGATACCGAGATTTCACCGGAAATATATATGTTTTGAGACCCGCTGAATCCAGAAAAAGCATTTTCATAAAAATGTCCGTGTGTGTCTGTCAGTGTGTGTTTGTGTGTGACTGTGGGCAGCATAGCTCAAAAACGAAAAGTCCGTTAAATACCAAACTTGGTATTTAAGTTCAGTATCCTCCAAGGATGCGACGCGATGATTTTGAGAGAAATCCCCCCACCCCCAACTACCCTTTACATGGAAAACTTCGTAAATGTTGATTTCTCAAAAATTACTCCAACGATTTTGATAAAGGTATTTACAGGACAACTCAAATGTATATCTTCAATTTTCTGGGAATAGCCTTTGAAGGCAGCTTTATTCGGAATGAATTTTGCATAACTGGTCTAATCGTAAGAAATAGACAAAAACTTACTTATCAAAAAATGTAGAGTTCGTTAATCACAAAATTCATGTTATGTATACTTTTTTCGTAGAGACGACCGCTTTTGAGATATTTCTGTTATTGGTTTCAGTTTTAAAATACTTCAACTTTTCTTTTATGAACATTTGTCAACTCCTGGCCATACAAACAAAGCACTTCAATCACATAGCAACCGGCTTTTAAAGGATTTTACTATCGCCTTAGCTTATGGTACACTCTTATTTCTCTTCTTCTTACAAGGAAACAAGTAATAAGACCATTTCTGATAATTTTTTTTCTCGATTAGCATGAAGTAATTAGAAGAGTAAGCTTTTTAACAATAACTGGTTACAGAGATCTAGAAAGTCATGTGAATGGAACACATCAGATTTTCCCCCTGTTATTATCGCCACTCCTTCGGCAAAGCTGTGATTTACTGGTTTCTATGCCGGAATAAAAAGCTACTGAAGTTTAATAGCAGAAAATACTGTATTAGTACTGTAGGACTGTACCATAAACAGCATTCAGTAGTCAGCCCAGGAACCTGTTAATTGCTATAAACTATTTCATTTATACAAAATCTTTACTTTGGGTCTTTCAAATGAAACGATTTGTTTATGTACTTCTAAAATCTGACAATTCATTTAGAAGCACATTTCCCCCTCTATTTATTGAATCAAGCAATTGTGCCTCTGCTTCTGTGACGGGCAATGCTATAGAGACCCTAGTACAGGTTGTTCCGGCTTGGCTGCACGCTAAAAGAGCAGCGAGTATCTTGCAACTCACAGGTCTGCCTGCAATACGCTTGAAATCTATCGATCGCTACGACTGAAGCAATTGTTTGAATGAACTGCAGGAAGAGTGCAATGATCTTCGTCCAATAACTATTGGCTAACACGATTTTCCTCCAGCTCTATTCTGAGGCTGAGTAGGAGTGACGAGTCGGGTTGGAGCAGTCGCCTTAGGGTACAGCAACTGTACTTTACTCATGCGACAGGCAGCAGCTTCCACAGTGTCCACAGAGACCTAAGTGCACAGCACTGTACTTCTGCTTCTGTGTCGGGAGATGGCAACCTCGATACATGCCCATAAAGACCTAAGCGCATAGAAAATGTATATTTGCTTCTACACGTTCAGTCTACCTGTTTTCATTGTATATGGACAGATGGCAGAGCATTCGCTATTACCATCAATTATTGTTTTTACTTTCTCTATACGTAGTATATACATAGTGTATAGAGAAAGTATTGTTATGCACCCAAAAATTCGATACCGGGATTTCACCGGAAATATATGTTTTGAGACCCTCTGAAATCCAAAAAAAAGCAGTTTTAGAAAAATGTCCATGTGGGAGACTGTGGGCAGCATAGCTCAAAAATGAAAAGACCGTTAAATACCAAACTTGGTATTTAAGTTTGGTATTGTCCAAGGATGTGACGCGAAGATTTTCAAAAAAATCCCCCCACCCGAAACTACCCTTTACATGGGAAAAATTTCGAAAATTTTGATTTTCTTAAAAATGGCTCTAACGATTTTGATTAAAATCTCTTATATTCAAGATATTTATTTGACACATAAAAAGTATATATTGAATTTTCTGGGAATAGCTTCTGAAGACTACTTTATTCTGGATGCATTTTACGGAATTTTGCATAACTGCTAAACTGTAAGAGATGGACGAAAACTTAAAGCACAAAAAATGTAGAGCACTTTAAAACACATAATCTATGTTTTATATATATATATATATTCCTTGGAGTTGATCGTTTTTTAGTTATTCCTTGTTTTTGGTTTCAGCCTTGAAAAACATGCTTTTCTCATACAGGAATTGGTCAACTGCTGTCCTTGGCCCGCCTGGGTAGTGTGGTGGTAGCGTGTCTGCCTCACATTCAACAGGCGGTGAGTTCGAATCTCGCTTAAGGTGAGTTACCCGAGTAAGGTTTTTTTCGGCGTTTTCCCTTATCCTGAGAAGATGAATGTCGAGTAATTTTAAGCTCCATGGACCCCGAGATCATTTGAGCATCATTTCATCAATTTCATTCATCGTCCGATATGACAAACCAGGTTAAAGGACGTTAAGCTATAAAAAAAAAAAAAAAAAAGAGCATACAAACAAAGGAACTTCAGTCAGATAGCAACCAGCTTTTGACTTCACTTTAACCTATGGTACTCCCTTATTTCGCTTCTACTTACAAGGAAGCAAGTAATACGACTATTTCTGCTAATTTTTTCTCGATTAGATGAAGTAAATAGAATAATTTGTTTCAGAGATGTAGAGAAAGTCATGCGAATGGAACACAGCAGATTTTTTTTAGAGTTACGATAGAAATTTGGGTCTTGTTATTAAATATATAGTGCCGAATACTTTGGCGACTAAGGGAAAAGAAGAAAAAACCCAATCAGATTGGTCGACCACGAGATTTGAACCCTATACCTCCAGAATGCGGGCCAAACGTATCGCTTGAGTCATCCCGCTCAGTTAATTTAGTTCAATATAATTATTTAATTCTAGGTATAGATAAATAATGTCAACTTTAATCTACTCACTTTTATAAGCATTTGTTCAGGGTTCAAAATTATATGGATAAAATGAGGACATTAGAAAAAACCTGATGTGTACCATTCACATGACTTTCTCCATATCCCTGCAACAAATTATTCTTAAAAAGCTTATACTTTTATTTACTTTCTGCTAATCAGAAAAAAATAGCAGAAATAGTCTAATTACTCGCTTCCTTGTAAGTAGGAGCGAAGTAAGGGACAACTGTAGGTTAAAGTGATACTCAATAGCTGGTTGCTATATCAATGAAGTTCCCTTGTCTATATGGATAGGAGTTGACAAGTTCCTGTATGAGAAAAGTATAAGTTTTTCAAAAATAAGGAACGTCACAAAAACGACGAACTCCACGAAAAAAATGTATATAACATAAATTGTGTGTTTTAATGTGCTCTATATTTTTTGTGTAGTAAGTTTTTGTCCATCTCTTACGGTTTAGCAGTCATTCAAAATTTAGTAAAATTTATTCAGAATAAACTACTCTTCAGAGGCTATTCCCAGAAAGTTCAAGATATACATTTTATTTGTCAGGTAAATATGTTTAATATACGAAATTTTAATCAATATCGTTAGAGCCATTTTTGAGAAAATCAAAATTTTCGAAAAAGTTCCATGTAAAGGATAGTTGGGGGTGGGGGGATTTTTCTCAAAATCTTCGTGTCGCATCCCTGAAAGATACTAAACTTAAATACCAAGTTTGGTATTTTACCGACTTTTCGTTTTTGAGTTATCGTGTTCACAGACACACGGACACACGGACACACACACACACACACACACACACACACGGACCTTTTTGTGAAAATGCTTTTTTTGGATATTGGGGACCCTAAAACATATATTTCCGGTGAAATCTCGGTATCGAATTTTTTGGTGGAGTGCAATACTTTCTCTATACACTATGTACATAGTGCGTGTAGAGAAAGTAAAAATGATTCAATAATAATTATAGCATATAACCTGATATGAATATGCTCATGTAGGATAATGAAAAGACTGCAGTGACATGGTTGGGAGAGAAAAAGGGGAAGACTAAGGGTTACAAGTGTGGAGGAAGTCATCAAGGAAATGATAACAGAAAGGATTAGAAAATGGAAACTGGAAAGAAAGGGAAACATGGAGGAGAGTGATTGTGGCATAGGAAGATGTTCCAGATATTGGCAATTTTCTCTGCTAAAATTTACTAAATTCTGGAGTATAAGTCTCTAAATGAAAATAACTGCCATGTAATTTAACTAAAAGTAATCGTTTAATGGTTCATAATTAGCATGCACTAGCATTTACTAGTAATTAGAAGAAAACATTAAAAATTTGAAGCTTTCTCGGTGTTGATTATTATAGATGACTTTACGGGATAGCAACCGAGTTAGATTGGAATCAAAGAAATCCAATCTTTCGACCATATTGACTCTGTGGTTTTTGTTAGGGAAGACTACCCGTATAGTCATCTGTAATTAGAGAAAACAGTTCATCTTCTAGCTCCTTGTAGATTAACTATCGTGTAGTATATAGTTTTCTATGGCCCTCAAACGGGACCGCTGCCCCCTACCACTGGGCAATAACCGTTAGCAAACAAATGACAAATCTGAGGGGCGATAGGCAACGTAGTAAAATCTGTTTCCTGGAGACACTGCTTGCAAGTTGAGAATCGTGCCTCAGTTAAGGGGCAAATGAAGGAAGACTTAGTAACAACGAGGGTTGGTTTCCAACCGCAAACTTTGGAAGAAGAGTGGGGGCGGGGCTATCATGTTCTGAGAAATACTGTACACTGTGACACTGTACCAGCGGTGTATATGCTGATGTTACACCAATTTTACTTGGAACTATTTCTATGAGCTGTACGATTAATACGTTTTCCCTAAAATCCTAAGAACATATCTGCAATGCCACAGTAAGCACTTGGACTGCTTCCTTAGCTTTCTTTTGATAATATTCAGCTCACTAAAAACAGTTTCTACCTCCTTAATTGAATGTGGAAGGGTGGAAAATGCGATTGCAAAATCATCAGTTCTTTAATCGGATTAGACCTCTCCATATCTTTGCAGGATTATACTTTTATTCAAAATTCACTGTGCAGGAAATGTTTTTTTCCATTTTTAACATTCAGGTTGTGTCACCGGTAATCTATTTCATTTATTTGAGTAGAAATGTAGCATTCCTACCTATTTAAATTATTTTTACAATGTACCTAACTTTTTTATTTTTTATTTAAAATTTCAATGCTCCCTTAGCAAGTATGTATATCAACCAAAATTTTAACTCCGTCAGCATTTTCTCTAAAATCGTCAGGAAAGTCTCTATCCTTGAAATTCTGTTAGTATATGACTTCAAAAATATCTCTAGCGATTTGTCTGACTTGTGAGTGTTAATAATAATAATAATAATAATAATAAATAATGCTTCTACAGATACGTTATACCAAGAAAATCTCTAGTTGGCAGCAGAGTTACAATTAAAAATCTCTATATCCTGCAACAAATTATTCTTAAAAAGGCTTATGGTTCTATTTACTTCATGCTAATCTAGAAAAATTAGCAGAAATAGTCTTATTACCTTCTTCCTTGTAAGTAGAAAGGAAATAAGGGAGTAGCATAGGTTAAAGCGATAGTCAAAAGCTGGTTACTATGTGACTGAAGTTCCTTTGTTTGTATGGACATGAGTTGACAAATTCCTGTATGAGAAAAGTTAAGATTTTCGACCCTGAAAACAAAAACAAGGAATATCTCAAAAACGATCCAAAAAAAAAATGTATATAACATAAATTGTGTGCTTTAATGTGCTCTACATTTTTTGTGTGGTAAGTTTTTGTCTATCTATTACGGTTTAGCAGTTATACAAAATTCCGGAAAATTCACTCAGAATAAAGTAGTCTTCAGAGGCTATTCCCAGAAAAATCAGAATATACATTTTATTTGTCGGGTAAATATCTTTAATATACGATATTTTAATTAAAATCGTTAGAGCCATTTTTCTTTAGAAAATAACAATTTTCGAAAAAGTTCCTTGTAAAGGGTAGTTTGGCGTGGGGGGATTTTTCTCAAAATCTTCGTGTCGCATCCCTGGAAGATTCTAATCTTAAATACCCAGTTTGGTATTTTACCGACTTTTCGTTTTTGAGTTATCGTGTTCACAGGCACACGGACCTTTTTTCTGAAAATACTTATTTTTAGACAAAGAGGACCCTAAAACATATATTTCCGTGAAATCTCGGTATCGATTTTTTTGGTGGAGTGCAATACCTTCTCTATACACTATGTACATAGTTCGTATAGAGAAAGTAAAAATGGAATTACGTTCGGATGTAACCTGAGTCAGAGCGAGGACTTTGTGACCCTTTACTTCTTACGTAACCCCAGGGAAAGAGAGTTGAGGGAGAGAACCGATCGGGGCAAGCATGAGCAATACTTGCTGAAAGAGGGGGATATACTGTTCAACCTAAATGCAACGGAGTTACTAAAGGGTTTGCAGGTGTAAAGTTATCTGGGTCTCCTAAATTATAAGGTTCTTGGAGGGCATTCTTAACGGTTACAGAGGAACACTTCTGACGCCACCCGGTCCCTCCCTACTCACGAGCTCCGAACTTCGTCGGTCCTCGGAGGAAACACCAGATTGAAAGACAGGTCCCGAACGAGCGGTAACGATAAAATCAGTGTGGAAGCTATCCAGCCGCCGTCTTCTGGTCCTTCAACCTTTAAATGTTTTCAAATGGGAAGAATTCTACTTTGCAGCGAATGAGATGCTATATCGTGCTCTGCGTTGCCAGGTCTTTTCATATTTCCCTCTCACTGGCACACTGAGATTGCAGATCTGTCAGGCGCATTACTCTCCGGTTAAGCGGAGATGCAATATGTCAACACAGCATTCCGGTTGGCAGCCGGCCTGGTGGCGCTCAAGGACCAACTTCATTCCATTTGAAAGTCACTGTAGGAATTGTACATTGATATCCACTATTTACTGGATTATTTCTTAATCCCAATTGATTAAAAGTCCAATTTTAACAGGAAATGGTTGGCTGGAGGGACCCTCCCCCCTAAAAATCCGTGGATCAGGTAGGCCGGCCATAGAGATCGAACGTGTGACCTTCCGAATGCCAGTCACTATATCCAGAATTATAGGAGCAGTAAATTTTATTACTACCATACTTATTATAAAACCAATTTATATTTATATATGGATTATATTGTATTTTACTTTTTGTAGATTAAGTATAATTTATTATTATTATTTTTTTAAGGTAGTTTAATTCCTACTTTTATTTTTGACAAAACCGCCTGATACATGCTTCTCCGTAGTGTGGTACTGCCTTCTTTACTGCCTATGAATGAAACATATATTAATTAATGAAACGAATTCGGAGCGGCATTATGGCGGAGAGGGGTAAAATGAACGAAGGTGATTTGTGAAGCCTTGAAGTTTAGATTTTAGTCAATCTACCATTAGCACCTGACTTAAAACAGATTTGATGGAATGCTACCAGCACAGGACTTAGCGAAAACAAACAAAAGCAACAAAGAACTTATGTGAGTTATTCATACGACACTCTCTCTCTACCAATGGCGAACACTCACATCACGTCTATTATAATTGTGGCGTTAATATAAAACGATTATTCTAAAAAGGTGTGCTTAAGAAAGAAATACGGAAACGCATTCAAAATATATTTACTAGCGGTAAAGAAAGAAATACGGAAATACATTCAAAGTATGTTTATTAGCGGTAACAATTCCCGAAAAGGAAAGGAAGGAAAGAAAAATAGAAAATAAAATCATTCTTTCAGGCGTGTCTCAGATAGTTTACCTAACAATCTTGTAACAGAATATTCCGAAATATATACAATTAAAGTACACAATTCGTGTATATTAATCATCTTTAAGTCTTCCTGTGTCAGGTATTTTAGTTATAATGAAAGTAATCAACATTTATTTAAAAAAAGGGCAGTAAAGAAGTTATTTATTATGTACAGTTTATTCATCATCTAAATATCTTAAAAATGCTGTGTTGTAATCAAACTCGTTTTATTTTCGAAAATAAAAATAACGAAACATGTTCCATGTGGAAGAAGTTTCTAGAATTTGTATCTTGGGAAGATATTGAACTAAAATACTAAATTTGCTATTTATCCTAAACTATTTTGAATTGCATTGTTCACACACACACACACGTGCACGCAAGGACATTTTTCACCTCAAGACACGTGTTTCCGATGAAATCACACATCGAATTTTTGGCTGGAATGTAATATTTCCTCTACCTAGTGGAAGCAGATGCTAGAGAAAGTACGAAAACGCGAGAATAGCGTGCTCCAGAAACTGCTGTACTTAAAATACTTTGATGCAAGAAAGAAAGAGAGAGAGAGAGAGAGAGAGAGAGAGAGAGAGAGAGAGAGAGAGACAGCTAGTAAAAAAAAATCTGATGTGTACCATTCACATGACTTTCTCTATATCCCTGCAACAAATTATTCTTAAAAAGCTTATACTTCTATTTACTTAATGCTAATCAGAAAAAATTAGCAGAAATAGTCTTATTACTTGCTTCCTTGTAAATAGAAACGAAATAAGGACTACCATAGGTTAAAGTGATAGTCAAAAGCTGGTTGCTATGACAATGAAGTTCTTTTGTTTATATGGATAGGAGTTGACAAGTTCCTGTATGAGAAAGGTATACGTTTTTCATAGCAGAAACCAAAAATAAGGAATGTCTCAAAAACGACGAACTCCAAGAAAAAAATGTATATAACATAAATTGTGTGTTTTAATGTGCTCTACATTTTTGGTGTAGTAAGTTTTTGTCCATCTCTTGCGGTTTAGCAGTTATTCAAAATTCAGTAGAATTCATTCATAATAAACTACTCTTCGGATGCTATTCTCAGAAAAATTTAGATAAACATTTTATTTGTCAGGTAAATATGTTTAATATACGAAATTTTAATCAAAATCGTTAGAGCCATATTTGAGAAAATCAAAATTTTCAAAAAAAGTTCCATGTAAAGGGTAGTTGGGGGGGGGGATTTTTCTCAAAATCTTCGTGTCGCATCCCTGGAAGATACTAAACTTAAATACCAAGTTTGGTATTTTACCGACTTTTCGTTTTTGAGTTATCGTGTTCACAGACACACGGACACACTGACACACGGACACACACACACGGACCTTTTTGTGAAAATGCTTTTTTACTTTCTCTATACGCACTATGTACATAGTGCACCCCACCAAAAAATTCGATACCGAGATTTCACCGGAAATATACGTTTTAGGGTCCCCTTTATCTAAAAAAAGCATTTTCACAAAAAGGTGAGTGTGTGTGTGTGTGTGTGTGTGTGTGTGTCCGTTTGTCAGTGTGTCCGTGTGTCTGTGAACACGATAACTCAAAAACGAAAAGAAGCTAAAATACCAAACTTGGTATTTAAGTTTAGTATCTTCCAGGAATGCGACACGAAGACTTTGAGAAAAATCCCCCCACCCCAAACTACCCTTTACATGGAACTTTTTTCGAAAATTTTGATTTTCTAAAAAATGGCTCTAACGATTTTGATTAAAATATCAAATATTAAAGATATTTACCTGACAAATAAAACGTATATTTTGAATTTTCTGGGAATAGCCTGTGAAGACTACTTTATTCTGGATGAATTTTGCATAACTACTAAACCGTAAGAGATGGACAAAAACTTAACACACAAAAAATATAGAGCACGTTAAAACACACAATTTATGTTATATACATTTTTTTTTCGTGGAGTTGATCGTTTTTGAGATATTCCTTTTTCTTGGTTTCAGCTTTGAAAAACAAACTTTTCTCATACAGGAATTAGTTAACTCCAGTCCATACAAACAAAGGAACATCAGTCACATAGCAACCAGCTTTTGGCTTTCACTTTAACCTATTGTACTCCCTTATTTCGCTTGTATTTACAATAAAGCAAGGAACAAGACTATTTCTGCTAATTTTCCTCGATTAACATGCAATAAATAAAAGATAAGCTTATTAACAATAATTTGTTACAGAGATATAGAGAAAGTCATGTGAATGGAACACATCAGATTTTTTGGATATTGGGGACCCTAAAACATATATTTCCGGTGAAATCTCGGTATCGAATTTTTTGGTGGAGTGCAATACCTTCTCTATAAACTATGTACATAGTGCGTATAGAGAAAGTAATAACGCGCGAACCTCAGCTTAATTAAACAAACCAATGGCTTCAATGCGGCCAGACGGCCAACATTTTTGTTTAAGGGTAAAATAATACACTTTGAGACATTAAAACATTACGTGTTGCATAAGCACCCAATTCTTTGTTATTATTAATCTCTCGTTTCTCTCGCCTTTAATTAGAGATCGTCGTAAAGATGTGCTAAGGTGTAGAGATTTCCTGTTACGTAAGGAATAACTGTTAACTATAATTTCATATGCAAAAATTGTCATCTGGGTTTCTCCAAGCAACCGGTGCGATAATATCTTGTATTTATAAATTATAACTCACACATATTTACCCCATAACCTATTTAAAAAAATTAAAAATTAAACGGAGCTTTATTTATGGACGCTCTTTAACTATTGTGTGCTCAGCGTCCCATTTCATGCTGGACCTGAAAGGCCACTTAAGTTTACTCAGAGGGCTCATTTTCAGGCTTGAGGTTCTTTTACGTGCCGTATATATACGACACGGATTTACTTCCCTTCCGTAGGAAGCCATGCTAAGGATTTTTATGGTATATGGTAACCATTACACCACAGAGAGCGACATAACCTATTTAAAGTAAGCAGCTAGTCGCACTTGGAAATGCCTATTAAGTAGTACATTTCATAATAGAAGGCCGCGCATTCTTGTATCACATTCTCAACTTGGCAATCATATTATTCTTTATATCGCACAGTTCATTGTGTTTGCATGGTGGGCATTTGATTTAACATTGCTAAGTATATTAAGATGATCGTATAGCCTAAATTGCTTACCTTGACTTTGTGATTCATTGTTACAATTTGTTAATCAAGGACTGCATAATGATCTCATATTCACACCACACATAAATAACAGCAATAAACTAATGATGATGTCAATATAGTACTTCAATGTTATTAATCCTGAACAAACGAAGCTTGTTTTCTTATTTTGTTTTTATTCGTAATATCGATAAGAATCGATATACATTGCAGATACATGCCATTTATTTATCATGGGAATACAATCTACGTGGTGTTAACTAATAGGAGGGAGAACATAGTCTAAAATCCCTGAAATGAGAATAACGAACTTATACGGCAGATTGATAGATCATTTCCAGATATGCAATTATATATTAAATTTTAAGATAAATTGCGCACGTTTACAAGGAAAGGAAATGGCATTTCATTTATGGACGCTCTTTTTTTATTTTTTTATGTAAATATACAGTTCCGGAGGTTTGTCAAGACTCCGGCGCTGTATTCCTTTTTTCTCCATTTTTTTTTCAGTTTTCTATATTTCCTTAGTAGAAATTATTCTTAACGTTTTCCTTTTACATATACATACACACACATAGATACATTCACAAACACAGAAACACCCATGCCCAAGGCGGGACTCGAACCCACGATCCTGTGCACCACGAAGCGCCAAAGCAATACACTTTAGCGAGCGCAGCCACCGGGATCGGCATTCTAGTCTTTAACTGCTGTGGTTCTCAGCGTCCCATTCTATACTGGGCGTGAAATACCGCTTAATTTTGCTCAGAGGCCTCTCTATCAGGCTTGAGATTCTTTTACGTGCCGTAAATTTACGACACGTGACCAACAGCTTTACTTCCCTTCCGAAGGAAGCCATGCTAAGGATTTTTACGCCCGAAAAAATCCATCGTCCTTGAACCCGCGACCTTGGGTATATGAAGTCAGCATGGTAACCATTACACCACAGAGGGCGACACGTTTACAAGGGCATAACACGAAAGAACATGTCTTAATTATTCAAAATCTTCACGAGCTTCTAACCACGTAAAAAATTGGCTTGATATCAACGTTTCGAAAAAAAAATACAACATGGCCATAATATATTGCGAACCAATCAGATAGCTTCATTCCAACTCTTATAGATACCAGTCTCCGCAAGCTCAATCCATCAGTTCACCCTGAAGACAAGGAAGATGCACTTCTTCGAAACGTTGGTATCAAGCCAAGTTTTTACCTGGGTAGAAGCCCGAGAAGATTTTGAATTAATACGTCGACAGGAAAGCTTCAGTTCTTATATTATGTCTTATTAAGCTCAAATGATATTTACTATGTACATTTTATAATATACCTAATTGAGTAAATAATAATGTTATCATAAAATGTGCTGAACAATATCATTTCTACTCACGCTGTATTTAAAAACAAATCTGATGTGTACCATTCACAT
Source organism: Hymenopus coronatus (assembly GCA_030762935.1). NCBI lineage: Eukaryota > Metazoa > Arthropoda > Insecta > Mantodea > Hymenopodidae > Hymenopus > Hymenopus coronatus. The sequence goes on from CM060881.1 coordinate 134,149,176, forward strand.
GACTTTCTCTATATCCCTGCAACAAATTATTCTTAGAAAGCTTATACTTCTATTTACTTTATGCTAATCAGAAAAAATGAGCAGAAATAGTCTTATTACTTGCTTCCTTGTATGTAGAAGCGAAATAAGGGACTACCATAGGTTAAAATGATAGTCAAAAGCTGGTTGCTATGTCAATGAAGTTCCTTTGTTTATATGGATAGGAGTTGACAAGTTCCTGTATGAGAAAAGTATGTTTTTCATAACAGAAACCAAAAATAAGGAATGTCTCAAAAACGACCAACTCACGAAAAAAATGTATATAACATAAATTGTGTGTTTTAACGTGCTCTACATTTCTTGTGTAGTAAGTTTTTGTCCATCTCTTACGGTTTAGCAGTTATTCAAAATTCAGTAAAATTCATCCAGAATAAACTACTCTTCAGAGGCTATTTCCAGAAAATTCAAGATATAGCTTTTATTTGTGAGGTAAATATCTTTAATATATGAAATTTTAATCAAAATCGTTATAGCCATTTTTGAGAAAATCAAAATTTTCGAAAAAAGTTCCATGAGAAAAGCTTTAACCAAAACCAAGGAATATCTCAAAAACGATCAACTCCACGAAAAACATTTATGTAACATAAATTGTGTGTTTTAACGTGCTCTACATTTTTGGTGTGTAAGTTTTTGTCCATCTCTTACGGTTTAGCAGTTATGCAAAATTTCGTAAAATTCATCCAGAATAAAGTAGTCTTCAGAAGCTTTTCCCAGAAAATTGAGGATATACATTTTATTTGTCAAGTAAATATACGATATTTTAATCAAAATCGTTAGATCCATTTTTGAGTAAATCAAAATTTTCGAAAAATTTCCATGTAAAGGGTAGTTTGGGGTGGTGGGATTTTTCTCAAAATCTTCGTGTTGCATCCCTGGATGACACTAAACTTAAATATCAAGTTTGGTATTTTACCGACTTTTCGTTTTTGAGTTATTGTGTTCACAGACACACGGACACAGACACACACACATACACACGGACATTTTCCTTAAAATCCTTTTTTTTTTTTTTTTTTTTGGACACAGAGGACTCTAAAACGTATATTTTCCATGAAATCTCGGTATCGAATTTTTGGGTGGAGTGCAATACCTTCTCTATACACTATGTACATAGTACATGTAGAGAAAGTAAAAATGCAGATCACGTTAAAACACACAATTTATCTCATATACTTTTTTTTTTTTTTTTGTTAAATTGTAATTGTTTCAGATTTAAATTTTTAAACTTTTCTCACCCGGAAAGTTGTAAACTCCTGGCCCTGCATACAAATGGGTTTCAACCACATGGCGATCAGCTTTTAAAAGATTCTACTAACTTTTAGCCTAGTGTATTTCCTTGTTTTCTTTCTAGTAATTAAGTAATTATCAGGATAGAAGAATAAGCTTTTTAACAATAATTTGTTACATGCGATATAGAGAAAACCATGTGAAAGTAACGAAGGTTTTTTTATTTATGTGGATTCATGAGACTGTAAATGTTTCCGGTGAAACTTCGGTATTGAATTTTGGACTGAATGCAATACATTCCTTCCTATTCACTATGTGCGAAGTAGAGAAGGTAAAAAAAAAAAAAAAATGATTACACACTGTGTTAAGCCTCTACTACATATGTTTTATAGCCATACGCATGTAATTTTATGTAAATGATGTGACGAAACATGTCAGCGAGGTGAATATTTACTTGGGAACCTAAAATATTCTCGTCACTGGTTTCCGTTGTGATATTCTATTGTCTTTGTTTTAATGCCAGCACTACCAGTAATAAGGCTTGAAAGATAGCGAACACCTGTGTTCACAGAATACATAGGTTCCTAACCTCACAGGTTAGTTATAACGACAGCAAAGCGGGTTTTACGTAGGTGTTTCACAGTATTCTTAGGTGTGGAAGTAAGCTTTTGCAATTTTAATCATCTCCAACCTGTAAATAAGGTTAGTGTCCCAACCATATAATGTAAATTAGTGTTCATTATAAAACTGATGTTTGTGACCATGCTACATCTTCTACCGGCAGGTCCCGCAGTAGATTTAAATATTACTTTCTCTATACGTATTATGTACATAGTGGATTCGATACGGAGATTTCAACGGAAATACATGTTTTAAGACTCCCTGAATCAGAAAAATAGCGTTTTTAGAAAAATGTCTGTGTGTGTGTCTGTCGTTCTGTGTGTATGTGTGTGTGTGTGTGTGTGGTGTGTGTCTGTGGGCAGCATAGCTCAAAAATGAAAAGACCGTATCTTCCAAGGATGCGACACGAAGATTTTCAATAAAATCCCCCTAACCCCCAACTACCCTTTACATGGAACATTTTTCGAAATTTTTGTTTTTCTCAAAAATGGCTCTAAAGATTTTGATTAAAATATCGTATATTAAAGATATTTATCTGACAAATAAAATGTATATCCTGAATTTTCTGGGAATAGCCTCTGAAGACTACTTTACTCTGGATGAATTTTACGGAATTTTGTATAACTGGCAATCCTTAAGAGATAGACAAAAACTTACTACACAAAAAATGTAGATCAGAATAAAACACACAATTTGTCATATACATTTTTTTCGTGGAATTGTTCGTTTTTTTTAGATATTCCTTGTTTTTAGTTTCAGCTTTGAAAAACTTATACCTTTCTCACTCAGGAATTTGTCAACTCCTATCCATACAAACAAAGGAACTTCAGTCACATAGCAACCAGCTTTTGCTATCACTATAACCTATGGTACTCCCTTATTTCGTTTCTACTTAACAAGGAAGTCAACAATAAGACTATTTATACTATTTTTTTTTCAATTAGTATGGAGTAAATAGGAGCATAAGCTTTTTAACAATAATTTGTTGCAGAGATGTAGAAAAAGTCATGTGAATGGAAAACTTTAGATTTTTTCATTACATCTTTCAGGGATATCCAGAATTATAGGAGCCGTGTTTTATTACTCTTATTTATTATATAGATAGATGAAGTAGTGTATTCTGGTCAACAATTTAAATATCAATATTTTATCAGAAATACACGTTTTAAGTGCCCTAAACCTAAAACAGATTTTAGAGATTTCCCTTTTGATTGTTTGGTTAATGAAAATAACTAAAAATGTGGAGACAAATGAACTCATCTTCTTACTTAAGGGCTTTGTTTTTTGTGGTATGAAAATATGTGTAGAGAAAGTAAAAATGTGTGACGTTAGCTTTAATCTATTAAATATAATAAAACTGAAAGCGAAATTATTTTGTAATTTTGGATGAAAAATTGATGCTAACGGGCATTTTAGTTGGCTAACTTGGTACAAAAACACTTTTGTTTGTATATGTATGCAACGTTTCACACAGAGAGGTCAAAGTATTACGAAATTTGGTGTATAACATACATTAGATGGCAGTTGGAAATAGGCTGTATGGGGCATTATTAATCTCCCCAAAAGAGAGGGAATTCTAATGTGGTCTAAAGCCAAACATTTTTAAGGGCTTCTCTCAAAATGCAGTTTATGTAAAAAAAAAGTTTACAGTCATAATGCATTTTATGAATGTTGCTAAGCACCTATAAAATATTAACAGGAGCATTTTACTTTACCAGTATTCGTAAACGTTAACCAGTTACAACCAGAAACTGTACAATTCCGATGACATAAAAAAGAACACAAGTTTGTATCGGTAAAGCGTTTCATTTATGCTTTGGTAGGTATACATTAACATTCAGGATAAATATACTTTATTGCTGGTTTTTAAAATGCAAAACGTTATGAACATTGAACAGAGAGAAGGAGAGAGATGGGGAGAAGACGGAAGAGGATGGTAGAATGGAAGATCGAAAGGGAGGGAATAAGAAAAAAAAATGTGGATAGAGAGACGGAAAGAGTGTGAGAGATGATAAGAAACAAGAGCGGTAACATGTAGAATCTTTACAATGAACGCAATAACGGGAGCAGACCTGAGGGCTCTGTTGGTATAGTTATTATTATTAATAATAATAATAATAAATAATTATAATGATGATAGTGAAAATAATAATAATAATAATAATAATAATAATAATAATAATAATAATAATAATAATATGGGTTACACTCACATAGGATTCTACGAAACACTGTCCTTATAAAACACTATTCTTTTATCTACGTAATACTAATCAAGATAAACATTAGCAAAATGGACTTATTACTTGCTTTCTTGTAAGTAGAAGGGAAACAAAGGAATACATGTTCGGAAGTAAAACAAAAGAAATACAAAACGAATGACAACTTTCCGTATGTGAAAAGTGTAAATAATTTAAAATTGAAACCAATAATAAGGAATATCTCGGAAATGGTTAATTTAACAATAAATAAATAGTGTATTTTAACGAGACCTAAAGTTTTTGTGCACTAAGATTTTGACTTTCTCCCACAGCTTACCGGTTGTGCTAAAGTCTCCAGAGCTTCAGAGGCTATTCCCAGAAAATTCAAAATAAACATTTTATATGCGATGTAAATATCCTTAGTATACGGCATTTTAATCAAAATTGTTAGTGCCAGTTTTTGAGAAAATCATAATTTCGAAAAATGTTCCATATGAACGGTAAATTGGAGTGGGAGGATTTTTCTGAAAATCTTCGCGTCACACCCTTGGAAGATACTAAACTTTGGACCTTAATCGCCTTTGTGTTTCCCAAATATGCACACATATAAACTTTTTTTCTAATTTTTTTATTCAAGATGACTCCAAATCAAGCATTTCCGGTGAAATCTCAGCATCAAATTATTGGGTGGAATGCAATATGTTCTCTATTTACTAAGTTCATTGTAGTACTCGTAGAGAAAGTAATTATAAGTATTATTTTAATAATACATTTGTTATTGATAGGCAGATCTTATTAGAAAGTGCGCCATTTAATCCATATCTACTCAAAGAAAGCACACAGATGTGCGTATTGTTGCTCTGACCATTGTTCGCGATTATTCTACATGAAGGTTACATTACTTTGTACCCATTGCGCCTACATTTGTCCTTCGCTACCTCATAAAGAACTGTTACATAACTAAGTATTGAATAATTTAACAGTGTTCAATAACTGGTAGGAGTAAATAAACACGTCACAAGACGTAAACAGGCTTCAAGCAATTATAATTGTGTTAGTTGCTCCTTCTTAGAATAACACCACAGTACAGCCCCATCTAAAGTGGAAAACAAGCAATTAAAATGTATTACCCGAGACCTCTTTACTTTTAAGGTTCTTCTGAAAGCCCTGCCTAGATAGAGCGGGAAGACACTTCTTGGAATCTGGAAACATTCGTCAGATGTTTGTAGAGTAAGTAATTAATGATTCACCTTTCAAACTTTCTAGGAAAATAAGTTTTATTGTAATTTGAGACAGTACATGTCTTGTCCCGGGGCAAAGAATTATTAAGAAGAGAAATATAAATCATAGCCAAGAATATAAATTATATCACGAAGATAAAATATAAATGTAGAGTGAAAATGGGAAGGGTAGAAAGACTTAGCACGTATAAGTCTCGAGCTCGTGGTACAAGATCCGTTACCTGCCATGCATTGACCTGTGGGAAAGGGGTGAGAATGCCCTGCCCAAGGAAAACTAACGGGACACAAGACAATGATTCCCGCTGGTCATGCGACAGTGTAAGGCACTTGGTGAAGAACCTCTGATTGAAATTATTAGAATGTTGCATAACGGTTAAACCGTAAGAGATAGGCATAAACTTTATACACAAAAAGTGTAGATATCGTTAAAACACATAATTTATGTCATATATAACCGTTTTAGAGATATTCATTGTTATTGGTTGCAGTTTTAAACTCCTTTTCTCAATCGGGACCATGCAAAGCGAACCGAACCTCAATTGTTTCATTTATATCAGCTTTTAGAAGATTTGAGTATCGATTTAGCCTAGTGTAGTCCCTTGGTGTCCTTCTACTTAGAAAGTAATAAGACTAATTATGCTAATGTTTATTTTGATTATGGAAGTCTTGCTCCCGCTATTGACATTGGATCATTATGATCCCCTATAAGAATTATTCATTTTAATGCTCTATGGCGTAAATAAAAAAATAATCTTTTGTAAAAAAATTGTTTGTGGAACAGCTAGAGAAAGCTATGTGAATGGGACACATCAGATTTTTACTTTTTGTAATACGCATGTACAATATGCATAGTGGGTAGAGAATATATTGCATTTCACCCCAAAACTCCGCGATGAGAAATACATGTTTTGAGGACACTTGAATATAGAAAGAAAATGGTCCGCGCGCGCGTGCGTGTATGTGTGTGTGTGTGTAAGTGTAACACAAAAGTGAAAAGTCGGTTAAGAAGCAAACTTGGCATTTAACAATTGTATCTTCCAAGAATGTGACATGAAACATTTAAGGTAAAATTACCATCCATTACTCAAATTACCCCTTACATTAAAGCTTTACCGAATTTTGATTTTTTTAAAAAGGCTGCAATGATATTGATTAAAATGCCATATATTAAAGATATTTATTTACACAAGAAATAAAGCGTATATCTGGATTTTTCTAGGAATAGCCTCTGAATCCTTCTTTATTATGGAGGAGTTTTGCATAAGCGGCAAACCGTAAGAGATAGACAAACTCTCACTACTCAAAAATACAAACATCGTTAAAACACAAAATTTATTACGGATACATTTTTCCAGTTAACTATTTCTAAGGTATGCCTTATTTATTTTAAAATGTTCAATGATTAGATTTTTCACAAATGGTATGTTGTTATTCAATTTTTTATCTTAGATATGATAATAGAAGCGAATTTCTATTGCATTACATAGCAACCAACTTTTAAAAGATTTGACTGTTGCTTTAGGCTCGGGCAGTCCGTTTTCCCTTCAACTTAGAATAAACTAAGTAATTAAATCATTTTTCTTAAGTTTATCTCAATTAGCATAACGTAATAAGCTTTGGGCGGCGCAGGCCTCCCGTACCTAAAGTAAGCTTAGCAGGTAACAACCCCCAAGCCTCCCGCGAAACCGGTGTAATTAGCCAGCAGATGGGGTGGAATGGATATACGAAAGTTTCCACAACAAATACAATATTACTCCTGCAGCCCAGATCGTATATATTTGTTGAAGTACTGAAGCAAATTCATCTGGATTCTAAAATTGCAATTAATTCATCAACAAATAGAAGAAAAGGAAAGGTCTTATCCACACTTGCAACCCATGATGCAGCAAGTAGAAAATTTCAAAGCTGGAACATTTTCAAGAATGGAATACGTGAAGTCGATTTGTTATAGAACCAAACCTGGAAATACATGGAAATAAAATCTAAAAGGAAAAATACCGCTTATTTTAAACACGAAAATACATATTACTGTATGATATAGGTTTAGAAAGTCAAAATAACTAAGCATCTAAATGCGGATCCATTGTGAGTAAATTACAGAAAATAACCACCCTTTACATGGAAAATTTTTCGAACATATTGATCTTCTAAAAAATGGCTCTAACGATTTTGATTAAAATATCATATATTAGAATTATTTTGACAAATAAGATATATATCTTGATTTTTCCTGGAATAGCCTCTGAAGACATTTTTATTCTGAATGAAGTGTGCGGAAGTTTCAATAATCGGTAAACCGCAAAAGATAGACAAAAGCTTACTTAACAGAAAACGTAGAGCTCGTTAAAACACACAATTTATGTCATTTGCATGTTTTTCGTGGAGTTGATCATTAAGGAGATATTCCTTGTTATTGTTTTCAGCTCTAAAATACTTTTCTCATATGGGAATTTGTCTGCTCCTGTCCATACAAACAAAGGAATTTCAATCACACAGCAACCAGCTTTTAAAAGATTTGACCATCGCTTTAGCCTGTGATACTCCCTTATTTCCCTTCCTCTTGCATGGGAACACTAATAATACCATTTCTGCTTATTTTTTCTTGATTAGCATGAAGTAAATAGGAGAATAAGCTTTTTAGCAATCTTTGCTGCAGAGATGTAGAGAAAGTCATGTGAATGGAACACATCAGATTTTTTCTTTTTATAGGCTTATTTGATATGTTGACATTTTTTATTTAAAATCATAATCATACAGTCACAAGTGTTCTAAAATAGACTTCGAATTGGGAAAAATGTAAATGCCTTGGACTGTCCAGGAAAAACCACAGATTAAATTTAAAAACTGGGATGAAGCTCTTTGCCATGGCAGGTTGGTCTGGAAGCAGAATAACTCTGGAAAAGAACAAGGTAAAAAATCTGATGTGTTCCATTCACATGCCTTTCTCTACATGTCTGCAAAAAATTATTGTTAAAAAGCTATGTTTCTATTTATTTCGTCAACTATCAGAAATAGTCTAAATTACTTACTTCCTTGTAAGTAGAAGCGAAATAAGGGAGCACCCATAGGTTAAAGTGAAAGCCAAAAGCTGGTTGCTATGTGACTGAAGCTCATTTGTTTGTATGGACAGGAGTTGACAAATTCCTGTGTGAAAAAAGTATGCTTTTCAAAGCTGAAACCACAATCAAAGAATATCTCAAAAACGACCAACTCTCCGAAAAAAATGTATATTACATAAATTGTGTGTTTTAACGTACTTTTACATTTTTGTGTGGTAAGTTTTTGTCCATCTCTTACGGTTTAGCAGTTATGCAAAATTGTGTAAAATTCAACCAGAATAAAGTAGTCTTCAGAGGCTGTTCCCAGAAAATTCAAGATATACATTTTATTTGGCAGGTAAATGTCTTAAATATAAGAGATTTTAATCAAAATCGTTAGAGCCATTTTTAAGAAAATCAAAATTTTGGAAATTTTTACATGTAAGTGGTAGTTTGGGGTGGGGGGATTTTCTTGAAAATCTTCGTGTCGCATCCTTGGAAGATACCAAACTTAAATACCAAGTTTCGGCTTTAACGGGGTCTCAAAACATATATTTCCGGTGAAATCTCGGTATCGAATTTTTGTGTGCAATACAGTACCTTCTCTATACACTATGCACATAGTTCGTATAGAGCTGTACAACACAAAGCCTGTGTTTAATTCAGCATAATAAGCTGCTTCAATTAGGAAAGGTTAAACATCAGATCAAAGGGGCGGCCGTGAGTCTTTACCAGAGAACAGCCATGGCCCCAGAAATCCCCGGAATATGTCCCACGGGATGTGGTGTTAATGAGGACAACCTTGACCACTTCCCTGGGGTACATGTACCCCCCTCGCCCTCACATCCTGCTGCTTCCCTTGCCAATTTGTTCGCTATCGCCTTGCATCACTCAGCCGATCTGCACGCAATCAGATTTCCTTCCATGGCCCCCTGTACCAAATTGACAAACTGCGCTGCCGTTTAGCCGTTCTCAAATCGTTTTACCTCTGGGCACCCTGAAGAGAGAAAAAGCTTTCAGCACCTCCACCCATTCCTTTTTATTCGCCACTCCGTTACAAGGTTTCACCAGATATCTATGTTAATATTGAGCATCTAAAGAATCCCCAAAAATAAATTTTAAAACTCTGATGTATTCCATGTATATGACCTCTACCCATTCTGCAACAATTCTTAGAAAATTATAACTATTTTAATTGTTTTCTCACAGAAACCGTGTGTAGGACAGGAGTTGGATAGGTAGAATCAGACTGAAAAATTCAACGCCATAGCAGGGATTTGAACCACCGACCTCCCGGTCTTAGCCGTTTGCTCCACACTAAGCTACCATGGCAACATGCCGGCGTAGCATTGAATTTCTCAACTGACTCACATGTAGAGCAACCGGCTAGAGACCAGGAGATCCGTGGTTCCAATCTCGGCTATGGCATTGAATTTTTCAATCTGACTCTATTTATCCAACTCCTGTCATACACGCAGTTTCTGTGAGAAAACAATTGAAATTATCACAATTGTCCATAATAGTTAGCTATACTATGAATCCTTGGACGTAAGGTACTTACAACGTTGAAAGTCGCCATTGGGGTTTTCATCTCAAAATAATGTGAGATCACCTTGTGGTTTACCGGGAAACATGCGAGTCAGTTGAGAAATTCAATGCTATGCCGGATGTTTCCATGGTAGCTCAGTGGTAGAGCGATCGGATGGGGACCAGGAGATTCTCGGTTGAAATCCCTACTATGGCATTGAACTTTTCAGACTGACTCTACCTATCCTATTCTTGGAAAAGATTATTCTTCTATCTACTTCATGATCGAGTTGATATTAGCAGAAATGCTCTTATTACTTAGTTCCTTGTAAGTAGAAGGGAAATAAGGAAATCCACTAGGCTAAACCGACAGTTATATCTTTTAAAAGCTGTCGCTATTAACGACATTTAAATTCTTTGCATGGCAGGAGTAAAACAAAAGAAAGACTAATATTAATTTTAAGTGATTCCATGAAACTGCTAAGATAAGCAGAAAGTGAATACTCCTATCATACAAGCGATGCCCTGGTAGTCCTCTTCATTCTGAATCACTTTTGCGAAAATGATAAACCGTAAGAGATAAGTTAACACTTACTGCACAAAAAATAGAGACTTCTTTAGCACAGCCAATTTGAATTATACAGCTTTTCCTTTCTTTCTTTTAGAGCTAACCACTTGTGAGATATTCCATGTTATTCAGTTCAGTTTTAAAATAGTTCACCTGTTTCATATCTCTTTTGTTTTACTCGTGTTCATGCAAAGAGAATCGAATTTCAATGTCAATTTCATAGCAACAGCTTTTAACAGATATACATGTCACTTTAGCCTAGAGTATATATTCTACTCCCCATTTGCTTATAATGAAGCAAGTAATAATGCAATTTCTGTTAATGTTTTGCTCGACTAGAATGATGTAGACAAAAGAATAATCTTTTGTAAGGATTTTTTTCGGAACAGCTAGAGAAAGTCATGTGAATGGAACAAAGCCGATTTTACTTTCTCTACACGTACTATGTATCTACATAGTGGATAGAGAAGGTATTCTAATGCACCCAAAAATTCGAGCGAGATTTCACGGGAAATACGTGTTTTGGGTCCCCCTGAATCCAAAAAAAGTCCGTGTGTATGTCTGCGGACAGCATAGCTCAAAAACAAAATATCAAACTTGGTATTTAAATTTGGTATCTTCCCAGGATGCGACAGTAAGATTTTCAACTACCCTTTGCATGTTACTTTTGTCGAAAATTTTGATTTTCTCAAAAATGGCTAAAAAGATTTTGGTTAAAATGTCGTATATTAAAGATAGTTGTCTGACAAATAAAAGTATATCTTGAACTTTCTGGGAATAGTTTCTTAAAACTACTTTATTCAGGATCCATTTTACGAAATTTTGCATAACTGGTAAACCGTAAGAGATAGCTAAAACTACCCTAACAGAACATGTAGATCTCATTAAAACACAAAATTTATCTTATATACTTTTTTCGTGGAGTTGATCGTTTTTGAAATATTCCTTGTTATTAATTTCAGCCTTAAAATACTTTTCTCATATGGGAATTTGTAACCTCTGTCCATTCAAACAAAGGTCACATAGCAACCAGCTTTTAAAATATTTAACTATCGTTTTAGCCTAAAGTATTTATTTATTTCCATTCTACTTACAAGGAAAGAAGTGATAAGACCATTTCTGCTAATTGTTTCTCGATTAGCATTAAGTAAATAGAAGAATATTTATTTTTAACAATAATTTATTGAAGAGATGTAGAGAAATTCAGTGAATGGAAACACCAGATTTTAAAAAGAGTTAATTTTAGTAATTTGGATAATTTATTACTTAATTAAGACCCTGTATAAGTAAAACATAGAATTTGAAAAATAATGGTTATTACATATTCTTCCTACTTGGCTGTCGGTTTTGGACGTCATAATTTTCTAGTGTTTGACAGTTGCACACAATGCGAAGACAGCAGGTTTTGTAGTGAAAGAAAACCACAAGGCATGTGTCAGTGACAGTTAATCTTGCACGTGGCTACTTTGGGAAATCAAGTGTGCAGGGAGTGAAGATATGTGGCAGGTGGCATGTTTAATACAGGAACATCTGCCGACCAGGTGCACGCGCCCTTAGTGCAGCACAAAAAACTCTCATGGGGAACATGTGTTCACTGAGGGTAACACCGCCAGCTGTACAGGGAGCTTCCCTCACTTCCTTAGCAAAAACCTTGATCCCTTCCAAACTAATCTTACACTGCAGATGGCGCATGATTAGTTTAAAATGCTATACATATTACTAGAGCTTCGATTTTTAGGTGCTAAAAACTTGGAAAATATTCATTTTTATGCACTAAAAATGTTACCATTCACATGACTTTCTCTACCTCTCTGCAACAAATTATTCTTAAAAAGCTTATATTTCTATTTACTTCATGCTAATCGAGAACAAATTAGCACAAATAGTCTTATTACTTCTTTCCTTGTAAGTAGAAGCGAAATAAGGGAGTACCATAGGTTAAAGTGATAGTCAACAGCTGGTTGCTGTGTGACTGAAGTTCCTTTGTTTGTATGGACAGGAGTTGACAAATTCCTGTATGAGAAAGTACACGTTTTTCAAAGCGGAAACTAAAAACAAGCAATATCTAAAAAACGATCAACTCCACGAAAAAAATGTATATTACATAAATTGTATGTTTTAACGTGCTCTACATTTTTGTGTGGTAAGTTTTTGTCCATCTCTTACGGTTTAGCAGTTATTCAAAATTTCGTAAAATTCATCCAGAATAAACTACTCTTCAGAGGCTATTCCTAGAAAATTCAAGATATGCATTTTATTTGTCAGATAAATATCTTTAATATATGATATTTTAATCAAAATCGTGGGAGCCATTTTTAAGAAAATCAAAATTTTCGAAATTTTTTCCATGTAAAGGGTAGTTTGGGGTGGGGGAATTTTTCTCAAAACCTTCGTGTCGCATCCCTGGAAGATACTAAACTTTAATACCAAGTTTGGTATTTTACCGACTTTTCGTTTCTGAGTTATCGTGTTCACAGACACACACACACACACACACACACACACACACCACACACGGGTCTTTTTGTGAAAATGCTTTCATATATATATAAGGGACCCTAAAGCATATATTTCCGGTGTAATCTCGGTATCGAATTTTTTGGTGGAGTGCAATACCTTCTCTATACACTAGTACATAGTGCGTATAGAGAAAGTAAAAAACATGTGCCAAAATAAATAAAATATTTTTTTAAAGATCTGATGAATGGCTGATCTAATAGAAATTTAAGTGGTTCTCACCAATCACCATTCCTGTGAGGAATCACCAAATACTGTAGAGTTACAGTATACGACCACATGCTTCCTCAAATTTTCCATCCCGAAGAAGTGGCCTTGAATTTTCAAAATGATCGCTCTGTGTCACAAGATGTAATTTATAACATGGAATGCCACTCACACTCATATCAATAATTTCAGGATTTTACCATCAGAACTGAAAATGTCCTTTAATTCCGCAATATGTTGTACTACTTTTCACTCTGAGTATGTTTAATCCATTGTGAAGTCAAAACTGTGGATATGTAACTTCCCAACACAACTAGAAGGTTGTCTAAACTTTGCGGATTACAAATAACAAATGAGTGACTATACAGTTTAAAAAGTATCAGTGTATGTGTACCCGGACTGTGAAGCGATGGCAGTGGTTATTTATTTCGAGCATATGGCAGTGGAAGAATTCCCGTTCTTATCTTGCGAGCTCATGTAACTAAGGAATGCATTCTTCAAATTGTGGGGATAATATAGCTGACTTATCAGTTCTTATAACAATTAACAACAAATTGCATCTGGCATGTGGAATTGAGCCTAACAGAAGTGGATAGTAACTTGTTAAAAACAATTCTGCTGCTGCTTTTGTGATTTTATGAAATTATGTGAAAATTAGTTTAAAAAAGTTTCCTTTATGCGATTTTTGTGTAATTTATGTGAATATAGAAAAATATTTGTTTACATAAAAAATCAGAAAATATGCATTTTTATTTGCAATAAAAATTAAAATGTTTGGTCTAGTGTACATACCCAGAACATTAAACTCAGATTCAATATCATATTAGGAAGCAAACAAAATATCTATTTACCTAAAAATCCGAGCCCTACATATTAGTTTTATCTACCATATGCTACAATGTATTCCACCCAAAAATTCAATACCGAGATTTCACCGAAAGTATATGTTTCGAAACCCTCCTGAGTTTAATAAATCTAATGTGCTCCATTCACATGACTTTCTCTACCTCTGCTTATTCTTCTATATATTACAGTTTTATTACTTAGTTCCTTATAGGTGGAAGGGTAATAAGGGGATACACTTGGCTAAACCAACAGTCAAATACTTTAAAATGTGGCTGCTATGGTATAGAAATCCAATTCTTTGCGTGGTCAGGTTTGACAAGTTTGAAAAAAGTATTTTAGAACTGAAATCAAAACAAGGAGCATCTTAAAAACGGCAACTTCAGTAAAAAATGCATATAACAAAAATTGTGTATTTTAACGAGCTCTATATTTTTATGTTGTAAGTTTTTGTCTATTCTTACGGTTTACCGGTTATGCAAAATGCCGAAAAACTCATTCAGAATAAAGATATTTTCTGAGGCTTATTTCCAGAAAATTAAGATATACATTTTATTTGTCATGTAAAGATATTTAATATACGACATTTTAATCAAAATTGTTAGAGCCATTTTTTAGAAAATCAAATTTCGAAAATTGTTCCATGTAAAGGGTAGTTGGCGGAGGGGGTATTTTGTTGAAAATCTTGGTGTCACATCTTGGAAGATACTCAACTTAAATACTAAGTTTGGTATTTACCGAACTTTTCGTTTTTGAGTGATGTTGTGCGCAAGCGCACACACGCGCACACACCGACCTTTTTCTAGAAATGATTTTTTTTGGATTCAGCAGATCCCAAAACATATATTTCCGGTGAAATCTCGGTATTGAATTTTTGGGTGCAATGCAATACCTTCTCTATACATTATATACATAATACGTGTAGAGAAAGCAAAAAGTATTTTTAGAACAAGGCCCTGATGCGTATGTGTGAACAGCATAGCCCCAAAGCAAAAAGTCCGTTAAATACCATACTTCGTATTTAAGATCAGCATCTTCCTAGGATGCGACACGAGAATTTTCAAAGAAATGCCCCCTCCCCAAGTACCTCTTAATTGGAATAGTTTTCGAGAATATTTGTTTTTTTTCAAAAATGGCTATAATGATTTTGATTAAAATTAAGATATATTCATAACCTCCTCGTTCAAGTGAAAATTCTGATACTAATTTACACTTTCTGAGGATCTGATATAAATATTTAAAAAAAAAACAAAAAAACAAAAAGGCTCCCTAACTTATTATTTTAATTTTTTCAAATATTGCTCCTGCGATGTTATTAAAACAATATATAATGTTTCAAATAATTGCAAGATAAAAAAAAAGGATACTTTGAATTTTCTGAGAATAGCATATGGAGCTTATAGCTACGAATTAATGTTATAGACCGCTCTTCCATAAATGATAGTTAAATAAATTCAGGGGACCCTAATAGTGCATTTCCAGTGGGATATTGGTATCGAATTTTTGGGTGGAATGTAACACCTTCTTGACCTATCTACTAAGTTCTAAGTAGAGAAAGTTAAAACGAAATGTCAACATTAAACTTAATATAAGTTTAGTATCTTCCAAAGAGAGACAACCCCCCCCCCCCACCTGCGATATCTGATTACCCTTTACTCATTAATTTTCTGCAGAATTAAGGACTCTTACACTCGGAAACCAGATGCTAACATGTTAATTCAAGACCACAGAAAATCCTTAGACTGGTTTTGATTAAAATACTCCTATATTAAAGATATTTGCATGTAAAATAAAACGCATCCTTTCCTAAATGTGGAATTAGCCAGTAAGGGCTGTTCAATCGGAAAGAATTTTGATTATTTTGTATAATTAGTAAACATTAAACGTTAAAGAAAGTGCAAGCAAGCGAGATGGCTAGGCGGTAATGTCTGTGGCGCGCTTTTCGGAAGTTCTGGGTTCAAATCTTATTTGTCGACCAATCTGGTTGGATTTTTTTTTTTTTTTTTTTGTTTCTCTCAGTTGTCAAAGTAAATACCGGATTGGATATGCAACAAATTGTTGTTTCTCTCAGTTGTCAAAGTAAATACCGGATTGGATATGTAACACATTGTTGTTTCTCTCAGTTGCCAAAGTAAATACCGGATTGGATATGTAACACATTGACCCAAAGTTTCACCTTCGTCCTAAAACCGAAGAAAAACTGAAAATAGATGTTAATTAACTAATTAGAATTGCACTTCATATACCCACGGATAAAGTTGTAGTCTGGACGCCATCCATCTACTTATCGCGGAGGTATGTATGGTCTGAGCAGACGAGACCTTAAAAGGCTAGCTGCACTTAGCCACCTGACTACAGATGGTAGAATAGTTAGTCTGGACGGCCTTCTAAACCATCTGCTTAGCTCGAAAGGAAGGTAGTGTGGGATGAGAATTAAAAGGTCCACCACACACCGTCAACAGTTCTGACCAAGATGTTAAAGCGACGTAAAACAAAGTAGATGAAATAAAGCACTACAAGAAAATGTCTTCTGTGATCTAGGGGTAGCATGCTAGCCTCTGGTTGCCGAGGTCGCGGGTTAAACCTGGAGGATGGATTTTTTTTTTTTTTTTTTTTTTGAGCGTAAAATTCCTTAGCATGGCTTCCTTCGGGGCCATCGACTTACTGCACGTAAAATAATCTTAATCTGATAAAGAGGCCACTGTACAACATTAAACGGTCTTTCACACCCATATAGAATGGGACTCTGAGAACCAAAGTATAAATAAAGCCTAATCAAATTACACAGAAAATGTAGCTCTTTTATTTAATTCAACCCGCCTTGTAGTATAATGATAGCTCATATTCAAGAATTCTCGAGTTCTTATCTCGGTTAGGGGGAGCCACCCGGTGCTTTCCCTTATTCTGAGAAAACGAATGTCAAATAATCTTAGGATTAACCCCGGGTTCATTTTAGCATCGTTTAAATAACTACATTCATCGACCGTATGACTTACAAGATTAAGGGATGTTAGATTACCCCGCCCCCCCCCCCAAATCAAATCAAATAACGTTTCTGTGGCACATGCCATTTCCTAGATATCCGTCATGCGGTGGCACCTCACTCTATTTTCAGATGCTTCCAGGTCAGAACTTCAAGCACGTTTTTGAGTGAAATGTCATTGCAATCAAGGAGTTATAATACAGATCAAGCAACAACGTGATATGAAGTGAGGAGATTCCACGCTGTGTCCATTGGCTCATCGTACGTCAGACCCCAGAAAGATAGGATGGATGAGTGATTACTATGGGCGGTCGAAACAGGCCGGTAGGAAGGAAGTCACCGTGGAGGGTCCCTAAAGGTTCAAAACTCTCCTTTGTATATAGTATTTAACGTCCGCTTTTACAACATATGACACCGCAGGGGATGATAGGTATACAGGAATGAGGATAGAGCACATCGTGGAATGCGATGGCCGGGAAACCGGAGAACCCGGAGAAAACCTGCTTCTGCGCGCTTTGACCACCACAAATCCCACATATTTCGCCTGGGATCGAACCCGGATCACTTGGGTGAGAGACGAATGGTCTAACCGCTCGGCCACGGCGCGGACTTCGTTCCAGCAAGGAGCCTGCGCCCCGGGTCTGACCAAACTCCCTAGATCTACAGACGACTTTCAACGCCATCCCGCTGTACTCCAAAGCTTAGTCTCCTACACGGAAGGACGCCACCATCGCAGTCCTCCTCTACTTCTTAGTCTTCTTCTTCCTCTTCTGCAACTTCCCTAGTCTATCACTATCGTGGTGTTAGGGGAATGCTTCGGATCCATTTTCTGAACTCCATCCGTTTCCGAGGTTTTCATTACTCTTTTGAATCCAAGTTTACTTAAGGTGGGGATTATCCAAACACTTAAGGTGCCCAGTTACCCTTGGGAACACAGGTAATCCTCAGCTCTTGAAGTAGGATTTGGGCATTTCCTCCCAAATCCAAAAGCTCTGGTTTTCCCGCTATTACTCGGGAGGCTAGTTTCAGTGGTTTCCCACTGGGCAATGGGGTCGCCACATCCCTACGCCACACCGCAGTCCTCACCGGCAGAAGCACTACACAGAAAGAGACTGGTTGGATGAAATAAAGAGACAGGAAGTTCGGGAGAATGAAGAAACCTGCCTAGCATTTGCCCAAAGACTGGGAAAACCCTTGGATCAGAGAGGTTAACCTCTGGAATCGATCTCAGACCTCCCAAATGCCAGTCTCAGACGTAGCCTGGCTCGGCAACATGAGATGTTGGATAGGTAGAGTCAGACTGAAAAATTCAATGCCATAGCTGGGATTTGAACCACGAATCCCTCGGCGTCTAGCCGGTCGCTCTAATACTGAGCTACCATGACAACATACCGGCATAGCATTGCATTTCTCAACTATCTCTCATGTTTCCCGGTAAACCACAAGGTAATCGCAAATTATTTTGAGATGACAACCCCAATGGCGACTTAAAATGTTGCAGGATTCTTAAGTATAGCCAACTATTATGGACAATCGTGATAATTTTTAATTGTTTTCTCGCAGAAACCGTGTGTAGGACAGGAGTAGGATAGGTAGAGTAAGACTGAAAAATTCAATGCCATAGCCGGGGTTTGAACCACGGATCTCAGCTATAGCGTTGAATTTTTATTATGACTCTGCCCATCAAACTCCTGTCCTACACACGGTTTCTGTGAGAAAACAATTACAAATTATCACGTGATGTGTTGTTAGAATCCGCAGAAAGTAATGCGAGCAGGAAATTGTGCACACAATAATTATATTGACCTTGTCCTTGTGGAGAGTCCAACGCTGGAATTCAACACTTGCAGGCGCTACTTTCTGCTACAGGTAGGTCGATGGCAGCAAAAACAACCAGCAGCTGCTGGTCGGCCCAGCGACCGACTACTCTGACTCTCTGTAATTATTATTATACATCATTCACGTGCTAGCCAAGTCATTCTCCTCTGGTCAGGAATTTGTAACAAACACTACCGGGTGTGTTGAAAAAAACCTACTCTCTCGCCGCGCAATGCAGCGAGAAAATCTACACGCGATAATATCTATTTTTACTTTCTCTAGCCCCGTATGTGCAATGTACATAGGGACAGAGAAGTATTGTATTGCACCCAAAAATTCGATACCGAGATTTCACCGGAAATACACGTTTTGGGTCCCCCTGAATCCAAAAAAAGCATTTTTACAAAAAGGTCCGTGTGTGTGTGTGTGTGTGTGTGTGTGTGTGTGTGTGTCTGTGTGTCTGTGGACAGCATAGCTCAACATGAAAAGACCGTTAAATACCAAACTTGGCATTTAAGTTTGGTATCTTCCAAGGATGCGACACGAAGATTTTCAAGAAAATCCCCCCACCACTAACTACCTTTTATATGGAACAATTTTCGAAAATTTTGTTTTTCTTAAAAATGGCTCTAACGATTTTGATTAAAATATCACATACTAAAGCCATTTATATCAGAAATAAAATGTATATCTTGAATTTTCTGGGAATAGCTTCTAAAGACCTGTTTATTCTGGATGAATTTTGCTTAATTTAGAATAACTAGTAAACCGTAAGAGATAGAAAAAAAAAATAATTACAAAAAATGTAGATCTCGTTAAAATACACAAGTTATGTCATGTACATTATTTTCGGGAACTTACCGTTTTGGAGATATTCCTTGTTATTAGTTTCAGTTGTAAAATACTTATACTTTTCACAGATGGGAGTTGTCGTTTTTCTTTTGTTCTACACCTGGCCAAGCAAACAGGTGATTTATAACGACAATCGCATAACGACAGCTTTTAAAACATTTGACTATCACTTTAGTCTAGTGCATTCCCTTACTTCCAGTCTACTTATAAGGAACTAAGCAACAAAATTCTGGTGTTTATCCCGATTAGCGTGGTGATGAAAGAAGAATTATCTTTTGTAAGATGTTTGTTTGTAGAGTAGCTAGAGAAAGGCATGTGAGTGTAACACATCAGATTTTTATAATTGGACTTGCACAATATGGACTGAACTGCGTAATTCAAACTAAAACAAATGCCTATAATTTATAGAAAACGTGATAAGGCTCAAAACTGTGTTTGTTAATCGTGTTTGTTCTGTTCTCGACATTTGTCCCTTGAACACTTCTGAGAAGAGAAAATTTCAAGCTCTCCTCTGCATAGTCTTATAGGATGTTTCCGATAGTAAAGAAAATACGGCGATAATATATATTAAGTTAAATACAACATGTACACCAATAAAAAATTCTGTTACATTTACAAGACTTTCTCTACCTATTTCTTACACAGCTCATTCTTCTATATACTCCATGCTAATCGAGATAAACATTGCCAGCAATTGTATTATTTAAAGCGAAAGTTAAGTATTTTAAAAACTGGTTACTCTGTGATGAGATTTAGTTCTCATTGCATGGCCAGGAGCAAAGCAAGAGAAAAATGAATGACGACTTCCAGTTTGAAAAAATAGTATGAGTAAGTATTTTAAAGGTGAAGCCAATAACAAGCAATATCTCAGAAATTGTTAACCTTCCAAATAAGAAATAAACGAAAGAGAGAAAGAAAAAAGAAAGAAAGAAATGTAAATGACCAACTGTATTTTAACGAGAGCTACATTTTTTTGTAGTAAGCTTTCGTCTACCTCTTAAGGTTTACCCAGTTATAGAAAAGTCATCCTTTTTCTTCCCAGAAAATTCAAGTTGCACGTTTTAAACATAATATAGCATTTTAACCATCATCGCTAAAACTAAAGAGAAAACTACATTTTCGAAAACTATTTCATATAAGGGTAGTTGGAGTGGGAGATTTTCTTGAACACCTTCCTGTCACATGCTTGGAAGGTATCGAACTTAAATAAAAAGGTTATTTAGTTTTTAAATTATGCTGTTTACACACGCGCCCGCGCGTGGAGGACCATTATGTAAAATGCCTTTTTTGGATTCCGGTGTCCTCGAAACATGTATTTTGGTGAAATATAGGTATCAAAATGATGGGTGGAATACAATGCCTTCTCTATCAAATGTGTAGAAAGAAAAAATCAGAGTACAAAAAAGTATGACGTTTCAAAAATTTGGTATACGCTTGTATATATTTATTTATATAATCTGGTGAAGTAAAAGCCATTAGGCTTTCTCGTTCACATCACCACGAAAACAAATAATACCAAAGAAAATACAATAAAACGTAACACATTTCCAATACGGAAGTTTTCCACACGGTGGTAATTCCAAATTATACTTCCTTTCATAAATATTCCCCACTATTCCCTATCCTGGGCATGATTTTTCGAGACACAACGTTCCATATAAACTTCTGTATGCTGTGCGCCCAAGAATGAGTTCGTCCTCTTCCTCTACTTCCCTCAGGATCATATTTGTAGACAAGTTTAGGAATCCGATTAGTAGTTGACTATAATATTTTAAAATTCTTTTCACAATGATGTTCACTATTCCTTCTTTGTCATGTTAACATCTTTAATATACGAAATTTTAATCAAAATCGTTAGAGCCATTTTTAGGAAAATCAAAAATTTCGAAAAAAGTTCCATGTAAAGGGTAGTTTGGGGTGGAGGGATTTTTTTCAAAATTTTCGTGTCGCATCCCTGGAAGATACTAAACTTAAATACCAAGTTTGTTATTTTACCGACTTTCGTTTTTGAGTTATCGTGTTCACTGACACACGGACACACGGACACACACACACACACACCCACATACGGACCTTTTTGTGAAAATGCTTTTTTTTTTTGGATACAGGGGACCCTAAAATATATATTTCCGTTGTTGTCTCGGTATCGAATTTTTGGGTGGAGTGCAATACCTTTTCTATACACTATGTACATAGTGCGTATAGAGAAAGTAAAAAGTATTCATATAATGCATATAATATGGTTAAATACATTAGGTAAACATTCCTATTCGTATTAGAAAAATCTTAAGTGTTCCACTCACATGATTTTCTCTACATCATTACTTTCTCTACATCTCTGCAACAAATTATTGTTGAAAAGCTTATGCTTCTATTTACTTCATGCTATTCGAGAAAAAATTAGCAGATATTATTACATGCTTCCATGCAAGTAGAAGGGCAATAAGAGAGTTCCATAGGCTAAAGTATTAGTCAAAAGCTGGTTGCTATGTGACTGAAGTTCCTTTGTTTGTATGGACAGGAGTTGACAAACTCAAGTTTTTCAATCTGAAACCAATAACAAGGAAGATCTCAAAAACAGTCAACTCCACGAAACAAAATGTGTACAGTATAATGTGTGTTTTAACGAGATCTACGTTTTCTGTTAAGTAAGTTTTTGTCTTCTCTCATAGTTTACCAGTAATACAAAATACTGTAAAATTCGTCCAAAATAAAGACACCTTTAGAGGCTATTCCAAGAAAATTCAAGATACGTGTTTTACTTTTACGTAAATATGTTTAATATTACTTTAATGAAAATCTTCAGAGTTATTTTTGAGAAAATAAAAATTTTAGAAAATTTTTCCATGTAAATGGTAGTTGGTGGTGTGGGGATTTTCTTGAAAATATTTGTGTTACATCCTAGGAAGACACTGGACTTAAATACTTAACGGACTTATCGTTTTTGAGCTATGCTGCCCATAGACACATACACGCGGACTTTTTTTCTAAAAACAAATGTTTTGGTCTCAAAACATATATTTCCGATGAAATCTCGGAATGAATTTTTGGGTGCAGTACGATACCTTCTCTATACACTATGCACATAGTACAAGTAGAGAAAGTGAAAATATTATGCATTATATTCACGTGTCTTTCCTTACCCTCGATGGTTTGCTATTGTATTTCTTCTGTCAATTATTATTGCTAAAGCTATTTTTTTTATTTATTCCGTTTTTTTCTCGCAGGAGGCATAAAAGGATTCGATCAGACTCCAGTAGTGTATTTAAAAAAAAAAAAAAAATCCGTACCAGAGGGGTGGAAAGTGTTACTTGGCACACTCCATCAAATTAGCCAGCCAAGCCCGTATATGAAAACGAAATGACGAGGAATAAGACACCGGAATAATTCGCGGTATAAAAAAAACACCAGGCGTTCGCCTGGCCCCCAGGGAAAGCCACGAAAAACCCCAATTAGGAGTGTGCAGTCGACGGGAATCAGTATTAATTATATTAATATTAATATATTAATGGGTTTAATGTGTCGCATCTTTTATACTGATTATTATTTATTTTGTATTTTTCGTTACTAGCTTTACTTTTATTTTAATAGAATTAGCAGCCCGCCTGGGTAGCGTGGTGGTAGTGTGTCTGCCTCGTGTTCAACAGGTCGTGAGTTCGAATCTCGCTTAGGGTGAGTTACCCGGGTAAGGTTTTTTTCGGGTTTTTTCCTTATCCTGAGAAGACGAATGAATGTCGAGTAACTTTAAGCTCCATGGACCCCGAGATCATTTGAGCATCATTTCAACAATTTCATTCGTTGTCCAGGTTAAAGAACGTTAAGCTTAAAAAAAAGAAGAAAAAAAATAGAATTAGCTTTTATAATAGTAAGTTCAAAGTTATCATATGAGCTCTCGTTACCGGCTGCTTAGTTATGAAAATTTCAAAACAATATCGAAAGATGGCAGCAGACTACCGCTTTCTTATGTTTAAGGGGACTTGCGAGAATACATTTCACAACATATACAAGATTTCTACCACCGTCTTCAACTGAGTCCAAATCCAGCAGCACGACAATTGGAAACTACAATGTTAATCAATACATAAGACACAAGATTCCAAAGACTGCCTTAAACGTCCGATTTTCCTGATAAATAACCTGTCCTAAATTTTAGGAAGGTTTTATAAATGGCTTTCATTATCTTTGTATGTTATCATTTTTGTATAGTCACGGATTGCTTGTCAATTCGATACTATTATCATTGTAAGAAACATGTAAAAAAGGAGGGGGGTGGCAGTCAACTGAAAACTCGAGGTATTGGACCAAAGCTGTGATTGTATCTATTACTAAAAGAACATCTTTTGTTTCTTTATCTGTTTAAAAATGCTTAACTTTTTAAATGCTAGTTACAATTTAAAAAAATCTTATGTGTACCATTCACATGACTTTATATCCCTGCAACAAACTATTCTTAAAACGCTTATACTTCTATTTACTTTATGCTAATCAGAAAATCAGAAAAAAATTAACAACAATATTTTTATTACTTGCTTCCTTGTAAGGGAATACCTTAGGTTAAAGTGATAGTCAAAAGCTGGTTGCTATATCAATGAAGTTCCTTTGTTTATATGGATGGGAGTTGACAAGTTCCTGTATGAGAAGAGTATGTTTTTCATAGCAGAAACCAAAAATAAGGAATGTCTCAAAAACGAGGAACTCCACGGAAAAATTTATATAACATAAATTGTGTGTTTTAACGTGTTCCACATTTTTTGTGTGGTAAGTTTTTGTCCATCTCTTACGGAGTAGCAGTTATTCAAAATTCAGTAAAATTCATCCGGAATAAACTACTCTTCAGAGGCTATTCCCAGAAAATTCAAGATATACATTTTATTTGTCAGGTAAATATCTTTATTATACAACATTTTAATCAAAATCGTTAGAGCCATTTTTGAGAAAATCAAAATTTTTGAAAAAAGTTCCATGTAAAGGGTAGTTTGTGGTGGGGGGGATTTTTCTCAAAATCTTCGTGTCGCATCCCTGGAAGATACTAAACTTAAATACCAAGTTACCACACACACACGCGGACCTTTTTGTGAAAATGCTTTTTTTGGATACAGGAGACCCTAAAACATATATTTCCAGTGAAATCTCGGTATCGAATTTTTTGGTGGAGTGCATAGTGCCTATAGAGAAAGTAAAAACACGAGGGGGCAGGGCATTTTTAGTCGTGAGCTCCGTTTCTAAAAATTACTTTGATCATAGTATAAAAAGTTCCTTGGGGAGTAATTTTGACGAAATGGGTCCCTAATGAAGTAGGTGGAGAGAAATTAAAGAGAGAGAGACAAACAGAGAGTTAGGAAGGAGTTTATAAAATAAGGTGTCATACAGTCACAAATCTACTATTAAATTTTGTTTCTTTAAACTTAATTCTTTAACTTCTCTTTATTTATATAAAATGTCTTGCAGTGCTTTAGATTTGCAGATGCAGAATTTAGGAGTTCAGACTCTTCCACTGTAAGATATTGAATATTATTATGTTCTGAGATATTAGGTGGAAACGAGTGCTTAATGTTGAGTTTTGTCATTGTGACGAACTGAAAACGTGTGCATTTAAGTATTGGAGATATTCAATATATTTATAGTTCAAAATCAACAGCTTTTTGGAAACAACCCCACAATAAGGGTTCCGAACTTGGTACTATAATAATATTTCCCTGGTTTTGGAAACGGTGGCATTCAGAACCATAGTTTATTGGCGAACAATTGCCGATACTATTAATTTAGAAATCCTAGTAACCATGGATATTGGAACTGGAATAATAAATTAGTGAAAATAAATAAGAGTGCAAATAAATAAATATATACATGACCGAATTTTTTTCTCTAGTCCGAAATTGCCCAAAAACTCGATGTCAAGATTTCACCGTATATATATTATAACCCCTGAGACCGAAAACAATCATTTTTAGAAAAAGAATAGTATAGCTAAAAAGCTAAAAGTCCGTTAAATACCAAACTTGATATTTAAATTTATTATCTTTCAAGGATACAACACAAAGATTTTCAAGAAAATTCCACCACCCCAAACTATTCTTTAGATGGAAAAACGTCTGAAAATTATGTTTTTCTCAAAAATATCTGTAACGATTTTTACTAAAATATATAGAATTATATATATTTACATCACAAATAAAATCATGGTCTTGAATTTTCTGGAAATAGCCTCTGAAGAGCTCCTTATTCTGGATGAATTTTACTGAATTTTGCGTAACTAGTAAACCGTAAGAAATAGACAAAAATGTAATGCATAAGAATTATATTAGAACACACAGTTTATGTAAAATGCATTTTTGTTGTACAGCAGTCCGTTTCCAAGATATTCTTTGTTATTGGTTTCAAGTTTAAATTTTTTCTTAAACGGGGCTACCTTTCAGTTATCTCGCTTTTATTTAGTCCAGCAAACCGAAGCGAGCTTCATTTGTTTACATACCTACAAGCTTTTTAAAAGATATTAATAAGTTTTAGCCATATTTCTCTTCCGCTTACAAGGAATAAAGTAGTAATACCAATTATATTAATGCTTACCTCGATTTGCATGATGTTGATAAAAAAATCTCTTTTGTAAGAAGAGTTTGTTTGCAGAAGAGGTAGAGAAAGCCATGCGAATGGAACACACAAGATTTTTTCATGTTTAAAACAATAAGATTGCTTGTGTATAGAGAAGGTATTGTATTCCACCCAAAGATTCGATACCGAGATTTTGCTGGAAATACGTGTTTTGGGTCCCCCTGAATCCAAAACAAAAAGTATTTTTAGAAAAAGCTCCTTGTTTGTGCGTGTGTGTGGACAGCATAGCTCAAAAACGAAAAGACCGTTAAATACCAAACTTGATATTAAAGTTTGGTATCTTCCAATGGTGCGACACGAAGATTTTCAATTCTTGGATTTTTTTTTTGAAAATTTTGATTTTCTCAAAAATGGCTCTAACAATTTTGATTAAAGTCACTTATATTTAAGATATTTACATGCCAAATAAAATGTATGTCTTGAATTTTCTGGGAATAGCCTCTAAAGACCTCTTTATTCTGGATGATTTTTATTGAATTTGTATAACTGGTACACAGTAAGCGTTAGACAAAATCTTACTACACAAGACATGTAGATCACAATAAAAAACACAATTTATGTTATACACATTTTTTCGTGTAGTTGATCATTTTTGAGATATTCCTTGTTATTGGATTCAACTTGAAAAAACATAATTTTCTCATACAGGTATTTGGCAACTCCTGTCCATACAAATAGAGGAACTTCAGTCACATAGCAACCAGCTTTTGACTATCACTTTAACCTATGGTACTCCCTTATTTCGCTTCTAGTTACAAGGAAGCAAGTAATAAGATTATATCTGCTAATTTCTCACGATTAGCATGAAGAATATAGAAGCATAAGCTTTTTATCAATAATTTGTTGCAGAGATGTAGAGAAAGTCATGTGAATGGAACACATCAGAATTGTTGCAATTGTCAGTTTTTCAAGAAATGGAAGTGAACACTGTGCTATGATATAACGACACCTTTACCTTGGTAACCATGGAGCAGATGTTTTAGAACAGCAGGTGGTGCCTGGCACTCGGCTGTACAACCTGAATGGATCTAGCCACTTGATTGTCCACACTCTTTGGAATGTTCTGGATGCAGAAGAATGTTTCCAATGAAAAGCAATCGGATTATAAGCAGTTCTTCATAAAGTGTTTCGAATAGAGGTGTGTTATTGTTGAGTTTACAGCATCAAGGCCATTTCAACCTCGCTGCCGCTAAGCGGAACTGTGTCTGGCAGGAGACATATGTTAGTAAACTTATAAACACGAGACACATTAAAACGTACACCTCCGTGCATAAATATTGGCCCTTTCCTTTAGATCACTTTGACCCCACCCAGTCGTTATCAGTTCTCTATATTTCGTTTTGTTTCGTAATCGACTTACCCTCCCCGTAATTGTAGGCCAGACACTCCCCTAGGACTTACAAGTCATCTAGAGGTCAGAAGCCTGTCGGGGAGCCTACAACACGAAACCACGGAGAACCTGTTACGAGGGGACGACCAGGCATGAACATGAGGAAGTGGATGATATGATATGAAATGTAAGTGAAATTGACGATTGGAAAGGTGATGAAGGAACAATTGGTGGAATGAGTGGCCGGGGAAATCGGAGGATCCAGAGAAAACCCGCCCAGACAACACTTCGTTCACCACGAATCCCACATGCGAGCGCTTGGGGTCAAACCCGGGCCGCCTAGAAGGGAGGCGAGCGGAATTCTCTATATTACTAGACTGAAAACAATTCAGTGACACAAAACAAAGCAATGATCGATGCTATAAACTGCGTGAAATGTTTAGATAGTTCTATGGGAGCTTTATTTGTTTTATTTTTGTTTTAGTGTTTAACGCCCGCTTTTAGAGCTAATGGCACCGCAGGCGATTACACGGGATGAAGATGCAGCTCCAGTGGAATGTGATGGCGGGAGAAACCGGAGAACTCGGAGAACACCCGCCCCTGCTCCGCTTTGTTCACCACAAATCCCACGGCCGATCGCTTGGGAACGAACCCAGGCCGCCTAGGTGAGAGGCGAGTTTTCTAACCACTCGGCCACGGCGTGGCATATATGGGAGTGTTTCACTTTTATTGGTAGGTACATAAGGGCGTTCTGAAACAATAAGACGAATTTGGGTAACCAGATGAAGAGGTGAAGAGTTATTTATATGAATCGATAATAGATGAATTTAAATGAAAGCTTTCCTATTAGACACTGACGCGAATTTTAAGGTTAGCGCAGTCATCGAACGGTAAAAAATCAACAGAAAGAAAACGGCAGGTCCGCATAAAATACGAGTCTTCAGTGTCAAAAAGAAGAAGACAAAGAAGCAAAATAATTTCTTAGCTATCGTCTTATTTCAACGTTTTTGCTATACGCTATATTATATTGTATTATATTCTCTTGTACTGTATATATAATACTATTTTAAACTTGTACTATGATGCCATACTATACTATATATTTTATAGAATGTTATATCATAATTCATTATACTAAATCATTTTATTTGTATGCCAACCATCAACGAAGCAATGCCTTAACGTTACTCCATTATTTGGAGAATGGTTTTAATGTTACCCATTGAAAGTTTGGCGGTGTTTTGGGGGTGGTAAAGTAGCCTGCAAATCCGTGGTTAGAATTATGCTCGAGTAACAGAAAAGTGCATGCACGCTATAGAACATTTCCATTACCAACATAAATACCTGCGTTCCATTGTGAGTCACATTTTATGTACGGCAGTTAGGTATATAACATGGTGCTGGTTCAATGTTTAACCAGTACCGTAGGCGCTTAACCAACTGCGCCACCCATGGCGAAAGAGGTGGGTGAAAAAACTATGTGAGCCTTTTACATGATTTTTACTTTCTCTTGTCCCATATGTACAATGCACATGCATTCCACCCAAAAATTCGATGTCGAGATTTCACCGGAAATACATGTTTTAGGATCCCCTGAATCCAAAAAAAGCATTTCCAGAAAAAGGTCCGTGTGTCCGCATATCTGTGAACACGATAACTCAAAAACGAAAAGTAGCTAAAATACCAAACTTGGTATTTAAGTTCAGTATCTTCCAGGGATGCGACACGAAGAATTTGAGAACAATCCCCCCACCCCAAACTACCCTTTACATGGAACATTTTTCGAAAATTTTGATTTTCTTAAAAATGACTCTAACGATTTTGATTAAAATATCGTATATTAAAGACCTGACAAATAAAATGTATATCTTGAATTTTCTGGGAATAGCTTCTAAAGATTTGTTTATTCTGGATGAATTTTGCTTAATTTGGCATAACTAATAAACCGTAAGAGATAGACAAAAACTTACTATACAAAAAATGTAGGCCTTGTTAAATACACAATTTACGTCATATACATTTTTTTTTCGTGGAGCTTATCGTTTTCGAGGTATTCATTGTTATTAGTTTCAGTTGTGAAGTACTTATACTTTTCTCAGAAGGGAGTGTCCGTTTTTCTTTTGTTCTACTCCTGGCCAAGAAAATAAGTGCTTTGTAATGACAATCGCATAACGACAGCTTTAAAAACATTTGACTATCGATTTAGCCTAGTGTATTCCCTTATTTTGTTCCTACTTATAAGGAACTAAGTAATATGAACATTATGCTGAATACCTCGATTAACATGGTGCAGGAAGAAGAATAATCTTATGTAAGAAGTTTGTAGAACGGCTAGAGAAAGTCATGTGAGTGGAACACATCAGATTTTTTCTACCTATTCTGTAACAGACTGCTATTTACAAAAGCTTATTCGTTTATCTACCTCATGCTAATCAAGATAAACTATAGCAGAATAGGTTTATTACTTAGTTTCTTCTAATTAGGGCAATAACGAAAACACCAGACCAAAACCTATAGTGAGATCTTTTGAAAGCTAGTTTGCTTTTTACTTGAAATTTCGTTCTCTTTGCATCGCTCGGACTAAAACAAAAGATACAGGGAGAATCTCAGAAATTAACTCCAAAATGTACATATGCCATAAATTGTGTGTTTTAAAGATGTCATCACTTTTTGTAGTAGATATCTTTTTGTCTATCTCACGGTTTATCAATTATGCAAAAGTCATCAGAAATGAATACGTCTTCAGAGCTATTCTCAGAAAGCTCAAGATATACATTTTTATTTATATACCGTTTAGTTTACATTATTTTAATCAAAATCTTTAGAACAATTTTTGAGAAAATAAAAACAAATCGAAAAATATTGAATGTAAAGGATAGTTAAAAGTCGGGAAATTTTTTGACAATTTTTGTGTTCCATTATTAGTAGATACTAAACATAAATATTTGGTATTTAAACAAACACACATACACACTCACACACACACACACAGAATGCACCTGCAAAGACACGCACGTGGACATTTTTCTAAAAAAAATATTGGGGGGGGGGGTTCAGCGGTCCTCAAGATATGTTTCTGGTGAAATTTTTGGGTGGAATACATTCCTTATGTGCTCAATATGTACGTATATACTACTATGGAGAGAAAGTAAAGATCTGATGGGTTCTATTCACATGGCGTTCTCTAGCTGTTCCAAATACAATATATTTTTACAAAAGATTATTCTTTCATCTACACCATGCTAATCGAGACAAACATTAGCAGATTTCGTCTTATTACTTCCTTCCTTGTAAGTGGAAGGTATTTAAGGGAATACATTAGGCTAAAGCACTAATCACTATGTGAAACAACGTTCGACTCGCTTTGTATGGTGCCGTTGAGAAAAGTTAAGTGCCTACATAGTTTGAAACTGAAATCAATAACAAAGAATATCTCAAAAACAACCAATGCTACAAGAAAAACACATAATATATCATAAATTAGATATTTTAACGAAATCTACATTTTGTTTTGTGTTAAGCTCTTACGCTTGAACCGTTTAGCAAAAATCAGCAAAATACATCCAGAAAAAGAGGTCTTTATAGGCTATTTCCAGAAAATTCAAAATACCTATACATTTTATTTGTGATTTAAATATTTTCAATGTATAGTATTTTAATCAAAATCGTTAAAGCCATTTTTGAGAAAAATAACAGTTTCAAAAATTTTTGTGGTGGGAGGATTTCTTTGAAAATCTTCGTATCGCATCCTTAGAAGATATTAATCATAAATATTAAGTGTATATGTGTGTTTTTACAAACAAACACGGGCCTTGTTCTAAAAATGCTTTTTTCAAGCTCCGGTGAAATCTGGACTTCGATTTTTTGGGTGAAATAGAGCACCTTCTCTAGCCACTATGTACATTATATGTGCATACGGCTAGAGAAAATAAAATGGATACCAAACGGAATGACCTTCGTTTAAACAATTATGCCCTGAAGAAGGGTGTACAAATTCCAAGACTCTGACTAATGGTATAACCATTAATAATTTCCTGTGCACTATAGTGCACTCGTTTGCTACTGAATAAATTTAGAAATAAACTGTAAATTAGAGTTTTAATGGTAAATTGAAGTTTACTAAGAAAAATATTTGTATTTAATAAATATAGCTAATTTATTTCGAATAAAATACTTTGGGACAATTTCTGAACTAACTGTTACTAAATCTAACGAAACTACATTTAAACTATTGCCTGTGGACACTATTTGCATTGTAGGTAGTAAAGTTCTTTTGAAAAAGGAAATTTTGTGTATAGCAAATACTAACAGAATAATATTTTTGGGGATCTTACTTCTGAGGACTACCTAAAACATCTTTGCAGGATTCATTATCGGCCAATTGTTTCGACAATCTTAGAAACGCTGCTAATGGACGCAAGAGCAAATATAACGATTTTAAAGCATCTTGGAGGAGATATCACCTGTTGGAGAAGACAGCATGCTGCCCAAAACGGTTTCCAGGATGTTAACCAGAAAACTCACTACATCTACGTCTACTAATGATATATGGGATCATCTTGATGTACAAATAAAGAACATGAATATTAATCTGAGAAACATCCACTGTAATTGCTAGCTTATATACAATTAGTTAATTATGGCTCAATAAAGATGTTAATATCGAAGCATCGGTGTTACGGACTACTATGTTTAGTTTTTGTATCAATTAATACATTAATACATTAATACATACTTTTTCTATGCGTACTAAGTACGTAGAGAAGGTATTGTATTGCAACCAAAAATTCGATACCGAAATTTCACCGGAAAATATGTTTTGCGATCCCCTGGATCCAAAAAGAAAAGCATTTTTAGAAAAATATCTCTGTGTGTCTCTGGGTAGCATAGTTCAAAAACGAAAAGTCTATTAAATCTTAATACTTAAGCTCAGCATCAACCAAGGACGCAGTACGAAGATTTTCATCAACATCTCCCCACCTCAACTGACCCTTTACATGGAAAAAAAAAAATCGAAAATCATGGTTTTCTCAAAAATGGCTCTAACGAATTTGATTAAAATTTATTATATTGAAGATATTTACAGGACAAATAAAATGTATATCTTGTATTTTCTGGGAAGACCTATTTATTCTGGATGAATTTTACATAATTAGTAAACCGTAAGATACAGACAAAAATTTACAACAAAAAATGTAGATCTCGTTAAAATACACAAGTTATGTCATATATATATATATGACGATTTTCGTGATATTCTTTGTTTCAACTTTAAAATACTTAGAACTTTATCATGCGGGAACTTGTCAACTCCTGGCCACCACGCAAGGAAACAGATTTCAATCCCATAGCAACCATATTTTAAAATATGAGACAGTCAGTTTAGGCTAGTGTATTCCTTTACATCCCTTATAGTTATAAGGAACTAAGCAATAATAGTGTTTCAATTAACATGAAGTAGATAGAAGAATAATCTTATTAAAAATAATTTATTGGATATGTAGAGAAAGTCATGAGAATGGAACACATATTTTTTGATTTTCTGTTGCCATAGTAAATCCTTTATGCCCGCGGGGGCGTAAAAAATCTGAAGCCCTGAGAGGACGTTAACAATTTTATGACATTCTCAATCTAATGGATAAATATTAAAATTATACGGTGCATGCTTCTACTATAAAAGTAATATACATTTTGTATAACATGTATTACTAGTATACTACGAGGGATGTAAAGAAAGTAGTGGCAACATGGTACCCACATTCACAGGAGAGCGGGTATGAGCCAATAGGATATGGGAGAGATCAGGTGACTAGTGTGGTGTGTATTGGTCGGGCTGCCGGTTTAGAGTGTGTTATTGCTGTGTAGCGTTGAAGTGAACAGTGTCAAGTGCACCTCTCTAAAGCATGTTTACCAAAGGCGATCAGCGTTCCTGGATTAAAATCGAGGTTGCCCTTGGAAAAAATGCATCAGCTTGTTATCGAGGATTACGCGAAGCCTGTGGCGGGAATGCGTTGCCTTACAGGACGGTTGCACGATGGGTCAAGGCGTTTCGTGCAGGTCGGACTGAGACTGCGGATTTGCACCTCACAGGTCCGCCAGCCATTCCGGAAGATCAAATTGACATCGTGAGTGGTCTCGTTGCCATGGACTATCGATGGACTGTCCGGGAGCTATCTCAGTCATCAAATTGTGTGGCATATCCTGACGAAATGTCTTCACCTGAGGAAAAATGCGTCCCGTTGGATTCCACATCGACTCACTGAGGTACAGAAATGGCACCGGTATCCACTGGCTGGCATCCACCTGGACAAATGCCGCAACGAAGGAGACGCATTTCTGCAGCGTATTGTCGCCGTTGATGAGACGTAGGCACGAGCCTATGAGCCGGAATTGAAGCGTCAGTCGAATGAATGACGTCACCCAGGTTCACCACGTCCACAGAAAGTTCGACAGGATCCCAGTCGGCTGAAGCTGATGCTGATTGTGGCATACGATTACGAGGGGGCTGTTCTTACGCATGCTGTGTCTGAGGGACAAACCGTCAACAGGGACTACTATTACCGATTTCTGGAGCGACATCTTCATCCGGCTAAGCGGCGCAACGTCCACGTTTATTGCGAGGTGATCACCCCATAGTGTTGCATGACAACGCACATTGTCCTGTTGTAAACAATGCCCAGCTCTTATTGCAACGG
The DNA here is from genome assembly GCA_030762935.1 of Hymenopus coronatus. Taxonomy (NCBI): domain Eukaryota; kingdom Metazoa; phylum Arthropoda; class Insecta; order Mantodea; family Hymenopodidae; genus Hymenopus; species Hymenopus coronatus. The sequence goes on from CM060881.1 coordinate 134,183,492, forward strand.
TGGCATTGGGAGGTTTAGGAACATCCTCCGTACTCACCAGTCATGAGTCATTGTGACTTTGACCTGTTTCCGAAGTTGATGAAACCCCTCCGAGCCGCCGATTTCCTGACGTGGCATCTGTAGTTATATCAATGTTGCCACTACTTTATTTACAGCCCTCGTATAATTCTACAAGATCAAACTCTTAACATAAAAAGTTTTTAGGTTGGGTTCTTGTACTTTACTTACACATTCCCTCACAGACCCACATTTCCAAACTCTTTGGAGGTAGTCAAATTATGTATGTATTCATGTGAATGAAAGTGAAATTATCTTAGTATTACTGACTATGAAAATTATTCTCAATTGTGCTGGTAACTGGAATATTAAAGTACATAAGAGAAACGGGAATTAAAATACCGAGATGACTTTCTCTCAGAGCATATGAATTTTGTAAGCCCCAACTTAAATTACACACGCTGCTAGTTTGCAAACTTTCTGGAATAACTTAAGGTTATTTTCTGCTTAGAGGAAGCAGAAAATATCTCATACCAGGTCGATTTTGTTACTAAGGTTTATTACCCGTCTGCGTGTTCAGCAAGCAGACTTCTGCCGAGGCTCCAGGCCCCATGCCCGCGCTCGATAAATTGCCTCGCTTTGGTGCTTCGTGGCGCAGGGGATCGAGGGGAGTGATGGGTGAGTATATGTTTGTAAAATGTATATATGTATGCATGTGTATTAGCAAAACAAAACAAAAATGATATGTTCATGACTTTCTCTACATCTCTGTAACAAATTATTGTTAAAAAGCTTATGCTTCTATTTATTTCATGCTAACTGAGAAAAATTAGCAGAAATATTCTTATTACTAGCTTCTTTGTAATAGAAGTGAAATAAGTTAGTACCATAGGTTAAAGTGATAGTCAAAAGGTGGTTGCTATGTGACTGAAATTCCTTTGTTTGTATGGACAGGAATTGACAATTTCCCACGTATTTTAAAGCTGAAACCAATAACAAGGAATATATAAAAAACAATCAACTCCACCAAACAAATGTATATAACATAAATTGTGTGTAATAACAGCTCTACATTTTTGTGTAGTAAGTTTTTGTCTATCTCTTACGGTTTACCAGTTATGCAAAATTCAATAAAAATCATCCAGAATAAAGAGATCTTTAGAGGCTATTCTAGAAAAGTCAAGATATTCATTTTATTTTGCATGTAAATATCTAAAATATAAGAGATTTTAATCAAAATCGATAGAGCCATTTTTGAGAAAATCAAAATTTTCAAAATTGTTTCCATGTAAAGGATAGTTTGGGGTGGGGGGCTTCATTGAAAATCTTCGTGTCGCATCCTTTGGGCTATGCTGTCCACAGACACACAATCACGTACACACAGGACCTTTTTCGAGAAATGCTTTTTTTGAATTCAGGGGTACCCAAAACATGTATTTCCGGTGAAATCTCGGTATCGAATTTTTGGGTGGAATACAATACTTTCTCTATACAATATGTACATAGTACGTGTAGATAAAATACGAGTATAAAGCAAACGGTAATCAAACTGAAAACAAAGTAAATGTTAGGGAAATGATAAAAAGAGGAATAGAGAATACAGTGCCGGAGTCCCGACCAGACTCCAAAATTTAAATAATAATAATAATAATAATAATAATAATAATAATAAAAACAGGTCCGGGTCGATTCTCGACTGGAGGGTGGAAATTGTATCCTACCCTTCACAGAGTCTGCAAGTGTGAGAATGAATGTGACATCTACTGTGCGCGCACCTTTTCTTGGGCCTCGGCTACCTAGTCTAATTTCGGATGGCAACATTATGAACATGAAGTACGTTATACATCCCCACATCTTGTGGCTTCAATCGTAAGGTTTCATTTTGTCGTTGAACCCAGAGTTCACGCTTGTGTATGTACCCTGTTTCGTTTAATACTTCAGCTAGTTTGGTAAATTAGATAATAACCTATTCACCATAATGGCTAAGGACCTCAAAGAAAGAACCTTTCTTTGGTAGACAACGCTGTACAAAGGCAGACGGGCGAGCTATGTCCCTCACCGCGCTAACTCGTAAAACTGGCGCCTAAGAAAAAGTGCGTGCGCAATACAGTAAGCTATCTAAAGTTCAAACAGTGAAAACATCGATGTTAAAGAAATGAAAATACAAAATCGGATGGTTCCATTCACGTGACTTTCTCTACATCTCTGCAACAAGTTATTGTTAAAAATCTTATGCTTCTATTTACCTCATGCTAATCGAGAAAAAATTAACAGAAATAGTTCCTTGTAAGTAGAAGGGAAATAAGGGAGTACCATAAGTTAAATTGATAGTCAAAAGCTGGTTGCTATGTGACTGATGTTCGTTTGTTTCAAGTTTTTTAAAGCTAAAACCAATAACAAGGAATATCTAAAAAAAGATCGACTCAACGTAAAAAATGTATGAACATAAATTGTGTGCTTTAACGTGCTCTACATTTTTTGTGTGGTAACTTTTGTCCATCTCTTACGGTTTAGCAGTTATGCAAAATTTCTTAAAATTCATCCAGAATAAAGTAGTCTTCAGAGGCTATTTCCAGAAAATTCAAGATACACATTTTATTTGTCAGGTAAATTTCTTTAATATATGATATTTTAATCAAAGTCTTTAGAGCCATTTTTGAGAAAATAAATATTTTCGAAAAAATGTCCATGTAAATAGTAGTTTGGGTTGGGGTTTTTTTCTCAAAATCTTCGTGTCGCATCCCTGGAATATACTAAAATTAAATACCAAGTTTTGTATTATACCGATTTTTCGTTTTTGAGTTATCGTGTTCATAGACACACGGATACACTGACACATACACACATGAACCTTTTTCTGAAAATGTTTTTTTTTATGCAGGGGACCCTAAAACATATATTTCCGGTGAAATCTCAGTATCGAATTTTTGGGTGGAGTGCAATGCCTTCTATATACACAATGTACATAGTAAATGTAGATAAAGTAAAAAAGAAAGAAAGAAAAAAGGATTATTTCAGGTTTTCCACGGTACCCATAACTGCAAAATGCGTGCACGTTTCCTTCCATTTCATTTCTCAGTTGTCATTTCAGGTGTCATCATTCTCCACAGTTTATGTAGCAGTATATATTAAAACAAGAAAAATACCTTAAGCATTATAATCACACGTATTTCTCTGCCCACTCCTCTACAAACTATTCGAAGGTTTGTACTATGCAGCACCTCGGCCCATTATCGTCATAGCTAAGGTCAGCCTTTTATGAGCGATGGATTCGTCGGAGAATTAGGAATTATTTCATATATATTATGGTGTCATTATTATAAAAATCTGATGTGTTCCATTCACATACATAACTTTCTCTACATCTCTGCAACAAGTTATTGTTAAAAGGCTTATGCTTCTATTTATTTCATGCTAATCGACAAAAAAAAAAAAAAAATTAGCAGAAATACTCTTATTACTAGCTTCCTTGTAAGTAGAAGCGAAATAAGGGAGTACCATAGGTTAAAGTGATAGTATAAAGCTGGTTGCTACGTGACTGAAGCTCCTTTGTATGGACACGAGTTGACACATTCCTGTATGAGAAATGTACGTCTTTTAGGTGAAACCACAATCAAGGAATAACTCAAAAACGATCACCTCCACGAAAAAAAATGTATATAACAACAAGTGTGTGTTTTAAAGTGCTGTACATTTTTTGTGAGGTAAGTTTTTCTCCATCTCTTACGGCTTAGCAGTTATGCAAAATTCCGTAAAATTCATCCAGTATAAAGTAGTCTTCAGAGGCTATTCCCAGAAAATTCAAGATATACACATATTATTTGTCAGGTAAATATCTTTAATATACCATATTTTAATCAAAATCATTAGAGCCATTTTTGAGAAAATCAAAATGTTCGAAAAAAGTTCCATGTAAAGAGTAGTTTGGGGTGGGGGATTTTCCTCAAAATCTTTGTGTCGCATCCCTGGAAGATACTAAACTTAAATACCTAGTTTGGTACTTTACCGACTTTTCGTTTTTGAGTTATCGTGTTCACAGACACACGGACTCACGGACACACACACACATACGGACATTTTTTTGAAAATACTTTTTTTTTGGACACAGGGGACCCTAAAACATATATTACCGGTAAAATATGGGTATCGAATTTATTGGTGGAGTGCAATACCTTCTCTATACACTATGTACAAAGTACGTGTAGAGAAAGTAAAAATTCTGATAAAGAAACTGTCATTTTAAAACTACAGAAGAAAGGACTGTGAATCATTTACTGAGTCTCAGTGTAACTCACAGTAAAACTCCTTCAGTCAAAGTATATTAGCAGAAATATAAATCTGATGTACACGCACAAGCCATTCTCTAGCTGTTCTACAAACTTCTCACAAAAGATTATTCTTCTTTCTACACCATGATAATCGAGATAAACATTAGCAGAATGTTCTTATTACCTAGTTCCTTATAAGTAGAATGGAACTAAAGGAATGCGCTATGCTAAACCGATAGTCAAATGTTTTAAAAACTGTCGTAATGCGATTGTCATTGCAAATCGCTTCTTTGCTTGGCGAGTGGTAGAACAAAAGAAAATCTGATATTGTCCATTCACATGACTTTCTCTACATCTCTGCAACAAATTATTGCTGAAAGGCTTATTGTTCCATTTACTTAATGCTAATCGAAAAAATTAGGAGAAATAGTCTTATTACTTGCTTCCTTGTAAGTAGAAGCGAAATAAGGGAACACAATGGGTTAAAGTTATAGTCAAAAGCTGGTTGCTATGTGACTGAAGTTCCTTTGTTTGTATGGACACGAGTTGACACAGTCCTGTGTGAGAAAAGTATAATTTTTTAAAGCTGAAACCAAAAACAAGGAATATCTCAAATACGATCAACTACATGACAAAAGTGCATAAAACATAAATAGCATGTTTTAAGTGCTCTACTTTTTATGTCGTAAGTTTTTTTCCATCTCTTGCGGTTTAGCAATTATGCAAAATTCCGTAAAATTCGTCCAGAATAAAGTAGTCTTCAGAGGCTATTCCCAGAAAATTAAAGATATACATTTTATTTGTGAGGTAAATATCTTTAATATATGATATTTTAATCAAAATCGTTAGTGCCATTTTTGAGAAAATCAAAATCTTCGAAAAAAGTTCCATGTAAAGGATAGTTTGGGGTGGGGGGGAATTTTTCTCAAAATCTTCGTGTCGCATCCCTGGAAGATACTAAATTTAAATACCAAGTTTGGTATTTTACCGACTTTTCGTTTTTGAGTTATCGTGTTCACAGACACACGGACACACTCACACACACACACATATCGATATGATAAGTTAATATATTTTGCATTGAGGAGATTTTTACCTTTATATTTAAATTTTTTATTTTTTTATTTGGGCTAAAATTTTTTCTTTTAAAGGTTTAGTTAAGTAGCAAAGTTAACACACACACACACGTGGATATTTTTCTGAAAATACTTCTTTTGATACAGGGGACCCTAAAACATATATTTCTAGTGAAATCTCGGTGTCGAATTTTTGGTGGAGTGCAATACCTTCTCTATACATTATGTACATAGTACATGTAGAGAAAGTAAAAGTGGTATGTAGTTAGGAATGTATGTATGTATGTATGTATGTATGTATGTATGTATGTATGTATGTATGTATGTATGTATGTATGTATGTATGTATGTATGTGTGTATGAATGCATGTATGTATGTATGTATGTATGTATGTATGCATGTACGCATGTATGTATGTATGTATGTATGTATGTATGTATGTATGTATGTATGTATGTATGTATGTATGTATGTATGTATGTATGTATGTATGTATGTATGTATGTATGTATGTATGTATGTATGTATGTATGTATGTATGTATGTATGTATGTATGTATGTATGTATGTATGTATGTATGTATGTATGTATGTATGTATGTATGTATGTATGTATGTATGTATGTATGTATGTATGTATGTATGTATGTATGTATGTATGTATGTATGTATGTATGTATGTATGTATGTATGTATGTATGTATGTATGTATGTATGTATGTATGTATGTATGTATGTATGTATGTATGTATGTATGTATGTATGTATGTATGTATGTATGTATGAATAGATGTATGTTTAATGAAAATTTAAAATGGAGAAAGACCATCGTTGCTAACACACATAGTTATATATCTAGATTATTTACTTAGTTCCTCCACAGAGGGTAAAACAGGGCCTTATTTCCATCACAAGGTGTAAGATTATTTAATAATTAAGAGGTTTTATAAATTCAAAGCTGTTGGTTAATTTTAAGTAACAATTTTTTGTTTCGTTGGCGAATATTTTGATTAAAATATCATTTTAAATTTTAACTATTATGTGTCGGCCTTTGTTCTATGCCTATAACCTCTCACTCAAGGTTTTGACTCAAATAAAATTTGATTCATTGTTTCAAAATGCGCTTAAAAGTAGCTGTAACAGTTTCAAAGTTTGCTGTAATACCTGTTCTAGAACCCTTTAGCGGGTACCTGTTCCATACCCAAAAAATACTCTCAAATGTCCTCAAAATGCTCTAAAATCTTCAACACGCTTGTAAAGTAGCCCAAATACGTGCTCCAAATCCTATAATACTCCACCTAGAGCACTCAAGTATACAGTTAAACATCCCGAAAGACTGTTAAGATCTTGTCAGAATACTTGATCTAGTGTCTAAACTACCTTTAAAATGCTCCAAGTACTATAAAAGTCCTCAGCATACCTCCTACAAATGCCTCTAAATGCCAGAAAATCAAAAACTTCGCGAAAGCATTCCAAGCAAAGAGTTGTTTGAGATGGGAGATGTTCTTTAAAACTTCGTGAAGAATTTATGAAAGTAATGAACTTAAATGCCAAGTTTGGTATTTATCCGTCATTTGTTTTGAGTTCTGCTGTTCAGAAACAAAGGCGGACTTTTTTCTAAAATGCTTTATTAGTTTTATCGTAAGTGGAATGCAATGCATTCTCTACCTACTATGCAGTGGTAGCAAAAGTAAAAGAAAAGATTTGTTCATTCTATTAAAATGGTTGATCTGTACGAAGAAGAGAAGCAGGATTAAAACGAAGCTTAGCAGGAAATGGGAACAGTCTGTCTGCGTTTCCAGAATTGGGAAATTGTATGCAATAGAACTCAATTATTCCTACTAATTGGGAATTGACACAATCCGGATATGAAGAAATCCGGATAATTGATGAAACGATGGACTAGAAATAGGGTTTGTTCTTCTTCTTTCCTGTAGAAACCACAATTAAACTGAGGCTTCAAATCACACTGTTGGTCTGTTTCGACATTTTTACTTTCTCTACACATACTATGTGCATAGTGTATAGAGAAGGTATAATACACCCAAAAATTCGATACCGAGATTTCACCGGAAATACATTTTTGAGACCCCCTGAATAAAAAAATTTTTTTTAGAAAAATGTGCGTGTGTGTCTGTTTGTCTGTGGGTAAGTGTGTGTGTGTGTCTGTGTCTGTGGGCAGCATAGCTCAAAAACAAAAAGACCATTAAAAAAACCAAACTTGATATTTAGATTTGCTATCTTCCAAGGATGCGACACGAAAATCCCCCACCCCCAACTACCCTTTACGTGGAACTTTTTCGAAAATTTTGATTTTCTCGAAAATGGCTCTAACAATTTTGATTAAAATTTCATATATTAAAGACGTTTATACGTCAAATAAAATGTATATCTTGAATTTTCTGCGAATAGCCTCTGAAGACCACTTTATCCTGGATGAATTTTACGGAATTTTGCATAACTGCTAAACCGTAAGAGATGGACAAAAACTTACTTGACAGAAAATGTAGAGCACATTAAAACACAAAATTTATGTTATATACTTTTTTTTCGTGATGTTGTTCTTGTTTTTGGTTTCAGCTTTGGAAGACTTATTTTTCTCATATAGGAATTTGTGAAGTCCTGTCCATACAAGCAAAGGAAGTTCAGTCACATAGCAACCAGCATTTAACTATCACTTTAACCTATGGCACCCCTTATTTCGCTTCTACTTACAAGGAAGCAAGCTACTTCTGCTAATTTTTTCTCAATTAGCATAAAGTGAATAGAAGCATAAGCTTTTTAACAATAATTTGTTGCAGAGATGTAGAGAAAGTCAAAACACAACCATCTATAATTAGAGTAACTGAAATATAAGTAAACTTCAGCTTGGAAACAAAAACAAAAAATCTAAAATATCCCAGTTTAGCTCAGGTTATTAGAGGCGTGTATATAATATAGTTATAACGTTGAAGATTTATGAGGTTAGTCAGCTAATTTGAAATTTAAATTCACGAATAATAAATCTTTGCTCCAGCATGTGAAGTATTAAAGTATTTAAGATAAAAATAACCGACTACAAATTCTTAGAAATCACGAAAGGTTGCTGAAAACACTCCTTTGACGTCACGCAGTTTGTGTCAAACGTTGCAGAAGACCTTGATACACTAATAGGTTCATATTTTGTAGAAGAGCTTGGTAAATTAGTGTACCTAATTGGCAGGCAGTGAAAGGATACAGCGGTGCAAGAGAAAGTTTCGCGTTACATTTATCGATATTTCGATCCAGACGAACTATCCTTGTTAAAAATAACAACCCTCTTCCTGTTTATTACTCTATGATCTGAGAGAGGAAACCATTGAGTTTTCGTGCCAATAACGTGCCGGAAATCCGACACGTAATGCGCTTGGAGGAAACGCTTGCAGTGGTCACATTTACGACCTAATTTCGTCCTTGTAACCGCAGTGGTCAGCGTCGTATTTCATAGCAATATAATATGACAGAAGCCTTTTTGTGCTCTCTTAGCAGAAGAGTTTTTAAGATTATTGAATCAGGGATATTTATGATGACGATTTCGTTAATAATGCGTTATTATTGCAATATATACAAATTAATTATTTGTGCACCAAGGGTATAATAAATTACATTATAAAGAAAAAAAATCTGATGTGTTCCATTCACATACTTTCTTTGCATATCTACAACAAATTATTGTTAAAAGTCTTATGCTTCTATTTACTTCATGCTAATCGAGAAAAAATAAGCAGAAATAATCGTATTACTTGCTTCCAAGTAAGTAGAAGGGAAATAGGGGAGTACTATAGGCTAAAGTGGTAGTCAAAAGCTGGTTGATATATAACTGAAGTTCCTTTATTAGCCATACAAAGGAATTTCAAACATATAGCAACCAGCTTTTAAAAAATTGGGCTATCGTTTTAGCCTATGCTACACCCTTATTTCGCTTCTACATTCAAGGAGCAAGTAATAAGACAATTTCTGCTACTTTTGTCTCGATTAGCATGAAGTAGATAGAAGAATAACCTTTTTAACAATTATTTGTTAGCCAGAGGTAGACAAAGTTATGTGAATGGAACGCAACAGATTTTGAACTATTGCACTGTATAAATGCTCAATAATCATCGATTCAGTTTAGTTTTGTAATGCAGGTAAGTTTCCAAGATTTCTTGTTTTGATAAGTAGCAGATTAGTCAGATGTCTTTCGTGCGTGGGGACCCGTGTCAGTGGAAATAAATATCTTGGTAGGTTGAGGGCTGCATATCTGAACCTGGGACTTCTGTTCTTCAGTAACCGGGGAGGGTGCGCAGCCTAATACACCGCTTTAGTTTCTGCTTCGCCTAAACGGAAGGCTAGGGACTAACTCACCCCTAGTCAATCGGCCAGGACTGGATTTTATACCGAACTCCAGGGTGAATGGGACTCCGTGCCTGCTATATCCCCTGTGTAGCCCTTTCACCCAAGCGGGGTGACCCCTCGTTGGGCTCGGTGGTGGTGGGGGATGAATTGCAGACCATCTTTTGTGGTAAAAAACAAACAAAACAAAAAACAAATCCAGTATTGTATTTGGAAAGGAAGTAGTCGAATCGTGTGGTCCTCGCTACTTAGTGATTAAAAGAACAGAGGAAGGTAGGACGTCTTCTTCGGTTAGACTGTTTGCAATCCAGAAGGGGTTAGACAAGATAGCTGGTCCTGTATTCGCTCTTGAAATGACACGCTCCCGGTAAAGTCACTGACAGCATCCCAGGTAGCTGAACTATTGAAAGCCAATGCTACCCGGTTAAAGTCAAGATGCATAAGACCTTGAGCTCCTCGCGCGGCGTTGTCACCATGGATGTTATGGGGGAGATTCAGGAGAATCTTGCAGGACAAGGTGTTACTGCTGTGTATAGGTTTCAGAGGAGAGTAAATGGTGAATTCGTGCCCACCCGTACCCTGTTTCTTACCTTTGATCGGGTGAGCTACCCCAGGGGATTAAGACAGAGTACGAAGCCATCGAGGTGAGGTCATACATCTCGAACCCGCTCAGATGCTACAATCAGCGCTTTGGGCACACCAGCGAGTTCTGTAGTGGTCGTTCAACATCAGTTAACTGCGGCGATGTTACACACGATGGTGGTTGCACGTCAACTCCATCTTGCGTCTACTGCAATGGGGAACATCCGTCCAGTTCCCGGAATTGTTCCCGTTTTGCAGAGGAGAGGGCCATCCAGGAGATACGGGTGAAATAGAAGGTGTCCTTCTCGGAAGACCGTAAGCTCCTTCGTTTTCGCCAACCCTCTGTCCCGCGGTCCGGTTCTTATAGCTCAGTCGCAGCTAAACCGGTACCAAAGCGGGAAATCGCAACTCAGATTTGCGATAATAATAGTGCCATAATATCTGAAAAGATTATTGTTGTCAGAGCACTACCAAAGTCTACGTCGGCATCAACATCTGCCAAATCCGCCAGTGTAAGGCCTAGCACATAAGCCACCCAAACCGTCGACCTCTGGCACTAAGACCGCTTATTCCGCAGTACTTTCTACCCCAAAGAAACATTTCAGGACCAGCTATGTTAGAACCAGCTATGAAAGAACGTGTAACGACTACTCCTAAATCCTGCAGGGGTAGCAAAAGCCCACGTCACTCTCCACGCAGATGCTCTTCCGATGAGTTTTCTGGGAGGAGCTTCAATCGGCAACGACCATCTTCAGATACTCGAACCGAAATTTTCCATTGGAAAGGGGTCCTCCCCCGTGGAAGAAATGGAAAAGGAGGATTCTACCCCCGCTGCACGACGGATAGTGCGTAAGCCACAGGATCGCGCCGCTGAAAAGAGTGTTAGTCCGACGGCGAAGAAGAACAAATTAAACCAACCAGCACAGTCCAATATGCAGAAACGCCTTTCCATCTAGAACTTATCCCATTCTGTTCACCATGGCTATCCTACAGTAGAACGTACCCGGCATTCGATCACAACGACACGAGCTTGAACTGCTGCTCAACCAGAATCAGCATTTGGTCGTCTGTTTACAGGAAACGAAGCTCCAGCCGCAAGATACCATTAGCCTCAGGCACTACTCTTCTGTGCGTTGTGATTTATCTCCAGAAGAAGGTGTTCCTGCACATGAGACACTATGCTGCTTGTTAGAGATGATATTTCTCTGCCTCCGTGTCCTCACAGTGTGACATCCGGTCTGTCGCTGCAAGGATTACACTGTTTGTAGTGTATATATGCTACCATCTTACGACCTCTCGCACACAGATTTGTAAGATCTCATTTCTTAGCTATAATCTGTGTCAAGTTAGTTCTGTCCTGATGTCAACAACAAGGCGGAGCTGGCTCAACACGCCGCGTGTTAACAGTACATGTGCGCACATAAGTTTTGCAACACTAGCGATATATATTAGCAACCTGTGGAGAGTACTTTGGGAAATGTTGCAATTCTGTGTCAGAATGTACTGCAAGCAAAATTTTATTTAGAGTCGTTGGTTCATTTCTGAAAAAACAATCATAAACTTTACCGCGAATAGCACTTTTCGCAAAATCATCGTATTTCTCCGAACATTTTTTATATTTACGCGATTTTCCCGGTGTTCTTAGGCTTCCGGATGCTTGCTGTTCCATTCTAACACTATGCACACTAAATGGAGAAACGCCATGGAGATCACCCGTTTCTTTTTCGATATTCTTTATGGCCAATTCGGCGTTTCTTTCTTTAAGCACCGCGAAACAATGCGCGACCATTCGCCTCTCGACACTTTTTAAAGGCTTGGCTCGGTTGTATTTTATTACGGCTAATCATCCATCTGCTTTTAAACTACCTATAGCAAGACCCCTAGGCTTGTGAGCAGCGGCGGCGGCTGTGTAGGAGCACAAGAGCACGTGAACCTCCAATATTTCTTAGTGGATCTCCTTTTTCTCTTTTAGGAAACATGTAATAAAATGCGCTATCCGGTGCCACTTGTTTAAATATACCGCGCTCTGCTCTTCAGGTTGAACACAGCCGAAAACCTGAGTATGTGACAACAATGCTTGTAGCACAGGCCTCGTGTGCTAGCGTGTAACTAACGTTTAGCAGCTCTGCGCTTGCGCGGGCAACAAAGCAGCTTGGAATTTTACAGCCAGAAATGAGCACAGTGCCACCGTGCACATTAACACCTCCAGGGTTCTGTTTATCAGCAGGAGGTGCTGCTATCTTTGAGATTTAGTTGAAACTATCCAGAAGTGCAACTACAGTCTTTGTGAGACGCGCCATTTTTCTTAGTAATTTGCATTTTATGCGAGAGTTAAGCAGTTCATAACAGAAAACAACCTCAACGAAGGAACTTTTCCGAAGATTGTTATCACTACGACTTCATCACAACCAGAAATATGCTTTTCCACAATAAAAAGAATTGAAACCTTTACTAGGAATAGGATGGGTGAAGACCGACTTTCAGCATTGGCAATGCTATTGAGAAGAAACTGGTCAACAGCAAAAAGACTTTAATTACCGAGTGATAGAAAAGTTTGCACATTTGAAAAACCGGCGCGTGGAATTTCTGTACAAATAAATATGGTGTTAATTGCGTAATTCAAACAATGTAAATATTATTCACTGTAAATACCATTCTTCACATGAACTGTATCAAAGGACTTCACCCCTTCATCACCTCATATTGCTGTTAACTCTCGGAGATTAAGAAATTCAACATCTTTACAATACTGGGTGGGTGACGATTTGCGTAATAAATTTATAATTCTTGTTATTAGGAACTATCATTGTTTCTAATATTACTAGATTCGGTGTTGCGGCGACGGCGGTGGTTAATTGCTGATTTTGTGAACACCTGAATTTTTAATCCACGAGTCGCCACTGCTTGTGAGGCATGCGAGATGTACAGGAAATAGTCTTAAATAACACATTATCAGAGGCGACCCTGCATTATAAACAATAACAGCTTAATCAGCATTCACCTCGAGAATTACCGGTTGTTTAAGAGAGCTGTCTGGTACAGGCTTGTAACTTATTGTGTATATAATGCCAATGTTCTTTAGTAATATAAGTTAGCTGCATTTTATTTAACAGTAATAAGTTAATAAAGTCAATATATAATTTCGCCGGTCTTCTGACTAATCTATGTGTTTTTTTATAGAATGTGTACGTCTGTTGTAAATATTCCTTTCAGAATTCACGAACCCAGAGCCATCTGCTTGGTATGTGTCGGATATGGATAAAATGTCGGACTATTACCTTTTATAAGAATCGAAGCATTTGCATACTTTTCTCTCCGAAACTAACTCGCGCAGAGCAGTGATCTGAAAACTATTACAGTCCTGTACTTTTAGGAGGCTGTTACAATATGCATCCACGTAAAAGTTAACACCTATTACCTTCCCAGAACCAATCAACAGCCTATCGCTCTTTTCCTTTAGTATCTCTATCTCTCTCTCTCTCTTCACTCCCATGTGTTGACATCAGGACTGAACTAACTAGACACAGATAATACCAACACACTTTCTGTTGGTAACGTGAATGCCCACCACCCCCTTTAGGGCTCCTCTCGGGCTTATGCGAGAGGTAAGTTAATTGCAGATTTTTGGGACCAAAATAATGCAGCCCTCCTGAAAGCCGGAGAGGCTACATTTTTATTTGACGCCTTTCACAGTTTTTCCCACCTCGATATAGCGTTCTGCTCTCCACAGTTAGCAATTAGCTTCCGCAGGAATATTATCTCTGACTTACATTCTACTGACCACTTTCCAATTTTCATAAACCTCTATTGTATTTGTATATTAGGATAATTCTAGCTTTCTTGATTAAAATACCAATATATTTAGTGCATTTATGATTACTTACGCATGTTCCACATGTATACCTAGATGGCGTTTAGATCGCGCCAACTGGAACCTTTTTTCCCGATTGGCCGTTTTTCACAACAAAGAGCACGACTCCGTAAATGTTTTAGTTGACCACCTCACAGCAACCATTACTGCTGCCGCTGATCAGTCTATTCCGCAGTCGACTGGCTCAAAGATAATAACTTCTCAATTGTTTAACAGTGCTATTTGCATTTAAGTAAGCCTAAAGATAATCATATGACTTTTTACTTTCTCTAGCCCCATATGTACAATGTACATAGGGATAGAGAAGTATTGCATTCCACCCAAAAATTCGATACCGAGATTTCACCGGAAATACATGTTTTAGGACCTCGTGTATCCAAAAAAAGCATTTTGAGAAAAAGGTCCGTGTGTGTATGTGTGTGTGTGTGTGTCTGTAAACACGATAACTTAAAATGGAAAAGTAGCTAAGATACCAAACTTGGTATTTAAGTTTAGTATCTTCCAGGGATGCGACACGAAGATTTTGAGAAAAATCTCCCCACCCCAAACTACCCTTTACATGGAACATTTTTCGAAAATTTTGATTTTCTTAAAAATTGCTCTAACGATTTTGATTAAAATATTATATATTAAAGATATTTACCTAACAAATAAAATGTATATCTTGAATTTTCTGAGAATAGCTTCTGAAGACCTATTTATTCTGGATGAATTTTGCTTAATTTGGCATAACCAGTAAACCGTAAGAGATAGACAAAACTTACTAACAAAAAATGTAGATCTTGTTAAAATACACAAGTTATGTCATATACATTTTTCTCGTGGTGCTTACCGTTTTCGAGGTATTCATTGTTATTGGTTTCAGTTGTGAAGTACTTATGCTTTTCTCAGACGGGAGTGTCCGTTTTTCTTTTGTTGTACTCCAGGCCAAGAAAAGAAGCGATTTGTAATGTCAATCGTATAACGAAAGCTTTTAAAACATTTGACTATAGATTTAGTCTAGTGTATTCCCTTATTTTCTTCCTACTTATACGGAACTAAATAATAAGAACATTGTGCTATGAGTACCACGATTAGCAAGGTGCAGAAAGAAGAAGAATCTTATGTATGAAGTTTGTAGAGCAGCTAGAGAAAGTCATGTGAGTGTAACACATCAGAATTTTTAGCATGCTATTTGCATTCAAATAATCTCGAAGACTGTATGTAGCTCACCCCTGTTTATCAATGTTATTTGCATTCAAGCAACCCTGAAAGATTATATCTCACCCATATTTAGCAATACTATTCACTTTCAAACAAATCTGAAAGTTGATATATCAACCTTGTTTATCAGTGCCATTCACATTCAACCAAACCTGAGAGATAGTATCTCATCCTTGTTTATCTGTTCTATTTGCATTCAATCAAACTTGAAAGATAATATACCACCCTTGTTTATCAGTGCTATTTGCATTCAACCAAACTTGAAAAATGATATCACACCCTTGTTTATCAATGCATTTACGTTCAACCAAACCTGAAAGATAGTATCTCACCCTTGTTTATCTGGTCTATTTACATTCAAGCAAACCTTAAGATAATATCTCACCCTTGTTTATCAGTACCATTTGGATTCACCAAACCTGAAACATAGTGTCTCACCCTTATTTATCAGCGCTATCTGCATTCCAGAATATCTCACCCTTGTTTATCAATTCTATTTGCATTCAACCAAACCTAAAGATAATATAACACCCTTGTTTGTCAGTGCTATTTGCATTCAGTCAAACCTGAAAGATAGTGTCTCATCCTTGTCTATTAATGTGATTTGCATTCAACCAAACCTAAAAATAATATAACACCCTTATCTTTTAGTGCTATTTGCTTTGACACAAACCTAAAATGCATTATCTCACCCTTGTTTATCAATTTTGTATACATTCAACCAAACCTGAAAAATAACATTTCTCCCTTGTTTATCAACATTGTTGCATTCAATTAAACGTTGTCATCGTTGTTTATCAATGTGTATGCATTCAACCAAACCTGAAAGATAATATATCATCAATGCTATTGTTTATCAATGCTATTTAAATTGAAACAAACCTGAAAAATTGTATCTCACTCTTGTTTAGCAGCCGCTCATAAGTTTAAATTATTTAGGAGATTCTAACTCTGTCAGTGAAGTGTCAAGCATAAAAAATAAATCCACATAAACTAATGTTTATCATTAGAAATGAGAAATACGGTTATAAAACAATCATCCTTTAGAAGAATAAAACTGCATTTCATTTTGCTCCTTAGGCTAACTTATTGTGAAATGCCTATTTTCATAAAAGTGTGTGATTTATTTAATAAAGGCGTTAAACGTTTCAATTAACATCTGTCATATTTAAATTAATTGAAAGACAATGTAAGCTAATCTAAGCCTACAATTTTTTCTCTAGTCTCACGAACTTTTATCCGGTATCTGTTTTATTTAAAGACTCTGTAACCACAATATTTCTATTCTGATGGTAGGTGCATATAAAATTAAAAAAAAACATCAATTTGTACTCTTTTACTAGGCGACTTTTTCTACATAATTTTACACTGTTATTATGTCTTTATTCCTTTGTCTTTATAGAGACGAATGATTATAAAGGAAAGATTAAACTATCCACAATCTAATCTAAGCACTCATCTTATCTTTAAAATGTGAGAGAGAGTGATAATAATTCTTGTTGACTTGTGTGTTCATAAGCGAGGATGAAAGACCAAGAGTACAAGTGTAATCTGCGTCACGTACCAGTCAGGCCATATTGTGCACACGTTCTCATACCACTCATTTAATCAGTGAGAGGCAATAATTATTAATTATTTTTACTTTTTGAGCCATTGCTGTTTGACAATGTCAGCCGCTTTCTCACCGATCATGATAGTGGGTGCATTCGTGTTTCCACTCACGAGAATGGGCATGATGGAGGCATCAGCCACCCTAAGATTGGGGATGCCATGTACTTTCAATTCGGGGTCCACTACTGCTGTAGGATCCGTTGAAGGTCCCATTTTGCAGGTTCCGGCGGGATGATAGACTGTGGTTCCCACATGCCTCAACATGCACTCCCAATAAGCATCAGAGTCGTATTCCTCACCCTCACAGCCAGATACAACTAACTTTCTCTGTTGTATTCCCAATGACTTCATTACAGGAGTTTCGCCAAATTGCTGAGCGAAGCGAATACCTTCCAACATAACTTGTAAATCGTAGCGATCTGTAAGATATCCAGCGAAGATTCTGGGATGATCCTTGGGATCCGATGATCGTAGAAGAATTCTTCCGGTGCTCTTGGGTCTTAGCAGAGTTGGTAGAATCATCACAACATCCAACCCAGATTCTACTAGATCCACTAGTGATGCTGTGGTTTCTTCTGTGAATCCAAAATCAATGGCCACTTGAAGCGCAGAAGCAGTGTCGTTTGCATTATAGACGAACATATGATACTGTACGTCTGGACGTTCATCTTTTGCCAGCTTTGTTCTGATGAATCCCGTGGTCAGAGACCAATGCGTTGATAAAAGGCCTGTCCTGTTCCTAAGGTACTGATAACTAGATTCTATTAGATCCATCGACCCACCTGTTTTCAGTGAGAAAATTAACCCAGGAAATAGAAGATGATCCTGAAGGTTCTCACCAACGGCAATATCCCTATCTAATACTGGAGTGATTCCAACTTCTTGCAAGTGAGCTCTTGGTCCTATACCGGAAAGTAGCAACAGTTGTGGCGATCCTATTGCTCCGGCAGACATAACAGCCTCCTTACGGACCTTCACAGTTTTCAAAACTCCTTTGGATTCAAATTCCACTTCAGTCACCATTTTCGTATTATGATCCACTAGCAGTCTGGTAACATGCGCAAATTTTGCGACGTGAAAATTTGTCCTGCGCTTCACTTCAGGACTACCCAAAAAGGCTTTAGCTGTGTCACATCGAGTTCCGTTTCTTAAGGAGCCGTAGAACCTAGCAAACCCAATCTGTTTGTCGCCGTTGATATCGTCCAAAACCTCCTGGCCGAGCTCATGGGCTGCCTGGAGCAGTATTGGTGCAAAATGATGTGATCCATATCTTTCCACAGTCAGTGGTCCACCTTTAGCATGGTATGGTTGTCCAAAGTACTTCTCATGATGCAGTTTTTCCCACTTGGCATCTTCAGACTTCTTGAAGTACTGGAGGACATTCTTGAAGTTCCAGCCAACATTCCCAGCCGCTTCCCAATCATCGTAGTCCTTTCTGGAGCCGCGAACGTAAACCATGGCGTTTATTGTACTGGAACCACCTAGGACTTTACCCCTTGGCCAGAAGCATTGTCTGTTTTTCAGTCTGAAAATATACAATTAAAGAAACGTTTAGATAACCGGACAAAATAATAAAAAAAATGAAATCTCTGAAAAACATGTAAACATGAATCATATAGTTTGCAAGGCTAAGGCGTTATTTAGTATATTTGCAAAATGAAATCGCTTGTTTTATACATACACAAATTAGTAAGCTTAGCAACAATAAATTTGAGAAAACAGTGTTTAATGGTCTGCTGTGTTGCTGAAATATATGTAAAATCAATACCAAATTGTTCAAGATTAACTACATTTCAATTTAACATAGCCATGAGTAAATGTGCCCATTTATGTCACCTTCACAATCAATGAAATGAAATCCGAATTTCTTTCATCTCATTCTATCTTAATATGTCACACAGCTTCTAGCAGGAAAGGTTCATTTCAGTAAATCTTTCCAACTTGCTGTGATAATTTTTAGCACCAACATCGCAGCAAATGATATTATATGTTTACTGTGATAATTGTGATATTATATGTTTACTTAGTTTTTACTTTCTCTAGCCCCATATGTACAATGTACATAGGGATAGAGAAGTATTGTATTCCACACAAAAATTCAATACCGAGATTTCACCGGAAATATATGTTTTAGGACCCCCTGTATCCAAAAAAAGCATTTTCAGAAAAATGTCCGTGTATGTATGTGTGTGTGAGTATGTGTGTGTCTGTGTGTCCGTGAGTCTGTGAACATGATAACTCCAAAACGAAAAGTTGGTAAAATACCAAACTTGATATTTAAGTTTAGTATCTTCCAGGGATGCGACACGAGGAGTTTGAGAAAAATCCCCCCACCCCAAACTACCCTTTACATGGAACTTTTTTTCGAAAATTTTGATTTTCTTAAAAATTGCTCCAACGATTTTGATTAAAATATCATATATTAAAGATATTTACCTAACAAATAAAATGAATGTCTTGAATTTTCTGGAAATAGCTTCTAAAGACCTGTTTATTCTGGATGAATTTTGCATATTTGGCTTAACTAGTAAACTGTAAGAGATAGACAAAAACTTACTATACAAAAAATTTAGGTCTTGTTAAAATACACAAGTTATGTCATGTTTATTTTTCTCGTGGAGCTTACCGTTTTCGAGGTATTCATTGTTATTAATTTTAGTTGTGAAGTATCTTATACTTTTCTCAGACGGGAGTGTCCGTTTTTCTTTTGTTCTACTCCTGGCCAAGAAAAGAAGCGACTTGTAATGACAATCCCATAACGACAGCTTTTAAAACATTTGACTGTTGTTTTAGCCTAGTGTATTCCCTTATTTTCTTCCTACTTATACGGAACTAAATAATAAGAACATTGTGCTAATGAGTAGCACGATTAGCAAGGTGCAGAAAGAAGAAGAATCTTATGTATGAAGTTTGTAGAACAGCTAGAGAAAGTCATGTGAGTGTAACACATCAGATTTTTGTTTATACGTGTTGAAAACTTTCATTGATGAACCTTTTCGACTGTTAACAATTAAACTGCTGTCAACATTTCTGTTTGTCTCCATCAAAACAACAGTAGACAAATATTAGAGGTTTTGCTTAAGCTACCCAGTTTAAGATAGATTCACGTTACGAGCAATTAAAACTTCAACATTTTTGTATTCCTTTATTGAATGCGTAATTTTACTCGGTTTATATTTATACTGAGTGTATATTAGCAATCACAACCAGCGAAAATTCAATTAATTATAATTAGTTATTTATCCTTATTAACAATTTTTAGGTATGAAATGTGATCTGAAACTGACTGCATTGTTTACCAACAAAAACAGAAAGGAATGTTGTTTCTGGTGATATTTGTTCATCATCTGTTTAATGCTAGCATTCAAATTACTGATACTAAACTTGTTACCTGGTTATGTTAACGCAGACACTATGCCAGAGTTTCAAGAATCTTATTTTCGAATATTGTGGGGAGATATTTTGGAAACAGTCGACATGTAGTTAAATACCTTTATGCGATAGTAATATGCAATGTACGAGTAGAGTTTTAGAGTAAGGGTCGACATCCTTCGTCTAAGGGTAACATACTTACTTATCTCTTGTTCTCAAGGTCGCAGGTTCAAACCCAGCGGAGGGAAGTAAAGCCGTTGGTCCCGTGTCGTAGATTTACGGCACCTAAGAGAACTTCAAGATTGATAAGGGGAACTCTGAGCAAAATTAAACGGTCTTTCACGTCCAATATAGAATGGTACGCTAAGAACCGCAGTGGTTAAAGAGTGGCCATATATAAAAACCAATTCAATTTAATCTTGCAATACAGCGCAAACTACTAAATATTTTTCTTTACTATACGTACTATGTACATAGTGTATAGAGAAGGTATTGTAATGCAACCAAAAATTCGATACCGAGATTTCACCGGAAATACATGTTGGGTCACCTTGAATCAAAAAAAAAAATGTCTGGAAAAAGGCCCATGCGTGTGTTCACATGTGTGCGAGTGCGTGTGTGTGTCTGTGGATAGCATAGCTCGAAAGACTGTTAAATACCAAACTTGGTATTTAAGTTTGATATCTTGAAAGGATGCGACAAGAAACTCCCCGCACCCCAACTACCTTTTACATGGAACTTGTTTCGAAAATTTTGATTTACTCAAAAATGCCTTTAACGATTTTGATTAAAATTTCGTATATTAAAGATACATATCTGACAATTAATTTGTATATCTTGAATACAACAAATGTAGAGCATATTAAAACACACAATTTATGTTTTTTTCGTGGAGTTGATCGTTTTTAAGGAATTCCTGATTTTGGTTTCAGCTTTAAAAAACATGCTTTTCTCATACGGAAATTTGTCAACACCTGTCCATACAAATAAAGGAACACATAGCAACCAGCTTTTGATTATCACTTTAACTTATGGTACCCCCTTATTTCGCTTCTACTTACAAGAAAGCAAGTAATAAGACTATTTCTGCTATTGTTTGTTCTCGATTAGCATGAAGTAAATAGAATATTAGCTTTTTAACAACACAATAATTTGTTGCAGAGATGTAGAGAATGTCGTATAAATGGAACACATGAGAGTTTTGTCCTGAATTTGTACAGAAATATCATGTTGATAGATTCTATGCAACATTATTTTGATAGGATAACGATGAGTTAGATTGTAATCAGAGAAATCCAAGCTTTTGACCCTCTTGACGAGGATCACAGGGTCAAGAGGGTCGAAAGCTTGGCTTTCTCTGTACAAACTGAGATTTTCACGGCCGGCGTCTTGAATAACGAAACTATTTTCCGGCGCAGCTCTTGGTGAAACACCGAGAAATTCAAGATCCAATGGACCACAGCCTACAAGCCCGGAAAATAGTTTCATTGGGTTTATTTGGTTCCAATTTAACTCGGTTGCTATCCCGTGAAGTCATCTGTAATAATCAACACCGAGAAAGCTTAAAATCTTTAATTATTTTGATAAGTTGTGTATCGCCGTAATTAAAATGTGCATGAGCCACCACTGATTTCTTGACTTGTGCTTATGTAACTGATAAAAAAGTGTATCTCGTTGTATCTCTAGTGACTTGCTGATAAACTGAAGGAAGCAAAGGCTTCCCCCATGCTGTGGTGAAATTTGTTTTCCACAACGGTACTTAAGTTTATTACTTTCTCTATACTTACTATGTACATAATATATAGAGAAGGCATTGTAATGCACCCAAAAATTCGATACCGAGATTTCACCGGAATAAACATGTTTTGAAACCCCTGAATCCAAATAAAGCACTTTTATAAAAATGTCCTATGTGAGTGTGCATGTATGCATGCGTGTGTGTGTGTGTGTGTGTGTGTGTGTGTGTGTGTGTGTGTCTGTGGGCAGCATAGCTCAAAAACGAAAAGTCCGTTAAAAACCAAACTTGGTATTTAGATTTGATATCTTCCAAGGATGCGACACGAGGATTTTTAAGAAAATCCTCCCTACCCCTAGCTACCTTTTACATGAATACATTTTCGAAAATTTTGCTTTTCTTAAAAATGGCTCTAACCATTTTGATTAAAATACCACATATTAAAGCCATTTCTATCACAAATAAAATGTATATCTTGAATTTTCTGGGAATAGCTTCTAAAGACCTGTTTATTCCGGATAAATTTTACTAAATTTGGCATAACTAGCAAACGCTTACTGTACAAAAAAAGTAGATCTTATTAAAATACACAAGTTATGTCATATACAGTTTTTTCGTGGAGCTTACCGTTTTCGAGCTATTCCTCGTTATTGATTTCAATTGTGAAGTACTTATACTTTTCTCAGGCGGAAGCGTCTGTTTTTCTTTTGTTCTACTCTTGGCCAAGCAAAGAAGCGTTTTCCAATAACAATCGCATGACGACAGTTTCTAAAACATTTGACTATCACTTTAACCCTTAGTTCCAGTCTACTTTTAAGGAACTGAGTAACACATTTCTGCTAATGTTTATCTCGACTAGCGTGGTGTTGAAAGAAGAATTTTCTTTTGTAGGAAGTTTGTTTGTAGAGTAGCTAGAGAAAGTCATGTGAGTGTAACACATCAGATTTTTTTTTATAACCGTTGCCGTATTTAGGAATTATGACTTAGGGCGACCACTAGTCGTAGCAGAGCAGGACACTATGAGGATTGTTCATAAATGTTATTTTATTTGCGTGGTTGAACTCTTATATTTATCTAGAACTTTGATATAATGCGTGAAACTTGCTAAACCCGACGTACGAGCACATCTCTGTTGCAAACAACAAGCATGGCCAGTAATAGTGTTTATTTAGTTCGCATAAATCACACAGCCGCACATACTATTCGTAATTATTTAGATTAAATACATTTTGTTCTTATTACCTTCTCTACAGTACTATATACATAGTGTATAAAGAAGGTATTAATTCCACCCAAAATCGATACTGAGATTTCATTGGAAATAGACTTTTTAAGCTTCCCTATATCCAAAAAAGCATATTTAGAAAAAAGGTCTGTGTGTGTCAGTGTGTATGAGTGTCTTTGAACACGATAACTCAAAAACGAAAAGCCAGTAAAATACCAAACTTGGTATATAAATTTAGTATCTTCCAAGGATGCGACACGAAGATTTTGAGGAAAATCCCCCCACCCCAAACTACTCTTTACATGGAAAATATTTCGAAAACTTTAATTTTCCCAAAAATGTCTCTAACAATGTTAATGAAAATGTTTTTTTAAAGATATTTACATGACAAATAAAGTGAATATCTTGAATTTTATGGGAATAGCCTCTGAAGACCTCTTTATTCTGGATGCATTTTGCTGGATAACAAGTAAACCGTAAGAGATAGACAAAACCTTACTGCATAAAATATGTAGATCTCGTTGAACCACACAATTTATGACATATACTTTTTTTTCGTGGAGTTGACCATTTTTTGAGATATCTTTCTTATAGTTTCAGTTTTAAGATACATTAACTTTTCACATATGGGACTTTGTCAACTCCTGGCAATGGATTTCATCCACATGGCAACCAGCTTATAAAAGATTTGACTATTGTCTTAGCCCAGTGTATTCCATTATTTCGTTTCTACTTACAAGAAAGCGTTTCTGCTACTGTTTATCTGGTTAGCAGGAAGTAGATAAAAGAATAAACATTTTAGCAATGATTTATTACAGAGATGTAGAGAAAGTCATGTGAATGGAACACATCAGATTTGTTTTCCTTCTGCTCATGCTGAAAGTCCGGTAGAGTTGGAATAGGGTTCCCTGTTTGCCAACGTATTTCAAATGTGAGAATGATTGTTCACTAATTGTTTAGTTGCACATTTTTCGTCCTTTTCGAAGAATTAGCGATGGCAACTTCTTGGTACCTATACACTATTAACTTCATAATGCTAATAGCAATAACACCAACAGCAGAGCCGTAACAATAATTAATCATACAATACCGAAATCAAAAACACAACACGCTCCAAAACAAGGAGACAAGCCAGTCGGGACGATCGTGTGTGGTGTTGATTTCGTTTTCCGAAGCCTTCGTTTGCTGATTCCTGCGTTCCTCCTCCCGAACCCTCTCTGAACATATCATAGGTAGGGCTGCAGTTTCAAGCATCAGCACCTCTATTCTCTCCTCGGTTCGATATTATAGAGAACAAGACATATTCCAACCTCAACAAGCTAATTTTCCATGAGAGATAATGCTCGGTATTGCAATTATTATGAATTTTACTTACTAATTTCTGATACATGGGCTTCGGTGATAGCTTTGATAGCCCACAAAATACACTACTGTTAATGACACAACTCTTTATAACCTTTAGCTGATTAACGTTATGTCTATAATGTAGTTAAGAAAGACAGAAATCAAGAAACTGAGTGTGTTAACGGTATTTAAATGTAACAATTCTCAGAAAATAGATTGGGTTATTTATTTACATAATTTATTTACAAATATACCTACCTACCCCTGGAATAATGTATTTATAGGACTTTGAAAATTTATTCTCAGAATGAGTAGAATGGATAAACTATTTTTCAGAAAGAATAATTAAAGCATACTGGAAGATTATTTTCGTTTATCCATACATTTTATTTTTACAGTTTCACGACCGCTTATCTCATTATTCCTTCCACATTGGAACTTTAAGATTAATCTAAACGGAAATTATGAAAAAATTAATTCACTCAATTCTAACAATTAAATAAGTATTCTTAGTATATCATGAGAAAATGGAGAGTTTTGAATTGAAATGTTTACATAAGCTATGAGATACAAAGTTTGCTTTTCCTACCACTTACCTAGAAGTTTATTATTCCAACTTATAAGTTTATTATTCCCATGGTCATCTCCTTAGCGCAGCTGCTTACCAAGCGGGAGACCTGGGTTCGATCCCCAGTACTGGCGTGGGGATCTTTCCCCCGCTGGGAGACCTGGCCCGGGGTGCACTCAGCCTCGTAAGGTCCCTGGGGGGGCCAATTGAGGAGCTATTTGATGGAGAAGTAGCGGCTCCAGGTCATGAGAACCGCATTAACCGACCGAAGGGGCCTCGAGGCGCTGACCACGTCTCACCCTCCAATTCTGCACCCCATCCATGACGTCTGTAATGGACCGAGATGGGGGACGCAGCGGCCGGGCGGTAGGCCAAGGTTCCCCGTGAGCTGTCGTGCCATGGAGTTATGTTATAAATCCCAAATTGGAATGACATCGAAAACACATATTTTGGGCCCCCTGAATAAATAAAAAGCACACTTTTATATAAAAGATCTGCGGGCGCCAGTGTCAATGCATTTCTAAGCATTTTAATTCAAAACCAAATTTCCAATAGATACCAACTTGGTATTTACTCTCAATACCTTTCGGGATGCCATACGAACCTTTTGATTCCTTCCTAAACTTTCCTTTTAATGGAAAAGTTTTCCGTTGCTTATTTTATTACAATTAACGGTAACGTATTGTTGTATTAATACCTATAGCAAATGTTTGATATATTTCAATGATAAATAGAAAGTATACAGGTGTTTCAAAAATACGGGGCATAATTTCAGATATGTATTTCCCACATGAAGACAATCAAAATAGTTCATTATAACATGTGTCCGGAAATGCTTCATTTCCGAGTTATGGCCTTTACAACATTGAAAGTCCCACCTGTAGACAATCAAAATAGTTCATGTCCGGAAACGCTTCATTTCCGAGTTATGGCCTTCACAACATTGGAATTCACTGGAACGTTTTTCTTTGTGCAGATCTTTGCCGTCAAAGGAGACATTAGGAGGGCGCTCTGATAGTTCATTCTGAGGAAGGTTACATTCAGTGTTCTTTAGGCGTTAAGACTGTGCGACATGTATTCAAATCAAGAGCTGGCAGAGATACGCTCCTGCACACTTCAGTCTTACGGCTCGCCGGTACTTGGATCGAAGGTTTCCTGATCGATGGATAGGTAGAGGTGGCCCAATTGCTTGGCCTCCATGCTCACCTGATCTGAACCCTCTCGATTTCTACTTGTGGGGCCATTTAAAATCATTGGTTTATTCGTCTCCGGTGCCGGATTTGGAATCCCTTCGGAATCGAATTGTGGCAAGTTGTGAGGACATACGCAATACTCCTGGAGTTTGGGATCGTGTTCGCAGGTCAATGAGACATCGATGTGAGGTCTGTATTCAAGCAGGAGGTGGATATTTTGAACAACTTCTGTAATGACAACAATCTGCGGAAAGAAAAACGTTCCAGTGAATTTCAATGTTGTGAAGGCCATAACTCGGAAATGAAGCATTTCCGGACACATGTTATAATGAACTAATTTGATTGTCTACATGTGGGAAATACATACCTGAAATTATGCCCCGTATTTTTGAAACACCTGTATATAACATTTTTAGAAATAACCTGTGCAGTGTCCTTCATTCTGAACCTCGTATTCCTCTATCTACTTTATAGAGAATCGAAATAATCTTTGTGTCATTATTTTAATTAAAAATTAGACGCTAGAAACTGAAATAGTTTAAAAGTATTGAATACTTTGAAAAATGGTTAAAATCGTCATAACGTAAAATGACTGAAAAAGTCTTAATGGCTTTATTGCACAAACTCGTCGGTAAAATCACTTCAACAAGCTAGTTCTATCCATAAATGGGCTAAATTGGCATCTAAAGTTTACCATTTTACCCACTCCAAAAATATAAACACGTATTACAACTATCGATTTGCACATTTTACATTCAGTTTTAAATTACATGGGGAATAATTGCGGGTTAGCAAGCTCATGTTACCATGTCATATTAACTAAAACAGATCCTATTATTTATCTTATGATCAGTACACATTTTGATGGCATGTCATGACTCAGATAGGAAATAAAATACAGCTACACAGGTAGAGGAGATTCACCCTAATCATTTATTCCTTTTCCAAAGCGAAGGTAAATTGTGCACTATTTAGCTAAATTTTAACTAGAAGGTTTGCTAATTAAGCTAGATTTCAGACTATGAGCATTTTTATGGCTAAACGTTACTCGAAAATACTTAATTTGGCCATAAAATGGCTAAGTTTGCAACACTGACATCTCTCTTTTTTCTTTCACATTCACTTCCCTATAATCTCGATGTTTCAGTCGATATAAGCAGCATTAAATGTTATTACGTGTCAGCAACATTTTCAGTCATTTTGCAAAACACGTACCAAATTTTAGGCAATTTTTGTAGTATTCAGCCTTTTCTAGCTATTCCAATTGCCATTGTCTAATTACTTTCTCTGCATGTACTATGAACTTAGTGTATAGAGAAGGTATTACATTGCACTCAAAAATTCGATACCAAGATTCCACCGGAAATACATGTTTTTGGGACCACATGAATACAAAAAAAAAAGTATTTTTAGAAAAAAGTCCTCTGTGTGTGTGTGTGCGCCTGTTCGAAAAGTCCGTTAAATACCAAATTTAACACTTAAGTTCAGTATCTTCCAAGGATGCGACACAAAGATTTTCAATAAAATCCCTCCACCCCCAATTTACATAAAAAAAATCGAAATTTTCGGTTTTCTCAAAAATGACTCTGACGATTTTGATTAGAATCTCTTATATTTAAGATATTTACATGATAAATAAAATGTATTTCTTGAATTTTCTAGGAATAGCCTCTTAAGACCTCTCTCTTTATTAAGGATGAATTTTCCTGTATTTGACTTAAGCGGTAAACCGTAAGAGATAAACAAAACCTTACTACACAAAAATGTAGATTTCTGTAAAACACACAATTTATGTCATATACATTTCTTTCGAGCAGTTGTTCGTTTTCGATATATTGATTTTTATTGAATCAGTTTTAATATATTCTAACTTTTCTCATATGGGAACTTGTCAACTCCTGGGCATGCAAAAAAACGGATTTCAATCTCTTTATAACTAAATTTTAAAACATTTGAATGTCAGTTTAGCCTAGTGCATTCACTTATTTCCCTTCTATTTACTAGGACGCAATGTATTAAGACAATTTCTGGTAATGTGTGTCTCGATTAGCATGAAATAGATAAAAGGATAGATTTTTAACTATAATTTTTTGAGATGTAGAGAAAGGCATGTGAATGAAATACATCAGATATTTTTTTAAAAACTAATATCACTAAAGCCATTTCCAGCAGCATTTACAGCCAGTTTGCAAACCGACTTATACAATTGTAATCAATTTTTGTAGTATTCAGCCTTTTCTAGCAATTCTTTTAATTTTTAAATTAAAATCCCTAAACTATCAAAAAGAGCTATATTCAATTATTTTACAATTTAATAAAAATTAATGGATCACGCAAAGAAAAGTGAAATCTGATTTGCATGAATAGAATGATGCTGCTAGATAGATATAGAATGTATATATAGATGCTGCTCTATATTTAGTTATTTCTGGCCTTTTTGACAGTCCCTTTTAGCCAACTTTCTTTTCCAAGAGTTGGCAACTTGCTCTGAATGACATTCTTCACACATGTTCATGAACGGGATACATATACATTGATGGTTTAATACTTTTTAGTGCAACTCAAATATTATAATTTACTCAACCCTAAATGATGATTAGATGTGAAATGTATAAATTATATTCGGGATAAGCATGCAATAAGGAATGTAGTTACGCTCTAGTTTTCATTGGAAATGGGTGCTTTGACATCGGTAGACCAAACAGAAACTGTATAGAAATGGTTTATAAGGCCAAGGATCTGCAACTAATAAATTGTTAATGAAAAAATCTGATGTGTTCCACTCACCTGACTTTCTTTACATCTCTGCCACAAATTATTGTTAAAAAGCTTATTCTTCTTTTTACTTCATGATTTTATTTCCATATAGGTAGAAGGAAAATAAGGGAGTACCACAGTCTAGTGATAGTCAAAAGCTGGTTGCTATGTGATTGAAGTTCCTTTGTTTGTGAGGACAGGAGTTGACAAATTCCGGTATGAGAAAATTATAAGTTTTTAAAGCTGAAACCAATAAATAGGAATATCTAAAAAAAACAGTCAACTCCAAGAAAAAATGTATATAACATGAATTGTGTATTTTAACGAGATCTGCATTTTCTATTAAGTAAGTTTTTGTCTATCTCTTCCGGTTTGCCAAATATGCAAAATTCCGCAAAGTTCATCCAGAATAAAGACTTCAGAGGCTATTCCGAGAAAATTCAAGATAACCATTTTATTTGTCATGTAATTATCTCTAATAAACAATACTTTAATCAAAATCATAGAGCCATTTTTGGGAAAATCAAAATTTTAAAAAATGTTTCCAGATGGGGGAATTTTCTTGAAAATCTTCGTGGCGCATCCTTAGAAGCTACTGAACTTAAATACCAAGTTTGTATTTAACGGACTTTTCGTTTTTATCCTATGCTGCCCACAGAAAACACACACAGACACAGACACACACACAGACACACACACAGACGCACACACACACAGACACACACACAGACGCACACACACACAGACACACACACAGAAAACACACACACAGACAGACACACACAGACACAGACACACACAGACACACACAGACACAGACACACACAGAAAACACACACAGACACACACACACAGACACAGACACACACAGACACACACAGAAAACACACACAGACAGACACACACAGACACACACAGACACACACACAGACACAGACACACACAGACACACACAGACACACACAGAAAACACACACACAGACACAGACACACACAGACACACACAGACACAGACACACACAGAAAACACACACACACAGACAGACACAGACACACACAGAAAACACACACACACAGACACACACAGACACAGACACACACAGAAAACACACACACAGACACACACAGACACAGACACACACAGACACACACAGAAAACACACACACAGACACACACACAGACACAGACACACACAGACACAGACACACACAGACACACACAGAAAACACACACACAGACACACACAGACACACACAGACACAGACACACACAGAAAACACACACACACAGACACACACAGACACACACACACACAGACACAGACACACACAGACACACACAGACACAGACACACACAGACACACACACAGACACAGACACACACAGACACACACAGACACACACACAGAAAACACACACACAGACACACACAGAAAACACACACACAGACACACACACAGACACACACACACAGAAAACACACACACAGACACACACACACAGACACAGACACACACAGAAAACACACACACAGACACAGACACTTTTCTAAAATGTTTTTTTACTTTCACTACACGTACTATGTACATAGTGTATAGAGAAGGTATTGCATTCCATCCAAATAAATCAATACCGAGATTTCGCCAGAAATACGTGTTTTGGGTCCCTCTGAATCCAGAAAAAGCAGTTTTAGAAAAAGATCCATATGTATGTGTGTGTTTGTGGACAGCATACCTCAAAAACCAAAACGTTGGATACCAAACTTGGTATTTAAGTTTAGTATCTCCCAAGGATGCGACACGAAGATTTTCAAGAAAATCCCCCCACTCTTCTTTACATGGAAAAACTTTCGAAAATTTTGATTTTCCCAAAAATGGCTCTAACGATTTTGATTAAAATATCGTATATTAAGGATATTTACCTGACAAATTAAATGTATATCTTGAATTTCCTGGGAATAGCCTCTGAAGACTATTGTGGATGAACTTTACGGAATTTAACCTAACTGGCAACCGTAAGAAATAGACAAAACTTACTGAAGAGAAAATGTAGAGCTTTTCAAAATACACAATTTATATTATATACATTTTTTTCGTGAAGTGGATCGTTTTAGACATTCCTTGTTATTGACTTCAGCTTTAAAACACTTATACTTTTCTCATACGGGAATTTGTCATCTCCTGTCAATACAAACAAAGGAACTTCAGTTACATAGCAACCACTTTTGATTATCACTTTAAACTATGCTACTCCCTTATTTCGTTTCTACTTTCAAGAAAGCAAGTAATACAATTATTTCTGCTAATTTTTTCCCAATTAGAATGAAATAAATAGAAGCATAAGCTTTTTAACAATAATTTCTTGCAGAGATGTAGAGGAAGTCATGTGAATGGAACACATAAGATATCTTTTGGATTCAGGCGGTCTCAAAACATGTATTTCTGTTGAAATCTCGGTATAGAATTTTTGGGTACAATACAATTCCTCCCTATATACTATGTATATAGTACGTTTGGAGAAAGTAAAAATGTTTGTTGAACAATTTAATGATAGACTTTTTAAGTGCTCACGTACCCCAAACACATGCCATCCTGCGGTTCCGTGTAGTACTGCCAATCTATATCCGTCTTCTGGAGTGAGAAGAACAACATTGGAATATCTGTGGAGAGGTTTGGGTCGCCTCCCGCCTCCAGAAGTAGCACCTTCCACTCTGGCACCTCGCTCAGACGAGACGCTACTGCCGCCCCTGCCGAGCCTGCCCCCACAACCACAAAATCATACTCGGGTAATAAGTATGGGGTAGCGTCATCTGGATAGTTGTTCGGGTTGCCCAGTTCCTTCTGTGACTGCAGTAAGGTGCTAAATAGTGTGGTGAAGAGCAGTGCACCGGCACCGGAAGCTTCTCCTGAACATATTCCTGAGGATGTCCAGTGGTTGCCTGGAGACCCACAGAAGCCCTCCATCTGCTGGAAAAAGTTTAATTACACATGTGTTGTTAATATCATGAACTGGCATATATAATCAAAATATTAGCTATAGTTGTTATATCCAGAGCTAGGAAGTTCGTACCGGTCGCCGTTCCGCATACAAGTTTCGACCGACCATCTCGCCGCATCAAAACAAGTAACTGATAACGCAGGGAGGAGAGGTAAACAAACCTGTTGTCAAGTAAACAGTACTGTTTCCAGAGAACAGAACTGACTTATGAGCGATTCGTAAAAGCAGATCATTATGTACAGCATACAAATTGTTACATTTATAAGGCTGACTCTGACTGATTTCATATGTACATTATGAAAACACCCAAGCAATTATAACACGAATTGTTATATTTATTGATAGAACATAAAATAATATCCAAATAATAAAATTAGTCTTTACTTTCTCTAGCCCCGTATGTACAATGTACATAGGGATAGAGAAGTATTGTATTCCACCCAAAAATTCGATACCGAGATTTCACCGGAAATATATGTTTTAGGACCCCCTGCATCCAAAAAAAGCATTTTGAGAAAAAGGTCCGCGTGTGTGTGTCCGTGTGTCCGTGTGTCTGTGAACACGATAACTCAAAAACGAAAAGTAGCTAAAATACCAAACTTGATATTTAAGTTTAGTATCTTCCAGGAATGCGACACGAAGAATTTGAGAAAAATCTCCCCACCCCAAACTACCCTTTACATGGAACTTTTTTCGAAAATTTTGATTTTCTTAAAAATGGATCTAACGATTTTGATTAAAATAAAATGTATATCTTGAATTTTCTGGGAATAGCTTCTAAAGACCTGTTTATTCTGGGTGAATTTTGCTTAACCTGGCATAACTAGTAAACCGTAAGAGATAGACAAAAGCTTACTATACAAAACATGTATGTTTTGTTAAAATACACAACTTACGTCATATATATTTTTTTTCGTGGAGCTTACCATTTTCGAGGTATTCATTGTTATTAGTTTCAGTTGTGAAGTACTTATGCTTTTCTCAGACGGCAGTGTCCGTTTTTCTTTTGTTCTAGTCCTGGCCAAGAAAAGAAGCGATGTGTAATGACAATCGCATAACGAGAGCTTTTAAAACATTTGAATATTGGTTTAACCCAGTGTATTCCCTTTTTTTCTTCCTACTTATAAGGAACTAAGTAATAAGAACATTGTACTAATGAGTACCTGGATTAGCAAGGTGGAGAAAGAAGAAGAATCTTATGTAAGAAATTTGTAGAACAGCTAGAGAAAGTCATGTGAGTGTAACACATCAGATTTTTTAAATATCTTCCGACTCTTACCAGGTAAAAACGAAAGCAGGAATTAAAATAAATCTTTACTCATCTGCAGCGGAATTGCTGAAAACTATAATTATGTATTTCTGAAGCTTTTCAAATGAAAGCCTCATTCTACGTTCCAATAAACAAGATTTAAAATACGAAAAAGTTCGTTCCACTTAGCATGATGTATCATTATCACCAAGCAAATAGCATTTGTTGGGATACTAAAGTGCAGCTTGAATGCGATAATTCATACTGAACCCTGCATTTTTTTCATTTACACTTTTCATTTTCATCTTTAATCCAGGTAGAATGCTCGAGGATTAATAGATCCTCCTGACATGCCGCACAAATTCAGTTTAGCTCCATACTTCTGGACTGTAACTTTCTGAACAAATGTGCAATCAATAATATGTTTCTGCGACGCTTTTCTTTAATTAGACCTTTGAGAGTTTGTTTACTAGAACTGCCATCGGTTTCTAAGTACAAGCATAAGTGCACTGCTAGAAAACTTACTAACGTTGTAAAAGAAATGTTTTGCTCACATTTGAGAGCGAAACAAAAATGCTATTCGAACGCCTTCTTATCGATGCGGTTCTGTGTTACGCAGTGATAGCTGTTTTGCAGTAATGGGTTGCACTGTATGTTGACCTTTGCTCGCACAAGTAGAGCCGCATGGTATTGCCAACTCTGGCCCGTCTTACCCGGCATAAGGAAATCGGTACGAACTTCCTAGCTCTGGTTATAACCATATGCTCAAATTCCTTTTTATTTTCTCTAGCC
Organism: Hymenopus coronatus; assembly: GCA_030762935.1. Lineage (NCBI taxonomy): Eukaryota > Metazoa > Arthropoda > Insecta > Mantodea > Hymenopodidae > Hymenopus > Hymenopus coronatus. Next base: position 134,217,684 of record CM060881.1, read on the forward strand.
CCGTATGTACAATGTACATAGGGATAGAGAAGTATTGTATTCCACCCAAAAATTCGATACCGAGATTTCACCGGAAATATATGTTTTAGGACCCCCTGCATCCAAAAAAAGAATTTGAGAAAAAGGTCCGCGTGTGTGTGTCCGTGTGTCCGTGTGTCTGTGAACACGATAACTCAAAAACGAAAAGTAGCTAAAATACCAAACTTGGTATTTAAGTTTAGTATCTTCCAGGAATGCGACACGAAGAATTTGAGAAAAATCTCCCCACCCCAAACTACCCTTTACATGGAACTTTTTTCGAAAATTTTGATTTTCTTAAAAATGGCTCTAACGATTTTGATTAAAATAAAATGTATATCTTGAATTTTCTGGGAATAGCTTCTAAAGACCTGTTTATTCTGGATGAATTTTGCTTAACCTGGCATAACTAGTAAACCGTAAGAGATAGACAAAAACATACTATACAAAAAATGTAGGCCTTATTAAAATACACAATTTACGTCGTATACTTTTTTTCGTGGAGCTTACCGTTTTCGAGGTATTCATTGTTATGAGTTTCAGATGCGAAGTACTTATACTTTTCTCAGACGGGAGTGTCCGTTTTTCTTTTGTTCTACTCCTGGCCAAGAAAAGAAGCGATTTTTATGACAATCGCATAATGGCAGCTTTTAAAACATTTGACTATCGATTTAGCCTAGTGTATTCCCTTATTTTCTTCCTACTTATAAGGAACTAAGTAATAAGAACATTGTGCTGAATACCTCGATTAACAAGGAGCAGAAAGAAGAATAATCTTATGTAAGAAGTTTGTAGAACTGATAGAGAAAGTCATGTGAGTGTAACACATCAGATTTTTCAGCTTGATTACCAACTGCTATAGCAGCCCTTACTTCTGTATCTGCTTTAGTTCATTATTCAACTTTAGTTACAGCAGGAGTTTATTTATTAATTCGGTTTAGTAAAGCCTTTCCTAGTTGATTATTACAATTTTTTTACCATAAGGGAAAGGGAGATATGCAGAATGAAGTTTAACACAGAGGAAAAGTTATTCAAATAACTGGCAGCGTTCAATATCTAAGATCTAATGTCGAACATTAAAAGAAAAGCTGGTTACCATGTGGCTGAAATCCGTTTCTATGCAGAGCTAGGAGTTTACAGCTTTCCGTGTGAGAAAAGTTTAAGTATTTTAAATCTGAAATAAATAACAAGGAATATCTCAGAAATGGTAAATTCAACGAAAAAAAAAATGGTATAAATTGTATGTTTTAACGTGATCTATATTTTTGTGTAGTAAGTTTCTGCCTAGCTCTTACAGTTTACCAGTTACACAAAATTCTTTCAGAATAAAGAGGTGTATGGAGGCGATTCCCAGAAAATTGAAGATATACATTTTATTTGCCTTATAAATATCTTTAATACACGGTATTTTAATCAAAAGCGTTACAGCCATTTTTGAGAAAAACTTAATTATCGACATTTTTTCTATGTAAAGGGAAGTTTGTGGTGGGGGGATTTTTCTAAAAATCTTCGTGTCGCATCCTTGGAAGAAACTAAACTTAAATAACCAAGTTTGGTATTTTACCGTCTTTTCGTTTTTGTGTTATCGTGTTCACAGACACACGGACACACACATGGACCTTTTCTGAAAATACTTTTTTTGGATACAAAACGTATATTTCTGATGAAATCTCTGTATCGAATTTTGGGTGGAATGCAATACCTTCTCTATACACTAGAACGTAGTACGTGTAGAGAAAGTAAAAGTAGGTACGTGTGTGCGTCTGTAGACGCCATCATTAAAAAATCTGATGTGTTTCATTCACATGACTTTCTCTATATCACTGCAACAAATTATTATATTTACTTCATTTAATGGAGCCAAAATTAGCAGAAATAGTCTTATTACTTACTTCCTTGTTAGTAGAAGCGAAATAAGGTTAAAGTGATAGTCAAAAGCTGGTTGCTCTGCGACTGAAGTTCCTTTGTTTGTATGGACACGAGTTCACAAAGTCCTGTATGAGAAAAGTATAAGTTTTTATAGCTGAAACCAAAAACAAGGAATATCTCAAAAACAATCAACTCCACGAAAAAAATGTATACAACATAAATTGTGTGTTTTAAGGTGCTCTATATTTGTTGTGTGGTAAGTTTTTGTCCATTTCTTACGGTTTAGCAGTTATGCAAAATTCCGTAAAATTGACCGAGAATAAAGTAGTTTTCAGAAGCTACTCCCGAAAATTCAAATTATACATTTTATTTGAAAGGTAAATATCTTTAATATATTATATTTTAAACAAAATCGTTAGAGCCATTTTTCAGAAAATCAAAATTTTCGAAAACATTTCCATGTAAAGGGCAGTTCGAGATGGAGGGATTTTTCTCAAAATCTTCGTGTCACATCCCTGGAAGATACTAAACTTAAATACCAAGTTTGGTATTTTATAGACTTTTCGTTTTTGAGTTATCGTGTTCACAGACACACGGACACTCATATGGACCTTTTTCAGAAAATATTTTTTTTTTTGGATACAGGGGACCCTAAAGCATATATTTCCGGTGAAATATCGGTATCAAATATTTGGTGGAGTGCAACACCTTCTCTATACCCTATGTACATAACACGTATAGAGAAAGTAAAAAAGAAAATTCCGTTAAATTCCGAAACTTAATCCCCCCACCACACAGCTTTACATCGAAAACTATTTGAAATGTTCGGTTCTTTAGAGAAGGCTGTAATAATTTTGATTAAATGCCGTATATTTACGATATTTACATTGCATGTAAAAATATATATCCTGAATTTCTTGAGAACAGCCCCTGAAGTCCATTTCATTCTGAATTATCTTTGCATAAATGATAGACCATAAGTGAAAGACGAAAACATATTACGAAAAATGTAAATTTCGTTAAAACACTCCCAAACGGGAATCCCATATCCGTTTCACATCTCTTTTGTTTTTCTCCCGGCCATGGGAAACAACTGAATTTCAATGACAATCGCAGAGCGATAACTTTTAAAACATGTGACAGTCGTTTTAAATTAGTGTCTTCCCTTACTCCGTTTTACTTATAAGGAGGTAAACAATAAGATAATTTCTGGTAATGTTTATCTTGATTAGCATGATGAGATGAAAGAATAATTCTTTGTAAGAATAGTTTGTAGAATAAATAGAGAGAGTCATATGAATGGAACATATATGATTTTAGAAGAATGTGTGTGTGCGTGTGTATGTGTGAATGTGTGTGTTTGTGTGTGTGTGTCTGTCTGTGGACAGCATAACTCAAAATAGAAAGTCTGTTAACTACCAAATTCTATTTATGCTTTGCATCTTCCAAGATTACGACAGGAAGGTTTTCAAATAAATCCCCGCATCACAAACTACCCTTTACATGGAGCAATTTTTTAAAATGCTTTTCTCAAAAATGGCTCTAACAAACTAAAATGTCATATATTAAAATATGTACATGAAAATAGAATGTATATCTTGAATTTTCTGGGAATAGCCTCTGAAGACCTTTTCATTCTGGATGACTATTGCATAGCTGCTAAAGCATAAGAGATAGACAAAGTCTTACTACACAAAAATGTAACTCTCGTTAAAATAAGCAATTTATATCATAAATCTTTTTGTAGAGTTAACCTTTTCGAGATGTGTCTTAGTATGGTTTCAATTTCAATCTGCTTGAATTTTTCTCAAATGGGAAATTAACTTTCGTTTCACATGTCTTTGTTTCACTCTTGGAATCAAATAGAACTGAATTTTAATTGTTTCACATAGTGACTAGGGTTTAAAAGATTTGATTATCGCTTTAGACTAGTGTATTTCCCTTCTATTTACAAGGAAGCAAGTAATATGGCAATTTCTGCTAACGTTTATGTATCACAATTATAATTATGTAGATAAAAAGAATATTTTATAATAATAGTGGTAGAGAAAGTCATGTGAATAGAACACATTATATATACATTTTTTTTCTTATAATTATTCACGTAACGCTCAATTGAAACGTTCATTGCAGTTGTCGTAAATCTCAACAAGATATTTAAATTACATAATGCAAACAAGCATCAATCAACATTTATGTTAGAAATACTGATTGAATTATTTAAATATTGGGTAGGTAAAGTCAGTCTGAAAAATTCAATTGCATAGCCGGGATTTGGACCACGGATGTCCCGATCCCTAAACGGTTGCTCTACCACTGAGCTACCATGGCAATATGTCAGCATTGCATAGAATTTCTCAAATGACTCGTATGTTTCCCGGTAAACCACACAAGGTGAGCTCAAATTATTTTAATATTGTGTGTTAAATTAGGTGATATAGGATACACTGATGCTATCTCATTTTCCGTAAAATAAATGACATTCAGTGTCTACATAATGGGCATAACACAATCCAGATGAATTAATCCATAATTAGGTGCTGGAATGACGATGGAATGATGCAATTGGAAGTGTGGAAAGTGAAAGTGACTCTAATGGAGTTAAAAGCAAATATCATGGAAGTACGTCGGCGAAATGGAGTAAAGTTGTTGTGGAAGTGACTCCCAACAGAGTTGGAGGTGAATATCTTGGAACTATTTCGGTGGAGGGGAAGTAAAGCTGTTTTGGAAGAAACTCCGATGGAGTTGGAAGTAAGGAAGTGCAAGATCCGAATAGTTACACTTCTTCACACTTCCAATGGAGGAAGCGTTCGTTTGAGACAGGACGCTGGATCTTCGTGTCGCATCCTTGGAAGATACCAAACCTAAATACCAAGTTTCGTTTTTGAGCTATGCTGTCCACACACACATGGACTTTTATATATATATATATATATATATATATATATATATATATATAAATGCTTTTTCGGACTCAGGGGATACCAAACATATATTCCAGTGAAATCTCGACATCGAATTTTAGGTGGAATGCAATACGTTCTCTATCTATTTCACGCTAATCAAGATAAACATTAACTGAAATTGTCGTAATACTTAGTTCCTTCTAAATAGAAGACAAACGAGGGAATGCACTAGTCCAAAGCAATGTTAAAGTTGTTGCTAAGCGAAGTTATTGAAATTGGGTTTATTTGCATGGTAAGGAGTAAAACAAAAGAACAACGCATGACAATTTCTGTTTGAGACAAGTATAAATGCTTTAAACCACTAGTAAGGAATATCTCGGACTTTGTTTGTCACGAAAACTTCTTAATCACTTGGCATTTTAATAAAAATCGTTAGAGCCATTTTTGAGAAAATCAAAAGTTTAAAAAAATGTTCCATGTAAACGTAGTTGATGGTGAGCGGATTTTCTTGAAAATCTTTGTGTCGCAATTTCCGGAGATACTGAATTTAAATACCAAGTTTAGTATTTAACCGACTTTTGGTTTTTGACATACATACTTACATATATACATACACACACGCCCATACATACATACACACACATACATACATACATCCATACACACACGCCCATACATACATACACACACACATACATACATACATACATACATACATACATACATACATACATACATACATACATACATACATACATACATACATACATACATACATACATACATACATACATACACACATACATACATACATACATACATACATACATACACACATACACACATACATACATACATACATACATACATACATACATACATACATACATACATACATACATACATACATACAGACAGACATACACACATAAATACATGCATACATACACACATACATATGGACATATTTTTACTTTTTCTATACCCTCTATGTACATAGTGTATAGAGAAGGTATTGTATTGCACCCAAAAATTCGATACTGAGATTTCACCGGAAATATATGTTTTGAGACCCCCTGAATCCAAAAAAAGCATTTTTAGAAACATGTCTCTGTGTGTGTGTCTGTCAGTCTCTGTGTATGAGTGTGTCTGTGGGCAGCATAGCTCAAAAATGAAAAACCGTTAAAAACCAAACTTGGTATTTATGTTTGGTATCTTCCAAGGATGAGACACGAAGATTTTCAAGAAAATCCCCCACCCCAAACTACCCTTTACTTGGAAAAAATTTCGAAAATTTTGATTTTCTTAAAATTGGCTCTAAAGGTTTTGATTAAAATCTCATATATGTAAGATATTTACTTGAAAAATAAAATGTATATCTTAAATTTTCTGGGAATAGGCTCTGAAGACTACTTTATTCTGGATGAATTCTACGGATTTCTGCATAAATGCTAAACCGTAAGAGATGGACAAAATTTTAAGACTCAGAAAATGCAGAGCACATTAAAACACACAATCTGTGCTATATACATTTTTTTCGTGGAGTTGATCGTTTTTAAGATATTCCTGATTTTGGGTTTCAGGATTGAAAAACACTTTTCTCATACAGGAATTTGTCAACTCCTGTCCATACAAAGAAACTTTAGTCACATAGCAACCAGCTTTTGACTATGACTTTAACTTATGGTACTCCCTTTTCCCCTTCTACTTATATTGAAGCAAGTCATAAAACTATTTCTTCTAATGTTTTCTCAATTAGCATGAAGTAAATAGGAGTATAAGCTTTTTAACAATAATTTGTTGCAGAGATGTAGAGAAAGTCATGTGAATGGAACACATCAGATTTTTTTTTTGAATCAGGGTGTCTCAAACATGTGAATTTGGTATCTAACTTTTGAGCGGAATACAATATCTTTTAAATTCATTACGTACATTGTAAATACGACTAGAGAAAGTAAACAATGTTCTAGCCAATACGATTGAATTGGATGAAACGATTAAAACAGCCGGGTATAGGCAGAGGTTGAAGGTGAAGTTTTCTGCACTCTCATCGTTTGGTTACTTACGTTGTAACAAGTAAACAACAGCGAGAGAGAGAGATTCCATCAGAATACAAAGGAGATGGAAATTAGATAGAATGTTCGTCATGGCCGACTCAGTCGCTGTTAAGATGCAACACGTCTTCATTCAAGATTTACTTGCAACTAATCTCGTAAAATATAGTGAATAATACTTTACTTCGGCATGGATTTCAACACCTCCACTGTGAATAGGTACTAGAATTTATTTACTTGATCAAACTCAATATTTCAAATTACTTTACTGTAAATTTATATATTAAGAAGTACTTAAACATAAATTTAAAGGAAGATTTAGACAGAAATTTTTAAAGTAAAGTTTTAATGAATGAGAGTTTTCGAAATATCTATAACGTGAATAGCTTTAGTCACATACAATTATACATGCAGAACAATAAAATGACTAAATAAGAGAATACTTTATTTCCACATTCCTTACTAAAGCATGGCTTTAGCTGAACACTGATTGCTTCGTCTTCTTCTTCTCCTTCTTCTTCTTCCCCACTTGCTCACCCTTCATATATGGAGAACATAACCCCCCCCCCCCAGGATGCCTGTAGAGGAACAGACGGGCTTAGAGTATCCAGGAATGGAGGATCAGTCTAAACCTGGTATGAACGTGATGATGGAGGGATATAAGATGTAGACGAAATGGAGGATAGGAAAGGTGATGAAGCAATAGATGGAATGAATGGCCGGAGAAAACCGGCCCAGATGCCGCTTCGTCCGCCATAAATCCCACGTGCAGTCACCCGATATTGAACCCGAGCCGCCTAGGTGGGAGGAGAGTGGTCTAACTACTCTGCCACCGTCGCCCCTTAACAGGATACAGGGAGAAAAATTACAATATTAAAATATACATAGCCTGAATGCTAAAGAAAATAATATTTATCAATTACTCAAAGAGAAAAGTCCCAAAATATTCAAGAATAAATAGTCTGAATTTTAAATATAAATAATAATTATAGACTACTCAAAGAGAAAAAAATCACAGTATTCAAGAATATATAGATTGAATATTTAATGAAATAATATTTATCAGTTAATCATAGAGAAAAAATCACAATATTCAAGAATACATAGCCTGAATGTTATATAAAATAATATGTTTTAATTGATCAAACAGACGAAAAATCACAATATTCAAGAACACAAAGCCTGAATGTTAAATAAAATATTATTTATCCATTACTCAAAGAGAAAAATACCACATTATTCAGGAATACATTGGCTGAATGTAAATAAAATAATATTTATCAATTACTCATAGAGCAAAATGCCACATTATGCAGGAATACAGAGCCTGAATGTTAAATAAAATAATATTTATCAGAGAAAAATGCCATAATATTCAAGAATACATAGGCTGAATGTTATATAAAATAATGTTTTTCAATTACTCAAAGAGAAAAATGTCACAATATTCAAGAATACATAGCTTGAATGTTAAATAAAATAATATTTATCAATTACTCAAAGAGAAAAATGCTACAATATTCAATAATACATAGCCTGAATGTTAAATAGAATAATATTTATCAATTACTCAAAGAGAAGAAATATCACAATATTCAAGAATACATATCCTGAATGTTAAATAAAATAATATTTATCAATTACTCAAACAGAAGAAAAATGCCACAATATTCAAGAATACATAGCCTGAATAATATTTATCAATTACTCAAAGAGAACAAAAATCAAAATATTCAAGAATATTTAACCTGAATGTCAAATAAAATAATATTTATCAATTACTCAGTGAGAAGAAAAATCATAATATTCTAGAGTACATAGCCTGAATGTTAAATAAAATATCATTTTTGATTTACCCAAGGAGAAAAAAAATCACAGGATTTAAGAATACATAGCAGGAGTGTTAAAGGAAATAATAACTCTGAATTACTCATGTACAGAGAGTAAAATCAGAAAAACCGTCAATTGCTTTGGAAAATAGAAAGATAGATAAAAGAAAGAGAGGTATAGGACGAACTATTAAACAGTTATTACAATCAAATGACATTTTACTCTCTATATTTCATCTAACAAAACTTAATGTAATACAATCTCCACCTTTTCTGCAACATATTACTCATATGAAAGCTTGTTCTTGTATCTATTTCATGATAATCAAGATACACATTAGCAGAGATATTTCTATTATATATTCCCTTGGAGGCAGGAGTAAAAGGGGAATAAGAGCTTGTCACTATGTGCTGGCTTTGAAATACCTTCTGTTCGCATGACCAGCAGAGGGAGAAAGAGAAAGAGAGAGAGAGAGAGACAGAGAGTGAGAGAGACAGAGAGAATACTATAACTCCTCCTAGAATAAAATATCTAATGGTAAATAGAAACCAATAACAAGGAAATTCTGGGATATTATCAACTTTACAGAAAGATATTCGACATAGATTAAAATTTTTTTACAATGTCCACATTCATTTTGTGTTGTTAGATTTTACCATAAATTTACCAGTTATGTCAAAGTAATTCAGAAATGAAGAATGCTTCAAAGGTATTCCCGTTAAATTGAGTACACATTTCCTTTATCATAAACATCTGCCATTGTAATCAAAAGTATTAGAAACATTTTTGAGAAAATCTAAATGTTCTAGGAATGTTCCATGTAAATGATTTTCCCATTCTTGAAGACGCTAACCTTAAATGTCACGTTTGGTTTTCAACCACCGTTTCGTTTTTTAGTCCCGCTGCTCACACGCGCGCGCGCACACACACACACACACACACACATACACACATGTACTTTTTACTAATTTGGGAGGTATTCAAGTGGTCTAAAATTATATATTTCAAGTGAAATTCCAACATATCATTATTGAGTGTTACACAATACTTACCATACTTACTGTTCGTAGTAGAAAGTAAAAATACACATATTTTGTAGCTGAAATCAATAACAAAGAATATTTCGGAAACGGCTTACCCCGCAAAAATAAATGTATTTGATATAAACGAGATTATTAAATAGTAACCAGTTGTGCAAAAGCATTGAATGAAGAGGATGAGGCTATTTAAAAAAAAATTCAAAACGAACATTTTATTTTTAATTAAAATTCTTAAATTCATTTTAAAGAAAATCCTTAGAGCCATTTTTGTGAAAATCAAAAATTTGGCAAAATTTTCTATGTAAAAGTAATTTAAGGTAGGATAATTTGCTTGAAAAGCTTCAAATCCAACTTTTCGCTTTTGAGTTATAATGCTCACAAACACACGCACGCGCGCGTGAACATTTTTCTAAAAATCCTTTTTTGGATTCAGGCGGACTCAAAGCCTGATTTCCAGTGAAATTCAGTATCAAATTTTGAATGGAAAGTAATACTATCACTACTTCAGTAGGTACAAGAGAAAAATATAATATCAATGAAATACTTTTAAAGATAGTAAATAACCTAAAATTACAAGAACTATTAACTACGTTTATTGGGAGTCAGTAAAATCAATAACTGTTAGGAGTATCCAGCCGTTGAACAACACCATGTTCTAAAAATGCAACATCCTCAGATTTAAACAATTCATTAATTTGTTTTAAGTAGATTTTGGCCATCAGGCATAACCGACTTGGACATCAGGAGGATACAAAGTCTGAAATGGCACTCCAACACAGAAGCACACAACACTAAACATCCATGCCCATAGCACGATTCGAACCCGCGACCCTTTCGCGGCAGGACATCAATGCCAAAAGAACCTACGACGTCTATCAGTGCTGGCATTAAAATTCTTAAAGATGTACTACTGGTATTTAGCGGCTAGGTATATTGGTGACTTAGGTGTATTGCTAATCCATGGGGATTAGAACATTCCTAATCCTAATTTCCTCTTTTATATTACTTTCTCTAAACGTACTATGTACATAGTGTATAAAGAAGGTATTGTATTGCACCCAAAATTCGATACCGAGATTTCGCCGGAAATATATGTTTTGAGACCCCCTGAATCAAAAAAAAAAATTAGAAAAAAATTCGTGTGTGTGCGTCGGTCTGTGTGTGTGTCTGTGTGTATGTGTGTGTGTCTGTGGACAGCATAGCTCAAAAACGAAAATACCGTTCAATACCAAACATGGTATTTAAGTTTGGTGTTGTCCAAGGATGCGACACGAAGAAAATCTCCCCACCCCAAACTACCCTTTACATGGAACTTTTTTCGAAAATTTTGATTTTCTTAAAAATGGCTAAAACGATTTTGCCATTGGGGTTTTTCATCTCAAAATAATTTGAGATTACCTTGTGGTTTACTGGGAAACATGCGCGGCAGTTGAGAAGTTTATTGCCGTTCCAGCATTTTGCCATGGTAGCTGAGTGGTAGAACAACCGGCTAGAGACCGGGAGATCCGTGATTCAAGTCCGGGCTATAGGATTGCATTTTTAAGTCTGACTCTACCTATTCAGCTATCAGTCATATCCTGGCTCTGGCATTGAACTTTTCAGTCTGACTCTACCTATCCAGCTTGGAAAAGATTATTTAATTAGTAAAATATTTAATTTATGTTAATATAAATTAATTATATATAAGTATGAAGAATTGGGTAAATATTTTGCTCACCTGTTTATTAAAAACATGGTTTCTTGATATATATTTAAAAGATCTAATCTGCCCACTGAAAAATTTTAAAGGGCCGCGGTATATTGACTGTGCTCAGTCATATTTGCAAACTTAAACGATATACTCGTATAAAATGCATACAAACACGTCATTTAGTTGCGTTTTTATGAAATACAAAATTCTATCCATGACGAAAATGAAAGCCCAAACCTAGGGCTAAAAACCATAAAAATCCTACGTGTTCCATTCAAATGCTTTCTCTACATCTCCGTAACAAAAGCTTATTCGTCTAACTACTTCGTGCTAATCGATATAAACATTAGCAGAGATAGTCTTTATATCTTGCCTTCTTGTATGTAAAGGGAAATAAGGGAACACACAAGGCTAAAGCGATAGTCAGCTATTTTAAAACCTGGTTCTTTCAATTGCTAGGAGCTGACAAATTCCCGTATGAGAAAAGTTTTAAGCTTTTTAAAACGGATACTACTAACAATATCTCAAAAATGGACAACTACAGGAAAAAATGTATATGACTTAAATAGCGTGTTTTAACGAGATCAGCATTCTTTTATGTAGGTAGTAAATTTTTGTTGCATCTCTTATCAGTTATGCAAAATTCAGCAAAATTAATGAAATGTTCTCCAGAGGCTGTTCCCAGATAATTAAACGTTTTGTTTGTCGTGTACGGTATTTTATTAAAATTTGTTGGAGTCATTTATGAGAAAATCAAACTTTTCGAAATGTTTTCCATGTAATGTTTGGAAAGAAGTTTTTTTTCCCCTCATAATCTTCGTGTCGCATCCTTGGAAGATACTAAACTTGAATATCAAATTTTTCTAAAATCTTGATTTTGATTAAAATATCGTATATTAAAGATGTTTACCTGAAAAATAAAATGTATATCTTGAATTTTCTGAGAATAGCCTCTGAAGACTACTTCATTCTGGATGAATATTACAGAATGTTGCATAAGTGGGAAACCGTAAGAGATAGACAAAAACGTACTTAAAAGAAAATGTAGAGCTCGTTAAAGCACACGATATATGTCATATACATTTTTTTCATGGAGTGGATCGTTTTGGAGATATTCCCTGTTATTGGTTTTAGCTTTAAAAAACATACTTTTCTCATATGGGAATTTGTCAACTGCTGTCCATACAAACAAAGAAACCTCAGTCACGTAGCAACCAGCCTTTGACTATACTTTAGCCAATGCTACTCCCCTATTTCCCTTCTACTTGCGTGGAGGTAAGTATTAAGACTATTTCTGCTATTTTTTTTTCTCGATTAGCATGAAGTAAAAGAAACCTTAAGCTTTTTAACAATAATTTGTTACTGAGGTATAGAGAAAGTCTTGTGAATGTAACCCATAAGATTTTTTAGATACAGGCCACCCTAAAACGTGTATTTATCATGAAATCTCGGTATCGAATTTTTCGGTGGTGTGCAATACCTTTTGTACCAACGTACCATGTACAATGTAGAGAAAGTAAAAATAAATAGTTCACATGACGAACCGCATACCAGGTGGTCCAACTGTCCCGCATTCGACGTGCGTTAAAAGAACTGAGAACTCAACGGGGCTGTTCCAAGTTTTAACCAGCCAATGAGCATCTGGAAATAGCTACTTTCGCTTCCCTCTTTCAATGAATGCGACCGGCTGCTTGTTTTTGCTGATGCAAGAGGAATAAAATGAAGGCCGCTACCACCAGTTCCCCAATTACTGGACTTAACATGAGTTATTTTAACCCACCTGCACACCCCAAATACGGGGCAGTCGAACCACCTGTTTGGTTTTGCTTTTAAAATCTCTACGCGTTCTACGTACATTGTGTATAGAGAAGGCATTGTATTGCACCCAAAAATTTGACACCAAGATTTCACCGGAAATACATATTTTGAGACCACCTGAATCCAAAAAAAAAAAACCTTTCTGGAAAAAGGTCCGTGAATGTGTTTCTGGACAGCATAGCTCCAAAACGAAAACCCGTTAAATACCAAACTTGGCATTTAAGTTTATCTTCCAAGGATGCGACACGAAGATTTTCAAGAAAACCCCCCTACTCCCAACTACACTTTACATGGAAAAATTTCGGATTTTTGTCTCAAAAATGGCTTTAAAGATGTTGATTAAAATATCTTATATTTAAGATAATAACATGCCAAATAAAATGTATATCTAGAATTTTCTGGGAATAGCCTCTAAAGACCTCTTAATTCTGGATGATTTTTTTTTTAATTTTGCATAACTGGTAAACCGTAAGAGATAGACAAAAACTTACTACACAAAAAATTTAGATCATGATAAAACATACAATTTGTCATATACATTTTTTTTTTCGTGCAGTTGTTCGTTTTTGAGATATTCCCTGTTATTGGTTTCAGCTTTAAAAAGCATACTTTTCTCATACAGGGATTTGTCAACTCTTGTCCATACTAACAAAGGGACTTCAGTCACATAGAAACCAGCTTTTGACTTCACTTTAACTTATAGTACTCCCTTATTTCGCTTCTCTTACAAGGGAGTAAATAATAAGACTATTTCTGCTAATTTTTTCTCTATTACCATAAAGTAAATAGAAGCATAAGCTTTTTAACAATAATTTGTTGCAGAGATGTAGAGAAAGTCATGTGAGTGTAACACATCAGAATGAGTGTTATCGCTTGCTTTTACTACTACATACGGCACTGCAGGCGCTGATACTGATGCTAAAGGAATGAAGATGAAGCACCGGTGGAATGCGTAGAACCCGGAGATAACCTGCCCTGCACCGCTTTGTCCACCACAAATTCCACATGCAGTCACCTGGGATCGAACACGTATGGCAATAGAAACGTCATGGAAATTCGGAAGAGGCCCACCCAACATTCGCCTGACAATCCATGAAAATCCCTGAAAAACTTCATTGATCAGGAAGGTCGCTCACGGGAACGTGACCTCCCTAATGCGAGCTACAGACGAAACCGCCTAAGCCTACCCGCTCGGTACGAGTGAAAAAGAAAGAAAGAGATAAAGTACTACTACTAGCAATGGAAAGTATATACGTAAAGTGAATTTAACACAACTATCATACCTCTAGAAAGAAATGTACGATAGTTATTTCTCAAAATATGTGGTACACTCGTCCGCCATTTAGGCTCAAGAAGAAGGTTAACAGCAAGATCAAACTTCACATTCTCCTTACGTAGCACATGGTGGCAAATGGAAGTTGTCGCTTGCTTTAATTTTTAATATATTTTTGATATGGTGATCTGTTCGGCACCAAAATGTTCCAATGGATGTCATAAAGGACACCGGTTATTTCGATTCCCGACTGATGACTCAAAAATAGCAATTTAGCTTCAAAATTGCAGGCGTGATAAGTGACAACCAACCCCATCGCTCAGGATCTGTGAGGTAACTTGTTTTTTGCTGTAAAATATCAAACTTTAGTTTTTGTTATTTATTCTGTTAAACATGTCAATGTGCAGTTAAATGAAATTGATAAAACAGCAAATAAAACTAAAGCATAAGATGTACAGTTGGTTAGTATGGGTTAAGAAATGCACATTATTTACATTTTATATTGATAATGTTATTTAATTCTGGCCTATGCCCAATCATTTATTTTTATTCGAATTTTCACACAAACATAACCATCCTAAATTCGAAAACTGAAACATTTTCACGTTAAAAAAGTATTAAAACACAAATTCAAAATCTTGTAAAAGTTTACTTTGACTACAGAACAAATTTACAAACCTTTTTAAGAACAGAATATACGCACTCTTAATTTTGAGCCGTAGGTTTATATAGATTATTTTTCGGAAGTCCTTGGTTATTGAGTAATTCAAGTTTTTAGTTGTTTCGCGGAATTAGAATATTTTCATGTGTTGCGTCGGTTTCAAAATTATAGAAGATATAAACTCATACTTGGATTCGGTGTTTAAGTCATTGTATTGGGAAATCGATAGCTGCTTCAATTTTAGCCCAAATAGTTTTGAAATTCCGAAGAAAGCTGTTAATAAATTAATTCTCCCAAGAGTTTCCAATTTGCCACCAAAAAAAAGTTAAATACCTACGTTCAATATTTTTAGGATGAATATGTAGACAAGTAAATGTAATCAGTTTAGAACGTAAAAACACCAAGTTTCAGAATTTGTATTCAGATTTACTGCAGCTGAAACAATTTCTTTGATAGTGTGACAGCAGAGATTTTTGTTTAATTATGATCGGAAAGTTTTACTTTAGCTATTGGCATCAGGCTCGTATTTCCTTCATGTGGAGTTTCGAAGTAAAGCAGGGTTGTTTCCCATTATCTAAGGAACTAATTGACACTAAGGGCTGAAATTTTTACCATAAATGTCCGCCTAAATAGGCTTTATTTTAACGAAAACGTTTTTATGTGCATGGATTAGTTACTGCTTTTAAAATTTAAAAGACATAATTTTTCAATAATACTTTAAGATCTTTATTTTAAAAAAATCTGATGTGGACCATTCACATGACTTTCTCTATATCCCTGCAACAAATTATTCTTAAAAAGCTTATACTTCTATTTACTTTATGCTAATCAGAAAAAATGAGCAGAAATAGTCTTATTACTTGCTTCCTTGTAAGTAGAAGCGAAATAAAGGACTACCATAGGTTAAAGTGATAGTCAAAAGCTGGTTGCTATGTCAATGAAGTTCCTTGGTTTATATGGATAGGAGTTGACAAGTTCCTGCATGAGAAAAGTATACGTTTTTCATAGCAGAAACCAAAAATAAGGAATATCTCAAAAACGACGAACTCCACGAAAAAAATGTATATAACATAAATGGTGTGTTTTAATGTGCTCTACATTTTTTGTGTAGTAAGTGTTTGTCCATCTCTTACGGTTTAGCAGTTATTCAAAATTCAGTAACATTCACCCAGAATAAACTACTCTTCAGAGACTATTCCCAGAAAATTCAAGATATGCATTTTATTTGTCAGGTAAATATTTTTAATATATGAAATTTTAATCAAAATCGTTATAGCCATTTTTGAGAAAATCAAAATTTTCGAAAAAAGTTCCATGTAAAGGGTAGTTGGGGGTGGGGGGATTTATCTCAAAATCTTCGTGTCGCATCCCTGAAAGATACTAAGCTTAAATACAAGTTTGGTATTTTACCGACTTTTCGTTTTTGAGTTATCGTGTTTACAGACTCGCACACGGACCTTTTTGTGAAAATGCTTTTTTTTTTGGATATTGGGGACCCTAAAACATATATTTCCGGTGAAATCTCGGTATCGAATTTTTGGGTGGAGTGCAATAGCTTCTCTATACACTATGTACATAGTGCGTATAGAGAAAGTAAAAAACATACCTTTCTTTCTAATGAATAGAAGTATTATATTTTTCATGAATCAACAATAAAGGTATTGCTGAGTATATCTCGAAAATTTTAGCTCATTATATTAAATTGTTGCTGAGATAATGGGTTAAATTTTAACATTGGTAATATAGGGCATTTCGACTCCTCTGAAAATGACACATTTGTATGCTTAATTTGGCTTGAGACCAGCGGCAGAGAGAGAGAAAACGTATTTATCACGGGTCGGCTATGCCTATCAGAGCGTCTTTGAGCAGAAATGGCGGACGATTACACCTGGTGTTTAGAGAGCCCTAGCTGCATCTAATACGTCAGTGGGATTAACTGCAATTATAACAATGACACTGACTTACCTGACAGTAGCGGTCCAGCGAAGTGCGCGATCAGAGATGAAAGCTCTGAATGCGCTCTCAGCAGCTTCTACACAAGCCAAACCGGTTAAATAACAAAGTCCACTTCAGGCACTATCAACTATGACGTATCAGAAACTGTTGTTTTTCTGAGAGCATACTCATTAAGCCTGAATCCAAGGAGACGTTTAAAGATCGTTTATTACTGATCGACATGAACTGGGAAAAACAAGCACGCTTCAGATCGTCATCTTGCCTAAATGAAACGCCGAGCACTTGATTCCAGAAATTAAATGGCGTTTTATTTATGGACGCTCTTTAACTGCTGTGGTTCTCAATTCAATACTGTACGTGAAAGACCGCTTAATTTTGCTCAAAGACCTCTTTTTCAGGCTTGAGGTTCTTTTACGTGCCGTTAAGGAAATAATTCATCATCCTCCGCCGGGTTTGAGCCCGCGACCTTGGGTGTATGAATTTAGCATTGTAACCATTGCATGGAGGGCGTCACTTGATTCCAGGTGAGCTGGCAAAGCCAAAGAGGCTTATGTACTACATGCTTCTCTAATTGTAGGTAGTCTATTTGTACATGTTTTCTAAACATATTCTTACAAAAGCTGATGTTTGTAACTACTTTATATTAACCGAGATAAACGATTGTAGAAATCATAATTTTTATACTCGTTTACTGAAATGTGTTCATTTACTGATAAAAATCTAGATCGAAATGAAGACCATTTCGATACAGATTTGCATTTCCATATAGATCTTCACGCTTACGCGCTGACCTACTAATGCCTGTGCACTGAGTGCTAATCTGTATAAAATTATAGAAACATCATACAAGTACAATAACCTCCAAGAATATTTAACTATATACATAAGCAAAGCAAAGTAGGTCATGACATTGGTATCACAGAGACAACGAAATCAATAACCCAAGGCATGCGCGCTAGCTCTACTTCCAACCAAGGTCAGTTCACTCAACTTTATTCTCCATGCCTTGAATTTATCACACAGCTTTTCGTAGATATTTTTTTATATTATGGAAGTAAATTGTTAACATCACTCACCTCCTCTGTTATATCAAGAGGCGTAGAACTAAATTCCATATCATTTTCACTAGGCCAAAATACAGCAGTCTCCATCTTGCAAATCAATTATTACCGTGAATCCAATTTCATTTGTTATCGACGCATGCGTACAATACGCATAGCGGTCTGCGGAGTTTATCTTAAATATTTAAATATTCATTCTTAAATATTTATTGTATATCTACATGTTGTAGAAAATATTATGTATGCAACTCTCATATAATGTTTATTAGAATTCTTGTGCTCACTTTGCTCGCGTCGAAGCTTACCTCTCACTCGTATCGTAATAACTACCATTATAGGATCGTTACATAAATAATAATTATTCTGCAGAAGGATGAAACGAAGCAAAAAGGTTTAACAAGTGGTCGTTATATGTAGGCTTAGAAAGTCCACACATTTTGCTCGGAAATGATTTAAAGTCAACACCCCAAATAAAGGATTGGAAGTACAAAGTAAATTATGATCTCATTTTTGTGAGATTGTGGTTTACGAGATATACAACACTCTTTCGGAATGAAGAGGGCTTCACAGGTTACTTGCAGAAAATGCAGTATGTAGCCACATTCTATTAAATATATTTACAAAAATCCTTAAAGGCTTTTTAAACAATCGGAGGTAATGAAATCTATCATGTGAATATTTGATGTGTTCCATTCACATGAGTTTATCTACTTTATTGTAATCAAGATAAACAGTCGCAGAAATTATCTTAGTTACTTCCTTCTAAGTAGAAGGAAAATAAAGGAATGCACTAGGCTAAAACTATAGTCAAATCTTTTAAAAGCTGGTTGCCATGTGGATGAAATCTGTGCATGGCCAGTTGTTTATAACTTTCCTTGAGGGAAAAGTATTTTAAATCTGAAAAGAACAACAAGGAATATCTCAGAAATGGTGAATTTCACGAAAAAACGAATATGACATAAATTGTGTGTTTTATTGAATCCACATTTTTTGTGCAGTAAGCTTTTGTCTATCTCTTACGTAAAATGCAGCAAAATTCATCCATAATAAAGAGGTCTTTACAGGCTATTCCCAGAAAATTAAAGATATACGCTTTATTTGTCATGTAATTATCTTTAAGATATGATATTTTCATTAAAATCGTTAGAGCTATTTTTGAGAAAAACAAAAGTTTCGAATTTTTTTCTCATGGAAACGACAGTTTGGGATGGGGGGATTTTTCTCAAAAGCTTCGTGTCACATCGCTGAAAGATACTAATACCAAGTTTGGTAGTTTACAAACTTTTCAGTTTTGAGTTATCGTCTTCATAGACCCACGGACACACACATGGACCTTTTTCTAAAAAAATCTTTTTTGGATTCAGGGACCCTAAAACGTGTATTTCCAGTGAATTCTCTGTATCTAATTTTTGGGTGGAATACAATATCCTCTCTATACACTACGTACATAGTATGTGTAGGGAAAGTAAAATTGGTGCGTGGTGTAGAACTTTTCTTGAACACTGTCGTGCAATAAGTAATATTCTCTTGAAAATATTCATGTCATGTGTAATTAAACCATTTCTCAAACGTTTATATGTAGTAGATAAAATAAGCTTTTGCATGAATATTTTGCAGAAGAGTGGGTAGACAAAGTCATTGAATGTAACATGCAAAAGTGACATTTCACAGTCATCATTCAGCGACCCAATTTTTACTTTCTCTATCAAGAAGTTAATATACGTACATGGTAGGTAGATAAGATTTATATTCCACCCCAAAACTCCATAGCGAGATTTTCCCGGAAATACATGTATTGAGGATCCCTGAATAAGAAAAGCCTGTTTTAGAAAAATATCCGAGGTGTGATTCTGTGAACAGAATAGCTCATAAACGAAAACTTGGTATTTAAGATTATCTTTCAAGGACAAGACTTTCAAGAAAATCCCCTCAGCCCAAACTATCCCGTATATGGAAACATTTTTCGAACATTTTGTTGTTCTCAAAATGTTTTTACATTTTGATTAAAACACCGTATATTAAAGATATTTAAATGATAAATAAAATGCACATCTTGAGTTTTTCGGGAATAACCTCTGATGAGCTTTGTGCAACGTTTATACCTTAAAAATAATAATAAAAAAAAAAAACTAACAGCTAAGTATTTTAAAACACACAATTTATCTCATTTGCTTATAGAGCTAACCTTTTCCGAGTCATTTCCTTTTGTTGGTTTCAATTTTGAACTACCTAAACTTTCCTCATATCTCTTTTGTTTTACTCCTGGCCTTAGAAAGAGAACCAAATTTCAATGACAATCGCATAGCGGCAGATTTTAAATGAATTCACTGTAGCTGTAGGCTAGTGTATTCCCTTATTTCCTTTTTACTTAGAAGGAACCGGAAGTCCAGTTTCATGACATAGCAACATTAAAAGATTTGACTATCGCTTTAATCTAGCATATTCCCGTTATTTCCCTTGAATTCCAAGAAACTAAGTAATAAGACCATTTCTGTTAATGTTTATCTCTTCAATGTTTGATTAGTAGGGAGCAGATAAGAACAAGTTTCTGCAAGAATAGTTTGTTGCAGAACAGGTAGAGTAAGCTATGTGAATAGAACATTTCATATTTTTATTTATTTATTTAACTTGCCCAAAACCACGAGGCGTAACAAAACAAAGAAAATAATAAATATAACAAATACGATATAGAACACACATACACTTGATGTATATAAGTAGTAATAATATAAAGCTAAGACACAAGGCATTACAATTTGATAAAAGTCTGATGTGTTCCATTCACATGACTTTCTCTACATCTCTGCAAAAAATTATTGTTAAAAAGCTTATGCTTCTATTTACTTCTTGCTAATCGAGAAAAAATGGCAGAAACACTCTTAGTAGAAGCAAAATAAGGCAGTACCATATTTTAAGTGATAGTCAAAAGCTGGTTGCTATTTGACTGAAGTTCCTTTGTTTGTATGGACAGGAGTTGACAAACTCCTGTATGAGAAGGTATACGTTTTTAAAACAAAGGAATATTTCATAAACGACAAACTCCACCAAAAAATGTGTATAACATAAATTGTGTATTTTAACGTCCTCTGCATTTTTGTGTGGTAAGTTTTTGTCCATCTCTTACGGTTTAGCAGTTATATAAAAATCCGTAAAATTCAACCAGAATAAAAGTCTTCAGAGGCTATTCTCAGAAAATTCAAGATATACATTTTAGTTGTCAGGTAAATATCTTTAATGTACGATATTTTAATCAAAATCGTTAGAGCCATTTTTTAAAAAATAAAAATTTTCGAAAAAAAATGCATGTAAAGGTTAGTTTGGGGTGGGGGGATGTTTCTCAAAATCTCCGTGTCGTATCCCTGGAAGATACTAAACCTAAATACCAAATTCGGTATTTTACCGATTTTTCGTTTTTGATTATCGTGTTCACAGACACACGGACGCATGGACACACCGACACATACACACACACACACACACGCACGCACACATGGAACTTTTTCTGAAAATCCTTTATTTGGATACCGGGGACCCTAAAACATATATTTCCGGTGAAATCTCGGTAGCAAATTTTTGGGTGGAGTACAATACCTGTAGAAACTGTAGAATGTGATAAACTCTTTACAAAAATATGTAAAGAAAATATGTTACAAAATTTGGGAATATAGATGCAAGTTGAGATACTGTCAACATCATTTTTAATGATATACATATCTTTTGCTTTCCTTAGCACGTATGTAAATACAATGTACATGGTAGCTACAGAAAGTACTGTATTCTACCCAAAAATTCGATGTCGACATTGCACTGGAAATATTCGTTTTGAGGTCCCCTGAGTCCGAAGAAGGCAAAAAAAAAAAAAGATCCAAACTTGGTGTTTATGTTTAGAATACTCTAAGGATGCGACACGAAGATTCTCAAGAAAATCTTCCCACCACAAACTAGCCTTTACATGAAAAAAAGTTGTAAATTTTGTTTTTCTCAAAAATAGCTCTAACGATTTTGATTAAAATATCGTATATTAAACATACTTATATCACAAATAAAATATATATTTTGAATTTCCAAGGAATAACTTCTAAAGACCTGTTTATTCTGGATGAGTTTTGTAGAATCTTGCATAACGGTTAAACCGTAAGAGATAGACTGTACAAAAGTATAGATCTCGTTAAAACACATAATTTATGTCATATCTGTTTTCTTGTAGAGTAGACCATTTTGGCAATCTTCTTTGTTGTTGGTTTCAGTTTTAAACTTTTCTCAAACGGCACCTTGTTGAGTGAATCGAAAAGATTGGAATAACTCATTAGCCTAATGTATTCACTAACTTCCAATTACAAGGAAGCAAGTAATAATACTAATGCTGCTAACGTTTATCTTGATTGGTATGATTTAGATAAAAGAATAATTAATCTCTTGTAAGAACAGTTTGAATAAGAAACAGCTAGAGAAAGTTATGTGAATGAAACACATCAGATGTTTTAAAATTTTAAAGAGAATAGCTGAGGAAAAGTAGTCGAGTTCCTACGTTCAGACACATTACTTCTAACTCCGCTGAATTATTTGTTTTATAATGAATCTCT
Source organism: Hymenopus coronatus (assembly GCA_030762935.1). Classification (NCBI taxonomy): domain Eukaryota; kingdom Metazoa; phylum Arthropoda; class Insecta; order Mantodea; family Hymenopodidae; genus Hymenopus; species Hymenopus coronatus. The sequence goes on from CM060881.1 coordinate 134,240,443, forward strand.
GGTAAATAAATTTGTTTCTTCTTCCTATCAACTATCAGAGGCTTGTGTTTTGAACCGTACCGTAGGGTCGAGTATATGCTTTTCGGTTGCCTTCTAAAGCAATTATGCCAATCCTTCCGGTGCTGCTTTGAGTGGAAAGACCTTGAACTTCCTCATGGTCTGTACATCCTATTTTTACTTTCTTTACACATACTATGTACATTGTATATAGAGAAGGTATTGTATTCCGTCAAAATTCGATACCGTGGTTTCACCGGAAATAAACGTTTTAGGGTCCTCTGTATCTAAAAGGTACTGTGTGTCAGTGTGTCTGTGAGCACGATAACTCAAAAACGAAAAGCTGTTAAAATTCCAAACTTTGTTTTTAAGTTTAGTATCATCCAGAGATGCATCACGAAGATTTTGAGAAAACTCCTCCTATCCCAAACTACCCTTCACATGGAAAACGTTTTTAAAATGTTGATTTTCTCAAAAATGGCTGTAACGATTTTGATCAAAATACTGTATATTAAAGATATTTTATATTGAACATAAAATTTTCTGAGAATAGCCTCTAAAGACCTTCTGAATGAATTTTGCTGAATTGGTAAACTGTAAGAGATAGACAAAAGCTTACTATATAAAATGCAGATCATATTAAAACACACAATTTGTGCCATATACATTTTTTTCGTGGAATTGACGATTTCTGAGATATTCCTTGTTGATTGTATCAGATTTAAGATACTGAAATTTTTCTCACGCGGAAAGTTGTAAACTCTGGACCCTGCATGGAAACAGATTTCAACAACATGGCAACCAGCTTTTAAAACATTTGACTATCGTTTTAGCCTACTTTATTTCCTTATTTCCCTTCTACTTACAATGAAGCAGGTAATTAAAACAATTTCTGCCGATGTTTATCTCGATTATCATAAAGTAGATAGAAGAGTATGCTTTTTAACAATAATTTATTACATCGATGTATAGAAAGTCATGTGGTTCTTTTAGGTTTTCGGCAGTTGTTGACCCTGCGTATAATATCAAACGTTTCGGAATGCTTCACCATAAGAACAAAAGCCAAGGACATGGGTAAGTGATTTAGTCTCATCACATCTGCGATGATGGGAGTTGTCCTGAATCCTGCATGGAATAGATTCTATAGCACATGACTTCTCCGTGGTCTAGGAGTAACATACTATCTCTGGTGCCCAAGGACGTGGTTTCAAACCCTGCGGAGGGCGGTGGATTTATTCGGGCATAAAATCTTTCGTAAGGGAAGTAAAGACTGTGTCGTAGATCCACGGCACGTAAAATAATCTCAAATCTGATATAAGAGATTCTGAGCAAAATTAAGCGGTATTTCATGTCCAATATAGAATGGGACTAGGCTTACCAACTTCTGAACTCTGTATTCTTCTTCTCCCACTTCATGGATAGGCTATATTGTGTGTTCCGGCTCAAAGTCATCTTCCATCTGATTCTAGGAGTCCTATTCAGCGCCGTCCTTTTGGTCTATAATTTAGTGCCTGTTTTTTTTTTTTTTTTTGCCATGTATTCTTCTTATGTGTTGGAACCATTGGTACTTAATATCATTTATCTTCTCCTCTAATTTATATATGTCTAACACTTCCCGTATTTGTATATGTTTTAATGTGTAACCTGATATTCGTCTAAGAAATTGCATCTCGGTGTTTCTAATATTTTCCTCTTTGCTGTACTTAAAAGTCCAGTTTTCGCTGCCATATAAAAGTGTAGAGATAGCCAGTACCTTATAAAATTTCATTATTGTTTCTTTTCTAGTTTTATTTCTTAGTTTCTTTGTATAGTTCCACATATATGTTGCAATTCATTTAATTTTAAATGGAATTTATTAAATGCTGTTGTATATCTTTATCTCTGAATTCCGGGAGAAAATTTGATATGACAGTAAAGAGAAAAATTGGTAAAAAAGAACAGTTCCAAGGTATCGTTAAACGTACAATAGTATTTCTTTTTACTTTCTCTACACGTACTATGTACATAGTGTATAGAGAAGGTATTGTTTTGCACTCAAAAATTCTATACCGAGATTTCACCGGAAATACATGTTTTGGCTTCCCCTGAATCCAAAAAAAGCATTTTTGGAAAAAGGTCCGTGTGTGTGTGCCTGTGTGTCTGTGGACAGCATAGTTCAAAAAACGTGGTATTTAAGTTTGGTATCTTCCAAGGATGCGACACGAAGATTTTCAAGAAAAACCCCCCACCCCCAACTACCCTTTACATGGAACTTTTTTCGAAAATTTTGATTTTCTTAAAAATGGCTCAAACGATTTTGTTTAAAATATCGTATATTAAAGATATTTACCTGCTAAATAAAATGTATATCTTGAATTTTCTGGGAATAGCCTCTGAAGACTACTTTATTCTAGATGGATTTCACGGAATTTTGCATAACTGCTAAACCGTAAGAGATGCGCAAAGACTTAACACACAAAACATGTAGAGCACATTAAAACACACAATTTATGTTATATACATTTTTTTCGTGGAGTTGATCGTTTTTGACATATTCCTTGTTTTTGTTTTCAGCTATGAAAACCTACTTTTCTCATACAGGAATTTGTCAACTCCTGTCCATACAAACAAAGAAACTTCAGTCACATAGCAACCAGCTTTTGATTATTAGTTTAGCCTATAGTGCTCCCTTATTTCCCTTCTGCTTACAAGGAAACAAGTAATAAGACTGTGCTAATTTTTTTCTCGATTAGCATGAAGTAAATAGAAGCATAAGCTTTTTAACAATAATTTGTTGCAGAGAGTTGGAGAAAGTCGTGTGAATGGAACACATCAGATTTTTTCATATCTACTCCCGATGAACTAGCAATTACAATACCCATCTAACGACTACGATCACTGTCAAAGTCCTCGACTCAAAGACTTCAAACTGCTTTGTATGACTTCTATTTGTAAATATACCAAGACCGGGGACTTGATGTTCACGCAACAATTGTTTCCTTTCTCCCTCCCGACTTCAACACTGTCGGCACATAAATCAAAACACTACTATTTCCTAATACCCACTGCTAACCTTTGCATATAACAGCAGAAATACTCGTATTTTATAAAAATAAAGTATATAAATAATAATAATAATAATAATAATAATAATAATAATGTTGCTATGAGTCTTTTAAGTAATCGCTTCTGTGAACGAGCTTTGATAGGGAGATAGGGGCCATTCTCAGAAAATTCAAAATATATATATTAGATTTGCCATCAAAACATTTTACATATCATTTTTAATAAACGTTTTCCAAAAAGATCCCATACAAAAGATATTTGGGGTGTTATTTTTTGTGCAAATCTTCAAGCTGCATCCTAAGTTTGGTATAAAAGTTTAAAAATTTGAGAGATTAATTTAATATATGTGAGACCACCTAAACTACAAAGGGACCAACGAAAGCGGAAACTACTGGTAGAAACAGTTTCTTTCAGATCTTTTTTAACAAAGTGAATTAGCACATCAGTTGTTTTTTTTTTAGTTTTTACTTTCTCTATACGTCCTATGTACATAGTGTATAGAGAAGATATTGCACTCCACCAAAAAATTCGATACCGAGATTTCACCGGAAATATATGTTTTAGGGTCCCCTGTATCCAAAAAAAAGTATTTCCAGAAAAAGGTCCGTGTGTGTGTGTCCGTGTGTCTGTGAATACGATAACTCAAAAACGAAAAGTCAGTAAAATACCAAACTTGATATTTAAGTTTAGTATCTTCCAGGGATGCGACACGAAGATTTTGAGAAAAATCCCCCCACTCCAAACTACCCTTTACATGGAACATTTTTGGAAATGTTTGATTTTCTAAAAAATGGCTCTAACGATTTTGATTAAAATATCGTATATTAAAGATATTTACCTGACAAATAAAGTGTATATCTTGAATTTTCTGGGAATAGCCTCTGAAGAGTAGTTTATTCTGGATGAATTTTACTGAATTTTGAATAACTGCTAAACCGTAAGAGATGGACAAAAACGTATCACACAACAAATGTAGAGCACGCTAAAACACACAATTTATGTTAAATGCATTTTTTCGTGGAGTTGATTGTTTTTGAGATATTCCATGTTTTGGTATCGGCTATAAAAAACTTATACAGGACTTTGTGAACTCGTGTCCATACAAACAAAGGAACTTCAGTCACAAAGCAACCAGCTTTTGACTATCACTTTAACCTACGGTTGACCCTTATTTCGCTTCTACTTACAAGGAAGCAAGTAATAAGACTATTTCTGCTAATTTTTTCACGATTAGCATGAAGTAAATAGAAGCATAAGCTTTTTAAAAATAATTTATTGCAGAGATGTAGAGAAAGCCATGTGAATGGAACACATCAGATTTTTTCTATACTATTGCAATTTAACTTGCCTCCTTTATTTAAGATACAGGGTAGGAAGTGAATAAGTGCAAATATTGCAGCAATTGAGGACGATATGATCCAGTATTTGCAGTTTTTTTTCGCTATTTTCTAAAGTTATGAATTTCAGTTCCATTTAGAGTAAGAAAGTGTTCATCTCGGTAGGGTGGAGGTAGCGTGTCTGTCTCAAATTCTAGAGGTTGTGAGTTCGCAACTCTCGAGGGTTAAGTTACTTGAATAGTGTTTAATCGGGTATTTACCCTTATCCTGAGAAGACTAATATCGACTAACTTTAAAGTCCATTGACCCCGAGATCATTTCATTCATCGTTCGATATGATCAACCAGGAAAGGACGTTTAGCTACATTGCAACCCATTTTGGTTTCAAATCCATTTATTTGCTGGAGGGTACATTTTGTAAAGAGAGACACCTTTTCCTCTCCTGGGTAAGGAAGCAGCATTCAAACGCTTGATCTCTGAACTTAGATCCTCTTTTCCTTGCGCCGATAAAGTTGTCTTTAGTATTAAATAGTAAGTTTTCTGTGTTTTTTTTTTTCAAACAGATTTCAGAGAATATAGTACTACGGATTTTGAAAATATTTTAACTGTTGAAGGACAACTTCTTATTTAGTTCTAAATGGCCCTAAGTCCTGGAATTTTCGATGAGCGTAAGCTCTGGAATTTTCGAGCGCAACTTTTATCATTTGGTCAGCATTTTCCAGAAATGTTAAAGTAATTATTAATTAGGGTTCAATTCTATTCAGAACACTGTATGAATGTAACACCCTAAATTAAAAGTCAATCACCGAATTTTATTATGTGATTGTGTAGTCTCACTTTACTTAGTATGTAAATTGTCTTAATACTTTACAATAACTTGTGTGCGTGTACGCTACCCACACTGCAGCCGTGGGCTGATTATACGTCAGACCCCTGGAGGAAGGATAAGATGCGAGTATTTTAGGGGGTGGCCGACATCCGGACAGGAAAAGAGTGGACGATCCATAACAGTTCACAGACCGTTCATCTTGACGCGGGGAGCGTCAGGAGTCGCCACTCGTCCCGGATTGATGACCTGAGTCCGCAAACAATCACTAATGCCATCTTACCGCGAGAGCTGTATTTCCATAGAGCAGTCACCTCCACGAAATGGTGCCTCTGCGTTGACACTTACTAACCTGAATGAGACCGGTTGGGATGAAATGAAGGGACAAGAAGTTCGGGGGGAGTGAAGAATCGTCCCCAGCGTTCGCCAGTGTCCCACGAAAACACCCGAAAAACCCATGGGTCGGAGAGGTCGACGGAGGGGAACCGATCCCACCATCTCCCGAATGCCAGTCCCAGTCAAAACGCCTGAGCCACTTGGCTTGGTAATTATAATTGTAGTCTTTAAATTTGACGTTTAGGGAATTGTTGTAATGATCTAAGTTTATTTCAGTGGCAATGTAGTCGATCTAAACCAGGTTTTTCCAACTGAAAATTATATGACGTCAGAGCTTGGCTTCGCCTGCAGAGAAACCTTATGGAGCGAGTATTAGAGTCAAGGTAAGAACAGCGGCGGTGTGTATCTATGTCACATAAGTGTCTCGCAGTGTATTGTCATGGCTACAACGAGTGGTATACCTTAGAGTTGTTCATGTTTGTGGATACTGGAACAGTGACAAAATGTTTAGTGTGTTCCAAGAAATGCTGTGTGTCAATAAATTTAATTTACAGAGACATCACTTGTACCATGCTGCTGAATACAATAAATTCCAAGGAGAAGAAACTGCTAACATAATCATGAAACAAACATTTTTACTTAATGCTGAAACAAAATCTTTCTTTTAAGGATTATAGTACTATATATATGGAGTATATATTACAGTAAAGTAACGTTTTTACGACTCGGCTGATATACAATTAAAGTAACATTTATCTCAGTACCAATCCTTGGGTTGCTTGATTATAATTTATCCATGGTGCTAACGCCACTGCTCCGACAAGGTCAAGCGGCTGGATTTGCTCCGTATTCTCTTTCAGCCTGCTCGAGAGCAGAGAGAATCTGGGTGACGTCGCAGAGTATTCGGCTGCAAATGTTTGATCTAGACTATTATTTGACGCTTAATCTTTGTCCTGCACTCGTGAATTTGCCTGTTTACTAATGGGACACTCCTTTTTATAGTGACTTTTTTAAAAAAAAATTTGGATCTTTGAATTGCTATGCAAAAAATTCACCATATATTAAACTGCATATTTGCCATATTTGATTCCCCTCGGATGCATGTAACATATTTTGGACGCCATTTTAAAGCGTTAAGTTGGTTAAATGACTCTCTATTTTAAAATTTAAAGCTATTTTTCTCTCGCGTTCAATTTCTCCCCCCCCCCCATATTTTAAATCTATTTCTCCACAAAAACAGAACATACCTCAGAATGTATGTAAAAGTAGTTATGTATTGGAATTTTGATATTGGTCGCAGTTTAGTTAAACAAAATAATATATAATAATTCCCTGCTTTTTCTGAATTTTCCACTTTGTAGTATAAATCATTTAAAAATTAAATGACATACCTATCAAATATGGGAAAATTCCAATCAAACATTTAAAGATATTAAGAAATGTAGCTTTAAAGAATAACATTTTGGGTCGATATCTGTGGGAGAAGATAGATTTTGAGCTGTGTTGATAAAATTGGTATAAATTAATTAATACATTCAGAATGACGTTACATATTGTGCAGAAACTTGATATAGACGCTGCTTTGGTTACTAGTAATGCCTGTCAAAAAAAAAAAAAAATAAAAAAAAAAAATAAAAGCCCTAGCTCCAATACTTTAGAAAATGACTTCTAGCACTTCGGTTTCCGCTTAATTCCCTGAGGTGTGTCAGGTGAGGTAGAATTATTGTCGCCGATGCAGGCGTTATGCCAAATTTATTTATAGTCGCCCTCCGAGGTGTAATGGTTACCATTCCTATACCCAAGGACGATGGATCTTTTCGAGCGTAAAAATCCTTAGCATGACTTCCTTCGGGAGGGAAGTAAAGCCGATGATAAAAGAGGCCTGTGAGCAAAGTGAGCGATTTTTCACTCCCAATATAGAATGGAACGCTGAGAACCACAGCAGTTAAAGAGCATCCATAAATAAAACTCCATTTCATTTTTAAATTTATTAATAAGGTTTCTAGTTTTATTTGTGCCCTAAGGCAATGACACCAAAAATTTGATCAAGCATTTAGTTTTTGAGTGTGGTGTGTGTCTGATTGTGCGAGCGCTTATTTAATAAAAGATTCTTTGTTTGCAAAGCTATCTGCAACAGTTATAATCGTCACCCGAAAATAACTGTTTAACACATTCCTATTGTTCACTCACAAATACACATAACAGATACTCATACTCAGATACGTATTTTAACTTTCTCTACACGTATTGTCATAGTGCATAGAGGAAGTATTATATTCCAATAAAAAATTCGAAACAGAGATTTCGCCGGAAATACATGTTTTAGAACCACCTGAATGAACAAAAAAAGAAAAAAAAAAAATAGAAAGGTCCTTGTGTGTATGTGTGTGTGTCTGTGTTTCTGTGAACAACATAGCTCTAAAACGAAAATACGTTAAATACCAAACACGAAGATTTTCAAGAAAATCCCCTCACACAAACTACCCTTTACATGTACAAATTTTCGAATATTTTAATTTTCTTAAAAATAGCTCTAACGATTTTGATTAAAATCAGGTATATTAAAGCTATTTGCACCCCGAATAAAATGTGTATCTTGAATTTTCTGGGAATAGCTTCTGAAGACCTCTTTATTCTGGATGAATTTTGCCGAATTTTGCATAACTGCTAAACCGTAAGAGATGGGCAAAAACTTACCACACATAAAATGTAGAGCACGTTAAAAAACACAATTTATGTTATATATACTTTTTCGTGGAGTTGATCGTTTTTTAAATAATCCTTGTTTTTGGTTTCAGCTTTAAAAAATTTATACCTTTCTCATACAGGAATTGGTCAACTCCTGTCCACACAAACAAAAGAACTTTAATCACATAGCACCCAGCTTATGACTATCACTTTAACCTATGGTAATCCCTTATTTCGCGTCTACTTACAAGTAAATAATAAGACTATTTCTGTTAATTTTTTCTCAATTAGCATAAAGTAAATAGAAACTTAAGCAACAATAATTGGTTGCAGAGATGTAGAGAAAGTCATGCGAATGGAACACATCAGATTTTTTTTTAGTACCTTGAACCCAAAATATTTCGAGCCAAATGTCGACAAGGAAACTTTGGGTGGAACATAATATAATTCCTATTTTAGGTAGGTGTTAGAGAAAGTAAAAAAATCATCTAGCCTTCAATTTTTAAAAATGTGGTTTACTCTTGTACATATGTACAATATACACAGTAGACAGAAAATGTATTGCATTCCACCCAAACATTTGATACAGATATTTCACAATAAATACATTTTTTGAGTCCCCCTAAACCAAAAAAAAAAAAAAACTAATATGTTCTATACACATAACTTTCTCTAGTTGTTCTAAGCTATGCTTACAAAATATTGTTACAAAATATTATTCTTTAACTAATCATGCTAATTGAGATAAACCTTAGCAGAATTGCTTCCTTGAAAGCAGAAGGGAAATAAAGAATGCAATAGGCTAAAATGACAGTCAAATGTTTTATAAGTTGGTCACTATGTAAAACAATTGAGGTTCGGTCCACTTTGCATGGTCCTGTTTGAGAAAAGTTAGGTGGATTAAAAATGAAACTAATAACAAGTAATATGTCGAAATCGGTCAAGTATATAATAAAAACATATATGACATAAATTATATGTTATATAGATATCTACATTTTTGTATAGTACGTTTTTGTCTATCTCTTACAACTTAACTGTTCTGCAAAACTGTGTAAAACTCATTCAGAATAAAGAGGCCTTCACAGGCTATTCAAAATATAACTTTTATTTTTGGTATACATATGTATCTTTAATACCCGTTATTTTAATGAAAATCGGTAGAGCTATTTAGGAAAAAAAAAACATTTCCAAAAAGATGCCATGTAAAAGATGGCTTGTGCGGGAGATATTTTCTTGATAAGCTTCATGTCGCATACTTGGAAGATAGCAAACATAAATACCAAATTTGGTATTTAACGGTGTTTTCGTTTTTTGATACATGGCTGTCCACAGTCACACACGCATTGACCTTTTTAGGAAAATGCTTTTTTTCTGACTCAGGGGACTTCAAAACACATATTTCCTATGAAATCTCGACATGGAACTTTTAGGTGGAATACAAGAGAAAGAAAATCGCCCCTCCTCCAGCTCCTCTTTACATGGAACATTTTTTCGAAAATGTTGATTTTCTCAAAATGGCTCTAACGATTTATATTAAAATACCATGTTTTAGATATGTTATGCTATGTCAAGCGAAATGTACGAGATCGTGAATGTTTGGGAATATCCTCTGAAGACAAATTGAATAATGGATTACAATAAATTTTATTTATTTATGCATTATATTTGAAATATAATTTGAAGGGGTGTTTAATTGTATTTTGTCTCCATTGTGATGACTTTTCCATGACTGGTAAACCGTAAGAGAGACAATAGATGTAGATTTCGTTAAAACACAAAATTAATGTTACATTCATTACTTGTAAATTAAACTGTTTTCGAGACATTCTTTCTTATTGGTTTCAGTTTTAAACTACTTAAACGTTTTCCAAACAGAAGTAATCTTTTATTTCATTTCTATTTTGTTTTATACTTGGAAAGCGAAGAAAACCGAATTTCAGTTGTTTCACATAGCAACCAGCTTTTAAAAGATTTGACTATCGCTTTAGCTTAGTGTATTTCCTCATTTCCCTCCTACTTATAAACAACCAAGTAAACGTAAGTCCATGGCACGACACTCCACAAGTGACCTTGGCCCATCGCCGGGTCACTGCATCGGCCAGAAGGCGTCACAAATGGGGTGTAGTGCTGGAGGGTTGAGACGTGATCAGCGCCTCGAGTCCCTCCCGGCCGGTTGATGCGCTCTTCTCGATCAGGAACCGCTTCTTCTCAATCAAGTAGCTCTTCAATTGGCCCTCCCAGGGACCTCACGAGGCTGAGTGCGCCCGGACCATGTCTCCCAGTGGGAGAAAATTCCCACATCGGTACCGCGAATTGAACCCAGGTCTCCCGCTTGGCAGGCAGCCGCGCTACCACCGCGCAAGGAGTCGACCAAGGAAGCAAGAAATAAGTAACTCTGCTTATGTTTATCTTGATTAGCATGATATAAATAAAATAATAACTTTTTGTAAGAATAATTAGTTTATGCAGTAGAACACATCATATTTTTGCGTTTATATTATTAGCACCATTTCATAGTAATAAGAAATTGTAAACTGTGTTTACAGCAATGTAAATTCCGTTTCACTTTATTGACATTTTGTTTACAGAATACTGATCAAATTTCTACTTGTAACACATAAATATTAAGTAGATGCTTCCTAAAAGTAGAGTGCACATACTCCTGTCTCCATTATACTAATATTTCGGTAATACTTCACATATATATCTTTGGTCTATGCGTATTTCAATATTCTTTCCTAAGTAACACTCCACAATTGGTAATTCACTGTTAGCCAACTTTAAGGTTTATTATTGAACAAAAAAAGCACTAAAAATGCATTCTGTGAAATTTGACCAAAATTGTTAAAATTTAAAGATTATTGTGTTTATAACAGATAGCTATAAAGAAAATAAATCGTGTTTATCACTTGGCGCACTTTAACTACAAATTACTGAAGCTATAGAAGTGCACGCGTATGCGCATGCTCATATGAGGCTTTCCCAGCTTAAGCGGAATCGAAGTGGAATTTTCATAATTTTTTTCCTTTCTCTATACGCACTATGTACATAGTGTATAGATAAAGTATTGCACTCTACCCAAAAATTCGATACCGAGATTTCACCGGAAATATATGTTTTAGGGTCCCCAATATAAAAAAAAAAAAAAAAAAATTCACAAAAAGGTCCGTGTGTGTGTGTGTGTGTGTGTGTGTGTGTGTGTGTGTGTCCGTGTGTCCGTGAGGCCGTGTGTCTGTGAACACGATAACTCAAAAACGAAAAGTCGGTGAAATACCAAACTTGGTATTTAAGTTTAGCATCTTCCAGGGATGTGACACGAAGATTTTGAGAAAAGTCCCCCCACCCCCAACTAACTTTTACATGGAACTTTTTTCGAAAATTTTGATTTTCTAAAGAATGGCTCTAACGATTTTGGTTATAATATCGTATATTAAAGATGTTTACCTGACGAATAAAATGTATATTTTGATTTCTCTGGGAATAGCCTCTGAAGACTACTTTATTCTGGATGAATTTTTCATAACTACTATACCGTAAGAGATGGACAAAAACTTAACCCACAGAAAAAGTAGAGCACTTTAAAACATAATTTATATCATATACATTTTTTCGTGGAGTTGATCGTTTTTGAGATATTCCTTTTTCTTGGTTTCAGCTTTGAAAAACTTATACTTTTCTCATATAGGAATTTGTCAACTCATACAAACAAAGGAACATCAGCCACATAGCAACCAGCTTTTGGCTTTCACTTTAACCTATGGTACTCCCTTATTTCGCTTCTACTTACAATAAAGCAAGAAATAAGACTATTTCTGCTAATTTTTCTCGATTAGCATGAAATAAATAAAAGATAAGCATATTAACAATAATAATTTACAGATATATAGAGAAAGTCATGTGAATGGAAAACATCAGATTTTTCACCAATCGTCATTAAAGGCATTGCTGAATATATCTTGACAACTTTAGCTCTAGTCTTAAATGGTTGCTGGGATAATAGGGCAAACTTTAACATTGGCAAGATAGAACATTTCGACTCCCCTTAAAACTTAAGTTTCTAGCAAACCATTTTCTGACGCTCTTCCTACTGAAAATGGTCCACAAGATACAATTTTTTACTACGTTGTTCAAAATTGTTATACTGCCTCCCAAAAATATACCAAAGAAAATTATCATATTAATTTTTGGAAATAATGGTATAATTTTGATAAATAATCAATTTTGAAAACTAAGACTTAAAGAGAAATGTTCTTTATTGATAACTTTGAAGGATATTAGTTTTTTTAACTTAAAGTCTTTAATATATTAGTCAAATTAAAGTGATAACTAAAAATAGTGAAAAGTATATACTGAAAATTTAATTGTTTTGGGGTAAAATTTTTTTAATACCCAGGTGTTTTGGAGAGTATGAATAGTAATTATTTTCTGGACTAATTAGGGTAACACAACAAAGTGTAATATTACATATTTATTTGTAAACTCACTTGCTGTAGAGCTGGATTTTTGTATTTGTGAATTTTTAAAAAACGCATAACGTGGCTCATTTTTATTAGAAAATTGAATATTACATAACTAACATGCTTCTATAATTTTGATATACGAACCAAAACTAACACCATTATTGTGTATTATAAGTGGCATACATTTTAATTCTAATATATTGAGGATTTTCCAATTTTCACAGATGCATCATCTTAATATAACAAGAGGTGTTATCTATTGCTTCAAGGGTTCAGTTCAACTGTTCAGATTTTAAAATTGTCAATTATAATAGAGATATCTTAATTTACGACACTTCATAAACAAAGATCCTAGTTGAGCCATTGGTGTTTGATTATATCAGCTGCTTTCTCGCCAATCATGATAGTAGCAGCGTTCGTGTTTCCGCTGACGATAACGGGCATGATGGAGGCGTCGGCCACCCTGAGATTAGGAACTCCATGCACCTTCAGTTCCGGATCTACAACAGCCGCAGGATCCGTTGATGGCCCCATCTTACATGTGCCGACATGGTGGTAAACAGTAATTCCCACATGTCTCAGCATACACTCCCAGTATGCGTCAGAGTCGAACTTCTCTTCCTCACAACCTGATACAACTAACTTCCTCTGTTTGGCTCCCAAGCTCTTCATTACTGGGGTATCAACAAATTTCTGAGCGAAGCGTATACCTTCAAGTAAAATTTGCACATCATAAGGATCTGTGAGATATCCAGCAAGGATTCTAGGATGCTCCTTGGGATCCGATGATCGTAGAAGAATCCTTCCGGTGCTCTTGGGGCGCAGCAGAGTTGGAAAAATCATCACAACATCCAAACCGGACTGCACCAGCTCCACTAGAGATGCAGTAGTCTCTTCTGTGAAACCTAAATGCATTCCCATCTCAATTACGGAAATAATATTGCTTGCGCTAAGAGAAACGGTATGGTATTGAATGTCTGGACGCTCGTCGTTTGCTAGTTTTGTTCGAATAAAACCCGTAGGCAAGGACCAATGCGACGAAAATATTCCCGTTCTGTTCCTTAAGTATTGATAAGCAGCCTCTAAAATATCCAATGAAGTGCCTGTTTTCAGAGAGAAAATTACTCCTGGAAAAAACAGATGATCCTGAAGATTATTGCCGACAGCAATATCGCGATCCAATATCGGAAAGATTCCAACTTCTTTCAAATGATCTCTTGGTCCTAAGCCAGAAAGTAGCAGCAGTTGTGGTGATCCTATTGTTCCAGCAGACATAACAGCCTCCTTACGGATTTTCACAGTTTTCAAGATTCCTTTGGATTCAAATTCTACTTCGGTCACCATCTTTGTTTTACGATCAATTATGACTTTGGTAACATGAGCAAATTTTGCGACGTGAAGATTTGTCCTGCGTCTCACTTCAGGACTTCCCAAGAAAGCTTTGGCCGCGTCACAACGGGTTCCATTTCGCAGGGTGCCATAGAACTTAGCAAACCCAAGTTGTTTGGCTCCGTTTACATCGTCCAAAACCTCCTGTCCAAGCTCTTTCGCTGCCTGTAGCAGTATTGTTGCAAAGTGGTTTGATCCATATTCTTCCAGTGTCAAAGGGCCACCCGTTGCATGGTATGGCTCATCAAAATACTTCTCATGAAGCAACTTTTCCCACCTTGCATTTTCAGACTTTTTGAAGTATTGAAGCACATCCTTGAAGCCCCAACCTTCATTTCCTGCCGCCGCCCAGTCATCAAAGTCCTTCCTGGAGCCTCGAACATAAACCATGGCGTTTATTGTGCTAGATCCACCCAGCACTTTACCCCTCGGCCAGAAGCATTGTTTGTTTTTCAATCTGGAACAAGCAGAAATAGGATTTTTCAATAAATTCATAACAAGCTTCGAAACAAAAGTTTAAACGTTTCCACAGACTACATGGGTTATTTAGTTTCTCGAATTTAACAGTTAATAACATATCGCTTAACCACCCTTGTATCCATAGTACAGCCTGGGCATAAAGACCTGACGATTTTTTAAGCAATTAGAACACTTTGCTTGACCAAATATGTAGTTATTCATAATCAACGTACACAATGATATGCAATATCAGATGACTTGGTTCTTTGAGAATTTTCTTTCGTTTTTACTTTCTCTAGCACGTATGTACAATGTACGTAGTACTAAAGAACGTGTGGTATTCCACCCAAAATTTCGATAGCGAAATTTCACCGGAAATACATGCTTTGAAGATCCCTGAATAAAAAAGGAATTTTAGAAAAAAAGCCCATAAGTGTGTGTGTGTGTGTATGTGTGTGCGTATGTGAGAGAGAGAGAGTGTGTGTGTGGAGAACATAACTCAAAAACAAAAAACAAAATCCGTTAAGTACCAAACTTGGTATTTAGGTTCAGTATTTTCTTAAGGTACGATACGAAGATTTTTAGGAAAACCCTATCACCTCAAACTACCCTTTACATGGAATATTTTTCGAAATTGTCAATTTTCTAAAAATAAGCATTTGATTAAAATGCCGTATATATTTACATGGCAAATAAAATGTGAATCCTGAATTCCTGAGGAATAACCTGAGTTCTCTTCATTCTGGATGACTTACATAACTGGTAAACCTTAAGAGATAGACAAAAACTTACTACACAGAAAATGTAGATCTTGTTAAAACCACAATTTATGTCAAGCTCAGTTATTTGTAGAATTAAAATTTTCTAAGATATTCCCTGTTTAAGTTTTCAAATTTAAATTACTTAAAACTGTTATGAAACGAGAAGTCTTCATCAGAAAGAGGAGGGAATTCCAATGACAAGCGACTTCCTTACTTCCCTTCTATTTTATAAAGGATCCAGTAATAAGACAATTTTTGGTGGTATTTATTTTAATTAGCATGCAGTACATAAAATAATTATATTGTATAAGAATGGTTTGTTTGCAGAACACACTGGAATACATCACACTTTTTGGTGTTGCTGACACAGTTGGCAGTTGTGGTTATGCGCACTCTTTCCTGCTCAGTTGTGATGGTGCATTGGCCTGGCCGGAGCGTACTCATTCCGTAGAAGCGTTTATCAGAACAAACTCAGTGCTGTGTTACGCTAATGATTAACATGCGCCGCATCAAACTCTGGTGAGAAGATGAAGGTATTCAATGTCGTGAAAAGTAACGTCACGTTTCTTTAATTTTTTTGCATTCCACGCGTGCATATTTACTTTGTCTTAGAAGAACAATAAGGCATAAAACATGGGAGTAATTACAACGTGCGCGTCACGTGGAGTTGACAATTGTTATATAATTTCTCTGCAAATTTTAGTCATCTGCCCCAATTAGTTTGCACATCATACATTTTAAGAATAAAATTGTTTTATATAAAATTCCGCTTGCAGAGCAGTTTTCGTGATTGATGAAAGTATTTGTTAAGTGTGTTGCAAACTAAGAATGTTTGGTCTGTAATTTGCCGTGTATACAGGAAACAAAAGACTTTGGAATTTGTTTTGTACCTACTGTTACTTTACCATACATGTGTTATGCTTAAGTGTATAGAGAAGGTATTGTATTGTGCCCAAAAATTCGATACCGAGATTTCACCGGAAATATATGTTTTGAGACCCCCTGTATCCAAAAAGAACATTTTTGGGAAAATGTGTGTGTGTGTGTGTCTATCTGTCTGTGTTTGTTGGCGTATGTGTGTCCGTGAACACCATAACTCAAAAACGAAGAGTCGGTAAAATACCAAACTTGGTATTGTAGTTTAGTATCTTCCAGGGATGCGACACAAAGATTTTGAGAAAAATCCCCACAACCCCAAACTACCCTTTACATGGAACTTTTTTCGAAATTTTTTATTTTCTTAAAAATGGCTCTAGCGATTTGCATTAAAATATGGTATATTAAAGATATTTACCTGACAAATAAAATGTATATCTTGAACTTTCTGGGAATATACTCTGAAGACTACTTTATTCTGGATGAATTTTATTAAATTTTGCCTAAATGCTAAACCGTAAGAGTTGGATAAAAAATTACCACACAAAAAACGTCGAGCACGTTAAAACACACCATTTATATTATATACATTTTTTCGTGGAGTTGATATTTTTTAGATATCCCTTATTTTAGGTTTCATCTTGAAAAACTAACATTTTACTCATACAGGAATTTGTCAACCCCTGCCCATACAAGCAAACGAACTTCAGTCACATAGCAACCAGCTTTTGACTATCACTTTAACCTATGCTACTCCTTTATTTCGCTTCTTCATACAAGAAAGCAAGTAATAAAACTAGTTATGCTAATTTTTCTCGATTAGCATGAGGTAAACAGAATTTTAAGCATTTTTACATTGATTTGTTGCAGAGATGCAGAGAAAGTCATGTGAATGGTACACATCAGATTTTTTGTTAAGTAAGGCGTTATCTATCTTTTACAATTTAACCATTATGCAAAACTCATTCAGAATAAAAAGGTCTTCAGAGGCAATTCACAGAAAATGCAAAGTATATCTTTTATTTATGATATACATATCGTTAATATACGTTATTTTAACCAAAATCGCTGGAGCCATTTTTGTGAAAAACAATATTTCAAAACATTTTCCATGTATATGGTGGTTTGTGCGGGAGGATTTATTCTGAAAATCTTAATGTCGTATGCTTGGAAGATAGACACACGTGCGCGCGCGGACCTTTTTCTATTTTGTTTCTGACTTAGGGACCACAATACATATATTTCCTATGATATCGCGACAATTTTTTGGATGGAATACAGTACCTTCTCTAGCTATTATGTACATTATATGTACATATGGCTGGAGAAAGTAAAAAAAAAAAACATTTGCAGAAAAATATCCCCACACCTTTACATGGAACATTTTTTCGAACATTTTTATTTTCTCAAAATGGCTCTAATGTTTTAGATACTTTATGTCAAGCGAAATATATATCTTGAATGTTTGGGAATTGCCTCTGAAGACAAATTGAATAATGGATTACAATAAATTGTCTTTATTTATGGATTGTTATTGAAATATAATTTAAAGTGGATTTAATTGTAATTTTCTCTTCACTCTGATGATTTGTGCATGACTGGTAAACCGTAAGAGATAGACAAAAGATGTAACTCTCGTTAAAACATACAATTTACGTTATATACAATTTTTGTAAATTAAACCATTTTCAATATATTCTTTGTTATTGGTTTCAGTTTTAAAATTCTTAAATTCTTTCCAAACGGGAAGTAATCTTTTGTTTCATCTCTTCTTTGTTTTATTATTGACAAGCCGAGAGAATAATACATAGCATATTGTATTTCCTTATTTCCGCCGCGCAAGGAGTCAACCAAGGAAGCAAGAAATAAGACTAATTCTGCTAATGTTAACTTGATTAGCATGATATAAATAAAATAAATACTTTTTGAAGGAATAATTAGTTTATGCAGTAGAACACATCATATTTTTGCGTTTATATTATTAGCAGCATTTCATAGTAATAAGAAATTGTAAACTGTAATTACAGCAATGTAAATTCGTTTCACTTTATTAACATTTTGTTTACAGAATACTGTTCAAATTTCTACTTGTAACACATAAATATTAAGTAGATACTTCCTAAAAGTAGAGTGCACATACTCGTGTTTCCATTATACTAATATTTCGGTAATACTTCACATATATCTCTTTGGTCTATGCGTATTTCAATATTCTTTCCTAAGTAATACTCCACAATTGGTAATTCAGAGTTAGCCAACTTTAAGATGTGTTATTGAAAAGCACTAAAAATGCACTCCTTAAGGTGATGTATCTGTGAAATCTGACCAAAAATTCTGAAAATTTAAAGATTATTGTGTTTCATACCAGTTTGAAATTAAGAGTTTTGGAGAGTATGAAAAGTAATAATTTTCTACTCTAATTAGGGTTATATAACAAAATATAATATTATATATGTGTTTAAGATTCATTTGTGTAAAGCTGGATTTTTGTATTTGAATATTTTTAAAAACGTGGCATAACGTGGCTCTTTTTTATTAGAAAAATGAATTTACGAAGAATTAAAATTGTCAGTTATAAAAGATATACCTTAATTTACGGACATTTCATAAACAAAGATTCCTAGTTGAGCCATTGGTGTTTGATTATATCAGCTGCTTTCTCGCCAATCATGATAGTAGCAGCGTTCGTGTTTCCGCTGACGATAACGGGCATGATGGAGGCGTCGGCCACCCTGAGGTTAGGAACTCCATGCACCTTCAGTTCCGGATCTACAACAGCCGCAGGATCCGTTGATGGTCCCATCTTACATGTCCCGACATGGTGATAAACAGTGATTCCCACGTGCCTCAGCATACACTCCCAGTATGCATCAGAGTCGAACTTCTCTTCCTCACAACCTGATACAACTAACTTCCTCTGTTTGGCTCCCAAGCTCTTCATTACTGGGGTATCAACAAATTTCTGAGCGAAGCGTATACCTTCAAGTAAAACTTGCACATCATAAGGATCTGTGAGATATCCAGCAAGGATTCTAGGATGTTCCTTGGGATCCGATGATGGTAGAAGAATCCTTCCGGTGCTCTTGGGACGCAGCAGAGTTGGAAAAATCATCACAACATCCAAGCCGGATTGCACCAGCTCCACTAGAGATGCAATAGTCTCTTCTGTGAAACCGAATTGCGTGGCCATCTGACGTGTAGAAACAGTTTCGTTTGCAACAAGAGAAATGGTATGATACTGTATGTCTGGACGCTCGTCTTTTGCTAGTTTTGTTCTAATGAAACCCGTAGGCAAGGACCAATGCGACGAAAATATACCTGTTCTGTTCCTTAAGTACTGATAAGCTGCCTCTAAAAGATCTAGGGGAGTGCCTGTTTTCAGAGAGAAAATTACTCCTGGAAAAAACAGATGATCCTGAAGATTATTGCCGACAGCAATATCGCGATCCAATATCGGAAAGATTCCAACTTCTTTCAAATGATCTCTTGGTCCTAAGCCAGAAAGTAGCAGCAGTTGTGGTGATCCTATTGTTCCAGCAGACATAACAGCCTCCTTACGGATTTTCACAGTTTTCAAGATTCCTTTGGATTCAAATTCTACTTCGGTCACCATCTTTGTTTTACGATCAATTATGACTTTGGTAACATGAGCAAATTTTGCGACGTGAAGATTTGTCCTGCGTCTCACTTCAGGACTTCCCAAGAAAGCTTTGGCCGCGTCACAACGGGTTCCATTTCGCAGGGTGCCATAGAACTTAGCAAACCCAAGTTGTTTGGCTCCGTTTACATCGTCCAAAACCTCCTGTCCAAGCTCTTTCGCTGCCTGTAGCAGTATTGTTGCAAAGTGGTTTGACGCATATTCTTCCAATGTCAAAGGGCCACCCGTTGCATGGTATGGCTCATCAAAATACTTCTCATGAAGCAACTTTTCCCACCTTGCATTTTCAGACTTTTTGAAGTATTGAAGCACATCCTTGAAGCCCCAACCTTCATTTCCTGCCGCCGCCCAGTCATCAAAGTCCTTCCTGGAGCCTCGAACATACACCATGGCGTTTATTGTGCTAGATCCACCCAGCACTTTACCCCTCGGCCAGAAACATTGTTAGTTTTTCAATCTGGAACAAGCAGAAATAGGATTTTTCAATAAATTCATAACAAACTTCGAAACGAAAGTATAAACATTTTCACAGACTACATGGTATATTTTGCTTCTCGAATTTAACACTTAATAATCTATAGTGTTATAGTTATCGTTGTACCGCTCTTGCATCCATAGTATAACCTAGACATAAATACCTGGCGGGTTTTAAACCAATTGGAACACGGTGCTTGATCAAAGATATATTTATTCATAATCAATGTACATAGTGGTATGCAATTTCAGATGACTTGGTTTTCTCAGAATTTTCTTTCATTTTTGCTTTCTCTAGCACGAATGCACAATGTACATGGAACGTAAAGAATGTACAGTCTTCTTCCCAAAATTTCGATACCGAGATTTCACCGGAAATACATGTTTTGAAGATCCCTGAATAAAAATATGATGTGTTCCATTCACATCCCTTTCTATACATCTCTGCAACAAATTATTGTTAAAAAGCTTATGCTTCTATTTACTTCATTTTAATCGAGAAAAAAAAATATCAGAAATAGTCTTATTACTTGCTTCATTGTAATTAGAAGGGAAATAAGGGAGTACTATAGGTTAAACTGATAACCATAAGCTGGTTGCTATGTGACTGAAGTTCCTTTTTTGTATGGAGAGGGATTTGTATGAGAAAAGTATCGTTTTTTCAAAGCTGAAACAAAAAACAAGGAATACGTCAAAAACGATCAACTCCACGAAAAAAATATACATGACATAAATTGTGTGTTTTAATGTGCTCTACATTTTTTGTGTGTTAAGTTTTTGTCCATCTCTTACGGTTTAGCAATTATGCAAAATTCCTTAGTTTTCAGAGGCTCTTCCCAAAACATTCAAGATATACATTTTATTGTCAAGTAAATTTCTTTAATGTTTGGCATTTTAATATAAAACATTAGAGCCATTTTTAAGAAAATCAAAATTTTCGGAAAACGTTCCTTGTAAAGGGTAGCAGGGGGTGGGAGGTATTTTCTTGAAAACCTTCGTGTCGCATCCGTAAGATACCAAACTTAAATACCAAGTTTGGTATTTGACGGTATTTTCGTTTTTGAGCTATGCTGTCCACAGACACACACACACACGCGCGCGCGCACACATACATCCGGACCTTTTTGTAAAAATTCTTTTTTTTTTTTTTTTTTTTGGATTCAGGGGGACCAAAACATGTATTTCCGGTGAAATCTCGGTATCGAATTTTTGGGTCATTACAATACCTTCTCTATACACTATGTACATATTACGTGTAGAGAAAGTAAAAACGAATTTTAGAAAAAGGCGTGTGTATATGTGTGTGTGCGGCGAGAGACCATAACTCAAAAACAAAAAGTGCGTTAAATACCAAACTTGATATTTAGGTTCAGTATCTTCCAAAGATATGATACGAAGATTTTCAGGAAAACTCCATAACCTCAAACTACCTACATGGAATATTTTTCGAAATTGTCGAATTTCCAAAAATGACACACACACACACACACACACACACACACACACACATATATACATGACAAATAAAATGCATATCCTGAATTTTCTGGGTGTAGCCTCTGAAGACATCTTTACTCTGGATGAATTTTGCGGAACTTTGCATAACTCGTCAATCGTTAAGAAATAAATGAAAACTTGCATCACAAGAAATAAAGAGCTCGTTAAAACACACAATTATGTGATACACATTGTTTTTGTGGAGCTGACCGATTGTTTTTGAGATATTCCTTGTTATTTGTTTCAGTTTTAAAATACTTATACTTTTCTCATACGGGAATTTGTCAACTCCTGTCCATGCAAACAAAGGAACTTCAATCACATAGCAACCGTTTTAAACGATTCGATTATTGCTTTAGCTAATATATTTCCTCTTTTCCTTTCTACTTACAAGGGATTATGTAATAAGACAATGTTTATCTGATTAGCATGAAATAGAAGAAACTTTTTAACAATAATTTGTTGCAGAGATGTAGAAAGTCATCTGAATGGAATACATCAGTTTTTTTTTTAATTTTTGTTTTAAATACTATACTTTTAGCTTTCTTTATCACACAATAACTCAACTAATTTTCATCAAAACACTGGAAAATTATAAAACAAAGGTCCTAAAAAACTTACATTCTAAACGTCAACGTGATCTGATCAAAATTGCTCCAAATGAGATATTTTATAGGAAGAAACATTTAGTTTTGAAAAACGGAGAAAATTAGGAAGCACTCACCATTAGAAATTCCGTGCAATCTCATATTTAAATGACCATACATACAGTTAAAAATGGCGCAGAGTAAGAAAGTATCTCATCTTTCAGTAGAGAAACAAAGATTTGTTTAGTAATATAAACAATTAGGTCCAAAACCTGGGATTTTCAGTTGACTGGCCCCATAAAGATTTTAATTAAAAACCTCTGAAGTCCTTTTCATTCTGATAATTTTAGCATAAATGATAAATCCTAAGAGATAGATAAAATCTTACTATTCAAAAAAAGTAGGTTTTGATAAACCATACACTTTATATTAAATGCATTTATTTATTTGTGTATTTATTTTTGGAGAAAAATACCTTAAAGACTTCCGAGATATTTCAAAATATTCCTTGTTATGGTTTGAACTTTCCGAGTTAAACTTTTCCTAAGTATCTATTTCTGGAAAGGAAATAGGATGCAAATTCAAAGCCATCAAGATATATAAATATTTAAGAAAAATTTTATTTGCAATATAAATATGTTTAATATACGGTATTTTAATCAAAATCGTTAGTCATTTTTGAGAAAATAAAATTTTCGAAAAATTGGCCACGTAAAGGGTAGATTGGGGTGGGAGGATTTTTCTAAAAGTTTTCGTGTCACATCCCTGGAAGATACTAAACTGAAATACCAAGTTTGGTATTTTCCTGACTTTTCGTTTTAGTTATCGTATTCACAGACACACAGACACACTGCCACCCGGACACATACACACGCGGACCTTTTTCTGAAGATGCTTTTTTGGATACAGGAGACCCTAAAACGTCTATTTCCAGTGAAATCTGGTATCAAATTTTTGGTTGGAGTGCAATACCTTCTCTGTACGCCATGTACATAGTACGTGTAGAGAAAGTAAAAATTCTGTATCCATTTATTGCGCACCATACCCCGAAAGGAGTTTCATGAACGAAATTGGGTTTGTCTCGGTTGAGTTGTGATGAGACTTGACAATGTAAATGAAACCATGCTGAACAATATAATCGTGGATCGATTGTTCCATCGTTAATGTTCCTCAAAATCCAATTACAGACATTTACGCAGATTGGTATTTTACCGACTTTTCGTTTTTGAGTTATGGTGTTCACAGACACACGGACACACACAGGAACTTTTTTCTAAAATGTTTTTTTTTTTTTTATACAGAGGACCCTAAAAATTATATTTCCGACTCTGGCGATCACGTGGTAGAAATTCTGGAGAACAACAACCTTGTATGATTTAAAAGTTGTGTTACTTTCCATGCTGAGGCTTTCGAAATGTCAGCTTCTTGTTCAAAGAGTCTAAGAGATGTTCTAACCTTTCTCCGATTTCGTCTAATTTCACTCCGTAGGCACATGTTTGTTTACCTTTCTCTTCCTTTCATAAATTGATCTCGTCTCCCTGAGTGTATTTATAAGCAAACGAACGGCTTCTCTACTTGGAATACACACACCAGGAAATTTAGTTTTAAATGGCTTTACATCTTCCCTACAAAATGATTTAAGCACATGCATCATAAGTACATAAACACGTTTCTGGTACTGTATACTGCATTTTGAAAACACTTCAAAGCAAAACTAAACACTTCTAAACATTCCTAATGTTATTCACGTCTGAACTAAACTAGAACAGAAGTAAGACTGACGCATATGTGCCGACAGAACGGATGTAGGACTTGTGGTCAGGGAAATGCAGTGAGATCACACGCGCCCTGCTGCTGGCGGCCAAGTTTTGTAGCAAACGTATTGTAGGAAATAACCAGTATATAAACAGTCTTCCTCCCAGGAGAATGTGTCTAAAAGGTATGCGCTTGCATTAGCAACTCGAGCGTATCTGAGAAAAGTTATGGATCAACTTTTAACCTATCAACAAGGCTTACTAGCTCCTAGAAAACATTCTCTGGTGTGCTAGTAATGCCAAATACACCAAGTACATTCTAGGATATGAACGTTGTGCGATGTATTTAATGTAAATATTAATGACATTATCCTGAGCTGCTTTGAGATACTGTGCCCCCTTTCCCTCCATAGAGCAAAACATTCCGTAAAGATATTCTCGTCAGAGGATTACAGTAGTAGTCTTTCCAACTTATTATTTTTTTTTTTTTTTCATATTTCAGCGAAGCCCAATTAAGCCAGTATTAAGAAAAATCTGATGTGTTCCATTCTCATGACTTTCTCTAAATATCTGAAACAAATTAGTGTAAAAAGCTTTTGCTTCTATTTACTTCATGCTGATTGAGAAAAATAAGCAGAAAGTCTTATTACTTGCTTCATTGTAAGTAGAAGCGAAATAAGGGAGTACCGTAGTTTAAAGTGATAGTCAAAAGCTGGTTGCTTTATATATGACATAAACTATGTGTTTTATCGTGATCTACATTTTTTGTGTAGTAAGTTTTTGTCTAGCTCTTATGATTTGCCAGTTATACAAAATTCCATAAAATTCATCCAGAATAAAGAGGTCTTTGGAGGCTATTCACGGAAAATTCAAGATATACATTTTATTTGACATGAGAATATCTTAATATAAGATATTTTAATCAAAATCGTTAGAGCCATTTTTGAGAAAATTAACATTTTCGATAAAAGTTCCATGTAAAGGTTGGGGGTGGGGGGATTTTCTTGAAAATCTTCGTGTCGCATCTTTGGAAGATACCGAACTTAAATACTGAGTTCGGTATTTAACGGTCTTTTCGTTTTTGAGCTATGCTGTCCACATACACACACACACGCAAACACACAGACATTTTTTCCAAAAATATTTTTTTTAATTCAGGTGAAATCTCGGTATCAAATTTTTGGGTGGAACACAATATGTTCTCTATACATTATGTACGTGTAGAGACAGTAATACGGTTCTCTAATAGCGTCTCTATTTAATGACAAATTCACACCATTTATTTTAAGTCACAATTTTCAGAAGGCAGGTACTAGAACAAAGCAATAACTTTAATAGCCTTTCCAACTGCACCAGAACTGGATCTCGAAAGCATATCTTCATTTACCTAATTCAAGAGGGGATTTTGTACCTCAGAAATGTAACCTTTGTAGCTGACAGGTGACAGGGTTTAAACGGGTCGAAATTAATGACACATAGTAGGTCATTCTGAGATAGTGTAGCAATTCATTATCCCCGCTTCTTCATTTTTTGTTGTAAATTTTACGAACTTGTCGCTTGCAGTAATTACATATCCAGGTTTGAGTAATCACTTCCACATTGTCTTCAGCCAAAACGTCTGTAATGCCTATACCGATACCTTATGTGCAAAATGTTCGTCTTTGGAAACTGGCTTTAACAGTCGTGAAACAAGAAAACTGCTATCCATTAGTTTGGAATTATGGAATAAGAAGAGGAAAACTCCCAATCAGTGTCTACTGCCTTACTGCAGAACTAAAATGGACCAAGAAGAAAAAATATCTTGAAACTGCTTTACTAGAAAAGATTTCAGTAAGACGAAGAACTTAATGTCTTTTCTCTATCATTATTCTTCTGCTATATGCAACAAAAATAAAAATCTGATGTGTTCCATTCACATGACTTTCTCTACATCTCTGCAACAAATTATTCTATTTACTACATCTAATCGAGAAAAAATTAGCAGAAATAGTCTTATTATTTGTTTCCGTGTTAGTAGAAGCGAAATAAAGGGGTATCATAGGTTAAAGTGATAGTCAAAAACTGGTTGCTATGTAACTGACGTTCCTTTGTTTGTACGGACACGAGTTCATAAAGTCGTGTATGAGAAAAGTATACATTTTTATAGCTCAAACCAAAAACAAGGAATATCTCAAAAACAATTAACTCCACGAAAAAAATGTATAAACATATATTGTGTGTTTTCAGGTTCTCTACATTTGTTGTGTGGTAAGTTTTTGTCCATCTCTTACGGTTTAGCAGTTATGCAAAATTCCATAAAATTGATCCAAATTAAGTAGTCTTCAGAGGCTATTCACAGAAAATTCAAATATACATTTTATCTGTCAGGAAAATATCTTTAATGTACGATATTTTAATCAAAATTATTAGAGGCGTTTTTCAGAAAATCAAAATTTTCGAAAAAAGTTCTATGTAAAGGGTAGTTTGGGGTGGGGAGATTTTTCTCAAAGTCTTCGTGTCGCATCCCTGGAAGATACTAAACTTAAATACCAAGTTCGGTATTTTACCGCCTTTTCGTTTTTGAGTTATCGTCTTCACAGACACATGGACACACTGGCACACGGACACACACACACACACACACACACACACGGACTTTTTACTGAAAATACTTTTTTTGTATACCGGGGACCCTAAAACATATATTTCCGGTGAAATCTCGGTATCGAATTTTTTGATGGAGTGCAATATATTCCCTATAGTGAGTATAGAGAAAGTAAAAAGGCCAAAAAGGACAAATAAAATTCACCACATTCTGGTCTACAGTAACCCAAAATGAACATATACTCTCAGCTTTCTAAACTTAGTCATGTTATATTCCTTTGTCAATTTATTCAGTGTATAAATAGGCTTTTGAATTTTTATTTTGATTGTGGTGATCTGCGAACATTAAAGTTAATGGATAATCGTTTTTATTAACATAATTTGATTAAAAGGGGATGCTGTTAATCCATTGTCTAGCAGTTTATCAATATACAAGGTGGACAATATCTCCAAAGCTAATCGTTATAGAAAGAAATGGCTTGAATATACGTGCCTTGAAATTATAGAGCAAAGTAAATGAATTAGTCGTGTTTTTGGATGACGTTGCGATGGTCATTTGGGGTCAATTATATGTTTTTATGTGGGTCTATACTCCTTTATGTTGTTTTCTCACTCATAAAAACTAAATAACATTTGTACAAAGCCTTTTGCAATTTCTCTTACACCGACGTAAATAACAATGAAAATTCGAATTGCTGTGTACGAAGAATGTATATGTATATATTAAAATGTACATCCTGCATTCTTGTCTTTTTTCTGTTGGTTTTTTCTACGTTTAACTCTGTTAGCACCTGCGATTTTAATTTTTTTTCATTATAAATGAATTAGATCAGTTGTGTTTACTCATAATTTTCCAAAGTGCACGGCATGTAATTTTATAAAATGTGTTTCTATTGTAAATTCTCAATATATCTCCAATATTTGTTGTAAAATAAGGACACTATCTCTGCTTAAACTACACCTTTTAGATACAATTTGCTCCACTGCAGTATTACTGCAAATATTCATTGGTTTTTATCTTTCTGTGAGTATTTTAATATATTTTATTGGCTGTGTTTAGCAAGCATATATCACGTTAGTTCTTAAGTCTGCTTTTTGGAATATTGGTGCAGTTGTTGAAATTCACCACTCTTGGGGTATATGCTTCCTTAAGCAACGTTTACTCAATAAACATAGAACATTTTAAATTTGTTGAGGAGCATTTTAATAATTCAATATTTATACCGTAATTGCCTGCTGCCTTTAGATTTTTAGTGTTTTCCAAGGTTAATATTAATTCTTTATACTATAGCTCTAGATGACCATTAAGACCAGTTTCTTTATTCTTTTTATTAAGATCCAAAGGTTTTATAATATTCAACTCATTGATCTTCCTTAATCATCTTTATATATGCCACGTTTTTTATACTGTTACTTTCTCTATAGGCACTATGTACGTAGTGTATAAAGAATGTATTGCACTCCACCAAAAAATTCGATACCAACATTTCACCGGAAATATATGTTTTAGGGTCCCCTTTATCTAAAAAAAGCATTTTCGGAAAAAGGTCCGTGTGTGTGTCCGTGTGGCTGTGAACACGATAGCTAAAAAACGAAAAGTAGGTAAAATACCAAACTTGGTATTTAAGTTTAGTATCTTACAGGGATGCGACATGAAGATTTTGAAAAAATACCCCCACCCCAAACTACCCTTTACATGGATTTTTTTTCGAAAATTTTGATTTTCTCAAAAATGGCTCTAACGATTTTGATTAAAATTTCGTATATTAAAGATATTTACCTGACAAATAAAATGCATATCTTGAATTTCCTGGGAATAGTCTCTGAAGAGTAGTTTATTCTGGACGAATTTTACTGAATTTTGAATAACTGCTAAACCGTAAGAGCTGGACAAAAACTTACTACACAAAAAATGTACAACCCGTTAAAGCACACAATTTATGTTTTATACATTTTTTCCGTGGAGTTCGTCGTTTTTGAGACATTCCTTATTTTTGGTGTCTGCTATGAAAAACATACTTTTCTCATACAGGAATTTGTCAACTGCGGTTCATACAAACAAAGGAACTTCAGTGACATAGCAATCAGCTTTTGATTATCAGTTTAACCTATGGTGCTCTCTTATTTCGCTTCTACTTACAAGGAAGCAAGTAATATGGCTATTTCTGTTATTTTTTTACTGATTAGCATGAAGTATATATAAGTATAAGCTTTTAAGAATAATTTGTTGCAGAGATGTAGAGAAAGTCATGTGAATGGTAGACATCAGATTTTATTTTTAATGTTTTCCAAAGCTAATATTAATTCCTTATACTATAGTTCTAGATAATATTAAGATATTAAATGCAAAGGTTTTATAGGATTCAAGTCGTTCAGCTTCCTTAATCATCTTTATATATGCCATTTTTTTATACTATTATAGAAATGTATCGTAATTTTATAGGCTATTTCCTGTCTACCATGAATCCGTTTCAATGTTTGTGATATCGCTATTTGTTTTCTCCTACATTCTCTTTTTTGTTTACGCCAGTAAACTTTCTTGAGGGTTATGTTGTAAGTATGCTTCTTTCTTTTGTTTAACAAGAGATTTTATTTCTTCTGTCAATTTGTACAATCCTTTCTTCCTAGATTTATATAGTTTCTTTTCCCCTAGTGACTTCATTGCTGCAATTGCTATTGCTGATTTTAATTACCACGATTCTTCTTCTATTTTTATTTTAATGTTTTAATGTTTAATGAGGTGCCTTTTATCTATCTAATTTTTTTGAGAGTTTTCTTTCTTTTTTAACCCATTATCAGTAAGACTACTGTTGATTGTAATAAATAATGATCAGTAGTTATGTAATAGTCTAGGAAAACTCTCGCATCCCTAAACAACAGTATAACTGTTGAGAAGTGAGAAAATAATGAATTATTATTGTTCTTGATCCTTTAACTGTCTGTGTACAATTGTGCACATTTTTACGTTGTTGAATTCATTTATTTATCTACAAACGTTAAATTTTACAAAATCTCTTAAAATGTGTTTGTTTTTATTTAACAAAATATGATGTGTTCCATTCACATGACTTTCTCTACAACTCTGCAATAAACTGTTGTTACAAAGCTTATGCTTCTATTTACTTCTTGCTAATCGAGACAAAATTAGCAGAAATAGTCTTATTACTTGCTTCCTTGTTAGTAGAAGCGAAATAAGGGACTACCAGAGATTAAAGTGATGGTCAAAAGTTGGTTGCTATGTGACTGAAGTTCCTTTGTTTCTATGGACAGGAGTTCACAAAGTCCTGTATGAGAAAAGTATGTTTTTTATAGCTGAAACGAAAAACAAGGAATGTCTCAAAAACATAACATAAAATGTGAGTTTTAAAGTGATCTACATTTGTTGTGTGGCAAGTTTTTGTCTATCTCTTATGGTTTAGCAGTTATGGAAAATTCCATAAAATTGATCATGAATAAAGTAGTCTTCAGAGGCTATTCCCAGAAAATTCAAAATATACATTTTATTTGTCAGGTAAATATCTTTAATCTATGATATTTTAATCAAAATCGTTAGAGCCATTTTTAAGAAATTCAAAATTTTCGATAAAAGTTCCATGTAAAGGGTAGTTTGGGGTGGGGGAATTTTTCTAAAAATCTTCGTGTCGTATCCCTGGAAGATACTAAACTTAAATACCAGGTTTGGTATTTTACCGACTTTTCGTTTTTGAGTTATCGTGTTCACAGACACACGGACACACTGACACACGGACACACACACGGACCTTTTTCTGAAAATACTTTTTTTGGATACAGGGGACCCTAAAACATATATTTCCGGTGAAATCTCGATATCGAATTTTTCGGTGGAGTGCAATACCTTTTCTATACACTATGTACATAGTGCGTATAGAGAAAGTAAAAAAAGATACTCCGCTTCTTCCTATTAAATTATATATGGGCGATTTTGTAATTCGCGGATTATAATCTCCGTGAATAATTATATAGTCACTTTTATTTGTTTTATCTAATGTATTTTGTAGTTTGTTACAGAAATCTTCTTCTTCTCCTTTTCCTGCATGAGATGCTTAGACTGCAGTGACTTAGACTTCCTCTATTAATTTAAACCGTTTTGTACACCGTTTTTTCTTATTGAACCAACTGTTTTTTTTTTTTTTATAATTTTATTTTTCCACTTGTCATTACATAATATTGCCACTTCTGCTTGTGTTCTTTCATTCTGATTCACACCACTGTAGGTATAAGTGTATACTAGGTGGTCCATTTGGCATCTGCAGATGCATCAAAAGAGTTGCAAAACTCAACGGGGCTATTTCAAATTAAAACTGGGAACTGGGGAACTAGCTGAGTGATCTCTGTTTTACTCATCTCAATGAACGTGACCCACTCACCGTTCACAAGACAATTAAGCAAGAGAGGTAAAATGTAGGTCGCTCAGCCAGTTCCCCACTTACAGGTTTAGTCTGTTTGGCCATCTTGTATGTTTCTAATTCTTAACTTCCTTTTAACTTACTTATTTTTTGCGTAGTAACAGTTATTGCCTTTTTTTCTAATTCGCTTTGAAGCTTGTGTTCTTAGTGAATGGTCCTCTCGCATTCCAAGTTACTATATATATTTAAATAATCCGGTATACCCAGTTTATTGTCTTTAATAATTTTATTATTTATAAATTATCTATTCGCTCAAAATGTGTACACTTTCAATAAGAGATTAATCCCCTGGCCGCGTTACGAGCTCTGTACAGGCTAAGCTAGTGATGGGGCAGCCACGTTATGCCTTCAGGTTGCAGGGCGCATTCTTCGGAGCACCACTCTAGATGTGTTATTTTCTCTAACCTCACGAGTTGTTTTTACCCGTTGTGGGCCAATCTTAGCTTTTCTTCCTCTCACCTCTTATCTCGTACTATGTATTCCATAACCTGAATGTAGCATTTGTTTATATAAAAGGGATGAAAACGGCTGACCATGGTTCAGTGAGAGCCCCAATCAAACGCCCAGATATCAAAGTTAGATTACTTTACAATATCAGATAGAAGCAGTTCGCGTCTGAGTTCACCTCGCATGTAGAGCTTTACATGCCAGCAAAATCTACTAAAGGAAGCTCTGTTAGTCGGTTTGAGCGGGGAGTATTGAGGAAAAATAAAGTTGAGATTTCACTACCCACGGCAATGTAACAATTTACGCGGCTCCGTCCTTGGAGTGACTTCATAATTCGTAGCAGAGATAATAGAAAACCAGTGATGAGTAAACAATTAGCCATAGAGATAGATACATTTATTTTCGAACATAAAATTCGATGTGGCCAAGATATCGAAGGAGAGTTTGAACTCAAATGTTATATCACAAATATATTAAACACTAATTAAAAAAATCTGATGTGTTCCATTCACATGGCTTTCTCTACATCTTTGCAACAAATTATTGTTAAAACGTTTATGCTTCCATTTACTTCATGCTAATCGAGAAAACAGAATGGCAGGAATAGTCTTATTACTTGCTTCCTTTTAAGTAGAAGCGAAATAAGGGAGTACCATAGGTTAAAGTGATAGTCAAAGGCTGGTTGCTATGTGACTGAAGTTCCTTTGACTGTATGGACAGGAGTTGACAAATTCCTGTATGAGAAAATATGAAGTTTTTGAAAGGTGAAATCAAAAACAATGAATAACTCAAAAACGATCAACTCCACGAAAAAAAAAAATGTATATAACATAAATTGTATGTTTTAACGTGTTCTACATTTCTGAGCAGTAAGCTTTTGTCTATCTCTTACCCTTCAGCAGTTGAGCAAAATTTGGCAAAATTCATCCAGAATAAAGAGGTCTTCGGAGGCTATTCCCAGAAAATTCAAGATATACATTTTATTTGGTATGTAAATATCTGTAATGTACGGGATTTTAACCAAAATCGTTAGAGCCAATTTTTAGAAAATAAAATTTTTCGAAAAAAGTTCCACGTAAAGGGTAGCTGGGGGGGACGGTTCTTGAAAAGCTTCGTGTCGCATCCTTGGAAGATACCAAACTTAAATACCAAGTTTGGTTTTTAACGGTCTTTTCGTTTTTGATCTATGCTGCCCACAGACACACACAAACACACATACACATAGACAGACAGACACATACACGGACATGTTTCTAAAAATACTTACTTTGGATTCAGGGGGTCTCAAAATATATATTTCCGGTGAAATCTTGGTATCGAATTTTGGGTGCAATACAATACCTTCTCTATACACTATGTACATAGTACGTATAAAGAAAGTAAAAAATAATTTTAAAGACAACATCGTACAATTAATATTTTGGCAGAACTTTCTATTAGATTATGTTTACGTATATATGATCCAGGTAAGCTTAAATGCCTATATTTGAATGATTCTAAAAGTCCTTTAGGACATACATTAATGCCTGAATATCTGTTACCTACGAGAATTTTTTAAGCGCTCACGTACCCCAAACACATGCCATCCTGCGGTTCCGTGTAGTATTGCCAATCCATCTCGCTATGCTGGAGCAACATCATCAACATCGGTACATCCGCCGTGAGATCGGGATCACCTCCAGCTTCCAGAAGTAATACCTTCCACTCTGGCACCTCGCTCAGACGTGATGCCACTGCGGCCCCTGCCGAGCCTGCCCCCACTACCACAAAGTCATACTCGGGCAATAAGTATGGGGTAGCATCATCGGGATAGTTGTCTGGATTGCCCAGTTCCTTTTGTGATTTCAGTAAGGTAGCAAACAGCGTGGTGAAGAGCACTGCACCAGCACCGGAAGCTTCCGAACATATTCCAGAGGATGTCCAGTGGCTGCCTGGAGACTCACAGAAGCCCTCCATCTGCTGGAAAAATAGATGTAAATATTTGCATTCCTGATGGATTTAAGATTATTTGTAAAATAAATAATTGTAATACACAATAAATATATAGGATGTATCAGAAATGATGACTCCACTCGAAAATCGATGAAATGTCATCTTTTTTCTGAGACATCACTGAAAATACCGGATGGTATTCGTTTCACCTCAAATGAATGAAAATGCTTTAATTCTATTTTAAACTTGTTGAAATCCTGATATAGAACTGTATGTACGTGGTAGAGTAAAAAAAAAAATCTGATGTGTTCCATTCAAATGACTTTCTCTATATCTCTGTAAATTATTATTGTTAATAAGCTTATCTTTTATTTATTTCATGCTACTCCAGAAAAATTAGCATAAATAGTCTTATTTCTTGCTTTATTGTAAGTAGAAGCGAAATAAGCGAGTACCATAGGTTAAAGTGAAAGCCAAAAACTGGTTGCTATGTGACTGATGTTCCTTTGTATGGACAGGAGTTGACAAATTCCTATATGAGAAAAGCATAAGTTTTTCAAAGCTGAAACCAAGAAAAAGGAATATCTCAGAAACGATCAACTCCACGAAAAAAAGTATGTAACATATCTTATGTGTTTTAACGTGCTCTACATTTTTGGTGGGTTAAGTTTTTGTCCATTTCTTACGGTTTAGTAGTTATGAAAAATCCATCCAGAATAAAGTAGTCTTCAGAGGCTTTTCCCAGAAAATTCAAAATATACATTTTATTTGCCAGGTAAATAACTTTAATATTCGACATTTTAATCAAAATCGTTAGAGCCATTTTTTAGAAAATCAAAATTTTCGAAAAAAGTTCCATGTAAAGGGTAGTTTGGGGTGGGGGGATTTTTCTCAAAATCTTCGTGTCGCATCCCTGGAGGATACTAAACTTAAATACTAAGTTTGGTATTTTACCGACTTTTCGTTTTTGAGTTATCGTGCTCACAGACACACGGACACACTGACCAACGGACACACGGACACACACACACGGACCTTTTTTCTGAAAATACTTTTTTTGGATACAGGGGACCCTAAAACATATATTTCCGGTGAAATCTCGGTATCGAATTTTTTGGTGGAGTGCAATACCTTCTCTATTCACTATGTACATAGTGCGTATAGAGAAAGTAAAAATGGAAACCAGATGTATCATAAATGCCATCTACCAAATGTAGTGATGTCATCTTTAATACGCGATTTTCTAGATCTCGACTCTACAGAAGTGCAACTAAGAACTCCACAACAGATAGGCTATGAAGGTCAAAAGTGTTGAGTCCTAACCAATGAAAAATGCGAGATATCACAAATGCCTTACCGATGACTTTAAGATCTTTGAGCTTAGATAGCAACAGCGAGAATGAGGAATCTTAAATTTACCTTATGATTGTCGCTTTTGCAGGCGCTCACAGCCATAGATAAGCCACCACGTGAAAATTAACTTCAATTAGTAAGATTCATTCTAAAGAAAACAAGCAAGGAACCAAGATATTTAGAATAAAATATTGACTTACAAATCTGATGTGTTCCATTCACATGACTCTCTACATCTCTACAATAAATTATTGTTAAAAAGCGTATTCTTCTATTTGCTTCTTGCTAATCGATAAAAAAATAGCAGAAAGGGTCTTATTACTCGCTTGCTTGTAAGTAGAAGTAAAATAAGGGAGTACACTACACCTAATCGATAGTTAAAACTTTAAAAGCTGGTTGCTATGTGATTGAACTACGTTTGTTTGCATGGACAGGAGTTAACAAATTCCCGTATGAGAAAAGTGTAATTATTTTAAACCCTGGAAATAATAACAAGGAATATCTCAAAAACGGTAGACGTCACGAAAAAATGTGTGTTTTAACGAGCTCTACATTTTTGTGTGGTAAGTGTTTGTCTATTTCTTAAGGTTTACCAGTCATGTAAAATTCCGCAAAATTCATCCAGAACAAACATGTCTTAGAGGCTATTCCCAGAAAATTGAAGATATACATTTATATTTCATGTAAATATAAGATATTTTAATCAAAATCATTAGAGCAATTTTTGAGAAAATAACATTTTCGACATTTCTTCCATGTAAAGAGTAGTTGGTAGTGGGGGGATTTTCTTGAAAATCTTTGTGTCGCATCCTTGGAAGATAGTAAACTTAAATACCAAGTTTAGTATTTAATGGTCTTTTCGTTTTTGAGCTATTCTGTCCACAGACACACACACATACACGGACGTTTTTCCAAAAATGTAAACATGTATTTCCGGTGAAATCTCGATGTGTTACATTCACATTCACATTAATTTCTATAGCCTTTTTATTTTAAGTGTGAGTGATTTCTATAATCTATTTTTTGAAACCTTGTTTTTCTGTGTGTTTCATCGAAATAAGACTTTTTCGGAATTTGTTCCATTTAACATTTTGATTTTGGTATACAGTAGAATGAAACTTCGAAAGCGGGTAGATAGATATATGCTACGCTTGAAATCTCTTTTCATGACATCGTGAGAAGCAAACACAGTACTTTAAAAAAGCTCTCATGTGTTCCACTTACATAACTTTCTCTATTTGTTCTGCGAACAAACTATTCTTACAAAAGATTATTCTATTATCTACATTACAATAATCAAGTTAAACATCAACAGAGTTGTCCTTATCACTGGCTCATTCTAAGCTGAAGGGAATAAGGGAATACGTTAGGCTAAAGCAAGTGTCGAATCTTTTAAAAGCTATTACTTTGTGATTATCATTGAAATTTGGTTTTTTTATAGCCAGGAGTAAAAGAAAACAAAAGATATATGAAACGGATGACGATTTTCCGTTTGAGAAAAGTATCACTATTTTAAAATTGACACAAATAACAGGGAAAATCTTGAAATGATTAGCTCTAAAAAAAAACTAATAGTAATAAAGAATGTATATGATATACTGTGTGTCTTAACAGGTGTGTCCTTTACAATTCATCAATTATACACAAGTAATTTAGAGTGAAGAGGTCTTCAGGAGGTATTCCTAAGAAATTATGTTCCATAT
This sequence comes from Hymenopus coronatus, assembly GCA_030762935.1. Classification (NCBI taxonomy): domain Eukaryota; kingdom Metazoa; phylum Arthropoda; class Insecta; order Mantodea; family Hymenopodidae; genus Hymenopus; species Hymenopus coronatus. The sequence continues at coordinate 134,277,035 of CM060881.1, forward strand.
AAACACATTTAATATACGGTACTTTAATCAGCATCGTTAAAGCAATTTTTTTTTTAAAAAATATGTGATTTAGAATAATGTCCCACATGAATGGTAGTTTGTGATGGGAGGATTTTCCTAAAAATCTTCGTATCACATCCTTAAAGGTTACCATAGTTAAATACCAAGTTTGTTATTTATCCAACTTCCGCTTTTGAGTTATGCTGTTTACAGACGCATACGGACCAGTTTCTAAATATGCTTTTTTGGATTTTGCGGTCCTTAAAAACATATTTTCGGTAAAATCTTGGCATCGATTTTCTAGAGGAATGCAATAACTTCTTTACCTACTACGTGTATTGTACACACATGCTAGAAGAAAGTAAAATATCGAATAATTCACACCAAGAGAAATTTCAAAGGTGCGGTGGTGTACAAAAATAAATAAATAAATAAATAAGAGTAATTTACTTTTACAGGCTCTCCACTTTTCAACAGTTTCTTGATTCCTGGTTTCTAGAGACTTCTATCTTTCCATTATCCCTCTTCCTTAACCCTCTTCATCATATTCCCGCATACCATGTTCTTCTATTTCTTCATCGCTTTCGTCGCCCTCCGTGGTATAATGGTTACCATATTAACTTCATATACTCAAGGTCGCGGGTTCAAACCCGGCAAACTCGGATGTCAAAATCCATCGGACGGGAAGTACCTCACGTAAAAGAACCTCAAGTCTGATAAAGAGGCCTCTGAGCAAAATTAAGCTGTCTTTCACGCCCAGTATAGAATGGGACGCAGAGAACCACAGCAGTTAAAGAGCGCCCATAAATAAAATTGCTCATCGCTTTCCTCCGCTGTGCATGCCCATACCACTCTGTAGATCCCTTATTTGATATTCTATCAAAAAGTCTCCTGCCCCATTTTTTCCATTAATAATATCTATTTCAAGCGTTCCAGATTTATCTATTATAAAACCAAGATACATAAAGTCCTCAGCACATTTAATTACATCATTAAATCAATTTTATTTGTAGATCTTCTGAATTGTTTCCAATAACCATATATTCTATTTTAACGGCGTTTAGCTTTAATCCGCTCACTTCAAATGCATCTACTAATTTCGTGAGCATATATTCTATATCTCCGTTGTGTTATCATCCTTTTTAATGAAAATATCTTAAACATAACCAAAACCGTTAGAGCCACTTAAACTTTTTCGAAAAAGTTTCATTATAAAAGGTTTTTGGGGATAGTGGAATTTTCTTAGAAATGTCCTTCAAAATGGTGTTGCATTCTTGAAAGATATTGAACTTAAAATACGAAATATGGCATTTAATAGAATTTTTATTTTTGAGATATGCTGCCCCCCCCCACATACAAACACAAACAGGTAGATCTATTTTAAACTCGTTTAATTTAGAGTGCTTAAAAATATATATTTCCAGTGTAATGTTGATATTAAGCTTTTGAGTTAAATACAATGGAATGCGCAACGAGAAATTACACCGGTATTTTCGACTTTATTTTCATTTATATTTTTACTTTCTGTAGCACGCATGTACAATGTACATACTGGATAGAGAAGATGTTGTATTAACCCAAAAATTATGTATCGAAATTTCACCAAAATTATGCAAAATTCATCCAGAATAAAGCAGTTTTCAGAAGCTATTCCCAGAAAATTCAAGGTATACACTTTATTTGTCAGGTAAATATCTTTAATATACGATATTTTAATCTAAATCGCTAGACATTTTTTTGAAAATCAAAATTTTCGAAAAAAGTTCCATGTAAAGGGAGTTGGGAGTCGGGGGATTTTCTTGAAAATCTTCGTGTCGCATCCTTGGAAGATACCAAACCTAAATACCAAGTTTGGTTTTTAACAGACTTTTCGTTTTTGAGCTATGCTACCCAAGAACACACACATACACACAGGCACACACACATACATACACACATTTTTCTAAAAATGCTTTTTTTAATGCAGGGAGTCTCAAAACATGTATTTCCGGTGAAATCTCGGTATCGAATATTTGGGTACAATACAATACTATGTAGATAGCTCGTATAGAGAAAGTAATAAAAATCTGGTGTTATACTCACATGACTTTCTCTAGCTACTCTACAAACTTCCTTCAACACCATGCTAATCGAGGTAAATATTAGCAGAATTTTATTACTTAATTCCTTATAAGTAGACTGAAACTAAGGGAATTCACTAGGCTAAAGGATAGTCAAATGTTTTTAAAGCTGTCGTTATGTGAAAATCACTGCTAATCGCTTCTTTGCTTGGAATAGAACAAAAGAAAAACGGTCATTTCCGTCTGAGAAAAGTATAACTACTTCACAATTGAAGCTAATAACAAGGAATACCTCGAAAACGGTAAGCTCCACGAAAAAAATTGTATATGACATAACTTATCTATTTTAACAAGATCTACACTTTTTATATTGTAAGTTTTTGTCTATCTCTTACGGTTTACTAGTTATGCCAAATTGAGCAAAATCATCCAAAATAAACAGGTCTTTAGAAGCTGTTCCCAGAAAATTGAAGATATACATTTTATTTGTGATAGAAATGGCTTTAATACGTTGTATTTTAATCAAAATCGTTAGAGCCATTTTTAAGAAAAACAAAATGTTCGAAAATGTTTCCATGTAAAGGGTAGCTAGTGTGAGAGTTTTTCTTGAAAATCTTCGCGTCGCATCCTTGTGAGATACCAAACTTAAATACCAAGTTTGGTATTTAACAGTCTCTTCGTAGTTGAGCTATGTTGTGTACAAGACACACACACACACACACATACACACACACGGACCTGTTTCTGAAAGTGCTTTTTTGGATTCAAGGGGTCCTAAAACACGTATTTCCGGTGAAATCTCGACATCGAATTTTTGGGTGGAATTCAATACTTCTCTATCCCTATGTACACTGTACATACGGGGCTAGAGAAAATAAAAATCTGATGTGTTCCATTCACATGACTTTCTCTGCATCTCTGTAACAAATTATTCTTAGTAAGTTAATTCTTCTATCTATTTCATACTAAAATATAAGCAGAAACGGTCTTATAGTTAGTTCCTTGTTAGTAGGAGATAAATAAGGCAATACACTAGGCTAAACCGATAGTCAGATGTTTTAAAATGTGGTTGCTATGGGGTTTAAATCAGTTTCTTTGCGTGGCCAGGAGTTTAAGTATTTTAAAACTGAAATCAATATTAATGAATATTTCGAAAACTGTCAACTCCACGAACAAAATGTATATGACATATATTTTGTGCTTTATCGAGATTTTTGTGTAATAATTTTTTGTCTATCTTTCATGGTTTAATTCAATAAAAAATCCTCCAGAATAAAGAGACCTTCAGAGGATATTTCCGGAAAGTTCAAGATATGCATTTTATTTGTCATGTAAATATTTTAAATATAAGAGACCTTCAGAGGATATTTCCGGAAAGTTCAAGATATGCATTTTATTTGTCATGTAAATATTTTAAATATAAGAGATTTTAATCAAAATTTTAAAGCCATTTTTGAGAAAATCAGAATTATTGAAATTTTTCCCACATAATGGGGCAGTTGGGGGTCCCCCCAAAATCTTCGTGTCACTTGGAAGATACCAAACTTAAATACCAAGTTTGGTATTTAACGGTCTTTTCGTATTTGAGCTATGCTGTCCATAGACACACACACAGACCTTTTTTTAAAAAATGCTTTCTTTGGAATCAGGGGGAAACAAAACGTGTATTTCTGGTGAAATCTCGTCATCGAATTTTTGGATACATTACAATACCTTCTCTAAACACAATGTGCATGGTACATGTAGAGAAGGTGAAAAGAAAGGAAGGTAGTACATTAATTTAAAAGATATATTCGCAGTTTTTTTTTTTCTCGATGCACCTGGTTACATAACTTACTGTGTACCCTACCGCGTAATGTAGTTCATTTGTTAGAGAACCTATTCTACGTAATGTGGCTGGCACATGCAACCTTTGAGGTAGCCTCAGTTGTTCTAATATCACGGCAACTTGCGATAAATATTAATTTTTTAAGCATCCGGCATTTGGTGATACAGGTCCGTATTTTAGAGACAAGGTGCACACTTCTAAAAAAGTCGAATGTGTTACATTTACATGACTTTCTCTATACCTCTGCCATAAATTATTGTTAGAAAGCTTAAGCTTCTATTTACTTCATGCTAATCGAGAAAAAATTAGCAGAAATAGTCTTATTACTTGCTTGCTTGTAAGTAGAAGCGAAATAATGGGAGTACCATAAGTTAAAGAGAAAGCCAAAAGCTGTATGGATAGGAGTTGACAAATTCCTGAATGAGAAAAATAAAAGTTTTTCAAAGCTGAAACCAAAAACAAGGAATATCTCAAAAACGATCAACTCCACGAAAAAAAATGCATAAAACATAAATTGTGTGTTTTAACGTGCTCTATATTTTTTGAGTGGTAAGTTTTTGTTCATCTCTTACGGTTTAGCAGTTATGCAAAATTCCATAAAATTCCTCCAGAATAAAGTACTCTTCAGAGGCTATTCCCAGAAAATCCAAGATATACATTTTATTTGTCAGGTAAATATCTTTAATATACCATATTTTAATCAAAATCGTTAGAGCCATTTTTGAGAAAATCAAAATTTTCAAATAAAGTTCCATGTAAAAGGTAGTTCCGGTGGGGAGATTTTTCTCAAAATCTTCGTGTCGCATCCATGTAAGACACTAAACTTAAATACCAAGTTTGGTGTTTTACCGAGTTTTCGTTTTTGAGTTATCGTGTTCACAGACACATGGACACACACGGACGTTTTCCTGAAAGTGCTTTTTTTGGATACAAGGAACCCTAAAACATATATTTCCGGTGAAATCTCGGTATCGAATTCTGGGCGGAGTGCAATACCTTCTCTATACGCTATGTATATAGTACGTAGAGAGAAAGTAAAAAAGTTCAAATTTAATGTTTTACCGAATGTTCCTTAGACCAATTGGAAAAATCTGATGCGTCCCATTCACATGACTTTCTCTACATCTCTGCAATACATTATTGTTATAAAGCTTATTCTTCTATTTACCTAATGCTAATCGAAAAAATTGGCACAAAGGGTCTTAATATTTGCTTCCTTATAAGTAGGAGGAAAATAAGGGATTAGACAGTCAAATCTTTTAAAAGCTGGTTGCTATGTGATTGAAGTAACTTTGCTTGTATGGACAGGAGTTGACAAATTCCCGGATGAGAAAATGTTAAGTATTTTAAACCTGAAACTAATAACAAGGAGCATCTCAAAAACGGTCAAATCCACGAAAAAAATGTATATGATATAAATTGTGTGTGTTTAATCAGCCCTACATTTTTGTGTTGTTTTTTGTCTATCTCTTACGGTTTACCAGATATACAAAATTCCGAAAATTCATTCAAAATAAACATGTCTTCAGAGACTATTGCCATTTTATTTTTCATGTAAACATCTGTAATAAACTTTATTTTAATCAAAATCGTTAGAGCCATTTTTTCCATGTAGGGTAGTTGGGGATGGGGGATTCTCATGAAAATCTTCATGTCCCATCTTTGGAAGATACTGAACTTAAATATCAATTTTGGTTTTTAACGGACTTTTCGTTTTTGAGCTATGCTGCCCCCCCCCACACACACATACACACATATTTGTCTAAATTTTTTTTTTGGATTCAGGGGTCTCAAAATATGTATTTCTGGTGAAATCTCGGTATCGAATTTTTGGGTGCAATATACATTATGTCCATAGTACGTTTAGAGAAAGTAAAAATTAAGTGCCCAGTTTCCAACAACCAACTGAATGTGGTTGTTGGAAACGCACGTCATGCTGCTAGGTCATTTCTACATATAACATACAAAACTAATGGTGTTTTATTTATGGACGTTCTTTAACTGCTGTGTTCTCAGCGTCCCATTCTATACTGGGCGTGAAAGGCCTCTCTGTCAGGCTTGAGGCTCTTTTACGTGCCGTAAATCTACAACACGGGACCAACGGCTTTACTTCCCTTCCGAAGGAAGCCATGCTAAGGATCTTTACACCCGAAAAAATCCATCGTCCTCCGCCGGATTTGAACCCGCGACTTTGGGTATATGAAGTCAGCATGGTAACCATTACACCACGGAGGGCGACAGATAACATACATGAAATATTATACGGCATTTTATTGTGCGAACGCATACTCCGGAAAAAGGAAAGAAAGAAAGGATGAAAGAAAACGATGATTTTGTGCATTTTTGTAATACCATAGGTATGATTCACATATGGACGATTAAAGCATGCTAAATTGAAGTAATCCGTTGATCATTAACTCATCTACATTTTATATTACGATCTTTTGTTTCCATAATCGTTTTGTATCACCACAGTTAGGCATCTTTTGTTTTACAAGCTCGAGTTACAATGTTGCAACAGCTGATCACTCACGGATCTCAGACGACTGAGATATCTCCGCCCGCTTGTTATTGCATTGTATGTTAGATTAGATTAGATTAGACAGCATTTTGTAGGTTCGTTTTGACCAGCAAGACACTTAACGTAGAACTTGTCGAGCGATATACGCGAATACGTATGTTTATATATTACGAGAAAAAAAATTCTGATGTTACACTCCCATGACTTTCTCTAGCTGCTCTAAAAACAAACTTTTTACAAAAGAGTAATCTTTTTTCTACACAATGTTAATCGAGATAAACACAGCTACTTCCTTATAAGTAGAAGGTGACTAAAGGAATGTGCTATGCTGAAGTGATATCAAATGTTTTAAGCTATCGTTATGCGATTGTCAATTCAAATCGCTTCTTTGGTTGGGCAGGAGTAGAACAAAAGAAAAACGGACACTTCCTCTCTGAGAAAAGTATAAGTATTTTACAATAATTGGCACCAATAACAAGGAATACCTCGTAAACGGTTACCTCTACAACAAAACCGTATGTCATAAATTGTGTATTTTGACGTGTTCTACATTTTTTGTGTAGTACGTTTTTATCTATCTCTTACAGTTTAGCAGTTAAGCAAAATTCGACAAAATTCACTCAGAATAAGGAGGTCTTCAGAGGCTATTCCCAGAAAATTTAAGATATGCATTTTAAATGGGATGTAAACATCTTTAATGTGCGGCATTTTAATCAAAATCTTTAGATCCATTTTTAGAAAATAAAAATGTTCAAAATTTTTTCCCATGTAAAGGGTAGTTTGTAGTGGAGGTATTTTTCTTGAAAATCTGCGTGTTGCATCCTTGGAGGAAACCAAACCGAAATACCAAGGTTGGTATTTAACGGTATTTTCGTTTTTGAGCTATGCTGTCCACACGGACCTTTTTCTGAAAATGCATTTTTTGTATTCAGGGGGTCCTAAAACATGTATTTCCGGTGAAATCTCGGTACCGATTTTTTTGGTGGAATACGACATCTACTTTCTCTATCCACTATGTGCATTGTACATACGGGGCTAGAAAAAGTAACAATGTATAACGCTCTAATGCTAAAAGCACGGGTTACAAAAACAGCAGAATAGACATATAATCATATCATTTGGCTTTTGAGGCCTGTACGCCACTGCACTATACTTAATGTGCTCCATAAAAGCTTACGTACTTCCTTGTTTGCATGCACATATAAACAAAGAGTATAAAAAAAATCTGATGTGTTCCATTCACATGACTTTCTCTACAACTCTGCAATAAATTATTGTTAAAAAGCTTAAGCTTCTATTTACTTCCTGCTAATTGAGAAAAACTTAGCGGAAATAGTCTTATTACTTGCTTCCTTGTAAGTAGGAGAGAAATAAAGGAGTACTATAGGTTAAAGTGATGGTCAAAAGATGGTTGCTATGTGACTGATGTTCCTTTGCTCCTTTGTTTGTATGGACACGAGTTCACAAAGTCCTGTATGAGAAAAGTGTGTTTTTTATAGCTGAAACCAAAAACAAGGAATATCTCAAAAGCAATCAACTCCACGAAAAAAATGTGTATAACATATTTTGTGTGTTTTAAAGTGCTCTACATTTGTGTGTGGTAAGTTTTTGTCCATCTCTTACGGTTTAGCAGTTATGCAAAATTCCGTAAAATTGACCCAGAATAAAGTAGTCTTCAGAGGCTATTGCCAGAAAATTCAAAATATACATTTTATTTGTGAGGTAAATATCTTTAATATACGACATCTTAATCAAAATCGTTACAGCCATTTTTTACAAAATCAAAATTTTCGAAAATTTTTCCATATAAAGGGTAGTTTCGGGTGGGGCGATTTTCTCAAAATCTTCTTGTCGTATCCCTGGAAGATACTAAACTTAAATACTAAGTTTGGTATTTTACCGACTTTTTGTTTTTGAGTTATCGTGTTCACAGGCACACGGACACACTGACACACGGACACACACACACGGACCTTTTTCTGAAAGTACTTTTTTTGGATACAGGGGACCCTAAAACATATATTTCCGGTGAAATCTCGGTATCGAAATTTTTTGGTGGAGTGCAATACCTTCCCTATACACTATGGACATAGTGCGTATAGAGAAAGTAGTTTTTCGTTATGTAACACTGATGTAATGCCGGATATAGTTTTCTGATTATCGACATAATAATTACTATCTACTAGTAATTATATAGAACTAAAATATGATCATTGTATTATGTACACTCCTAAGTGCATACATGTCAACAATTTACGATACGACAATGTTTTGTGTAACTTTTTTTTTTTTTTTGATAATGTTTAACGCCCAATTTTACTACTTGTGGCACCGCAAGGATGACACTAATGATATACGGAATGAAGATGGAGCACCGGTGGAATGCGATGGCGGGGAAACTAGAGAATCCGGAGAAAACCCGCCCCGCGGCATCACAAAATCACACATGTGGTCGCTTGGGATCGAAGCCGTCTCGGTGAGAGGCGAGCGGTGTAACCACTCGGACACGGCGCGGCCCCGTTTTGTGTAACGATCATTCCGTCATTCTACGTCAATTTTAGTTATTTTATTACTGAATGTTTAAAGATGATAGTTGTAAGTTCAGTTTATTCTTTCCATTAAATAATTTAACCTATTTCTCTACAGGTAATATGTACTTAGTGTATAGAGAAGCTATTGTAATGAACCCAAAAATATGATACTGAGATTTCACCGGAAATATATGTTTTAGGACCCCCTCAATCCAAAAAAAGCATTTTTAGAAAAATGTCCGTGTGTGTGTGTATGTGTGTGTCTGTGGGCAGCATAGCTCAAAAACGAAAAGTCCGTTAAATACCAAACTTATTATTTAGGTTTAGTATCTTCCAAGGATGCGACACGAAGATTTTCAAGAAAATCTCCGTACCTCAAACTACCCTTTACATGGAAAAATTTTCGAAAATTTTAATTTTCACAAAAATGGGTCTAACGATTTTAATTAAAAGCCCGCATATTAAAGATATTTACATCAAAAATAAAATGTATATCTTAAATTTTCTGGGAATAGCTTCTAAAGACCTCTTTATTCTGGATGATTTTTATTGAACTTTGCATAACTGGTAAACCGTAAGAGATAGACAAAAACTTATATCAGAAAAAATTAAGATCACAATAAAATACACACTTTATGTCATATACATTTTTTTCGTGGAGTTGGTGGTTTTTGACATGTTCTTGTTATTGATTTCAGCTTTAAAAAGCTTATACTTTTCTCATACAGGAGTTTGTCAACTCCTATCCATACAATCAAAGGAACTTCAGTCACATAGCAACCAGCTTTTGACTATCACTTTAACCTATGGTACGCCCTTATTTCGCTTCTACTTACAAGGAAGCAAGTTATAAGACTATTTCTGCTAATTTTTCTCAATTACCTGAAGTAAATAGAAGCATAAGATTTTCAACAATAATTTGTGACAGAGATGTAGAGAAAGTCACACATCAGATTTTTTATTTCATAGTGTTTTGAAATAAAATACTCAATTTACTTTTAATATATGCGAGTACAAACCTGTGAAGATTTTCTTTAGTTAATAGTCTAGTAAATAGATGCACTGAGCACGTGCTCGACGAACCGGTTTTTGAGCAGCGAAGAGAAAAATCCCAGGCAGGCGCAGTATTGGCAACCTTTTCCATTCCAAAGTAGAACACAAGATATAGAGAGAATAGTAAGGAAATACCCTATCCTTATGCGTTGTGGTTGGTGAAGCACGTTTTTGTCAAACCGCCATCTTGCGTTTCTACACTTTTGAGATGAGTACGCCTTTATGGGTTAAATGTACACCCAAAAATAAAACTTTGTCGTACTAAATGTCAATTAAGCAGTATATTTGGAGTGTAGATTTTAAATCAACATAATGTTGAATACATGCGTGGTGTTTGGTTGTAGTTTCTCGTATAGCAGAAGAAAAAAAACAAGGAAAAGAAAGTGTTTCAATACATAGGTTAGGCCGGAATTATTCCCTATCCCCCATAGAGTCTGGAAGTATGAATGTGAGAGTGAATGTGCGTGTTTTTAGTAATATAAAGTTTAACCTAATGTTCTGAACCTACAGTTTCACAAGTGAAAGCCCCCGATATGACCATTGATGTTAAAGGGGGCTATACAAATGAAGCAAAAAAAAAAAAAAAAAAAGATACATAGGTTAGGGTACTAATTTAAGTGATTTTGTGGTGTTAAATGTTCAATTGATTATTAAATTTAGATTTTAAGTTTTAAACCAGTATAATGGTCAATGGGTGTATAGTGTTTGGTTGTAGTTTCTTGAATAGCAGAAATAAAAACAAGGAAAGGGAAAATTGGCAACCTACTACGGTTTATGAGAAATGTCTTGCTAATTCGCCCATTTAACAACTATTGCGAGAAATAATCACTATCAATTTATGTGCTTATGAAACAAGGACCTGAGAATAGGGGGCGTGTTCCTCGGATTCGGAATGCAATACATGCAGTCCATAGCGAAAGTTATTTATAATTTTAGAATATCTCTGATGTTTGTCAGCCTTTTTTGTGTGCACTTAAAATGATTCCAAGCCTTTCCTAAACATATGTGTTTATGTGTTTACGTACATGCATTCTATATATGACTGCCTTATACACATATATTCAGTTTTAGACTAATAAATTAGAATAAAATTAAGTTATGAGCTGACCTCGATGTTTACTGCAATAATACCTATTTATCAATACTAAATTCTGACAGGCCAAAAAATATGATTGTATTAAATATTTCTTCAACTAGTAAACTCTCCTCTTCCATTGTCCATTGTTCTTTACTTCAAAAACTTAAAAAAAACAATTAATTTGACAGATGTTGCTTATAGTGTATATGGTAATGTGTAGTGACGCAAGATGGCGATTGGTCACAAAACGTGCTTTCCGCATTGTGTATAAGAATCTGTTATTGAATAGTGAAGAAAAAACAACGGGCAGCCGCAGTGTTGTCAACTTTTTTCGTTCCAAAGTAGATGCACAAAATACTCTTACGTGCTCTACGAACCGGTTTTCGAGCACCGAGGAGAAAACAGGCAGGGGCAAGAATAGTACAAGGAACTTAATATTACCGCGTTTTTCCGTACACTATTTATTCTTTTACGATAAACTACATCGTCAATATTGTAACAACTCACGTATTTCACAGGCGGTTTTCAAACTTTTAAAAATCCAGTAATATTTTTGTTGCTACAAAATTAAATGGCGTGTTATTTATGGACGTTCTTTAACTGCTGTGGTTCTCAGCGTCCCATTCTATATTGGGTGTGAAAGACCATTTATTTTTCTCAGAGGCCTCTCAATCAAGATTGAGGTTCTTTTACGTTCCGTAAATCTACGACACGGGACCAACGTCTTTACTCCCCTTCCGAAGGAAGGATTTTTACACCCGAAAAAATAGATATATCTCTGACATAAATCCCGTAGCGCTGTTATCTATCTTGTAATCCCTCAAATGTTACCCCGCTTGTGATCTCTAATAGTAATCACGTCAACTTTTAGGCTTTGCGATACTAGAAATGATTGTGTAATTTTTCTAGAGCACACTGGAAACTGATTGTTCAGGCAAATTGCTTCGTCATGACAACAGAAATGTTATCAGACACAAGTTGAAGATGAATGACCTTGCCCGATCATGTTAATACTCTAACAAAAAACTGGCGATAAGAGTGGTCCCGTAGCTCGTTCAGTAACACACATACATACCTGGGTATAACCGGAAAAAATCTGATGTGTACCATTCACATGACTTTCTCTATATCCCTGCAACAAATTATTCTTAAAAACTTATGCTCTATTTACTTCATGCTAATCTAGAAAAATTAGCAGAAATAGTCTTATTACTTTCTTCCTTGTAAGTAGGAAGTAAATAAGGGAGTAGCATAGGTTAAAGCGATAGTCAAAATGTGGTTACTATGTGACTGAAGCTCCTTTGTTTGCAGGAACATGGGTTGACAAATTCATGTATGAGAAAAGTTAAGATTTTCGACCCTGAAAAAAAAACAAAGGAATATCTAAAAAACGATCAACTCCAGGAAAAAAATTTATAGGACATAAAGTGTGTGTTTTAATGTGCTCTACAGTTTTTGTGTGGTAAGCTTTTGTCTATCTCTTACGGTTTAGCAGTTATATAAAATTCCGGAAAATTCACTCAGAAAAAAGTAGTCTTCAGAGGCTATTCCCAGAAAATTCAAAATATACATTTTATTTGTCGGGTAAATATCTTTAATATACGATATTTTAATCAAAATCGTTAGAGCCATTTGTTAGAAAATCAAAATTTTCGGAAAAAGTTCCATGTAAAGGGTAGTTTGGGTTGGGGGGATTTTTCTCAAAATCTTCGTGTCGCATCCTTGAAAGATTCTAAACATAAATACCAAGTTTGGTATTTTACCGACTTTTCGTTTTTGAGTTATCGTGTTCACAGGCACACGGACACACGGACACACTGACACACGGACACACATACACACGGACCTTTTTCTGAAAATACATTTTACTTTCTCTTGCCGCGTATGTACAATGTATATAGGGATAGAGAAGTATTGCATTCCACCCAAAAATTCGATGTCGAGATTTCACCGGAAATACATGTTTTAGGACCCCCTGAATTCAAAAAAAGCATTCCAGAAAAAGTCCGTGTGTGTGTGTGTGTCCGTGTGTCTGTGAACACGATAACTCAAAAACGAAAAGTAGCTAAAATACCAAACTTGGTATTTAAATCCAGTATCTTCCAGGGATGCGACACGAAGATTTTGAAAAAAATCCCCTCACCCCAAACTACCCTTTACATGGAACTTTTTTCGAAAATTTTGATTTTCTTAAAAATGGCTCTATCGATTTTGATTAAAATATCGTATATTAAAGATATTTACCTGACAAATATAATGTATATCTTGAATTTTCTGGGAATAGCTTCTAAAGACCTGTTTATTCTGGATGAATTTTGTTTAATTTGGCATAACTGGTAAACCATAAGAGATAGACAAAAACTTACTATACTAAAAATGTAGGCCTTGTTAAAATACACAACTTACGTCATATACGTTTTTTTTGTGGAGCTGACCGTTTTCGAGGTATTCATTGTTATTAGTTTCAGTTGTGAAGTACTTTTACTTTTCTCAGACGGGAGTGTCCGTTTTTCTTTTGTTCTACTCCTGGCCAAGAAAAGAAGCGATTTGTAATGAAAATCGCATAACAACAGCTTTTAAAACATTTGACTATCGGTTTAGCCTAGTGTATTCCCTTATTTTCTTCCTACTTATAAGGAACTAAGTAATAAGAACATTGTGCTCAATACCTCGATTAACAAGGTGCAGAAAGAAGAATAATCTTATGTAAGAAGTTTGTAGAATGGCTAGAGAAAGTCATGTGATTGTAACACATCAGATTTTTTTAGATAAAGGGGACCCTAAAGCATATATTTCCGGTGAAATCTCGGTATCAAATTTTTTGGTGGAGTGCAATACTTTCTCTATACACTACGTACATAGTTCGTATAGAGAAAGTAAAAATCTGAATATGTTCCATTCATATGAATTTCTCTAACAATTCCGCAAGCAAACTTTTGCTACAAAGCATTATTATTTAATCTACACGTTAATCGACATAATCATTAGCAGAATTGAATCTATTGCTTGCTTCTTTGTAATTAGAAGGAAAATAGGGGATACACTAGGCTAATGGTGAAGTAAATCTTTTAAAATCTAGTCGCTATGTGAAACAATAGAATTGCTTGTCAGGAGAAAACAAAATAGAGACGAAAAGAGAGATGACTTGCCGTTGAGAAAAGTTTAAGTAATTCAAAACTGAAACCAATATCATGGAGTATCTCGGAAAATGTTAACTCTAGAAAAGAAGAAATCTGATGTGTTACATTCACATGACTTTCTATAGCCGTTCTGTAAACTTCTTACATAAGATTATTCTTCTTTCTGCACCTTGTTAATCGAGGTATTCAGCACAATGTTCTTATTACTTAGTTCCTTATAAGTAGGAAGAAAATAAGGGAATACACTAGGCTAAATCGATAGTCAAATGTTTTAAAAGCTGTCGTTACGCGATTGTCATTACTAATCGCTTCCTTTCTTGGCCAGGAGTAGAACAAAGGAAAAACGGACACTCCCGTCTAGGAAAAGTATAAGTACTTCACAACTGAAGCTAATAACAAGGAATACCTCAAAAACGGTAAGCTCCACGAAAAAAATGTATATGACGTAAATTGTGTATTTTAACAAGGTCTACATTTTTTATACAATAAGTTTTTGTCTATCTCTTACGGTTTATTAGTTATGCCAAATTAAGCAAAATTCATCCAGAATAAACAGGTCTTTAGAAGCTATTCCCAGAAAATTCAAGATATACATTATATTTTTCAGGTAAATATCTTTAATATACGATATTTTAATCAAAATCGTTAGAGCCATTTTTAAGAAAATCAAAATTTTCGAAAAAGGTTCCATGATAAGGGTAGTTTGGGGTGGGGAGATTTTTCTCAAAATCTTCGAGTCGCATCCCTGGAAGATACTGAACTTAAATACCAAGTTTGGTATTTTAGCTACTTTTCGTTTTTGAGTTATCGTGTTCACAGACACAAGGACACACGGACCTTTTTCTGGAAATTCTTTTTTTGGATTCAAGGGGTCCTAAAACATGTATTTCCGGAGAAATCTCGACATCGTCTTTTTGGGTGAAATGCAATACTTCTCTATCCCTTGTACATACGGGGCTAGAGAAACTAAAAGTGTATGTTACATAAATTGTGTGTTTAAATAAGGTCTATACTTTTTGTGTAGTAAGCTTTATCTATCTCTTACGGTATAAAAGGCATCTAAAAGGAAGAGATCTTCAGAGGTTATTCCTAGAAAATTCAAGCTATAGACTTCGTTTGTCATGAACTTATCTTAAATATATGACATTTTAATCAAAATCGTTAGAACTATTTTTGAGGAAATCAACATTGAAAATCTTCATGTGGTATCCTTGGAAAATACTAGACTTAAATACCAAGTTTGGCGTTTAATCGAATTACGCTACACACATATATACGCACACGATTTTTTTAAAACGCTTTTTTGTTTAAACAATACAGAAACTCGGGTTTCAAAGCTGCATTTTCTCTAAAATTTTCTCTGTCTACTATGTAAATTGTATATACGTGCTAGAGAAAGAAAATAATCTGATGTGTTATACTCACTTGACTTTATCTTGCTGTTCTACAAACTTACAAAAGATTATTGTTCTTTCTATACCATGCTAATCCAGATAAGCATAAGTAGAAGGGAACTAAAGGAATGTGCTATGCTAAAGTGATATACAAATGCTTTAAGCTGTCGTTATGCGATTGTCATTGCAAATCGCTTCTTTGCTTGGCCAGGAATAGAACAAGAGAAAAACGGGCACTACCTGTCTAAAAAGAGCGTAAGTACTTCTCAACTGAAGCTAATAACAAGGAATATCTCGGAAACGGTTACCTCCACAGCAAAAATGTACATAAATTGTGTGTTTTGACGAGATCCATCTTTTTTGTGTAGTAAGTTTTTGTTTATCTCTACGATTATGCAATATTCTGCAAAATTCATTCAGAATAAACATGTCTTCAGGGGCTATTCCCAGAAAATTCAAGATATACATTTTCTTTGTCATATAAATATCTTAAATATAAAAGACTTTAATCAAAATCTTTACAGCCATTTTTGAGAAAATCAAAATTTTCGAAATTGTTCCATGTAAATGGTAGTTGGGGTGGGGAAATTTTCTTGAAAATCTTCGTGTCACATCCTTGGAAACTTTCCGTTGTTTAGCTATGCTGCCCACAAACACACAGACGCAGACACACACACAGACATTTTTCTAAAAATGTTTTTTGTATTCGGGGGACTCAAAACGTGTATTTCCGGTGAAATCTCGAATTTTTGGGTGCAATACAATAACTTTTCTATACACTATGTACATAGTACGTATAGAGAAAGTAAAAAAAAAACAACACTGGATAATGCGTTCCAAAAATATGGAATTCTGGTTCAACATAGCTGCTGTTTAATGCCTCGACAGCAAGGAAACAGTATATAAACATACTATATATATGGAAACCATGAATCACCTAACTTAATATAGCATTAACGTAACGTGTGGATGAGTAAGTAAATTGATATATTACCGGATGAGATTTCTAAAGCGGCTTCGTCTGTGGAGCGCATTCGGGAGATCGCGGGTTCAACACCCCATCGACCTTTCTCTCTGACCTGGGCTTTTAGTGGTTTTCCTTGTCGCCAGGCCAATTCTGCGATGGTTTTTCTAACTCCACGGAATTTTCGAATTCTTCATTTCCCATGATTCATTTCATGTTAAATTTTGGGGAAAGGGGGTTATTGGGTAGTCTGGTGATGCGTGGTGCACGGTGAATATGCACACTATATATGAATAAGGATTACTATCGGGGATGGGCCCCTCTTCACTGTGACTGAGAACAGCAGGTAGGCCCTTTTTGCCTTTTGCAATCTGACCCACAGGGCGGGATTAGAGGAGCGATCCAAAGTGTGACCAAAAACGGATGACGACGAGCGCAACCATGAACGGGTTCCCAATACGTTCGCGCCGTAGTCCGGCCCTACCCACATGCCCTGAGCCTCAGGGAACCCACAGTAGGCCCAGAATGTGGGTCCTGACTACTGCCCAGCCACAACCCAGGAAACACCAACGTCTGGTTCTTCAGATGACAAGGAAGCAATGGTCGGGAAATGCACAAGACAGCCGCAGTGAAAGAGGAACCACCCCAGATTTCGCCCACCGATGCGGGAAAACTACGAAAAACCCTTGAGTCGAATGGCGCCGGGGATCGAAGCCGGGTCCTCTCGAATGCCTGGTTACATATGTTACCGCCGCTCGGTATGTGTTATATAATTGTTTCCTCCTCTGTTACATAACCAGGGAAGGTCATACCTGTTCATCAGGAGGAGCGCTGGAGGATGCCTGAAGTAGTGTCACCATCTGTGTACGTTAGGGACCCCTCAATATTCAAACCTGCCACTGCTTGATTCGGCAACAACCATTCGGTTCTTTATGCTTAGGTTACATACGGCAGAACAGGCCTCTGGCCGCAGTGCTTAAGGGTATACGTCGGTGAATTAGGAAACTCCACAATATATAGTTGAAATTTATTATATACAGTATATTTAGCCATGTTTCAAAATGCTAGCTTGCATGGTTACTTAAATACTATTTTTTACCGTCTAAATTCATTGTTCAGTCGTCTCCTTAGCGCGTGGTAGAGCAGCTGCTTACCAAGCGGGAGACCTGGGTTCGAACCCCAGCACCTGGCCCGGGGTGCACTCAGTTTCGATAGGTCCCTGGGGGGGGGCCAATTGAGGAGCTACTTGATGGAGAAGTAGCGGCTACAGGTCATGGGGACCGCATTAACGGGCCGGGGGGACTCGAGGTGCTGATCACGTCTCACCCTCCAATACTGCACCCCATCCATGACGTCTGCAGTGGTCCGAGATAGGGGACGTAGCGGCCGGGCGGTAGGCCAAGGTTCCCCGTGAGCTGTCGTGCCATGGAGTTATAAGTTATAAATTCATTGTTCTAACAAATATGAGCCACGTGATGCATTTTGAAAAATATTCAAATAAAATAAAAAAACAGTGTTACAGTAAATGAGCTTACAAATAGGTCTGTCATGTTATACTTTTATACTAGCCCTAATTCTTGTACAAAACTTTTTACTTTTGTACTCCCTAAAATTCTTAATTTTCTCAAAATTTAATAATTTATTTCTCAAAATATTACTATTTTAAGCATTGTACTTTTGAAAGACAGTATAACAGTTTTAAACTAACTAATGAAAAATACATAGTATAGACCATTTTGAATAGGCAAAACCATTTACGAGAAAATAAGTTTTAAGTTGGTAGTGCCTATTAATAAGAATGTGCCTACCCATTAATAGTTTCATTAATTCATAGTGAAACTGCACCAAGTGGAGAAAAACGATATTTTTTCTTAAAGTTTATAATTCTTATAATTTTATTATGAATAAATTTTTAATTTTCCACAGTTTTTAGTTACATTTCACAAATGTGACGCCTTAAATCCCTCTCTGCCTCCTGCGAGAGAGATGAAAAAATCTTATGTGCTTCATTCACATAACTTTTTCTAGCTGTTCTACAAATAAACTTTTCTTACAAAAGATTATTCTTTTATCTATGTCATGCTAATCAAATAAGCATTAGCAGAAGTGGTCTTAAGACTTTCTTCCTTGAAAGCAGACATTATATATTAGCGTTATATAAAACAATTGAAATTCGGTTCTCTTTTCTGGTTAACTTAAAAAAAAAAAAAAAAAAAACTAACTATATGACTAAACTATGTGTTTTAATGAGAACTTCATTTATGTGTAGTACGCTTTTGTCTATCTCTTATGGATTACGAGATACACAAAAGTCATCAAGAAGAAAGAGGCTTTCAGAGGCTATTTTCCGATAATTCACGATATACATTTAGTTGTCATAAAAATATCTTAAAGGTAGCTTCTTGTGTAACATCCATGGAAGATATCGAATTTAAATACCAAGTTTGGTATTTAACTTTCTTCGTTTTTGAGCAATGCTTATCACGGACATACACATGGACATTGTTCTAAAGTATTTTTTTTTTATTCCGGCGGTCTCAAAACATGTATTTCCGGTGAAATATCGGGATCGAATTTTTAGGTGCATTAAAATACCTTCTCTATCTACCATGTACATTGTACATACGAGCTAGAGAAAGTAAACATTTATATATAAGTACTTGGGAACCAGTAAAATGAGAAAATATAAATTGAGCTAATTATTAATGGACAAAAGCTCGGCTCTAAAAATGTTAACATATAAGTGAGGCTCATTATTATTATTATTATTATTAATTATTATTGTTATTATTATTTATTTTGTGCTTAAGGTTCTTTAATTTGGTTGGTCGTATGGGTAGATGAATGAAATCAGTGAAATTGATGTTCAAATGATCTCAGGGTCCATGGAGTTAAAATTTACTCTACATTCGTCTTCTCAGGATAAGGAAAAACCCGGGAAAAAAACTTATCCGATAACTCACCCTAAACGAGATTCGAACTCGCGACCTCCTGTGTGTGAAGGAGGAACGCTATCCCCACACTACTCTGGCAGATTCTATTGTTTATTGAACAGTTGTTAATAGAGAGGGAACAGCGAAAGAGGTTTGACAATCCAATAACACAGTGAAAGTAGCAACAGATATAACCAGCGTGCTGGAGATCAGTGCATTCGTACAGAACGAGAATTTATATTTCCTTTTATGTATCCAACATCCCATATAGCAGAAATAAGTCTTATTTCTTGCTTCCATGTAAGTAGGAGGGAAATAAGGGAGTGCCATAGGTTAAAGTGATAGCAATAAGCTGGTTGCTATGTGACTGAACTTCCTTTGTTTGTATGGACATGAGTTCACTAATTCCCGTATGAGAGAAGTATTTCATAGCTGAAACCAATAACAAGGAATAACTCATAAAAGATCAACTCCACGAGAAAAATGTATATAACATAAATTGCGTGTTTTAACGAACTCCACAATGCCTATTAAGTAAGTTTCTGTCTATCTCTTACGCTTAGCTAGTTATGCAAAATTCCGCAAAACTCATCCCGAATAAACATGTCTTCAGAGGCTATTCCCAGAAAATTCAAGATATACATTTTATTTGTAATGTAAATATCTTAAATATACGACATTTTAAATCAAAATCATTAGAGCTATTTTTAAGAAAATCAAATATTTTTCGAAATTTTTTCCAAGTAAAGGATAGTTTGGGGAAGGGGAATATTTCTCAAAATCTTCGTGTCGCATCCTTGAAAAATGCACAACTTAAACACAAAGTTTGGTATTTAGCGAATTTTTCGTTTTTAGCTACGCTGCTCACACTGGCTAGTCACACATAGGGACATTTTTCTAAAAATGCTTTTTTTTTTTTTTTTTTTGGATACAAGGAGTCTCAAAACATGTATTTCCGGTGAAATCTTGGTATCGAGTTTTTGGATGCAATACCAATACCTTCTCTATACACTATGTATATAGTACGTATAGAGAAAGTTAAAATCACACAAATATTATCTTCACAGTGAATAAAGTTGCATAGCTGGCCGTTTCTCATTTGTTGGACAGAAGCCAACTGCAGGTATCTTATTTTCAAGGTCTACTGCCTTAGAGTCTAGCCAGATTTGCTACATCTATTGCGTCATGGAATTAACTGCAATTGAAACTATGACCCACTGACTTACCTGTCAGTAGCGGTCCAGCGAAGTGCACGATCAAAGATGAAAGCCCTGAATGAACATTCAGCAGCATCAACACAAGCCAAACCGGTTAAATAACAAAGTTCATTTGCCACATTATCAGTCATGGCCTATTAAACACGTACGTTATCTGGCGTAGGTGTACAAAAACAAAAGCTTGTAATGATAAGCATTTGATTGAGCTAGGTGGCGCCACAGTAACGCCTTCAGGTCCCGACTTCGTTTTCTGGCGACGGTACAGTATGACCCAAAGTTGTAGACAAATACTGGAGTGGTTCCTCTTCTAACATGCCTTCCCCATCCGTCATTTCCTGTATTCATCGCTTTTTCCTTTCTCTATAGACACTATGTACATAGTGTGTAGAGAATGTATTGCACTCCACCAAAAAATTCGATACCGAGATTTCACCGGAAATACATGTTTTAAGACCCCCTGTATCCAAAAAAAAGCATTTCCAGAAAAAGGTCCGTGTGTGTATGTGTGTGTGTGTGTTCGTGTGAACACGATAACTCAAAACCGAAAAGTAGCTAAAATACTAAACTTGGTATTTAAGTTTAGTATCTTCCAGGAATTCGACACGAAGATTTTGAGAAAAATCCCCCCACCCCAAACTACCCTTTACATGGCACTTTTTTCGATAATTTTGATTTTCTTAAAAATGGCTCTAACGATTTTGATTAAAATATCACATTTTAAAGATATTTACCTAACAAATAAAATGAATATCTTGAATTTTCTAGGAATAGCTTCTGAAGACCTGTTTATTCTGGATGAATTTTGCTTAATTTGGCATTACTAATAAACCGTAAGAGATAGACAAAAACTTACTACACAAGAAATTTAGGTCCTGTTAAAATACACAATATATGTGATATACATTTTTCTCGTAGAGCTTACCGTTTTCGAGATATTCATTGTTATTAATTTTAGTTGTGAAGTACTTATACTTTTCTCAGACGGGAGTGTCCGTTTTTCTTTTGTTCTACTCCTGGCCAAGAAAAGAAGCGATTCGTAATGACAATCGCATAACGACAGCTTTTAAAACATTTGACTATTGTATTCCCTTATTTTCTTCCTATTTATACGGAACTAAGTAATAAGAACATTGTGCTAATGAGTACCACGATTAGCAAGGTGCAGAAAGAAGAAGAATCTTATGTATGAAGTTTGTGGAACAACTAGAGAAAGTCATGTGAGTGTAACACATAAGATTTTTTTTAACTGTTTCATTTATATAGCCCCTTTAACATCTAAGGTCATATCGGGGGCTTTGCGATAGAAACCACTCGTCTGTAGGTTCTTTACGTTGGGTTTAAATCGTTTTATTTTCCTCAAACACATACAAACACACACACAAACAAACACACACATATTCATTCTCACAAGCTCTGTGGGGGATAGGGAATAATTCTGGTTAAAGAAAAATTCCCCGCTCCAGCCGGGAATCGACCCGGAACCTACCAGAACTTGTTTTTCTCACAACGGACAGAGGATTTACCTTTTAGTACTGGTTCAACTAGTTTAGTTGCAACAGTTGCATCCCTTCCCATATGAATTTAATGAAAAACTTATAATTGCAGGAATGTTAATTTTAACTTTAACTACAAGTCATTATTTACGCTGAATTTTTGAGTGCATTACAATACCTTCTCTATACTCTATGTACATAGTATGTGTAGAGAAAGTAAGTAACATATAGTATCCAGTTCTTAAACATTTGACCCTTGCTATTCCCGTAATGAAGTATCTATTTCTGCAATGCCTTTTTTTTTTTTTTTCCCCTCAATTAAAGTGAGGTAGATAGAATTATAACTTTTCGTAAATATAGTTTGTATACTCACTAGTAAACGAGAGAGCAAAAATTCATATGTATATAACACATTCGATTTTTACATAATTATTCAAATATAATTTGTACTGAAAGTAGTCCCCCTCCCTCGACCCGAAATTGCACATGCCTATGAGAAAGTTGCTCTTATGTGTATGCGATTATAATATTTCAGCTTCGATTACATTCAATTAGCTTCATAGTTCTTTATGAACCAGTTGAACTGATTTACACTCTATATACAAAGTGTTTAATAAATTACATCCTTGTATTTTGTCCAAGTCACGGTTATTTTTGAAAATGTTTATAAAAAAATCTTATGCGTACCATTCACATGACTTTCTCTATATCCCTGCAACAAATTATTCTTAAAAAGCTTATACTTCTATTTACATTATGCTAATCAGAAAAAAATAGCAGAAATAGTCTTAATACTTGCTTCCTTGTAAGTAGAAGCGAAATAAGGGACTACCATAGGTTAAAGTGATACTCAAAAGCTGGTTGCTATGTCAATGAAGTTCCTTTCTTTATATGGATCGGAGTTGACAAGTTCCTGTATGAAAAAAATATGTTTTTCATAGCAGAAACTAAAAATAAGGAGTGTATCAAAAACGACGAAGTCCAAGCAAAAATGTATATAACATAAATTGTGTGTTTTAATGTGCCCTACATTTTTTTTGTAGTAAGTTTTTGTCCATCTCTTACGGTTTAGCAGTTATTCAAAATTCAGTAAAATTCATCCAGAATAAACTACTCTTCAGAGGCTATTTCTAGTAAATTCAAGATATACATTTTATTTTTCAGTTAAATATGTTTAATATACGAAATTTTAATCAAAATCGTTAGAACCATTTCTGAGAAAATCAAAAATTTCGAAAAAAGTTCCATGCAAAGGGTAGTTGGGGGTGGGGGAGTTTTCTCAAAATCTTCGTGTCGCATCCCTGGGAGATACTAAACTTAAATACCAAGTTTGGTATTTTACCGACTTTTCGTTTTTGAGTTATCGTGTTCACAGACACGGACACACTGACACAGGGACACGTGGACACACGGACAAACACACACACGGATATTTTTGTGAAAAATGCTTTTTTTGGATATTGGGAACCCTAAAACATATATTTCTGGTGAAATCTCGGTATCGAATTTTTGGGTGGAGTGCAATACCTTCTCTATACTCTATGTACATAGTGCGATTAGAGAAAGTAATAAATGTTATATATTTAACAAACGACGAACATTTATAACAAATAAGAGCGAAATGGTATCATACTGTTTTTCAAAGGGACTTTGTTAAACGTATTATTTCACATTTATTTTAAAAGCTTTAACCAAAACTGACATAAGTGGGATTTCGTTAATAGGAAAGACACATTTTAAATAATAGGTACGCGACATTATACCGTTTTCCAGCAGGAGCATCTGATGAATATTTACTTACATTGATACAAGTCCATTATCAGACCATTTAAATATTACGGAAAGTAAAATCAGTATTCCTGCACGAATGAACTTTTCATTAAATTCATATGAGAATCTAAGGAACACTGGAAATAGAGTTTTAAATTTCTACGTTCCTGATATATTTTTATGAAAATTATTCTATACTATCTTGTTAACATGAATATCAAATTTCATTCAAATTCGATATATGCTTTGCAACATATAAATTATTTCATAAATTTTACTATGCAAATACATTTCATAATTAAAATGCTCCACATCCCCCAAAATTTGATAAAATCGGTTGGCATATTATGGATTGGAGCTTTAAACACTCTACGGTGATGGATAGGTAGAGACAGACTGAATACCTAGCCGGTTGCTCTACCACTAAGCTACCATGGCAATATACCGGCATAGCATTGAATTTCTCAACTGACTCGCATGTTTCCCGGTAAACCACTAGGTGATCTCACCACAGGCAGATCCGTAGTTCAAATCCCGGCTATGACATTAAATTTTTCAATCTGACTCTACCTATCCTACTTCTGTCCTACACACTGTTTCTGTGAGAAAACGATTAAAATGACCACACTAACTTCAATTATTGAATTATCACATTAAATTTTAAACGTTGGAAATTTTAATCTCTAAAATGAATCATTCTTGTATAAAAATCATTTTTATAAAATTAAGTATAAGTCTAAGAATAATTTTGTGGCCTGTAATATTACAATACGTATTTACCTACATTATCGGATATTTTTATTGTATTTCAACAAACATTAGGACCAGTGGAACATTTTGAAAGTATAAAAACATAACTTTCAGCAAAACCCAGTTTTGTAAGATAGTAAGCTGGAAAAAGTGTATTGTAGATCTTTAAATTAAAACCCCAAGTAAAGGAGTCAATTAATGTTGACTCTCTATGGGTTGCCTAAATATTCTATTTGCAATAAAACACTATTTTGGATTTTTTCATGGATTGTAAAATATAGCACTCAGTTTGAACTAAATAGAGATCTACAATGGAAAATAATACTTCAAAGAATTTGTTCGATTATTTACTTTAAGAAACCAAATATTTTAAGGATTTAGTTCATTTTGGATCATAGGGCTTCAAAGATACACACACACACACACACTATATATATTTAGGAAGAAATCAGTGTGTGTGTGTGTGTGTGTGTGTGTGTGTGTGTATGTGTGGACAGCCTAGCTCAAATACGAAAATTCTATTAATTGCTAAACTTGGTATTTAAATTCAATCTCTTCCAATGATGGGACCCGAAGATTTTCAGGTTAATCCCCCACACCTTAAACTATCCTTTACATGGACAAGTTTTCGAAATTTTTTATTTTCTCAAAGATGGCTCTAATGATTTTTACTTTCTCTATACGCACTATGTACATAGTGTATAGAGAAGGTATTGTACTCCATCCAAAAATTTGATACCGAGATATCACCAGAAATACATGTTTTAGGACCCCCTGTATCCATAAAAACATTTTCAGAAAAAGGTCCGTGTGTGTGTGTCCGTATGTCCGTGTGTCTGTGAACACGCCAACTCAAAAACGAATAGTAGCTAAAATACTAAACTTGGTATTTAAGTTTAGTATCTTTCAGGGATGCGACACGAAGATTTTGAGAGAAATGCCCCCACCCCAAACTACCCTTTATATGGAACTTTTTTCGAAAATTTTGATTTTATTAAAAATGGCTCTAAGAATTTTGACTAAAATATCGTATATTAAAGATATTTACCTGACGAATAAAATGTATATCTTGAATTTTCTGTGAATAGCTTCTGAAGACATGTTTTTTCTGGATGAATTTTGCTTAATTTGGCATAACGAGTAAACCGTAAGAGATAGACAAAAACTTACTATACAAAAAATTTAGGTCTTGTTAAAATACACAAGTTATGTTATATACATTTTTCTCGTGGAGCTTACCGTTTTCGAGGTACTCATTGTTATTGGTTTCAATACTTATACTTTTCTCAGATGGGAGTTTCCGCTTTTCTTTTGTTCTACTCTTGACCAAGAAAAGAAGCGATTTGTAATGACAATCGCGTAACGACAACTTTTAAAACATTTGACTATTGGTTTAGCCTAGTGTATTCCCTTATTTTCTTCCTACTTATGCGGAACTAAGTAATAAAACATTGTGCTAATAAGTACCACGATTAGCAAGGTGCAGAAAGAAGAAGAATCTTATGTATGAAGTTTGTAGAACAGCTAGAGAAAATCACGTGAGTGTAACACGTCAGATTTTTCTACTTGTACTTTACTCGTTTGTATGCTCAAATTTGCGAATGTGTTGACGAAAGTCAATGTCCTTTATGTTCCGGCCGTGGCTAAGTTGCGAAACATTTCCCGAGATTACTTTCAGAGGATCAAAACCCTGGTTCTTCATGGCAAAGGACTCGACTTACAGCGTAATTCATTAAATATTCATGAACATAATTACGCTTATCGACTTTCATTACCTGGCATTAATCGAAACTCCTGAATTATTCCCTTTGGGGAAGTAATTCAAATACCTTAGTCACACAGGGAATGTTGTATACGAAGTTTTATAGTAATTGATTGTAATTCTTACGTGAAAGGGTAATAATAATAATAATAATAATAATAATAATAATAATAATAAATGTAAACATCCTCAAACAAATGCAATTTGGGCTTACGGCTGTTCATCTGTTATTTACCCATAATCGAAGATTAGCATATTATTATTATTATTATTATTATTATTATTATTATTATTGACAGTGGAAGTAGCAGAAAAATATGTGTTCCATTGACATTACTTTCTCTTTCTGTTCTGCAAACTATTCTTAAAAGAGATTTTTCTTTATCCACATCATGTTAATAAAAATAAAGGTTAACTGAAATGGTTTTATTACTTTGTTCTTTATTAGTAGAAGGGAAATAAGTCAATACACTAGGCTAAGCAATATTGTGGAACTAACCATTCCAGATACTCTGTGGACGTCTTGCAGAGATGAAAGCGAAACAGAAGTGTTTGGTGTTTCTGTAGTGATTAAACACAAGTTTGTGGCTATTCAATACAAATAATCGTGTTATATATACAGTCTTCTTCAATCCTAATAGAACTATGTTATGTTTCCTATATATTCCAAGATATTTACAATTCATTTGAGGATCTTCAAGTTGAAAACGGCAGATTATATTTGAAGCATCTACTTCTTATGCCACATATATGATATAGGAAACTTTTTGAGATATTTGCGATATAGTATTGTACGATAAAGGGTATAGTGATCAGTTCCTTAGACTATTACTAAAAAGGATGGGATATTATACATTTACTACAGTTACATTGATATTTAAAAGTGAAGTTATGGAAAAGCTCTCTAACCCATTGAAAACAGAAACGTGTTGCAGTTCAGTTCATTTATACTTTATTTGAAGTTAATTTTTATTGCATTTTTTGTACATTTGAGAACGGGGTAGTTATACTACTATAATCTGGTTTACAATACCATTATGCCAATCAAATGATTTAAAATGTTATTTAGTATTTTCATTTCTTTAATTATTTTAATTACTTTACATCTTATTTAAAGTTAAATTTTGTCGTTTTTTTGTATATTTGAGAACAAGATATATTACTATAATGAGTTTTAAGAGACCAGTACTTGCTTTTCAATTTTAATCAATTGATTTAAAATCTTATTTTATTATTTTTACCGCTTAAATTATTTTAATCAGTTTATATTTTATTTCAATTCAATGTTATTGCTTTTTCGTATTTTTAATACAGGGTAGGTACATAGATATAATCTTCTATAAGAGAACATTGCTTACTTTTCGATTTCAAGCAAACGATTTAAAAAGTTATTTATTTTTATTGCTTTAATGATTTAAATGAATTTATATTTTATACGAACTTAAATGTTATTGCTGTTTGTATATAAACACATGCATCGATCGATTTGTGAAATAGGAATTTCAGAAAGAGATGCAGGGCACTTCTGGTACTTTGAACGCAGCATTTTGAGGCAGGTATAGATCAGGTTGATTGTGCGCCAGATGTGTTTACGTTGATAGGCATTTGCAAAATCCACCGGTGCACCCAAGTGAACGTCTTTATCTTTATCCTTCAACAATCACAAAAGTCGATATAGCCCAAAATTGTGAGGATGTCAGATTTTGATAAGAGCTTTTGAAAACGTTTGAATGGAAATTGCCAGATGAATTTTCAACAGTAATATCCAGGGAATAAGCAGGTACTAATTTACCCAAGAGTTTATCGTGTCATTTATACAGTTCAAATGTTTGGGATACAAATACCAGGAGTTTTTGGGCAGATGTATTTAAATGAGTACACCACATAACAATATGCTGAGCAAAATGCACGTTTGGGCTTTGTCAACCAAAAATATTAGTAGATTAACAAATAGCTGTAATAGAGACCATGTTGGCCTGGGAATGTATTGTGCAAAACGTCATAAAATTAAAATAAGGATAGGACAGAATTTGTGAAAACAAAGGAAAGTAAGATGTGAAAGGCATACGCTCTGTGGTTACCGGGACACGAATATGTAGAACGAAGTAGACGACTCAGTCAAGTGCTTTTTACTTTCTCTATACTCACTATGTACATAGTGTGTGTCCGTGTGTCAGTGTGTCCGTGTGTCTGTGAACACGATAACTCAAAAACGAAAAGTCGGTAAAATACCAAACTTGGTATTTAAGTTTAGTATCTTCCAGGGATGCGACACGAAGATTTTGAGAAAAATCCTCCCACCCCAAACTACCCTTTACATGGAACTTTTTCGAAAACTTTGAATTTCTCAAAAATGGCTACAACGATTTTGATTAAAATTTCGTATATTAAAGTTATTTTATCTGAAAAATAAAATGTATATCTTGAATTTTCTGGGAATATCCTGTGAAGACTACTTTATTCTGGATGAATTTTGCATAACTACTAAACGTAAGAGATGGACAAAAACTTAATAAACAAAAAAATGGAGAGCACTTAAAACACACAATTTACGCTATATACATTTTTTTCGCGGAGTTGATCGTTTTTCAGATATTTCTTTTTTTTTTTTTTTTTGGTTTCAGCTTTGAAAAGCATACTTTTCTCATACAGGAATTTGTCAACTCCTATCCATACAGACAAAGGAACATCAGTCACATGGCAACCAGCTTTTGGCTTTCACTTTAACCTACGGTACTCCCTTATTTCGCTTCTACTTACAAGGAAGCAAGTAATAAAGCTATTTCTGCTAATTGTTTACTGATTAGCATGAAGTAAATAGAAGTATAAGCTTTTTAAGAATAATTTATTGCAGAGATATAGAGAAAGTCATGTGAATATAACACATCAGATTTTTTGAGTGGTGTTATAAAATGAGAAGAATTCACGGCCAAAAGTGCTACACAGATTTGCCTATCAAGTGCCATAATGTGGATCTGAAGAAGAAATATTTTTGAAATCATGATTGAGAGCAACTTAGAATGTAGCCATTGAAAGATTGGACAGAAACCTTACAGCTAAAATATAAAACAGTATATTCTTCAATTGTTTATTAAGGTAAAACTTAATAAAACTTTCATCAATCCATTATTTTGCATTGTGTGTAAGCCAGATGTGAAGTAGGTAAATATAAAACGAAGTATATTAGTAAAATATTCCCTGATTTAACCTCACTAGGATAATCTATTAACTATTTTAGATTTTAAAGATATAAGTTATCTGTACAGAAGAACAATATTCGCGCTTCTAGAACAATACTGCCACAGCTAAAAATGCACAGTTTTGAGATAATTGCATTTAAAAATTTTTATTCGAGATATTCACAGAATATTCAGAATTGCAACACGACATATCTCAGATAGCTTCTG
This sequence comes from Hymenopus coronatus, assembly GCA_030762935.1. Lineage (NCBI taxonomy): Eukaryota > Metazoa > Arthropoda > Insecta > Mantodea > Hymenopodidae > Hymenopus > Hymenopus coronatus. Next base: position 134,306,936 of record CM060881.1, read on the forward strand.
ACTAAAATTGGTTAAAGATATGCGTAGAAAACCGTTCCATGAACCAGGAAATAGATGTAAATTCGTATGTAGTATTGTTCTTTGAGTACGTATTATTTTGCAGAATTCCATAAGTGTTAGTAATCCATTACCATGCTTTTGTGCCTATACATTTACTCCTGTACTAGTATTGTGAAGTTTTCACTTCTCCTGAACTAGCCATTGCTGTTTGATAATATCATCAGCACTCTCACCGATCATGACTGTAGCAGCATGTGTGTTTCCACTCACAATAACTGACATGATGGAAGAATCTGCCACCCTGAGGTTTGGAATTCCGTGCACCTTCAGCTCCGAATTCACAACTGTCATAGGATCCGTTGAAGGCCCAATCTTGCAGGTTCCGACTGGGTGATAAACGGTGGTTCCCACATGCACTCCCAGTTCTCATCCTCACAACCTGACACAAATAACTTTCTTTGTTTTGCACCAAATGACTTCATTGTAGGAGTATCAGCAAACTTCTGAGCGAAGCGTATGCCTTCCAACATAACCTGCACATCATACTGATCTGTAAGATATCCGGCAAGGATTCTAGGATATTCCTTTGGATCCGATGACCGCAAAAGAATTCTCCCTCTGCTCTTAGGGTCTTAACAAAGTTGGCATGATTATTACAACTCTACCAGAGACGTTGTAGTTTCTCTCGAGAATCCATAAACATCAGATAGAAGAAGTACAGCAGCAGTAACGTTTGCGTTAAAGGTGGCGATATGATACTGTACATCAGGACGTTCATCTTTTGCCAACTTTGTTCTTATGAACCCTGTGATAAGAGACCAATGCGTTGATAAAAGGCCTGTCCTATTTCTCAGATACTGATAACTAGCGTCTATTAGGTCCAATGAAGCACCTGTTTTTAGTGAGTAAATTAATCCGGGGACCAGAAGATGATCTTGAAGATTCTAATACTGAGATGATTTCAACTTTCTTCAGATGAATTCTTGGTCCTATACCGGAAAGTAACAACAGTTGTGGTGAACCTATTGCTCCGGCAGACATAATAGTCTCCTGCGGACCTTAACGGTTTTTAAGATTCCTTTAGATTCAAACACCACTTCAGTCACCATCCTGGTGCTAGGATCGAATTGGACCCTAGTAACATGTGCAAACTTAGCGACGTGAAGATTTGTCCTGCGCTTCACTTCCGGTGTACCCAAGAAGGATTTGGCGGTGTCACACCGAGTTCCATTCCGCAGCGAACTTGCCGAATCCTATTTGTTTGTCGCCATTGATGTCGTCCAAAATATCCTGACCGAGGTCTTTGGCTGCTCTCTGCAAATGCTTCCAGTGTTAATGGTCCATCGACACCATGGTACATCTCGTCGAAGAATTTTTCCCGATGCACTTTGATATCTTCAGACTTCTTGAAATACTGGAGGACATGTTGGAAGCCCCAGCCCATATTTCCAGCAGCCTCCCAGTCATCGTAGTCCTTCCTGGAGCCACGAACATACACCAATGAGTTTATGGTGCTGGAACCACCTAGTACCTTTCCCCTTGGTCAGAAACGTTGTTTGTTTTTATATCTGGAAAGGAAAAAAGCATCATATATTCAGCAGTGCTCAGTTACTACAAAACATATGACGTAATTAAAAAAGCATTAAAAAGGGGCATTTTAAAGCTTACTCTTAATTTATTACTCGGTAAATGTGTATGCAGTCATAGTATTGTTGATGTTCAGTAGTTTGATAATGCACAATATTGTATAAATAGTTTCATTTGCGATTTTAGAAAGCTGGCATTCTCCTACATATTCCGTCATCTTTGACAAAGTAGGAAGAGATTGATATGTAGGTTTCTGACCATTCAGCTTTATGTCCATATTTCAAACCTTTAATTGCAGCATAAAAATATACATCGTCAAATCTTTCCGGCACTGCATGGTTTCAATTGCAGTCTAAAGGCACTCAAATTTTGTATAATTTATGTGTAACCCACACTCGCCATATACAAAAAGATAACCTAACCCTCCCTTCTAGAAAACAGAAATCGAAAAAACAGTAACTACGTAATAGAGCAAGAATATTTTAGAGAATCATATTCTGTATCACAAATTAACATAATCATCTACTGCTAGAACTAAGCTTGATATAAACACATGTTAATTGAGAGACACTGCGACTTCAATTTCTATATTTCTATGGTTTACTGTATTGCATTGTTGTTATGTTAATATTAACACCAAACTTCATTCAAATTGGCAAATGCTTATAGATAATTTCACAAGATCTTAATGGAAATATGTTGTTTAATCAAAATATCCTACACGCTCCAAAATGTTATATACTTGGTTGGCGTTTTCTGAATTTAAGAACTGAACGATACAAGAGAATTTAAAACGAAGCTATTTTAATCACTTTGATTTCAAAATTATTAACAGTATTAAAAATGTTAAAAATTTTAGTCTCCAAATTTAAACATTTTTTCATATATATTTAAATATTAATATTGTTGTTAGGATTATTGTCCTTTGTAATATAATTATGGATACTTCTACACATTCTTGAAATTTTAAAAGGATTTAAACAAAAACTGAGATGTGTGGAACATTTTGAAAGCGTGAAAAGTAGTTTTGAGAAAAGAGTTGTTTTATAAAGTAGTATAATAGGAAATTGTACGATTTTAAATAGCTGTGGAGCTCAAAGCAAGGTTAGAGCAGCTGAGTGTTGGTTCTCTATAGAGGCCCAAAGATTCCAACCACTATTTATAATTAAAAAAAAATCGTATGTACTCCATTCACATGACTTTCTTTATATCTCTGTAGAGTAAACAAACATTATATAACCAAATTATTGTTAATAAACTTAATCTTTCATCTACTTCATACTAATCGAGATACACATTAACGGAAACGGTCTTATTACTTAGTTCCTCTATAAGTAGAAGGGAAATAAGGGAATACACTAGGCTAAACCAACAGTCAAATGCTTTAAAATGTGGTTGCTATGGGGTTGAAATCCGTTTCTTTGCGTGGAGAGAGAAAAGTTTTAAGTATTTTAAAACTGAAACCAATAACAAGGAATATCTCGAAAACGGTCAACTCCACGAAAAAAAGTATATGTAATAAATTGTGTGTTTTAAAGAGATCTACATCTTTTGTGTATTTCCTACGGTTTACCAGTTATGCAAAATACAGAAAAATTAATTCAGAATAAAGAAGTCTTCAGAGACTTTTCCCAGAAAATTCAATATATGCATTCTATTTGTCATGTAAATATCTTAAATATAAGAGATTTTAATCAAAATCTTAGAGTCATTATTGAGAAAATTGAAACTTTCGAAATGTTTTCCATGAAAAGGGGATTGTTGGGGATGGTGTGGGAGGGAGATTTTCTTGACAATCTTCGTGTCGCATCCTTGGAAGACACTGAACTTAAGTATCAAGTTTGGTATTTAATGGACTTTTCGTTTTTGAGCTATGCTGCCCACAGGTACACACACATACGCGCGCGCGGACATTTTTCTAAAAATGCTCTTTTTGGAATCAGGGGGTCCCAAAACATATATTTCCGGTGAAATCTAAGTATCGAATTTTTCTGTGCAATAGAATACCTTCTCTATACACTATGCATATAGTACGTGTAGAAAAAATAAAAGCAGTTTTTGTTTTTGACCAATTGTAGTCAAATTTTTGCCCCCAATGTCTCTTCACTAGTCCGCCATAAACGGAAAATTTAAGAACACCATAACCTATTATATCTTAGATATGCGCAATTGTTTGTGGATTTTTAAAAAGCAATTCAAAGCTGTTGATTATTGTAAAATAATAAATGTAAGTAATTAAAATGAAACACATTTTAAACTTCAGCTTAGTTCTGTGTGGTTTCGCTCACGCCCATTATGCATTCATATAATAATAACGAAAGGTAAAAGAAAACATGGCTGCTTCTACAAATGCTGTTGTTGCATTTGCGTGAGAGAATTAAAGAAAACGGCTTTGCAAACATCAAAGAAGAAAATAAACTGCGGTAAGCCAGAAGGTGACATTAACAAACGAATCATTCTAAAAAAAAGTGCAGGACTTTCCTTTAATAACGAACCGCCAACGCTAGACAAACTTAAATTCTATCAAAAATGATCCCATATTGCCCTCTTTAAAGCAATTCACCTTTCATAAATCACACTTGAATAAAGAGCTATTATAAACGGTAATAGGTATAGCTTTCTCCAAAGCTCCTCTCTGCCACTGGGTAATAATCATTAGCAGACAACTAGGGGTGAGAGGCAACGTTTCTCTGTTTCGTGGAGACTCGGAGACTCTGCTTGCAAGTCGAGATTCGCGCCTTAGTAAAGGGCGATTGAAATGATTTTCGTAATTTTTTTTTCCATTTATCTTTTTTTCTTTCTCTAGGATCCCCTGAGTCCAAAAAAGCATTTTCAGAAATAGGTCCGCGCGTGCGCGCGCGCGTGTGTGTGTGTGTGTATGTCTGTCTGTCTGTCTGTCTGTCTGTGTGTGTCTTTGGACAGCAAAGCTCAAAAACGAAAAGACGGTTGAATACCAAACTTGGTATTCAAGTTTGGTATCTTCCTAGGATGGGACACGAAGATTTTCAAGAAAATACCCCTACCCCCAACTAGCCTTTACATGGAAACATTTTCGAAAATTTTGTTTTTCTTAAAAATGGCTCTAACGATTTTGATTAGAATATCACATATTAAAGCCATTTCTATCACAAATAAAATGTATATTTTGAATTTTCTGGGAATAACTTCTAAATGCCTGTTTATTCTGGATGAATTTTACTTAATTTAGAATAAGTAGTAAACTGTAAGAGATAGAAAAAAACTTACTATACAAAAAATGTAGATCTCGTTAAAATATATAAGTTATGTCATATACATTATTTTCGTGGAGCTTACCGTTTTAGAGGTATTCCTTGTATTAGTTTCAGTTGTGAAGTACTTATATTTTTCACAGACGGGAGTGTTCGTTTTTCTTTTGTTCTACACCTGGCCAAGCAAAGAGGTGATTTGCATGACAATCGCATAACGACAGCTTTTAAAACATTTGACTATCACTTTAGCCTAGTGCATTCCCTTAGTTCCAGTCTACTTATAAGGAACTAAATTCTGCTAAAGTTTATCTCGATTAGCGTGGTGTTGAAAGAATTATCTTTTGTAAGACGTTTGCTTATAGAGTAGCTAGAGTGTAACACATCAGATTTTTATGTTAATTGCATATCAATATTTCGAGTCTCCCGCTCATTTTGGTATAACTTTCATAGAGGTAGATAGTTTAAAAATATTGTTGAAAATGATTCTGCGTAGTTGCTTTATAGAACATTTTGGTACACTCTCTTGGTAAAACACCAATGACTTTGTAAATATTAGTGTTACAGAAGAGACCTTTTTACTTTCTCTATACGTACTATGTACATAGTGTGTAGAGGAAGTATTGTATTCCACCCAAAAATTCGATACCGAAATTTCTCCGGAAATACGTGTTTTAGGACCCCCTGACTCCAAAAAAAGCATTTTCAGAAAAAGGTCCGTGTGTATGTGTGTGTGTCTGTCTGTCGTGTGTCTGTGGACAGCATAGACGGTTAGATACCAAACTTGGTATTTAGGTTTGGTATCTTCCAAGGATGCGACACGAAGATTTTCAAGAAAATTCCCCCACCCCCAACTACCCTTTACATGGAAAAATGTTCAAAACTTTTGATTTTCTAAAAAAATGGCTCTAACGATTTTGATTAAAATCCCGAATATTAAAGATATTTACATACCAAATAAAATGTATATCTTTAATTTTCTGGGAATAGCTTCTGAAGAGCTCTTTATTCTGAATAAATTTTGCTAAATTTTATTTAACTGCTAAACGGTAAGAGATAGACAAAAATTTACTGCACAGAAAATGTTAATCTGATCAAAACACACAATTTATAGCCCTTACATTTTTGCTGTGGAGGTAACCGTTTCCGAGATATTCCTTGTTTTTGGTTTCAGTTGTGGGTACTTATAATTTTCTCAGGTAGGAAGTGTCCGTTTTTCTTTTGTTCTACTCCTGGCCAAGTAAAAAAGCGATTTGAAATGACAATCGAATAACGACAGATTTTAACACGTTTGACTATCGGTTTAGCCTAGTGTATTCCCTTATTTTCTTTCTACTTATAAGGAACTAAGTAGTAAGAACATACTGCTAATGATTATCTCGATTAGCTAGGTGCAGAAAGAAGAATAATCTTATGTAAGAAGTTTTGTAGAAGAGCTAGAGAAGGTCATGTGAGTGTAATACATCAGATTTTTTTATTATTTGTTCGGAAAGTTTTACTTGAGCATCTGGAATTGGCATACCGCTCATATTGCCTTCATGTAAGAGTTTCGAGATACTGCGAAGTTGTGTTTGGAAATTTAGGTTTCATTTCCTTTTAATCTTATGATTGAAAGCAATTTCTGAATAAATAAAGTTTTGTATACAAATGCCGCATTATCTTAGAGACTAATTGACACAAAGGGCTGAAATTGTACCACACATTTGCATCTAAATAAGCTTTATTTTAACGAAAAGATTATTATGTATATGTATTAGTTATCTTTTTACACTTAAAAATCATAATTTGCAATAAAAATTTGCCATATAATTATTTTTAATATACAGTATTTTAATTAAAATCGTGAGAGCCATTTTTGAGAAAATAAACATTTTCGAATTTGTTTCCATGAAAAGGGTAGTTAGGGTGGGGGAATTTTTCTCAAAACCTTCGTGTCATATCCCTGGAAGATATTAAACTTAAATACCAAGATTGGTATTTTACCGACTTTTCGTTTTTGAGCTATCGTGTTCACGCGGACACACACACACACACACGCACACACACAAAAATGTTTTTCTTGTGTACATGGAACCCTAAAACGTATATTTCCGGTGAAATTTCGTTATCAAATATTTGGGTGGAATGCAATACCTTCTCTACTCACTAAGTATATAGTATGTGTAGAGAAAGTAAATATGATTTAGTAGATGCATTTGCAAACTTTTTACTGTAAAACTTGAATTATTAATGTGAACATTTTAAAGAATGTATTCTATTGGTCATTAATATTAGAATAATGAATTGAAACAATAAAACTTATTATGTAATAAGCTAGAATTTTGAAACATGAAAATATCACTTATTATGTGTAACATCTAGTATACTTTTTATCAATATATCTTAGAGTAAGTTTTCCAAATTCGACAGATACATTATTTTAATGCCGATTGCGTGGCTGCTGGAATCTCATAAGGGGCAATTATCACCATGATGTTGCAGATTGACATGTAAAAATACAACGAAAACAAAAATACCCGTGCCTCTACTTCCTTCCCCATGGGGGAACTATTCGGCGGAGAAAGTTGTATCGCTTTAAGTTTAAACGGCTGATATCAGGTCTGTCTTCCGTCTAACGATCAGCCGCGTGATAATATTTAAGGCGCCGGAGATAAACTTTGCTGGCACCGTGTCTACGTATATCTGCATACAAGATAATGTATAACTAAGAAACAGCATTTACGTTTCATTTGTTTGTTTTTTTTTTCTCAGTGATTGATGCCTTCAAGAAAAATCTTATGTGTTCCATTCACATGACTTTCTGTACATCTCAGCAACAAATTATTGTTAAAAAGCTTATGCTCCTATTTACTCATGCTGATTCAGAAAAAAAAAAAAATAGTAGAAATACTCTTATTACTTGCTTCCTTATAAGTAGAAACGAAATAAGGGAGTACTATAGGTTAAAGTTATAGTCAAAAGCTGGTTGCTATGTGACTGAAGTTCCTTTGCTTTTATGGACAGGAGTTGATTGATAAGCTCTCGTATGAGAAAAGTTAAATATTTTAAAGCTGAAACCGATAACAAGGAATATCTTAAAAACGATTAAATCCACAAAAAAAGTACATAACATAAATTCCGTGTTTTAAAAAGCTCTCCATTTTCTATTAAATAAGTTTTTGTCTATCTCTTACGGTTTATCATTTATGCTAAATTCCGCAAAATTCATCCAGAATAAAGATGTCTTCAGAGGCTACTCCCAGAAAATTGAGGATACACGTTTTATTTGTCATGTAAATGTCTTTAATATTCGAAATTTTAATCAAAATCGTTAGAGAACTTTTTGGGAAAATTAAAACTTTCGAACATTTTTCATGTAAAGGGTAGTTGGCGGTGGGGGGATTTTCTTGAAAATCTTCATCTCGCATCCTTGGAAGACACCAAACTTAAATATCAAAACATGTGTTGCCGGTGAAATCTGGGTATCGAATTTTTGGGTGCATTAGAATACCTTCTCTATACAATATGTACATAGTACGTGTAGAGAAAGTAAAAAGAGTTGAAGTAATACCATTTTTACATTTTTGTGAGTTCTTTGGTTTAATAATTTTGAACACGGATATATACAATGAGTTAGACATTATCAGTGAATCGTTCTAATTTGTAATATTTTTACTTTCTCTATACTCACTATGTACATAGTGAATAGAGAATGTATTGCATTCCAACAAAAAATTCGATACCGAGATTTCACCGGAAATATATGTTTTAGACTTCCCTGTATCCAAAAAACGTCTTTTCAGAAAAAGGTCCGTGTGTGTCCGTGTGTCCGTGTGTCTGTGAACACGATAAATCAAAAAGTCGGTCAAATACCAAACCTGATATTTAAGTTTAGTATCTTCCAGGGATGCGACACGAAGATTTTGAGAAAAATCCCCCCACCCCAAACTACCCTTTACATGGAACTTTTTCGAAAATTTTGATTTCCTAAAAAAATGACTCTAACGATTTTGATTAAAATATCATATATTAAAGATATTTACCTGACAAATAAAATGTATATTTTGAATTTTCTGGCAATAGCCTCTGAAGACTACTTTATTATGGATGAATTTTTCATAACTACTAAACCGTAAGAGATGGACAAAAACTTAACACACAAAAAATGTAGAGCACGTTAAAACACACAAGTTATGTTATATACGTTTTTTTCGTGGAGTTGATCGTTTTTGAGATACTCCTTTTTCTTGTTTTCAGCTTTGAAAAACTTATACAGGAATTTGTCAACTCCTGTCAATACAAACGAAGGAACATCAGTCTCGTAGCAACCATCTTTTGGCTTTCACTTTAACCTATGGTACTCCCTTGTTTCGCTTCTACTTACAATAAAACAAGAAATAAGACTATTTCTGCTAATTTTTGTCAATTAGCATGAAATAAATAAAAGTTCGATTTGTGACATCAGTGTGACAATGAGCCCTTGTAAGTATAACCGCGTTAATCCAATTAAGTGATTCTGTCAAAACAAAATGTGTGTAGTAAAACGTTTACCCTAAATATTTACACACCCCAAGCACATGCCGTCTTGAGGCTCCGTGTAGTACTGCCAGTCCATTTCCGTCTTCTGGAGCTTCTTTAAGAACGCTGGAACTTCTGTAAGGAGGTTAGGATCACCTCCTGCCTCCAGGAGTAACGCGTTCCACTGGGGTATCTCGCTCAGATGGGATGCAACCACCGCGCCAGCAGAGCCCATCAAACTCTGGCAATGAATACGGCGTAGCGTCAACAGGATAGTTATCCGAATTGCCTATCTCCTTCATTGATCCCAGCAATGTGGTCATCAGGGTAGTGAAGAGCAGAGCTCCAGGACCAGAAGACTCTGAAACAGGTCCCAGAAGATGTCCAGTGGCTGACGGAAGCTCCACAGTATTCCTCCATCACCTGAAAAAACGTTCGTTGTAGCTGGTGCCTTACATACGTTAACATACCGTTTTGTTTGATGAGTACTGTTGGGTACGGAAGCAACAGGTAGCAGCACCTGCTGCACACAGGCTCATTTATTCCAAACTCAGCTGTCTTTCTTTATATATCAGCTACGCTACTATTTTAACAAGAGGAAAAGCACTATTATTTGTTCATATCAAGTTCAAAGTAGAAGTAAACAAACCCTGATGTATCACTCCGCCGAGCACATGGCAGCTCCATGGGGAGATATGACAGTTAGCCGCCAGAATAACTTGCCTCAGTTAACATGTCTACATGTGCATTTCGCAGCTTGGGGATCATTGGTCTTATAACATTTTGTATGTCTTATTCCTATAGTTTACCTATCATCCTAAACTTAACACACACATAATAATATAAGTAAATAGATAAAAGCGGTGCCTGAATAGCTCGGCAGCCATACCTATCCACTATTCCACCTGTGATTAAAATAGTTTTTTTTTTACTTTCTCTATACGTGCTATGTATATAGTGTATAGAGAAGGTATTGCACTCCACCAACAAATTCGATACCGAGATTTCACCGGAAATATATGTTTTAAGGTTCCCTGTATCCAAAAAAAGTATTTTCAGAAAAAGGTCCGTGTGTCTGTGAACACGATAACTAAAAAACGAAAAGTCGGTAAAATACCAAACTTGGTATTTAAGTTTAGTATCTTCCAGGGATGCGACATGAAGATTTTGAGAAAAATCCCCCCACCCCAAACTACCCTTTACATGGAATTTTTTTATAAAATTTTGATTTTCTAAAAAATGTCTCTAACGATTTTGATTAAAATATCGTATATTAAAGATATTTACATGAAAAATAAAATGTATATTTTGAATTTTCTGGGAATAGCCTCTGAAGACTACTTTATTCTCAGTCAATTTTATGGAATTTTGCATTACTGCTAAACCGTAAGAGATGGACAAAAAATTACCACACAACTTATGTAGAGCACCTTAAAACACACAATTTATGTTATATACATTTTTTTCGTGGAGTAGATTGTTTTTTAGATATTCCTTGCTTTTTTTTTCAGCTATAAAGACTTATACTTTTCTCATACAGGACTTTGTGAACTCGTGTCTATACAAACAAAGGAACTTCAGTCGCAGAGCAACCAGCTTTTGACTACCACTTTAACCTATGCTACCCCCTTATTTCGCTTCTACTAATAAGGGAGTAAGTAATAAGACTATTTCTGCTAATTTTTGCTCCATTAGATGAAGTAAATAGAATAATTTGTTGCAGTGATATAGAGAAAGTCATGTGAATGGAACACATCAGATTTTTTTGTTTTGGTTCATGTCATTTTATTATGTTGATCACGCCATAGTGGTCAGTCCTATTCCACGTCTTGGGGAGTGGTGCTGTTTGTATTTTGTAGAATGAGTCCTCCTCACAGAAGCGGGAGGCTGAACCTAACAACATTGTCAGTGTGTCTTAGTGTTGAGGTGATAGTCAACAGAGGGACCAACAGTATTAGTTGGTAACCTCAAACCGTGTGATAAATGGCTGCATATCGCTGATAAATCTGGACTTCATCAACTTGCAGCGTTCTTGTGTCAGGAAGCCGAACCAGTCTTCCCTCTTTGCCACAGTGCCAATATTCTTTTTCAAGATCCGGTGGAGTGTTCCCGCTACCAACCACATCACACAACGTTGTAGGTAGGCACTCGAGAAATGAAATTCCAGGCGCGGCGGGGTCTCCGGCTGGCACCATTTGGTTAGATAACCTGGCTTAACTGCTCTTAACTTTATGTGTTATAGATAAGTCATTTAATGACTAATATTATGTTTCATTTTTGCTATAAACTTTTCAGTTAAATAGTTAACAAAATGTTGAGCAATATATGTTAGAAAGTAAAGAAAAAAATAACGGAGCGAACAATCCAACCAGCAATTCCCATCACTGTTCAGTTGTTCTTAAAAACAACTAACCACATTAATTTTACTGTCGAGTAAAGGTGGAGAGAATTGTAGCGGTAGTCCGTGTTGTTACTGAGTTCAATATACAACCTAATTAACTGCTTCTGCCATACTCAATGACTTGATTTATCAGTAAACTGTGAAGTACTTTAACGAAAACAGTTTGTGGTGTGGATATCTATTATAGCAGCAGCGAATAAAATAGCTTCGTATTACGACGGCCATTTTCATTGAGAAGGGTTAGTTCATGGCAGACTATAAATTAACATGTTTGCATTGAGCATTTGAATTACTGCAATTAAACAATGTTTACATTTTGAAAATTTATGAATCTTACATAGGAAGCCGGTAATCACATCAACCGGAAGCTGTAAGGTTCTTGATCTCATTCGATATAAATCATCGATTTCTATTGTTAATCCGATGAACCAGAGTCTTCGGATAAATTTTGCATTCGAGATCTTTTTAGCGGGAGTACACAGTTTACCAATGTTTACCCTCTCCTTAAGAAACACCATTATACAATGAACACAGAAACACCAGTGAACTCTGTAGTTAATCTTACCACGTCTTCTATCACTTTTGGTTAAACTCATATTTTAACACAATTATCCTCTGTCCATTTTTAACGATTTTCCAAGTTTATGTTTCTCCACAATGACCAGGGATCCTCTGAGCCATGATCATTAATCTGTTGCCATGGCAAAGAGCAAACTGACTGCTAAAATCCGGAAGTGGAGTATACAACGCCTGCGTATGGCGTCATAAACCCTCCGCTGTAACGGTTGAGTTACTTATAAGTGAATATAAACCAACATGTTTTGTTTGATAGATGGGGTTTTAAATTTATCCGCACAAGAATAACCACAAAATGTTACGATCTGAACCGAACTGTTTTATATAGAGGAAGAGACGACATCTCAAGCGGGAAAGGTTGTAGTTCGCCACCAGTTCGCTCCTTTGTTTACATATCCTTGGAACTTAAAATGAAATGATATGAGATCACTGATGACAACCCTTACTTTCTTCACGACAGTAGCGGCTTCTGAAACGGTAGCTGAGTACACCTCCACTAGCTTGAAAGTGAAGCAGGTGCACCACCATTACAAGAGGAATGCTAATGGGTAAACATTAAATGGGGTCGCTGTTTGCATCGTCTGTGTTGATGCCAGTAACAACTTCTGAAACGAGAGCTGAATTGGCATGACTTTGTTCTCAGAAGTTTATAAGGCTTTTGCACAAACTATATCAATTAATGTGTTTGAAATTCAAATATTCATTGTTCCACTGATCTAATAATAAGTGAATAAGTTAGTTGGTCAAATGGTTAGTCACAAATTCCCAGAATGTTAAATCCTATCCGCACATTTAAGTGAAATACTTGCGTTCTTTAATTGTGCAATATTCAAAGGTCGATTCTTATTTCTTTTTCATCTTCACTACACAAATTATGCCTTTGAACGTGGTCCTGCTCCAAACTTCACCATACGATCCTCAATGGCCTTTCGATTCGCTTACTGAGAAGTTATTTTAGATTTGCACCCATTCGTTCCGCATCTTACTAACTTTAAAGCATACTTGAATTATTCCAGTCAGATACCCTTTTGTATCTCGTCCCGATTATTTATTTTCAGAGCTCAAACGGAAATACGTACTCTAAAAACGACTGTTTTAATGTTTAGATAGCTTGGTCAACCTCATTATTATTATTATTATTATTATTATTATTATTATTATTATTTTATAATGATGATGCGTTTTTACATGATGAATATGTGAAATAATTAGCAGTGCACACCACACCTGCTGACTTGGTGAGTTTTGATCTTTGTTTCAAGGTATTTTGAAGACTTTAACAATTAAAATAATCTATCGGGAAAGAAACGGACGTGGAGCATCATAGAGAGTAGAGAGAGAGCGAGGTTTCGAAACCAGAAGTTTAAACATGTTTCTTAAGCTAACATCAACGAGGTGGCTTGATTCTAAAAAGGCTGAGCAACAGGAGGACCCATCGGCAGCGGGCATTGCCTAAACAGATTAAGACAAATATTGACATCAGCAACTGGAACTGGAACCTGCATAACAATTAACCTAAACTAATACCGCAAGTTAACTTTCCTTTTCTCACACATACATAAAATTACACTATTCTTACGTGAAAAATCTGATGTGTTACACTCACATGCCTTTCTCTAGCCGTTCTACAAACTTCTTACATCAGATTATTCGTCTTTCTGCACCTTGTTAATCGAGGTATTCAGCACAATGTTCTTATTACTTAGTTCCTTATAAGTAGGAAGAAAATAAGGGAATACACTAGGCTAAACCGATAGTCAAATGTTTTAAAAGCTGTCGTTATGCGATTGACATTACAAATCGCTTCTGTTCTTGGCCAGGAGTTGAACAAAAGAAAAACGTACACTCCCGTCTGAGAAAAGTATAAGTACTTCACAACTGAAACCAATAACAATGAATACCTCGAAAACGACAAGCTCCACGAGAAAAATGTGCATGACATAACTTGTGTATTTTAACAAGACCTACATTTTTTGTATAGTAAGTTTTTGTCTATCTCTTACGGTTTACTAGTTATGTCAAATTAAGCAAAATTCATTCAGAATAAACAGGTCTTCAGAAGCTATTCCCAGAAAATCCAAGATAAACATTTTATTTGTTAGGTAAATATCTTTAATATATGATGTTTTAATCAAAATCTTTAGAGCCATTTTTAAGAAAATAAAAATTTTCGAAAAAGTTCCATGTAAAGGGTAGTTTGGGGTGGAGGGATTTTCTCAAAATCTTCGTGTCATATCCCTGGAAGATACTGAACTTAAATACCAAGTTTGGTATCTTAGCTACCTTTCGTTTTTGAGTTATCGTGTTCACAGACACGGACACACGGACACAGGGACCTTTTTCTCAAAATGCTTTTTTTGGATACAGGAGGTCCTAAAACATGTATTTCCGGTGAAATCTCGGTATCGAATTTTTGGGTGGAATGCAATACTTCTCTATCCCTATGTACATTGTACATAACATATGGGGCTAGAGAAAGTAAAAATATGTGTCAAAAGCTAACCGTCACCTCTCAAGGAGAATCAGCTGCCTGAGTGCATGCAACTGAATGTATATAAAGGCACATGAGGCAGTATGACGCAAATATTCATTATTGTGAACTAAATAAATACTATTACCACTATTCATTTACTGTGCAACTGTGAAGGTTCGAATGATACAACAATTTCATCATGTTTTTTCTTCATTAAAACATTAGTTTTTCGATTCTTGGCTTTAGAGTTTGTTGTCCCAAAAGTCTTAACAGTTTCTCTACTGGAATTGGAATACCAAGAAATTTCTCCTGATATTCTCTAAAAACCTGTCTACATGATTCAGTGTTTATTGGATAAACACTTTAATGGAATAACAAGAATAATCTAATGTAATTCACACACAATACAGCTTTCCTGAATAAACATTAGCTTTTGAGTTATACGATGGGCAAAATCTAGTCTACACCGACAACTGAGACGGCATAATACAGCTGATAAACTTAACAGAACCCTGGGTGGTCATTCGCCGCTAGAGCGCTGCGAAATAATACCGTACTCGCAGTGAAAGCGAACTATGGTATATATGCGCTATATTATAAATGAAACTAATGGTATATGTGTACACGTTAATTAGCATCGGGGACAAAATATGCTTCTATTTTTACTATTTTAAATTGTTGTTAATTCCTATCATAAATTTAGAGTTGGGTTTGTTGCATATTTTATTAGCATAGCAAGATAACTTAATTCTCTAGTAGTGATATCAAAAACTCCTTTTAGACGGTCATTTGATAGCAGAGGTAATGTGAAATCCAAATAAATCCAAACCTGAAGTACGCAAATGAATAAGATAATCAACAAATGCATTGACGTATTTCATGCGATTTTGCTTGCAAAAAGTCAGATAAAGTTAGAATAGTTCAATAGAACTGCCAAACATTTTGGGTAAAAGGTAATTATGTCTTTCAAATAGCGGTAAGTTAATGTTATGAGAGCGCATCTTTGTTGATTTCAAGTTGACAACTTGACATTTCCAAGTCAAAGTGAAGGATCTACGGCATTTGGTGATTTCTCATTTTATGAACACATCATTTAGTCTTGGAATTTCTAGTTGACCCCAACACTGTATTGATACAAGAAGAAGATGATGATTTATCACTTATAGAAAACAAAACCGGGCTTGTTGGGCGTGGTCCACTGGGCTTCACCCCTTGTTCCTCAAACGTTTCGCCTGCGTCTGCGGCAAGCATCTTCAATGGCGTGTACATCTCCGTGGCCTCTCACTAGCGACTGGTACGTTGCGTGCGTGCGTGTCTGGTAGGCTCGTGGTGAGCCTTGGTGTTGTTGCTGTGTACCTACCCTAGTGAGGATTTCACCACAGGAATGAGATGAAGGTTGAGGTTTTAAATTTTGGGGTTTCGAGTGTTGGTGGTAAGGAGGTAGTAGGCTCCTCGAGCGGTAGCATTTTTCAGGAGCAGCATCCTTTCCTCTGCTCCGCTGGTGTTTATTTTTATTTAATTATGTTGGTAAAATTTTGATAGACCTCTCCCAATGAGAGGGGTGGAGTACTTGGTTCAGCTATTACGCTGTTGGCTGGTTTAAAGCCGTTGTTACCGGGGGTGCCCACAAGCCATTCGGGGAACCCGGAACCGCCTCTTTCGGCGTTCAGTGGGTAAGTACTACCCCAGAATTTTTATGGGGATATCGTTTAGTGTGTGTGGATTTGCGGTAGACCTTATGTCCCAAATGCCGTCACTCTTTTTGGTGACGAGAACGTCCAAGAAAGGAAGACTATCACAATTTTCTTTCATTTTGAATTGTATTCGTGAATTTATGTTGTTAATGTAGCAAAGGAAGTCATCTAGGGATGAATCGCCTAAGCTCCATACGACGAAGGTATCGTCTACATATCGGTACCAGGACTTTGGTTTCTGGGGAGCAGAAGCAAGAGCTTTGGCTTCGAAAACTTCCAATAAAAATTAGCTATTACAGGACTCAATGGGCTACCCATGACCATTCCGTCGAGTTGTTCATAAAATTCACCCTGCCATTGAAAGTATGTGGTCGCACTTTTAAGAGAACGATTGCACCAAACTCGAAGAGATTTGGCCATGAACAATCGCGACTTGCTTCAGCTACATCTTCAGCTCTGCAATTTTCTGCATTGGAGCGACTAGGACCGGGTAGACAGACCTTTTCGGTCTTCAACTCTAAAACTGAAAAGGTTAGAATCAGACACGAGAAGAAATATGCGCACTGCTCACAGACTAGTGTCAATAAAAGGAACCATCAGATTATGGAATTCAAGTCAGGATCGCACGGTATTTCTTCTGACCGCATTGTCGTCAATGTCTCTTCTCACCGTTTAAGTCAGACGGAACGTGCTGTGCTAGCCAAGGGAGAGAATTTTGCCGTTACACCTCAGTGATCCCAACTGAGGATATTATTGCCAACATAGAAGCAGGGATAAGACAGTTACCTGGGCCAGCAGCTGAAACATACGAAGAGAATCTTGCAGAATACCGCAACGAGCAAAGCCGCCCATGTCCAATTTAAGCAGGGAAGAAAGGTCTTCTCTCCGTGATTTATGCTCCAACACCGACATCATTGTTGTTCCAGCGGACAAGGGTAATACCACCGTTGTACTTGATACTGTGGATTATCATCACAATGTTACACAACTTTTAGATATAAACACATACAAGAAGCTTCAGAAAGATCCAACTACACGTGCTTTAAAGAAAAGCAACCAACCCATTATGCATCTCCCTTAGCACCAGAGACGAGACGGATCATTAAAAAAACGGAAGCACTAGCGCCCAGATTATATGGCTTGCCTAAGATACACAAGCCTGGTGTTCTACTTCGCCCAATTGTGAGTGCTATTGGATCACCCACTCAAGCTCTATCTACATACTTAGCCGGCCTGTTAAAACCAAATGTTGGAAACTCAGATACACACATTAAGGACGCATCTCACATTATACAGAAATTGGAAACTCTGGTATTAAAACCCGGGGATCAACTTGTGAGTTTCGACGTGGTCTCCTTATTTAAGATGGTACCGGTTAAAGAAACAATGGAATAGCTGAAATGATATGTTGGCACTATTTCATCAAGTTTTAACGACCACATACTTTCAATGGCAGGGTGAATTTTATGAACAGCTCGGCGGAGTGGCCATCGGTAGCCCACGGAGCCCTGTAATAGCTAATTTTTATATGGAAGTTTTTGAAGCCAAAGTTCTTGCTTCTGCTCCCCAGAAACCAAAGTCCTGTTACCGATATGTAGACGATACCTTCGTCGTATGGAGCTTAGGCGATTCAGCCCTAGATGACTTCCTTTGCTACATTAACAGCATAAATTCACGAATACAATGCATAATAGAGAAAGAAAATTGTGATAGTCTTCCTTTCTTGGACGTTCTCATCACCAAAAAGTGACGGAATTTTGGGACATAAGGTCTATCGCAAATCCACACACACTAAACGATATCCCCATAAAAATTCTAATCATCATCCGAGACAAAAGAGAGTCATGATAAAACATTAGTGGACAGAGCAACCAGAGTATGTGAACTACAGCATCTTCTACAGGAACTACAGCTCTTATAACAGCCCTTCATGCTAATGGGTACTCGAAAAACGAATTAAGAAGAGTCTTACATCCAAAAATATAGCCCAAAACACAAATACAGCAACAAAATCCCCAAAACAAAGGAGTGGTTTATCTCCCCTTCATTAAACGCATCACAGACAAAATTTCTAAGGTGCTCAAGACCCACAATATAGACACCATTTTCAAACCGACCAAACAAATACGCAGTTTCCTTCGCTAAGCCAAAGACCCCAGAGACCCATTTGCATCGGCAGGCGTGTATCGCATCCCATGTTCATGCGGCGCAGTATATATGGGTACCACTCAACGGAGCATCAATACCAGACTTACAGAACATCGTAGACATTGCCGTCTGCGTCAACCGGCGGTAGCACTGCATGCTCTAGAAGCAGAGGGGGAACATGTGATCCGTTACGACAAAACTGACATCCTCTCCTCCACTACTCATTACTATACACGTTTGCACCGTGAAGCTATCGAGATCTATAAACATTCCAACAATTTCAATAGAAAAGAAGAAGCATTCAGATTAAATAAAACTTGGCACCCAGCCTTACAGAACAGATCAAACAAGAAAATACGTGCACCAATCAGACACATCACGGACGCAGGGGACCGCGATTCGGACCAATCAGGTCATGCAAGGGCGGTACCTCCCACAATATATAAGCCGGCCGCTCCAGACAACGTACCAGTGTCCCCCTGATGCTCTATGCCTGCGAAGTGTGGGGTATGGCAGCAGACTCCTGGCTTCTCTGGTTACAGCGGGTACAGAATAGAGGACCCCGGTCCATATATTCTGTATGTCGACGTTTCCCTTTGAGGCTACTACATGAAGCTTCGGCCCTCCCATATGTGGAAGATGTCATTAGGCGCCGGGCTCAAAAGTTCTACGCCAGATTGGGCGACCATGAGAACGCACTTGTCAGATCTCTGGGGGAGTACTTACCCCCTGAACGCCGAAAGAGGCGGTTCTGGGTTCCCCGAATGGCTTGTGGGCACCACCGGTAACAACGGCTTTAAACCAGTCAACAGCGTAATAGCTTAACAAAGCACTCCCCCCTCCCATTGAGAGAGGTCTATCAAAATTTCACCAACATAATTAAATAAAAATAAACACCAGTGGAGCAGAGGAAAGGATGCTGCTCCTGAAAAATGCTACCGCTCGAGGAGTCTACTAGCGCTACCTCCTTACCACCAACACTCCAAACCCCAAAATTTAAAACCTCAACCTTCATCTCATTCCTGTGGTGAAATCCTCACCAGGGTAGGTACACAGCAACAAAACCAAGGCTCACCACGAGCCTACCAGACACGCACGCAACGTACCAGTCGCTAGTGAGAGGTCACGGAGATGTACACGCCATTGAAGATGCTTGCCGCAGACGCAGGCGAAACGTTTGAGGAACAAGGGGTGAAGCCCAGTGGACCACGCCCAACAAGCCCGGTTTTGTTTTCTATAAGTGATTCTAACACCGGCCGTGAAAGCCTTCGAATATTAGTGATGATTTATGTTTAACATATGTATGAAGCAAAGACCTACTTCACTAATTTGTTTGCATATCTCCACGTACGAGGCATAATACCTAACGAGCGGGTCCCCATGGCCGTGCTCGCCAAGGCGTCTCGCTTTGGTGCTTCGTAGTGCAAGGGATCGTAGGTTCGAGTCCTGCCTTTGACATGGGTGTTATATGTTTGTGTATGTGTGTGTGTGTGTGTGTGTGTGTGTGTGTGTAAAAAGAGAAAAACAGAAATTCAGTAATCATGCAGCAAACAAAGTAAGACAGTTAGGAGAAAAAAAGTAGACTGGAAATGTGAATTTTTAGCTGTAAAAAGTCTTAAAATTTGAATTTTTTCTTACGTTTAACATTTATTTTGTCATTGCTGTTACATTATATATTTAACTGTATACGTACAATTTGTATCGTCAATGATCATTTCACAAAAAAATCTCTTGTGCTCCATTCACATGACTTAATCTACACCTGTGTAACAAATTATTGTTAAAATAAGAACTAAAGCTTACCTGGCGACGTGTTAATTCAAAATCTTCTCGGGCTTCTAGCCAGGTAAAAACTTGGCTTGACACCAACGTTTCGAAGAAGTGCATCTGTTCACCCTGAAGACGAGGAAGATGCACTTCTTCGAAACGTTGGTGTCAAGCCAAGTTTTTACCTGGCTAGAAGCCCGAGAAGATTTTGAATTAAATTATTGTTATTAAGCTAATTCTTCTATCTACTTATGCTAATAGAAATAAACATTAGCAGAAATGGTTTTATTACTTAGTCAAAAAAAATGTAAATGGCGTGTTATTTATGGACGCTCTTTAACTGCTGTGGTTCTCAGCGTCCCATTCTATATTGGGCGTGAAAGACCGCTTAATTTTGTTCAGAGGTCTCTCTATCAGGCTTGAGGTTCTCTTACGTGCCGTAAATCTACGACGTATATGAAGTCAGCATGGTAACCATTACACCACGGAGGGCGACTTATTACTTAGTCCCTTATAGGTATAAGGGAAATAAGGGGATACATTAGGCTACACCGACAGTCAAATACCTTAAAATGTGGTTGTTATAGAATGGAAATCCGATTATTTGCGTGACAAGGTGTTGACAAGTTCCCGTATGAGAAAAGTATAAGTGTTTTAAAACTGATATCAATAACAAGGAATGTCTTAAAAACGGTCAACTCCAGGGAAAAAATGCATTAACATAAATTGTGTGTTTCAAGGAGCTCTATATTATTTGTGTAGTGAGTTTTTGTTTATCTCTTACGGTTTACCAGTTATACAAAATCCCACAAAATTCATTCACAATAAAGGGATGTTCAGAGGCTGTTCCCAGAAAATTCAAGACATACATTTTATTTGTCATTTAAATATCTTTAATAAACGATATTTTAATCAAAATCGTCAGAGCCATTCGTAAGAAAATTAAAATTTTCGAAAAATGTTCCATGTAAAGAGTAGTTGGGGTGGGAGCTTTTCTTGAAGATAAATACCAAGTTTGGTATTTAACGCACTTTTCGTTTTTGAGCTTTGCTGTCCACAGACATACACACGTGCACACACGGACCTTTTTCTAGAAGTGTTTTTTTTTAATTCAAGAAGTCCCATAACATGTATGTCCGGTGAAATCTCAGTATCAATTTTGTGGGTGCAATACAATACTTTCTCTATACAGTATGTAGATAGTACGTCTAGGGAAAATAAAAATATAATAATTACTACTATATCCATTGGAGTAGAGAAATAAACTTTATCCATCTTTCAGAGGCAGTTTTGCTGTTAAAATTGATATTTTAAATATATCAGCTGAAACATATACGTTCAAGCTGTATGATTTCTTACATTGAACATATATGTGAACTTTTATCTAATTTTGGGAATTTTAGTCTATGGTATTAATTACACATTTTTTCAGAATATATCTAACTAAATTTTAGGGTGATAGAACAATTCTTCTTATGTGCTTTTATTGACATGTTCTGCTATTAATTAGATATTATGGCTAGTTTTACCTTCTCTGCTTCGTTCATAATACATGAGTAGAGAAGGAATTGCATTTCACCCAAACATCTGATACCAATATTTCACTGGAAATACACGTTTTAGGTATCCCTTAATAAAAAAAAAAGCATGTGTATAAAAACCTGATGTGTTCCATTCACATGACTTTCTCTATCTCTCTGTAAATTACTATTGTTAATAAGCTTATCTTTTATTTATTTCATGTTAATCGAGGAAAATTAGCAGAAATAGTCTTATTCCTTGCTTTATTGTAAATACAAGCGAAATAAGGGAGTAGCATAATTTAAAGTGAAAGCCAAAAGCTGGTTGCTATGTGACTGATGTTCCTTTGTGTGGACAGGAGTTGACAAATTACTGTATGAGAAAAGTATAAGTTTTTCAAAGCTGAAACCAAGAAAAAGGAATATCTCAAAAACGATCAACTCCACGAGAAAAATGTATATAACATAAATTGTGCGTTTTAACGTGCTCTATATTTTTTGTGTGTTAAGTTTTTGTGCATCTCTTACGGTTTCGTAGTTATGCAAAATTTATCCTGAATAAAGTAGTCTTCAGAGGCTATTCCCAGAAAATTCAAAATATTCATTTTATTTGTCAGGTAAATATCTTTAATGTATGATATTTTAATCAAAATCGTTAGAGCCATTTTTTAGAAAATCAAAATTTTCGAAAAAAGTTCCATGTAAAGGGTAGTTTGGGGTGGGGAGATTTTTCTCAAAATCTTCGTGTCGCATCCCTGGAAAATACTAAGCTTAAATACCAAGGTTGGTATTTTACCGACTTTTCGTTTTTGAGTTATCGTGTTCACAGACACACGGACACACTGACACACGGACACACTGACACACGGACACACACGCACACACGGACCTTTTTGTGAAAACGCTTTTTTTAGATAAAGGGGACCCTAAAACATATATTTCTCAGTATCGAATTTTTTGGTGGAGTGCAATACTTTCTCTATTCACTATGTACATAGTGAGTATAGAGAAAGTAAAAAGGTATGTGTGCACTGTGATGCACCTGCGTCTCTGAACATCACAACAAGTCGGTAAAATACATGATATTTAATTCCAGCATCTTCCAAGGATGCGATGCGTATATTTTCAAAAACTTATCCTACCTCAAACGATCCTTTACATGAAAAGGTTTCGAAATATTTGATTTTCTTAAAAATGGCCCTAAGATTTTTAATAAAATACCCCATATTAAAGATATTTGTATGACAAACAAAAGAAATATCTTGAGCTTTTTGGGATAGCCTCTGAAGTCATCTTCATTCTGGAGAGCTTGGAATATCTGATAAACAGTAAGAGACAAAAACTTTCTACACAAAAAACAAATTCTTCAAAACACACAAATTACTCAAATACATTTTCGTTGTAGGTATAAACATTTCTGAAATATTCCTTGTTGTAGTTTAAATTTTACAGTACTTATTCTTTTCTCAAATGGTAAGTGGTTATCTATAATGCTTTTCATCTGTCTGCCAAAGAGAACGGAATTTCAATATCACATAGCGTCCGCTTTTTAAATATTTGACTGTCACATTAGCTAATTGTACTGCCTTATTTCCGTTGTATAAGGAAATAATATTCTAATAAAACAGTTGATCTTTATCTTGATAAGTATGAAGCAGATGGAAGAATACTTTTTTTTAAGAATAGATAGCTGGACAT
Organism: Hymenopus coronatus; assembly: GCA_030762935.1. Taxonomy (NCBI): domain Eukaryota; kingdom Metazoa; phylum Arthropoda; class Insecta; order Mantodea; family Hymenopodidae; genus Hymenopus; species Hymenopus coronatus. The sequence continues at coordinate 134,330,524 of CM060881.1, forward strand.
GAGTAGATGAAGTAATGTGAATTTAGCAAATCGAATGCTTAAAAATTATTTCTGATAAATTATTGCTGATATAATTGTGTAACTGAGGAGAAATTCGATCACCCTTAATAAAGAAGCTTATGAGATAGTGTTAGATTAGTGACAAAACCGTGCAGGAGTTGGTTTTCTACGGGTTCTCCGGTTTCCCCCGCCATCGCATTCCACCGGTGCTCCATCTTATTCCATGTATCACCAGTGTCATTGCCTGCGATGCAATATGTAGTAAAAGCGGGTGGTAAACACTATCAAATAAATAAATTAGATCAGTGAACTTAGATTGCCCGCTTCTACATCCTGTAAAAGTTTAGTCTATCTTAAATATTTTCTGAGATAAAAGGTCACGAATTTAATTAATTTAATATAGACGACTTGATGAGTCTAGGCCATTAATCCATCCTTAGTTATTTTTATAGTGTTGGACTGCAACCAATCCTCCAAGAACTACCTCATCACTCGCCAGATTTTACACTAAGTAGATCGTAGATAGGATCGATTATCGTGAAATTGTGATAATCTGAGTCCCCATTTAATGGATCAGTTAAAATAGGATTAATTACGCTCAAATTGTGATACTTGACTTCCTGCAGCTAATGATTTAGCGAGATGCACTCTATGGGACGATAGCCCGAAATGTTCACAAACAACACAATGGTGATAGACCGAAGTGTTCCACAAAAAGAAGAATATCATTTAGATAAGAAAACCACACTGCACATTATGACCATGACTGTTATCTGAGAGAAAAAAAAAAAAAAATGGACCAAATCATCTATCTCCCTCCGCTCCCCCAAATTAAGATATGAGTATAATGCAAATCTAGCATTTCTGACTCATTGGAGATTATCACAAGCGCTATCATAAGACCTAATCGATAAATTCTCAAATGGAGTGAGAGAATTTATCCGAGAAGTTCAGACCGCGAATGACATTTAATCTTGTCCATTTCATAAACAAATCTGATGTGTTCTATTCACATGACTTTCTCTACATCTCTGTAACAAATTATTGTTAAAAAGCTTATGCTTCTATTTACTTCATGCTAACCGAGAAAAAATTAGCAGAAATAGTTTATTACTTGTTACCTTGTAAGTAGAAGCAAAATAAGGGAGTACCATAGGTTATGCTGGTAATCAAAAGCTGGTTCTTATGTGACTGAAGTTTCTTGTTTGTATGGATAGGAGTTGACAAATTCCAAGTTTTTCAAAGCTGAAACCAAAAACAACGAATACCTTAAAAACGATTACCTCCATGAAAGAAACTTACATAACAACTTGTGTGTTTTAATGTGCTCTACATTTTCTGTGTAGTAAGTTTTTATCCATCTCTTACGGTTTAGCAGTTATGCAAAATTCTGTAAAATTGATCCAGAATAAACTACTCTTCAGAGGATATTCCCAGAAAATTCAAGATATACATTTTATTTGTCAGGTAAATATTTGTAATATACGAAATTTTAGTCAAAATTGTTAGAGCCATTTTTTAGAAAATAAAAATTTTTGAAAAAAGTTCCATGTAAAGGGTAGTTGGGGGTGGGGGATTTTCTTTGTGCGTCCCAAGCTAATAGAACGGAATTTCAATTACATCACATAGCGACCAGCTCTTAAAATATTCGACTATCCCTTAATCGTGGTGTATTATCTTATCCTTTACATTTACGAAAAAAAATTAATAAAAGCATTTATGCTTTATTAATCTGGATTAACATAGAGTAGATAAAACATTAGTTTTAAGAATAATTTGTTGCAGAATAGTTAGAAAAAGTCATATAAATGTAACCATTGGATATCTCTACTTTCTCTACTGCGTAGAGCAGGTAGAGTAAATGGTGCATTCCACCAAAATCAACAGGAGGTTTCATTGAAAATAGACATTTCGAGGCTCCCCAAGTCAAAAAATAAATAAATAAATAAATAAATGAAAATAAAGCCTGCGAAGCTCTATCCATTCCGAAGGAATGTTGTATATCTGATATTGTACAACCTTTTTATACTACTTGCTGATAAAGATAAACATTAGCATAAATGATTTAATATATAATTAATATAATTCCTTGAAGGTACAAGGGAAATAAGGGAGCACAATAGCCAAACATTTTAAGAGCCGGTCGTTTTAAAATTCATTTATTGTTTTTTTTTCAGCTTAATAATATCCTTTAACCTGGTTGGTCATATCAGAAGATAAATTAAATTGATGAAATTACTCTCAAATTCTTTCGAGGTCCATGGATCTTATGTTCCTCGACATTGTCTTTTCAGGATAAGGAAACACCCCGAAGAAACTCATAGAACTGTTCTTCCTAAAGGAATAAGTCATATTGAGGCTGGAATTGTATTGGAGAATTTAAATCAATGACAAGGAATATTTCGGTAATGATTAACTCCAGAAAAATTATGATATAAATTAAGCGCTTAAACCATACCTAATTTTCTTTGTATGATACAATTTGTTCTATTTTATTAGCTATGGAAAAATCACCAAGAATGAAGAGGACTCAGAGGGTACTTGCAGAAAATTCAAGACGTACATTTCATTTTTACTTTCGCTAAACGTACTACGTACATAGTGTAGAGAAAGTATTGCACTCCACAAAAATATTCGATTCCGAGATTTCACCGAAAATACGCGTTTTAAGATCCCCTGTATTTAAAAATACTTTCAGAAAAAGATCCGTTTGTGCGTGTGTGTGTCCGTGTGTCTGTGAACAGGATAACTCAAAAACGAAAAGTCAGCAAAATACCAAATTTGATATTTAAGTTTAGCATCTTCCAGGGATGTGACACGAAGATTTTGAGAAATATCCTCCCACTAAACTACCTTTTACATGGGGAAAAATCGAAAATTTTGATTTTCTCAAAAAAAGCTCTTAAGATTTTGATTAAAGTACCGTATATTAAAGATATTTATAAGACAAATAAAATGTACACCTTGAATTTTCTGGGAATAGCCTCTAAATTCCTCTTTATTCTGAATGAATTTTGCCAGATTTTGCGTATTTGGTAAACCGTAAGAGATAGACAAAAACTTGCTACAAAATATGTAGATCAAGTTAAAACACAATTTATGGCATGTACATTTTTTAGTAGAATTGACCATTTCTGAGGTATTCGTGGTTATTTGTTTCAGATTTGAAATACTTAAACTTTTCTCACACGGAAAGTTTTAAATTCTTGGTCCTGCATAGAAACGGATTTCAACCACATGGCAACCAGCTTTTAAAAGCTTTAACTATCGGTTTAACCTAGTGTGTTCTCTTATTTTTCTTTTACTTACAAGGAAGCAAATAAGTAAGACAATTTCTGCTAATGTTCATCTCGATAATCATAAAGACGATAGAAGAATAAGTTTATTAACAATAAATTGTTACAAAGATCTAGAGAAAGCCATGTGAATGGAACACATCAGTTTTTTCATTAACATGTGTTAACATTAGCATTTTAAGCAAAATCAATAAGGGCATTTTAGAGAAAAACAAAATCTTCCAAAAATTATTCCATATAAAGTAGTTCCGGGCGAGGGCATTTTCTTGAAAATCTTTGTGTCACATCCATAGAAGATTCTGAACTCAAGTTTGAGATTTAACGGAGTTTTGCTGTTCACAGACACACTCACACACATACACACACACCACACCACCCCTAATACACACATACCTATTCCTAAAGCTACTTATTTTGGATGTAGGAAACCTCAGAACAACATTTCCAGTGAAATTTCAGTATGTACTTTTGGGGTGGAATACAATACTTTCTCTGCTCATTATACGCAGCACAGAAAATATAAAAACATACAGAAACCACTACATAACAGATAGTTCATTTATTTATAAGCACGCAAATTATAAGTAAAACTCTTTCATACGACACTGCCATAATAAATATATTGTTACTGCTTATTATGGCATACGTGAAAATTTTAGTAAATAAATTCAAAGTTGTCAAGGCTGATAGTGAAAAATGACATCAGTTTGTGATATTCTTTTCTCTGAACATGGAAGAAAGAAAGAAAAAAACAGAAACAAAAACAAAACTTTGCACACCAATAAATTTAGAACAATTAAACTTTTATTTTGTAGTTACCATTTTGGCTGGTAATAGTTGGCTACGTCACGTCCATAACACGTGCTCACCTCTCTCACCTGGAACAGAATGCATGGAAACGGCTGTCTTTTTATTGGTTCAACACGCCAAGTAGTAAATAAAATTTAGCGAGATAAGCTAAGGTGTATTTATTAACATATGAAGACACTTTTCTCAGCTATAGATGTTTATTTATTCCATGATATCATTTCTACAGTTTATAGCGCTAAGATTGCATAAAATGTTGTGTTAAACTCCTGAATAATCTTAATAGGACATATTGTCCACTTGTTCCAAAATTACTATTATCTACAGGTTTTTTTTTTCTCGGAGTTGCAAAATGGATATCAACTCTCTTTGCTCCTGTGTCTTTGTTTACATTGTAAGTGTTATTTTAGGCATTCGCAGGAATTACACCACAGAAGAGATTAGATAAGACAAGAAGTGGAATATTTGGAGAAGTACTCTTATGTCACGTCAGGAGTCTGGTTCATCAGTGTATCGCCAGGTGGCAGCAGAGACACGCCCACGCTCTGAGAAAGTGGCTGGACGACTCGAAGGAGGAGCAGAAAGGTCAGTAGGACTTTCTAAGATCTCATGAGCCTGCCGCTGTAGCAGTTCAGTTTTGAGATGAGGTTATGTGCGTGAATGAACAGCTGTTTCCTTCTGCAGCCGGAAGGAAGAGGCTTCCAAGGAGAAAGACAATTGAATGGCGAATGAACAAGGAGAACACATGCTTGGTTAGTCCATAGAACGCCTGGAGGCTAGTTGCAATCGAATCCATTCTAGAACCAAGAACATACATCAAAGGAATTTCTAAGATAACTTTGAAATATAATTACTTATTTCACCACTTACCTATGTACTTAGTAGGAAAAAACAAGTATGTATTAAAGATAACACTAGGAATAAAAATAACTGCTTCTTTCTCTTACTCAACTGTAATAAATAAAAGAAATATTCTAATCCACCCAAAAATTCAATATCGAGATTTCAATGAAAACATACGTATCTTCGCCCTAACATAAATTAAAGTGATTTCTCTACCACGTACATAATAGGTAGAGAAGAACTGCATTCCACCCAAAAATTCGATAGCAAAATTTCACCTGAAATGCAGATTTTTTTAATAAAACTGCCCGCATGTGGGTCTGCTTGTGTCTGTATGAACGAAAAATCGGATACATATAAAAATTTATATCTATGCTTATAGTCTTCCAATGTTACAAGAAGGTTTTTAAAGAAAATTTCCCACCCTAACTTCCCATTATATCGAACGTTTTTTATTTTCTCAAAATTGGATCTAATGTTTTTGAGTAAAATGCCATACATAAAGCAATTAAAATGTTTATCTTAGACTGTCTCCGTGGTCGAGTGGTCAGCGAGCTGACTTCTCGCCCGGAGGTCCTGGGTTCGATTCCCAGCCGGGGTGGGGAATTTTTCTTTAGCCAGATTTATTCCCTATGCCCCACAGAGTCTGGAAGTATGTATGTGAGAGAGAATGCGTGTGTATTTAAGAAAAATAAAATGATTTAAACCAACGTAAAGAACCTACAGACAACGAGTTGTTTCAAATGCAAAGCCACCATATGACCTTAGATGCTATACACCCTTTTTTTTTTTTTTATTGTTTCATTTATAAAAAAATGTGTATCTTGATTTTCTGAAAATAGCCTCTGAAGCAAACTTCATTCATAAATATTCTATACTTTTGTATAACTGGTGCACATAAAGATTCTTCTATCGGTATTTACCTCCCCCCTAGTATATGGGAGCCAGCGCTTGGGCCAGGTGTCTTTTGAGGACTATATCAGAGAGAGGAACCAGGATGCGTGATCAGTCTAATGCCTGGTATGAGTGTAAACAAGGTGATATGAAATAGCGGTGAAATGGATAAAAGAAAAGTCATTATAGAGAAGGCGGTGAAATGAATGGCAGGGAAAATCGAATAGCCCCGAGAAAAAACCGCCGCTGTACCCCCACAAATTCCAATCCCGGGGTCGTACCCGAACCACCTAGCTGAGAGAGGAGCTATTTAACAGTTCGGCCACAGCGCCAAAAGCAATATGACATCTACATTACGTATGTATACAAATTATTCTTGGAAAATTCTTCTTCTATATTTCCATCTACTTCATTTTGATATAGCATTTTGCAGAAATACTACTCATTTCGCTATAGGTAGAAAGGTAATAACAATATTCAAACGTTAAAAAATTGGACGCTATACGCTGGCCTTAAAATTTCACGTTTTTACAAGCAATCGCGAGAAACAAATGAATATAGAAAGGACTTTAAAAGACTAACGAACAAACGGATAATTAATAACAGATATCTCGGAAATGACTTACGACACAAAAACGTTATTTTGTATAAACTCAGTGTTTTAAAGATCTCTACGTTTCTACTACTAGTTATATAAGATATAAAAATCTGATGTGGTCCATTCACATGACTTTCTCTATATCTCTGAAACAAATTATTTTTAAAAAGCTTATGCTTCTATTTATTTCATGCTAATCGAGAAAAAATTAGCAGAAATAATCTTATTACTTGCTTCCTTGAAAGTAGAAGCGAAATAAGGAAGTACCATAGGTTAAATTGATGCTCAAAAGCTGGTTGCTATGTGACTGAAGTCCCTTTATTTGTAGACTGGAGTTGAGAAATTCCTGTGTGAGAAAAGTTAAGTTTTTCAAAGTTGAAACCAAAAACAAGAAATATCTCAAAAGTAATGTATACAACATAAATTGTGTGTTTTAATGTGCCCTGCATTTTTTGTGTGGTAAGTTTTAGTCCATTTCTAACGGTTTAGCAGTTATGCAAAATTCCGTAAAATTCATCCAGAATAAAGTAGTCTTCAGAGGCTATTTCCAGAAAATTCAAAAGAGTACATTTTATTTGTCAGGTAAATATCTTTAATATACGATATTTTAATCAAAATTGTTAGAGCTATTTTTAGGAAAATCAAAATTTTCCAAAAAAGTTCCATGTAAAGGGTAGTTTGAGGTGGGGGGGGGGCTTCCTCAAAATCTTTGTGTCGCATCGCTGGAAGATATTAAATTTAAATACCAAGTTTGGTATTATACCGACTTTTCTTTTCTGAGTTGTGCTCACAGACACACACAAACACACACACACGGACACGGACACACACAAAACACACACACGGACATTTTTCTGAAGAGATAGACAAAAACTTAAAAAACAAAAAATGTAGGGCACATTGAAACACGCAATTTATGTTGTATACATTATTTTCGTGGAGTTGATCTTCTTGTCTATCTCTTCGGTTTACTAGTTATACAAAATTCAGCAAAATTCATTCAGAGTAAAGAGGTCTTCAAAGGCTATTCCTAGAAAATTCAAGATATTTATTTGTCTTATATCAAAATCGTTAGAGCCATTTTTAGAAAGCAAAATTTTCGAAAAATTTTCCATGTAAAGGGTAGTTTAGGTTGCAACCTTGGAGGATACTAAACTTAAATACCAAGCTTGGTATTTTACCGACTTTTCGTTTTTGAATTATCGTGTTCACAGACACACGGACACTCACGGATCTTTGTTCTAAATATTATTTTTTTTAACACAGGGGACCCAAAAAGGTATATTTCTGGTAAAATTACGGTATCAATTTTTGGGCGGAATGCAATACCTTCTTTATACCTACTATGTAGTACGTAAAATGTTTTTCGAATGAAGTGAACTTCACAGGTTATGGCCACAAAACTCAAGATATACATTTTATTTAGTATATAAGTATTTATTTGAGGTATTTCAATCAAAATCTTTACAGCTAATTATGAGAAAATAAAATAATCACAAAATGTTACATGTAAAAGGTAATTATGAGTGGGAAGATTTTCTTGAAGTTCGTCGTGTTGCATGTTTGGAAGATTCTAAGCATAGATGTCAAGTTTTATATTTATCCGATTTTTACTTTCTCCATACGCACTATCTACATAGTGTTTAGAGAAAGTATTGCACTCCACCAAAAATTCGATACCGAGATTTCACCAGAAATATATTTTTTAGGGTCCCCAATATCCAAAAAAAAAGCATTTTCACAAAAAGGTCCGTGTGTGTGTGTGTGTGTGTGCCCGTGTGCCCGTGTGTCTGTGAACACGATAACTCAAAAACGAAAAGTCGGTAAAATACCAAACTTGGTATTTAAGTTTAGCATCTTCCAGGGATACGACAAGAAGATTTTGAGAAAAATCCCCCCACCCCGAACTACCCTTTACATGGAACTTTTTTCGAAAATTTTTATTTTCTCAAAAATGGCTCTAACGATTTTGATTAAAATTTCGGATATTAAACATATTTACCTGACAAATGAAATGTATATCTTGAATTTTCTGGGAATAGCATCTGAATAGTAGTTTATTCTGGATGAATTTTACTAAATTTTGAATAACTGTTAAACCGTAAGAGAGGGACAAAAACTATTACACAAAAAATGTAGAGCACATTAAAGCACACAATTTATGTTATATACATTTTTTTCGTGGAGTTCGTCGTTTTTGTGACATTCCCCATTTTTGGTTTCTGCTATGAAAAACGTATACTTTTATCATACTGGAACTTATCAACTCCTATCCATATAAACAAAGGAACTTCATTGACATAGCAACCAGCTTTTGACTATCACTTTAACCTACGGTTGTCTCTTATTTCCCTTCTTCTTACAAGGATGCGAGTAATAAGACTATTTCTGCTAATTTTTTCTGATTAGCATAAAGTAAATAGAAGTATAAGCTTTTTAAGAATTATTTGTTGCAGGGATATGGAGAAAGTCATGTGAATGGTACACATCAGATTTTTTATATTTGAGTTACATTATTTATAAATATTTACGTAGACATAGACAGACACATATCTGGGGACATCTTGCTAAAAGTTCTTTTTGGAGAAGGGTTCAAGGATCCCCAAAACCTGTATTTCCTTTGACTCCAAGCAACCGGTACTAGTACTTTAAGCGATTGTCCTGAAAAACAACTCAGGAGCTAAAGACTAACCACTGTTCTAGCCAGTTTGAAACGAAGAGGTTTTGCTCGATTGGTACACAAGAAAAGACTAAACTAATTACGACATAATTCGACCTAACAAATAAAGAGGTGACAGATTATATGCATGAGTGGTTAATCTGGACAACAGCTATAGAACTTACACACAGACAGTGTTGCCAATTTGAGGGAAAAGTAGCTAAATCTGGGGCACCTGAGAAGCACAGCAGCGACAAAAATTCGTATTGGGGATTGGCGACTTTTTACTTTCTCTATTCGTACTATGTACATAGTGTATAGAAAAGGTATTATATTGCATCAAAAAATACGATACCGAGATTTCATCGAAAATACATATTTTGGGTCCCCCTGAATCAAAAAAAACATTTTTGGAAAAATGTCCGTGAGTGTGCGTGTGCGTATGTGTGTGTGTCTGTGGACAGCATAGCTCAAAAACGAAAATAACTTGGTATTTAACTTCGGTATCTTCCAAGAATGCAACACGAAGATTTTCAAGAAAATCCCCCCGCCCCAAACTACCCTTGACATGAAAACATTTCGAAAATTTTGATTTTCTCAAAAATGGCTCTAACGATTATCTTATATTTAAAATATTTTTATGCCAAATAAAATGTATATCTTGAATTTTCTGAGAATAACCTCTAAAGACCTCTTTATTCTGGATGATTTTTATTGAATTTTGCATGCCTGGTAGACAAAAACTTAATACACAAAAAATGTAGATCACGATAAAACACAATTTGTCACATACATTTTTTCGTAGAGTTGGCCGTCTTAGAGATATTCTTGTTATTGATTTCAGTTTTAAAATACTGCATACAGAGAGCGTTCATCAGCGACATGAGTCTAAGCTTAAAGTTATTGCCGTCATCAAACGGATATTACCAATATATAAATCACATTAAATTAAAAGCAGCCAACGATTCTGATTACCTAGATATAAATTGAAACATGGATATGCAAATTCTTTAATTGTCTCCTAGAGTGTTTACCTGTTGCAGTTTTGTTATCTGTTGATATCTGCTGGATGCCCCTCAGTATAGAGGATTCTAGTTCAAGATTTGGCGTTTAAGCTTTCGTAATCGACTTACCCTCCCCGTATTTAGGACTCTTACCCCCCTAGGACTTACAAGCGGATAACTAGGGGTCAGAAACCTCTCGGGGAGCCACAGAATGGAGAACCTGGAACGAATTCGAGTACAAGTTCTTCTGTTCTCAAATACAACCAGGCATGGGTGTGATCTTGATACCTGCCATGGGAAATTGGGTGTATACGCTGGTATAGGCTAGAGGATTTTAGACAATACAGGAATATGTGGTCTATACGTCAATATTTTGAAAAAAAAAAAAAGCTCTAGGCAAGGGGGATGATGAAGGGGATAACCGAATGCCAAGAACATCTCAGAAAGGCAGAAGAGTTCAGCATGATTAGATTTGTGGAACAGCTTCTTTGTCAAGAAATCCACCTAGAACTTGTAAATGTTACCTGGAACGAGTGGTAGGCCCGTAGCCAGGCATGAGCGTGAGCGTGATGATATGAAATGTAAGTGAAATGGTTGGATTGAGTGGCATGGGAAACCGCAGGACACGGAAAACCCCCGCCCAGGCGCCGTTTCGTCCACCATGAATCTCACAAGCCGGCGTTTGGAACCAAATCTGGGCCGTTCCAACTACACCGCCGTTTAAGCCTTCAATATGAAAATTACTTATATTTTCTCATGGTGTTATCGATACGGGAATAACCAAAACAAAAGTAAACTGTCATATAATATGAAAATACACGGTTTTAGTTGTAGTGTTTGTTACTCTTTGACAGTTCGGCCTTATTTTAGGTGAATTAAAAGCCTGCTAACAATTTACAGGCTTGAAAAAAATATGATGTGTTACATTCACATGACTTTCTCTAGATACTCTACAAACAATCTTCTTGCAAAGCATTATTCTTCTTTCTACACCATGCTAATCGAGATAAACATTAGCAGAATGTTCTTATTACTTAGTTCCTTATAAGAAGGGAACTAAAGGAATGCCCTATGCAAAAACGATAGTCAAATGTTTTAACACCTGTCATTATACAATTGTCATTGCAAATCGCTTCTTTGCTTGACCAGAAGTAGAACAAAAGAAAAACGGACACTTCCTGTCTGAGAAAAATATAAGTATTTCACAATTGAAAGCAATAAAAAGCAATATCTCGGAAACGGCTACCTCCACAACAAAAACTTAGAGGACATAAATTGTGTGTATTGACGAGATCTACATTTTTTTCAGGGAGTTTTTGTCTATCTCTTACGGTTTATCAGTTAAGCAAAATTCGGCAAAGTTCATCCTGAATAAAGAGGTCTTAAGAGGCTATTCTCAGAAAATTCAACAAGTACATTTTATTTGAGATGTAAATATCTTTAATATACGGGATTTTATTCAAAATCGTTAGAGCCTTTTTTGAGAATATCAACATTTTCTAAACTGTTTCCATGTAAAGGGTAGTTTGTGTTGGGGAAATTTCCTTGAAAATCTTCGTGTCGCATCCTTGGAAGATATCAAAATTAAATACCAAGTTTGCTATTTAACGGCCTCTTCGTTTTTGAGCTATGCTGTCCACAGAACCTTTTTCAAAAAATTGTTTTTTCGGACTCAGGGGACCCCAAAACGTATATATACAATACCTTCTCTATCCGCTATGTACATTGTACATGCGGGCTAGAGAAAGTAAAAAGAGGTGGCCACGTTTGTGGATAGTGGAGCGGGATATTGTCGGTACCAACATAAACATCTTCGTTCCATTACGTACCACATTTTATGCCACCAGCATGCGACTCAATGCATCTGCTTTTATTATTCTGGATTTTTCTCAGCTTTAACGGCAATTTCGGAAGCCGCATGCTGAGACTGCAGATTACCTCACCGGAACCCCTCAACGGTCCGATGATGGACAGACCGTGATGTTGTGAAGCATGGACGCGACCTAGGTTACCTGTGGCGCCCATGCAGTAGTTTTTATTGGTAGCCAACCTCCGCACGAAGTTGTATAACAGAACTGTGGTTTTGTAATAAGATGGGCGATAGAATCCAAAAGGAATGGGCCGTGACGGGGTTACTCAGTTCGTTCACCCGGCTATTCCTTTGGTATGTCTGGCGTATCCCATATTGGTTCCACACGTGCCAAACTTCTGCTTCTGCTTGGCCCTATACCTTGAGTGTCGACCGGCCAAAAACCATCTTCCTGAGCTCATATAGAATCCTCAAGCTCGGACATTATTCGTCTCAATATAATTGATGACCCAAAGCACGTTTTTACTTTCTCTAGCACGGATGTGCAGTGTACATAGTAGCTAAAGAAGATATTACCAATATTCCACCCAAAAATTCGATGACGAGATTTCACCGGAAATATGTGTTTTAAGGTTCCCTGAATCCCGAAAAATCTGATGTGATCCATTTACATGACATTCTTTACATCGCTGTAACAAGCGATGATAAACGAGAAAAAACATTAGCAGAAATTGCCTCAATTACTCGCTTCCTCGTAAATAGAAGGAAAATAAGGGAATAGACTAGGCTAAACCAAAAGTCAAATCTTTTAAAAGCTGGTTGCCATGTGATTGAGATCCGTTTCTTTGCACGGTCAGGAGTTTACAACTTTCCGTGTGAAAAAAGTTTACGAAAAAAAAAGCGTATGACATAAATTGTGTTTTAACGTGCTCTACATTTTTTGTATAGTAAGTTTTTGTCTATCCCTTACGGTTTACCAGTTACGCAAACGTCAGCAAAATTCATTCAGAATAAAGAGGTCTTTAGAGACTACTCCCAGAAAATTAAAGATATACATTTTAATTGACATATAAATATCTTTAATATACGGTATTTTAATCAAAATCGTTAGAGCCATGTTTGAGAAAATGGACATTTTCGAAGTTTTTTCCGTGTAAGGGGTAGTTTGAGGTGGGGAAATTTTCTCAAAATCTTCATGTCGCAAACATAATACCAAGTTTTTTATTTTACCAACTTTTCGTTTTTGAGTCATCGTGTTCCGGGACACACGGACACACGCGCGCGCGCGGACCTTTTTCTGTAAATACTTTTTTTTTTTTTTTTTTTTTTGGATACAGAGTACTCTAAAACGTTTATTACCAGTGAAATTTTGGTATCGAATTTGTGGGTGGAATGCAATACCTTCTGTATACACTATGTACATAGTACGTGTAGAGAAAGTAAAAAGGTCCGTGTGTGTCTGTGAACAACATAGCTCAAGAATGAAAAGACCCTTAAATACCAAACTTGGTATTTAAGTTCAGTATCTTACAAGGATACGACACGAGGATTTTCAAGAAAATACCCCCCACCTACCTTTACATGAAAAAAATTTCGAAAATTTTTATTTTCTCAAAAATGCCTTTAACGATTTTTATTAAAATATCGCACTATATTAAAGATGTTTACATGACAAATAAAATGTATATCTTTTGGGAATAACCTCTGAAGACATGTTTATTCTGGATGAATTTTGCGGAATTTTGCATAACTGGTAAACCGTAAGATATAGACACTTATTTCACAAAAATGTAGAGTTCGTTAAAACACAATTTATGTTATATACATCTTTTCATGGAGTTGACCGTTCTTGAGATATTCCTTGTTATTGGTTTCAGCTTTAACATACGTATACCTTTCTCTTACGGGAATTTGTCAACTCCTGTCCATACAAACAAAGTATCACATAGCAGCCAGATTTTAAAAGATTTGCCAGTCGCTTTAGACTATGGTACTCCCTTATTTCCGATTACTTACAAGAAAGCAAGTAAAATGACCCTTTCTGTTAATTTTTTCTTGATTAGCATTAAGCAAATAGAAGAATACGCGTACTAACAATAATTTGTTGCAGATATGTAAAGACAGCCATGTGATTGGAACACATCAGATTTTTAGAAAAAGGTCCGTGTGAGTGAGTGTCTGTGGACAACATACCTCAAAAACGAAAAGACGCGTGCTCTTCCGATTGGGCTACGGGGCTAACCGACGATGGAGTTATTAGTGAAAGAGCTTGTGAATTCTGCAGCAAGCCAAACTCTAAACTATCTGTGACATGTTCACTAATAGTTAAAAAACTGATGTGTGAACATGGATCCTCACAAATCCAAAGTTCTAAACTTTCAGTTATAATTGATCATCCTGTTACCATGGGATAAAATATCCGATTTTTTTTTTTTTTTTTATATATAGCTTAACCTGGTTGGTCGTGTCGGACGATGCATGAAATTGGTGAAATGGTGCTCAAATGATCTCGAGGTCCATGGAGCTCAAAGTTACTCGGCATTCGTCTTCTCAGCATGTGGGAAAACTCCCAGAAAAAAAAAAAAACTTATTTGGGTAACTCACCTAAGCGAGATTCGGACTCACGACCTGTTGAACATGAGGCAGACACGCTACCTCCACACTACCCAGACGGGGTGGACCTTTTCCTTGATGCGAAACATACATGCTTAATCAATCTCCCATTTAGTTTCGTTTCGTAATCGACTTACCTTTCCCGTATTCGTAGGATTTACAAGCCAATGCCTAGGGCTCAGAAGCCTGTCAGGGAGCCAACGGTAGGAAACCACAGAATGAGAACCTGTTACGAGGGGTCTGGCTTTTTGAGCAACTGCAGACATTTGATGCATGCCTATTATGGTATCTTGAAAATCTTGCAGATGATTGAGTTCTTCTTCGTGCAGATCTCGTCTTGAATGGATGATACCTATACATATATTGTGCCTATTATAGCACCTTGAAGAGTAGTTGACCTGAAGTCTAGGTGAAGCTTCCAGCTTAACAGTGTGCCAGAATCGGGCACTGTCCAAAGTTTAATGCAGTGGTATCAATCTGTTTGCAAATTGTTGTCTGTTGCATGTATGTGTGTGTGTGTGTGTGTAGCCTGGTATGAACATGAGGAAGTGGATGATATGAAATGTTAGCAAAATTGATAATAGCAAAGGTGCTGATGGAACAATCGGTGGAATGAGTAGCGAGGAAACCGAAGGACCCGGAGAAAACTTGCCCACCGCTTCATCCACCTCAAATCCCACATGCAGACGCTTGGAATCGAACCTGGGCCGCCTAGATGGGAGGCGAGCGGTCTAACTACTCAACCACGCGCCGCCTCCCATATAGCACAAACCATAATAAACAGCAAGTGATATATTTAATATTTAAGAAATTAAGGTTTGTATCAAGATGTAAGAAGCTCATGTATACTTTCCTCATCAGACCAATAGACAAAGCTGTTCAATAGGGGGATCAATAGCTACAAAAACGTTACCTATTTAAGATTGATGACAGAAACCCCGTAATTCACCCCCAATGACACAGGAGCTTGCCACTGCCCCTCGTTCCAGCTATAAACGGTTACACCATCATCACAACCCTCTTCTCCTTTTTGCTTCACCAGACGGAAGATTGAAAAGAAATTGGCTCTTAGATTTGTGCTTGAACGAAAACCTATCAAGTGATAAGTGAAATTTCAGGAATTTTCACACTATTCATGGATGGCTATTAGGCACATGTTTTATCTTCTTCTTCTGCACTTCAAGGAATTAGGCAATAATACCTGTTCCGTCTTCACGACCATGTTTTCATTGCCATTTCTTCCTTGGACGTCCTACATCTCTCTTCCCTCTCGACTGATAGGTATTTACTGAAGCTGGTATTCTTCCTATGGATGGCTTCTTCAGTTTCCTTTGTATTCTTATATTTTATAATTTATATTGTAAATTTCCATTTCTCCCCTCATTTCTCAAATGATCTCTCCTTGTACACCCTTTAACTCTTCGGAGGAACCTCATTTCTGCTGATTGTATTTACTTTCTCTACACGTACTATGTACATAGTGTATAGAGAAGATATTGTACTCCACCCAAAAATTCGATACCGAGATTTCACTGGAAATGTATGTTTTAGGGTCACCTGCATCCAAAAAACGCATTTTCACAAAAAGATCCGTGTGAGTGTGTGTGTGTGTGTGTGTGTGTGTGTGTGTGTGTGTGTGTGTGTGTGAGTGTGTCCATATGTCTGTGAACACGATAACTCAAAAACTAAAAGTCGGTAAAATACCAAACTTGGTATTTAAGTTTAGTATCTTCCAGGGATGCGACACGAAGATTTTGAGAAAAATTCCCCCCCCCCAAAACTACCCTTTATATGGAACTTTTTTCGAAAATGTTGATTTTCTAAAAAATATCTCTTGCAATTTTGATTAAAATACCGTATATTAAAGATATTTGCCTGACAAATAAAATGTATATTTGAATTTTCTGGGAATAGCCTCTGAAGACTTCTTTATTCTGAGTGAATTTTACGGAATTTTGCATAACTGCTAAACCGTAAGAGATAGACAAAAACTTACCCCACAAAAAATGTAGAGCACGTTAAAACACACAATTTATGTTATATACATTTTTTCGTGGAGTTAAATGTTATTTAGATATTCCTTGTTTTTGTTTCAGCTTTAAGAAATGTACACTTTTCTCATATAGGTGTTAGTCAACTCCTGTTCATATAAATAAAGGAACTTCAGTGACATAGCAACCAACTTTTGGCTAGGACTTTAACCTATGGTACTCTCTTAGTTCGCCTCTACTTACAAGGAAGCAAGTGATAAGATTATTTCTGCTAATGTTTACTCGATTACCATGAAGTAAATAGACGCACAAGCTTATTAACAATAATTTGTTGCAGAGAAGTAGAGAAAGTCATGTGAATTGAACACATCAGATTTTTCTTTTACCTCCTTCCCGCATGCTCTATGATTCATTACGAACTTTAGCACTGGAGCCGCCGTTATCTTATAAAACTTCATTTTTATGTTATGTTAAATTACTTTGTCACAGAAGGTTTTCAATGAATAAATTAGGAATAAAAAACTATTAATTCTTAAATTCTATTGTTTTATAACATTGTTGTAATTTGAAAAAAATCGAAAAAAAATTATTTGCTTCAGTTCACGATCGCCTGTATTTTGAAATACGAATTATTTTCAAATATGTCAAGTGGCCAACTGTCCTCATTTGACGTGTGCAGGTATCCCTTTGTGTGATAAAAAGGTTGTAAAACTCAACGGGGATTTAAATTGAAAACCGGTGAGTGTAGAACTGGCGAGAGCAACTTTCGTTTACTCCTCTTTGCTTATGGTGAGCAGTCGCCCTCATTGGAAGGGATAAAACGAAGGTCGCTCACGCCAGGTCCTCTCTGACCGGTTTTAACTTGAATTATCCCCGTTATGTTCTCCAACTCTTTTATCGCACGAAGTGATATCTGCACACATCAAATAGATGCAGTTTGTCCACCAAGCAAAATTTTAAACTCCAAAAGTATGTTTCTTAAGGAAAAACGCACATGCGTAATATTTTAGCATTGTGTGGAGATTTTAATGCGTGAGTAGTCAATTTCTTGTAATTGTTACAGAAAGTAGCCCAACAAACAAGACATGAAATTCATAAGAAATAGCTTAATGTATATGTAGTTGATGTGTTCAATAGATTACCTGTAGATGCTCACCGTTTTAGTTTAATAACGTTTAATATTGTTTTACATAGTTTTAAAATTAATAGTCCTTATAATAAGGCACAATATTTGACCAATTCTTATGTCTTATATTTTAATTTGGTTTCTATTGTGTGTAATATGTACAACATTGCATAACTTTTATTTTAAAACTGGCTATTATACTTATATAAATTTGACAAGTCCAATAAATTGAACTGGATTGAATTTATACCATCCTACAATGATCATACCGACGAACTATTACGAACATATTGTTCATCCGCAATGTGTTAATTCTTGTGCAGTTGTTTTTGGATTTTATTTCTTTGAGGTTTATACATTAGACCACACATGCAGACACTCTTTCATACGTACAGACTTTGGTGAACATAGGGAATAATTCCCACGCCCAGAGGGAATTTAATCTGGAACTCTTCGCACAACACCCCCTGAGCTACAGGATCAATTGAGTAAACAATTATTGTGCGGTAATATTACTATAGAAGGATGACTGGGATCATAACTGCATTGAGGAAAGAGAAACGCATTGTATTATTTTTCTTTCTTGTTTAATTTTCACAGAATATAATGTACAGAAGCCCTCCCAAATACAGAAACAATTTTCTTTTATATAGATTAGGAGTACATAAGGATGTTTTCCCCACTCCCTATACCTTTTAACACTTAAATGACTGGAAAAACAGTTTTAGGCATTAGGGAATTTTAATTCAGTGCAGATTTAGGGTTATTGTACTGGTGGCAGAAAATGAAAATAGTTTCTAAAACGTTTATACAAGCTCCAAACAACACGTGAAAGTTGCAATTGAAAGTCAATTGAACAGGTGTCACATTTCAATTATCTAGGATGCAATATATGAAAGATAAAGACATCCGGAAAAAAATTATAAAAATTCCACAAGAAAGCTAGAAATGAAACCAGAATACAATAATTATTTAAGATGATAACAGCACCCACCCTCAACTAAGGTAGTCAGGAATAGATAATTGGAAATAATGAAAATGACAATATACGATCCTCACAAATAAAAGAATATTACGCTAATAGAAAGAATAAGAATACAGTATACGCCAGGCACTGAAAGTTCAAAGTATAGAGGATAAACTACTTAAACATCAGAAAAGTTATACGAACATTTGCATAGATAGGAAAATTCAAAGTATAGAGAATAAACTACTTAAAGATCAGAAAAGTTTTACGAACATTTGTATAGATCGGAAAATACAAAGTATAGAGGATGAACTACTTAAAGATCAGAAAAGTTTTACGAACATTTGCATAGATTGATCCCGTTGTTGATGATGATGATGATGATGATGATGATGATGATGATATTAAGTATTACTAAATAATAACCAAAAGGAAACGTCCCTTTTATTTTACACGAAGTGCGACCAAAAGCGTAAGGTGATCTAAAAGTTTATCTCTTGGGCCGTCACGTACGTGGCCTATAACCACCCTTTTCTCAGTTCACTTCGATACTCCTTCTTTGGCTGCGCGTGTTGCAACTTTGGTCGTATCCGGCGCAAAACGGTTGCTTGGTCACCGCTGCCAGGTGAGACGTGTCGTGGTTACGGCAGAGTTATGACCTAGGCTAGAATTACATGCACTAAAAATCCTTCGCTAATGGTACGCTTTGGGAGCTTGAACATTTCGCTATAGGAAGGTTTCTAATATTATTTTTTCGTAGTGTGAGAAAAATACCTATTGCACTGAAATTTGTATTTGAAATTAAAATTTGTTGCAATTAGAAATAATACATATGCAATACAAAAAACTACTTGAAGCATAAATTTCTATTTTTACTTTCTCTATATTCACTATGTACATAGTGTATAGAGAATGCATTGCACTCCACCAAAAAATTCGATACAGAGATTTCACCGGAAATGTGTCCGTGAACACGTTAACTCAAAAACGAAAAGTCGGTAAAATACCAAACTTAGTATTTAAGTTTAGTATTTTCCAGGGATGCGACACGAAGATTTTGAGAAAAATCCCCCACCCAAAGCACCCTTTACATGCAACTTTTTTCGAAAATTTTGATTTTCTAAAAAATGGCTCTAACGATTTTGATTAAAATGTCGTATATTAAAGTTATTTACCTGGCAAATAAAATGTATATTTTGAATTTTCTGGGAATAGCCTCCGAAGACTACTTTATTCTGGATGAATTTTTCATAACAACTAAACCGTAAGATATGGACAAAAACTTAACCCAAAAAAAATATAGAGCACGTTAAAACAAACAATTTATGTTATATACATTTTTTCGTGGAGTTGATCGTTTTTGAGGTATTCCTTTTTCTTGGTTTCAGCTTTGAAAAACTTATACTTTTCTCATACAGGAATTTGCCAACTCCTGTCCATACAAACAAAGGAACATCAGTTACATAGCAACCAGCTTTTGGCTTTCACTTTAACCTATGGTATTCCCTTATTTCGTTTCGACCTACAATAAAGCAAGAAATAAGACTATTTCTGCTAATTTTTCTCCATTAGCATGAAATAAATAAAAGATAAGCTTATTAACAATAATAATTTACAGAGATATAGAGAAAGTCATGTGAATGGAACACGTCAGATTTTTTGTGTTGTTTCCTTCCCCATTCTCCGTAAAGAGACCACTATGTACCACTACATGTACCAATATTCACCTTTACACTATTTCTTTTTTGGTAGAGTTATGGATGCAGCCAGAGCTTATGATTATTTGTAAACACGGTATTTTATGAAATGGTTTCTTATTACTGGGGATCAGTCAGTCCGCAATAAATATACGTACTACGTTTGTCACATAAGCTATTTCTAGCAAAACAACAAAAAGTAAAAACTTTAAACTAAAAGTATTCACACATGTCAAGATGTTAGAAGTGGTGTTCAGCATATATCTGGCACCTGCTTAGGAAATTGGCAATTAAAACATTGCAGTTCCCTCCGAGAAACTCAATTTCTTGCGAATGTTATTTTGAAATTCTGCTAAAGTGTGAGGATTTTTTTAAAACTTTCTATTTTAATCCCCCCAGTGATAAAAATCGCAAGATATTAAATCGGCGGAACTAGGGGGCCATTCGCCGATTTTGTACGGATGTTTGAATCATAAATATACTTTTGGGGGAAAGAATATTGGTACCCGAAGTGTCAGTTCACTTAATACACATTATATTGCGTTAGCTAAGAAATACGTGCCACGTTTGCAAGAGTTCAACACACACTGAAGCCTTGCGCTTGACCACCGGCCAGCTAAGAGCGGCTGAAGCTGTTCTTCTCTCTGCTGATCACCGAATAACATGATTCCACACATTTTTACTTTCTCTATACGCACTATGTATATAGTGTATAGAGAAGGTATTGCACTCCACCCAAAAATTCGATACCGAGATTTCACCGGAAATATATGTTTTAGGGTCCCTTTTATCTAAAAAAAAAAAGCATTTTCGGAAAAACGTCCGTGTGTGTGTCAAAAACGAAAAGTCGGTAAAATAGCAAACTTGGTATTTAAGTTTAGTATCTTCCAGGGATGCGACACGAAGATTTTGAGAAAAATTCCCCCACCCCAACTACCCTTTACATGGAACTTTTTCCGAAAATTTCGATTTTCTCAAAAATGGCTCTAACGATTTTGATTAAAAGTTCATATATTAAAGATATTTACACGACAAATAAAATGTATATCTTGAATTTTCTGGGAATAGCCACTGAAGACTACTTTATTCTGGATGAATTTTATGGATTTTTGCATAACTGCTAAACCCTAAGAGATGGAGAAAAACTTACACCACAAAAGATGTAGAGCATCTTATAACGTACAATTTGTGTTACATACATTTCTTTCCTGGAGTTGATCGTTTTTGAGATACTCTTTGTTTTTTGATTTCAGCTTTAAAAAACATACTTTTCTCATACAGGAATTCAGCAATTCCACTCCATGCAAACAAAAGAAGCTCAGCCACATAGCAATCAACTTTTGACTATCACTTTAACCAATAATACTCCCTTATTTCGCCTCTACTAACAAGGAAGCAAGTAATAGGACTATTTCTGCTGACTTTTTTCTCGATTAGTATGAAGTAAATAGAAGCATAAGCTTTTTAACAATATTTTGTTGCAGAGATATAGAGAAAGTCATGTGAATGTAACACATCAGATTTTTTTAACATGCTTCTGTTGTATCTGTTAGAATGTGCATATAATTAAGATATCTGTATTACAATTTTGTGCGAAACATATCTAACATTTTTAAGGAAATATGTTTAATTTATTTCTTCAAAATAATGGCCTGTTAGCGGCAGCGTAAACGATGGTCACCTTGGATACCGAGCTAACACTTAACGCTCATAAGTTTATTTATAAACACTAAGGTAGTCATTGGTTTCAACCCTTGAAATTAAACGTTTAAATCCAATATTATCTTCTGCACCTCATAATAATAGCTGGTGTATATGTGTGAGTGTTACAAAGGGGTAAGCTCACCTACCCCGAAAGGCTGTGATCCACCTGACCCGGATTTTTAATGCATGCCTCCAATTCCGTCACTTTCCAACTTGTTGGAAGGAGGCGCGGATGGTATGTATTCTAAAGCCCGGCAAGGACCCGGTCTTCCCATGTAATTACCGATCCATCAGTCTACTCCCGACCGTCTCAAAAGTTTTTGAGCGGTTGCTCCTGCCCCGCCTCACCCCTCTATTCGAGGAAAGGCACCTCCTACCGGATCACCAGTTTGGTTTTCGTCGAGGGCACTCCACGACTTTGCAGCTACTGCGCCTCGCCGAGAAGGCTGCCCTGGGATTCCAGGGCAACCTCAAGACGATCGCGGTGCTGCTGGACGTGGAGAAGGCCTTCGCCACTACCTGGCATCAGGGGCTCCTCTACAAACTCAAGCAAGCAGGCGTCCCTCCCCCCTATCTCACCCTGATAAGCAGCTTCCTTCGGGAACGCTCATTCAGGGTGAGAGTGGAGGGAAGACTCTCCACCGTCAGACCCATAGCGGCGGGAGTGCCGGAGGGCAGTGTACTGTCCCCATTACTCTTCGCCGCCTACATGTCTGAAATCCCGACGGAACCCCGAACTGTTCTGTGCCAATATGCTGACGACGTCCTCATAATGGCACAGAACAAGAACGCCCGTTACTGCTTCCCCCCACTACAGCGACTACTCCGGGCCATCGGCCGGTGGAGTGAAAAGTGGAGGATGGCCATCAGTCCGGGGAAGAGCTCGGCTCTTCTCCTGGCGAAGGTCCGTCGCTGGCGGCCGATGCGTGCCCTGAGGTTGAGGCGGCGGCAGATCCCATGGGTCACCGCCGCCAAATATCTTGGGGTTCTCCTCGACCGCGGGCTCACTTTCGCGCCACATGTAAGGGGCAAGGTGGGGCTAGGCCACGCCGCCCTCAGGCAGTTGAACCCGGTTTTTAAATCCGCCATGCCTAAACACCTCAAACTGCGCCTGTATCAGGCGATCATTCCCCCCCTGATCCTGTACGGCTGCGAGGTCTGGGGAACAGCGGCGCCGACCACAATCCGCAGACTTCAAGTCGTCCAGAACAGGGCGTTAAGGATGATCTATGATACTGGGTACAGATTCCCATCTCACATCCTACATACCTACTCAGGAATCCCGTATATCATCGACGTCGTGAGGGAACGAACCCGCACGTTGTATGATAAACTCCCCTTCCACCCTAACCCTCTGGTGCGCACTTTGGGCGACTACGACCATAGGGCGCCAAGAAGGAGAAAATCCTACCCCCTGCCAAGGGACGCTCTCGGTCCACTGGCCTGAGAGACTGCCATCCCTTAATCCAAACAAGCCCCCAGGTTATACAGCAACGGAAGGGGTGGCAGCCGGTTGGGAGACCACCCGGCTGAAACCCTGCCCCCTCTGACTAACCTGGAACACATCACCCACCCAATCTATAATCCTACCAGCTTTCCTCCCACCTGGCCTGTTTAACCCGGTGGCCACACAAGCGGCACGTCGAGTTAAGCAGCATCGAGCGTGGTCACCACTTGGGTGGGTGACCGCCCAAGTGACCGACTACACTCAGCCCTAAGGCTGCGGAGGAATTTTAACACCGCCCGGCGGACATAGACAATAAAGCTTGTGAACAAAATCTTTTTCCCTATAATATCCCAAGGTAAAACCGCTTTTAGCGGTTAGGTACTGTGGCGACTTTACACTCCGTCCAGGTAAACCTGGGCGACCTGTTCTTGGACTCTGGACTCTGGGGTGAGCTTATATTACGTCAGATCCCTGGAGGAAGGATGACTTGACTGTAATTTTAGAGGGCGGGCGAGGCCGTCGTGGAGGATCCCTAACAGTTCATAAGCAGTTCATCTCTACGCAGGGAGCGCCAGGAACCAGCCACTCAGGCCCGAATAAACCAGCTGAACGCACAGACAACCACTAGCACCATCCCGCCGCCTAGAACTTTATTTCCAAAGTGTAATCACCCGCTCAAAATGGCGCCTCTACCGCTATCCTCGTCGACACTTACAACCCTGAAAGAGACCGGTTGGCA
The DNA here is from genome assembly GCA_030762935.1 of Hymenopus coronatus. Classification (NCBI taxonomy): domain Eukaryota; kingdom Metazoa; phylum Arthropoda; class Insecta; order Mantodea; family Hymenopodidae; genus Hymenopus; species Hymenopus coronatus. The sequence continues at coordinate 134,354,719 of CM060881.1, forward strand.
TGAAATGAAGGGACAGGAAGTTCAGATAAATGAAGAATCTTCCCCAGCATTTGCCTAGTACCCCGAAAAACCTAAGGGTCAAAGATGTCAGCCGCGGGGAACCGATGCCACCACTTCTCGAAAGCCAGTCCCAGACGAAAAGCCTGAGCTATCTGGCTCGGTTAGTAGGGGCATTTGAATTTCACCCAAAAATTAAACACGAATATTTCAGCAGAAAAACATTTTTAAGGATACCTTAATTCAAAAAAAAAAAAAAAAAAAAAAAAAAAAAAAAAAAAAAAAAAAAAAAAGAAGGAAGATTCATGTGACTTTTTATATAGTATTTAACACCCGTTGGAAAGGGATGACGGGTGAAACCGGGGAACCTGGAGAAAACCCGCCCCTGTGCCGCTTTATCCACCACAAATCCCACATGCGGTCACTTGGGATCAAACCCGAGCAATCAAGGTAAGAGATGAGTGGTGTAACCGCTCGGCCACGCCGCGATCTTATTCATGTGTCCAGCTGTATATTCTGTCTGTACGTGTGTATGTGTGCGCACGCGCGTGCGAGTTTTCTGCAAGTCTGTGAACAGCTATTATTCAAAAACAAAACTTCGGGTAAATTCCAAACTTCGTATTAATGTTTGCTATATTCCGAAGATGTGTCACAAGATTTTCAACTACCTTTATATGGAGTATTTTTGGATATATACATAATTATACATTTACATGACAAATTAAATATATCTTGAATTTTCTGGGAATAGCTTGTGAAGTCCTCTCCATTAGAAAGGATTCTGTATCCTGCATAAGCGATAGCCGAAAACGTGTTACATACAAAATGTGGATCTCTTTTAAACCACAATTTATTTAAAGTAAATGTTGTGGCATTAGCCATTAGCAAATATTCGTTGTAATTGTTCAATTTGTTAAATAGTTTGTCACTCTTTTAAATTCTGCTTGTTCCTTCAATTGTTCGTCGCGTTTGCATGCGAATTGTAAAATTTTAAAGTGAGCATATAGTGCCGAGTGCTTAAAAATTTTACTATCGCTACTCTCTCTCTCTCTCTCTCTCTCTCTCTCTCTCTCTCTCTCTCTCTCTCTCTCTAAGTTTCTGTAAAGGAATGTGGTATGGCTATCTCTGCAAAGATATGTCTATAGTAAAAATAAGTAGACAAAAAATAAACCTTCGTAAGAACGATTTGCGAAAGTAACTGTAATACATCAACTTTTAAAAATGTTTTTGTTCTAATTCATAAACTATGTATTACAAATAATAAAGAGTTTCGTGTCAGTAAATATGAATCACGAAGTAAATATTTGGTTAAATTTTAACAATTAGATACCTAGATTTAACCGCAAATGCACATAGGGACTCCTGCAAACAAGAAGAGCAGTATTGAGAAGGTATTGCATTGCACCCAAAAATTCAATACCGATATTTCATTTAAAATACATGTTTTGAAATCCCCTGAATCCAAAAAAAATCATTTTTAGAAAAATGTCTGTGTGTGTCTGTGGGCAGCATAGCTCAAAACGAAAATTCTATTAAATGCCAAACTTAATGCTCAAGTACAATATCTTCCAAGGATGAGACACGATGATTTTCAAGAAAATCACCCACCTCCAACCACCGTTTACATGGAAAAAATAATGAAGATTTGGTTTTCTAAAACTTTGCTCTAATGATTTTCATTAAAATGTCATATATTAAGGATATTTACATGACAAATAAAATGTATATCTTGAATTTTCTCGGAATAGTCTCTGAAGACGTCTTTATTCTGGATGAATTTTACGGAATTTTGCATAACTGGTAAACCGTAAGAATTAGACAAAAATGTATCTACTTAATGGGAAACGTAGATCTCGTTAAAACACACAATTTATGTTATATGAATATTTTTGGTGGAGTTGATCATTTTTTAGATACTCCTTGCTATATGTTTCAGCTGTAAAATATTTATACTTTTTACTTATTCTTGTCAAATCCCGGCCAAGCAAAGAAATGGATTTCAATCCCATAGCAACCACATTTTAAAACATTTGATTGTCAGTGTATTCCCTTATTTCCATTCTACTTACTGGGAAGCAAGTATAAGATTAGCATGAAGTATAAAGAAGAAGCGTTTTAACACTAATTTGCTGAGATGTGAGAAAGTCATGTGCATGGAATAATCAGATTTTTAGAAAAAGGTCAGTGAGTGTGTGTATCGGTGAACACAATAACTAAAAAACGAAAAGTCGATAAAATACCAAACTTGGTGTTTAAGTTTAGTATCTTCCAAGGAAAATTTGAGAAAACATGGAAAACTTTTGAAAATTTTGAATTTCTCAAAAATTGCTTAAAGATTTTGAGTAAAATACCACATATTAAAGATGTTTACATGACAAATGACATGTATATATGGCAAAGGGAACCGATCTTCAATTGTTCAGATAGCGACCAGCATTTAAAAGATATGAGTATCACAGTAGCCATAATTCCCTTCTGCTTAAAAGGAACTAAGTAGTAAGAACATTTCCACTAATGCTTATCTCGATTAGTATGATGTAAGATAACATAATTTACGTATTTTGTAATAAGAGGTTTATTTGCAGAACGATTAGAGAAAGTCATGTGAATGGAGCGCAAGATTTTTTTAGCTGATTCGGCGTTTACTTAAATTATAATAGCAGAACTTACTATAAATAAAACATGTTTTAATATTTGTTATACTTTATTATTGTATTATTTATAGTATATTTATTATATAGTCACCGTGCATTTTATTTTCCCTTCTGCTTGCCTTCAGTAAGTACAGGAGGTATTTCATCCCATAAATTCGGTTCTGAGACTTCACTGAAAATATATTTTTTGAGACTCCCTGAATCCGGTAAAAGAAGAATTTTAAGAAACAGATTGGCGATGTGTGTGTGCGCGTGTGTGTGCGTGTGGGCATAAGTCAAAAACCAAACCCGTCACATATCAAGCTGGTATTTAGGCATGTGAAAATATTTAAGTAAATACTCCCACCCCAAGCTACCCTCTATATTAGAAAAATATGTTTTATTTTATTTTTTAAAAAATGATTTTAAAATGTTGATCAAAATACCCCACACGAAAGTTTTGACGTTGTTTTGAAGATCTTCCTTGCCACTTCTTCAGTTCAGGGAAAAGGTGAAAGTCGTGGGTGCCAGGTCAGGACTGTACGGCGGATAATCGAAAATGTCCCATTGAATAGTTCAAGGAGCCGAAGGGTTATAACAGCAGTGTGTGTTCGAGCGTTGTCATGGATCAAAACAATTCCTGATCTCAGCATTCCTCTCCGTTTGTTTTGAATGACTCTCCGCAAACGTCGTAAAGTACGAAGATCTTCAAAACGACGCCAATGTTCATTTGAAATCATTGGCGGCAACATTTTTTGAAGCGGGTATTGCACAGGTAGATAAAGGTCTCAATCTTTTCGGTGATTATGTCAAAAAGTAACCATAAGTGTACAAAATTTTAGTAATAAATTTCTATGAACTTTTTCTTTTATTTATAGCCTATCGCAGGTTGAAAAAGAAACGGCCCTCGTATAATAATATATAATGGTAGAATATAATGGTAGTAATTAAAATGCGACTAATTTTCATCGAGCATTTTATTACTTTCTCTGTACGCACTATGTACATAGTGTATAGAGAAGGTATTGCACTCCACCAAAAATTTCGATACCGAGATTTCACCGGAAATATATGTTTTAGGGTCCCCTGTATCCAAAAAAGTATTTTCAGAAAAAGGTCCGTGTGTCTGTGAACACGATAACTCAAAAACGAAAAGTCGGTAAAATACCAAACTTGGTATTTAAGTTTAGTATCTTTCAGGGATGGGACACGAAGATTTTGAGAAAAATTCCCCCACCCCAAACTACCCTTTACATGGAACTTTTTTCGAAAATTTTGATTTTCTAAAAAATGGCTCTAACGATTTTGATTAAAATATCGTATATTAAAGATATTTAAGTGACAAATAAAATTTATATTTTGAATTTTCTGGAAATAGCCTCTGAAGACTACTTTATTCTGGGTCAATTTTACGGAATTTTGCATAACTGCTAAACCGTAAGAGATGGACAAAAACTTACCACACAACAAATGTAGAGCACTTTAAAACACACAATTTATGTTAAATACATATTTTTCGTGGAGTTGATTTTTTTTTAGATATTCCTTGTTTTTGGTTTCAGCTATAAAAAACATATTTTTCTCATACAGGACTTTGTGAACTGGTGTCCATACAAACAAAGGAACTTCAGTCACATAGCAACCAGCTTTTGACCATCACTTTAACCTATAGTACTCCCTTATTTCGCTTCTACTTACAAGGAAGCAGGTAATAAGACTAGTTTTCTCGATTAGCAGGAAGTAAATAGAAGCATTAGCTTTTGAACAATAATGTATTGCAGAGTTGTAGAGAAAGTCATGTGAATGGAACACATAAGATTTTTTTTTTCATTATAGTCAAAGTTTCATACACTATTTATGCTCGACCATGTACTTAAGTATAACACATTTATAAATTATTTTTAATTTTCTATGATTATCTGAGTCAATAAGTGCATTGACCTTACTCTAAACAATGAATTAGCTGTCAGATGATGTAATGCGCAGAATTTTTCGTGCAAATTTCTTGATTTTTGTGTGTCTTTGCAGAAATTTCCGGCTGTGTAAGTTGCATTTCGTGTCACTCGTGTCCAAAAATTTTACTTTTAATAAACTCGCGGTAGTTGTTCTTCGATTGCACATGTAAGAATAATTGATATTGCTCTTTCAATAGTTGGTGCCTGATAGCGTTACGAGATGTGCGCAGACGCGAAACTATTGACTGTTACATGTGGATCTTCTGATTGGTGGAAGTACACTTTAATGAATAGGTGTACTTTAATGAGGTCCATAAAAATGCAGCTACCAGACATATAATTGCTGCACTTAGGCATGGTCGGCCATAAGATATATTTCATTCCAGTACAATGTTTGTAGACGATTTCTGCATTCGATCCCAGATCGAAATTTCTGAAACGATCGCGCAAATATAATTTGTATAAAATTGTATAAAATATTGTATACAATTAAGGGTAGAGGTAGAGACGTAGGAAGACTTTCTTTTGTTGATAGGACCATTGAAGAATGGAATGAATTGCCCGTAGCAGCCTTTCAAGGCTGCCCTCTGACCTTAAAGAAGTTTAGGGATAATTTAAAGAGAGTAAATGTTAGATATTAATTAAAGTAAAATTTGTGAAGTAATTAAGGATCTAAAAAACTGTTCTATGGTATTAATGTTAAGGCTTCATAGTAATTTTTATAAACATGCTGGTAATTGACATTGTATTGCTATACTGAATAATAAGTAGTTAGGTATTTAAAAAAACATGAATATATAATATGTGGGTTGTATTACTATTGTTAATTTAACTGTAAGATTATTATTGTAAGTACTCAATTGCAGAGAGTAAATACATACATACAAATATTGTTTTTTCTTCAGTTTCTCTAAGTTGAATATCGCAAGCTGAGTTTGTAAATCATGTAACCTGTTGAATCCCGTTTGGAAAGAAACGCTCTGGAATGCTACCATGGTAACGATGGCAATAAACGCATCATGTACCAAATTACCACAAAGAAACCGAGGTTGATTCGTGCGAACGGGGCTGTTACTTCAAGCATAATTTATCCACTTAAATGCCGCCGACCGCAAAGCCAAGGGAAACCACCATTTGGGTCTGCCTCAGCAGCCATCCGTTCAGACTAACGTTTCTTTTGGGAGCTTTTCCAGCAAACCACATAGATGAGTCACCATCACCATCAATAAATCACAATTTCCTTTCCGCTCGGAGATTTGATATCATTTACCTGGACTTCTGCATTCCATTCGTATTACAAACACAAACTGTCAAAATAACAAATCGCATATGGTGATAGCAATTAAAAAGTATTGTGTGTACGTGATGTGTGTGCGTTAAGACATATAGCTAAGATTCTTCCACTTTGACAATGCGGAATTTTTGTTTTGTTTTAATTTTATGGTTGACAGATCAATATTTTTGCTATACAGGCCATAGATAACAAAAAGATTAAATGCATTAATTAACATTTGAGGTTGATCGTGTTGGCTCCTCTAACATAAACAGAAATAGTTTAGTAGAGAAATAATAATGTAACTTTACAAATAAATGTTACAATTGAATGAAAGTATAAAGTAATAACATCTGTATCACTTGTTAAGAAATGTTGTGGTAATTTTCTTTTCAACCGTTTGTGTGGAGTTTTGATATGCACGTTAAATTCTTGAGCACAAATAACGTTGCTTAATTTCTTGAAGGATGTCTTCGAGAGGTGTTTTATATACTGTTCTATTTCTTACAAACCATGGTGCATTTGTGACTCTGCGGAGAAACTTTTTTTGTACAATTGCAGTTTTTGAATATTAGTTTTATTTGTTGCGGACTATATAGGATCTGTATAAGTAAGAAGAGATCGAATTAAAAATCAGTAAAGCCAATCTTGGAGCGTTTATTAATGAATGGATAAAGTTTGATGAGCCTTGAATTAGCAAGTGTTGTGATGCATGTAATATGATCATTCCATGTCATTTTTGTGTCAAGTAGAACGCCAAGATATTTAACTGAGGTTTGAGATGGCAATCAGCTTAGCTGTTTATTCTGTAAATGTAAATAATCAAGGTTTCAACAAGGTCTTAGAGAAAATATTTTTGCTTCTGTCTTGCTGATGTTAAGTGAAATACGTCATAGTGTAAGTCATTCGGCTAATGGTGAAAGAAATGCTTTTATTTATATTCAGTTGGACATGTGGAAATTTGAATCACGCCACCACTTAAACTTCCGACTTAGTTCTAACAAGAATTAAGGTTTAAAATTTGAATTAGATTTGAAAAATTCGATGCTATGGCTATGTTTCAAAATGGAGATTTTCGGTTTCTCGCTTTCATCTGAAAGCTGCACATTATTATACTTTACATTAATTAACACTGAGAACACTGTCTACAAAATTTCCGAAACACATCTACTAACCCTTTCATATATATTAATTATGAGAACAATTTTACTAATATACTTATAAATGCAGAATGAAAAAAGTTTGCCGTAAGAATACGAAGAAAAACTCCCCAAAATATTGCAATCTATATAGGTATTTTAAAGCCTAAACTTCTTATACTTTAACGTTATTTTAAAAAATAAGCTATGTACGCTTTTGTCTATATTTACGGGATCGTAATAATACCATAAGGCGGCGCCGTGGGTGAGTAGTTAGACCGCCATCTAGGCGGCCCGGGTTCGATTCCAAATACCCTCAGCGTCTTCTCCATGTCCTCCGGTTTCCCCCGCCACTCACTCCACCAAGTGCTCCATCATCACCTTTCCAATCATCAATTTCGCCTATATTTCATATAATCCACTTCCTCGTGCCATGTCTAGCTACAAGTCGACCACTCGTAACTGGTTCTCCATTCTGTGGTTCATGCCGTTGGCTCCTCGACAGGCTTCTGACCCCTAGGCATTGGCTTGCAAGTCCTATGGGAGTGTCAGTCCTATAAATAAGGGGAGGGTAAGCCGATTACGAAACGAAACGAATAATTAAATATAAAATTGCATGGCCTTTATGGATTTTAATTGTTGCTAAACACTTAAACTTGGAAAATAAGGAAAAGAAGCTACTGGTTGTTTGGTATGTACTTATTATTAATTATAATATGCCACTGGAAGCATAGATTCGCAACATTAAAAGTTCTTCAAGAACAAAAGATGTTTAATTTCATATGTGACGTCAAAGTGGAAATGCTAGATTTTATCGACCTGTTAAAATGAAAGGCTTGGGTTTTCTAAATGTATTTCACAGAAAACTGTCTAGTTAGAATATCTGAAAAAAAAACCCTGTTACTTTCTAATGGAAATAATTTTATAAGCAGAAAAAAAAAACAGAGAAATAAGAATATATTACCAAAATATTGTAAAATAGATATCTTTGCACATGTACTGAATTCGACACGCAAAATGTACTTTTTTTTTAAAACTCCATTACATACAGTGAAGCTAATCTTCTTGTACAAATCTGGACATCCATTGCAGACACTTGCTCCACTAGACATGGTGTTGGTGTTGGTAATCTGAACGCGCTTCGACAACCTTCGTTGTCATTATCTTTGCAGGTTGGCAGACGTCTGCTGCAAAAAAAAAAAATGACGACGACGAAGGTTGCCGAAAGCGTCCAGATTACCAACACCAACACCATGCTTAGTGGAGCAAGTGTCTGCAATGGATGTCCAGATGGTACACCGCAAAATGTGTTTGTAAAGTACAACTAAATCTATTTGTTTCTATAATGATAGCAAGCATGGTTTAGAATATGAACTTTCTTATTCTGACTGTGATTGGTTATAGAGTGTACCACACAATGATAAATTGGGAGCATATAATTACTTTATCAAGGGCATAGACTAAAAGTTCTCTGTGTAATCAAAACACAATTAGCAAAATTAATATAATTCCCGCGATGTAGCACAGTTTTGCACGACTTCGGAAAAACAGCATGCATTGTACTTGCGACCGACCTTCAAATGTTAAATTTCCCAAACACTGTCACCAAACCGTTTCATAATGTTCAACTATAAATAAATTAAATATAGAACAAAAACATTCAGACTTTTCCAGTGTACCCAATGAAATCTATCTCTGACCTAAACAATGATGTTCGCATCGAAAAACATCCACTAGATCCCATTAGGGAACGATTTGGTATCTCTAAAAGCAGGAATTATAGCGGAATGTAGAGTGAACGAGAGTGTTGCATTCATATGGCTTTCTCTACCTGTTCTGCAAATACTCTTACAAAACGTTATTCTTCTATCTACATAATGCTGACGATATAAACATTAATAGAATTGGTCTTATTACATAACTCCTTATAAGTAGAAAACAGATAAGGGAACACACCAGGCTAAAGCGATAGTAAAATCTTTTAACAGCAGATCGATATGTGAACAATTGAAGTTCGGTTCACTTTGCACTTCCAGAAAAACAAAAGAGATGAAACGAAAGGTGGCCCTGTTTGAGAAGACACTTAGTTTAAAATTGAAACCAATAAGAAGGAATATTTCGGACAAGAGCAATGCTACAACAAAAATGTATATGTATACATTGTGTCTTTTAACAATATCTACATTGTTGTATAGTACGTTTTGTCTATCTCTTACGGTTTACCAGTTATGCAAAATTCAGCAAAATCCACTCAGAATGAACAGATCGTTAGAATCTATTCCCATAAGATATAAGATATACATTTTATTTGTGATGTAAATAACTTTAATATACGCCATTTTAATCAAAATCGTTAAGGCCATTTTGAGAAAATTAAAAATTTCAAAAATTTGTCCATGTAAAGGGTAGTTTGCGGTGGGGGATTTTCTTGAAATCTTCGTGTCGTATCCTTGAAAGATACCAAACTTAAATACCAAGTTTGGTATTTAACGGTCTTTTAGTTTTTGAACTATGCTGTTCACAGACATATACACGGAACTTTTTGTAAAAATGCTTTTTTGAACCTAAGGAACCTCAAAACATGTATTTCCGTCCTCTATATACTATGTATATAGTACGTATAGAGAAAATAAAAATCAAAGTATTACTCGTGCTATTGATTTTGTGCAAAATGTTTAAAATTAATCATTTATTAAATATATTCAGAATTTGGTGTTTAAAAATATTTGTAGGAGTATTGAAAGAAGTGAGCTAATTTTGACTTTCTCTACTATGTATCTATAGTAAGTATGTAGATGAAAGCTCGATACCGAGATTTCACCGGGGAAGCACGCTTTTAAGGCTTACTGAATAAAAAGAAAACATAAGAGCATGTTTGTCTGTGTATGTTTGTGAACGGTAGAACACAACATGAAAAATTTGGTTAAACAAAATACTTGATACCACCATATTTAAGCCCATCTTCTTCCAAGGACATGACAATAAGATTTCCAAAAAAAAATATCATGGAATATTTTTCATTATTTTTGGGTTTCTCAGAAATAGCTCGTTACTTTTTACTTTCTCTACACGTACTGTGTACATAGTGTATAGAGAAGTTATAACACTCCAGCAAAAAATTCGATACCGAGATTTCACCGGAAATATATGTTTTACGGTCCTCTGTATCCAAAAAAAGTATTTTCAGAAAAAGCTTCCTGTGTGTGTCCGTGTGTCTGTGTGTCAGTGAACACGATAAATCAAAAATGAAAATTCGCTAAAATACCAAACTCGAAAATTTTGATTTTCTAAAAAATGGCTCTAACGATTTTGATTAAAATATCCGATACTAAAGGCATTTACCTGACAAATAAAACGTATATTTTGAATTTTCTAGGAATAGCCCCCGAAGACTACTTTATTCTGAGTGAATTTTACGGAATTTTGCATAACTGTTAAACTGTAAGAGATGGACAAAAACATACCATACAAAAAATGTAGAGCACATTAAAAAACACAATTTATGTTATATACATTTTTTTCGTGGAGCTCATTGTTTTTGAGATACTCCTTGTTTTTGGTTTCAGCTTTGAAAAACTTTTCTCATACAGGAATTTGTCAATTCCTGTCCATACAAACAAAGGAACTTCATTCACTTAGCAACCAGCTTTTGTCTATCACTTTAGCCTATGGTAGTTCCTTATTTCGCTTCTACTTACAAGGAAGCAAGTAATTAGACTATTTCTGCTAATGTTTTCTTGATTAGCATGAAGTAAATAGAAGCATAAGCTTTTTAACAGTAATTTGTTACAGAGATGTAGAGAAAGTCATGTGAATGGAACACATCAGATTTTTATTAAAATACCACATTTTAAATATATTTAGATGATAAATAATAGTTATTTATGCAACGATCCTACAATGGTAGCTATTGGGATACGAGTGAGAGGTAAATGAGCGTCGTAAAACCTCACGAGTATTCTAATAACCATTATATGAGAGTTGCATACATAAGTTTTTCTACGACATGTAGATATAAAATAAATATTTAATTATTAGATATTATATATACAAAAGATGGACTCCACAGACCGCTATGCATGTTGTACGCATGCGTCGATAATAAATAAAATTTTATTCACGGTGATAGTTGACTTGTAAGATAGACTGAGGAATTTTGACCTAGTGATAGTAATGATATGGAAGTTAGTTCCACGCTTCCTGATATAACAGAGGAGGCGAGTAATGCTGTTAACAATTTACTACCACAGAAATAAAAAAAGATCTACGAAAAGTTATGTGATAAATTCATGCCATGGAGAATAACAAAAAATGTAACTTCATTCATGGAAAATTCCTCGTAGTTACTTTGAAAACATATCAAAAACAATGAAATCCTCAACCTTGTGGACAAATTATTTAGTATTGAAAACTACTCTAAATATGAAACATGGAATTGATATATCCCAATATAAGAAATTGTACTCCCTGTTAAATCAGAAATCGGCAGGGTACAGTGGGGAAAAAGCTAAAATATTTTTCACACATGAAATTAAACCCTTCATTGATGAAACACCCAACACTTTATTTCTACTGATAAAAGCTATGAAAATATAACTATTCTCGTAAAAATAAATATTTTGATTGGAAGTAGAGCTAGCACGCATGCCCTAGATTATTGATTTTCTCGTCTCGTGATGTCAATGTCATGACCTACTTTGCTTTATTTACGTAATATTATGAGTTTATATTCCGGAAATAATTCTATATTCTTATAATTCTTATATATAATTAAATATTCTTGGATATTATTCTACGCCTAAGATGTTTCTGTAATATTATGCAGATTACCAGGCAGTGCACAGCCATTAGTAGGGCGGCGTGAAAATCTATATCGAAATGAAAATCTGTGTGGAAATGGCTTTCATTCCGATATAGATTTTTAACAGTAAATTAACGTATTTCAGTATATGAGTATAAAAAACATAACTGTTGAATTTTCGCGAATAGATTGAATAACCCATCATTCTGACGCATCTCTTATAACTGGTAAGACGAAAGTTTACTAAACAATAATGGTTGATCTCGTTAAAATCAGCAACTCATATCAAACATATTTTTGTGGTATTAACCATTTCCGAATTATTCTTTGTTATTGTTTGAGTTCAAATACCTGTGCTTTTTCATGAGGAAGTCGATAACAATCATTCTTTCTTGTGGACATACAAAGAGAAAATAATTTCCACTTCACAAAGCGACCCACGTTTCAACAATCTGGTAATTCCTTTAGTCTTCTGTAAATGTATTGGACGTATAACGAAATTTGAAATGTGTAAAGAAGTTTGTGTCGATTAATAATCGTATATAGAAAAACAATCGTTTGAAAAAAAGCAGTTTATAGAAGAGTGAGAAAAAATCTGTGTTACATTCACATCACTTTCTCTAGCTGTTCCATATACAAACTATTTTTACAAAAGATTATTCTTTTATCTTCGTTATACTAATCGAGATAAATATCAGAATTGCTCTTATTGCTTACTCCTTGTAAATAGAAGGGAAATAAAGCAATACATTGGGCTAAAGCGATAGCCAAATCTTTTAAGAGCTCATCGCTCTGTGAAATAATTGAGGTTCGGTTCACTTTGCAAGGTCCCGTTTGAGAAAAGTAGGTAGTTTAAAATTGAAACCAATAACAAGGAATATCTCGAAAATGGTCAATTCTACAAGAAAAACTATATGGTATAAATTATGTGTTTTAACGACATCTACACTTTTTGTATGGTAAGTTTTTGTCTGTCTATAATAGTTTAACCGTTATTAAAAAGTTTGCAAAAAAGAATAAAGAGCTCTTCAGAGGCTATTTCCACAAATTGAAAATATACATTTTATTTGTGATGTAAGTATCTTTAATAGATAGTATTTTAATCAAAATCGTTAGAGTCATCTTTGAGAAAAACAAAATATTCAAAACAATTTTTCATATAAAAGGTAATTTGTGGTGGGCGGATTTTCTTGAAAATCTTCGTGTCGCTCTTTGGAAGACACTGAACGTAAATACCACGTTTGGTATTTCGAATCTTTTCGTTTTTGAGCTACGCTGTCCACAGACGCTTACACACCAACAAATGAACCTTTTTTTCTAAAAATTCTTTTTTCGGACTCAGAAGACCTCAAAAAATATATTTCCGGTGAAATCTCGACATTGAATGTTTGGGTGAAATACAATAGCTTCTCTAGCTACTACGTACATTGTATATATATACGTGCTAGAGAAAGTAAAAATCATATAATGAACATATACATTTCTACTTTCTCTGCCCCCACTATGTATATAGTGTGTAGAGAAGGTATCGCATTTCACCAAAAAATTCGAAACCGAGATTTCCTGTACCCAAAAAAAGCATTTTTAGAAAAAGGTCCGCGTGTGTCCGTGTGTCTGTGAACACGATAACTTAAAAACGAAAAGTCAGTAAAATACCATACTTGGCATTTAAGTTTCATATCTTCCAGGAATGCGACACGAAGATTTTGAGAAACATACCCCGACCCTAAACTAACCTACACGGAAAAAAATTTCCTAAATTTTGATTTTCTCAAAAATGGCTCTAACGATTTTGACTAAAATACGTATATTAAAAATGTTTATATGGCAAATATAATGTATGTCTTGAATTTTCTGTGAATATCATCTAAAGACCTCTTTATTCTGAATGAATTTTGCTGAATTTTACGTAACTGACTAAACGTAAGATATAGACAAAAACTTACGACACAAAAATGCAGAACACGTTAAAACACACAGTTTACGTTATATACGTTTTTTTCATGGAATTTGCCATTTCTGAGATATTCCTTGTTATTTGTTTCAGATTTAATATACTTGAACTTTTCTCACGCGGAAAGCTGTAAACTCCTGGCAATGCATAGAAACGGATTTCAACTACATGTCCACCAGGTTTTAAAGTATTTAATTATCGCTTTAGCTTAGTTTATGCCTTTATTTGCTTTCTACTTATAAGGAAACAAGTAATTAAGACTGTTTATTTTAGAAGTGCATAGAAGAATATGCTTTTTAACAAGCGGTGTAGAGAAAGTCATGTGAATGGATTTTTTGCTCTTAACATCTCTCTTCGAATAAAGGACAATCTTTATTTGTATTTCAAACTGCGGAATGGTTGTAAAACGAAAACAATGTGCTTTACGAGACCCTAAGGCCTAATAATTCGCAAGAAATATACAGCATTGTTTGAACGTTATTCTGACGTTACGCGAGTTTTTAAACACGCCACTCCAAAGATGCCTTGACTTAAGCGACCATAAAAGCGGAGTTTCTTTTCCAAATATACTTCCAATGAATATAAATTATCGCTTTTTACTTGAGAGAATATTTTATGAGAATATTCACCATAAAAATCCTCCCTCTCGTTTTCTCATTTTATTACATTCCCTTCTAAAAGGACTTTGTTCTCCCCCACCGCCTGCTTATTTTTCCTATCAGACTTCTCATCTGAATACGTCTGCTAACATAGCGAGTTAATATAAATGTTTATTTTTCCTTGTTTCTTTCTCTTAACGTTACCTCTACCTATAAAGTCTTCTTTTGCCGTTTGCTTTGCTTTAAATTACACAACTCCTAAGTTTTCTTCTCAATAGTAAGCACATGCAACTTGAAACTTAAAATTAGAAAAGTAAACACTCAACATAAATAACAATTTAGTAATTGCACGAACCAAAAACATTTAATGTTTTGAATAAACAACGATGAATTTCTTGTGAGACTGCCTTTATTTTATACAGTCAAAATATTCATAGCGCATGCGCTTTTATTGTGATTAAAACAGTACAAATAAATAGCTGAATTTCTTTTTCATAAGTCGTAAACATCAAGAACTTGTATTTTCTGCACTAAATTGCTAAACAATAGCAGAAAAAGGGAATTTTTGGATCACATAATTATGTCCAACGAATAGTATTACTACAACGGCCACCACCACCACTACCACTATACTATGGTGTAATGGTTATCATGTTAACTTCATAAACCCAAGATCGCAGTTCAAACCCGGCGGCGGACGATGGATTTTTTCGGGCGTAAAGATCCTTAGCATGGCTTCCTTCGGGAGGGAAGTAAAGTCGTTGTTCCTGTGTCGTAGATTTACAGCACATAAAAGAACCTCAAGCTTGATAAAAGAGGCCTCTGAGCAAAAATTAAGCGGTCTTTCACGTCCAGTATAGGACACTGAGAACCACAGCAGTTAAAGAGCGTCCATAAATAAAAAATCTGATGTGTTCCATTCACAGGACTTTCTCTACATAGCTGCAACAAATTATTGTTAAAAAGCTCTTACTCTATTTACTTCTTGCTAATTGAGAAAAAATTAACAGAAATAGTCCTATTACTTGCTTCCTTGTAAGTAGAAGCGAAATAAGGGAGTACCATTCGTTAAAGTGATAGTCAAAAGTTTGGTTACTATGTAACTGAAGCTCCTTTGTTTGTATGGACAGGAATTGACAAATTCCTGTATGAGAAAAGTATATGTTTTTCATAGCAGAAAAGAAAAACAAGGGATGTCTTAAAAACAATCAACTCCACGAAAAAAAATATATAACATAAATTGTGTGTTTTAATGTGCTCTACATTTTCTGGGTAGTAAGTTCTTGTCCAACTCTTACAGTTTAGCAGTTATGCAAAAATCCGTAAAATTCATCCAGAATAAAGTAGTCTTCAGAGGCCATTCCCAGAAAATTCAAGATATACACTTTATTTGTGAAGTAAATGCCTTAAATTTACGAGATTTTAATCAAAATCGTTAGAGCCATTTTTTAAAAAATAAAAATTTTCGAATTTTTTTCCATGTAAAGGGTAGTTTGGGGTGGGGAGATTTTCTTGAATCTTCGTGTCGCATCCTTGGAAGATGCCAAACCTAAATACCAAGTTTGGTTTTTAACAGTCTTTTCATTTTTGAGCTATGCTGCCCACAGACACACACAGACACACAGACAGACAGACAGGCAGACACACACAGACAGACACACGGAGACAGACACACGCACGGACATTTTTCAAAAAATGTGTTTTTTAAGTTAAGGAGCTCTCAAAACATATATTTCCGGTGAAATTTCGGTATCGAATTTTTGGGCGCAATACAATACCTTCTCTATACACTGTACATAGTACGTATAGAGAAAGTAAAAAACTCTACTTACAGCTGCTGCTCCTCCTGCTCCTACTACTACCACCACCAATAATAATAATAATAATAATAATAATAATAATAATAATAATAATAATTATGCTGCTACTACTACTGCTACTATATTGCTACTCTGTGCATTCAGATGGGCACTAAATTCCACTAAGGAAAATTCTAAAAACACAATGTCCTTGGATGCAAGAATGCCTTTCCAATATATTCTATGATAAGGCAAATGCTTATTTTCGTTGTAATTGTAACTGAACTTTATCCGATTGTTCCTCAATCCGCAAGACCGACAGTTTTTTTTTTTTTTTTTTTTTTTTTTTTTTATATAATACAGTTCCGGAGTCTGATCGGGACTCCGGCGCTGTATACCCTACTTTTTATTTAGCTAATTTGTTTACTTTAATTACTGAATTTCTGTTTTACTTTTTACACACACATACACAAACATATAACACCCATGCCCAAGGCGGGACTCGAACCCACGATCCCCTGCGCCGCGAAACACCAAAGCGAGACGCTTTGGCGAGCGCGGCCATGGGGACCGGCATTATTCGACAGAAGCTCAGTCAGCAGCTGTACATGAGTGCTTTTTAACAAGCTGATACGTAGTAATGTGCATAACATAGCAATTTCTCTTATACTATATATCTCAATTATTTGAAAACAGAGTGAAGGAACTAACTAAATAATAATAAAACCCTTTGAACAGCCAGAGGACAGATTGTAAATATAAACGTCACTTCGACTCCTTTGTTCTCGAGGATAGACAATAGAAGTCTTTAGTTCCGTTTTTCGGAGACAAATTGCTTAAGTGGTAACATAAAATATGCATAAGCATATCAGGAGCTACACTCAAGTGGATTAAATTTCAGCTAACAAGCGCAAGGTCATTTACTACAAGTCATTCCACTTTTCCCTGTGTGCATCCTGCAATTAAAATTCACAGTACAACAATACGTTAAATAAAAACCTCGCACTGCCGTTGCTGCTTCTTTTAATTACGCGTTCTTCATCTGTTTTCTCACGTCGGTGCATCCGGTCTTTGTAGAAGAACAGTGGCAGGGAATTCACTTTCATTTTTCATGTAATTAGACCGTGTGACTTTTCACTTTTCACTGTAAAGATTTGCCCAGCATGGCAACCCACATACGTACACTAATATACGAGTGGCGGAATATCCTACAAGCTGGAAGGTCTCTAGTATACCTACATTAAATAATAATCTCTGATGTATTCCATTCACATGCTCTTCTCAATATATCTGCAACAAATTATTGTTAAAAAGCTTATGCTTCTTTTTACCTCATGCTAACCGAGAAAAAATTAGCAGAAATAATCTTATTACTTGCTTCCTTGTAAGTAGAGGCGGAATAAGGGGGTACCATAGGTTAAAGTGATAGTCAAAAGCTGGCTGCTATGTGACTGAAGTTCGTTTATTTGTATAAACAGGAGTTGACAAATTCCTGTATGAGAAAAGAATAAGTTTCTCAAAGCTGAAAAAAAAAAAAAAGGAATATCTTAAAAACGACCAACTCCGCGAAAAAATGATATAACATAAATTGCATGTTTTAACGAGCTTTATATTTTCTGTTTAGTAAGTTTTTGTCTATCTCATACGGTTTACCAGTTATAAAAAATTCCGTGAAATTCATCGAGAATGAAGTAGTCTTCAATGGCTATTCCCAGAAAATGAAAGATATACATTTTATTTGTCAGGTAAATATCTTTAATGTACGATATTTTAATCAAAATCGTTAGAGCCATATTTGAGAAAATAAAAATTTTGGAAAATATTTCCGTGTAAATGGCAGTTGGGGGAATTTTCCTGAAAACCTTCGTGTCGCATTCAAGAAAGATACTGAATTTTAAATACCAAATTTGATATTTAACGGACTTTTCGCTTTTGAGCTATGCTGTCCACAACGCACACACAAACACGCACACACACACTCACTTTTTTTTTTTTTTTTTTTCAAAAATGCTCTTTTTTAATTCAGGGGGACCCAAAACATATATTTCCGGTGAAATCTCGTATTAAATTTTTGGGTGCATATACAATACCTTCTCTATACACTTATGTACATAGTACGTGTAGAGAAAGTAAAAAGAGAATTACTTGATACCATATCTGTCATGTGCTCTTAGGTCATATTTAAAATTAAGTTTTGAGAACTTTGCTTTTATCAATATTGCAGAAATCTATTTAAGGGGACACAAGTGCTATCTCAGCGATTTTGTTAAAAAACGTCGATTTTGGGATTTTTAGCACAAAAAATGCATCATACTTTAAAGTAAATATTTGTAAAGGTTGTAGCATATGTTTTGGAAGTTATTTTCAATCTACTTTCACTATAAAATTTGGACATAATGGGGCAATGAACCCATGTTAGACTATTCTTAAACTAACTCTACGGGGCGAAATGGACTTTTATTCCCTTATGGTTTATAATGTTTCTATGTAATATTATGCCCGGGAGTTCAGCTTATCCAAGGTTAAGATAGTTTTGAGAACCCTTGTACTAAACTAGCTAGATCGATTTGTAGATCCTAATGGACGGGTCAGGCAACGTTGACTTTATAAGATAAGCTACACCATCTCCCATAGCGCGGGAAATAAATTGTTTGACGACAGGTTCAGCTGTTAGATTCTGTAATTAGAATCCCAAAATGAGAGTGGTCCGCATTTTAGTGGTGTATTTGCGTGAGCTCTTGCACTACATCACACCCTGCGTGTTGCCGATCTCTTCCGTGATAACTACTCAATTACTTGCAGGAATGTTCCTAGCGAATACTCTAACCATATCGTAGAAGTAGCAATACTTTCTATGTTTTTACTATCTCTAGCCGCATGCACATAATGGATAGAGAACGTATTATATTCCACCCAAATATTCGATACCAAGATTTCACTGGAAATATATGCTTTAAGGTCCCCTGTATCCAAAAAAAACTTTTTTTAAAAAAAATCCGCGTATGTCCGTGTGTCTGTGAACACGATAACTCAAAAATGAAAACATCGTTAAATACCGAACTTGGTATTTAAGTTTAATTTCCTCCAGGAATGCGACACGAACATTTTGAGAAAAATCTCCCCACCCCAAACTACCCTTTACATGGAAAAAATTTCGAAAATTTTGATTTTCTCAAAATGGCTCAAACAATTTTGATTAAAATGCAGTTTATTAAAGATGTTTATACCTATTGCAAATAAAATGATAATCTTGAATTTTCTAGGAATAGCTATCGTGTAGCATCCCTGGAGGATACCAAAATTAAATACCAAGTTTAATATTTTACCAACTTTTTGTTTTTTAGTTATTGTGTTCACAGACACACGGACACACACACGGACATTTTTCCAAAAATGATTTTTTTTTGCATACAGGGGATCCTAAAACGTATATTTTTGATGAAATATTGGTATCGAATTTTTAGGTGGAATGCAATACCTTCTCTATACACTACATATTACATAGCACGTGTAGAGCAAGTAAAAAGGGGTTGGGACAATATCGATTTCTCATTTGAGAAAAGTATAGATATTAGACAACTTAAACTAATAACGAGAAATATCTAGGGAATGGTTAAAAAAAAAAAAAAAATCTGTTTTAATGAAATCTGAATTTTTGTGTCGTAAGGTTTTCTCTATCTGTCATGGTTTACCAGTTATTCAAAGTCATCCAGACTGAAAAGAGCTTCAGAAGCTATTCTTAGAAAATTTAAGGTACACACTTTATTTGCCATAAACATATCTTAAATATAAGTCATATTAATCAAAATCTTTAGCTCCAATTTATTATAAAACCAAAATATTTGAAAAATATTACATGCAAAGGTAGTTTGGGTGGAGAGTTTTCTTGAACATATTCGTGTTACCATCTTGAAAGATGGAGAAATTAAATAGCAATTTTGGTGTTTAATGACGTTTTCCTTTTACTTTCTGTACACGCACTATGTACATAGTGTACAGAGAAGGTATTGTAATGCATCCAAAAATTCGATACCGAGATTTCTCCGGAAATACATGTTTTGGGTCCCCCTGAATTCAAAGAAAGCATTTTTAGAAATAGATCCATGTGAGTGTGCGTATGAGTGTGTGTCTGTGTAGATATGTCTGTGTGTCTGAGGAGAGCATAGCTCAAAAACGAAAAGACCGTTGAATACCAAACTTGGTACATTTTTCGAAAATTTTGATTTTTTTTAAAATGGCTGTAACGATTTTGATTAAAATGTCGTATATTAAAGATATTTACCTGACAAATAAAATGTATATCTTGAATTTTCTGGGAAGAGAACTTTGCATAACTGCTAAATCGTAAGAGATAGGCAAAAACTTACCACACAAAAAATGTAAAGCACATTAAAACACACAATTTATGTTACATACATTTTTTCGTGCAGTTGACCATTTTTGAAATATTCCTTGTTTTTGGTTTCAGCCTTGAAAAACTTGTACATTTCTCATACGGGAATTTGTCAACTCCTGTCCATAAAAACAAAGGAACTTCAGTCACATAGCAACCAGCTTTTCACTGTCACTTTAACCTATAATACTCCCTTATTTCGCTTCTATTATCAAGGAAGCAAGTAATAAGACAATTTCTGTTAATTTTTTCTGGATTAGATGAAGTAAATAGAATAATTTGTTGCAGAGATGTAGAGAAAGTCATGTGAATGGAATACATAAGATTTTTTGATTAATGATGGTCTCGCATACACCTAACACACACTCGTACGAACACACACAAATAAACGGGCTGTTTTCTAAAAAAAAATCTGATTTGTTCCATTCACATCACTTTCTCTACATCTCTGCAACAAATTATTGTAAAAAAAGTTGATTCTTTTAGTTACTTCAAGCTAATCGAGAAAAAATTAGCAGAAATTACCTTACTTGCTTCCTTGTAAGTAGAAGTGAAAATAGGAACTACCATAGGTTAAAACGAAAGTTAAATCTATTAAAAGCTGGTTGCTACATTAATGAGTTTCCTTTGTTTGTATAGGCAGAAGTTGACAACTTTCCGTGTGAGAAATGTATAAGTGTATTAAAACTGAAACCAATAAAAAGGAATATATAAAATATGGTGAACTCCAGGAATAAAATGTATATTAAACTAGCTGCTTCGCACGGGTGGTGTAACCAATTAAAAAAAACTCAGTAAAAATCTTCCGTTTACAGTACGAATCTGCAATGGAGTAAAATTACAATTACATAATTTGACAATACTTTATTGTCAAATAAGTCAAATAAGTTCATCACTCCTATGTCGCAGAAATCATCCCTTGGAGATCCAAAATTCCCAGTATAAATATCTGCTTAGCGAGATACCGCAAAGTTTGCCTACCTCAGACTGTTTAACGAAATATGTTCAAGCTACCCCGACTATCAACACATCTATACAGACGGATCCAAATATGGCAACAGTTGTGGCTGTGCTGTATGCTTTCCCAAACACACAATGTTGTACAGTCTACCCAAATATGTTTCCATCTTCTCGTGTGAATTACTAGTCATTAAATTCGCTATGGAATTCGTTCTTCAAACCAATGAGCACCACTCCTACATCATCTTCAGTGATTCCATGAGTGCTCTAGTTGCTCTTCAGCAGAAGCACCCTACGCATCCACTGCTCCTGGAGATCCAAACAGTACATAGCAAAATACTGACTTCTGGTAAAACAATCTTGCTCTTTTGGCTCCCGTAGGTATACGGGGAAACGAAAGGGAAGATGAAGGGACCAAAGAAGCTACCAAACATCCGTGTAGTCTACCACATTTCAAGACTCCTCGCCGGGACTACAGCAACTTTGTTCAAGGTGTCATTATCCAAAAGTGGAAACAAGAATGGTCCACCCTGTCCAACAGCAAATTGCATGAGGTACACACTCTCGCCGATTCTAGCTATTCATACAAATCATTTCATCGTAAGGACCAGACTGTACTGACTCGTCTGCGTATTGGACACACGTCACTCACAGATTCATACCTTCTGTCTCGTGAAAACCCACCGATGTGCAACTGTCAGCTAACAGTGAAACATCTTATTACCAAGTGCAGTCTCTATGAGGAACAACGAACCACATGTGAAGTGCCAAACGAACTCCCGACAGGCCTGGGCCAACTACAATTCTCCAACAAAGTCTTGAACTTCTTACAAGTAATCCAATTGTATAACAAAATTTAATCTAAAGTTCTTGTTTCGATTTATATATTTCAAAATGTTAAAGTAAATGCTAAATATTGTCATAGTTCACAACAACAATAAAATAACTGTTCTATTACTTGTAAAATACTGCATTGAGTTTACTTTTTTATGCACAACTTGTATATGTTTATTTAAATTTGCATTGTAAATTTATTCAGCTAATGTATTGTAACCCTGATGAGAAGTCGCGATATAACCATTGGCGTTAAAGAGACTTTAAATAAATAAGTTTAAAAAAATAAAAAAAAATATTTTATTGTAATGCCTTGTAATGTACAATTTTCCTTCCGGAGAGAAAACAGATAACGGCGATGTCTTGCCGACTCTCGAGCACGCAAAGTACAACTATCCATGCGAAAAACACGACAATTGAAGGTATATTCCACACACGTCTAACGATTTACCTTGGGATTTATTGTCATTGCGAATGCAAGGCGTGCCGGAAGCAACACGCTTAAATTCAAAAGGAAAGTCGGTTGACATTAGTGGTATTCTTGGAATAAGTATATCCTCACCTTTGAGCTTTCCTATGTTTAGTAGCTTAAATCAAAATTTTCATAATTGTTTTAACAGTGAGTTTTGTTCCGCTGCATAATTTTGTCTGATTGAGATTGCGTAGCATAATTATCACTGAGCCAACCTTGAGCTGTAAATTGTGTGGCGGTATTCCTGGTAAATTCAATGAATTTAGGAATTCAGTAAGATATCTGACGACTTCATTTGGATTGGTAATGGAATCGATCAACTTAAATGAATGCATTTGTCCATGAATTTTAACCTGAATTTTACATTCAAATAATCTACATTCTTATTAGTGGCTGCCAAAATGGCTCGTTCGCTCAACCAAGCATAGTTTTTGTAATTTGCACAAATATTTGGAGACACGTTCCATATTAATTCTTCCTTTGACGTTGTGAAGTGACAAAAATGTGATGGAAACGAAATGAGGCCAGTAGAAGTGTCAACAGAAATTTACCATTGTAAATGTCTAATGCCTTTAAAGCATCTGAAAAGTGCAAGGAAGCGCTATAATCTGGGCAATGTAGCATATATAGTTGGTATTGCGAAAAGGACGAACTCAGCGCTCCCATAAGGTATTGTGGAAAGGATAACATATGGTTAACAGCGTGGGTAGTCAAGGATGTCATTGGCATAACAGTAATGGCAGCCCTTTCATAGTGTAGCGGGTAAACGCTGGCATAGGTAATGGATTACATTAAGGAGACAGTCATAATAACATTCATACTTCTTCCGAATCTCTTTCTTTCCTTTATGCCTAATGTTTTCCACCTCTTTCTCTATTTTCACCTATGTCAGGACAGACATTTTTAAGGCTAACAATGACATATCTAAAGAGCAAATAGATCTGGTAGGGCAATTGATAAGCTTTTATTAGACAGATTTGTGTAATTTCTCCGTTTAACCCAAAATATTACTTGATCAAATGTATTAAGGTCACCACAATTGCAATGTAATAGTGACGCGGGTATCTTTATGTTCTTTAGCTAGCTCATGTATCACATAACATCAAATAACCAACATCTACAATAGGGCGTTAAACCTAAAACGGGCCCTTTCATTTCTCCGTCATTTTCAGATTCCAAGAAGGGTTAATGGTTATGTGCATAGTTTATAACCTGTTCATTTTAAAGAATTACAACAAAAATATACTTATTTCTTCATTTAAAAGATGTGACCAATGGAACCATAGTTAATACATAAGAAATATATTTGATTGTCACAGTTATCTTGCGTCATTGTCTCCATAACCCGGTGCATTCCCTTAGTATTGAAGAAGAAAAATAAAGCGGCAAATACTACGATCATCTGATGGCAAATAAATAAGTAGGTACCTATTTTAGGTGTTCGTCGCCAGGAAAGAAATATATTTGATTTTCACAGCTATCTTGCGTCATTATGTCCATAACCGGGTGCATTCCCTTAGCACTGAATGGGGAAGAAAATTAAGCAATAGGTATTACGGCCAACTGGTGGAAAATAAATAAGTACGTATTTTAGGTGTTCGTCGAAGAGCAAGTAGATCTGGTTGGGCAATTGATAAGCTTTTATTTGATGATAGCTTTATGTATTAAATTTCTCCATCTAACCCAAAATATTACTTGATCAAATGTATTACGAGCAGCGCAATTGTAGTGTGATGGTGACGCGGTTATCTTCATGTTCTTTAGCTAGCTCATGTACTACATAACATCAAATAACCAACATCTGCAATAGGAAGTTAAAACTAAAACGGATCCCGTTATTTCTCCGCCATTTTCAGATTCCAAGAAGGGTTAATGGTTCTGTGCGTTGTTTATAACTTGTTCGTTTTAAAGAATTACAACAAAAACATACTTATTTCTTTATTTATACGATATGACCAAGGGAACATTAGTCATTACACAAGAAATATATTTGATTTTCACAGTTATCTTGCGTCATTGTCTCCATAACCGGATGCATTCCCTTAGCATTGAGGAAGAAAAACAGAGCAGGAGGAACTACGGCCATCTGGTGGCAAATAATAAGTACGTGTTTAACGTGTTCGTCGCCAGGAAAGCCCATTTATTTTAAACGATAGGACTACGGAAAGGACAGTTAATACTTAAAAATGTATTTGAATTTCACTGCTGCGTTGTGTCATCTCGATAAACTGTTTCGTTGGGGAGGGAAAAACCACTATGTCCATCTAGTGGCAAATAAATAAGTACTTACTCTAGCTGTTAGTCGCCAGGTAAAGTTTCTTTGCTACTTTATTTTAAACAAAAGGAGTAAGGAAAGGACTTTTAATATATGAAAATGTAATTGAATTTTACTGCTGCGCTGCGTCATTGTGTCGATAAACTGGTGAGGGGGAAATATAGCAGTACTACGACCATTTAGCAACAAATTACCGTGATAACACTGCCATCTGGTGCCTATTAACCGAAATGCGTTCGCTTGGCACGGTTTTTATTCGTTTTAAGACATTTTAAATACTTTCCCGTACTAGTTTTAATCATTATCTTTTCCACAAACCTTGTCGTGACAATAACAAACACAACAAAAAAAGAATTGTTCAATTTGATGCAGTAGTTCGAAAGTGATACGCGTGCATTGTGTACATTTCAGCGATTCATTTATATATAGATTGTGTGTTTAACGAACTATACTTTTCACTTTCTCTACACGTACTATGTACACAGTTTAAAGAGAAGGTATTGCATTGTACCAAAAATTCAATACCGAAATTTCACCGCAAATACATGTTTTGAGACCCTCTGAATCCAAAAAAGTATTTCTAGAAAAATATACGTGTGTGTGTGTGTGTGTGTGTGTGTGGGTGTGTTTTGACAGCAGAGTTCAAAAATGAAAAGTCCGTCATACCGAACTTGGTGTTTAAGTTCAGTGTCTTCCAAGATTTTCATTAAAGATATTTACAGGAAAAATAAAATGTGCATATATCTTGAATTTTCTGGGAATAGCCACTTAAGACATCTTTATTCTGAATGAATTTTGCGGAATTTTGCATAACAACGTGGAAAATGTTTCGAAAATGTTGATGATCTCAAAAATGGCTCTAACTATTTTGATTATAATATCGTATATTAAAGATATTTACATGGCAAATAAAACGTATATCTTGAATTTTCTGAGAATAGCCTCTGAAGACACTTTCTTCTGGATGAATTTTGCTTAAGTGGAAAACTGTAAGAAACAAACAAAAACTAACTTAAACTAAACACAACACAAAAAATGTAGAGCACATTAAAACACACAATTTATGTTATATACATTTTTTTCGTGGAGTTCGTCGTTTTTGTGACATTCCTTATTTTTGGTTTCTGCTATGAAACACGTATACTTTTCTCATACAGGAACTTGTCAACTCCTATCCATATAAACAAAGGAACTTCATTGACATAGCAACCAGCTTTTGACTATCACTTTAACCTACGGTTGTCCCTTATTTCGCTTCTACTTACAAGGATGCGAGAAATAAGACTTTTTCTGCTAATTTTTTTATCTGATTAGCATAAAGTAAATAGAATTATAAGCTTTTTAAGAATTATTTGTTGCAGGGATATGGAGAAAGTCATGTGAATGGTACACATCTGATTTATTATATTAGCATGAAGTAAATAGAAGCATAAGCTTTTTAAGAATAATTTGTTGCAGGACTATAGAGAAAGTCTTGTGAATGGTACACATCAGATTTTTTGGGTGCATTACAATACCTTCTCTATACACTAAGTACATGGTACGTGTAGAGAAAGTAATGAACTAAAATCCATGTCACAACAACCCAAACACGGGCTAAGAACTACCCATTATAGACGTCATAGATGAGGTGCAGCACTCAAAGATGGAATGGGATCAGCGCTCCGAGTCTCCTCCGGCGGGTTAATGTGGACCACACAACCTGGAAACACTACTTTTCCCTCAAGTAGCACCTCAATTGCCGCCCCCCTCTCCAGGGACCTCATGAGGCTGAATGCTGGAGCTAGTCTCCCCATGACGGTATCGGGAATCGAGCCCGAGCCTCCCGCTTGGTTAGCAGCCACGCTACCACCGCTCCAAAGAGACCACCAGATAGAAAATTAGCTTCCGAAATAATTATTTACTGAAGAGTAAGTGTAGAAAATTAAGTGAATGTAAGAAATTACAGTTTTGTTACATAGATCATAGCTATACATAAATAGACTGGAATCATGTGACTAGTGTTACGTGTGTAACCGCGAATGAACAAATGTAATTACGATTTTTTTTTTTTTTGTGTGTGTTTCAGATAGAGTAGAGAGAAGAATATCTTTTTTACATCAATCTTTTCTTATTATTATTTCCTGTATCTCCTAAGTGGAGCACAGGGCATCAATGAACCTCCACCATCGTCCTGATCTCGGTCCTCTCTCAAACCCTTCCTCTATTACACTCCTCCTCCCTGTGCTCCTTGGTCTGCCTCTTCTCCTGCTACCATTTGGGCCTTTTTTGCAATGTTGTCTTTATCTCGTCGTAATATATGTCCAATGCTGTTCCATTTCCTACAACGCATCTCAATGTCAATGGATTCTTCTCCATTGGAGACTATATCCTCAGGATATTCTGTTCACAAATGTTTGAAGTCTGCTAGTCAATTGTTTGTTAGTCTTCCATGTTTCACACCCATAGAGGAGTACAGATTTGACATCTGTATTGAATAAACGAGTTTGGTATAGGTGTTTAGTTCCCTTGATTTCCAGATTGGTTTCAGCATTGCAAATGCTCCTTTGGTCTTACTTATTCTGATTCCTATATCCTCTATAGTTCCTCCTTCAGGGCTGACTATACTACCCAAGTGGCAAAACTGTTAAACTTGTTCCACTTCTTGGTTTCTTAAAGTTAATCGTGCCTTACTTCGGTTGTTATAGCATATCTCCGTGGTTTTCCTTCTATGTATCTTCAATTCCACCTTTGATGCTCAGATTCTTAAACAATTTTTACATCAATAATAGCGTATGTATTCGTATGTCACTATAATATGTAAGGAGTGGAAATTGATAGAGGAAGGCGAACGAGATCTAACTTGTACCAGTTTCCTGAGTATACATATGAATAGATTCCACCTAATTTGATACAGATATTTCATCGGAAATACCCATTTTGAGGTTCTCCGAGTCCAAAAACAGCATTTTAAGAGTGTGTGTGCGTACGTGTGTGTTTCTGTTTAAAAGGTGTAACTCATAAACGAAAACTCGGTTTAAAACTTGGTATTTAAATTCAGTATGTTCCAAGGATCCGACAAGAGGATATTTAAAAATCTGATGTGCTCCATTCACATGACTTTCTCTGCAACTCTGCAACAAATTATTGTAAAAAAGCTTATGCCTCTATTTACTTCAAGCTAAGTGAGATAAAATTAGCAGAAATAGACTTATTACTTGTTTCTTTGTAAGTAGAAGCGAAAAAAGGGAGTAAAATAGGTTAAAGTGATAGCAAAAGATGGTTGCTATGTCACTGAAGTCCCTTTTTTTTGTATGGACAGGAGTCGACAAATTCCTTTAAGAGAAAAGTAAGTTTTTTCAAGGCTGAAACTAAAAACAAGGAATATATAAAAAACGATCAACTCCACGAAAAACATGTATGTAACATAAATTGTGTGTTTTAATGTGCTCTACATTTTTTGTGTGGTAAGCTTTTTCTATTTCTTACGGTTTACCACCTACACAAAATTCCGTAAAATTCATCCAGAATAAAGTAGTCTTCAGAGGCTATTCCTAGAAAATTCAAGATATACATATTATTTGTCAAGTATATATCTTTAATATATAATATTTTAATCAAACTCATTACAGCCATTTTTTACAAAATCAAAAATTTCGAAAAATTTTCCATGTGAAGGGTAGTTGGGGGGTGGGGAGATTTTCTTGAAAATCTTCGTATCGCATCCTTGGAAGATACTGAACTTAAATACCAAGTTTGGTATTTAACGGTCTTTTCGTTTTTGAGCTATGCTGCCCACAGACACACAGACACACACACGGACATTTTTCTAAAAATGCTTTTTTTGGATTCATTGTTTCTCAAAACACGTATTTGCGGTGAAATCTCGGTATCGAATTTTTTGGTACACTATGTACATAGTACGTATAGAGAAAGTAATATACTCAAAGCCCCAAATTAACATTTTCACTTAAAATGTTTCGTTATTTAGTTTTTATCCAAAATAGTTGATATGATTTTTATAAAAACTTGCCGTATATTTATGATATTTTCATAACAAATAAAACATATATTGGACTTTGTTCAATTAGCCTGCTAAGTGCTTTTCATTTTGAACCACTTTTGTATAATCTGTTTACCGTAAGATATTGACAAGATCTTATTATATAGACATTTTGGTTCTGGTTAAAGAACACAATTTATGCCAAATAAAACTTTGTAGAATTATCTACTTCCTTAATATTCTGCATTATTTGTATACATTTTGACACAACTCTACTTTATTCAAGCTATTCCTGGCTATTCGTTTTTACTTTTTACTACCATAATAAGTATTTATAGTATTCCACATAAATTTCCATACCGAAATATAATCGTAAAATAGCTTTTGAGACCCCCAGAAACGAGAAACGTATTCCAAAAAAAAAGTCCGCTCGCGCGCGCGTGTATGTGTGTGCGTGTGTGCGTATGTATTTGTCTGTGAACAGCATAACATAAACGAAAATATCGTTAAATACCAAACTTGATATTTACGTTCTGTATCTTCTTAGGATGCAACATGAAGATTTGCATAAAAATTCCCATCCCATGTACCTATTATATGGAATCTTCTTGGAAAGCTTTTGCAAAATTACTCTAATAATTTTTATTAAAAACCGTGTTTTCATGGAAAATTTAATGCATATTTTGAATTTTCTGACAATAGCCCTGAAGTTCTCTTCATTGTGGATGCCTTTTGCAAAACAACTAAACTGTAAGAGGTATACTGAATCTTAATTAATAGAAATGCAGATCTGATTAAGATAGGCAAATTATGTCAGATACATTTCTGTGGTGTTAATAATTTTCCATATATACCTTGTTATTGGTTTAAATTTCCAACACTTCATTATTCGCTTTTCTCATCCTGATCATGAAATGATAACGGATTTTTCCATGTCTTCATATAATGACCCACTCTTAAAAGATTAATATATTATCACTTTAACTTAGTTATTCCCTTATTCACCTTGAAGAAAATACTTAAATAAGATCACTCCTGCCAACGTTTGTTCATAGCATGAATTTTATAGACGAATGAGTTTGTAATGAAGTTTGACGCAGAATAGGTATGTGAATGTAATGCTAGAATTTTTTATCATGCAAGAAGCTTGCATTTTCAAAATCAATCACATAGCGAACTGCATTTTAAAAATATGATTATTTTGTTCTTTCTTCGCACAAATCCTTTTAAATTCGTCTTCTCAGGAAAAATCCAGAAAAACCTTAACCTGGTAACTCTAACCACATTTAAAATCGGAATCACATGAATATGAGGCTGACACGCTACCACCATCTACATCTTCTTATACCATAATGAAATGTTTAAATGTGTAATGAAAAGGGTAGATAGAAGAATACGCTTTTATAAGAATCGTTTCCAGAAGAGCGAATTTAGAAATTCTGTGGATGCAACACTGTTGGTGAATCCAAATCATACATTCTCTACATTCTTGCAATGCAAATAGTCAGAGTAGACGTGTGGGATGACAAGGCTATCCGTTGCGTTGAGTGCAGTAACATTTCACAGGCGGTGAAACGTCATTCAACGCCTGACAGGTTATGTAACCATTGCTGCGTGCCCCGCAGGTAGGATGCATAATGTAGGGTAAACGTCAGAGAGTGAACACCGTAAACGCTCACAGTGACACACGCCGCAAGCTCTGACGACTTTTTCGCCGAGTTGTTCAAGGTCCGAGCGCCATGGTTCATTACGTAAAGCGAAGAGAGTAATTCTAGGTTACGAGGTTGGAGCGTTTAAATTGAGATTATTCGATAAATAACTTTTCTTGTGATAGTCTTATTCAGAGGCAAGTTACATTACAATGGAGGGGACACCTTACTCAGTAAAACTTACGGGCGACTTGTTCTGGCTGCCTCTCCCATGAGGAAGGGATAAAATTAAGGAACCTCATAAGACAGGAGGCATCTAAGTCCTGTCTCGGAGATTACTATCGGCAATCCCCAGGGAGGACGAGCCTTCTAGTATCCAGGAAGAATATTATTTCCTTTGAGTAAGTCACCGCGACATCTGTCCGGCACTACCATACGCCACGAAATTAAAAGGTACCTACACCCGAAATATGAGAAGCAAACGATGGAAAGGAAATCGTTGTAGGTATTCATATACTTTCAGCATTCGCCTACCGACCAGGAAATCCATTGAATTCATTATGTGTGTATATTTGTCATGTAAATATGTTTAATATATCGCATTTTAATCACCATCTTTAGAGCTATTTTTGAGAAAGTCAAAACATTCGAATTTTTTTCCATGCAACGGGTTGCTTAGACTTTCATGTCGCATCCTTGGAAGATACTTAACTTAAATACATACCAATATTTTACCGACTTTTCGTTTTATCACGTTCAGAGATACACGAACGAACGAAAAAAAAGCACACACATACGGGTTTTTTTTTCTAAAAATCTGATGGGTTTCATTCACATGACTTTCTCCAGTTGTTCCGTAAACAAACTTTTCCTGCACAAGAATATTTCTTTTATCTACATCATAGTAATCTAGATAAACATTAACGGAATTTGTATCTTTACTAAAGTGCTAGTCAAATCTTTTAAAACCCGGTGCTATGTGAAACATTGAAATTCCGTTCTATTTGCCTTTTGGAGACAAATAAAACAGAGAGTGGGAAAGAAAGATGCCTTCCCGTTTGAGAAAAGTTCAAATAACACGGAATATCTAAAAAAAATTATACTCTACAAATATGACATAAATTGTGTGTTTTAATGAGACCTACATTTTTGTGCAGTTAGTCTTGGTATATTTCTTATAGTTTATCGGTTATACAAAAGTTATCCAGAATGAAGAGAACTTCAGAGGCTATTATCAGAAAACTCAGGATATACATTTTGTCATATAAATATCTGTAATATATAGTATTTTAATCCAAATCGTTGGAGCCAATTTCGGGAAAATCAAACTTTTCGAAAAATTTTTTCATGTAAAGAGTAGTTTGGGATAGGAGCATTTTCTTGAAAATCTTCGTGTCACATCCTTGGGAAATACTAAATTAGATTCAAAGTTTTGTAATTTACCGACTGTTTGCTTTTTAGCTATCGTGTTTACAGACGCACGGTACACACACGTGGATGTAGGGGATCTTAAAACGTATACTTCCGGTGAAACTCTGTATCAAATTTTTAGTGGAATACATTACCCTCTCTAACTATGTGCCATGTACTATGTAGAGAAAGTAAAAATTGTGAGGTTAAAGGAGATTACCTATTTTGTGCACTAATTGTAGGTTATTTGTCTGTCCTTTCAAACATGATTTATAAAACTAATTTATAATAAATGTTTGACAAATTATTATGGTTTACATAATAATTCTTTTGTTCAAGTCCTCCGTGGTCCAGGGGTAACGTGCTAGCATTGGTTTCCAAGGTCGCAGGTTC
Organism: Hymenopus coronatus; assembly: GCA_030762935.1. Lineage (NCBI taxonomy): Eukaryota > Metazoa > Arthropoda > Insecta > Mantodea > Hymenopodidae > Hymenopus > Hymenopus coronatus. Next base: position 134,387,237 of record CM060881.1, read on the forward strand.
AAACCCGACGGGGGCCGATAGATTTTTTTTCGGGCCTAAAATCTTCAGCATGACTTCCTTTGAAACGGAAGCAAGCTGGTATTTCCGTGTAGCAGATTTACGGTACGTGAAAGAATCTCAATCTTGATAGAGGTCTCTGAAAAAATTAAGTGGTGTTTCATACCCACACTGGAATGAAACATTGAGAACCTCAGCAATTAAACAGCGTCCATAAATGAAACAAAATCTTATGTGTTCCATTCACATGACTTTTTCTACACATTTACAACAACAAAAATAGCAGACATAGTCTTATTACTTGCATCCTTCTAAGTAGAAGCGAGATAAAGGAGTACCACAGGTTAAAGTGAAATACAAAAGCTGGTTCCTTTGTTTGTAGGGACAGGAGTTGACAAATTCCTATGTGAGAAAAGAATGAGTTTTTGTAGCTGAAACCAAAAAGAAAAAATATCTAAAAAATGATCAAGTCCATGAAAAAAAATGTATTTAACATTAAAATGTGTGTTTTAACGTGCTCTAGATTTTTTGTGTAATAAGTTTTTGTCCATCTCTTAGGGTTTAGCAGTCGCCCTCCGTGGTGTAATGGTTACCATGCTAACTTCATATACCCAAAGTCGCGGGTTCAAACCCGGCGGAGGACGATGGATTTTTTCCTTCGGAAGGGAAGTAAAGCCGCGGGTCCCGTATCGTAGATTTACGGCACGTAAAAGAACCTCAAGCCTGATAGAGAAGCCTCTGAGCAAAATTAAGCGGACTTTCACGCCCAATTTAGAATGGGACGCTGAGAACCACAGTAGTTAAAGAGCGTCCATAAATAACACGCCTTTTACATTTTTTAGGGTTTAGCAGTTATGCAAAATTCCGTAAAATTCATGCAGAATAAAGTAGTCTTCAGAGGTTATTCCCAGAAAATGCAAGGTATACATTTTATTTATTAGGTAAATATCTTTAATATACTATATTTTAATCAAAATCGTTAGCCATTTTTGAGAAAATCAAACATTTTCGAAAAAGTTCAATGCCAACAGTAGTTTGGACTTTTCTCAAAATGTTCGTGTCACATCCTGAAAGATACTAAACGTAAATACCAAGTTTGGTATTTTACTGACTTTTCATTTTTCAGTTATCGTGTTCACAAACACACGCGCGGGACTTTTCCTGAAAATGCTTTGTTGGATACAGGGGATCCTAAAACATATTCCTGTGAAATTTCGGTATCGAATTTTTGGGTGGAGTGCAATATCTTCTTTTTCACTATGTACATAGTATATGTAGAGAAAGTAAAAAAAAAAACGTTTTAGGTGCTGCACGAACGCATCTACATTTGAAAAGTTAAATGTTTTTTTTTTTCAAGTACATTTCATTGTTTAATTGAAACGTGAAATAAATCCAGTTTCAAAGTAGATTAAATAAGCTAAATATTGAAAATCTTATGTGTCCATTCACATTACGTTCTCTACATCTCTATAACAAGTTATTGTTGTAAAAGATAGACTTCCCTATCTGTTTCATGCTAATCCAGATAAACATTAGCAGAAATGCTCTTACTACTTGCTTCCTTGTAAGCAGAAGGGACATAACGGATTACACTTAGCTTAAGCGATAGTCAAATACATATTTCAAAAGCAGTTGCCATTTCGTTTAAATGCATTCTTTGTATGGCCGGAAATTGATAAAATCCGTTGTGATAAAAGTTTTAAGGATTTTAAAACTGAAACCAATAACAAGAAATATCGTGGATATGGCCAGTTTCAGCAAAAAAAAATCTGATGTGTACCATTCACATGACTTTCTCTATATCCCTGCAACAAATTATTCTTAAAAAGCTTATACTTCTATTTACTTCATGCTAATCAGTAAAACATTAGCAGAAATAGCCATATTACTTGCTTCCTTGTAAGTAGAGGTGAAATAAGGGAGTACCATAGGCTAAAGTGATAATCAAAAGCTGGTTGCTATGTCCCTGAAGTTCCTTTGTTTGTATGGACAGCAGTTGACAAATTGCTGTATGAAAAATGTGTAAGTTTTTCATAGCAGAAACCAAAAATAAGGAATGTCACAAAAATGACGAACTCCACGAAAAAATGTATGTAACATAAATTGTGTGTTTTAACGAGTTCTACATATCTTGTGTAGTAAGTTTTGTCCATCTCTTACGGTTTAGCAGTTATTCAAAATTCAGTAAAATTCTTCCAGAGTAAACTACTCTTCAGAGGCTATTCCCAGAAAATTCAAGATATACATTTTATTATAATACGAAATTTTAATCAAAATCGTTAGAGCCATTTTTGAGAAAATCAAAATTTTCGAAAAAAGTTCCATGTAAAGGGTAGTTTGGGGTGAGGGGATTTTTCTCAAAATCTTCGTGTCGCATCGCTGGAAAATGCTAAACTTAAATACCAAGTTTGGTATTTTACCTACTTTTCGTTTTTGGGCTATCGTGTTCAAAGACACACGGACACACACGTATCTTTTTCTGAAAATACTTTATACTTTCTCTATAGGCACTATGTACATAGTGTATAGAGAATGTATTGCACTCCACAAAAAAATTCAATTCCGAGATTTCACCGGAAATATATGTTTTAGGGTCCCCTTTATCTAAAAACAGCATTTTCGGAAAAAGGTCCGTGTGTGTGTGTGTGTGTGTCCGTGTGTCTGTGAACACGATAACTCAAAAACGAAAAGTCGGCAAAATACCAAACATGATATTTAAGTTAAGTATCTTCCAGGGATTCGACACGAACATTTTGAAAAAAATCCCCGCACCCCCAACTACCCTTTACATGGAACTTTTTTCGAAAAGTTTGATTTCCTCAAAAATGGCTCTAACGATTTTGATTAAAATTTCGTATTATAAAGATATTTACCTGACAAATAAAATGTATATCTTGAATTTTCTGGGAATAGCTTCTGAAGACCTGTTTATTCTGAATGAGTTTTGCTTAATTTGGCATAACTGCTAAACTGTAAGAGATGGACAAAAACTTAAAATGTAGAACACATTAAAACACACAATTTATGTCATATACATTCTTTCGTGAAGTTCGTCGTTTTTGTGACATTCCTTATTTTTGGTTTCTGGTATGAAAAACTTATACATTTCTCATACAAGAATTTGTCAACTACTGTCCATACAAACAAAGAACTTCAGTGACATAGCAACCAGCTTTTGATTATCACTTTAACCTATGGTACTCCCTTATTTCGTTTCTGCTTACAAGGAAGCAAGTAATATGGCTATTGCTGCTAATGTTTTACTGATTAGCATGAAGTTAATAGAAGTATAAGCTTTTTAAGAATAATTTGTTGCAGGAATATAGAGAAAGTCATGTGAATGGTACACATCAAAATTTTTATTTTAGATAAAGGGGACCCTAAAACATATATTTCCGGTGAAATCTCGGTATCGAATTTTTTGGTGGAGTGCAATACCTTCTCTATAAACTATGTACATAGTGCGTATAGAGAAAGTAAATATATTTGTGTGTGTGCGTGTATATGTATGACCTAAATTACATGTTTTAACAGATTTATATTTTTGTGCAGTAAGTTTTTGTCTATCTGTTACGGTTTACCAGTTACGCAAAATTTATCCTGAATGAACTCTTCAGAACTTATTCCCAAAAAATACAAAAAATTCATTTCATTTGTCGTGTAAATATTTGGCATATCGTATTCAGACACACAGACACATACGGACCTCTTTCCAAAAAGTTGGTGCTTTTTACTTTCTCTATACGTACTATGTACATACATAGTGTATAGAGAAGGTATTGATATTGCACCCAAAATCTCGATACCGAGATTTCAGCGGAAATATATGTTTTGAGACCCTCTGAACCCAAAAAAAGCATTTTTAGAAAAATGTCCCTGTGTCTCTGTGTGTCTGTGGATAGCATAGCTCAAAAATGCAAAGACGTTAAAAACCAAACTTGGTATTTAGGTTTGGTATCTTCCAAGGATGCAACACGAAGATTTTCAAGTAAATTCCCCCACCCAAATTACCCTTTACATGGAAAAAAAATTCGAAAAGTTTGATTTTCTAAAAAATGGCTCTAACGATTTTGATTAAAATCTAGTAAATATAAGGTATTTACTTGTCAAATAAAATGTATATCTTGAATTTTCTGGGAATAGCCTCTGAAGACTACTTTATTTTGGATGAATTTTACAGATTTTTGCATAACTTCTAACCCGTAAGAGATGGACAAAAACTTACCACACAGAAAATGTAGAGCACATTAAAACACACAATTTATGTTATACATACGTTTTTCGTGGATTCGATCGTTTTTAAGATATCCCTTTTTGTTGTTGTTGTTGTTGTTTTTTTTTTTAAACAGTACCGGAGTCTGATCAGGACTCCGGCACTGTATACCCTACTTTTATTTACCTTTTTCTTTTTACCTTGTTTTGCCGTATTATTACTTTTACACCACGCACATATACACAAACATATATCACCCATGCCCAAGGCGGGACTCGAACCCACGATCACCAGCGCTACGAAGCACCAAAGCGGGACGCCTTGGCGAGCGCGGCCATGGGGACCGGCTGTTTTCAGCTATGAAAAACTTGTACTTTTCTCATACAGGAATTTGTCAACTTCTGTCCATACAAAGGAGCTTCAGTCACATAGTAACCAGCTTTTGACTATCACTTTAACGAATGGCACTCCCTTATTTCGCTTCTGCTTACAAGGAAACAAGTAATAAGATTATTTCTGTTAATTTTTTCTCGATTAGCGTGAAGTAAATACAAGTAAGAGCTTTTTAAGAATAATTTGTTGCAGATATGTAGAGAAAGTCATGTGAATGGAACATATAAGATTTTTTGGATATATGAGATCCTAAAATGTGTATTTTAGATGAAATCTGGTATCGAATTTTTGGGTGAACTGTAACAACTTCTACCTATGCACAATTTACTATGTAGAGAAAGTAAAAATATTTTTAAAGAGAATGAAGGCGAGGCTAGATTACTGATCATTTGTGTATGCTGCTATATGAAGCAATAATACTTTGTGTTGGAGAATCAATAACTGTGAGAGGAAGAATCTAAATGGCTAGGTTTAATATTGTCGATGATGAATATTTTTCAAATTATATGAATATTAAGTATACCCAAGTTTCCAAAGATTATCTATAAAGGTAACGGATAATAAGCAAATTGGAGTTAAAACGATTTATCACTTTAACCCACAGTATATCTTCGCGACCACGCCCGAGATAAGAGAAGAAATTTCATCAGCTCCCTGCTGCAGTCACTGACCCGATTAAAACTTCTACATCGCCCGAATTATAATTTGTATATTCCACCTTTATAGATTACAGTTATACCATATCCTTCTGAATAAAAAGCCTTCACAGGCTATTCCCAGAGAATTCAAGGTGTTTTCAGAAGTCACTTCAAACTTAATCCATTATAAATAATATTTAAGATTATGAAACAAATAAAAAATATGATTTATTACATTCACATGACTTTCTTTACATCTGTGCAATAAATTATTATTAAAAAGCTTAATCTTCCATTTACTTAATGCTAATTCAGAAAAAATTAGCAGAAAGGGTCTCATTACTTGCTTTCTTGAAAGTAGACAGGAAATAAGGGAGTACCATATGCTAAAGCCATAGTCAAATATTTTAAAATCTGGTTGACATGTGATTAAAGTACGTTTGTATAGACAGGAGTTGGCAAATTCCCGTATAGTAAAGTATAAGTATTTTAAAGCTGAAACCAATAACAAGGAATATCTCAAAAACGGTCAACTCCAGCAAAAGAAATGTATATTGTGTTTTAAGAAGCTCTACATTTTTTGTAAAGTAAGATTTTGTGTATCTCTTACGGTTAGTTATGTAAAATTCCCCAAAATTCATCCAGAATAAACATTTCTTCAGCGGCTATTCCCAGAAAATTGAAGGTATACATTTTAGTCATATAAACATTTTTACACGATATTTTAATCAAAATCGTTAGAGTCATTTTTGAGAAAATTAAATTTTTCGAAAATTTTTCTATGTAAAGGGTAATTGGGGTGGGAGATTTTCTTGACAATCTTCGTGTCGCATCGTTGGAAGATTCGATCCGTAATCGGCTTACCCTCCGCGTAATTGTAGGACTGACACCCCCCTTGTCTAGGGGTCAGAAGCCTGTTATGAGGGTTCGGCCCATAGCTAGGCATGAACATGAGGAAGTGGATGATATGAAACATAAGCGAAATTGACGAAACAATTGTTGAAATGAGTCGTGGGGGGAGAAAACCCGCCCAGACGCCGATTCATCCACCACGAATCCCATATGCGGGCGCTTGGAATCGAACCCGGGATGGGAGGCGTGCGTCCTCACCACTCAACCATGGCGCCGCCTATCCTTGTAAGATACTGAACTTAAATACCAAGTTTGGAATTTAACGGACTTTTCGTTTTTGAGTTATGCTGCCCCCCCCCCCACACACACAGGGACATTGTTATAAAAATGCTTTTTTTGGATTCAGGGGTCCTAAAATATGTATTTACGGTGAAATCTCGGTATCGCATTTTGGGAAGCATTTAGTACCTTCTCTGTACACTATGCACATAGTACGTGTAGAGAAAGTAAAAACAAAAGAAGTCGCATATGAGGTAAACAATGCGGTCTTATAAGACATTGGGAAGATGTTCTCTTGTGCAACGTACACCATACACAACATTATGCTGACGATGTCTTGGTACATTAGTATTTTCTTGTGAGATACCGTCTTTCAGTTGCTATCGGGTTGTTAGATGCATCAGAGAAACTCAATCTTTAAGGTAACCCCACCATCAAAAGTGAGTCGGATAGAGATCTGGAAATCGCGGCGGCCACTTTGTTGGAAAGTGTTTACTGATGACACGATCGCCAAACATCTGGCAATTAATACAGTCCGGAACGCCATTTTGCATGAAGATAATGTTTTCTATATCGTGATTCCCCCGTCTAGTGATGATGTTTTGCAGTCTGCCATATTAGCGCTCACCGTTTCTTCTTCGAAGAAATAAAAACCAATAATTAATTGTGAATTGAAGCCATACCATACAGTAACTTTTAAATCATGAAGATTTTCTTATTTAGTGATATTACAGATTCTTATAGCACTATGAATAGAATTACTAATGTTTTATTCAATAAAAGTGTACCCTTGGAACATGAAACGAAAAAAAAAAACACAAAAAACCGAACAAAACAAAAGAGAAACCAAACCCCTAGTGTGTGACTTCTTGTGTTTTTATCTTATCTATTATATACCATATTCGGTATTTATTTCCTCATGAGTTATTCTGTTCTCTTACATATTCATAGACGTCATTTTCAAATTCTTTTTTTGGAGTCATAGATGCCTTAAAATAAATCGATAATCAAATATCGATATTAAATCTTATCAAATTTTTGGATGGAATAGAGACCTCTACCTAGGAGGAACGTAGTACAGAAAGAAAAAAACAGAGTTATATGATTGACACACAAGGATTTAATGTGCACATTTTAATCTATACGCACTCTAGTGTTCAACATTTTGTTAGTTTTCTTCAAAGTGCCTTTCATCTTTTCATCTTCCTCTAAGGTACGTCATTTTCTATCTTCTTAGCACTTCCGTTGTCCTCAGTTGCATTATATTCTCGTCTATTCTGTTGTTTAATGTGTTCATTTTAGTTAAGATTTTACTTTCTCTATACGTACTATGTATATAGTGTATAGAAAAAATTCGATACCGAAAAAAAATATTTTCAAAAAAAGGTCCGTGTGTGTGTGTGTGTGACCTTGAATACGATAACCCAAAAAGAAAAGTCGGTTAAGTACCACACTTGGTATTTTAGTATCTTTCAGGGATGCGACACGAAGATTTTGAGAAAAATCTCCCCACTTCAAACTAGCCTTAACATGAACTATTTTCGAAAATTTTTATTTTCTTAAAAATGACTAACGATTTTGATGAAAATATCGTATATTAAAGATATTTACCAGACAAATAAAATGTATATCTTCAATTTTCTGGGAATAGCCTCGGAAGCTTACTTTATTCTGGATGAAATTTACGAAATTTTGCTCCTAAACCATAAGAAACGGATAAAAACTTACTACAAAAAATATACAGCACGTTAAAACACACAATTTATGTTATATACATTTTTTTCATGGAGGTGATCGCTTTTTAGATATTCCTTGTTTTTCGTTTCAGCTTTAAAAAACAAACTTTTCTCATACAGGAATTTGTCAACTCCTGTCCACACAAACAAACTTCAGTCACATAGCAACCAGATTTTTACTATCACTTTAATCTATGATACACCCTTATTTCGCTTCTACTTTTAAGGAAGCAAGTTATAAGACTATTGCTGCTAATTTTTTCTCGATTAGCATGAAGTAAATAGAAGCATAAGCTTTGTAACAATAATTTGTTGCAGAGATATAGAGAAAGTCATGTGAATGGAACATCAGATTTTTACTTTCTCCATACGCACTATGTACATAGTGTATAGAGAAAGTATTGCACTCCACCCAAAAATCCGATAACGAGATTTCACCGGAAATATATGTTTTAGGGTCCCCAATATCCAAAAAAAGCATTTTCACAAAAAGGTCCGTGTGTGTGTGTGTGTGTGTGTGTGTGTGTGTGTGTGTGTCCGTGTGTCCGTGTGTCTGTGAACACGATAACTCAAAAACGAAAAGTCGGTAAAATACCAAACTTAGTATTTAAGTTTAGTATCTTCCAGGGATGCGACACGAAGATTTTGAGAAAAATCCCCCACCCCCATCTACCCTTTACATGGAACTTTTTTCGAAAATTTTGATTTTCTCAAAAATTGCTCTAACGATTTTGATTAAAATTTCGCATATTAAAGATATTTACCTGACAAACAAAATGTTTATCTTGAATACTCTGGGAATAGCCTCTGAAGAGTAGTTTATTCTGGATGAATTTTACTGAATTTTGAATAACTGCTAAACCGTAAGAGATGGGCAAAAACTTACTACACAAAAAATGTAGAACACATCAGAACACACAATTTATGTTATATACATTATTTTCGTGGAGTTCGTCGTTTTTGAGTCATTCCTTATTTTTGGTTTCTGCTATGAAAAACGTATACTTTTCTCATACAGGAACTTATCAACTCTTATCCATATAAACAAAGGAACTTCATTGACATAGCAACCAGCTTTTGAATATCACTTTAATCAATGGTAGTTCCTTATTTCGCTTCTACTTACAAGGAAGCAAGTAATAAGACTATTTCTGCTAATTTTTTCTGATTAGCGTGAAGTAAATAGAAGAATAAGTTTTTTAAGAATAATTTGTTGCAGGGATATAGAGGAAGTCAGATTTCTCAGATTTTTAAAACTTTCATTTCTCTTGCTTCTATTTTATTTTGTAATCTATTATCCAGAACCTAAATGTCTTATTCATATTATGTAGAACACAGCTGCTACTATAACCCTATAAAAGGTCATATTCGTGTTACTCCGTGCTTTTATTTCCTAAATTATATTTATTGCCAGGAAAACCTACCATTTCTTCTGAATGGTATCATACCATTAGTTCCCATGCAGGATATTTCAGGTGAAATGGCTGTTCCACCATTTATCACTTTCTCTACATATTGCATGGTAATAGGTAAAGAAATTTGATTCGGGAGATTTCACCGGAAATACACGTTTTAGGGTCGCCTTATAAAACAATCAGATGTGTTCCATTCACATGACTTTCTCTGCATCTCTGCAACAAATTATTCTTAAAAAGTTAATGCTTTTATTTACTTAATGCTAATCCAGAACAAATTAGCAGAAATAGTCTTATTACTTGCTTCCTTATAAGTAGAAGCGAAATAAGGGAGTATTATAGATTAACGTGACAGTCAAAAAGCTGGTTGCTATGTGACTAAGTTCCTTTGTTTGTAAGGACAGGAGTTGACACATTCCTGCATGAGAAAAGTATAAGCTTTTTAAAGCTGAAACTATAAACAAGGAATATCTCAAAAACGATCAACTCCAGGAAAAAAATTATATAACATGTATTGTCTGTTTTAATGTGCTCTACATTTTTTGTGTGCCAAGTTTTTTTATCTCTTACGGTTATGCAAAATTCCGTAAAATTCAACCAAAATAAAGTAGTCTTCGGAGGTATTCCCAGAAATTTCCAAATATGCATATTATTTTTCAGGTAAATATCTTTAATATACGATATTTTAATCAAGATCGTTGGAGCCATTTTAGAGAAAATCAAAATTTTCGAAAAAAGTTCCATGGAAAGGGCAGTTGTGGGGTGGGGAATTTTCTTGAAAATCTTCGTGTCGCATCCTTGCAAGATACCAAACTTAAATACCAAGTTTGCTTTTTAACGGACTCCCCCACTCTTTTCATATTTTCCTCTCGCTCGCACAATGAGCATGCAATCTGCCTGGCGACATAATGTTTATTCATGTGTATTATGAAAACTAGTTGAGCTAAAAATCTATGGTTTTTACGTTTCTACTACATTACTACCTATCTTCCTCGTGAATTATTTTGTTGTTGTTGCAAAATTTGGATATCTTGTCTTAGCGCAAGTAGTATTTATGAGAGACGGAGTCAATTAGCACGTTAAGCGCGAATGTAATATGTCAACACAGCAGCACTCCGATTTAAAGTCACCGTATACATTAGGACTTCGGTTAGCCTCTTACGTAATCTCTTACAATGCTGATTTAAACAAATAATTACAAATAAGAGTAAGTTTTAATAGCTGAAGAAGATACTATACCACTCAGTTAAATACCTAAGGGAATAAACTTAAGAGCATGAACATTTATCGATCAGTTTTATTAACATAAAAGTTGCACCATAACAGGACCCAGATAAAAACGTTAAAATTGTTGGACACTTTTTCGGTTAGCCACTGCTTTAAAATAGAATATAACCACTTCAACGGTTTCTTCCTTATGAGTAGAAGTCAGCTGTTTGTTGAAATATGTATTACTTCCCCTTTTCGTTCTCCACAAGCCAGATGTCGGAAGTGCAGTCCCCTCCAGGATACCTGTAACAAAAAATAAGTTAAATGTTTAGCGTGGCTTTCTAACATACATTCGTCTGCAACAAACTGTATTATTAAGAAAGTAAATAACGTTTAAATGGAAGAATGTTTGCCGTAAGAAGATTACACCGGATCGTTCCTATGATCTGATGGTTAACGAGCTGGCCTCCAAACCTCAGTACTGGATTGTAGGTTGGGAATTTCACTGTCTAGTATTATTTTCTATTTTCTCCACAAAGTATCTGAAGTCGCGTGTGCGATTAGACATCAGAAACCTACTAACCCCAAATTTAAACGAGTGACAATCGTTGATGAGTAGCCGGCTTAGGATTACACAAATGGATAAAAAAGACGCTATTATTAATAAAGCTGTACTCAAACTGTTTTTGAACTTATGGATAAACCATTAAAGATGTCAACGTGCATAATAATTTGTGAAGTGAAGTTTAATATACACATTTAAAAAACTACATATTTAACTCCATGGCACGACAGCTCACGGGGAACCTTGACCTACCGCCCGGCCGCTGCGTCCCCCATCTCGGTCCACTACAGACGTCATGGATGGGGTGCAGTATTGGAGGGTGAGACGTGGTCAGCGCCTCGAGTGCCCCCGGCCGGTTAATGCGGTCCTCATGACCTGGAGCCGCTACTTCTCCATCAAGTATCTCCTCAATTGGCCCCCCACAGGGACCTTACGAGGCTGAGTGCACCCCGGGCCAGGTCTCCCAGCGGGGGAAAAATCCCCACGCCGGTACTGGGGATCGAACCCAGGTCTCCCGCTTGGTAAGCAGCTGCGCTACCACCGCGCTAAGGAGACGACCAAATGTGTATACAGAGGTAATTAATGTCCCAGTGAACCAAATGTGAGAAATGTGGTGGATAAATCGGCATCTGTCCCCCCACCCCGCCATTCATTCCACAACCTATTCCATAATCACCTTTCCATCCATTCATACCATCTTCTTCACTTCCATATCCGCCATACAAGGAGGACAAATCCCTAAAGAAGAAGGCAAGCAGTGCATGCATACGTCATATTTTCGGTCAAGAATGGCCCACCCGACTTTTATAAAACGATTTATTACCTCGTTATTCGAGGTATTGGGGTTGTCTTATCTGTCTCACATTAAAAGAACTTCAGTTAGGACGATTTTCCTGGTTTAAGTCCCCTCCGTGGTTGCAAAAGACAAAGTCGGATAACTATAAACATCAGTGGACCTATTGACAATGAAAAGAATAAGTCATACACATAAAATTCATGAGATTTCAAAAAAAAAAAAAAATGTAGAAAAGTTCATAATACCTTAAGGAATAAAACAAGACCCGAAACAAGAATGAAATTTTATAAGACTATGCCAAATCCTACATTACCTTATGTAAATGAAAGCTCGGTACCTACACAAAGGCAAATAAGTAGAACAAATTGTTTGAAAGTTGCGAGATGAATTTTTTTTTTTTTTTTTTTTTTTTTGAAAACGAAAGGATGTACAAGAGAAAAGAGAGTTAGGAAAGAAGAAAATAATTAGAACTAGAAGCTGTTGACTTAAGAAAGAACAAGATGGCTACTTGGTATATGTTAGGAGGATGGAAGATGCCAAACTACCAAAAATTGCTCTCCAATATTCCCTTAAAAGAAAAAGAGACGAAGGAAGGCCGAGAAGGAGATGGAAGACACTGTGAAGACGTAACAGGCAGAAACCTAGTCCATGACGTGGAGAAGACGATCAATTGACCTCGGGACCAGTCAAAGATGTTAAAATTGCAAAACACAGAAGGGGCGGGGGGAGCAGTAATACAATGCAGAATGCAATGACGACGCAAAATACATAAAACATTACATAGTTTATTATGATAACTTATTAAAAATCTTACATCAAAAGTTTTAAGTATACCATACATTTTAAATTTTTATTCGCAATATATTCAATGGGATGAAAATATTAAGGAGTTCAGCAACATTTTTCGCTACATTATGCTCTGTGCACATACAAATATTTTATTTGGTCAATTTTAATTCACGTTGCTACACATTTCAGTGCCATTTAGTTGTACCCATGATAACGTGCTATAGAACATCTGTGAGGCATCTACCAGCGACAGTCTATTATAGTGTTTAAACAACCATAACTAGCTTCGGACATTGTTGTGATTTCGTTGCACTTTGACTGTAAAATAGTTACGTAAGCACAGGATTTCACTGTATTCTTCTATGCACTTTATGCTAATCGAGATAAAAACCAGCTGATACGGCCTTATTACTTAGTTCCTTATAAGTAGAGGGGCAATAAGAGAATACACAAGGCTAAACCCTCATCGGTTTTTTTTTTAAATGTGGTTGCTATGGGATTTTATTTTTGTCAGGAATTACAAGTTCACATACGAGAAAAGTTAAGTATTTTAAAACTGGAAACCAATAATAAGAAATATCTCGAAAATGGTCAACTCTCCAACAAAAATACATACGACATAAATTGTGTGTTTTAGCAAGATATATATTTTTTGTGTAGTAAGTTTCTGTTTAACTCTTACGGTTTAACAGTGATGCAAAATTCCTCAAAATTCATCCCAGAAGAAAGAGGTCTTCAGAGGCTATTCCAAGAAAATTAAAGATATACATTTTATTTGCCATGTAAATATTGTAAATGTAAGACGATTTTATTAAAATCGTTAGAGCCATTATTGAGATAGTAAAAATGTTCGAACATTTTTCCCTGTAAAGGGTAGTTTGGGGTAGGGGGATTTTCCTCAAAATCTTCGTGTTGGACGATACTAAACTTTAACACCAAGTTTGGTATTTTACGACTTTTCGATTTTGAGTTATCGTGTTCACAGACAAACGGACACACACGGACAAGCGCTTTTTCTTGGATACAGGGGACCCTAAAGCGGTATATCCGGTGAAAAATTGCAATGGAATTTTTGTGTGGAATGCAGTACCTTCTTATACGCTATGTACATAGTACATGTAGAGAAAGTATTGATAAATTCAGGCCTGTAACAGTATATATAATATTTCAGTTACAGTTAATGAAACAAAAATAAAATAAAAAGTGTATTTTAAAAATATCCCTATTTTGTTTACTATACGTTTAGTAGTTATTCAAAATCATAAAATTCCTTCAAACAGCAGCTTCTGGTCGGGTTATCTGCGGTTTCCCTGGCCATTCAGTTCATTAATTCCTTCATTATCATATTTCCTATCATCAATTTTGCCTTCATATCATCTACTTCCACACTCTCACGCCTGACTAAGGGCCGATCCCTCGTTCTGGGTTCTGCGGATCCTCGACAAGCTCCTGGCCCTAGGAATAACGTGTAAGTCCCTATTGGGAAGAAAGAATTGCATTGAGCTTTATTTATGGACGCTCTTTTACTGTTGCGATTCTCAGTGACCCATTCTATTTGTGATGTGAAAGACCGCTTAATTTTACTCAGAAGCCCCGTTATCAAGCTTGAAGTTCTTTTACGTGCCGCAAATCTACGATACGGGACCAACGGCTTTGCTTCCCGTCCGAAGAAGGTCATGCTAAGGATTTTCACTCCCAAAAAAAAAAAAAAATCCATCACCCTCCGCCGGGTTTGAACCCGTGGCTTTGGGTACCGGAGTTTAGCTTGATACCCCTAGACCACGTAAGACAACTCCGTACAGAGAGCCAAAGTTAAATTTTCCCGAAAGAAGCGGACTTGAAAAGCTATTCCAGAAAATTCCAGAGGTATATTTTTTCAGGTAAATAGGTATCTTCAACATGTATTTAAATCGTTTTTTTTTTTTTTTTTTTTTTTTTGATAATCTTTGAGTCGCGTTTCTAGGAGTTAGAAAACTTAAATGTAATATAAATACTATTAAAGACCTATAATAGTATTAGTAGCTTAAATACCAAGTTATTGAATTTCTGTTTTTGAGCTATGCTGTTCACCTTTTTCTTCTTTTTTTTTTAGGGGTGTCTCAAACTTGTATTTCGCTGATATTATGCATCGAATTCTTCGGTAGAATACGTATTTACAGTAAGTACGTGCTAAAGATAGTAAAAAGGGGACAATACACTCAAATAAGGAAGAATAATCACTTGAATAACACGCTGTTCAGAACCGTAGCTTTCAAGACGTGGTTCTCAGAGAGAAACTATTACGAAACGAGGAAACTAAACCTTGATATTTCCAAGCATCACGCCTCGGAAGCCTTGACAATGTTGACAAATGACAGCATAAATCCATTCGTCAGCACGTCTCTCCTCATTAGTTTGCAAGGTTACTTGTTTTCTAGCGAGAAAACGGATTTCTTTCTTTGTAATTTTCGCACAGAAATAAAACGACTGTAATTTTTACTTTCTCTATACGCACTATGTACATAGTGTATAGAGAAGGTATTGCACTCCACCAAAAAATTCGATACCGAGATTTCACCGGAAATATATGTTTTAGGGTCCCCTTTATCTAAAAAAAAGCATTTTCGGAAAAAGGTCCGCGCGTGTGTGTGTGTGTGTGTGTGTGCGCGCGTCTGTGAACACGTTAACTCAAAGTATTTAAGTTTGATATCCTCCAGGGATGCGACACGAAGATTTTGAGAAAAATCCCCCCACCCCCAGCTACCCTTTACATGGAACTTTTTTCGAACATTTTGATTTTCTCAAAAATGGCTCTAACGATTTTGATTAAAATTTCGTATATTAAACATATTTACCTGACAAATAAAATGTATATCTTGAATTTTCTGGGAATAGCCTCTGAAGAGTAGTTTATTCTGGATGAATTTTACTGAATTTTGAATAACTGCTAAACCGTAAGGGATGGACAAAAACTTACTCCACAAAAAATGTAGAGCACGTTAAAACACACAATTTATGTTATATACATTTTTTTCGTGGAGTTCGTCGTTTTTGTGACATTCCTTATTTTTGTTTTCTATTATGAAAAACTTATACATTTTTCATGCAGGAATTTGTCAACTGCTGTTCATACAAACAAAGGAACTTCAGTGACATAGCAACCAGCTTTTGATTATCACTTTAACCTATGGTACTCCCTTATTTCTTTCACCTCTACTTACAAGGAAGCAAGTAATATGGCTATTTCTGCTAATGTTTTACTGATTAGCATGAAGTAAATAGAAGTATAAGCTTTTTAAGAATAATTTGTTGCAGGGATATAGAGAAAGTCATGTGAATGGTACACATCAGATTTTTACTTTTTCTATTACCAATAGTAAGGGGATGAAGCATTGCGTTCCACCCAAATTTTTGATACTGAGATTTCACTGCAAATACACGCTTTAGGGCGCCCTAAATCCAAAGAAAGGCATTCGGCTAGAAAAAAATAGAGAAAGGTCAGTGTGTTCGTCTGCGAACAGCACAACTCGAGAACAAAAAAATCTGATGTGTTACACTCATAAGACTTCCTCTAGTTGCTCTACAAACTTCTTACAAAACATTCTTCTTTCTACACAATGCTAATCGAGATAAACATTAGCAGAATGCCTTATTACTTAGTTCCTTATAAGTAAAAGGGAACTAAGGGAATGCACTAGGCCAAACTGATGGTCAAATGTTTTAAAAGCCTTCGTTATGCGATTGTCATTGCAAATCGCTTTTTTTTTTTTTTTTTTTTTGTTGGCCAGGGGTAGAACTAAAGTACAACGGACGCTAAGAAAAGTATAAGTAGGTATTTCACAATTTAAACCAATAACAAGGAATATCTCGGAAAAGGCTACCTGCACAACAAAACACGTAAAGGACATAAATTGTGCTTTGACGAGATTTGCTATTTTGTATAGTAATTTTTGTCATTCTCTTACTATTTAGCAGTTGTGCAACACTGAGAAAATTCATCCAGAATAAAGATGTCTTCAGAGACTATTCCAAGAATATTCAAGATATACATTTTATTTTGGATGTAAATATCTTCAATATGCGGGATTTTACTCAAAATCATTAGAGCCATTTTTGAGAAAATCAAAAATTTCGAAAACGTTTCTATGTAAAGGGCAGTGGGGGGACTTTCTTGAAAATCTTCTTGCCGCATCCTTAGAAGATACTAAATCTAAAAACAAAGTTTTGTATTTAACGGTCTTTTCGTTTATGAGCTATGCTGTCCACACACACACACACACACACACACACACACGATACTAAATCTAAATACCAAGTTTGGTATTTAAGGGTCTTTTCGTGCTGTGCTATGCTATGCTATGCTATGCTGTCCAGACACACACACACAGACCTTTTTCTAGAAATGTTTTTTTTTATTCAAGAGGTCCCAAAATATGTATTTCTGGTGAAATCTCGGTATCGAATTTTTGGGTGCAGTACAATACCTTCTCTATACACTATATACATAGTACGTGTAGAGGAAGTAAAAATAGAAAAAACGTCAGTGAGTACCTCTGTAAACAGCGCCAACTCAAGAACAAAAAATCGGTTAAATAGCAAGACTGGTATTTAAGTTCAGTATTCTCCAAAGATGCGACACGAAGATTTCCATCAAAATCCTCCCACCCCATACCATGCTTTACATGAATGATTTCTCGAAGATTTCGAGTTTTTCAAAAATGACTAACGATTTTGTTTAAAATTCCAGATATTTACGCTATTTTATGAGAATAACCTTTGAAATACTCTTCTTTCTGGATGACATCTGCATTGATACACTGCAAAATATAGACAAAACATGTTAAAAATTGAATTTCGTTAGAGCAAGGTCAGATTTTCTTTAACCATTTCCGATATATTCCCTATTATTGATTATGTAAAGACACAGAAAACCAATTCTCTCTCATGGTCCAGCTCTTAAAAACATTTGACTCTTTATTTAGCTTAGCAAGTATTCCCTTATTCTTTTGTACTTACAACACATATCAAATAAAATTATTTCTGCTAAGGTTTATGTCGATTAGTATGAAGTATATAGAAGATTAAGCGAAATTCATGTGAATGTTGAACATAGAATTTTTTTTCTTTTTTTTTACGCTACGTTAGTAGTAGGAATGTGTAATTAAATGTTCAAAGACGATACCTTTATTAAGATTAGAATATATTTTTAAGTTCATTAGTTTATATTGTTTTTGTATCTATTATTTGCTTGTGGTATGTCTTTTACTTTCTCTATACGTACTATGTACATAGTGTCTAGAGCAGGTATTGAATTGCACCCAACAATTCTATCCCGAGATTTCACGGAAATATGTTTTGAGACACCCTGAATCAAAAATATATATATTTAAATTTGTCCGTGTGTGTGTGTGGGCAGCATAGCTCAAAAACGAAAAGTCCGTCAAACACCAAACTTGGTATTTAAGGTTAGTATCTTCCAAGGTTGCGAAACGAAGATTTTCAACATAATCCCCCACCCCCAACTACCCTCAACTACCCTTTACATGGAAAAACTTTCCAAATTTTTTATTTTCTCAAAAATGACTACAACGGTTTTTATTAATACATCGTAAATTAAAGATATTTACATGAAAAATAAAATGTATATATTCAATTTTCTGCGAGTAGCCTTTGAAGACATCTCTATTCCAGATAAACTTTGCGGAATTTTGCATAACTTGTAAACTGTAAGAGATAGACAAAAACTTACTTGACAAAAATTGTAGAGCTCGTTAAAACACACAATTTATGTTATATACACATTTTTCATGGAGTTCACCGTTTTTGAGATATTCCTTGTTATTGGTTTCAGCTTTAAATACTTTTACTTTCCTTATACGGGAATTTGTCAACTCCTGTCCATACAAACAAAGGAACTTCAATCACATATAAACCAGTTTTTAAAAGATTTTACCATTGCTTTAGCCTAGTATATTTCCTGATTTTCCTTCTACTTACAAGGAAACAAGTAATAAGACCATCTCTGACAATTTTTTTTCTCGATTAGCATGAAGTAAATAGAAGATTAAGCTTTTTGTTGCAGAGAGGTAGACAAAGTCATGTGAATGGAGCATATCTAATTCTTTTTACTAATAACCATATATTTTAAGATATAATTTTATCATTCTTTCTAGAGTTAAAATTCGAGTTTTGGACAACAAAACACTAAAACAACTCTTTCTTCGGCAAACAAATAAAATCACTGGGGTTGGTTTTGTACATGAAAGTTAAACGTCCATGTGAGTAATTCCAAGCAGTCTTTGTTATGTCGCATTTTAACAGGGTAACATTCGTTTCTATAGCCAATCGAGATAAAGTAATAACGATAAAAACAAAGCCTGTGATTAATTTTTCCTACCTGGAAAAAAGACGGGAGGCAATATCCATTAAGAGATTACATAGAGGATGAGGTTGAACACGTTCGAGGCACAGTTTCGAGAACGATTAATCATTCTGTGACAGCAGCGACTTAACCATAGAGCTCTTCATAAAATACACACGCTTTTGGAGAAACAGCAGTAGCGGAAAATATGTTGTTCCTAACGAGTATATTCCACCTTTAGAAATCAATATGCAGTGAAGGGTGTATTTAGTATTAAATGTTACTTCTTAGGAATGATCTAAGTACTTCTAATCTCTCTCCTCTTTTCTTCCCTTTCTAGTTCCCGTGTAGAGGTTATGTATTTTGAAACGACACCATACCAAGATGACAGTAGATGTTTTTACTCAGGTCCTTGTGATCGAAAATATTGTGACTACGCCGTGCGGCCGTAATGGCCGAACAGCTTGCTTTGTAAGTAATAGCTGATTGTTTGCATCTATTGTTACACCTGCGTTAGTGGACACGTGTGGCGCGGAAAGTTCTTTTGACATCAAAACTTTGCTGACGGAAAGTTCTTTAACATCGTAGCCGGGAATTTGTGAATCTGCAGTGGTTTGCACATGCGACTTGCTTCTTGAAGTTTCCTGCCACCTGATTGAGAGATATAAAGAAGAGAACGAAGCCCTGTCCAGAGCTCAGTTTCATCCGGGAAAGCATAACGAGCAGCATTTGATCGAGTTTTTATTTGTGTTTAAGGGCGCTCAACGACAAAGGTATTTAGCGCCCTCAGAAAATAAAATGTCGGCTGAAACCAGAAATAAAAAGCACCTTTAAAAGAAATCAATAAAACCCCCGCAAGCAACTAGGCATAAAAAAACACTATTAAAATAACTCGGAGAATAAAGACTCAATAGCACTCTATTGTCTGCCGTAAAAATCTATCAAATCAAAATAAAACTAGATTCTTAAGTTTGGACGAAACATTCGTTACGAGCAGTAGTCGCCGCAGCGCAAATCGAAACGAACTATATTGCAGAATTGTTACGATAACAATGAAGGAAGATAGTTATTTGTGAGCAGATTCTGATTGTAATCAGTTTATCGAAAAAATAAAGAGTTGTTCCGGAGAGTTTTTGTTACAATGTGGTTTACAGCGCCAACAGAGACACATGAACAAAACGCCTCATAATCAGCATGGATTAGGCAGTTATCCAGGAACAAAGACGCGCCTAGGCCCACCACCAGAAGTAGCAACCGAGCCGTTTTGCTGTATTCGAGAGGTGGGATCGATTCCTACGGCCAACCTCTTTGACCCATTGGTTTCCCCAGGCCACTAGGCCAATGTTAGGGAGGTTTCTTCAATTCCCCGAACTTCCTGTCTCTTTATTTCATCTCCAGTTCAGGGTTGTAAGTGTCGGCGAGGACTGCAGTGACTGCGCTCTGGAAATGCAGCTCTTGGCGGCGGGATGGCGTTGAAAGTTTTCTGTAGAATCGGGGAGTTTGGTCAGATCTGGGACGCGGGCTCCTAGCGATCCCCATACCGGGATGGTTGGATTATGTTAGACACCCTCCATTATGGCTCTTCCCTGGTGTCCGGTTTCGACCGACCTTTTAAATTAATCTCATTTCATTCTATCCTTCTGGGGTCTGATGCATAAATAAGCCAATGGTTGCAGAGCGGAATCCCCTCCGAAATCTCACACACAAACACACACCAGGAGTAGAACAGGTACTCGGGAAGCTCCGTGTCATTTGTTTTAACAGTGCATTCGTAAATTTTAGATTAGGTATTTGAAAACTAAGGGGAATGAGGGAGTGGGGAGAAGGAAGATTACATTCACATTATTTTTCAGAGTAGGGTCATAAATAATTGGAGGGAAAATCTAAAAAGTAGGCAATGGCTACTGAGGAACAACCAAATTGCACTTAAAAAGAGTTTCGATGATCATAAACAGATGCCTAAATTAGTGGAATTTTTATGGAAGGATAAGGATGAAATGGAAGTGGACAAACTGAAAAATATAGAAACTAAATTAATTTTAGAGAATAAAGAATACTTAGTAATATCTTGAAATGTTATATATTTAATATTTATGGCCTGGCCAACTAAGTAGGGTTAAGATCAGACATAATCATGTATACACTTAGCAATATAAATAAAAAATAGTATTCGTAAATATACCGAAGGTTGCAGAGTGGTAAGTTCTCATTAAACTCCTTGTGTTATGAAAACCCGCTAAGAACCTGCCCCTTCTTTGTTATTTTTCCAATATATTTTATCATAAATGGCAATGAATGAAAGGAAATTACTAGGATACATACGCCGTAAATACTATGTTTTACAGGCAATTTAAGGGACATGCACTTGGGAATGACTTTCCGAAGTTCTACTTTTTTGCATGGATTGTTTTGAAAATTTTCACTGTGATTGCATTGCTGTTTAGCTAATACGGGTACGTATGCAAAATTGTATTCATGTTGAATAAATACTCCTAGTACTATAAATAATAAATAATAATAAAAATAATTATAATAACTATTATTATTATGTAAATATGTCGCATAATCAAAATGTTCCACGCGTCTCATAATTTGAGAAAATTGCTTGCAAATTCAATCACAGGAAAACCATTCTCTTTTTCTACCTGTTCTATAAACTTCTTACAGAATATTCTTCTTCTTTCTACTACATGCTAATAAAGCTAAGCATTAGCAGAATGGTGTTATTACTTAGACTCTTATAAGTAGAAAAGAGCTAAGGGAATACATCATGCTGAAGCAATAGTCAATTGTTTTAAAAACTGTCGCTGTGCAATTTTCATAAAAATTAGCTTATTTCCATGACCAGGAGTAAAACACGGACGACTTCCTCTTTGAGAAAAATATAGGTATTTAAAATTGAACCAACAATGAATATCTCGGAAACCGTTAGTTCCACAACCAAAATGCAAAGGAGATAAATTGTGTGTTTTGACGAAGTCTACATTTTTGTGAAGTAAGTTTCTGTCTATCTCTTACGGTTTTTTGGCTATGCAAAAGTCATCCACAATGAAGAGGTCTTCAGAGGCTATTCCAAGAAAATTCAAGATATACATTTCGTTTGTCATAAAATTTCTTAAATATATGATAATCTCTGGAGGCATCTTTGAGAAAATCAAAATTATTGAAACAGTTCCCTGTAAAGTTTAGGGTGGGGAAGATTTTCTTAAAATGTCTGTGTCGCATACTTGAAAGATGCTAAACGTAGATACTACTAAACTTTGTATTTAACCGACTTTTCGTTTCTCTCCCTCGCTCACACGCACACACACACACACGCACACACATTTTTCTAAAAATGCTTTTTTTGGGAGGTCAAGAGTTTTCAAAGCAAATATTTCCGGTGAAATATCGGTATCGAATGTTTGGGTGGAATACAATACCTTTCCAATCTACTATGTGCATTGTACATGCGTGCTAGAGAAAGTAAAACAGAGCTAGACCACAGCTTGATAGCAGCATACTCCTGTCATAACATTCTTTCTGATAATAATTAGCATATAATCTTCTAGTAATTACGGATAATCATTAACAACGAAGATTGACTATAGTCTGGTGGTTAGCTTGTTAGCTAATCTAGAGGTCGCGGGTTAGATTCCCGGCTGAAAGATGGACTTCATTAGCCAGAATTATTCCTTGCTCTCCTTATGGTCTGGGTATGAGACAGAGGGCGAATTTTATGCATATAAGGAACCTCCATTGATGCGTCATCATAGAAAATCTGATGCGTTACATTCACATGACTTTATCTACCTAGTCTACACCAAATTATTTTTACAAAAGCTTATTCTTCCATCTACTTCATGCTAATCGAAGATAAACCTTAGCAGAATAGCTTTATTAGTTATTTCCTTGTAGGTCCAAGGGAAATAAAGGAATACTTTAGGCTAAATCGATAATGAAATCTTTAAGAGCTGTTCGCCATTTGACGACATTGAAAATCAGTTCCTCATGCATGGCCAAAAGTAAAATAATAATAATAATAATAATAATAATAATAATAAATGGTAACTGCCCGTTTGGAAAAAGTATAAGTATTAGAAAATTTAAACCAATGACAGGGAATGTCTCGGAAATCTTAACTTTACAAACAGAAATATATTTCATATAAGTTGAGTGATTTAACGATTATGTCGGAAGATCTGATCTATCTCTTATGGTTTGGCAACTATGCAAATATCCAAATATATCCCAGTAATATTCAAACATAATTTCACATGGTGTTTATTCAAAATCGTTACAGGTTTGAGAAATTGTTGTATAATGGAATATTTGTAGCAAAATTTTGATTTTCTCAATCAAAATTTTGCTACAAATATTCCATTATACCACTTGTGGTGGTGATTTTCTTGAAAATCTTAGTGTCGCATCTTTGCAAGATGCTGAAGTTATATATTTAAGTTTGGTATTTAACAGAGTTTTCGCTTAAGTTAATTTGTACACACACACACGAATCTTTTTACAGTATTTTATTCATGGGACCTCAAAACATATAATTCCGGTGAAATTTCTACACCAAATTTCTGGGTGGAATACAATACTTACACACTATATATAGTAAGAAAAAAAGTTTCGCAGTAATTTCTTAGACACTATTAATTTTAAGTTCATAAACTTGTTTTATAAACTATAGTATGTGATTCAATTATTATATTCTTAAAATGGTATGAAACGTAAGGAGTTTCATACTATTTACTTATGTAGTAAACCATTACTATAGAAAATTATTGTCAGGTTTCTGGTTAACCACACTATTAAGGTTAATTTGGGTCTGCTCTCTCACACAGACCACGTGTAGGCTAAGGTTGGAAAGTTGAATTAGCCGTGTGCGCGGAGCAACCAATCTAAAAGCCGCCTTTACTTGGCTGGCATGAAGGAAAACTTTGAGATGAACCTTGAAGCAATATAAAATGGAAACGTGTGTAGTAGGTATATGGAAATTATGCAGATACATGTTATAATTGCACAGTTAATTATTTTTACCAACCGGGTGCTGAATGAATTTTCATGATTTGCCTGAGTAATGGACGTAGCAACGCCGAGTTGGATTCCGCGCGCGAGTGTATTATTATGAATATAGACGGCCATGGAAACGGCGCTTTCTTGCTCTGAAAACAAAACCGGGCACTGGTGTAGATGCCTTTACATAATGCATGAAGGGAGCCGTCTCTAATGACGTCGATGTGTGAATATATTTCTCCCCCATCTTCCATAGTCTCCTTTCAACGAAGCAAACTTTAAAGGGAAGGGGGGAAACGAAAGAGGAGAACACGACAGCATTTTTTTGTATTTTAGAGGAAAGGCGTGCGTATCTCAGACTCGTCAGGGTGACTTCTGTTAGAATGTTTTGTTGCTAAAAGTCAATATAATTCTACGGACCAAAAACAGGTCATTATTTACCTGAATGCATTGTTCGTATATGCTTTTTCTAAAATAATTAATTATCTTCTAGAGCAGCTGGTGACAAACTTTTCGTAACCGTCAGAGAATGAATCGCATCGTTTGAACAATAAAGCCACAAACACGAGGAGAGTTTTGATTTCAAACACAGCACTGTATTTAATTAAAATCTGCAGTTATATATCCTATGTAATTATATATTTAACATATATGAAAAAGCTCGTTGATAGTCATATAGTACTGTAACAAAAACTTCAACAAACACATCTCTATTTTATTCACAACTTGAATACAATCAGAATCTGATCGTAAATAACGGCCTTTTGTAACAATTCTGCCGTATAGTTTCTTTTCGACATTCAGATATACATTATGTTTGTCATAAAATGCATCTTAATCGCTGGAGTCATTTTTGGGAATATCAAAATTATCGAAATGTTCCATGTAAAGTTTGGGGTGGGGAAGTTTTCCTTAAAATCTTCGTATCGCATCCTTGAAAGATGCTAAACATAAGTACCAAACTTTGTATTTAACGGAATTTTCGTTTGCTGTTCACAAACACACACACACACACACACACACACACACACACACACACACACAGGGTCCTTTTTCTAAAAAAGCTTTTTTGGGACTCAAGGATTCTCAAAGTATGCAGCTGAGGGAAGCTCGCTTGAGTGGTGCCGGAGCAGTTGGTTGACATTCAAATTTGAGTGGCAATTATTAAATGTAAATGTAAATGGCGTGTTATTTATGGACGCTCTTTAACTACTGTGGTTTTCAGCGTCCCATTCTAAATTGGGTGTGAAAGACCGCTTAATTTTGCTCAGAGGCCTCTCTATCAGGCTTGAGGTTCTTTTACGTGCGAAGGAAGCCATGCTAAGGATTTTTACACCCGAAAAAATCCATCGTCCTCCGTTGGGTTTGAGCGCGCAGTGGCAAATATGCTACCATAGTATTTCAGTACCAATGGAGAAGAAGGTGGGCTGGCAAGCCTGTTACTATAAGTCTTAATTAACTGCTACACATTTGTGATCCTGCTTCGAAGTGGTGAATGCTTCTCAAGGAGATTCGTGGAGCGGCAGGTGGCAAGCCGGCCATTTTTCCAGCTATGCTGCTTTCCAAGGAAGTCGAGTTCAGCAATGGAATTATATTCACTGCTCTTCAGATCTGTATGTGAATTCCTGCAAATAATGTAGGAGCCAGCTTCCAAGTTTCTCCAGGGTGAGAATTTTCCATTTGGGTGAGAATTTTCCATGTCGTTTAGCTTTGTTTCATACTAGTATCTTTCTTAAATATTATTATCTCTAAACTTATGTACTGGCTTTTGGACTTTTTAAAATCATCTTGTTTACAAACAGGCTGTCTCAAAAAAGAATATGTAATCTGGTGTGTGGTGAAATCTGTAAATTGTAAATGTAAAATTGGTCACGAGTCTTAGAACATGGCCGCCATGGGTTTTATGTTTGTCCTGATTGGACGATAATACATCACGTGGCAGTGAAGCGTTGTTTAAGTCAGTTGGCAAGGGATAAGTTTGTTATATACATATGTATACTTATGTATGCATAATATGAAGATTTCACGTACAAGGTAATTATTTTCCCCTTTGGAATTACTGTTGGACAGTTTTCCGGAAAGTTCATTGTATTTCAACGTATATGTGTGGAAGTGTAGCCACCATTTAATTTTTTTAATCTTCTCTGAACTTTAGCTCCACTGTTGGCATGTTAATTAGAATTCAATTTTGAAATTATCAGAAATTATAGTGGAGAAGAAATGATACGTTCTAAATCATTTATTGAAGGTTTTCTCATATTGAGTCTCTTAGATCGCTAGTTACAATTTCAAAATGTAAAGTTTATTAAAGAATATATTTACATGACCATTGGATATTGATGGTTGTTTAATTGTCTTTACTGATGGCACTTCCTGATCAAGTGAAATGATGTGCCCATACAAGATAAAATGTAGCAATTTCATAACTCTAGTTTCGGTCCATGGGTGTTGAAAATGTGATTTGGTTTAAAATGGGGAAAAATGTTAACTCTACAAACAAAAGAATTGTATATGACATAAATTGTATATTTTAACGGATCACCCAGAATGAAAATATCTTCGGCCGTCACCCCACACCAACATACGATTGCTTTATCAAAATCGTCGAGACAGTTTTGAGAAAATCAACATTTTCGAAAATGTTTCCATGTGAAGGATAATTTGGAGTGGGAAAATTTCTTGAACATCTTCGTGTCGCATCATTGGAAGATACTGAACTTAAATATCAAATATGGTATTTAACCAACTTTAGCTTTGAGGTATGCTGTCCACACGCGCACACACACACTTTCTTGGATTCAGGGGTCTCAAATCAGGTATTTCCTGTGAAATTTCGATATAAAATGTTTGAGTTGAATGCAGTATCTTCTCTACCTAATACATATATACCCTCGCTTTCATTAATGCTGTTATCGCAGCTTTGGGAGATATTCAACTCGCCTTCACGGCGCGTGTATAGTAATTCGGAGGTACGGGTATCTGTGGCGCTCTTTTTAGATTACTCAGATATTTTTCACAATAGCGTTACTCGTCGTCGCTTATAATAACCACGTTTAAATATACAACTAACTAAAACACTATTTTTCACAATTTCTCCACGAGCGAATGTTTTTAATAACATAATGTAAAACTGAAGTAAATTATACTTTTCACTCTCAAGCAGGACACATTTACTAAACATTATTTATATAACCTGTTCAATCTCTATTCCTGTCCAGTATCTGATACAATCGCCTTGGCACTGAATCACTTATGTGCGAATGATGCATAGAATTGCCCTAGCAATGTCCTGAAATGGCAAACTGACAACACATACTCATAATTCTTTCCCTGTGCACTTCCGAAATATATGCATTCATCGCGTTAATGAGCTACCGTTAACACACACCACTGCTTGAGTCAGCCGCCGTGGTGTAATAGTTACCAAGGTCGCGGGTTCAAACCCGGTGGAGGTCGGTG
Source organism: Hymenopus coronatus (assembly GCA_030762935.1). Taxonomy (NCBI): domain Eukaryota; kingdom Metazoa; phylum Arthropoda; class Insecta; order Mantodea; family Hymenopodidae; genus Hymenopus; species Hymenopus coronatus. The sequence goes on from CM060881.1 coordinate 134,414,916, forward strand.
GATTTTTTCTGCTGTAAAAATCCTTAGCATGGCTTCCTTCGGAAGGGAAGTAAAGCCGTTGGTCCCGTTTCGTAGATTTACGGCACTTAAAAGAACCTCAAGCCTGATAGAGAGGCCTCTGTGCAAAATTAAGCAGTCTTTCACGCCCAATTCCGATCCCCATAGCCACGCTCGCTAAGGCGTCTCGCTCTGATGCTTCGTGGGCAGGGGATCTTGGGTTCGAGTCCCGCCTTGGGCATGGATGTTATATGTTTGTGCAATGTGTATATGTTTGTGTAAAGGAACAGTAAAACCAGTAATCATAGAGGGGGGGGTTGTAAATAGGGGATACAGCGCCGTAGTCCTGACCAGACTCCGGTACTCTTTAAAAAAAAAAAGAAAAAAAATTTAGAATGGGATGCTTAGAACCACAGCAGTTAAAGAGCGTCCATAACCAACACGTCATTTACATTTTAATCACTGCGTGGTCGAACAACGCCAATACCCAACACACCCCTCCCTGCCGAGGAGGTTGGTAAAATGCCCCGCGAAGCTGTAGGGACCGCATATATGGAACCGAGTGTACATTGTACATACATGCTACATAAAGCAAAACGGGGCAGAATATTTCCTTGCACGCACTCCCTAAACCCATATAACGCTGTGAATGGGATCCAGTTTAGCAGGGGTTTAATGACAAAGGTTGGAACATTGGGTTTTACAACAAAAGTATTTAACTTAAATGCATGCTAAGCTATTAATTAATGCACCCTCTAGGCGTCGTTCTCTCCGAATCCTTATGAATGTATAGAGCGCTTCCCTGAACCCTTTAGGAAGCTTAACAACCAGAGTTTACGCGCATACTTTGTTCTATGATAAAATCATTACCACACAGATCGGACGGAAAGCAAAGCACAAGGGTTTAGAGCAACGGTTCCCAACCGGTGTACCCCGGCACCCTAGGGTGCCGTGTGATTGGCTAAGGGGTGCCGCGAGATATTGAGATAAACAAAACAAAAATACCTTCTACTGAAGCCTTAAGTCTTGTAAGGTCTTGAAATAAAATAAGTCAAATCAATTACTCTCATGCACGGCAGATGGTGATAGTGGTCGATTCATTTCAATAATTCAGTTATACTAGTATCCCACAGATGGCATTACAGCTGTACCCTGGCGAACATTCCCGAGACAACTCGCTTCCTCACGAACATTCCCGAGACTTCGACAGATGAATATATAAAAGTGTACGCCGCTTGGCGCTTTCAGTTGTCCCCCTGATGCTCTATGCCTGAGAAGTGTGGGGTATGGCAGCAGACTACTGGCTTCTCTGGTTACAGCGGCTACAGAATAGAGGACTCCGGTCCATATATTCTGTATGTCGACGTTTCCCTTTGAGGCTACTACATGAAACTTCGGCCCTCCCATATGTGGAAGATGTTATTAGGCGCCGGGCTGAAAAATTCTACGCCAGATTGGGCGACCATGAGAACAGATCTCTGGGGGAGTACTTACCCTCTGAACGCCAAAAGAGGCGGTTCCGGGTTCCCCGCATGGCTTGTGGGCACCCCCGGTAACAACGGCTTTAAACCAGCCAACAGCGTAATAGCTGAACAAAGCACTCCCCCCCTCCCATTGGGAGAGGTCTATCAAAATTTGATCACCTTATTTAAATAAAATAAACACCAGCGGAGCAGAGGAAAGGATGCTGCTCCTGAAAATGCAACCGCTCGAGGAGCCTACCAGCGCTACCTCCTTAACATCATACTCGAAACCTCAAAAATAAAATCTCAACGTTCACCTCATTTCTGTGGTTAAACCCTTGCCAGCAACAACACCTAGGCTCACCACGAGCCTACCAGGCACGCACGCAAGCACGCACGCACGCTTTCAGTTGTCTTCCTCGCATTGATCCACAGTGTTTAGCTATGGATAAGTTCATTGTTAAACGTAAACGCCAGGACAGTGAAAGTGAACAGTCGGCTCCTAGTGCTTGCTTTAAGAAGCCAAATCTTACAGTTTCTCCCGGACCGTCGAATTCACCACATAAAGAAGACAAACGAAAGAAAAGAACATACCAGGACAGTTACTTAGCGTTTGGATTTAAGTGGAATAACAACGAGGAAAACCCTATCCCTGTGAGTTTAGTTTGTGGCGAAACACTTAGCAACGAGGCCATGGTACCTAGCAAACTGAAGCGGCATCTTACAACAAAGCATCCTAGTGTGTCACAGAAAAGTGTAATGTATTTTTCACATATATTAGAAGGGGAGAAGAAAACAGCTGTGCGAATGGTTAAGAGAATGACCATAGGTGATACTGCTCTTGAAGCCTCATTTAAAGTAGTAGAACTGATAGCTAAAAAAAAGAAACCTCATACTCTTGGAGAGGAAATCATTGGCCCTGCATGTCAAGTTATAGTTTCAACAATACTTGGCGAAGGAGCATCTAATCAAATTTCGAAAGTTCCTCTGTCCAACAACACAATCAGCGGCAGGATATCTGAAATGTCATGCAATATCAACGAACAAGTCACGGAGAAAATAAAAACTTATAGAAAATTTGCTTTGCAAGTAGATGAGAGTCTCGATATTGGTGACAAACCGCAACTCCTTGGTTTTATCAGATATATTGATGAAAAAGATATTAGTGAACAGTTTCTATTCTGTAGACCGCTGGAGACTACAACCACAGGCCATGATATTTTCGTTTCTATTAATTCCTATCTCAATGACCATGATCTTTCATGGAAAGACTGTTGTGGTATATGTACAGATATGTCTGGGAAAATTAAAGGTTTTACTGCCAGAGCTCTCAATGAAAATCCATCCATTATTATAACTCACTGTTTTCTGCATAGAGAGGCATTAGTCGTGAAAACGTGTAATGAAGATTTTACTGAAGTGTTTAACCAAGTTGTGAAAATGGTTAACTATATGAAGTCTCGACCTTTAAAGTGCAGAATTTTTGAACAGTTATGTCGCGCAACGGATGCAGCTCATACCTCTTTGTTACTTCACACAGAAGTAAGGTGGTTGTCGCGGGGTCGTGTATTGAACCGGTTTCTCGAACTTAAAGAACAGCTAAAAACTTTTTTTCAGGATGAAAATCAAGACACATTTCATGAGCTCTTACTAAGCGATTCTTGGTGTTTTGAACTGTCGTATCTGGCAGATGGTTTTCATAAGCTGAATGAACTGAATGTTTCGATGCAGGGTCGACATGAAACAATAATCTCCTCAACCAATGAAATGAAAGGTTTTAAAAGAAAACTTAGTTCTTGGAAGTCTGCAGTTCAAAAAGGAGATTTGTCGAACTTTCCATCTCTTCTTAATGTGGCAGGAGATAAAGATCTAGGTAAACTGAAAGACCGCATTTGTGATCACTTATCAAGATTGCAAGATGCAATAGATGCGTACTTTCCAACTATTTCCACTACGAATCTCGACTGGGTTGTCTCACCATTTGATTTCGTAGATAGTGCAGAGGAAATAGATTTCACTGCTTGCGAACGAGATAAATTTATTGATCTTTGCGCTGATTCCACACTCAAAGGCAAGTTCACCAAGAGTGAGGCGTCGGTGGCTAGTTTTTGGCTTCAACGGAGAGAGGAGTACCCTAACCTAATGAAGAAAGCAATTAACGCACTTTTGCCCTTTTCAACATCCTATCTATGCGAGCAAGCCTTCTCTGCTATGGTGACAATAAAATGCAAAGCAAGAAATAGTCTGAATAACCTTGAGGATGATTTGCGTGTTTCACTGTCAACTGTAAGACCCGACATCACATATCTGTGCTCTAAGCATCAATCACAAGTTTCACATTAATCATTAATCGAACAAAATTTATTGATGTATTTTTACTCAGTGATTGTAGTAAAGTTTACTGTATTATGTTATGGTGTACGTTATTATTATATAATATTTCAATAAATTAACATATTAAGCTTAATTTTCTTTTAATTCAAGGAAGGGTGCCCCTGGAGTTTAATGTTATTCCCAAGGGTGCCGTGAACTTCAAAAAGTTGGGAAACACTGGTTTAGAGAGACTAATAGAGCTGCATTAGAAGAGGTGAGCGAGACCGAAAAATCCAATGCCATAGACGGGATTTGAACCACGGATCTCCTGGTTTCCGTCCAGCATACCGGCACGGCACTAAATTCTCTGACTCCCGGAGTTGCTCAATTATAAAGACCGGGAGTTGAAGTCGTCAATAAGATATGACATCTCAAAATAGTTTGAGATCCCTGTGGTCTACCAGTAAAAACGCGAGACCGATGGATATTGCTGCCATAGTAGCTCAGTGGTCAGAGCAACTGGTCGGAAACCCTGAAGATCCGAGGTGTAAATCCCGACTATGGCATTGAATTTTCAGTCTGACCTCTCCAACTCCTGTCCTATACAGGGCTAATATGGAAGAAACAATTAATTCACTAAGTATAGAGCAAAGTAAGTGTACTATAGACTCAATCCGTTGTTACAACTTATTAATAAGTGTAAGTGTCATTTTCTAACCACCTTGTACGACTCATGTTCAGTCTACCCTAGATGTTAGGATAAACATTGTTCTAGCTGACGTGGTCTTTAGGTTTCAGTGACATTTATATGTAAATTAGCATATTTTATTTTACCTAAGTAGATGACTTCGATTTTCTAAAAAAAAATCTGATGTGTTAGACTCAAATGACTTTCTTTAGCTGTCTACAAACAAACGTCTTACAAAAGATTATTCTTCTCTCTACAAAATGCTAATCGAGATACACGTTAAAAGAAAGTTTTATACATAACTTCATTGGCTTCCTTCAGAAACCGCAGTAAAGTATCTTGGCTTATTAGTTGATACAAAATTAAACTGGAATGCACATATATCACAAAAAGTAATACTCACCAGCTCCATATTACAACAGCTGTATCCTCTAGTACGCGAAGACTTCTTGGAAGTACATATATGTTTCCTGAATGATTTAGATTAAAATCCCGTATATTAAAGATATTTGCATCTCAAATAAAATGTATATCTAGTATTTTCTGGTCTCTGGTTTTGCTTAACTGCTAAACTGTAAGAGATAGACAAAAAACTTACTGCACACAATTTATGTCCGTTACGTTTTTGTTGTGGAGATAACCGTTTCCGAGGTATTCCTTGTTATTGGTTTCAATTGTAAAGTACTTGTACTTTTCTCATAGTCCGTTAAAACCCAAACTTGCTATTTCCAAGGATGCGATATGAAGATTCTCAGAAAATCCCCCATCCGAACTAACTTTTACATAAAATATTTTTCGAAAATTTTCATTTCCTCAAAAATGGCTATAACGTTTTTTATTAAAATGTCATATGTTTAAGATATGCATTTTTTATGAAAAATTAAATGTATATCTCGAATTTTCTGGGAATAGCTTACGAAAACCTCTTGATTCTGGATGACTTTTATATAACTTTGACGAAATCTACATTTTTTCTAAACCTTTTACTATTTTTCTTATTTATTCAGGGGGGGTCTCGAAATATATATTTCTGGTGAAGTTTGGTATCAAATTTTTGAATGGAATACAACATCTTCTCTACATACTATGTAGAGGACTTTTTGAAGATGACGTCGTCATATAGACGTTTGCAGACATGTTTGTTAAATTCTGGAAATGAGATACAAATCCATACCCACTAGTATAATTCGTTCTTCAGCAAGATTCTGTGAAGGTTTTATTATGTTAACTTATAGATTGGAAATATAAAAACCTGTTTACAACTGGACATTACTTTAAATGTCCACAACGAACTGAAAGGATCTTCATTTCAACAGCGAGGTTGAACATCAGCAGTCTTATATGGTACAATATCTGGAATGTACAAACCCTTATATAGAGCGAAAGCCAAACTATTGCATTCTTCTCGCCGGAAACATTCCATTAAGAATGAGAATCGAACCGAAGATCCCTAGCATTTCTAACTTAGCAGAGCATGCAACAAACACGTGTTTAAGAACTTCAGTGAATGTAAAAAGAGGACATTCTTGGATGCGAGGCTTTATAAAGTAATGTTATGTTACGTTATCTCATAATCAGATTCAACGTTGTTCAATGACTTGCTCCACATTTACCTTTAATAGGTTGAAGAAGGATTTCATTCTACCAGAAAATTCATACCGAAATTTCACCCGAAATGCAGTGAATAGATAATTGGCTTTTCAATTCATTTGTATTTGAGGCTAGTCCAATGAATAAAGGATGTCAATGGCACTACCCAAAGTAATTTTAACCAATGCACTCCTATAATTAATACACGTTTTGAGTATCCCAGAATAAAAATTATGCCTTTTTAGAAAACCGTCTATGTGTGGGCGCGCGCGCGTGAGCACAATAATTTTAAAATATTCTTGCGCTCCATTCACATGACTTTCTCTACCTTTCCGTAACAAATTATAGCTAATAAGTTTATTCTTCTATCTACTTCATGCTAATCAAGATAAATATTAGCAGAAACGGTTTTATTACTTAGATCCTTACAGGTAGAAGGGAAATAAGGGGATATACTAGACTAAACCGACAGTCACATGTTTTAAAAAGTGGTTGCTATGAAATAGAAATCAGATTCTTTACGTAGTCAGGTGTTGACAAGTTCCCGTACGAGAAAAGTATTAAGTATTTTAAAACTGAAATCAATAACAATGAATATCTTAAAAACGTCCAACTCCAGGAAAAAAATGCATATAACATAAATTGTGTGTTTTAATGAGCTCTAGATTTTTTGTTAGATAACTTTATGCCTATCTCTTACTGTTTATCAGTTATGCAAAACCGCAAAATTCATCCAGAATAAATGTGTCTTCAGAGGCTATTTCCAGAAAATTCAAGATGTACATTTTATTTGACATGTAAATATCTTTAAAATACTTTTAATCAAAATCGTTAGCCATTTTTTTCGAAAATTGTTCCATGTAAAGGGTAGTTGGGGATGGGGGGGATTTTCTTGAAAATCTTCGTATCGCATCCTTTGAAGCTACTGAACTTAAATACCGAGTTTGGTATTTAACGGACTTTTCGTTTTTGAGCTATGCTGTCCAGGGACACACACGGACCTTTTTTCTAAAAATGCTTTTTTTGGATTCCGATGAAATCTCGATATCGAATTTTTGTGTACTATAGAAATAAGGGAATAAACCAGGCTAAAGCGATAGTCAAACCTTTAAAAGCCGACGGATATGCCTTCTCTATACACTATGTACATAGTACGTGTAGAGAAAGTAAAAATCTGATGTATTCCATTCAAATCACTTTCTCTCCCTGTTATTCAACAAACTATTCATACAAAAGCTTGTTTTTCTATCTACTTCACATTATGGACATAACATTTGCAGAAATGCTTTTAATACACACTTTCTTGGAGATACGCGGGGAATAAGTGCATACATTGGCTAAGCCCATAGTCAAATTGTCCAACCGCTGGTCGCTTTCCGTTCTCTTTGCTTAAGTGGTAGAAAGAAAAATTAATAACGTTTTTCATTTCATAAACGTATATTTTAAAATTGAAGCCAATAACTAGAAATATCTCGAAAACGGTTAATTTCGACTTCAGAGACTATTCCCAGAAAGTTCAAGATATACATTAAAAACTATTGGACAACAATGATACTGAAGTTATGAATATTCAAAATTTTCAGATGTGTTTCTTTAGTCTAAAGATATCTTAAACATGATATTGTAATCAAATTCGTTAGCCATTTTTGAGAAAATTGAAATTTTCGAAAAGCGTTTCATTAAAGGGAGGCGTATTTTCTTGAAAATCTTCGTGTTGGAATTTGGAATCTGCTGAATTTAAATATCAAGTTTGGTTATTAATGGCCTTTTCGCTTTTGAGTTTAGAGATACACTCACAGATACATGCTCACAGACCCTTTTCTAAAAATGCTTTGTTTGGATTCAGGGTATCTCAAACATGTATTTCCGGTGAAACGCGGTATCGAATTGTTGGGTGAAATACAGTATCTTCTCTACCTAGTACACACATTGTATAAAAACGAAAAGTCACTTAAACACCAAACATGGTATTCAAGTTCAATGTCTTCCAGGGATGCACAAATATTTACAAGAAAATTTCCCTACCCAACCTACACTTTACATGGAAAAGTTTTCTTTATTTTTACATGCTCCAACGGCTTTAACAAGTTTGATTAAAATACACATATGGTTATTTTAAGATAAGGACAAATAAAAGGCATCTTGAATTTGGGAATAGGCTTGAGTTATCTTCATTCTGAATGGCTTTTATATAATTGGTATCGTAATAAATAGACCAAATCTTGCTGCTCAACAGCTGTAGGTCTCGAAAAATCAAAATGTTTATGGCGGTTTTTTTTTTAAATACAGTTCCGGAGTCTGGTCGGGACTCCGGCGCTGTATACCCTACTTTTTATTTACCTAATTTGTTTACTTTGATTACTGTATGGTTACTGATTTCTGTTTTACTTTTTACACACACATACACACACATATAGCATCCATGACCAAGGCGGGACTCGAACCCACGATCCCCTGCGCTGCGAAACACCTAAGCGAGACGCTTTGGCGAGCGCGGCCATGTGGACCGGGTGGCGTTAATAACTTCCAAGATTGGTTGTAATTGGTTGAATGTTCAGACATACCTTTTTCAAGTGATAACTTGTTGCTTAATTTTTCTTGCGGTCTTTATTTAAAAAAAAAAACACCCATGCAATTTCAAAGCCATAAAAAAACTCTGTGTTACATTCATCTGACTTTCTCTACCTATTTTGCAACAAACTATAGTTAAAGAAACTTACTAATTTCTCTACACGTACTATGTACATATGTATTGTACAGAGAAAGTGTTGTATTGCACCCAAAAATTAAATACCGAGATTTCACTGGAAATACATGTTTTGGGTCCCCCTGAATCCTAAAAAGCATTTTTAGAAAAAGGTCCATGTGTGTGCTCGGCATAGCTCAAAAAGGAAAAGACTGTTAAATACCAAACTTGGTGTTTAAGTCTAGTATCTTCCAAGGATGCGACCCGAAGATTTTTAAGAAAATCCCCCCACCTCAAATACCCTTTACATGGAACTTTTTTCAAAAAATTTTATCTCAAAAATGGTTCCAACGAAATTGATTAAAATACTCGTATATTAGAGATATTTACCTCACAAATAAAATGTATATCTTGAATTTTCTGGGAATAGTCTCTGAAGACTACTTTATTATGGATGAATTTTACGGAATTTTGCATAACTGTTAAACCGTAAGAGATAGACAAAAGCTAAGTTAACAGAAAATGTAGAACTCGTTAAAATACACAATGTCAGATACATTTTTTTTCGTGGAGGTGATCGTTTTTTTAGAATTACCTTGTTTATTGGTTTCAGTTTTAAAATACGGGAATTTGTTAACTCCTGGCAATGCAGAGAAATAAATTAATTTTTTGATCTCTTTGCTTGACTGGAGAAAGAAGAATGATTAACGATTTTTCATTTCAGAAATGTATCAGTATTTTAAAATTGTAAACAATAACTAGAAATATCTCCAAAACGGTTAACTCAACAAAAAATGTATATTGATAGATAGAAGTATCTACCAATATTGACATTTGAGAAAACAATGTCTTTCATGGTTAACCAGTTATGCAAAACATCCAGAATGAATTAGACTTCAGAGGCTATTCCCAGAAAATTTAATTTTGTGTGTGTGTGTGTGTTTTAGTGAGTGAGTGATTTAGTGAGTGTGTGTGTGTGTGTGTGTGTGTGTGTGTGTGTGTGTGTGTGTGTGTGTGTGTGTGTGTGTGATTTGGCTTAAAATATCTTAAACAAGTGGTATTTTAATCAAAATAGGATCATTTTCGAGAGTATAAAAATCTTTGAAAAATGTTCAATGTAAAATCTAGCGTGGTGTGGTGGATTTTCTTGAAAACATTCCTATCGCAACCTTGGAAAATGCTGAGCTTAAATATCAAGTTTGGTATTTAACTAATTTCTCGTTTTTAGCTATGCTGTTCGAGACACACGTGCGGGGACCTATTTCTTAAAATACTTATTTTATTCGGGGGACCTCAAAACACGTATTTCTGCTGAATACTCTAGATCAAATTTTTGGGTATAATACATTACTTCTTTTACCTACTATGATGGAGAACGACATCAAATAAATATTTTGTTAACATTTTCAATTGCCAGGATATCACCGCCACCGATTTGCCGGAATTTTATCCTGCAAAAGTTATTTTTCTTGCCAGTAAATCTACTTACATGGCTTTTAAGTACATTCAAAATCCGTCGGTGTGTGCCGGATATAAATCGTCGTACTGACCAGCTGAGCCAGTCAGACCGAATAAAGGGCATCCCATAGTGATTAACTTTTTAAAATTTTAACTTTTGCTTTAGCCCAATACTTCTTATACTAGCTCAAATATACATAAAATTATAATTTTAATAATCACTCTTGTATCATTTCATAATTTTTATATAATATGGGAGCCCACAATTGGGGGAGCTGTTATTGTTACTTTAACAACTAATTTAGATAATATACTACTGTGTCAAGAAAGTTCCGGGAATTTGTCAATAAAACACAAAAAAAGAATTATACATCCAATTTTATTTTATCGCCTTCAAAGTAGGCCCCTTCTTAAATTATATATTTATGCCAACGAATAATCCAATCATCAAAACATTTTTTGTAGGCACCTTTAGGAATCGATGTCAATTGTCGCCGCGAATTTTTCTCTATGTCTTCTATCGACTCAAAACGGGTGCCTCGAAGTGGTAACTTGAGTTTTGGAAAGAGAAAGAAATCAGGAGCAGCCAGATCAGGTGAATACTGTGGTTGTTCGATGAAATTTGTTGAGTTTTTGGCCCGAAATTCGTTCACAATAATAACCTTGTGAGCTGGTGCGTTATCGTAGTGCAGAATCCATGAGTTGTCGTTCCACAAATCTGGCCTTTTTCGTTGTATTTGTTCTCTCAAACGCAGAATAACGCTCAGATAATAGTCTTTATTTACCATCTGACCTTCTGGCAAGAACTCTTGAGTGCACGACACCGCGGTAATCGAAAAATACTGTCAAAATGACCTTTAGTTTTGATCGAGTTTGACCTGCCCTTTTAAGTTTCGGTTCAGTTGGGAGGCGCCATTCGGAAGCTTGTTGACTGGTTTGAGTGTCAAACTCGTAAACCCACGTCTTATCACCAGTTACAATGCGTTTCATGAATGTGGGGTCGGAACTGGCTCGTTCTAGCATGTCTTCAGCAATCCTTACGCGATTGAGTTTTTGTAGAAAATTCAAGTCTTTCGGAACTAACCGGGCTGCAACGCGTGTCATGCCCAAACAATCGTTTAAAACGGTATGATTCAATTCGTGAGACACAGAAAGTTCAGCGGCAATCTCTTTCAGACCTAAATGACGATTTTCAGTTCAGTTGAAACCGTTGATGGCCGACCAGAGCGAGACAAATCTTCCACCACATCTCGACAACTTTTGAATGCACTGTACTACTCATATGTACGTGTTTTTGATAAAGCCGATTCATCGTAAGCCCTCTGTAACATTTTCAGCGATTCGGCACACGAAATACCATTTGCAATGCAAAATTTGAGACAGATTCTTTGTTCAATATTTGTATCCATCGTAAAATCGCAAATCACCTTTGAGATGAACTAACTAAATGGCGTACTGTAAACAAACTAGACGACAGATGACGATCAAACTCCGCGTCGGTATAGAGGAAATTTGTACCAACTTAGCGACAACAATAATTTCGAATCCCCTTTTAAACAGGATTATTAAATGATCAATTCCCGTTACTTTCTTGACAGAATGTATATGTATATTAATAATATTAAAGTATCATATATATGTATACATACATAAACCATTTACACAACCCTAAGACAACCAACCAACCATTATTATTATTATTATTATTATTATTATTATTATTATTATTATTATTATTATTATTATTATTATTATTATTAATATTATTATTATTATTATTATTATTATTTTCCCGCTATTTTACTATTATACACATTTAAACTTCCAGGCACTGCAGGAATTAGGGAATGATTCTGCTATAGAAAAACTCTCCTTCTCAGTCCGCAATCGAACCCTGGGTTGAGAAAACAGAATCAGACCACTCAACTGCCATTTAGTTGACAGCACAAAAAAGCTCTTTATTTCATATAAAGAAAATCTGAAAGGTATTCAGCAAAACTATAACGGCTTGAGAAATGCAGTGCAAAGTGACAGGTGTGTCGATGAGAACTGCAATTCATATTTTGAATGATAAATTGGAGATGAAGCTTTGTCAACCTAGCTACCGCAATTACCACCATCATAACATTCCAGCTTGCAACTTCAAACCTGTATTTTAGCAAAATCAGAACGAATTTTCGCTTTGACCTGTATACATCGATAAGACCTGGATTCATCATTATACTCCAGAAACCAAGCAACAATCAAAACAATGGGTTACTTCGTGAGCCCATTCCATTGAAGGCAAAGATGGTCCCATCTGCCGAACAAGTGATGGTGGCAATTTTTTGGGATGCGAAGGATGATAGTAATTTAAATTTTTTTTAGTTTATATAAATGATTTTATGAATTTTTATTTGTATTGGTGAAGACGATAGTAGTGTTTCACTACACAAAGCACCAGTACTTTCATCCAAAGTGGTTGCCGTCAAACTGCATGAATTGAGCTATGAATTGCTGCCACAGTCCTCATATGCACCCAATCTGGCTCCCTGCAATTTCTTTTTGTTCCCAAACATGAAGAAATGTCTTGAACAAACTTGAGATCAAATGAGGAAGTCATCGTATTTTGCAGAGCTTGAGAATTACTATTTTTGGAGGGATTAAAAATGGCAGGGACTTTGGAAATAGTGTATATCCCTAAAAGGTGACTAGGTTGAGAAATAAACAATTTGTTTTTGAAAGAAAGGTTGTCTTCATTCATAACATGGGTACTTATTGAACTGCCCTCGTATTACAGATACCTTATTTCAAAGATGACTTATAGCATTACAAGTGCTTTACAGGCTTTATGGTTAACCAAGAATTAAAATTGATTTAGGAAAACCTGCATTTTGGGAGCATTTTAAAACAGCAAAAGTATAAGAAAACAAAATTATCAACTACTGAGCAGGATGACTCAAGGAGTAATGTCTGTGGCCTGTATTTGGTTGTTCCTGGATTCAAATCTAATGGGCCGATCAATCTGATTTAGGTTTTTCGTGGTTTCCCTCAGTCGCCAAGGTACGTACCGTATTGGATATTAAATACCATGACCCAAAGTTCCACCTTCAGTCTAAAACAATACTAAAACTGAAAACACAAAGCAGCGAGACTGAATGGCACTCTAACTTCATCTGTGAAGCAAAAATGGTATGGTGCAGGGAGAAATCATGAAGGCCCACCATATACTGATCAAGTTTCTCATCTAACAGATCAGTTATGATATGACACTTTGATTAGTCAAAGCAATGTTAAATAAAATAGAAATAAAAAAATCAAATAATCACATTTTGAAATGACATATTTAATGTCCATATAGGTGCGCATGACCCTTAAATTTTACATATGGACATTAAATCATGCTTGAGGAATTTTTGATTAATAGTATTAAAAGGTTATTGTTCCCAATTTTTTTTAGAAAACATAGAGTACTCTCAAATAATTTGCAAATTGACTTAACCTAACAAGATTAAGCAGGAACAGAAGAACTGAACTTCAAAGGAAATTTTAATTATAATTAAAAACAACCACAATATTGGGAAGCATTACTTAAAAGTGACTATTCTGAATAATGTTGATGCAAGAGATTGAAAAAAATTAAAAAAAAAAAGAAAGAAAGAAAGAAATTAAAATGAATGTGCTGGAATTACTATGTCTGTAGACTATTTTGGAATCACTCTTTTACAATAAAAAAAATTCAGTATATAAATCTATTTTGTCTTATGATAGTCTTTTGCTAGATAGCAGCTCTCATTGGTTGCTCTTTCAGTACTTAAGAAGTAATCACTTATTTTCTTAACTTATAAAATATATTCTATAAATGATAGTATTTCCTGATCCATTCCTGCTTATGCTGTCATGTTGAAAGTGGAATTTACTGCAACAACTTACCTGTTGTTTGGTATATTTTACATGAACTATAATAAATCTTCTTGATTTGTTATGTTTATTTACTATTGCAAATATGAAATGGGTATAATCACATTTTAAATTTATCATTTAAATCTTACCTGCATCTTTATTACCTATTTATTTATTACATTTACTTATGATTGAATTCATGGAGTATTTAAGTATGTGCTGCAAGTTATTAACTTTTTAAGGCTAACATCCAGCTAAGTACATGTTCCCAGGCTATTTGGTACTGGAACCAATTTTCAAATTGGAGTATTACTGGAGTAATTAATTTCATTTTTGTGGAAGTACTTTTCTATCATTCAGTATTGTCTACAAATAGCATGCAATACATATGTAATATGCATTGAAGAATTTTGGAAATAGAAAATACTTTGCTTCATTTCAACTCTTTCTCATTCTCCAAAGATGCACACACCATATTTGTATTGCACTATACCATTAAAGATCAAAATGAAATGGCGTGTTATTTATGGACGCTCTTTAACTGCTTTTGGTTCACAGCGTCCCATTCTATATTGGGCGTGAAAGATCACTTAATTTTGCTCAGAGGCCTCTCTTATCAGGCTTGAGGTTCTTTTACATGCCGTAAATCTACGACACAGGACCCACAGCTTTACTTCCCTTCCGAAGGAAGCCATGCTAAGGATTTTTACGCCCGAAAAAATCCATCGTCCTCTGCCGGGTTTGAACCCGCGACCTTGGGTATATGAAGTTAGCATGGTAACCATTACACCACGGAGGGCGACCCATTAAAGATCAGATTTTCATTTTCCATAAGGTTTCGTTATTCTCATTATACCATCTCTTTGCCACTTATTCTTCATTTCTTTCCCTTATTTATATTTTCCTTCCTTATTATGAGTTTAGGAAGAAAATAAGTAATATTCATTCCGCAGACTACCCTCCACTCTACTTATTCTCAAGGTTATCACAAAGCACATTCATTTTTCTTCGTAAAGTCATGACAAGTACCAACTAGGAATTTCTAATTAATGTTTAAGGTAGATATTTATTTTCTTAGAAACTGCTGGTATGGAGAAACTTAGTTAAATAATTCTCAGTACCAAAAAATAGCTATGATAAAAAACTACTAGTTTAATTTGAAGTTTTATATATGTAGACAGCATACTATGTTATAGCAGTCATGGATTGTACGAAGCATGAAACATAGTGTCAACAATTTTCTTGTTTTAAACCAAAGCATTCTAAAGTTGAAAAATAAAAGCTGTGCATTACTGAAGAAAATCTGAGGCAAGACCACTACAGGATCTTTAGTATAAAATACACAGTGTTGTGTGTCAGACTCAATACCACCTGGCCCCCTCGCCCCCATACTCATGCTCATGAAAGGCCTTCTGTCCTTCAGTTACCATGTACTCATTAGTATCAGTAGTCTACGTTTATTTGCAAGGATAGGAAGGCAGTTACATTTTTATACAGTTTTATGTAAATGTCATTTTAAGTAATAATTGGCTCCTTGCAATCATGAAAAATTCATCCCGAAGTTTCCTATTCAATATTATCTCCTTCCAGAACTTCAATTGATGACTTTGTGAATAAATTTGAGTCTACTGGTTCAGTGTAAAATAAGAAACACATGCAGAGACATGCAGCGGTAGCAGAAGAAAAAGTATGTTGATCAATATGAAAGTTTTATGACATGTATAAACTAAGGTTGATCAACTTAAACAAATTGCACCATTGTATAGTAACATTCTCTGCAAGTATAAAGGTATGTCAGTTGGAATCCCTCCCCCCCCCTCCTTGTAGTCTACAGTGTAAGGTTAACAACCTCTAATTTGGTGACAGCTAGTTTCCAGAATGGAGTTGGAAAGAGACCACTTTCGCATAATGATTTTAAAATCAGTTTAAATGAGACTCAAGAGTGTTTAGCACTTCCAACAGGCTTTCGAGGATAGTGCTGCTTCCCCTGCCACAATTTATTTTGTGATTTCAAGAGTTTGAAAAAGGCCAAACTTCATTAGAGGACAAGATTAGAAGTAGTCATCAGTCTATAGCAGTGATTAAAGAAAACTTAGATGCCTTGGACATAAAAGGCAGTTGTGCAACATTTGAGGCAACTATGGAGATTGGATCATCAGCAGTTTCCAAAATATTGCACGACTATCTTCACATGAGAAAAATGTCATCCAATTGGGTCCCCCACAATTTAATTGATCTACATGTGCTGAATGGTGTGTTGAAGCCCTGGCCAGATTCCATGAAAGCAATTCTTGACAGGATTTTGATTTTGAAACTTGGATTTACAAGTTTGACCCTGAGACTTGGCATCAGTCTGCTGTGTGCATCTTTCTGAATGATAATCTTCCAACAAAAGTGAAACATCCAAGCAGCATTAGGAAGAAAATAGTGGTAATGGTAATGACCAAATTGTGGTATACAAAGTCAGATCTATTTTTGTCTTTAAGATAAATAAAACACACAATTTATATTGAAACATATCCAAAAAGATCATTTTATTTGGTTCAATACAAAAAAATCTGTTCCCTAGCTTTCCAAGATTTAGTATTCAAATTGTTCAGATTATGTATAGCTAGTTTTCATATTGTAAAATTTACAAATCACCAATATTTGAATACAACTTGTCACTATTCCCTAGTTTTCCAAGGTTACCATCTACATTAAATAAATAAATAACATTATAAATATATAACAAAATAAAGAAAAAAACTGAAGTCCAAAGGATAATGGTGCAGATATGACCTATATGACTGAACTACCAAGGCAACATGCCGGCATAACATTGAATTTCTCAACTAACTCGATAAATTTTTCAGTGGGACTCTACCTATCCAACTCCTGTCCTACACACAGATTGTGTGAAAAAACAATTAATCCAATATCATAATAGTTGACTATGCCGGCATGTTGCCATGGTAGCTCAGTGGAAGAGCAACCAGCTAGAGACCGGGAGATCCGTGGTTCAAATCCCAGCCATGGCATTGAATTTTTCAGTCTGGCTCTATCTATCCAATTTCTGTCCTACACACGGCTTGTGTGAAAAATCAATTAATCCTATATAATATTCTCTCTACTATAAACCAGTGTTACGTGCAATAATTTTGAGTTTATTGACATACCTCACTTCATGTGCCAAGACAGGGCCATCTGGCTCCTTACCGAAGTTCACCAGAAAGTCCTTGTTCAGAGTTAGTCCACCTTTCTCAGTGTCTACATCCAATCTCACCATGTAGGAGCCATGTCTATGATACAAATTAAGAAATCAGTGTGCTAAATATTTCAATATAAAATAAATATTTATAAGAATTAAATATATAGTGAAAGGTGGTCAAACCATGGACTTCTGCAAAGGCCAAAAGATAAATAGGTAAATGAAAAAAATTCCATACCTCTAAACAAAAATATTTAATAGGGACAAAAGTACTCTAAGTAAAAACTAGCATAAAAAAAAAGAAGAGGAAGAATCAAACTTTTATGAAACAAACATCTATATAAACTCCCTTCAAGAGAAAATAAGACATGTTGTTTGTAAATAGATTAAAATTTATTTGGCTGGTCCTTTAGTTTGGTGGTTCAGCACCTGCCTGCTGTGCAAGAGGTTCTATTCCTGGCTGGAAGGTGGGAATTTTTCTCTAGCCAAGATTATTCCTCATCCTTCCCCGAGTCTGGAGGTATAAATGAGAGTGTGAATGTGTATGTAAAGGTAACAATAATTCACTACAAATTAACACCAACAGCGAACAAGTGAACATCATTGCCAAGAGGAATTGTTCCAAAGGATTATGACCTATGCAGCATACAAATGGAACAGACAAACAGAACTCTATTCATTCATATAACATCTAAAATGTAATAATGCAAATAGAATAAGTGTAAGTAATTTGAAGTGTAGAAAGGAGAAAGTAAATCAAAGAATATGTAAATAGTAAATGTGGAGGGAACCAAAATACAGGGTATCCATTTTGCAGAAAATGTTCATGTAGATTATTTCTGTTAAAGATACATCACAATGTTGAAAATTAACAAAAGAATCACCATTGTGACATTGTTTTCGTGGCAAATCCTATGACGAGGTTCAGAGGGCTGTTTCAGAGGACATATTGCAAGGATGTCCCTATGAGACGTGCCATTCGACAGCTTGTAAACAAATTCAGGCATACAGATTCTGTACCTGATGAGAGGCACACTGGATGATAATTGGTCAGCTCACAAACTGTACAGAGTGTGAGGGAAGCTATCAACAAGGGCATCCACCTGTCGGCTGATAATGATCTAAACTTCCCAAATCCACCATGTGAAAAGTGCTTCACTACACCTTTAAAAACACATCAAATCATGTACAGTTGCTTCACAAGCTGGAGGATGAATGCAGCATGAACAGCCATAATAGATGAATAAATATGAATTTTATGTGTATAGGCTAATGGAAGGAGTATTGGAATCATTTAATAATAACAACAGCAATTGATGTCATATTGCTGTGCATTGTTTCCATAAGGTATTAACCGTTCTTATTGTTTTAGATGTTTGTGCCTTTGGGTATCAAACTGTAAAGATCACAATATTAGAACTTTCATAGTATTTAACCACACCCTCCTCCTATTATTATTATTCTTATCATCATTATTATTATTATTATTATTATTATTAATAAATCAACTGAATTAACCATTGCAGCACACACATTTTTCATGTTTCTGGGAAGGAAATATTCCAACCTATGTTTAGGGTACCTCCCCATATTTGCCAGTATATTATCTTCGGAAAACCTGGAAAAAATTTCTATCACTATTTAAACCACATATATATAAGTTAACAACGTGTTGATGCAGTGAAAACAGAAATGAAAAGTGTAAAGCAACACTCAATGTTAGCATAATGTGCACAGATGTGCACAGTTACCAACTGAACTAGTGTCTAAATTCACTCTAATAGCTAGTTAATAACCATCAGAAATTCTATGTATTCTGCTTTCAAACAAAAATATCCACATTTTAACCAGTGCAAGGCAAAACTAATGTTCATCCTTAGAACTCTGCACATTGATGAATAAAACTAGAGTTTATGTAAACTAATTCCTCATTTAAAAACAGACTATGTTATAAAATGAATATAGCCTTGGTCACAGAGGGTGCAAGAAGTTGTAAATATGGGCATACTGAACAATGCTTTTTTTCTTCCCTCTTTATTTAAGTTTAAATACTATTTCCTTATATTGTGCAATGCACAAAAGTAGCATTTTTTATATTTCCTAATAAATAAGTATCAATACTTTTCCATTTTATTTTAATTCTGAGTATGTCCAAAAGGGGCATTTTTGACAGGATTTTTGCACTGCATAATGGCTGCCCTCTGTTTTATTATATTACTATTACCAATTTTTTTTCTCTCCTTACAGATACTTTAGCATTGAACAAAATGAACATTTAATTAAGTTAGTATGAAACTCAATATATTCCATTTTGCCTGAAAAATGCAATCTGCTTAATATTTCTGATTTGTATCAACACTTACTTGACCATGTCAGGGTAGAACTGTTTATCCCAAGGAGAAAAGAGAGAAGACGTCACATACAAGCGTTTTCCATCAAGGCTCAGCTGCAACATCTGTGGTGCTCCATGGAGGCGATGTCCCTTCACATGAACAGGCTCTGGCTGCTCCTGCAAATAACAAAATTTCTTAATAACAGCAGCTCAACTCTTTTAATTTACATATAATACATTTTTACTTTCTCTACTTGTACCTAGTAGGCAAGAGAGTACCATCCCATCCAAAAGTGTGGTATGGAGATTTCTCTGGAAACACAGGATCTGAAGTCTCTGAGTGAGTGTGTGAGTGTGAGATTGAGAGTGTGAGAACAGCATAACTCAAAAATAAAATGTCTGATAAATGTCTTCCAAAGATGACCATACAATAGCCAAGTGATTAGACTGCTCACCTCGCACCAAGTTGACCTGTGAGGAGGATTTTCCAAGTTATCCAATCTCCCTCAACTTTCATTCCACCAGCTACTTCATAATCATCTTTTCCTTCATTCATTTTACTGTCATTTCATGTCATCTTTCTCACTCTCATACCAGGTTTTGAAGTTATCACCCATTCCAACTGTCTCTGATCCAGAGTCCAACTACTACTCAACAGGCATCTGGCGCCAGGCAGTAGAATGTAAATTCTTGTGGGGTAAGCCCTCCAAACGAGGAGGGAAAATAGCGAAGATCTTCCAAAGATGCGACACAAACATTTTCAAGGAATTTCTCCCACCCAAAATATCCTTCACATGAAAATTTGTAGAAATTTTTAATTTTCTCAGAACTGGCTCCAACAATTGTGATTAAAATACCATAACTTTCAAGATGTTTATTTGCACATAAAATGGTATATCAAATTTTAAGAAAATTTTCAGAAGCAATTTCTATGTTTGTATACCTGATAAACCATAAACTATACCTATAATCTTACTGCACAAAAAATTTAGAGCTCTTTAAAATAAAATTATTTCAAATAATTGTTTGTGGCATCAGCCATTTCAGAGATATCTGTTATTGGTTTAAAGTTTTCAACAATTTATCATTTTGTTTTTTGAACAACCTTCAGTTGCTTCTCAAAATGTCATGGAAAGGACACAGAATTTTAAGGTTTCTATACATAGCGATTGATTTTAAACATTTGAGTATTGCATACTTTTTTGTACATAACAACAGGTGAAATTAAACTAATTGTGCAAATGCTTAACAAATTAACATGAAGTAGATAGCAGATTGTTTTGCCAGATTGTAGAAGCTGTATAAAAATAAATGATGAGTAAAGAGAGTGATGTGTATAACATAATAATGTAAATAACCAAAGGCGTATTATTTCTATTTATTTTAACAACTAACCCATGAATTAACACAAAGACTTCAATAAGCCTCTTATTGCTTAGTCTACTTTTTAGAGTTACAGTTAATTATAAAAATCAATTTGCACTGGATTAAAGTGCAAGATATCCAATATATAATGAATATCATGGAAGCAAAGTATCATAAAGCTGTCACAAATACCTAGTTAACAACGATAATAGTAGAAATTCTACCAAAAGTTTGTTGTTTTTGTGTGAATAATCACTTAGCTGCATGTCATCCCTATTGTGTGGTGGTTACCATGTAACCCTCTTATACGCAAAGTCGTGGATTCAAACTTGGCGGAGGGTGATGCATTTTTTTGGGCATAAAAATCCTAAACTTGGCTTCCTTTGGATGGAAAGTAAAGCCATTGGTCCCGTGTCATAGATTTATGGCACATAAAAGAACCTCAATACTGATAAAGAGGCCTCTGAGTAAAATTAAGCCGTCTTTCATGCCCAACTTAGAATGGGACCCTGAGAATCACAATAGTTAAAAAGCATTCGTAAAAAAAAATTCACTTCACTTAGCTGTACAAGTTAGCAAACTTGTTTTTATTTTTAACATTTAAAGTTTCATAACATTTGTAGTTTATGATGACATTTTGGGATTGAAGGTAATGATGCTTCAGTTGAAATCCAAGGGTTTGACTATCTATTGTGGGTAATCTTGCATGCAGGCACTTTTTGTTGGGGTAATAAAAAGGACACTTCTTGCTTGAAATTAAGGATTTTTCACCACTATTTAACACATCTTAGCTCTTGGCCTAGAGGCAATTTCTCCAATATTATAAACAATACTTTAGGCCAAGGAAAGTTATTATTCATTAATACAATTTAAGAGAAAATAACTATAAGAGAAAAATTATTTGAGCACAATTTATTGCTTTGTGTGTCAGCTATTTTATAATAAAATAACTTATTTAGTCAATCTACCTTCCTCATATGTAAGATCTAAAAACCTGCAGGACTTACACATGAATGCCTACTGTAAGAAGAATGTTGAGGAGCAGATGAACATTAAACCAAAGAATGAAGAACCTGAAACACGTAACCTGACATGAGAGTGAGGAAGATGATGATATGAAATAAAAGCAAAATGGTTGATAGCAAAGATGATGGAGCTGGTGGAATGGGGAAACTGGAGAAAACAGATGCCATTTTGTTCACCACAAATCCTACATTGTGGTCCCTTAGCACCAAAGACCTTAGAGTTATAATACTTAGACTCACAGTGGTGCTGGTGTGCTGTCGTTAATTGAAACCTCTCGCACATAGGTAGGTGGAGGGCAAACAATGAATTGAGTAAAATAAAACAAAGGTCCTTCCTCCCAGAAAAAGAATTTTTGCCCAAAAATTCAAACTTTTAAGAAAAAATTAAAACATTGGTTCTATTAACAATACTTTTAGTTTATTTGCTTTTTGCCATATGTTCAGTATGGTTAAAAGGCTTTAAAAGTGAGGTGCTTTAAGGCTATTAGGGTTTAATAATTAACATGGTGCACTTCTATGCTGCATAACTCTACCAACCACCAGAAAAATTATTCCAAGACCACTTTTCATCGGTAAGAATAAACTGTAACATTTGTGTTCCAAATTTATTCAATTTATTCTTGTGGGTTTCCTCGGTCTCTAAGTGAATGATAATTTATTTTAGGTGCCTAATACATAAAGTAGAATTATTGAATAAGTCGTCAGCTGCTCTGAGACGTAACAAATTTGTGCCATCAAAATATCACAGACTATACTCAATATGTTTTGCGAAAAATTGTTTTCATAAGAATAAAGGCAAGATGATGCTAAATCCTGCCACAGTTCCTTCAGTATTTAGTTTCCCTTCTTCTCTGACAAAGGTAATGAGACTGCTAATTTCATTCTTATAACTATTTTGTACATGTTTCATTAGCATTAGAAGGCAGTGCTAAAATATTAAATTCAATATTATAATTTGTCCTAAATAAAAAAAATTATCTTAATCTCGGATAAGTTACTTTTTCAAATCTATAATTTCAGACTGAAACACAACCCCAAGGTTTGTTTATAAATTATTTCAGGAACCACAGACCATACTCTCCTGTGGTGCATATATTAATATACTTATGTTATCTAACTCAAATATACCACAAATACTGATAGAAAATGCTTACTTAACGTGTTGAATATAGTTACTGAAGTGGAATACTGGTACCTAATTTCATGTTTATTTTATTTTTGTACTGTATATACCATCTCTGAAAATCCACCATTGCATATGTTTTTTTTCTGCTAAATCATTTTATTTATTTACATACTGCCTTAGGTAATATTGTGGTATTACCACTTTGACCTTCTAAAATGGCTGCTTAAATTTGAGGAGTACATTAAAACTGTACTTATCGATTAACTTAACACACATTCAGTATTGCATTAATATTTCCAGGCTTTTGAGGGTGGGGAGTAAGAATAGCTTCATCAGCCTAGAATCGAACCCAGCATATTTTTCATTTTTAAGTCAGCATTTTGACCACTTTACTGCAGAGACACTCTTAAAAGGCCCTCTTTATAATTCTTGTTAACACTTCAAGCATTGAAGTAAAAAGGAGAAAGTATACATGGAATCACTGAGAAGAAACTGAGAAAACAGAATTAAAGTGAATTATGCCCTCAGTGATCCTGGTCGTAAAACACTTTAAATTCAGGTATGCGATATTCAAGTTCAATGATAATATCAGGTATGTGATATTCAAGTTCAATGATAATATTCACTTCTATTTTGTTCAGTTGTGGGATGAAATTCCATCTAGTCAATGAAGTGATTTTATTCAACTTCCAACAGAACATTCAAGGTCTAATACCTGTGCATATAAGCTGACAATCATAAAGAACACGTCATTGCAATTATATCCTACTCAGGTATCCATATGACATAATTATAGCTGTTTTAAACTTTACTGTTTTCCCATTACAACCAATGTATTGTGCGCAACCTAGGAAGTCTCTTGCCTTCCAGTGCAGTTCTTCACTTCACAACACTTTAACTGGTGTGCGCAGCTAGGTGTGTAGGGGCTTGCTTAGCTCCGAACCTGAGCAGCCTTTGTGAGAGGCAAACTCTCTAACCACTTAGCTCCACCTCAATAAAATAACAATACAATTAAATTTATGTGAATTTTGTCCCTTATATGGCGTACAAAATACTCTGTCAGTTCAATAAATTTTGGCCCTGTTTGATTACTCTGGTTTTCACAACACTTGCATAGAGCTCAAACTTACAAGTTCTGAAATTATTTAGGCAGCTGTAGCACACCATCATAGCATTATACCAGCAGCAGTTGTTAGTTGCTTAGTTTGCTCATTCTCATCACAAAGTACAGATTTAAGGTGACCAACTGCCCCATATTCTGTGGGACATCCCACATCTTAAAGAATTTTGTAAATTCCCCATGGGTTGGTCATTTTGCCTGCAATTGGTTTGTTTTCTTTCTGATTGAATTTTTATTGTCATCAAATCTGTACAAATGTTTGCATTGTGCAAGTCTTGCTGCCTAGCTTCAATTAAATAGCAAATAAATGATCTTAGATAGTGCAAAGAAGCAGGATATAACATCTTTGGAGAAGTGTTCTGAATGTTCCTTTCAAGGTCCAGTATTATTGGTCCATTAGGCCATATGAATGTACGCCATATGTAATATATATATATATATATATATATATATTCTCTATTGTTTACTCTTAAATTCAGAACTACAAATAGAAATAATTTTTGGATGAGTTGCATAGATATCTATAATAAAGTGCTGAATGAGAAACAAATTTTGGCTCATGCAAGAACTGCTGATAAATACAATTTCAAACATATATATATATATAACATAATTGTTATATTTATGTTAAAGTTTTCAGTAATTCTATACTTAATAGTTATAAATAGAGATTGAAATTTAAAATAAGTGTTGTTAGAAAGTATTTCATGTAACTGATAAAACACAAGTGGGTTCGAAAAGAAAACCAAAAGAAATGGAAAACAATACCTATAAATAAACTCTACAGGCAAGTAATTGATGAACCAGGTAAAACACTAGGCAACTCTCTTCTTAGGCTAAATAAGCCATCACTTAGAAGAGTTATGAGCTTTATTACTGGGCATGGTAAGCAATGAAGCAAAATTTTGAAGTATCAACCAGCGATCAGCTGTTCAAGGTATGCACACATGTTTTCTTGTTTAACTGGACACAGGGAGAAGATGTTTCCACGCACATTGCCAAGTTGAGAAATTTATGGGATGATTTTAATAATGGACCTAAGGCCAAAAGTGATTTCATCTTAGTATGTAAAGTTCTACAGATTTTGCCAACAAACTATGAGATATGCATGAAGTTGGATGTTGTCAAAAGATAAAACATTCAGAGAGTTACATGCTCAGTTGTGCATGTTTGAAAGGAATTTCTCTAAAGGTGTGAATAGTGAAAAAGTTGAGCATGAGGCACTTCTCCCAAAGACAAGTGTAGATAATCCGGTTAAAGAAAATAAAAAGAATAGTTACAAAGGCAATTATAATTACTGTAGTAAACCTGGACATTGGAACAAAATCTGTCACAAATTGATTTTAGATAGAAGACCAACTAAAAATGCTAAGGTACAGTAATTACAAATGTGGCACTATTAACAGTCTGTAATGAGGCTTGTTCCATGGAACTAAATATAGATAATTGTTGGATTGCCAACAGCGCAACAAAACATGTGGCAAATTGTTTTGACTACTTTGTCAGTTTTGAAGCACTTGAGAATTCCCATACTAACAAGGTCTCTGGACAGGATACTTGAAGGCAATAAGGAAAGAATTAATTAGAATCCTAACAATGATTGAAGATTGATGTGAAGAAATGACTTAAATGATGTCTGGTATGTACAAAAAATGTCTCAAATCTGTTTTTTGTGCTAGCTGCTCAAGATCGTAACAAAAACAGCTTGTTTGAAGCAAAGGTTACTTCCTGTTCCTTGAACATTGATGGTCAAGTAGGAATCCGTGAAACTGGTGATCTAAATGGAACTCCGTACAAAGCAAGCGTTAAACCATTATGATAATCTTAATTGTTTTCTCACAGAAGCCGTGTGTAGGACAGGAGTTGGATAGGTAGAGTCAGGCTGAAAAATTCAATGCCATAGCCGGGATTTGATCCATAGTTCTCCCAATCTCTAGCCAGTAGCTCAGTGGCAGAGCAATCGGCTAGAGACCAGGAGATCCATGGTTCAAATCCTGGATATGGCATAAATTTTTCAGTCTGACTCTACCTATCCATTAAACCATTAGCTCCTCGACAAGACATATATGTGTTGTCAATGATAAATCCAGCCTGGTTCAACTCTATCATAGGAGATGAGGTCATCAGAACAAAGGGCATGTCAAAGTAAAATTTGAGAAGGAACTTGGTGCTCAGGTCTCAGATGTGTGAAAACCTTGTATCTATGGCAATGCTCATTGACTGCCATTTGGCACAAGAGAGAAATTGACTGCACATGGAGAGCTGATATGGACCTTTTGACGAATCATTTCAGAAGAAGCATTACCTTTTTTTTTGTTTAAGGATTCTTTAAGTTAAGTTTCCTGTGGCTATTTATTGCAAAAGAAATCAGAAATGAAGTTCTTAAGCATTTTCTCATGAATGCTAAAATGCTGAAGCTCACAGTAAAGGAGCTATTGAGTGACAGTGGTGGAGAGCTCAATAACAAAGAGGTTAGGTTATCCTATAAGCCAATGGAATCACACGTGGTTAACTGCATCACTTACACCTGAGCAAAATGGTATGTGTGCAAGAGAATATAGAACTGAGGTTGAGATGGCCAGAACACTGATGTTTTAATGAGACCTACATTTTTTGTGTAGTAAGTTTTTGTATATGTCTTATGGTTTGCCAGTTATACAGAAGTCATTCAGAATGAAGAGGTCTTCAGAGGATATTCCCAGAAAATTCAAGATATACATTTTATTTGTCAGGAAAATATCTTTAATATACAATATATTAATCAAAATCGTTTGCCATTTTTGAGAAAATCAAAATTTTCGAAAAAAGTTCCATGTAAAGGGTAGTTGGAGGTGGGGGGATTTTCTTGAAAATGTTTGTGTCGCATCCTTGGAAGATACCAAACTTAATTAATGGACTTTTCGTTTTTTAGCTATGCTGCGCACACGCACACACACACAGCTTTTTAGAATCAGGGGGTCCTAAAACATGTATTTCTGGTGAAATCTTGGTATTGAATATTTGGGTGCATTACACCACCTTCTCTATACATTATGTACATAGTACGTATAGAGAAAGTAAAAAGAGAGTTAAAGTCATGAAGGGAATCAGTCCTGTATTGTGTTTTGTTCAGACCTTTATATAAATAAAAGGCAATAATGAAATCCAAATGCTTAAAATGTGTTATTTGAAACAAAGAGTTACCTCTGAGGATCCACTGCAACAATAGCAACAGCAACAACAATAACCACAAAACCTGCACTCAGGGAAGAAATAACTCAGGATCTTTCCCCAAAAAGTTTTAAAAAATTATCATTGAATTTTGTTAGCTTTGATATGTTTCTTCTAATGTTTTTGTTGTTGCTGTTTTATCCAACTTGCACCTTGGCAACAAAGCCATTAGCGCCTTTGCTCACCAATATCTTTCTGTAATGGATCCAGCAAGTAATGCTTCACAGACTTTGACAAGTTCTTCAGTTATTTCTTCTTCTTTGGAGCAAAGAGGACAATTTTGACCTGTATATATTCTCAATTTATGTAAATGTTTTGCAAATCATATTCTGTGAGAGATTTCAAACCCAGCAGAGGACCATTGATTTTTTCAGGAGTAAAAATCTTTAGAATGGCTTCCTTTGGAAGGGAAGTAAGGGAAGTAATGCTGTAAATATAAAAGAACATAAAAGAACCTCAAGCCTAGTAAAGAGGTCTCTGAGTAAAAATATGCAATCCTGCATTCCTACAACAGAAGGGGATGCTGAGAACCAAAGGAGTTACAGGAAAATAAAAATGCTCTTTGAGCAGTCTAAATTTTGTTGTTGCCATATAACGAGGAATTTCTTGTTCTAACGTTGGGTACAACTTTTTTATATCAATATAAAAATAATAGTTGCAACAAATCTTCACTTATCTTTTGGAATCCTTGCTTTTGACTAGTTTCGCAATAATGTCATTGCATTATCAACATAATTTCCTTTTGGTTTCAGTTTTGGTCTGGTTTTGATCTGAAAATATTTGTGAATTTTTTATTTGCCCAAGGGTATAAGTAAATTTTTTAAAAATGTAATTATCTTTTATTTTCTTAAGCGTAGAAATATCTTTAATAGCTTTTTGATATTTAAACTTCTCAATTTTTTTATTTATAAAATCAGTATTAAAACCATTAATTAAAGCAGTGTTAATAATGTGTTTATATTCTTCATAGAATTCACTTTATTAAGGGGTAAATTAATTAACCTATAAATTAGACTATTAAAAACAGCAAATTTATGTGAAAAAGGGTTAAAGCCATTATTTTTTATATAATTATCAGTGTGGGTTTGCT
This sequence comes from Hymenopus coronatus, assembly GCA_030762935.1. Classification (NCBI taxonomy): domain Eukaryota; kingdom Metazoa; phylum Arthropoda; class Insecta; order Mantodea; family Hymenopodidae; genus Hymenopus; species Hymenopus coronatus. Next base: position 134,443,451 of record CM060881.1, read on the forward strand.
TTCTGTATATTCCATAATTCAATTTATTGTCTTTTTTTATTATTTTTAAATCCAGGAAAGGGAGATAGCCATCACTTTCAGTTTCTAATGTGAATTTTACAGCCTTATCTTGTAAATTTAAAAGTTTTAAAGCATCATTTACATGTTTATCAGGAACAATAGCAAAAATATCATCTACATATCTATACCAAGTTTTAAAAATTAGAGGGAATGCTTTAGTGACCTGTATTTCAAAATAGCTCAAGAAAAGATCCGCAAGAAAAGGTGAAACTGGACTACCCATTGCTAAACCAGAAGTTTGTTGATAGAATTTGTCATTGAAGCTGAAAAAATTTTGATCCAAACAAAGATTAGTAAGGATAACAAAATCATTTATTAAATCTTCATTCAGTTCTGTAGAACTTAACCATTTTTTTTTTTTTAAAAATGTCAAAAGTTTTTTCTCTAGGAATGCTTGGAAACAAAGCAGTTACATCAAAAGAAACAAGTTTATCATTAGTAGACAATGCAGTATATACACCGCCTGCGGTGCCATTAGTAGTTAAAGCGGGCGTTAAACACTACCAAAAAAAAAAAAAAAAAAAAAACAATGCAGTATTGTTGATCCTTTCGACTAGCTCAAAAGAATTTATAATACTTAAACTCTCAAATTTTTCAAATTTGTGAATTTTTTATTTAACCATTTAGCTAGGTTGTAAGTAGGTGAATTTGTGTAATTTACAATAGGTCTCATTTTATTTCCAGGTTTATGAATTTTGGGAAGAGCATATATTCTGAGTAAAATTGGATTACTGACTTTTATAATTTGCTTTTCTTTATTTGCAATACTTTTAATTTCATTAGGGATTTTATTATAAATTGAAAGGGTTAATATTAATGCTGTTGGATCTATGAACTTCCAGAGGTTACTGTATGGTGGCAAATCAAAATTCATGATATGGGATTTTGTAACACAAACCTCACTAATTTTTACTTACTGGGACCGTTTTGGGTAACACTTGTTCCCATTTTCAACCCTTAATTCAAACTAAAACTTTCTTCGTTGGCGTCAATGATGGGGGTGGATTTTGATTTGCCACCATATAGCAACTTCCAGCAACAGATGCGTCCACAATTAATACACCACCATCCCCATTGTTGATGCCAACGAAGAAAGATTTAGTCGGAATTAAGGGTTGAAAATGGGAACAAGTGTTACCCGAAACCGGTCCCAGTAAGTAAAAATAAGTGACGTTTGTGTTACAAAAACCGACTCAAATTCTTTTATTTTTTATGCCATATTATGTTACTTGTTTCAAGGAAATTTTTTTCTGCTCCACTTGAACAAATTGGAAACTAAATTACTTGTTTTCTAATAGTATCTAATATCAAATCAGAACTCCCAAACACTTCCTTTCAAAACTCTCTGGAGAGTGTTTGCTGCTGTGTGCTGGCCTTTTGTCTGTGAAGGATATAAATATTTTAATCCTGAAGTATTTCGTTACATCAGTTCCTTGAGGTCCAAAGATTTAATTTGTTATTTGCTTCGGTGTTGACAAAGACAATGTAGTCAAAGCAAATAGAGGAGATAAAAGCATATAAAAGACATTAGCAGTATTTAGAAATTGAAGAATTTAGGACAAGAAAATTATATGTCTTTTACTGCTCTCAAAATCTAAGATTTGTGTACTTTGAAAATAATAGATCCATTGTTTTTGTTCCTATTTTGATTGGCCTTGTACAAATGTTTTGGGAGAGGCAAAAATTTATCAAGCAACATTAACAGTCTCTTTACTTCTGAACAGTGATATTAGTTTGAGAGTTTCAAAGTGGTTTTCAGAGACAAAGAGGGATCATCTTACTAAAAGAAAAAAGAAAAAGCAATAGAAAAGTTAATCTTAATTCCATAAATGACTAATAATCTTTTTTTTAAATGTTTCAATTCAGGGTAAATTCATATTTATTATTTGATTTTATACAAATTTTTAAAAACATGGATCCCTATACATAACCCCCCCCCCTTAATATGTTTGTGTTTAAACTACTGGTGGTTTTGCAATACTTTTGGGTGCAAAGGTCTAAAAGACAGCCAGAACTCTGAGGTGAACTGAGCAAGTTCAACATTTCAGGAAACTTATTTATGAAGTATCAAACTCCCTAAATATTACCTGCTTTTGTATTTTTTTTTTCAATCTCTGGTGTTGTAAATGAGCAAGGCATTTTAATGCAATAAGAAATGTTATCCACCATGTTGGAGAAGAAAACTTAAAATGAAGAATAAGCTTTGAAACAACGTTTGAGAAAAAAAAAGTTATATAAATAAATAAATTAACTAATTAGTACTATTATTAATAATAACTATTTTGAAAGATATAGTGATGAAATCAATGCCAATTGCCTTCCTTTCAAACTATATGAGCTGCAAACGAAAAATGAGCAAACATTTTTTAGTAATGCATGTTCAAAGCAAATTTCAAAATGCTCAGTCTCCACACCTAAAATTAGGGCATTTTTAACTTCTCAGCTTTGTTTCCTTTCCTAATTTTACCATAGGCTTTATTAAGGATAGGGAGAAGGGGTGATCAGATGAAATCATGAAGAAACAAGGCAGACCCAAGAAGATAGTGTATTATGGAGTGCAAGGAGAAGAAGAACCCTGAGAATCCATAAGAGGATACAGAAGCTTGAAGAAACAGAAGATGTAGACATACATAAAAACATGTAATAATGATGGCTTATCATGATAATAGAATAAGAATAATTGGACTACATCTTGTGTTTATTTTACATTACTTCAGTAACACAATAATAAACTATAAAACACATTGTTTTTCCTTACTTTAAGTTCCTCATCTCGTGTGACTTTGACTTTGCCATCTTTCAAAATGCTTCCTCCAAGGAATATTTGCCCAACAAGGCGTGGATGTTCAGGATCTGCCAGACTATACTGGCGTACATCTCCATGTAACCAATTGCTGAAGTACATGTAGGCATCATCCAAGGAGAGAAGAATATCAGTCATCAAACCTGTGAAGAAATTAAACAAAATATTTGATATTATCTTGAAAGAATATATCTAATAATCCCACTACATGTCAGAAACGAAGCTTTATATTACTGAATGAAGAAACATTGGGCAGTTAAAGGGCTAGATGAAAACTAAAATAAAGGTTTGAACAATTACATATGTTTGTTTGCTTCAACACTTCCCATATTGTCTCTTACAACCTTTGGGGAAATATCAGTCCACCAATTGATAACTGGATTCAATTTATTTGAGACCCATCCTACAAGCAGTGACTTGATGGTATGATGAAGATGACAGTGAAGTTTGCCAGGGACTCTTAAGCCTAAAGATATTTCACAAGAGCTAGTCCAGAGGTGAAGACTTGCACTGAACCAATCTAACAACCATGTTAATAATTTATGTATCTACAGTCTCTATTTGTGTGCATTATTAGTTCTTAAAAGTATTGTAAAAAATAACATCTGACATGTAACCTTACATGACTTTCTCTAGCTGCTCTACTAACTTCTTACAAAAGATTATTCCTCTTTCTACACAATGCTAATTGAGATAAACATTAGCAGAATGTTCTTATTACTTAGTCCCTTATAAATAGAATGGAACTAAAGGAATGCGCATGCTAAAGTGATAGGCAAATATTTTAAGCTATCATTATGCGATTGTCAATGCAAATCACTTCTTTGCTTGGCCAGGAATAGAATGAAAGAAAAACTGACACTTCCTGTAATGAGAAATGTATAAGTACTTTACAATTCGAACCAATAACAAGGAATATCTCGGAAACATTACCTCCTCAACAAAAACATAGGGGAAATAAATTGTGTGTTTTGACGAGATTTACATTTTTTGTATGCTAAGTTTTTGTCTTGTCTCTTATGGTTTGGTAGTTAAGCAAAATTTGGCAAAATTCATCCAGAATAAAGAGGTATTCCCAGAAAATTCAAGGTATGCATCTTATTTCGTATGTAAATAGCTTTAATATACAGGATTTTAATTAAAATTTTCGAACATTTTTCCACGTAAGGGTGGAGGAATTTTTTTGAAAATCTTTTGAGTCGCATCCTTGGAAGATACTAATCCTAAATACCAAGTTTGATATTTGATGGGCTTTTTGTTTTTGAGCTATGTTGCACACGCATACGCGCAGGTGCACGCGCGCGCACACACACACACGCGGATCATTTTCTAAAAATGCTTTTTTTGGACTCAAGGGGCCCAAAAACCTATTTCTGGTGAAATCACAACATCAAATTTTTGGGTGGAATAAATACCTTCTCTATTCATTATGTACATTGTATAAGTGGGCTAGAGAAAGTAATAAACATACATATTTTCTTACCCATCCATCTGATCATGCATTTCTTTTGAATTTGAACCACAGAACTTAACCCTTCCATTCCAATACTGATACTGATACCTCCCTAAACTTTGCCATGTCATACTTTTACAGAGGCTTCCAATCTATCATAATAATGAAAAATATAAATAAAGTGGAGGAACCTAGCTAGAATGGCGAACTGAAAGACATAACTAGTGAATAGCCATGAAATGGGCTAAGTAAAGGAGTTACATATTTATAAACTTCTGACTAAAACTGCTTTTTCATGGTGCTATCTCAGTTTTATTTACAATCTTGTGTGTTAGAACCATTAGATTTATGTTTCACTGATGGACAGTTCTTCTGTATTGGTTCTCTAACACAGAATTATAAATAAAATTAAGATTGCAATAGCCAGAAGCAGTTTCAATTATGAACAGCGCCACAAAAGTTTACATTAAAAATTTACATAATTTATTTACCTACTTTTTAATTCATTTGAACTACATAATTTTAGGAACAAGCATTCTCTCTCTCTCTCTTCTTCATATGGAGAATAACAGTAAATACCCAACACAAGTTGATGATCTTCATTTTTAGAAGTTGATTTAAAATGTCAAATACTTTTTTCAGCACTTAAAAGCTTGAAAAAGCTATTACTTTAATATAAAAATCTGATGTGTTCCATTCAATTGGCTTTCTCCACATCTCTGTAACAATTTATTGCTAAAAAGCTTATTCTTCTCTCTACTTCATGCTAATTGAAATAAATTTAATCAGATATTGTCTTATTACTTGCTGTCTTATAAGTAGAAGGGAGATAAGGGAGTACACTAGACTAAAGTGAGTCAGATCTTTTAAAAGCTTGTTGCTATGTGATTGAAAATAGTTTCTTTGCATTGCTAAGAATTCACAAGTTCGCGTATGAGAAAAATTTAAGTATTTTAAAACTGAAAACAATGACAAGGAATAACTAGGTAAAGGTCAACCCCAGGAAAAGAATGTACATTATAAATTGTGTGTTTTAATGAGCTCTACATTTTCTAAGCAGCAAGTTTTTGCCAATCTCTTACAGTTTATCAGGTAGGTATGCAAAAATCATCCAGAATGATGAGCTCTTCAGAGGCTATTCCCAGAAAATTCAAGATACATATTTTATTGATCCTATAAGTATTTTTAAAAATACATTTTAATCAAAATCATTAGAGCCATTTTTGAGAAAACCAACATTTTCAAAATTTGTTCATATAAAGGATAGCTTGGGATGGGAGGATTTTCCTCAAATCTTTTTTACGTCCTTGGAAGATACTAAAATTAAACAAGTTTGGTAATTTATAGACTGTTCATTTTTGAGTTATGTTCACAGATACACAGACCTTTTTCTAAAAATTGTATCTGTTCCATTCATTTGACTGTTTCTACAGTTCTGCAACAAATTATTGTTAAAAAGCTTATTCTTCTATGTTATTCATGTTAATTGTGATAAACATAAAAGGAAATGGTCTTATTTCTTGCTTTCTTATGAATAGAAGAGAAATAAGGGAATACTCTAGGATAAAGTGCTAGTCAAATGTTTTAAAAGCTAGTACCATGTGGTTGAAATCTGTTACTTTGCATTGCCAGGAGAAAAACAGATTTTAGTATCTTAAAACTGAAACCAATAACAATAAATATCTCAAAAATGGTCAACACCCAAAAAAAAAAAAAAGAAAAGGTACGACAAATTGTATATTTTACATTTTTTTTGTGTACTAAGTTTTTGACTATCTCGTACAGTTTACCAGTTATGCAAAATTCAACAAAACTCATCCAGAATAAAGAAGTCTTCAGAAGCTATTCCCAGAAAATTCAAGATGTACATTTTATTTATCATGTAAATGTCTTTAATATACAATATTTGGAGCCATTTTCGAGAAAATCAAAATTTTCGATATTTTTCCCATGTAAAAGGTAGTCTGGTATGGGAGATTTTCCTCAAAATCTTTGTGTCACATGCTTGGAAGATATTGAACTTAAATATCAATATCATTTTTGAGCTATGTTTACAGTCACAGACCTTTTTCTAAGTGTTATTTTTTTTTGGTACAGAGGACCCTAAAATATGTGTTTCTGGTTCGGTATCAAATTTTCGGGTGGAGTGCAACGCCTTCTCTACCTACCAACCTACGTACCATGTACCATATAAAGAAAGTAAAAAAATTTTTTTTTAATGCAGGTAACTCCAAAATGTGTATTTCTGCTGGTTTCTCAGTATTGAATTTGTGGGGGAATGCAATACCTTCTCTACCTGTGTACTCTGTACCTTACTACAAAAAGTAGAAATAAAATCTATATTTAAGTGAACTCTCTGAAGAAATATGGCAGGTGGATGAATGGACTACATTAACATCAGTTTTAGTAAAAACTGATCTAGATTAGGTCATAACAGCAGTCGCAAGGTATTGCAGTAACTCCCATTTCTAAGAGAACCACATTTATTTTGTGAATTGGTTCATTAAGGAGAAATTGGTAGGTGAGTAAGTTGGACTAACTTGAATAGTTGTACTTAAAACATTTTGCTAACTTGCAAAGGAGTTTGTGAGCAACATAGGATAACTGCACTTGCACCATTGAAGACATGCAATGCAGTTTTATTGAACTCTCTTCCACAGAAGATTTGAGCTACTTTAGTTAATATCTCTGCTTTTCATGCATTCTATCTGACACTCACTACAAATATCTTCCAAAAAGTAATGAAATGGAGTTTTATATATGGATGCTCTTTAATTACTATGGTTCTTAGTGTTCCATTCCTTGTTAGGTGTCAAAGACTGCTTAACTTTGCTCTGAGGCCTTTTTATCATGCTTGAGATTCTCTTAAGTGGTGTAAATCTACAGCATGGGACCGTCAGCTTTACTTCCCTTACAAGGAAGCCATGCTCAAAAAAATCCAATGCCCTCCGCTGTTTTATGTCTTCCAATATAATGCAGATTTACAAAAACATTTTATTTGCATATAGCATAATAAGAATTTCCTTAACATTCATTTTATGATTCTCAGCTATTTAAAAAAATAAAATATGTTTTGGCTAAATTATATATTTATTAAGTTCAATTAATATTCAGACAAATATTACAAAAATTCATGACTAAATCACTTTGAAGCAAGACTGTTTTTATATGGTCTTATAATGTTGGATAATATTGCATTTAAACTGGCATCATATTCAATTAGAAGTGTCAGTTTCTTATATTATTTTTTCTCCACTTAAGTAATTTCCAATTGAATTTTCTAAAGCATAGATTAAAAAAGAAGAGGCATAAATAAGTCATACCAAAAAGCATTTCTATAGATAAAATTTGGGTGATTAAAGTATATTTATTCTAATTCTTACAAGCACCTTTGTAAATGTATGCCAATTTTGAATTCTTAAGTAAAGCTGGCTTTCAAATTTTTTTATGAAAGGTTGATAATACCCCAAGAGTGGGATCAATGACCACACATTTGAAACCTTCGTGTATGGATCTTAAATTTAGCTACTCACACAGCAATACAAGAATAGGTTGGAGACTGTTGAAATGCACTTTCTATAACCAGTAGTGATTCGCTGACTTACAGATCAAAGGCCAAGTGAAAATATAGAATTACAAATAGAAGACATCATTACCAGGATAATAAAATGTCAACAAAATGGCTGGAGCACATAGAACATGTGAATCAAGATTGCCCACCACATGTGATGCTGGAATAACAATACAGAAGTAGAAGAGATGGAGGATGACCATATAAAATATGAAGAGGACAATTTTAATAGTCTGAATTTTAATAATCGTAGGATTTATGTTGTAATACTGTTATCTTATGCATTTTTTTTTGTATATTTAATAAAAGAAGTAATAAATACCTGCTCCCAGAACAGGCAAAGGCCTATTCTTGTAGATGATGATAACGATGATGATATTTGAGATGATACGGAATATCTTAATCTTTAGAAGTATCATTTATCTTAAAGCTACATTTTCTGGAGTTAAAATATTTTTAATGAATCATCCCCCTTAGTAAAATGAATGGAAAAATCCACAACCTTTGTTGTGAAATGGAATGAAAAAATGTCAGAAATTGAAAATCTACTCCAATTCCATTTTGAACACTGGTTATGGAAACACAAACACTGCACTCAAAACAGTATTCTTTAAATGTGTTCAGAGTTTTGTTATTTAAATCTCAGATTGTGCCTTAAACAGCAATGTAAAGGTAAGTGAAAAGATAATATTTACCATACATTTCGGGCATGACCCAGCCCTCTACCTTCTTTGGAGGCACACTGATCACTTTGTGAGCTGCCCAGGAACCATCATCTTTTCTGTAAAACCTAATAACACATGTTTACATTAGTAAGTCAACTTGTGGCACAGCTTGGGTTACCAGATTCTTTTAACGAAAGGTACACCATTAGTGATGTAAAATGTAAACTTTTCACAAAAATTCCACAGGTAAACCTATAAGTTCTAAACATGGTGAGTTTTAAGTTCATTGACTGATTCCCGGCAAGAAATTGTGCACAAAAGTTCATATCACCTTGTGTCCAGAAATACATAGTTTCCTAGAAGATAGGACTGATAACATTCTCTATAACCTGTAGTGTACATTTTTTGTGTTTCAGATGTGTGATTTCAGCAACAGAGAAGCACAATGGCCCAGTATTCATTTGAGGGACAAGCCAAATGGCATTTGCATATGGTCAAAGCAGGTGGAAATGCACAAGAGGCAGCACATATGAACCCTGATATACAACACCACCCACATCACAGAACATTTGGAGCAATTTTTAAGGGTTTGTGTCAGCATAAGTCCTTTGAAACAGATGAACATTCAGGGCAGCCGTGGACCATGCATATACCAAATGTGGAGGAGCATACTCTTCATGATATTGACAGCAACCCTGGTACAAGCTCCAGGCAGCAATTGGTCCACCAACAGGTGAAAGCCAAAGGATGGTTATCTGTATTCTATATGACAACCATTATATTTTCCTAACACCTCCAATATGTGCAGGGATTAACCCCAGCAGATTTTCCTTCACATGGTTTGTGCAACAGGCCTGCAGCACCATTATAGGATTTCTGTCTTCAGTCCTCTTCACTGATGCAGTGACCTTTAGTAGAAATGGGATCACTAATCTTCATCAGCATGTGAGGCCTACAGAAAATCCTCATAGAATGGTTGCTGTCTCATCAGCAGTGGTTTGGCATTATTAGTAAGTGCCTACTTGGACCAATTCTTCTTCACAATGGCTGAATGGAGAATTGTATCTGGACTTTCTACAAAACACTCTACCTCCATTGCTGGAGAATGTACCATTGTCAGACATTGTGGCTGCAGCACGATGTATTATGGTTTGCCCACACCTCAGCATCTTCCCCAAATGTTGGATAGGATGTGGAGACCCTGTTGCATGGCCTGCTCCATCACTGGACTTAAAATATTGGGTTTAACTTATTGGGGCATTTGAAAACCATCGTGTATGGAGAGCCTGTTCCTGATATTCATACTTTTCAACAATCCATCCATGTAGCCTGTGACAATATTCTGAGACAGCCCTAAACATTTAAATGAGTGAGGTAATTCATGATGCAACATGTGAACATGTGTATAGCATCCCAAGGCCACTTTGAACATCTGTTGTCACAGATGGGATTCAGACCTGTACTGAGTGCCAGAGTTCTTTGTTTGATGTCATTCTTCAGTGCCATATGCCATGGAAACTGCATTCCTGGTCATAAGATGACATGAACTTTCTTGCTCCATTTCCAACCAGGAATTACCCCCCTGAAGATTGTAGTGGACTTCAAACTAGTCCTGATTTTGTAAGTAGCTAATTAGGTGAATTTGCTCCAATATTTTACATGTATAGCAATCATTAACATGGACATAAAGGTAATCACATACACTATACAGAGGATTTACTGATAGAACCATTCATGAAAATCTTTTAATTGTTCACTGTAAAATTCTTAATATAATCAGGTAAACTGTTCAACATATTTTAATTAACACATATAATAAGCTTTTTGGGTTTAACTCTCTTTAGATTTTTAAAAATCTCTTCTTGTAGATATTTGTGAACAAGAAATACATCTGATATAGCTATCAAGTTTATTTTTAACACAACAAAGACATTCAGCACATAAATGCAAAGAAATGTTAGAATATTGAGATGATAAAACATGGTTCACAGTTTTTCTTTGGCAAGATTCCACAAATTAATCTGAGGTTCTGACATTCTTTTGCGCCTTTTTGTAGGATTGAAAGTTTATTTGTTTCAGGGTGGTTTCCCCACTAAAGGGTTTCATAAATGAATTATACTTATATGACTATAGTATATATTTAGTGATGATTGTCTATCAGTATTAAAACTTAAACCTCTTAGCATGAAAATACTTCTGCTTAATTTATTTGTAATGTTATTAATATGAGTTTTCCAGCCTAACACAGATTCTCAATGAATCATATAACTGAGAAATCATATAATAAAAGAGTAACATGTCAAAAAAACCCTTACAATAATTCTGTTGTATGTAGAATGTATTTTATTCATAAAATCTAGTTGCAATGCATGATCTAGGCATTCTAACAAAAAGTATTTAAACATAAGGTTAGTCAATGGCTAGGAATCGTGAGAGACACCATAACCTGACTTGTTCTTGTTGTTCAGGTGAAATTGCATGAGTACAGTTGGCTGCTCATGGCTGTAAATATTTATGAGCACATTCACCAAACTTTGATGGTAACCACACTCATTTGTACTAGGATGAGAATTATGTCTGTTTGACCTACTGCTTGAGTTTGGTCTGTTCCACTCACAGGAGCAAGATTGGAGTCATCTGTTTAATTCTGTCTCTTCAATGGAAAGTTCAGATATTTGTTTCTCCAAGTCTTCTTTCTTGACAACATTTATGGCGCTACCTTGTAGGGCAGGGATGGTCTGCCATAGTGGCAAGTCATCTCAGTTCATCACATGCTTATTGATAATAGTGTGTACAAGTCACATGGTAGATGTTGCAATATATCCATAATATCTTGAGAAATTGCTCACTTACTTTGTCATCTGCTAAATTATTTATTTCATATAGTGGTTGGGAGGATTTGTGTAAATCAAGTTGCAAATCTGGCAATAGTTTCAGATTCTTCATATTTTGCTATTTGCAAAGACTGATAATAATCTATCTTTAACAGCATCATATTTTACAGAGTTGGGTGGCCTAATAAGGATATCAGCTATTTGAGTTAATGTTTCTGTATCGCTTGAACTCACTGCTGTGTCATATTTTGTCTAACTAGGCATTCTGTTGCTCATAAAAAATGTTGTTCAAATTGTATAGACCTTTATTTGAATCTGCATCCAAAAGGGTGGAATTTTAGCACTTACGTGCCACAGTTTGTTTTTGTCTGGTATTAGCTGCTGTGTTTTGCAATTGTATTTTTACAACATCACATCGGGGTCACTAATTTGTTAATATCTTGTGGATCTAGAGTCCAATATAATTTAATATAGTAATATTAAATTATATTTTTCACAAAACAGAACAGAAAAAAACAAACTTTATTGACTCTGGTTTTTACTTCAGTCAGCAACTTACTAGCAACTGCCATAGAGTAATTAAGTAACAACATAGAGAAATACATTTCATGTGTGCAAGCTCCCATTCTTTATGGTATCTTAGGCCTATTTTGTTGAATTACCTGAAAACATTGGAATATAAGGCACAGCCAACATAGCCTTGTGCAGCTCGGGGATCATGCATAAACCTGATTTCCAGAGGTGCAATTCCATCAGAACCCAAATCAATTGTCTGTAGAAGTTTCCTCTCTTTCCAGGAGAAAACATTCAGAGATCGACCATAAATATCTAGAGCAGGAAAAAATAATGTGTTGTATCAATGATCATATGTTAATCTATTAAATGTAAACTTTATCCTAATTAAACCAGCTAATCCTGCCATTTCTGATCCTAATTCAAACATTATATTTCTTTATATTCCCATTTATTATAAATTTGCTAATAATTGTAAGGATATTATTGTTTAAATGCTATCCTGTAGCTATACTTCATATTGTTTTTGTTTGACTTTCTTCATGTAGGTACTTTGACATTACTCTACAGCGGTAGCATCTTACAAAAAGCAGTTTACAGACCATTGGTGCTTAATAATATAGATTTTATACAAATATTGTTATTTAATGAACACGTGTCATTGCATAGACTGAATCCATTCAAAGAAATACTCCCAAAAGAAAAACTTACTAAAAGAATTACTGGAAATTATCAAACTCTTTAAATAAGAAAAATAAAATGAGGAGAAATACAATTAGTCAATTAGTGTTAGGCTATATAACTAACCCAACACCTCCTACATTTTAATAAAATAAAATGAAAGATACTAAAATACAAATCAATAATCGTCAACTATTTTAATTAAGAGATTTAAAGAATAAGTGGTTGGTTTCATCAAGCTTCTTTAATCATCCGCTAAAGTTATGTTAATCATGGCATCTTTAAATTTTGAATCATTTTTAAAAATGTTGTGTTTCATCAATTTTTTTACTAATTACTGTTTTAATGAAACAGACAAGTACTGAAAGTACTAAACAATGAATTTTTTCAATGATCTCTGGAGTTGTCACTTCAGAGCAACGCTCATCACTAGTGCTCGTACGTCCCATTTTAAAGTGTAAAACCCACCTTTTAATCATTGAATATGAAGGGGCAGAATCTTTCAATGTACTGTCCATTTTCTCCTTAAGTCTTTTAGGCATTAAGCCTTTCAAATGGAAGTATTTAATCACTGCTCGTTTTTCCAAATCCTCTATTTTCATGAAAATTCTAAAGTTGTCTTGTTTAAAATGCTGTCATTCGAAAACTAAACAAGCCATTCACCTGTAACTATGGATACACGCTAGTCTAGAGTTAAGCTATTCAATGGTACCATTTAACTGGCCTAGTGGCGCCATGTTTGTGTGAGGCCTGGGACTTAACAGCCCATCCTCCTAATGAATGAACGAGATGAATACCATACAAGTATAGTATTGTTACATGAGTTTTATATTGTGCTTCCTAATAAGACTATCTGCTTGTATTTTATCAGCCCACATTTACAAATTACGTACTTTGATTTTCTATTTTATTAATTCTAACTTTTTAAATTGGGCTTTTGTTTAGATAACAGTGGCAAATATTCAGAGCATGTTATGCATGCACTGCATGCCTTAACCATCTCTTGTGTAGCTGATATTAAATTATTTTAACAATTTTTATTTAATAGTGCACATATATACTCTATTAACATTGTTATTCTCCCAGCTTAGATGAAGCCAAGTATAGTCACTATGTGCATGTTAGACTGCAACGCTATATACTCACTGCATGCAGCTACCTGCAAGAATGCTCTGTTTAGCCTGGAGGCACTTCATGGTGGAAAGAAATCCTTGGATAATTTGCATTTAGAAAGAGAAGGGGTGGGAAAATCTGGATGTATCCAACCCCAGAAAAGTTGCAAATAAAACTGCATGTATATTTTCATGCTGCTTTTGCAGCATTTTGCCATGGTCACTCCAACACAGACAACTCCCTCCTTTTTGTACTGTTAATCCCCAACCAGTTTTTCATTCTTTCACTATTTTGTTTTTAAATTTCCTTTAGTACTGTAGTTGCCTTGGCGACTTCCTTTAGTGCTTGGTGAAAGTAAAGTGTTAAGTTCAATTGAGATGTGTCAATGCAATATAGGAAAAATTAGAATTAAACCTTTCAGACTGTTGAATTACAAGGGAAAACAACTAATGAAATCTTGGGATGGACCACTGCCTCAGTTAGCAAATCTCTTAAGTAGCAATAAGATAAAGATTCAGTCGTCATTTTAATACAAAGCTTTATGAAATAGGCATTTTGGGACACAAGCAACATATGTGAGCTTCTCAAATATCTATATCAAATGGATTCCAAGTAGTGTTGCCCAAACTACCAGTAACAACAGCCAGTGTTGAATGCTCATTTTCCAACCTGAAATGTATCAAAACGTATGTTCAAATTGTGCCGAGTGACAACCCTTTGTGTGCATAATTGTAGTCATCTCAATTGAGAAAGAACTATTAAAATCATTGAGAAGAAATTCCCTTCTGCTTTTTATGTCATTAAAGAATCCATGAAAAAAGGGCAGTAACTGGAATTCACATATAAATAAAAACATAATAAATTGGTAAGCTCCAAAATGAGTGTTTTTCAGTTTCAAAGCAGTTTTGTGAACATGTAGAATTTAATAAATAATAATAATAATAATAATAATAATAATAATTACATGTTCAAAGTCCCTGTTTGTATAGTAGAAATTAGCGTAATTGCATAGTGAATGCCTTTCATTTCAGCTCATGCTTCACCATTATTAGATAGGTACATACTGAATAGAGTCAACCACTAAACCAGCTTTGTCATTTTCCTGGTATGACATGCATAGTTTTCATAAACAAATACCTCTTATTAGTGTATATATCCATGTTTGTTTGTTTGTTTATTTATTATTACTATTTATTATTATTATTATTATTATTATTATTATTATAATAATAATATTTAAAAGAAGAATATTATAGTTTGTAAATTTCAAAATTTAAATTTGATAAATAGTAATAATAGTAGAAAGATTATATAATTAAATTGTGTATCTTAAAAATAATAAATTAACCCATTATGTTACCACTGAAACCTGTGTGTCCTTACTTGGATCCTTTGTGTCATCAAAGGCAAAACCAGGCTTAAATTTGTTTGGAGTTCCCCATTCACTGGATATCATAACATCCCAGTAAGGCTGATACCAGAAGTCGTACCCAAATTTGGCTTTCTTTTCCCCAGTTGTCCATGTACCTATAGAAGAAGTCAGTAACCTTTTAGTATAATTTAAATCAAACAAAAGGATCTTAAAAAAGCAAACAGTTGGAAGACATTCACAAATTTCCATTTCCTCATGCAAAGTTTTTTAATGAAATAGTAGTCACTTATGTAGTGTTTAATCTGCATAGTTTATGTATACCATACTAAATAAGCATATTAACTCATTTCTTGGGACACACAAAAATAAATATTTGTTTTTAATATATATTTAACTCATTTAAGAATTTTCCTTTTAACAGACAAATTAACTAGGTATAGATGCTCTTTTATAGGCTACTTTTAAACAATCAAAGTGTTATCACAGCTAAGTTAGCCATCTAAACAAGAGACAGTGTGCTTCATTTCAGACACAGCAACCTCTAGCGCTACTTGGGATAAATTTCTCCAACATAACACCACTAAGGTACTATAGAGATGCCAGAAAATCAAACATAAAATTAGGTGCCTAACAACATCTTTCTTTAATGGATAAAATAAAACATATTTATAATTAATAAATAAAACTGGCCAAGAGCCTGGTTTCAGGTATGAATACATGAAGGCCTCATTTAATTTTTTAAGCTTATTATAATTTCTGTACATAGCTGTAACAAAGAATAACGTCTGCAAAATAAAATTCCCTAAAGTTAGTTGACGTCTTTAGATCTACAAGTTTTGAGATTCATAATGCTTTACAGAAGAGCAGTGTCTTTTAACAATACAACATCTGAGTTATACTGAAGATGCTTAAACAAAATTAGGATGCCATCCTTATAAAAGGGAGACAGCCTGCTCAACATTGCTCCTTTCAATCTTCATTCAACTAAATCAGGCTAACAATTTTGCTTGCATGCTTCCTTCCCCCATTCATTGTCTCCTGCCTGTCTTAATTCCACACTGTTCATTATCTGAAATGTAAATTCAAGGCTACCACTTACACAGATTGTCTGAACAAGCTGCACTTAGTGAATGCTGTTTTTTTCATTAGGGGGGGCTACGTTCTTCACATGTACAATAATGTCTGCTAAGGTACTGACAACTACAAGGTCATGATTTGCAGTCTTGCCATAAAAGGTTCACCCTAGCTCAGTCAGTAGAGCACCTGCCTGCTATGTATGGGATCCCAGGTTCAAATCATGGTTGGGGTTTTATGTTGTGAAAATATGATGGGGTGCCACCAAAACTAGGATAATAAAATTCTTATTTTTCATTACAGTAGCATTAAGATTGATATAAAAGATATAAACATGAAATTGTATAGAATTGCCTTCGTCAACAATAAACTTTTAATCAACTTGATTATAAGTGGTAGCCAGGCTTGTAGGCCATGATCCAAATGATTTAATTCCGATTCCAACAAGATTCCGGAGCTGGTCTAATAGCTTTGTTCCTTGAAAATCCCAGATGCAGATTTTGGCGAAACATCGGTAATTAAATCATTTGGATCACGGCTACCATTATAATTAAGTTGACAACACTGGTCGTGAAAGCCTAAGTATTTATAAAACTTTTAATCATTTATCCTCATAGCAAAGCAGCCATTGGCAAGAGAAAAGAAATCAGGTACGCAATCATAAGGCAAGAAATAACTGCTATTTATACATGATACAAATAAAGGTTTCAGTGAAAGGATGTTGCTGCAAGAGGGGCACTTTTATTTAATAGGTTACCACTACCTAGCATTAAACATTATTAGTTAACACCTAAACAACATGCTTTAAATATAAGTTAAAAGAATATTTCATTATAAGTGGTTGTATAATGATCTAGATGAATTGTGAAATAGCACATTGAATGTAAGCATGCACATGTGGTATAGATACTTTGTGTCTTACAAATTGACCTATCCAAAATCAACTGTGTACAGTGTACAAACGATTTACTGGATCAATAAATGTATTATTAATATTATTATTATTATTATTATTTATTTTTTATTACTTTTGTTTTATCAGCTTTATAGTAGATGCAATCATTATTAGTGTTAAAATATTCTCTTATTATACTCTCCGACACATTGTTCTTTCATCACAAAGAATGAATTAAGTAATTCACTTTGCTTTGTCATTGATATGCAATTCTGGCAGAATACTGTTGTTACTATTATATATGTTTGCAAAATATGATTTCTTATGAGACATAAAATATTCAATTTTAATGGCAAGATAATATTTTAAGGTATTATTAACATCATATAGATTTATACAAAAATATATCAAAAGCAGGTTTCATATATAAATAAATATATGAAGTGTTATTTATGGACGCTCTTTAACTGCTGTGGTTCTCAGCGTTCCATTCTATACTGGGCATGAAATACCGCTTAATTTTGCTCAGAGGCCTCTCTATCAGGCTTGAGGTTCTTTTACGTGGTGTAAATCTATGACATGGGACCAACAGCTTTACTTCCCTTACGAAGGAAGCCATGCTAAGGATTTTTACACCCGAAAAAATCTGTCGTCCTCCGCCGGGTTTGAACCCGCGACCTTGGGTATATGAAGTTAGTATGGTAACCATTACACCACAGAGGGCGACAGGTTTCATATATGCTGGTAAAAGTTGTATGAACTACCAAAGTAATGATAACTGGTGGAACAATGAAAGAAACATTGGGAGAGATTAATACCAATGGCATATGCCAGAGAGGAGAAATATTTCAACATTTCAATAGGATTCTGGAGGAAAGTAAGGAGAATAGGAGATACTGAGAGAACAGATATTACGAGTACCAAATATAGAGAATAAAAGTTATTTGAGATTATGCAAGATGATAATGAAGGATTGGGGAGACATTGACAGTTGTGATAAACAAAGTTGGAAGGAATATGCATGAATGCGAACAGGGGGAGTATATCTTAAAAGCATTTAGGAACAGAAGCATGGAAGGAAGTGAGGATGAAACAGAGATTGTTTCAATGTTTGATGCATGTAAGTAAATGAGAACTAGAGAGAATGCCTTTATGTCAAATGATGTAACCTGACCTCTCAACCAGAGGTTTCTTTAATTAGGCCATAGAGTCTGGAAATGTAGATGTGAGACTGAATGTGCATGTGAAAATAAGTTAAAAATGACAAAGGTGTAAATATCACTATAAAATGCTTCAATCTAAGCGCCCTATTTGGACATAGCAATTAAATAGAGCTACAGAAATTAATAAAAAAAAAAAATTAAAAAGTAGAGAGAGGACATATGGGATTCAAAATGGAATAAAACCTTAAACAGTATTTCAGGAGGTTGCCTCTGATGTCAGGTGGTTAAACCCTCAGGCTTTAAGACCCACAGGTTCTAGGTTTGATTATTGGCTACTCAAGGAGCTTTTTTAACCACAATAACTTAGTCTGGAAGTATATGTAGAGTTCGGTGGATGTGCTTAATAGTAAACAAATTAATTAATAATAAATAAACTGCATGTTAACAATACTTACAGTTCAGCAAGCAATAAATCGTAATTGCTTCTCAACTCAATGCCTTTGACATTACCAAAGAAGTTAATGGGGCAGTGACACAACAAGAAAAGTGTAAAAATAAAATGTTGACAGTACAAGATAGGCACAAAGTTGGAGTACGAGTGGATGTTTAGGAGAGTAGGGGCAAATGGTTTCAGAAAGTGAAGAGAAAAAGAGAGCTGTTAACATCTGTTGATGGCCAGAGAGTCAGTATATTGGGACCTCCAGATAACAGTGTCAATCTCATTTGAGAAAATGTATATAATCAAGTCAAAGGTGAGAATCTTATCACATTGTGTGCTGATACTTTTAAGAACCAGTTCGGAAAACCTTTATGTACATTCACCTCATAAGTTATTCTTTTTATTTCCTTTAAATTAAAACCCACTTTGCAGTTATGTAAAATTACTGTGGTATTAAGGTGTATGGTGAACTAAGAGACAAATAAAAAAATAGCAACTCTGAATAAGAAAATTGTAAGATTATATGTACAGTACTATGGTTAATACAGACTTATCATATCATATATAAAATTAGGAAGCAGTTTTTTAATTACTTAATCATGTAACTTATCCTGATATTTACAACTTAATCATCAACAAGTTGTAGATAAATTATTAAAATATAACCTAGTTTCTGAGTAGTAGCTTAATTGATCAGTGTAAAATTCAACAAAAACTACAAAAAATTAATATACATATTCAGCTATCTCTCTGCTAAATTGCATGTTCTTGTGTGCATTAATCTGGCAAAAACTATTAACTTCTAAAAAGTTATGAGAAAAATGATAAAAAATATTTATATTTTTAATGACTTTTACTCAGAAGCCACTTATTGGATGCAAGAGAGCTGGAATCTTTTTTATATGTACTGTAAGTCATTTCACTGAACAAAAGGAATTCATACCCAAAAATTTGATTCTAATTTACTGCATTTGATACATTAGATTATCATCTGAAAAAAAAAAAAGTTTCAGCTATTTGGCATTTGTAGTTTTTATAAAAAGGCACATATTTGGTGATAATCCCAAATGAAATTTAGCTTAAGAATTTTAATGAATTACACAGATTATACTCTGGCTGCATTCATGTTGTCTCATGATTGATAAACAAGTGCCAAACCTTTTGTCTCTGTGGATAAAATTTATTCCCTAAGTTTCCAAAGTTAAATATTCAGAACTTCAATAAAAGGAGTGCAGCAAACCAAAGTTTAAAACATGTTCATTCAATTTAAATGACTTTCCTAAGATTCAAATGGTTTTGACCTAATCAGAATGAATCACAGAATTTATTTTCATTGAAAATAATACATTTAAACTTGATAATTCTGATGCTTCAAAATTCTAGAGTTAATGCATAGTAATGTATAAAATCTCATTGATTTCTTTACAACAGCAATAGTTTTATTTTAAAAATCCTAAAGAATTTTGCCTTTGCTTTCTTTGCCCATTATTACATAACCCCTCCAATGGCAATGTGCGTTTTAATTCACTGTTACTCAAATATAGCTTATAGAGAAGTAAAATAGTTACCTTTGACTTCTAGGGTACTAGAATCGACAAGAAGAAAATCTCCTTTTCCATTTCCATTACAATCACCCATTGTTGAAATCATAATATCTCCAGTAGCAAGGCAATGGGCTGTATGCGGAGTGGATACATCCTTTTCATTAAGTTTTTCTGCATTTATCACCTGTAAATTAGAATTATTTTTATAACTTTCAGTCTTGTTTATGATTTGTATCAATATTTGCTGAAAGATGTACAGTGTTATTAAGTTGTTGGATTGGCATTAACATTATCAGCCATAAACAGGAAGATGACCAGGTGAAGTAAGCAAAGAAATTCCCACCTAAATATAGCAGTATTCCATTTTTATAATATTGGCAATGTTACTGGCATTCTAAAACTTTAATCACAGATTTCAGCTGTGAGTAGCCTGCAGCAAGGTCAATGCCCAACCCAACGTTTGTTTGGAACTTACAGCCAAACATGGAAAGAATTGGTGGGAGTTGGTGAAAAACAGTTGACTTTCAAACAATAGCAGCAGTGAGGGTTTTTGAAGAAACTGCTTCTCTTAACAGTTTAGCTACCATGACAACATGACCTCATCAAATCAATAGTAAGGTGACCACCCATTTGTTTCTGGCAAACAGGAAATATTGTAGGGAAGTAGCCTTGGCCTTTAGGGTAGAAAGGATGTTTCCTGTTTTCTCTTGGTAACAAATAATCATAGCCAGTATCGCTATTTCAACTTGAGGATGTGTTCATGGATAACATGTACTGTGAGCAGTATAGTTTGCGATTTTACTAGACTCTAGTGTTTGTAATATTTAGCAACATGTGTGATGCAAGTATTTTCTAATGAATCCTGTGAACAATATATTTTGTACTTTATTTATTTATAGTGGTAAAGGTACACATTGATTATGGTCTGACCTTAACTCTAGCTATTTGGCCAGGCCATAAATATTAAATATACAACATTCAAGGTATTACTAAATATTCCTTATCCTCTAAAATTAATCTAGTTTCCATGTTTTTCAACTGACCATTTTCGTTTCATCCTTACCTTCCATAAAAACATCCCTAATTTAGGTATCTGTTTATGATCCTCAAAAATCTTTCTAATTGCAATTTGGTTATTTTTCAGTAGCCATTTCCTACTTATTACATTTTCTTAAACATCATAATTTTAGATTTATCGTGATTTACCTTTATATGGCTACCTTTAAGCCAATCACTGATATTAAACTACCAAATCATCTGCATAAAGTAACCAAGAGATATCTATAGTTTTAATTACAGGTATGTGCCTACAAACATGCTTCAAACAAACCAAAATATCATCAATGAATAAGTTAAAGAATATTGGACTTAATTTACAATCTTGTCTAAGCCCTCTCTCTTGACTCACAGTCCTAGTTACCTCCGCAGTACCACACTTAACACAGAATCTATTTTGATAATATAATTCTTGTATACCAATCATATTGACACTTAAACCTTTCTTATTTAGCTTATACCATAGCACATCCCTATCAACCCTGTCATAAACTTTTTCCAGATCAATAAATATAGCATACATATCCTTTTCTTTGCTAAATATTTATCTATCATTGTTTTAATTATAGATACATCATTCACTTTTCTTTTTCCTGACCTGAAACCTGCTTGAAATGGGGACATCCTTTTATTTTCTTCCACCCAATTTTGTATTCTCTCTAACATAATTCCTGTGAAAATGTTTCTGAAATTGGATAACAATGCAATTCCTCTATAGTTATTAGGGTTTCTTTCGTTTCCTTTACCTTTGTATATGGGATGTAAAATTGCTATATGCCAACTTTCTGGCACCTTCTTCCTCTCTTTTATTACATTCATAAGCCTTGTCAGACATGATATTCTGTCTGGATTTTCACACCATGTTTTTAAAAACTCTGTAGGTAGATCATCAATTCCTACTTCTTTGTTATTCTTAAATTTACAAATTTGACTTTTAACTTCTTGCTGTGAAAAAGGTCTATCCAAGTTTTCTACACAATTATTGATAATCTCCAAATTAATACTACTTCTTTCCCTGGTTTCCATAATAAACAAACTGAAAATACCCAACCCACTCATTTGAACTTATATTTATATTTCTTCTTCTCCGTTTACACACTGGTTAATAATCTGCCAGGCTTACTTTGTTAGAAACACCATTTACTAGGGGAAAAATGAGGGCAAGAAAGGTGTTCTAAATTTTGGGCAACCCATTAATATCGATGTACTCATTAAATGAGACAATAAGAGAAAATAAGGAAGTCATACAATATTAAATTCAAAAGCTCTTGGTTTGCTAAATTTTCTTTATTATGCAATTGCTATTCTGTTAGCTCTGTATGCATTTTAGCAACAAAAATAATGTGCCGACATTATCAACAGATTTGTCACTCTAAAAATAGGAATATTTACTCTATTTACAAGAGCTGCACTGAAGATAACGAGAATTACAATACAAAAAACAGGCAGTCAAGTGATAAAGTTTTAAAGCTCCTTGGTTATATACCATGGCAATAAAGGAAATAAGATATTATGATTAATAAAATCACAACAAAATCTTACTAAATTATTTAAACAGCTTCATTAACTTCCTTGTCCTGAAAATGTTGGTTTCTTGTAGCAACCAAATTGTTGGCATTGGTTTGTCTTTGGAAAACGATCAAAACAGCTTTTTTCATCATAAACTTATTCAGAGTATGCTGCAAACTGAAAAATGTTGCATCAACAATTGTATTCTGATGTCATAAATATGCACAAATATATCTGTGTTCAATAATTTGAAAACAAAACTAAACAGAACAAAATATTTATAAATTGTAAATAGAACAGCCAATCCACAAACATAATGTACTACATTCTTCATTGTTTCATTTGTTTAACATCTTTGGTCATATCAGGGTATTGCATTCTTCTCTTCTGTTTTTCTTTTCCATACCTCATCACTCCTTTTTGTCCTTCCTCTTCCTATTGGAGCAGATTTTAATAACAAAAAAAAAAAAAAAACGTTGGTAACTGAATTATTATGTTTTGTTACCAAGCATGTGCAATGAGTTTCTATTATGTATATCTTCAGGGTATGGTATCAGAAGTATGGGCTCCAAATAGTTTATTAATGACTTTATAAAGATAATTCCAATGAAACACCTCAAACCAATTTGGTTAATTAATTTCCTAATATGTTGTTTCAGTACTGCTATAATTCATGTTCTAATTCGCTGTTGTTGGGGGAATGAAGGTGTAAGTCCAAAATTATAATTTTGTAATAATTCGGTACTGGTGATCAAGTTCAATGTGCACACTTAAAGAGTGAGTAGCATTAGCTCACAATGTTATGTCAGCCACTGAATTAGAGCTCCCAACATATGACTATGAATATGGCAGATGGTGACATTGCCAACATAGCAGGTCCTAAGCCACATGACATAGCCCAATGTTGAGGGCTCTAAGCCATAAAGAATAGCTGAGGGATGCTTGTTATCAGTAGAAAAGTGGAGACATAGAGGGATCTATGAAGTTATGGCTTACAACCTGCCAGGCTAGCAGATTTCCATGCCCCATGTAGGCCATAATGCCCCATTCCTCTATAACTAAAAACATCCTTATCTATCTCTTGCCCACCTGGGTAGTGTGGTGGTAGCGTGTCTGCCTCACATTCAAAAGGTCATGAGTTCAATTCTTGCTTAGGGTGAGTTACCCGGATAAGTTTTTTTTGGGGGGTTTTCCCTTATCCTGAGAAGATGAATGTTGAGCACCTTTAAGCTCCATGGACCCCAAGATCATTTGAGCAGCGTTTCACCAATTTCACTCATTGTCCGATATGACCAACCAGTTTAAAGGACGTTAAACTACCAAAAATAAAAAAAATATGTCTTGTAGCGCAGGGCCCTCGGCATTGGACTACGCCTTACAGCTTTAGGTCCGCTATAATGGAGGCACTGCCATCTGGCACATTTTGTTAGTCATACATTATAATCAGGCTGAGCTAGTGGTACCCAAACTGTGCATGCATGCATGCGTGCATGGGGGGCAAATCAGCCAAAAAAGTATGGCATACTCTCAGTATCATATTTTTGGACTTATACCCCTTTCCTCACACACTCTGAATTAACTTCTCCTCTCCAACATAATTTTACCTTCTGTCCAACAGCACATGTATTTTCAATAAAATACTTGAGTGAAATAGTGAGCATTTTTTGCAACTGTAGATTTCTTATTACATTGTCACAGTGTAGAGTATCCACCAAAATATACATGCATTCGATAGCATATTGTTTGGATGTTATAATAGCCATAGTGTTTCATTTTGAATAAAAAATAACAAATTCAACTTACCTAACATGGTGCCAACTTTATTTATGCTACCAATCTAACAGTTACATTAGGTAACCAATGCATTTCTCTACAGAATATTCTGGCCCTCATATGTAACTCCCTAATCTTCTTCTAATCCACATACTTCTTCTATCCCTCCACCATCTTAAATAGGTGATTCTTCTAACCATTGAATATTTATATTACATGCTCTGTATTTGCAGCTCCTGATAGCTGATAAAGTTCCTTTTCCTTTTACCAATGCAAACTTTTCTTGTTCTTTCTATTTTAACTCCTAGATAAATGCATTTTCCCACTATCCTATACTCTATTTTAATTCTTTCATTTTTCATATTTACTAAATTTTTCTCCTTTCTTACATACTTATAATCTGTGTGCTATCTTGGTTCACTTTTACTCTCCATTCTTCACAGTAATTGTCTATTAATTGCAAGGATTGTTTCAAACCATTAACTGTAACCTAACACTAGATTATAAGTAAATATGGATATTATTAATTATGGGATGAAATTTTTATTCCTCTCATTTCCAATAATACATACAAATGTAAGTTAAATAGAACAGACTTAACTTTTTTTTTTTTTTTTGTAGTTTAACGTCCTTTAACCTGGTTTGGTCATATGATGAATGCAATTGATGATATGATGCTCAAATGATCTCGGGGTCCATGGAGCTTAAAGTTACTCGACATTCGTCTTCTCAGGATAAGGGAAAACCCCGATAAAAAACCTTACCCGGGTAACTCACCCTAAGCGAGATTCGAACTCACGACCTTTTGAACGTGAGGCAGACATGCTACCACCACGCTACCCAGGCGGGCAGACTTAACCTATATCCTTGCCTAAGACCTTTATCCTGCTAAATACTAACAAAGAAAAACAAACTATAGTATGAAACTATTGTAAAATAACATGACTGGTAAGACTGGTGAAGGGCCAGGGCTGAACATGGTCATATTTAATTTTACATTGCTTAGCAGAAATAAATAACAAAATAAATAAATAAATAAATAAATAATAATAATAAAATAATATGATAAATAATAAAATAACAAATAATAATAACATGGACAAAACTGATTGGTAATACATATAATTAATAATGATAACACACAATTAATAACAATCACATGAATTAATAAATAATGTCAATGTGAAACAACATAAAAAGCATTTGCATTCATAATCAAATATAACACATTAGCGAAAATTTAAGAACTGTAATCTATATAATCTGTTTCACCATAATGTAAATATCTTAAATACAAAAAACAAACATTTGTAAAAATATTCTGCAATTAACATAATTATATTATTAACTATATATAAACTAAGCATCATCACACCTTGTGAATCCGTGGAGCACAAGGATCAGTGCCAACATCAACAATGTAGACACGGTCACTTCCAAGGCAGGGCAGTACAATCTTGTCTCGCTTCTTGCTTCGGTCACCATGGCAACTGCTGCACACATTCCAGCCCATGTGATGGAGCTCATCCCCAACATTCGGCATTGGTAACCTATGAATTACCTGCAAACAAATTCATGGCTATATTATTTGTTGCATTTTTCATCTATAATTACTATCAAATACAGGCTTGCTAAATATGTATACATTTGAAATATGTTTTTTTCTAACTTATCAACTTCCTCTAAGACTGGATTAAGCTAGGTTCCAAGGGAAAAAATTAATGGGTTTATATTCCATTTAAAACATAGAGGATGAGCAATAACCTCTCACAACTAATTTTGCTTGAATGTGGTAAATAACCAGATGTGGGCAAGCCCAATGTATTATGATTTTTCAAGATCTGAGCCTCTAAAGGGAGGGGATCTTGATACATTAGTTTTTAAATGCCAAATAGCCTCAATATTTTAAGTCGAAAGCTTCCTTTGAAGTAGATATGCAACAAAGTCAAATGCAGAAAACAGTATAAGGATTGTTCCGAAATAAACACTTAATAAATTAAAAAATATTTTGGAAAATAAATTTTCAGAAAGTGTTAGTCTATGTATTCTCCTACACATGTTAATATATTTGTAACCTTCATACCATATTTTTAATGCCAATTCCAAATTACTGGAAAAATAAAATTTACATAAGATTCAAGAACATGCTGTCACATGTAGAACGAATGTCTGGTATACCTTTCTGTTACTTTGAATATCCACATTTAAATTCTTCAATTTTTAAATTCATCATTTTGAAAATTGTTTATCTTTATAGAATGGTTTTAAACCATTATTAGATGTAGAATTGAATTATTATTAATTTAAAATGAGTGGCAGCTGCTATAGAAAAGTACAAGAGTATGTGAACACCCTTATTGGATATTGTTTCTTTGAATGCCATTAAACGTAATGTAAATGCAGTAATTTAAAATATAGGACATTTAAACCTGCCATTCTACTCCTGTAAATTCGATGAAATGTGGCATCAATGTTGGTAGCACATCCTGGCTTCTGCATGTTTTTAGTAGCTTTTGTGCATGCGTAACTTATATGTCATAATTGCCTAATGGCTTCAAAAAATGCTGAGATGAAGTTTTTTTTTACCCCCATGCTCTATCAGTCCAATTTTACATTAATGACACTAGATGGTAGCTCACTGTGGTAGAAGAGAGGGTCGCTAGAGGTCAACAAATAGAAATTTACATAACAAAGTTAGCATCATGGTTTAGGGCCAACAGGCTATTAAGAAATACAGTTAAATCAATTATGAGGTTCTATACGATCCAAAATATAAATTATGTTGCAAATCCACCAACAAAATTAGATGGAAAAATCATAAAGAAAAAGGAAGATGCATAATTTCTTGGGGTATGTTTAAGCGAAGATTTAAAATGGGAAGCACATATAAATACGTTAAAAATATGCTTAAGCATACTAAAAAATCTGATGTGTTCCATTCACATGACTTTCTCTGCAACAAATTATTGTTAAAAAGCTTATTCTTCTAATTACTTCATGCTAATCGAGAAAAAAAATAGTAGAAATAGTCTTATTATTTGCTTCCTTGTAAGTAGAAGCGAAATAAGGGAGTACCATACGCTAAAGTGATCGTCAAAAGCTGGTAGCTATGTAACTTAAGTTCCTTTGTTTGTATGGACAGGAGTTGACAAATTTCTGTATGAGAATAGCATATTTTTTTAAAGCTGAAACCAGAAATAAGGAATATCTGAAAAACGATCAATCCCACGAAAAAAATGTATATTACATGGATGGTGTGTTTCAATGTGCTCTACATTTTTGTGTGGTAAGTTTTTGTCCATCTCTTACTACATAAAAATGCAGATCTCGTCAAAACACACAATTTATGTCCTTAACGTTTTTGTTGTGGAGGTAACCACTTCTGAGATATTCCTTGTTATTGGTTTCAATTGTGAAGTACTTATGCTTTTCTCAGGCAGGAAGTGTCCGTTGTTTACTTTCTCTACACGTGCTATGTACATAGTGTATAGAGAAAATATCGAATTCCCCCAAAACTTCGGTACCGAGATTTCACCGGAAATAGATATTTTAGGGTCCCCCGTATCCAAATAAAGCATTTTTAGAAAAAAGGACTGTGTTTGAGTGTGTGTGCGTATGTTTGTTTGTGTGTGTGTGTGTGTGTGTGTGTGTACACGTTAACTCAAAAATGAAAAGCCGGTAAAATACCAAACTTGGTATTTAAGTTTAGTATCTTCCAGGGATGCGACACGAAGATTTCGAGAAAAATCCTCCAACCTCAAACTAAACAAATGGAAACAATGTCGAAATTTTTTATTTTCTCAATAATGCCGCTAACGATTTTGATTAAAATATCGTATATTCAATATATTTATATGGCAAATAAAATGTATATTTTGAATTTTCTGGGAATATCCTCTAAAGACCTCTTTATTCTGAATGAATTTTGTCGAATTTTGCTTAACTCCAAGAGATAGACAAAAACTTAAAATACAAAAAACTGTAGATCTCGTCAAAACACATAATTTATGTCCTTTACGGTTTTTTTTTTTTTTTTTTTTTTTTTTTGTGGAGATAACCGTTTCCGAGATATTGCCTGTTATTGGTTTCAATTGTGTTGTACTTTATACTCACAGAGAAAGTGTCCGTTTTTCTTTTGTTCAACTCCAAGCAAAGAAGCGACTTACAATGACAATCGCAAAACGATAGTTTTTAAAACATTTGACTGTCACATTCCCTTAGTTCCTTATTAGTAAAAGGGAACTAAGTAATAAGAACATCCTGTTAATGTTTATCTCGATTAGCATTGTGTAGGAAGAAGAATCGTCAGCTAGAGAAAATCATGCGAGTGTAACACATCAGATTTTTATTAATCAAAACATATATTTCCGGTGAAATCTCAGTATTGGTTTTTGGGTGGAATGCAATACATTTACTACCTACTATTACAAAGAAGTGGTTATTTCGGTAGTAAAGCAGACAGATCTTAAAGGAACGGACAAACTTTCTGGCATTCTGGCAGTATAACATGTATCATGCAATCGATGCAGCAGATGTACACGTCACCCAGGCTGGTATTAGCAAGTCAGTGTTAATTGACAAGTGTTCGCTGACGTCAGAGGCAGATGTAGACGTATTCCAAGAGCATGACAACAGCACTCTTCCCTTCGAAGGGAATAAAAAAACCGAGAAAAAGTTGAAGAAGGCAAATAGGAAGGAGGTAGTATGTATTTATCACAGAAATCCATTAACGGGCCGAATAGGGGAACTTCCTCCTTATTCTGCTTCTTTCTGAGTATTCAATTTCCATAGGAAAGCTTTATTCTGGGGTTGAGGAATTTACATAAAATAGGTTTCAATAAAATTGTTATTTTCGAGTTACTGCAACCTCGTCACGCAGCGATATTCAGTTGTGAATCACTTAATTGGAAACAGTTCTTCGTTCAACTAATCTGCATAATATGGAATTTGGAATGAGTCAGTAATAGAAATATTTTTCATCCAGACACTTTTCTAATAGTGGCAGGTATGTAACATAATACATGTTATATCAACCTATCAAGTATTTATGGGTTTCCTGATAGAATAACGTAACTGTTCAGATCATGAGACCGTTCAATCAACGTTGCCTGCCTTACAGCTCCTTTACAATTTACATATACAAGATAAGGCCACATATTTAATGAAAACGGGGTCTAAGGGACCAAAAGTTAATTCCGACTATAAACCGTGCGACATGGCTCAATGGTAAGCGAGAGGCTGGCATTCGGGTGATCATGTTTTGTTTCTCGTTGGACCGACCACTTCGACCTTGCTCTTTTTTCGCGTGCGGGGGGGCCCCACTCAAAAATACCGGGAGGTGAATGCTGGGAAGGGTTCTGTAACGACGGACATTTTCCTGTCATTTAATTTCCCTGTCATGAACCAGGGTCGACGGATCAGACGAGTGGACGACGAGGCATATGGAGGTGAATTTTAATGAGTCTGCCCTGGAATCCGTTGAATGACGAACCCCCAGCGATACTCCGCCTAAGGGAGAAAGACGACGGGATCTCACATCTGGAAATGTTAGGGACCTCGCCTGTCTCCGAACGTGCTGCCCCGGATCTGGTTGACCTCTATGTCTTTCTCTTAATTCCTTCTTTCAGAAAGTTAAGTATTATAATAGTCTCCTATTAACTTTGTACGGAAATCCACAACTAGTTTACTTTACTGGATTGAAGTCTAGAGCTGCCCAAAGTTTTAAAATATTTAATAAAATTTTAATTGTTAGTATATACTGTTCTCAATCTCCGAAACCTCCCAATGAGCAAACAGCCTTCTATTAATATTGCATTTCTGACATGAACTATAGTATGCACATCGCGGATTATTTAACGTTATTAACAAGCTTCAAATATCTACTTAATAGATACCAGAATCCCTTCTAAAACGGTGAGATTTACTAGGCGACTTCCATTTCAGCTAGAATACCGCTAAAATAGAATCTAAAAGCCGTTCTGCTTCGATAGTACAATGTTCATTCGTTTAGTGTTCCGAAGTAATAAGCAATAAATTCAGATCTCGCAGAGATCTTTCTCTAGCCCCATATGTACAATGTACATAGGGATAGAGAAGTATTGTATTCCACCCAAAAATTTGATATCGAGATTTCACCGGAAATACATGTTTTAAAAGCATTTTGAGAAAAAGGTCCGTGTGTCTGTGAACACGATAACTCAAAAACGAAAAGTAGCTAAAATACCAAACTTGATATTTAAGTTTAGTATCTTCCAGGGATGCGGCACGAAGATTTTGAGAAAAATCGCCCACCCCAAACTACCCTTTACATGGAACTTTTTTAGAAAATTTTGATTTTCTTAAAAATGGCTCTAAAGATTTTGATTAAAATATCATATATTAAAGACATTTGCCTGAGAAATAAAATATATATTTTGAATTTTCTAGAAATAGCTTCTAAAGACCAGTTTATTTTTGATGAATTTTGCTTAATTTGGCATAACTAGTAAACCGTAAGAGATAGACAAAAACTTACTATACAAAATATGTAGGTCTTGTTAAAATACACAAGTTATGTCATATACATTTTTCTCGTGGAGCTTACCGTTTTCAAGGTATTCATTGTTATTAGTTTCAGTTGTGAAGTACTTAAACTTTTCTCAGACGGGAGTGTCTGTTTTTCTTTTGTTCTACGCCTGGCCAAGAAAAGAAGCGATTTGTGATGACAATCGCATAACGACAGCTTTTAAAACATTGGACTATTGGTTTAGCTTAGTGTATTCCCTTTATTTTCTTCCTACTTATACGGAACTAAATAATAAGAACATTGTGCTAATGAGCACCACGATAAACAAGGTGCAGAAAGAAGAAGAATCTTATGTATGAAGTTTGTAGAACAGCTAGAGAAAGTCATGTGAGTGTATGTAACACATCAGATTTTTCAATCTTCTTTCGTTTTAGTTTTGGACTTGGGAATTGATGTTCTCGTTTAAACACTTTATGAAAGTTATTCGTACAAATAATTGTTATTGAATTATAACAATATTGGTGGTATCCTCCTCCGCTGTTTGAACTAACATTAGGTACAGGAACCAATAAGTATGCTACAAGAAGCGTAGCTGCAAAAGAACTTTTGGGGAAGCAAAAAAAGCATGTTTTGTTTATGTAAGAATATAGTCTGTCGTTTCATTGATATGCGAATCTAATCCTTGTTTCTTATACAGTCCAGGGCTTGTAGGTGTGAGATGGTTGCCGCTTTATGCAGGAACCTGTCTTTCCTACCTGTAGTCCGAAAAGTCTTGTCTCCTCTTGCCTCATCCTTTCTCCCGCAATTGTACTATCCTACCAAAATATAGCTTAGTGTATTGCATTAGTAGGTGAAAGCTGAAGATCTGGTCCAGGCTACTGTATTGGAGTATTCAAATTCGATTCAGCCTTTAGATTTAGTGCTTCTCATATATTTGAATAGCAAAGGCATACGGATCAAACGCATTCAAAACCACCGGTTCCAATCCACTTTTATGGATACGAAAATTGACCGCAAACAAGGATGAAGTCGGTTACGAGATGCGGAAGTGAGATATCTTCGGATCGTGGCTTAGAAGAATAGATTACAATACCTCAGAGGAAGTTCACAAGTCGACAGAATGAAAATGTAATTATCTGGTGTAAGGACAGTAGAGTTTAGATATCCCATTGATAGGAATTATTACAGAGACAAACCAAAAGCTTGGCATTAACTAGAATTGCAAAATAATGGACTACAACAAACCTAAGCAGCAGCAGCAGCAAGGCTTCGGACATGCCTTCTATTCTACTATAACGTTGTTTACAAGCGAGCGGAGAGGAGAGGGGCAGAAGCCTCGTGACCTACTGGGTTTGTGCTGTGTACGCTATATGTATAGTTGGGCACAGGTATACAGTTCTATAGTACACATAATATTTAATTCGAAAGTATAATATGAACAAAATAAAGCTGTACTGTGGCTGAAGGAATAATCAGTTTCAGGCGAGGACAAGTAATGGCTTACTATATATTTTCTGTATGAATCAAAAGCAAAACGTCTTCTATTGGATTTTGTACCCTTTGAACAAGATGTATATGTATACTGACCACAGGAAACCCTGCGCGCATGCTATTTTCCAATCAAAGTGCAACAACTACCGTGCCCGAAACCTAGTGATAGTAGTAATGGAAGTAAATGTGATGAAAGTAGTAGTAGTCTAATTGTAATGTGCGGTAATAACAATGGTAGTAGTGGTGATTATTGCAGTAATGGTTTGTTTTGCTTACCTGACAATATGTAGAACTTTCAGGGTCTACATCTACTGTAGCTAGGTAGTCAGGTCGCTTGGTTTTCTCTGGGTCTGGCTGGATGCAAGGCACATAGACGATCTTCTCCCGCGGCCCCTTCTTCATCGCCTCCAAGGGCGTTTTGTACCCTGGCCCGCACTCGCATTCTGTGCAAAAGAACACGTTAGTTTGACAGAGTCTTATGTTAGTGTAGGTAAGCTATAAAGAATGAGATAAGATAGCGGCTTTTGTTTCTTACAAAGAGCGGGAGGAACAAGAAAGTCAGATAAAAATATCAACAGAGACGCTGGTGGCCATCAGTGTCTTTGCCCATCAACTGGGTGGTATTAATACATCAAGATTATCTATTATCGCTT
This sequence comes from Hymenopus coronatus, assembly GCA_030762935.1. Taxonomy (NCBI): domain Eukaryota; kingdom Metazoa; phylum Arthropoda; class Insecta; order Mantodea; family Hymenopodidae; genus Hymenopus; species Hymenopus coronatus. The sequence goes on from CM060881.1 coordinate 134,476,618, forward strand.
AGTTCTGGAGTTTTCAAAAAGGCAATGTCCCCGATATCCTTCACTATCCTTAAATATTCTATTAATAAGAAGTTACATATTTGTGTTAGTATAGCTCTTTGTGGGAACCTGTGAAGTTCTCGCTCCCTCGCCCCTAGGATATGCACCCCACATAATCCTTAGCCTCTGTTATTAAGCATCCCCTTGGTTGATAAGAGACTGCTGGGGTGTTCACTCTTCTACCATGAATTCTTTCCACCATTTCCCTTTCATCCCGTTTTCTTTTAATGTTTCAGGTTTGCTTCTAGGTTTCGTGATGTATGGAGGTACTGGACAGATGGTGTGGATGCTTGCTCAAAGAAAGGAGAGGGCTGCTTGGTTGACGAGCCGTTCCTCGCACACTATGTGCATTACCCATATTATGGATCGGGTCTTCTAACAGGAATTGCGCATCCTGCAGCCTATAGCCTCCTGCGGTTCCATCATGCCCTCCTCATAGCGGTGGTAACCGCAATACATCTCCGTAGGTCGCAGTGAACGCCGTTATATACCCTCTACCCTACGGATTCCGGCTATGAGTGGGACACCCTAAAAACCATAGTCAGTACATCATAATTTGATCTGCCTATTTTTGCTTTCTCTACATAGTACATGGTAATAGATTGAGAAGGTATGCAATCCACTCAAATATTCACCGAGATTTCACCAGATATACACGTTTTAGGGTCCCTGTATAAACAAATAAAAAAAGGTCCACGCGCGCGTGTCCGTATGTCTGTAAACACGATAACTCAAAAACGAAAAGTCGGTAGAATACCAAACAGTATTTAATTTACTGTCTTCCAAAGATGCGACATTAAGATTTTGAGAAACATTTCCCCATCCCAAACTAGCCTTTACATGGAACACAATTCAAAGTTTTTGATTTTCACAAATATGTCTATAACAATTTTGATTTAAAATGCCATATATTAAAGATATTTACATTAAAATACAATATATATCTGGAATTTTCTGGGAATAACCTATTCATTCTGGATGAATTTTTCTGAATTTTGCACAAGTGGTAAAGCATAAGGGATAGATAAAAACTGATTACACAGAAAATGTAGATCTCGTTAAAATATACAACTTTGCTCATACAGGAATTTGAAAAATTCTGATCATGCAAAGAAATGGATTTCAACGACATGGCAACCAGCTGTTAAAAGATTTTACAGTAGTTTAGCCTAGTGCATCCCCTTATTTCCGTTCTACCTACAAGGAAGCAAGTGATAAGACCATTTCTCCTAATTTTATCTCGATTACCACAAAGTAAATAGAAGAATAAGCTTTTTAACAATAATTTGTTACAGATATGTAGAGAAAGTCATGTGAATGGAAAGGATCGGTTTTTTACTGTCCTAGTTAGGTATCGGCAAATCTGTACTGTCTGCCCACGAGATGAAAGCTAGTAAAGTATGCTGAAAGAATTTTTCTTCATCGTTGCCAGATAGTTGGTAATCGTAGTAATTAGATGTAGAATAAAAATGTAAATGACGTGTTATTTATGTACGCTCTTTAACTTCAATGATTCTCAGCGTCCAATTCTAAATTGGGCGTGAAACTGCTTAATTTTGCTCAGAGGCCTCTCTATCAGGCTTGAGGTTCTTTACGTGCAGTAAATCTACGACACGGGACCAACGGCTTTAGTTCCCTTCCGAAAGAAGCCATGCTAAGGATTTTTACGCCCGAAAAAAATCCATCGTGGAACCCGACACCTTGAATATATGAAGTTGGCATGGTAACCACTACACCATGGAGGGCGACAGTAGTTAGATGTGGTAGCATGGGTGACTTGCATATACATTTCGTAGTAAACAAATCGACTATGCGAGCAAACTCCCTGCTCTTCTTCTCGAGGAACAGTACCGGCTGACGTCAGGGGCAAACCCCTGTCTCAACCCTCCTTCCTTCACTCACTACACATCAAAACGTGAATAGGCAGTGGAGTAAACATTGACATTACTCTTTGAATACCATCCGATGAAATCTCGATATTGAATTTTTGTGTAGAATACAATACCTTCCTTACCTACTATGTGTATGGTAAAGAAGGTAACAAGGAGTTAGAAGACAACAAGTTTCATAACTTCAAAGCAATAAAAATGATTTTGAATTTGTCTCAAATCCTTTCGCCGTGGATAATCATTTAATAACACTATAATTATTTTAAATGGATGCTGTGAGTTTACCATAAATACGATTTTGAAATCACGACTGAAAAAAAAAAGCATGTGTTCCATTCACATGACTTTCTCTACATCTCTGCAACAAATTAATGCTAATCGAGAAAAAATTATCAGAAATATTCTTATTATTTGCTTCCTTGTAAGTAGAAGCGAAATAAAGAGAGTACCATAGGTTAAAGTGATAGTCAAAAGCTGGTTGCTATGTGACTGAAGTTCCTTTGTTTGTATGGACAGGAGTTGACAAATTCGTGTATGAGAAAAGTATGTTTTTCAAAGCTGAAACGAAAACAAGGAATATCTAAAAAAAAAAAAACAATCAACTCCACGAAAAAAAAATGTATATAACATAAATTGTTCGTTTTAATGTGCTCTACATTTTTTGTGTGGTAAGTTTTTGTATATCTCTTACGGTTTAACAGTTATACAAAATTCCGTAAAATTCATCCAGAATAAAGCAGTCTTCAGAGGTTATTCCCGGAAAATTCAAGATATACATATTATTCGTCAGGTAAATATCTTTAATATACGATATTTTAATCAAAATCGTTAGAGATATTTTTGCGAAAATCAAAATTTTCGAAAAAAATTCCATGTAAAGGATAGCTAGTGGTGGGGGGATTTTCTTCGAAATCCTAGTTTCCTTGGAATGGGGGGGGGGGGAAGTTCCACGTGTGTTACCCATTTTTTTTTTTTTCATTTGGGGAGTCTCAAAACCTAAATTCTCCTGAATTTCGGTTTCCATTTTTTGGGTGGAATACAATAGAGAAACACATTAGAGCAATATATTAGTGTCAATATATCTTAGGCTTTAGGATCATTATCTAAATGTCGTATTATTTTAGGGGAAAAAAAAGTATACTGGAAACACTTATTTCCCCAGTTTTAATATGCTTTGAAAATCACCACGATATTTGGCGATCCTGTGTGGCCTAACCAAAGCGTTATTATTGTACTTCCGTGAAATTATCATAAAAAACTTCATTACTATAGTCTGCATGATCTGTCTTTGAGTTTATGTTCTATTTGCCAAATCTTATCAGGTTGCTTATTATCAGAAACATTATTCTGATTTTATTCCTATCAATAAGGGAGTTTAATGTATATCAATAATTGGACTATAAGGTTCAATTTTGGGTCCATTACTATGTTAATAGTGATTTAAACTAAATATTGGATCTGAGTGTATTTTATTTGCTAATCATGCTACTCTATTTTGTAGCCATTTCAATGGAAATTTAAATTCGTGATGACCAGGCTTACAATAGACTACTGATTAGTTTCAAGCAAATGGTTTAAATATTAATAAACCTTTTCATTGCATCATAACTCTGATGCTGCAAGCAGTGTTAAACTTCTGGTGTCACAATTGACAGAAGCTTAACTTCAGATCTGCATGCCGAAACTCAAACTCAAGAATAAGATATTACGGTGCCTAAGTTATCTCAGACGTGCCTATTTGCCCTTTGACTGAGTATAGTTAGTTATGGTATTCAAATCTGGGGAAACTGTAGTAATATAAAAGGATGCTGGTTATTCAAAAACGTTATCCGTATTCATCTGGTTCGTCATTTTAGACCACTGTCAGAGGAAGGTATATTTAGCGCTGTATTTGTTTAGCGAAAATTAAGACCAACTTAAACAGCAAGTTTACTTAAGCCAGTATACATGCTTTTCAATTAGCATCTTAACAAACAAGACTTACACTTCGTAAGAAATGGTTTAATGTACTTGCCGCCTACAGGTTTAATAAATTATCTGTAAAGACACACCATGTTAATTAAGTACAGCTTAAGACTGTTTGACGTATTCTTTTAACATTAAAAATCCCTATAATATTACAGAGAATTTTGTTAATCTAATAAGTATCGTGGTTCAATTTAAGACTGATGTACATTCAACATTGTAAGAGTTTTTATTTAATAACTGTCTGTTATTCTTGTATAAAATGTATTATACATCAATTATACAAGGATCAATAAATTGAATGAATTGAACAATGATATTTGCGGTTCCAGGGAGTCCAGCCTCATCAGTAAGGGGTGAAAAGGGTTAAAATTGTATAATCTCAAAGATATATTAAATATAATAAAATAAATATATGATAAGTGTTGACTCCCTATTCCCAGGTCATTGGGATAACAGATTTTCTCGTATTCAACCTATGCTAATCTCTGGTAAAATCACGAAACCAAAGCACCCCGTTGTTTCACTGCTGTTCAAAACGGCCTGACGCTAATGGTGGTGAGTATAGGAGTCCTAATTTATTATTGGTAATATATCCGAAAATCATCCTTGACTTCAAGCCAGCGTTGGAGTCAGATGCCTATTGAGCAGATTAACTTTGGGTCAGAGAGAGTAGCCAGGATAAATGATCAGTCCTTGGTTAGTATGGAAGAGAGAGAGAGAAGAAATTAAATGAAGGCGAAATGGATGAAAGGAAAGGTGATTATGAAGCAGTAGGTGGAATAAATCGAGGAGAAAGCCGGGAGAAAACTCGCCTACAAGCCACTTTGTCCACCACAAATCCCATATGCAGTCCCCTAGGAATGAACCCGGGTCGCCTTGGTTAGAGGCGAGTAATCTAACTCGGCCACTGCGCCGTCTTCTACAAATTAAATAGTTTACTTGATTTTCGTTCATTTGTTTTTACATATGTGGTACATATTTTACTTTCTCTACCATTCTCCTAGCAGGTAGAAAAAATTGATAGTGTTTAACGCCGGCTTACTATTATGGCACCGCAGACGATAACACTGATGATACATGGAATGAAGATGGAAAACCGTTGGAATGCGATGGCGGGGGAAACCGGAAAAAACCTACCCCTACGCCGCTTTGTACACCACAAATCTCACATGCGGTCGAACCCGGGCCGGCGGTCTAAGTAGGCCCGGACACGCGCGGCCCTAGTAGGTGGAAAAGCCACCGAGGTTTCACCGAAAATACTTGTTTTGAGGTATCTAGAATAAATAATAAAAAAGCATTTTTAGAAAAAGACACATGTCTGCGCGTCTCTCTGTGTGTCAGCGTAACTCAAAGCTAAAAGTGTGATAAATATCAGACTTAGTGTATATTTATGTTTAGTAACAATTTATAGATATCACCCACCCCAAAACTTATCTTTACACTATTGAATTTCCAAAAATATGTATCTAAAGAGATTTTCATTTGCCCCTGATTATTGTAATATATATTACCTTCTGTACCATCAAAATTCTTATGTTGTCAAAAATAATAAATTTATTTATCAAAATTGGAGCATTATTTCAAAAAAGTATTTGCCAATTTCCTTTAATGTACTTTTGAGAGGCAGTACTATCTATTTTTAAATAAAATAGTAAAATATTGCATCGTATGGAACATTTTGAATATGGAAAAATGATGAAAAAAGATGTTAGAGAAAACAAGGCTTAAAATTGTGTGTGTCTATTTAATAAACATATTAGTTCATTTATAGCTCAATTATTTGGTAGTCCAGTGGGGGAAAAAATCTGATATGTCTACTTCATTCACATTTCTTTCTCTACCTGTTTTGCAATAAATTATTCTTGCAAAAGCTTATTCTTCTATTTCCTCCATGCTAATTTATATTAATCGAAATAGTCTTATTACTTACTTCCTTGGAAAATAACGGAATAGATACACTGGGCTTAAAAAACCGAAAGACTTCCCATTTGAGAAAAGTATTAAGCTTAGTGCTTAACCGACTTTTCGTTTTTGAGTTATATTGTTCACAGACACAAAGACCTTTTTTTTAAAATTCTTTTTTTATTAAGGGATCTTCAAAACATGTCTTTCCGGCGAATCTTGGTGTTGACCTTTTGGGTGGAACGCAATATGTGGCAGAGGAGGTAAAGAAGATATAATTTTTTTAAATTGAAGAATTCATGTAATATAATGATAAAAATATGTGTAACATTTTTCACAAGTTTTAATAAGTTTTGGTCAGTAAAATTAATACCAGTTAATACATAGCTAATTAATGCACACTGCTAAACAAGTACTTTATTTAAACTATTAAAAGCAAAATAAAAACGCAAACAATGGCAGTAGAGGATCTTTATTAAGAAGATATGAACGCGTGATTCTAAACGGGGTAGAGATACCAGAACTGAATGTGGTTTTGTCAGTTATTCAGCCGCTGTTGTGACATAGCATCTTCAGCGTAAACTATAATGTGTTCGAAACAAATATCCTAAACTGGGGAGAAAGGACCGAAATGCAGTTTGTCATTTAGAATTATGCTACGAAAAGCGCGCACGTAAACTTTGTTTAATCACATTGTAAAGCGATAAAAACAAAATTACTATTGGTTTTCAATAGATTGATAAGTATAATAACAAATCTGCTGTCTGGCATTTGCTTCAGTGAATGTTGTGAGATGTTTCTCTCTTATCCACGAGTGTGGCGAAAAATAGACAAAACCCATTAAAATTTATGATAATATTACAAAGGATTTGTACCGAACTGCCGCCTGCTTTAATATGAGTAATCTCAACATGTTCTTGAATCTAAGCACAAGGGATTATAACTCTTAATAAACCTGTTTGTTAACTTCCAGAGTATTGGGAATTTTGTTGCAGGCACAACTATTGCCGTAGTAGAGAGGCTAAATTACAGAGACTCGCTAAACTGCTTTACGATAAATCCCTTAGCATTCTTCCCTAAACGGGTGATGAGTCTATCACAGCGCTACGAGCAAGAGCATGAAGCTCGAATATGTCACTTGAAGCGCAAGAGTCGCCCGAGTTATCCATTTGGAAATACTTACCCTTATATTAGCTATGTCCCGCCTACATCAGACTACTCTACCAAAGTTCCTATGTTCTACGTTGCCAAAATTTAATTATCATTCGAGACACACATTTCATTTCTTTTGACCGCTCATTCACAAGTATTATTCCAGCTTGTTAATTCTCAGAAATGGTCTGCGTAACTTTTCAATAATCTTTAAAATGTCTCTTAGTTTGTAAATTGACTAACCATGGCCCAAATAGGTTTTCTTGTTTATTGAGATTCCGGGAACCCAATTACCTTCGTTACTAGACTTCGAACTAATTGCCTCTTAAAACGTAACTTGCCTAGCAACAGAATTCTTCTTGCTTGTGATTGCTTACAGTATTCGTAGGTTTCAAAATGTGTAATTATATTTACCCATTTTTTCTTAGTAAAACAATTATAAATTTAATACGGCCACAATTTCGGGATCGCAAAATCACCCATATTCATAATGGTAGCATTTATGCCCTATGGTAGCTGTCTCCTAAAAGTGAGAAAGATACATATTCACTTCAAAAGTTGAGATTCTGTCAAAGCATTTGTATTCGGTATTGAGCCAAATTCAAACACACTTGCAGTCCATCCAGTTAAACAACACTCTAGTATCCCCTTATCTGCCTGATTAATATATCTTGCAAGACTCTAAGGACACAACGAAAGTTACAAATGACTGCATAATTTCAAGCACACAGAAAGTAGAGAACGAGATAAGTGTGGGTCCTTGAAAATGCACCGTACCGCAAGTCACTCAGGCATGTGGCAAGCGAATTTCTTCCAGTTCAGTGAACTGGTGTGCTTCAAACTCTTGAAGCTCGAATTAACAGCCCTAAAGTTGCTATCAGCTAAAACACTTCAAAGAATCCATTCACGAGAATGAAGTGAAATCAGTAGCAAAAAATCTTTGGTGCACACTGTTTGAATCCTCTATGTAAATTGCGATGCGTGGTATTCAACGAAGTGCTTCTGGAAATGCTCGTCTATCATTACTACTGCTGTGCATTCATAATTAGAAGTGGAAACTATATATTATCAATTAGTTTCCAAATTAGGTATCTGTCCGTCATATATTTTCTGTAAACATCAAACATGTTATAGTCTCTAGGATGATATAGGCTTAAAAAATCTTATGTGTTACACTCACATGACTTTCTCTAGCTACTCTACAAACCTCCTACAAAAGATTATTCTTCTTTGTACACAATGCTAATCGAGATAAATATTAGCAGAAGGTTATTACTCAGTTCCTAATAAGTAGAAGAGAATAAGGGAATGCGCTATGCTAAAATGATTGTCAAATGTTTTAAAAGCTATCGTTATGCGATTGTCATTGCAAATCACTTCTTTGCTTGGGCAGGAGTAGAACAAAAGAAAAACAGACACTTCCTGTGTGAGAAAAGTTTAAGTACTTCACAACTGAAACCAATAACAAGGAATATCTCAGAAACGGTTACCTCCACAACAAAAACATAAAGGACAAAAGTTGTGTGTTTTGTCACGAGGCACATTTTTTGTGTCGTACGATTTTTTCTATCTTTTACGGTTTAGCAGTTAAGCAAAATTCATCCAGAATAAAGAGGTCTTCAGAGGCTATTCCCAAAAAATTCGAAATATACATCTTATTTCTGACATAAATAGCTTTAATATGCGCGATTTTAATCAAAATCGTTAGAGCCATTTTTAAGAAAATCAAAATTTTCGAATTTTTTTCCATGTAAAGGGTAGTTTGTGGTGGGGGGATTTTTTTGAAAATCTTCGTGTCGCATCCTAGGAAGATACTAAACCTAAATACCAAGTTTGGTATTTAACGGTCTTTTTGTTTTGGGGCTATGCTGTCCACAGACACACACACACACACACACACACACACACACACACACGGACCTTTTTTTAAAAATGTTTTTTTCGGACTCAGGGGACCCCAAAACATATATTTCCGGTGCAATCTCGGTATCGAATTTTTCTATCCCTATGTACATTGTATATATGGAGCTAGAGAAAGTAATAAACCAAAACCGTATAAATATGCATAGAATTTGAATAGCTACCGCGCGCGTATCTGATCGAGTATACTTGTCGGAATAAACTGAATATTATTCCTGCTAAACCCCGCTCACAGAGTCCGTGGGAAAACTTAATGGCTTAGAAAAATTGAATGAAAACTTGAAAAATGTCTCACCCAAATCCAATTTCACATGCGAAAAAAGAAAGGCATTAAAGTTTAACAGAGTTTTTTCTACCTATTCTACTTCCGCTCAAGTGAATTCGAGAGAATGATTACCGTTATACATTTCATTTTACATATTTCAGCGTATGTGATGTTTTGCACAGTGTTGCATTAAAATGAATAGTTTGCTTAATTACTATACTTACGTCTTTCTTAAATAAATGAATACATTTGGAGTCAATGTGTCTCGAGAGTTACAGAATGAAATTAATAGAAAACCCTGGCTACTCTACTTTCTCACTATATGCAAAGTCCTGAATGGTGAAGAGTTGCAATCTGAACACCTCCAGGGAAAAAGGTCCTGTTCAAGTACAGTCTTGTAACATTTTGTGATCATTTCTGCATACTAGAACATGTTATCTGATAGAAGAATGCCTGTTTCACCAAACAATGTGGATAAATATCTTATTATGTAAGGAAATAAATAGAACATCTTTATTTCGTAGGTTCATTCGTATTTGATTATATTAATGGAGTGTGAGTGTGTGTGTGTGTGCGTGTGTGCGCGCGCACTTAACGAACATTTAAAGTGATCCAAAATACTATGAGAACCGTGAAAGTGAAATTTGTAAATACCAATTTAATATAGGAAATGTACAGTAGTGTTAAATAAATTTTAATTTAAACTTCGGGCATATAATGTAATTTTAAATGCTTTGTTACATATTTATGTTACAAATACCATTGCATTAAAATATGTGTACTAACATGTGTTAGAATACACATTTTGCTACTTGTTTATGTACATATTTCTGCGTTTGATGGTACGTAAAATCTCTCTATTAATAAACAAATAATTAGAGAGGGCAGACGAACCTTTTGAGGGATTACTAGTCAAAAACGCTATGGGGATTGGTAATGACGTCGGTCATTACACTCACTGATTCCTCATGAGTCATGACTTTGATTTTCGAAGCGCACAGTTACGAACACACACACAGAATCAGCTGTATAAAGAGAAGGTAGTTGGGAGGGGTTTGTAATGTAAACATGCGCGTGTAGCGGTATAATCTGATCCAAAAGTAGCTCATTACATGTACTTACATTATATGCATAGCTCCAATTCATAAAGTAACGCAATAAATAAATTATTCTACGAATTCTGCGTATATAATATGATTAGTAAATAAAAACGCCTTTTGCTTTTATAAATAAAATCAGAATAATAATGTGCAGAGCTTTGAAAAGACAAATCAAACTAACTCAGAATTCATTGCAGTGAATTACAAGATACATATTTACTGTCCTCCTGTCACTCAACCTATGTTTGAATAATCGACAAGTATGTTCAGTGTCGAACGCCTAACCTCTCGTATTTCCGATTTTTTTCAATCTGCGCTGCCTTTTATTGTTCACTGATTTATCTACTAGCAGGAACTGAACGAGACCAGGCAGTGAGCATGCTAAATAGTGCAACACGTTTCGAAACACGCCTACTTCATCACATCATAGTTATACTGTGTGCACCGAACCTCAATCCAGCAATTTCGTGACCCCGGAATGAGCTCATGACATGTGACCGCTTCCACCAGCTCTCTTCAAAAATCGGTTCGGAGACCACGTGCGTCTACATGTAAACGTTAAGTACCTACCCAAAAAGCGATCCTTACTATTGGCAAATGCAAAGCAGTGTTTAATAAAACTTCACAAGTTCACTTATTGAATCCTCCCAACGAATATTTTGTTTCTATCGCCGCTCCTAATAACTCGTTCCTACTACACTGTAGACAAGCTGTCAAGGAACGTTTCCACCACTACTAAGAGTAATGCTAACTTCGAAGACGTCGATAATTGTGGTAGGTAATATTGCTATATTAATTTACTGATCGGGGTAGAAGAAGATTTCTTACCTTGACCCAGTATTATAAATATATGCATGTGTTAAACAAGATCGTAAATGTATGCCTATCATTGAATTTTAGATCCACTTATTTTGTGGGAAGGCATAATAATTGCTACTTTCTCTACACGTCCTATGTACGTAGTCTATAGAGAACGTATTATATTGCACCCAAAAATTCCTAACCGAGATTTCACAGGAATTACAGGTTATGGGCCCCCCTGAATCCAAAAAAAAGCATTTTCAATAAAAGGTTCCTATGTGTGTGTCTGTGTGTGCACGTGTGTGTGTGTTTTTTGGTACTGTTTAACGCCTGCTTTAACTACTAATGCCACCGCAGGCGGTGACACTGATGATACATGAATGATGATGGAGCACCGGTGGAATGCGATGGCGGGGGAAACCGGAGTACCCGGAGAAAACCCGCCTCAGCGCCGCTTTGTCCACCACAAATCTCACATGCAAATCTTGGGATCGAACCCGGCCGTCTAGGTGAGAGGCTAGTGGTCTAACCACTCGGTGTGTGTGTGTTTGAGTGCCTATGAACACGATAACTCAAAAACAAAAATTCGGAAAAGTTTAGTACCTTCCAAGGGTGCGATACGATTTTAAGAAAAATCCCCCCCACGCCAAACTACCCTTTACATGGAAAAATCTTCTAAAATATTGATTTTCTTAAAAAACTATTTTGACTATAATAGCGTATATTAAAGATATTTACATGACAAAGAAAACGTATATCTTGAGATTTCTTAGAATAGCTTCTGAAATATTTGTTCTAGATGAATTTTACGGAATTTTGCATAACTGGTAAACCATAATAGACAAAATAAAATATATATTAAATTTTCTGGGAATAGCCTCTAAAGACCTCTTTATTCTGGATAAATTTTGCGGAATTTTGCATAACTGGTAAACCGTAATATATACACAAAAACTTACTACACAAAATATGTAGATATCCTTAAAACAAACAATTTGTTATATACATTTTATTTGTCAGGTAAATATCTTTAATGTACGATATTTTAATCAAAATCGTTAGAGCAATTTTTTAGAGAATCAAAATTTTCGAAAAAAGTTCCATGTGATGGTAGTTTGGGGTGGGGGGATTTTTCTCAAAATCTTCGTGTCACATCCCTGAGGATACTAAACTTAAATACCAAGTTTGGTATTTTAGCGACTTTTCGTTTTTGAGTTATCGTGTTCACAGACACACGGACACACACACGGACCTTTTTCTGAAAATACTTTTTTTTGGATACAGGGGACCCTAAAACATATATTTCCGGTGAAATCTCGGTTCGAATTTTTTGGTGGAGTGCAATACCTTCTCTATACACTATATACATAGTACGTGTAGAGAAAGTAAAACGATGTTGGTATGCGTTCTACACTAAATGTCCCGATACCTTCCATCACCAAACCTTAGTTACGACACTATAAAAATCTTCCATGAACCTCTCCTCAACAGTTCGCTGACTTGTGATAACATTTACAAGTTCAATTATGCTTTCCTCAGAACGAAGGTCATCGGCATTGTTTGTTTAAGTTGGTCAGACTAAGAAAATTAGAGGGATCGAACACATTTCCAAAGAGAAACTGCTGTTTCATTCAAATGACTTTCTCTACATCTCTGTAACAAATTATTGTTAAAAAGCTTATTCTTCCATCTACATCATGCTAATCGAGATAAACGTTAGCAGAAACTGTCATTATTTGGTCCCTTGTAAGTTTGTAAGTAGAAGGGACAAAATCTAAAGTTTTTCATTCACATGATTGCCTGTAGCTGTTCGGCAAACATACCTTTTATTCAAAAGATTAATCTGTTATCTACATCGTGCTAATCAGGATAAACATAAGCAGAATTAGTCTTATTACAAGCTCCTTGTAAGTAGAAGGGGAATAAGATAGTCTCTCCTTTAAAAACCGACCGCAATGTGAAACAATTGAAATTCCAATCTCTCTGCTTTCCAAGAATAAACAACGAGAAACCAGAAGAAAAATGTCTTCCCGTTTGAGAAAAGTTTAAGTGGCTAAAATTGATGCTAATATCTCGAAAACGTTAACTCTAAAATAAAAATATTAATAAATAAAAAATATATAATATAAATTGTGTGTTTTAATGAGATCTAGTTTTTGTGTAGTACGTTTTTGTATGTCTCTTACGGTTTGCCAGTTATACAAAAGTCATCCAGAATGAAGAGAACTTCAGAGGCTATTCACAGAAAATCCAAGATATGCATTTCGTTTTGTCATAAAAATGTCTTAAACTCACAGTACTTTAATCAAAATCATTTGTGCCATATTTGAGGAAATCAAAATGTTCGAAAAATGTAAACGATAGTTGGGGGGGGGGGATTTTCTTGAAAATCTTCGTGTGGCATGCTTGGAAGATACCAAACTTAAATACCTACTTAAATACCAAGTTTGGTATTTAACGGCCTTTTCGTTTTTGAGCTACGCTGCCCCCCCCTCTCTCTCTCTCATACACACACACATGAACATGTTTCTAGAAATGCTTTTTATTCAAGGGGTTTCAAAACATGTTTTTCCGATGAAGTGTCTTTTCAGAAACGCAGTTTTAATTATTATCTAGGCTTGGCCTTTCTGCAATTAATGTACTAATGTTCAAAATAATAATATTCAGACGCTCTGCAGCATTTTTATGTAAGTATGTATTTATTTAATTATTTTTGGAAAGCAGTACCTACTTTATAATCGAAGCGTTACGTTTACCAACTCTAAACTGCTCTGGTAATAAAATTTTCATTATATATTTATTCTTGAGAATGTTACAAACCTTAACTCACAAGTTCAATATTTTTTTTTTTATTTATAAACATTTTGGTGTCCCTTTATGAAAACTGGAAGGAAAGAAATGAAAAGAAATCTGATCTTCTCCATCATATTCATCATTGGAGACATCGGTTGTCCATTGTAAACTCTGACGAAAGAAAGAAAGAAAAAAAAAATTCTGGAACAACGCACTTTCCTTTTAATTACGTCTTCCATTTTTCTCGCATTGATAGATACGAAGTCTAGGTTCTCTGATTAGATTAGCTAACAGTAAAACTAACAATGAATTTAACAATTAATTTTAACACAGTATTTAATTTATACTTGTGCCTAAACTGCTTTTCTGTTCCTAAACATTGAATTATAAATGATCCAATTTATTTTGTTGAGTAAGAGGTAATAGGAATAATTCTTCCTCAATTGCAAATCGAGTCTAAAACTCATTTTCGGGGTGAAAAACTGACTCATACCTTATCGTAATCACCGATTAAATCCGTCTTCTTGCACCGGATCGTTGGATTATTCATTAAATGAAATAAATAGGAATATTTTTCCATAAAGCACACATTTTTACTTTCTCTATACGAACTATGTACAGTGTGTATAGAGAAGGTATTACACTCTACCATAAAATTCGATACCGAGATTTCAACGGAAATATATGTTTTAGGGTCCCCTTTATCTAAAAAAGGTATTTTCAGAAAAAGGTCCGTGTGTGTCCGTGTGTCAGTGAACACGATAACTCAAAAACGAAAAGCCGGTAAAATACCAAACTTGGTATTAAGTGTAGAATCTTCCAGGAATGAGACACGAAGATTTTGAGAAAAATCCCCCCACCCCAAACTACCCTTTACATGGAACTTTTTTCGAAATGTTTGATTTTCTAAAAAATGGCTCTAACGATTTTGATTAAAATATCGTATATTAAAGATATTTACCCGACAAATAAAATGTATATTTTGAATTTTCTGGGAATAGCCTCTGAAGACTACTTTATTTTAAGTGAATTTTCCGGAATTTTGTATAACTGCTAAACCGTAAGAGATAGACGAACACTTACCACACACAAAATATAGAGCACATTAAAACACACAATTTATGTTATATACACTTTTTTCTTGGAGTTGATCGTTTTTTAGATATTCCTTGTTTTTGTTTTCAGGGTCGAAAATCTTAAAACTTTTCTCATACAGGAATTTGTCAACTCATATCCATACAAACAAAGGAACTTCAGTCACATAAGTAACCAGCTTTTGACTACCGCTTTAACCTATGCTACTCCCTTATTTCCTTTCTACTTACAAGGAAGAAGGTAATAAGAATATTTCTGCTAATTTTTACTTTCTCCATACGCACTATGTACATAGTGTATAGAGAAAGTATTGCACTCCACCAAAAATTCGATATCGAGATTACACCGGAAATATATGTTTTAGGGTCCCCAATATCCTAAAAAAGCATTTTCACAAAAAGGTCCGTGTGTGTGTGTGTGTGTGTCCGTGTGTCTGTGAACACGATAACTCAAAAACGAAAAGTCGGTAAAATACCAAACTTGGTTTTAAGTTTAGTATCTTCCAGGGATGCGACACGAAGATTTTGAGAAAAATCCCCCCACCCCCAACTACCCTTTACATGGAACTTTTTTCGAAAATTTTGATTTTCTCAAAAATGGCTCTAACGATTTTGATTAAAATTTCGGATATTAAACATATTTACCTGACAAATGAAATGCACATCTTGAATTTTCTGGGAATAGCCTCTGAAGAGTAGTTTATTCTGGATGAATTTTACTAAATTTTGAATAACTGCTAACCCGTAAGAGATGGACAAAAACTTACTGCACAAAAAGTGTAGAGCACATTAAAACAAACAATTTGTTATATACATTTTTTTCGTGGAGTTCGTCATTTTTGTGACATTCCTTATTTTTGGTTTCTGCTATGAAAAACGTATACTTTTCTCATACTGGAACTTGTCAACTCCTATCCATATAAACAAAGGAACTTCATTGACATAGCAACCAGCTTTTGACTATCACTTTAACCTACGGTTGTCCCTTATTTCGCTTCTACTTACAAGGATGCGAGTAATAAGACTATTTCTGCTAATTTTTTCTCATTAGCATAAAGTAAATAGAAGTATAAGCTTTTTAAGAATTATTTGTTGCAGGGATATGGAGAAACTCATATGAATGGTACACAACAGATTTTTCTAGATTAGCATGAAGCAAATAGAAGCATAAGCTTTTTAAGAATAATTTGTTGCAGGGACAGAGAAAGTCATGTGAATGGTACACATCAGATTTTTTAACAATATTTTATTTAAATTATATTCTAAAATAGTTTCACAAGTTAACACTTAATAAACATTTTAAGAAACATCATAAGAATATAATCTCGAGCATCGTAAGAATACAATTCACCCCAAATAACTTTTGAATGCTATTTTCTCAAATCGTTATCTCAAACAAAATTAAAACTACAGTAAAATCTTTATTATTGGACATTCCCTGTATGTTAGACACCTCTTTACCTTGATTGTGTTTTCCTGGAACCGGTGTTGGGAACCCCTAAGCTGCCCTGGAAGCTGGGCACACCCTAATGTTCTATCTGGGACATTTCTGTTTGTATTTCTGCTCTGTATGTAGCTTTATAGTTAAACTGTGTTCAACCTTTTGTGCTTTATAAAGATAGTTTGCTCAGCTTAATGAGAAGGGTTTTCTTTATAACTGTCAACCTGTTTCTACATTCCTGAAATTACTCATTTGGTCCTTTTGTAGCTGGTAGTGGCTAAATTTGAGCAACACATATTGACAGTTATTGTATCCCTGTATCCATCAAGACAGTTCGACGAAAGGGGTTTTCCTTTGCAATTGTGAACTGGTATCTCTAATTCCTGGTAACTGAACCTGCCTTGTTCTTTGTGTGGTTCAAGTTGCGCGAGCATTCAGTGGGTTTTAACAATGCAACACGAGAATAAAGGAATATCTTCAGATAACATGATACGATTTCTGTTCCTGAATATATGCCAACTCATCAACGGGCTCTAGAGAACATTATGGAATTGAATGCACATAGCCACAAATTATTGCACTTTAATTTACACTTGAACGAGATATGTATTGAGAAATAGCGTTCATTGTCAAAATATAAAAGTACCAACTTGGACACACTTTTTCAAAAATCAGTGAAAATTAGTAAATCACACAGACCAGACCAGAGCAGTTGGCAGGCTGAGGGCAGCCCGAGGTTTGTTAGACGTGTCCCTGTTCTCGGAGAGAACTTAACCACGTACTGACGGGATTGTGGGGTTTACAGGATGGCGGGTGAGAGTTGGGGTTGTGGAGCGACAGGAGGAGGTAAGTGTTGCTCCTCGACGGTTGCCAATTATGGTGCAACGGCCTTGTGCACCGCTGGTGTGATGTTTACTCAAAGTGTTTATTTTGAGGTTTTAATTTTGAAGCCAAGCAACTCTTGAAGGATTGTAAGGAGCTTAGCCGTAGCAGCTGTTGGAGGTGCATCCTTCGTTACCGGGGATGCCCGCAAGCCATGCGGGAAAGGCGGTATCACCTGAAGCGGCTGTTTGTGGGATTGTAATCCTCAAGAGACCTAACGAGGGCGCTCCGATGGAATGGTAACCCTAATCTCGTCCTCCAGGTATGGTAGACCAGAGGCTTCATGCAGGAAACATACACACAGGCACAAACATGTCCAACCTACCCATACCCACCTACCCAATCCAAACCATTCACAAACCCACCCATCTACCTACCTACATACGGCACGTACTGAATTTAACATGCTTAGAATTGAAGGTTATGTTTTGTATTTTTTGTTATTTTTATTGAACCACAGACGCTCAGGTTTACTGTATTAGATCAATCAATGGTAATTAATAATTCTATCACACAAACCCTATGCAGGAAAGATACAATCTGAAATTAAATTTAATTTTATTTATGGATACTCTTAAAACTGCTGTGGTTCTCAGCATCCCATTCTATATTGTGTGTGAAAGACCGCTTAATTTTGCTCAGAGGCCTCTTATATCAAACTTGAGGTTCTTTTACGTGCAGTAAATCTACGAAATGGGACCAATTGGACCCCTTCCGAAGAAAGCCATTCTAAGGATTTGCGCCCAAAAAATCCATCGTCCTTCGCCAGGTTTGAACTAACGACCTTGGATATACAAAGTTAGTATGGAGGGTGACACAATCAGACTGCAAAAACAATTAAATCTTATAGTCGGGGTTTGAATCTCAAGTTTCCATTCCTGAATAACTATTTTATGCATATTTGGTTGCTCTAACTAATCTAGGTACATGGATAATACCGACACTAAATTAAATTCCCAAACTGAATCCAATCGGGAGATCTGAGGTTCAAATCCCAGCTATGGAGCTACATTTCCAGTCTGATACTATCTTTCCAATCTGCGTATGCATCCCTTGTGTGAATACTATAACCTATCAGTCGCTTCAGTATCTGCATTTATTTCTATTCTATTGAATTCTACTCTATTCTATTCTATTGGGCTTTTATTATTTGATTTCTGCGGTGAAGTGAAATCCTTAGCTTTAATTATGTTTCTATGGTTTTTGAAGAAGTTGCAGATTAGAAGCGCAAGAGGATATCGTACAGCCAAGACTAAGCCTATTGTGCCTACTAAACATTCGGAAGGAGCGGATAAGCCGACGAAGGGCGGCCAGACCTGATGCAGCAGGCCACATGCAATATGCTCGGTTGAACATTCACGGACCTCCCTTCGTTGATGCCTTATCTTCATGAACAGGTTCGGGCAGAAGGTCCGTCCCAAACAGGCTTTAAGGGGGCTTCTGTTTAGCCCTCTTGTTTTGTGCCATCAGAGCATGCGCCTCGTAACACCGACCATCGTGGCACCCTGTAAGAGGAAATGAGGGGCAAGAGAATTCCTAATTACAGCATTTAACGTTACCCATTTTCAAAAGCCGCATAACTTATTTATTTTAAAAGTAAATTACAAGATATTAATAATTTTAGAAACATTATAATCTTGGAATTACAGGTCGACCTGCGTGGTGTAATGGTTGCCATGCTAACTTCATATGCCCAAGGTCGCGGGTTCAAACCCTGCGGAGGACGATGGATTTTTTCAGGCGTAAAAATCCTTAGTATGGATTCCTTCGGAAGGGAAGTAAAGCCGTTGGTCCCGTGTCGTAGATTTACGGCACGTAAAAGAACCTCAAGCCTGATTGAGAGGCCTCTGAGTAAAATTAAGCGGTCTTTAACGCCCAATTTAGAAAGGGACGCTGAGAACCACAGTAGTTAAAGAGCGTCCATAAATAACACGCATTTTTTTTTTTTTTTTTTTGAATTACAGTATACACCTATGTTTTGTAGATAAGGTCCTTAAAATGATCTCCATTGGCATCAATGTATTGTAATCTTTGTTGTACACTGGACGTTACTCGCCGCAATTTTTGCAGTGTAACATTAGACATTTCTGTACGAATTGCGTCTTTGAGGCTGCCAATGTTACGAAGGATACGCCTAGAGGCTTTACCCTTTAGATGCCCACCACAAAAAAAAAAAGTCTGGTGCAGTGAGGTCAGAGGATACAAAGGGCCACTGAATGTCACCAAATCTGGAGACAAGTCGCCCAGGGAAAGCAGCGCAGGCGTGTTCATTGAAACGCTGTATGGGATGTAGTTCCATCGGTTAAAACCACAGGCGCCGAATGTGGACGACGCTCGGGTAGGAAAAACGTTTGTATCATTCTGTTGTAAGGCTCAGAGTTCACAGTTACTGCAGCGCCATTGCCGTCTTCGAAAAAGTAAGGACCAATGACACCCTCTACTGCAATAGCACACCAGCCTACGACCTTGGGACTGTGTACTGGCTGTTCAAAACTTTCGCGTGGATTTTGCGGAGCCCAATATCGAAAGTTCTGTTTATTTACAGAACCATTGAGGCAGACATTTGCTTCGTCGCTTATTATCAGGCAGATGTGAAGGTCATGGTGAGTGTTAAACTGCAGGATTCTCTGACAACAATGGACGTGCGTGGCTTTGTTTACTACGGTTAGTTTCTGTGCGACCTGCAGTTTATATCTTTGCGTAGAATTCCCAGCACACTTCTGTCCGAAAATTCATGATCCGGGAATACCGCCTCATGGAACGACACGGACTCCTCTGCAGAGCCGCTCTCACACGTTGGACATTTTCAGGAGTCCGCACTGTTTTCCGACGAACCCGAGGTTTGTTTTGTTTTGATTAGTTTTCGCGACGGTGTAACTCCACATTGCTATCACCAAAAACTCGCGCTGGATAACAATTGACTTGCAATAAACTATTTAACACAGAAAATGTGCTTCTGCACTGGTAGAAGCAAACTGAGCAACTTACTACACAAAAAAATGTAGATCTCATCAAAACACGCAATTTATGTCCTTTACTACTTTTTTTTTTTTTTTTTGACATAACCGTTTCCGAGATATTCCTTGTTGCTGGTTTCAATTGTGAAGTACTTATACTTTTCTCAGACAGGAAGTGTCCGTTTTTCTTTTGTTCTACTCCTGGTCGAGCAAATAACTGATTTGCAATGACAATCGCATAACGACAGCTATTTAAAAACATTTGACTATCATTTTAGTATTGCGCATTCCTTTAGTTCCCTTCTACTCATAAGGAATTAAGTAATAAGAACATTCTACTAATGTTTTTTCTCGATTAGCATGGTGTAGACAGAAGAACAATATTTTGTAAGAAGTTTGTTTTTAGAGCACCTAGAGAAAGTCATGTTAGTGTAGGGTTGCCAGATCTCCGGGCGCCGCCCCGAGTGCCCGGGTTTACAATGAATTCTCCAGATATACGGGCCAATGACTTTAATCTACGGGCTTGAATGCCACCTTACTCGTGAATAATTTGGTTCGAATATTAATTTCTAATTGTAACAAAGCGCTATGTTTCTATTCTTATTCAGGCAGCTTTTCATTGTTGCGTCTGTTGTATTCGGCTCATATTGTTAAAGTAACACTGGAAAGTCACGGCTCGTTCATTGTCACTTGTCAGCACTCAGCAGTTTACCGGCAATTATTGGAACGTTCGGATCCTGAGTGGATAGACTACCACTACTTTCATAATTCAGAATAGTTATAGTTTGTTGTTCTGTTATAGTGAGTAATAATAGCGAAATGAAGAGGCGATATCTAAGTTCGTTTCGAGAAGAAAAAAAATCTGATGTGTTCCATTCACATGACTTTCTCTACTTCTGTATAACAACTTATTGTTAATAAGCTTATTCTTCTATTTACTTCATGCTAATAGAGAAAAAAATAGCAGAAATAGTCTTATTACTTGCTTCCTTGTAAGTAGAAGCGAAATATGGGAGTATCATAGGTTAAAGTGAAAACAAAAGTTGGTTACTAGGTGACTGAAGTTCCTTTGTTTGTATGGACACGAATTGACAAATTCCTATATGAGAAAGTAAAAGTTTTTCTAAGCTGAAACCGAAAGCAAGGAATATCTCAAAAACGATCAACTCCTCGAAAAAATAATCATATAACATAAATTGTGTGTTTTAATGTGCTCTACATTTTTTGTGTGGTAAGTTTTTGTCCATTTCTTACGGTTTAGAAGTTATGCAAAATTCCTCCAGAATAAAGTAATCTTCAGAGGTTATTCCCAGAAAATGCAAGATATACATATTATTTGTCAGGTAAATATCTTTAATATACGATATTTTAATCAAAATCGTTAGAGCCATTTTTGAGAAAATCAAAATTTTCGAAAAAAGTTCCATGTAAAGGGTAGTTTGGGGTGGGGGGATTGTTCTCAAAATCTTCGTGTTGCGTCCCTGGAAGATACTAAACTTAAATACCAAGTTTGGTATTTAACGGTCTTTTCGTTTTTTGCTATTTTTGGAATCAGGGGGACCCAAAACGTGTATTTCCGGTGAAATCTCGGTATCGAATTTTTGGGTGGAATACAATACCTTCTCTATACACTATGTACATACTACGTGTAGAGAAAGTAAAAATCTGTTTAACAATTTCTGTTACCATTTACTCCAATATCCGGTGCCCGTTGTTGGTCTCCGAGCCTGCCTCGAGTACATTCTGGCAACCCTATGTAAGTGTAACACATCAGATTTTTTACGTCATATTGCGACTTTTAAAAATGAACTGCCATGAAAACCTTATTATGTGATATTGATGACGTATATCAGTAATGCAGTGTCCACTATGGTTCTCTATGAATGGGAGAGAGAACTTTTATATTTGAATTTTATAAACTTGGGGAAATAAATTAAACATGTATTCACTTAGTGTTAATTGTTTCTTCTTTCCACACTGTAAATTGTGTTCTGGGCTCGTGAGACCTGCATGGTGAGGTGTGGAGAGAGGGGAAGGCGATATCTAGTTACCCCGTGAGCTGTAATGCAGTAATCATTCCTGCAGATATGTGCATTAACCTAGCATGGCCTACTTAGCATAATAAGGTGAAGTAGTTCAATTCTGTAAGAAGATATGTTTTCTTTTCACCATGTCTGAAGTTAAGAAATGTACGGTAGTGCATTCAGAAGGGCGTGAAATTATAGGAAGCGTTATAAATATGATGAAGCTCTGAATAAATAGTGTTATACCCAGTGTCACAAGCGACACACTGGTGTTTCCGTGTCAACGATAAAGGGAATTCGCAAGGAGAAGAAAGAGCTGCGGTCAAGAGGAGAAAACAGTATATTGAGCACTCCTGGAATAAGAAGAAAAGCTAGACCTTAATGCTACCGTTATATGAAGGATAATGCGGTTAACTCATATTATATTTATTTATTTTGAAAAAGTCTGTCATAAAGTGTGTGTTTTAATGAATTCTACATGTTTTGTGTAGTGAGTTTCTGTCTTTCTCTTACTTACAAAAGTCTCCAAAAGGAAAAATTCTTTAGAAGCCCAGAAAATTCAAGGTACGCATTACGTTTGCCAAAAAAAATATCTTAAACATGTAGTATTTTAACAAAAATAGTTAAAGCTAATTTTGATAAAATACAAATTTTTGTAAAAATGTCACATGTACAGGGTAATGTGGATAGAGGGGGTTTTGTTGAAAATCTTTGTGGGGTAATAAGATTTTGAACTTAAATGCCAAGTTTGGTATTTAACGAGCGTTTCGTTTTTGAGCTATGCCGTCTAAAGATAGACACACACACACAAAAACTAATCTTCAGACAGTGAAACAGCGTCGTGTTCAGAATTGGACATGGATTTGGCACGGCCACTAATCTATTAGGATAGGCTGCTTGTTATTCTACAATACCGTTTCTATCTGTTAGTGTCACCTTATCTGTACTCGTGTGTGTGTGTTGCATACGCATTCCTTTCAGGGTCCACAGGCTAGGAACAGAACTATAGCCCTGTGTAGGATAAGAGTTGGGAAGGTTGAGTCAGGCAGAAAAATTCAAAGCCATAGCCGGTTTTTGAACTCCCGGTCTCTAGCCGGTTGCTCTAAACACTGAGCTACTATGGCGAAATACCAACACAATATTAAACTCCAAACTGACTCGCATGTTTCCCGGTAAACCACAAGTTGATACTAATTTATTTGAGGTGACATACCCCAATGACGACATATGTCCCGGTCTTTATAGTATAGCCAACTATTAAGGTCAATTAATGACTAGAGTCAAGACTAAAAACACTTATGTGTTCCATTCACATGACTTTCTCTACATCCGTGTAACAAATTATAGCTAAAAAGCATATTCTTCTATCTACTTTATGATAATCGAGATTTAGCAGAAATTGTCTTATTTACTTGCTTCCTTGTAAGTAGAAGGAAAATAAGGGAATACACTAGGCCAAAACGATAGTCAAATATTTTAAAAACCGGTTGTCATGTGGATGAAATCCGTTTCTATGCAAGGCTAGAGTTTACAACTTTCCGTGTGAAAAAAAGTTTAGGTATTTTAAATCTGAAACAAATAACAAAGAATAACTCAGAAATGGTCAATTCCACGAACAAAATTTATGACATAAAGTGTGCGTTTTAACATGATCTACATTTTTGTGTAGTAAGTTTTCGTGTATGTCTTACGGTTTACCAGTTATGTAAAATTCAGCAAAATTCATTCAGAATAAAGTTATTTAGAGGCAATTCCCAGAAAATTCAAGATATACATTTTATTTGCCATATAAATATCTTGAATATCGGTATTTTAATCAAAATCGTTAGCGCCATTTTTGAGAAATTAAAATTTTTCGAAATTTTATCCATATAAAGGGTAGTTTGGGGTGGGGGGGATTTTTCTCAAAATCTTCGTGTCGCATCCCTGAAAGATACTAAACTTAAATACCAAGTTTGGTATTTTACCAACTTTTCGTTCTTGACTTATCGTGTACACACACACACGGACCTTTTTCTGAAAATACGTTTTTGAATACAGAGGGCCCTAAAACGTTTATTTCCGGTGAAATCTCGGTATGGAAATTTGGTTGGAATGCAATACATTCTTTATACACTGTATATAGTACGTGTAGAGAAATTAAACATTAAAAATAATTGAGACCACCTTGTGGTTTACCGGGAAAACATGGGAGCCAGCTGGGGAGTTTAATGCCGTGCTGGCATATCGGTTACAGCAACCGGCTAGGGACCGGGAGATCTGTGGTTGAAACCTCGGCTTTGGCATTGAATTTTTCAGTCTAACTCTACCTATCCAATTTATTCATTTGTTTAGTTTTGGTATATTTCACAAACAAGGAGGCAGTAATTTATGTTTCAACGTTTTGTCTTTTGTTTTAGAAAATAACTTTCCGTGTTATATTCTTAGAAATAAACTCGCTAGAACATACCAATTAAGAGATGGAAATAAACAAAAAAATCTGATGTGTACCATTCACATAACTTTCTCTATATCCCTGCAACAAATTATTCTTAAAAAGCTTATACTTCTATTTACTTTATGCAAATCAGAAAAGATTAGCAGAAATAGTTTTATTACTTGCCTCCTTGTAAGTAGAAGCGAAATAAGGGAGTACCACAGGTTAAAGTGAAAGCCAAAAGCTGGTTGCTATGTGACTGATGTTCCTTTGTTTGTATGGACAGGAGTTGACAAATTCCTGTATGAGAAAGTATAAGTTTTTCAAAACTGAAACCAAGAAAAAGGAATATCTCAAAAACGATCAACTCCACGAAAAAAATGTATTTAACATAAATTGTGTGTTTTAACGTGCTCTACATTTTTGGTGTGTTAAGTTTTTGTCCATCTCTTACGGTTTAGTAGTTATGAAAAATGCATCCAGAATAAAGTAGTCTTCAGAGGCTATTCAAGAAAATTCAAGATATACGTTTCATTTGTCAGATAAATATCTTTAGTATACGAAATGTTAATCAAAATCGTTAGCCATTTTTGAGAAAATCAAAATTTTCGAAAAAAAGTTCCATGTAAAGGGTAGTTGGGGGTGGGGGAATTTTTCTCAAAATCTTCGTGTCGCATCCCTGGAAGATACTCAACTTAAATACCTAGTTTGGTATTTTAGCGACTTTTCGTTTTTGAGTTATCGTGTTCACAGACTCTCGGACCTTTTTGTGAAAATGCTTTTTTTGGTTACAGGGGACCCTAAAACATATATTTCCGGTGAAATCTCGGTATCGAATTTCTTGGTGGAGTGCAATACATTCTCTGTTCACTATGTACATAGTGAGTATAGAGAAAGTAAAAATGTGTCATACAATCGTCCATTTTTCTAACCAGACACTATGAAGCGGTGTGTTCAAGGACGAATCCTCACACCCACTTCATTAGTGACATAAGCGCGTTATTTTCTACCTTATACAGATGCTCCCGTGCTAACCTCTGAAAGCGCGTACGTAACATGGCATTGTTTACACATTTGCGGTATCTGAATACAGAATACCTGTTTGTTTTCCGCGGCGATGTTCATTTTGACGTGAAGGAATGCAATGTAGAATTGCAACAAAACGTACCTCTGCGCATGCTCACTCACCCGCTGTGCGATATCTTGCAACGCTTGCAGCTCTCCACGACATTTCCTTTTAGTTGGTTCTGTCACTTTCGTTTTTTTTTTTTTTAAATTGTGCGACGCGCATGCGTGAATAAGTTTAACGATTTCGTGCGCCCTGCAGCATACAGACTTACGAACTTTGCAGCTCTGCAGATGGCTCATTGGAGTATACCGCCACCTGCCGACCTTCTTGTCAATTACCCAGATCACTGGAAATTCAGCGTCTATACACGTTGGCGGGAAGCACTAAAATCTGTACATATAGATCGGTTTGACAAAATTGAGACATTGAACAGAATTTAACACGTTTCACAGTTGTACAGAGCATTTCCCTAGGTATTGCTGTAGTTTATATCTTGTAGTTACCCTAAGTGCTAATCACTGAACAAATACTTTTACGGTTCTAGACCGTGCAATACCTTGAACATCGACGTTTCCGAACGCTCTATCTCTCACTCTGCTTCTTTTGTTTATACAAATTACTTACGTGTTCCTAAGAAAGAAATCAAATATCACCGATAAGAAATGAAATGTTCAGTTTTTTGTGCAGTAGATATTATAAATTAAAATTTCTTGTTTTAATCGCTGTGAATATACTTGTATTTTAAATACATTTTTAAAAACAGCTGCACTCCATCATATGCGTTCTCTACCTGTTCTTCAAGCAAATTATTCTTACAATAGATTATTATATAAGTAATATAATCAGAGTTCCCAACTTTTATTTAGAGAAAAGTTTTAACTTGAGTTGTATTTAATAAGACCATTTCATGAATAAAATAACAATGATTAGCCAATATGGACACGAAGAATAACATTCCTAAAGTCCCATTTGTCTTGACGTATATTTGCACCGAAATCACTGCAACTTGATGTCCATATAAATCAAATCATGGATGGCCTCGCTTACAGAATTCGTTGGACTGGTTCCACAAACACACACTGTTGTTTTTCGTATTCTACTGCTTTGAGTTTTCAATTAATAGGTGTGTCTATTTCAGCGTTAGACCTTTCCCCAAAACGTTTTGGAACTTCCTCTATTATGCGCGGGAATATCTCTGCACAGTAATACTATTATTATGAGACGAACATTAGTTCAGAGAGAAAACAAATGCACGTGGGTGCCATAAATTTAGAAAAACAACTGCACGTGAGCGTGATAAAAACGATTAAAATGCAGAGATAATGAGTTCCGATTATGGAATTTTACGCGCCAATGTACTGGATTGGCCACTTCCTACGATTATGTGTCTTGAACGAAATAGTCTATATAATACTAACCGAGATAAACGTTAGCAGAAATTTTCTTATTATTTGTTTCATAGTAAGTAGGACAGAAATAAGGGAGTTCACTAGGCTAAAGCGATAGTCAAATCTTTTAAACACTGGTTGCTATGTGAAACATTGAAATTCGATTCTCTTTATAAGGTCAGCAGTAAAACAGAGAAATGAAACAAAAAATGACTTCCTGTTTCAAAAAAAGTTTAAGACTTAAAAAAAGTGAGCTTTAGCGATATCTACATTTTTGTATAGTAAGCTTTTGTTTATATCAGTTATACAAAATTCATGAGGTTTTCAGAGATTATTCCCAGAGAATTCAAGATACACATTTTATATGTTACGTAAATATCTTTAATGTACATTATGCTACTCAAAATCGTTAGCCATTTTTCAAAAAATAAAAAGTTTAAAATTGTTTCCATGTAAAGAATAGCCTGGGGGAGGGGGAGAAATTTACTTCAAAATCTTCATGTCCCTTCTTTGGAAAATACAATTAACACACGCACTTATCTGTATATCCGGTGAATACTCGATATCGAATTTTTGGGTGCAAAACAATGCCTTCTCTACTTACTAACTATGCACATTGTACATACGTGCTGGATAAAGTACAGAAAGTACACATGAATCTTAATAGAAATTATAAACTTTGATATATATATTAGATTTATAAATTGATTATAACCTATAAACTGTTCTTGCAAGGCTTTATTATGTATCTACCAAATACATCGTAGATATTGCATTCAATGCAAAAATTGGATAGCGAGCTTTCGCCAGAAATGCATGTTTTGAGGTCTCTGAATCTAAAAGAACATTTTTAAAAAAAAGGTCCGTGTTGTGTTTGTGTGTATTTTTTTTTTTTTTTTTTTGCAATATAATTTATTTTGGGTCGCTTTAACACCATGGTCATATCGCGACCTTACAAATTGTAAATAAAATAGTTTGTTTTTTTCACATTGGTAAATACAAAAAGATTACATTTATACTTTACAATAATTCAAAAAGTTTACACTGTCTTATAAATATTATTGTCTTTTTGATTGTCTGGTGGTTATGTAGAGCACTTGGTTGGTCATTGAAGCCGGCCTGAAGTCTCTGTTTGGCGTATCTCGGACACTGCAGCAGGATGTATAGGACAGTCAGTGGTGTGTTGCAGGTCTCACATTTTGTTTCTGGGTCTTTATTAATGATGAAGGAATGTGTCAGTTTGCAGTGTCCAATTCTGAGGCGGGTAATTATTGTCTGTTCACGACGTTCTAATTTTCGGAGGGGTTCGAAGAAATTGGTAGTTCCGGCTCGGGCATCATGCAGTTTGCTGTGGGATGTTGACCATGTCGTTTTCCAGTTTTCTATAAACACCTGTTTGGTGTATCTAATGACGTCTTGACGTGTAGAAGTTATTCCGTGGATGTCGGGTGGCTTCCTTTGCAGCTTTATCGGCGTTTTCATTTCCATCGATATTTGCATGTGCCGGTAAACAAGTGAGGATTACTTGTTTTCCAGAGCTCTGAGTGATAAAATATAGGTGAAGTGTGTCATTTATTAAAGGATGCGTAGGACTTAGATTCTGAGTGGCAAGAATTGTGCTTAGTGAATCAGTGTAAATTACATATTCTGTCTGATTGGCATTTTGAATGATGTGCTGTAATGCTTCCTTAACTGCAAAAGCTTCACAGGAGAAAATGGAGAAATATTTCGGTAGTGGGTAGACTATGGTGTGTGTAGGATATATAACTGCACAACCACGACGTCCATCATTTGTTGCTGATCTATCTGTGAAGAGTTCCATAACATCTCTATGACTGAGAGCGCTGTACATTTGCTTGCAGATGAAATTCGGTGTTTTAGTTTTTGTGTAACAATGAAGTTAAATGTTGATTGTTGGTCGCAGAAGGTGCCAGGGGGGCGTGTTCGTTTCATGAAGTTGGGGATGAATATTTGGCATTTTAAAGCCTACTTCTTTGCTGTAATCTATAATTGTGGCATGGAAAGGACGTTTAGATGATCTTGGTGACGAGCTCATTGGGAAGATGTATGTATGTACTGCGTTAGATGGAATTGCCGCATTCTTAATTGCATAGGACAGACTTAATATCTTTCTGTTTTCTGAAAAATATATATAGTCATATAGTAAATATATTTACATAATAAATAAAATGTATAGCTTGAATTTTCTGGGTATAGTCTGAAAAGTTCACTCATTCGGTAGAAATTTGTGAATAATTTTGTATAAATCGTCGTATTCTTTAAGCAGTAGGCGTAAAAATACTACCCTGATCATACAGGACGCTTTAAAAACCACACTTAATTCCAAATAACCTTTATATGTCATAGGCACAGCACCTATCTCCGAGGTATCCGCTAATAATTGTTTGAATTGTTCAATACTTCCTTTCTTTTGAAGTCCTGCTGATTTTCAGTTGTTATTCGCAATTACATGTAGATAGTATAAGTATAATTTTTAGGCCAGCATACATCTAATTCTTATAAACAATTGCCTATCACTATTTTTGTACTGTGTAATTTAGCTTTTTCTACAAAATGATCTAGTTACAAAAAATCTATTGTGTTCTATTCACATGACTTTCTCTACATCTCTGCAACAAATTATTCTATTTACTTCATCTAATCGAGAAAAAAATAGCAGAAATAGTCTTATTACTTGCTTCCTTGTTAGTAGAAGCGAAATAAGGGACTAGCATAGGTTAGAGCGATAGTCAAAACCTGGTGGCTATGTGACTGAAGTTGCTTTGTTTGTATGGACAGGGGTTAACAAATTCCTGTATGAGAAAAGTATGCTTTTCTATGCTGAAACCAAAAACAAGGAATATCTGAAAAATGATGAACTCTAAAAAAAAAAAAACTATGTGACATAAATTGTGACATTTAACATGCTCTACATTTTTTGTGTTTTAAGTTTTCGTCTATGTCTTACGGTTTAGCAGTTATGCAAAATTCCGTAAAATGTATCCAGAATAAAGTAGGCTTCAGAGGCTATTTCCAGAAAATTCAAGATATAAATTTTATTTGGCAAGTAAATAACTTAAATATAAGAGATTTTAATCAAAATCGTTAGAGCCATTTTTAAGAAAATCAAAATTTTCGAAAATTTTTCCATGTAATGGGTAGTTTGAGGTGGGAGGATTTTCTTAAAAATCTTCGTGTCGCATCCTTGGAATATACCAAACTTAAATACTACACACACATACACTCAGACAGACAGACATACATTTTTCTAAAAATGCTTTTTTTTTGGATTCAGGGGGTCTCAAAACATATATTTCCAGTGAAATATCGGTATTGAATTTTTGGGTGCAATACAATAACTTCTCTATACACTATGGACATAGCACGTGTAGAGAAAGTAATAAACTTTTGTAAGAACATCTTGTATACCACTTATCACGAGGGTTAGAGAGTGGCATATAAATGTAACCACACTTACTACATAACAAATGTGGATCTCATTAAAAACACAATTTATGTCATATACATGTTTTACAGAGTTAACTGTTTTCGAAATAATCCGGATTATCGGTTTCAATTTTAAGCCACTTAAACTTTTCTCAAACGGGATGACATCTTTTTACTTTCTCTAGCCCCGTATGTACAATGGGACAGAGAAGTATTGTATTCCACCCAAAAATTCGATACCGAGATTTCACCGGAAATACATATTTTAGGACCCCCTGAATCCAAAAAAAGCATTTCCAGAAAAAGGTCCGTGTGAGTGTGTGTGTGTGTGTCTGTGAACACGATAACTCAAAAACGAAAAGTAGCTAAAATACCAAACTTGGTATTTAAGTTCAGTATTTTCCAGGGATGCGACACGAAGATTTTGAGAAAAATCCCCCACTCAAAACTACCCTTTACATGGAACTTTTTTCGAACATTTTGATTTTCTTAAAAATGGCTAACGATTTTGATTAAAATATCGTATATTAAAGATATTTACCTGACAAATAAAATTTATATCTTGAATTTTCTGGGAATAGCTTCTATGAATGAATTTTGCTTAATTTGGCATAACTAGTAAACCGTAATAGACAAAAACTTACTATACAAAAAATGTAGGCCTTGTTAAAATACACAACTTACGTCATATACATTTTTTTTCGTGGATCTTACCGTTTTCGAGGTATTCATTGTTATTAGTTTCAGTTGTGAAGTACTTACACTTTTCTCAGACGGGAGTGTCCATTTTTCTTTTGTCCAAGAAAAGAAGCGATTTGTAATGACAATCGCATAACGACAGCTTTTAAAACATTTGACTATCGATTTAGCCTAGTGTATTCCCTTATCTTCTTCCTACTTATAAGGAACTAAGTAATAAGAACATTGTGCTGAATACCTCGATTAGCAAGGTGCAGAAAGAAGAACAATCTTATGTAAGAAGTTTGTAGAACGGCTAGAGAAAGTCATGTGAGTGTAACACAGATTTTTTTTTTTTCTCGTTTCTGTTTGTTTACTCCTGACGAGCAAAGAGATTGGAATTTCAATTGTTTCACATACTGAAGGGCTTTTAAAGGACGAGACTATCGCTTTAGCCTATGCATTTTCTTATTTCTCTTCTACTTACAAGGAAACTAATAATAAGACTAATGCTACTTGATTAGTATGATGTAGATAAAAGAATAATCTTTTGAATAAAAAGTTGTTTGCCGAACAGCTAGACAACATCATGCATTTTTTCTCCTCTACTTAAAAAGGAACCAAGTAATAAGGACAATTTCTGCTAATGTGTATCTCGATTAGCATGAAGTGGATAGAAGAATTAGCTTTGTAACAATAATTTGTAACAGAGATGCAGAGAGATCATGTTAATAGAAAATATCATATTTTACCCTTCATATCATATCCTTTACATGGAAATTTTTTCGAAAATTTTGATTTTCTCAAAAATGTTAAGATTTTGATTAAAATACCGTATATAAAAGATATATTGACAAACTATATATCTTGAACTTTCTGGGAATCGCCTCTGAAGCACACTTTATTCTGGTTGAGTTTTACAACATTTTGCATAACGGTTAAACAGTAAGAGAAGACAAAAACTTGCTTCACAAAGAATGTAGATTTGTTAAAGCACATAACTTATGTCATATAAGTTTTTCTTGTAGTGTGGGCCGTTTTCGAGATATTTATTTTTATTGGTTTCAAGTTTAACTAATTAACTTTTCTCAAATGGGACCATGCAAAGCGAACCGGACTTCAGTTGTTTAAAAAAAACTTACTATCGCTTTAGCCTAAAGTATTCCCTTGTTTCCCTTCTACTTACGAAACAAGGAATAAGACCAATTCTACTAATGTTTGTCTGGATTAGAATGATGCAGATAAAAGAATAACCTTTTGCAACAAAAATGTTTTGTAGAATAGCTAAGAACATATATTTTTAGAAAAATGTCCGTGTGTGTGTGTGGGGGGGGGGGAGTTGCATAGCTCAAATACTTCATATTTAAGCTCAATATTTTCCAAGGATGCTACACGAAGATTTTCAAGAAAATCAAACCACCCCCAAACACCCTTTATATGAAAAAAAAAATATATATATATATATTAGAACATTTTGATTTTCTCAAAAATGGCTCTAACGATTTTGGTTCAAATTACATGATAAATATAAAGTATATCTTGAATTCCTGGTAATGGAATTGTGTTTTATTTATGGAAGCTTGTAACTGCTTTGGTTCTCAGTCCCATTCTATATTGGGCGTGATACACCGCTTAATTTTGCTCAGAGGTCTCTCTATCAGGCTTGAGGTTTATTTATATGCCGTAAATCTGCGACACGGGACCCACGGCTTTACTTCCCTTCCGAACGAAGCCATGCTAAGGATAGTAATAGGATAGTGGATAGAGAAGGTATTGTATTCCATCCAAAAGTTCGATGTCGAGATTTCACCGGAAGTATAGTTTTGGGATCCCCCGAGTCCGGAAAAAAACATTTTTACTTTCTCTATACGTACTATGTACATAGTGTATAGAAAAGGTATTGTATTCCACCCAAAAATTCAATACAGAGATTTCACCGAAAATATGTTTTAAGATCCCCTGTATCCAAAAAAAGTATTTTCACAAAAAGGTCCCTGTTTCAGTGTGTCCGTGAACACGATAACTCAAAAAGGAAAAGTCGGTAAAATACCAAACTTGGCATTTAAGTTTAGTATCTTCCAGGAATGCGACATGAAGATTTTGAGAAAAATCCCCCCACCCCTAACTACCCTTTACATGGAACTTTTTTAAAAAATTTTGATTTTCGAAAAAATGGCTCTAACGATATTGATTAATATATCATATATTAAAGATATTTAGCTGACAAACAAAATGTATATATTGAATTTTCTGGGAATAGCCTCTGAAAGCTACTTTATTCTGGACGAATTTTACGGAATTTTGCATAACTGCTAAACCGTAAGAGATGGACAAAAACGTACTATACAAGAAATGTAGAGCACGTTAAAACACACAATTTGTGTTATATTCATTTTGTTCGTGGAGTTGGTCGTTTTTGAGATATTCCTTGTTATTGGTTTCACCTATGATAACTTACTTTTCTCATATAGGAATTTGTTAACTCCTGTCCATACAAACAAAGGAACTTCAGTCACACAGCAATCAGCTTTTGATTATTACTTTAACCTATGGTATTCCCTTATTTCGCTCCTACTTACAAGGAAGCAAGTAATAAGACCATGCATTGCCGATCTCAAATTACTTATATCAGTCACGTGCACAATCTCGCAAATTATTTCGGTGAGGTAACTATAACTTAGATCCCTAGGATACTTGTCATGCTATAATGCGCAATGGAAGTAAATTGCGTCTACTGCATATTTTTCTTGCGGATGAATGTGTCTGTAATGATCCAGCAGTTTTACTAGTTACTCATCATACATTTCAAATAAGCTCTTAAAGGTATTGCAACTGAACCTTGTTTATATGCACTTATTCCTGTGCGCGACAGCACTCAAGCTTCTTTAAAAAACACTCACATCATGCATGATGGCTGATCATGCTGAGGTGCTTCTTAGAGGTAAGATTTTCAATTTCTTCAATGATCACGGAAAGTTTTATTTTTAAAAGCCGTTTTTACTTTCTCTATACTCACTATGTAGATAGTGAATAGAGAATGTATTACACTCCACCAAAAATTTGATTCCGAGATTTCACCGGAAATATATGTTTTAGGGTCACCAGTATCCAAAAAAAGTATTTTCAGAAAAAGGTCCGTGTGTGTGTCCGTTACTGTGAACACGATAGCTCAAAAACGAAAAGTCGGTAAAATACCAAACTTGGTATTTAGGTTTAGTATCTTCCAGGGATGCGACACAAAGATTTTGAGAAAAATTCCCTCACCCCCAACTACCCTTTACATGGAACGTTTTTCGAAATTTTTGATTTACTCAAAAATGGCTCTAACGATTTTGATTAAAATTTCGAATATTAAGGATATTTACCTGACAAACAAAATGCATATCTTGAATTTTCTGGCAATAGCATCTGAAGAGTAGTTTATTCTGGATGAATTTTACTGAATTTTGAATAACTGCTAAACCGTAAGGGATGGACAAAAACTTACTACACAAAAAATGTAGAGCACATTAAAACACACAATTTATGTTATATACATTTTTTTCGTGGAGATCCTCGTTTTTGAGACATTCCTTATTTTTGGTTTCTGCTATGAAAAACTATACTTTCTCATACAGGAACTTGTCAACTGCTATCCATATAAACAAAATAAATTCATTGACATAGCAACCAGCTTTTGACTATCACTTTAACCTATGGTAGTCCCTATTTCGCTTCTACTTACAAGGAAGCAAGTAATAAGAATATTTCTGTTAATTTTTTCTGATCAGCATAAAGTAAATAGAAGTATAAGCTTTTTAAGAATAATTTGTTGCACGGATATAGAGAAAGTCATGTGAAAGGTACACATCAGATTTTTTAAATACATAAGTTTTTCATTATCCGCTCTATACTTTATTATTAGCTACTCAAACTATTCAAATGAAAGTTTAATTTTCTGGTGGTAGCGTTTCTGCGTCACATTCAAAAGGTCGTGAGTTCGAATCTCGCTTAGGGTGAGTTACCCGGATAAGGGTTTTTCTGGGTTTTTCCCTTATCCTGTGAAGACGAATGTTGAGTAACTTTAAGCTCCATGGATCCCGAGATCATTTGAGCATCATTTCACTAATTTCCTTCTTCGTCCGATATGACCAAACCAGGTTAAAGGACATTAAACTTAAAAAAAAAAATAGCGATATTAAAATGTTTAAGAACTGAAACTATGCTGACCAAAAATTCCATACGCTTTCCACTTTGTGAGAAACCACAAAAGTCGACAGGACTCTAAAAGAATATCAAAATAATGTAAAAAATCTGATGTGTACCATTCACATGACTTTCTCTATATCCCTGCAACAAATTATTCTTAAAAAGCTTATACTTCTATTTACTTTGTGCTAATCAGAAAACATTAGCAGAAATAGTTTTATTACTTGCTTCCTTGTAAGTAGAAGCGAAATAAGGGAGTACCATAGGTTAAAGTGAAAGCCAAAAGCTGGTTGCTATGTGACTGATGTTCCTTTGTTTGTATGGGCATGAGTTGACAAATTCCTGTTTGAGAAAGTACAAGATTTTCAAAACTGAAACCAAGAAAAAGAAATATCTCAAAAACGATCAACACCACGAAAAAAATGTGTATAGCATAAATTGTGTGTTTTAACGTGCTCTACATTTTTTGTGGGCTAAGTTTTAGTCCATCTCTTACGGTTTAGTAGCTATGAAAAATTCATCAAGAATAAAGTAGTCTTCAGAGGCTATTCCCAGAACATTTAAGATATGTATTTCATTTGTCAGATAAATATATTTAATATACGAAATTTTAATCAAAATCGTTAGAGCCATTTTTAAGAAAATCAGAATTTTCGAAAAAAGTTCCATGTAAAGGGTAGTTGGGGGTGGGGGGATTTTTCTCAAAATCTTCGTGTCGCATCCCTGAAAGATACTAAACTTAAATACCAAGTTTGGTATTTTACCTACTTTTCGTTTTTGAGTTATCGTGTTCACAGGGACACGGACACACACACGGACCTTTTTCCGAAAATGTTTTTTTTAGGTAAAGGGGACCCTAAAACATATATTTCCGGTGAAATCTCGATATCGAATTTTTTGGTGGAGTGCAATACATTATCTATACACTATGTAAATAGTGCCTATAGAGAAAGTAAAAATAAAAACACCAATTGCTGTTAAACAATTTATTTATCGTTTAGGCACTCAGAGTAACACAACACGTACATTTGAATCACTGTCATCATAGACTCGGAACAAAATCGAGCCGTCGAATCGAATTACGACTGAATAGCAAGCGTATCGAACAGCTGAGTCACTCACTACTCACTTCACTCGAAACTGTGCATATTCGTCAGCTCCGTAACTCTTGCGCTCTTTTACTGTTTTAGGTATCCAGTTCTTCACTATATTGACTAGTTTCGCGTCTGTATGTGTGTGTGTGTGTGTGTCTGGTACTCTCGTGGTGAGCCCGGGTGTTGTTGCTGTGTACCTACCCAGGTAAGGGTTTAACCACAGGAATGAGGTGAAGGTTGAGGTTTTATTTTGAGGTTTCGAATGTTGATGTTAAGGAGGTAGCGTTGGTAGGCTCCTCGAGCAGTTGCATTTTCAAGAGCAGCATCCTTTCCTCTGCTCCGCTTGTGTTTATTTTGTTTAAATATGGTGGTGAATTTTGATAGACCTCTCCAAATGGGAGGGGGGAGTGCTTTGTTCAGCTATTACGCTGTTGGCTGGTTTATAGCCGTTGTTACCGGGGGTGCCCACAAGCAATGCGGGTAACCCGGAATCGCCTCTTTTGGCGTTCAGAGGGTAAGTACTCCCCCAGAGATCTGACAAGTGCGTTCTCATGTTCGCCCAATCTGGCGTAGAATTTTTGAGCCCGGCGCCTAATAACATCTTCCACATATGGGAGGGCCGAAGCTTCATGTAGTAGCCTCAAAGGGACGCCAGACGCATAACTGGTCGATCGGGGCATGCCCCGGTCGTGTGTCAATGCCGCAGTACCGAAATGAGCTAGGGAAGTTGTCTACTGGTTGTGTGTGTTGAGGGATGGAATGTAGTGTACTGAAGGATAAAATGTAGTTACAGGGAATTTTGTAGGGAGAGGACACGCCCACGGGCACTTGCGCGGGCCAATCAGGAGGCCGCGCAGTTTCCTCCCGCCTGAAGCAGAATTAACAATTTTATTTTGGATTAAGCGTTCACCCGTTATGAGGACGACACGCTATATTATTTTTACCCCGTTTTGGTTACGGGTTAGGGTCGCTTTGCCCTTTTCAGGTTCAAATTAAATGTGTCTCAGGGGAGGGAGCGTGGCTAACCGAGAGGGCC
Organism: Hymenopus coronatus; assembly: GCA_030762935.1. Taxonomy (NCBI): domain Eukaryota; kingdom Metazoa; phylum Arthropoda; class Insecta; order Mantodea; family Hymenopodidae; genus Hymenopus; species Hymenopus coronatus. The sequence goes on from CM060881.1 coordinate 134,514,161, forward strand.
AATGGCGTCTCTCGGCAGACGGAATGAGGGCAGGCGACGTAATTCTCTGGGATCATAATTTCCCAGAGAATTCACCAGTTGATTAGGGTGGGTTGGAATTTTGTCGTACAATGAACGGGTCCTCGTTCTGATGAGGTCGACAATGTACGGGATACCGGAATGTTCATGAAGGATGTGGGCGGGAAATCTCCAGCCGGTACGGTAGATCATCCGTAATGCCCGGTTCTGCAGTGTCTGGATCCTGAGGAGCACGTAGTTAGCTACGGTCCCCCAGATCTCGCAGCCGTACAGAACCAGAGGCGGATTGATCGCCCGGTACAGCTGAAGCCTTAGGGTAAGGGGCATGCTCTGTGAGCTGAGCATGGGGTAAAGCTGCCTGAAAACAGCATGCCCTAGGTTCACCTTGCCCCTGACATGTGGAGTGAAAGTCAACCGTCGGTCCAGCGTCACTCCGAGATACTTTACCGTGTTCACCCAAGGGATCCTACGGTGCCGTAAAAACAAAGTTCTGCTGAAGCCGATTTCTAATGGTTTTCGCCAGGAGAATCGCAGAGCTTTTCTCCGGGCTAATGGCCATTCGCCATCTCTCACTCCACCTGCAAATGACATGGAGGTGGGCTTGGATTTGCCGAAAAAAGCTATATCTGGTGTTCCGGTTCACAGCGAAGATCATGAGATCGTCCGCATACTGACAGGTGTGTGTGCTGGGGTGGGTGGGGATGTCGGCCATGTAAGCTGCAAAGAGCGCCGGAGACAGCACGCTACCTTCCGGCACTCCCGCGCCAATGGGCCGTTCTGTAGAAAGTGCCCCCTCCACCTTTGCTCGGAAGCTTCGATTCTGAAGAAAGGAAGCTACCAAGGAAATGTATGGAGAGAGAATTTCATGCTCTATGAGTTTATAGATGAGCCCATCATGCCATGTAGTGGCGAAGGCCTTTTTCACGTCCAGCAATACCGCAACCGTTTTAGACGTCTCCTGGAAAGCCAGGGAGGCCTTCTCGGCCACACGCAGTAATTGCACGGTCGTGGAGTGTCCAGGGCGAAAACCAAACTGATGCTCGGGTAGGAGGCCTCTTTCCTCAAGGTGAGGTCCGAGGCGGGCAAGGAGCAGTCTCTCGAATACTTTCGAGATGACTGGCAGGAGACTGATGGAACGGTAGCTGGCCGGGAAAACCGGGTTCTTCCCCGGCTTTAGAACGTATACCACACAGGCCACTTTCTACGTAGCGGGAAAGCGCCGCAAATGTAAGCATGCGTTATAAATCCAGGTCAAATGAAGCACGGCTTTTCGGGGAAGGTGCTGGAGCATTTCCGCTGTTACACGGTCCTGTCCAGGGGATTTTTTGGTTTTTAAGGAATGGATTTGGGTGGCTACCTCCTGTGGGGTAGCTATAGGGACGTGAAACTCCTCGTCGTTTGCGGGCGGGGCCTCTAGAAAGCCCTCTACCGCCCGCTCGACGAGTTCAGTTTGGTCTTTGTCCTGGGGCTCTTCTCTGGGCTGGAATTGATTTTCCAGGTAGTCTGCGAATGCATCTGCTTTATCCCGGGGCTCGAATGCAAGATGGCCCCGGGTGCCATGGATAGGATGCCGGTATTCCAGTCTGTCTTTCCGCAGGCCACGGACTATTCGCCAAGGTTTCCTCTCGTGGAGGTTTACATGCCTTAACGTATGCTCCCAGGCCTCTCTACGGTGTGCTCTAAGGAGATGACGGGCCAGGGATTTGAACCTCTGGTGTATGTCTCCTATCCTGGGATGGCGAAATCTCTGCCATAGCTTTCTGACAGCATTTTTTGCTTTAATCAGCTGTCGTAGGTGTGTGGGAAGAACGGAAGGTTGAGGTGCTTCGAAGAGAATGCAGTGTGTGTGAGCACGGACCGCATTTAGGACTGTGGTTGAGAACTGGGCGGCCGCCGCCTCGAGAGCCTCTATTGAGTCTATTCGAGGGTTAGCGTCCACAGAGTTCTGGAGGGATTGCACAGCAGCATCCCAGTCGACTTCTTCTATCCAGTCTGGTGTGACCAGAGCTGTAAGTGAAACGTCAGAGTCGACCACAACTGGGTTGTGGTCGGAGTCCAGCGCGTTCACAACCGAGAGGTCCAGATGGAATGGAATGCTTTTGGTGACCATGAAATCAATGAAGTCCGCCCTGCCGCGTGGCGGGAAGTACGTTGGACCTCTTGGACCGTGCGCGAAAAGGGCCGGGTCTCCGCTGATGAGGCGGTAGAGTCCGCAGCCCTTTTTGTTCTGGGTGCGGCTGTTCCAGTGGGGATGCTTCGCGTTGAAGTCGCCTGCGATGCAAACTCTTTGGTCGAGGTTGAGGAGTGCCTTCAGGTCCACTTCATAGAAGAGGCCGACCAGCGGGTCATAAACCGCTACTAGCACTATTTCCGACCTCCCAAGGAGAACCTTATGGCGGTCGCTTCCAAGTGCTGTAGCGGAGGAATTGTGATAGGAGTGTGGGTAAGGTGATTTTTAATAAATATAGCCATACCACCGCCCTGTCGGCCGGGTCGATCCGTCCGATGGGTGACGTAACTTGGCAGATGGAATGGAACACCAGCGTGCAGATGCGTCTCGCAGACCATTAGAATATCAATCCCGTGATCATCTATAAACTCTAAGACGCCCGGCCACTGTTCCCGGACTCCGTTTGCGTTCCAGAACGCAACTCGCAAAGATCTACGGGTTCTAAGCGCCGCCATTACGAGCTGGAGTCAGGGAAGAGTAGTCGGGCCGTCTCATGCATGATGGTGACGTGGAGGGCGGGGATGTTGGGGCTTGCCAGTTGTTCCTTGCAGCGCCGTAATATGGGGAGGAATCGCGATATGAGGTCGGCAAACCAGGCTGAGAGCTCGGAAAACTCGGTCATATCGTCGACAGGCACGGAGAGGTTCTCCCAAGGAGAAGCCACTGCCTGGGCAGTGGCTGGAGCAGCAGCTTCGCTCTCATTGGTCGAGCCAATAGGAGCTGCTTGCTGCTCTGGAGGGGGAAGCTGCGTAGCCGCTTGGCTGGGCTGACCGCCCGCGATCAACGCGGCAGCTGGCTCGGCTGTTACGGCCGCAGATGTCGGGGTTGAGTTTGCCGCAGCGGCGGTCTGAGCCACGGGCTTCTTGGGAGGCCGTGCCTGTTTCTTCTTCTTTTCCTGCTTGGGTCTCTGCTCCCTGGGGGGCGCAGGGGGGTGGTGACCTGAGTTTCCGAGCTCTCGGTCTGGTTTGTTGGCACCGCCAGGGTTGCCACAGCCTGTCAAAGCACTTCTTCGTGCCTCGACATAGCGTTGGCAAAGGTAGTGCCTGGACGCACATTCGCAGGGTTGGTGATGGCTCTGCCCTGCCTTGCCTGGATTAGCTCCAGTTTTTTGGGGCAACCGCCATAGATGCCAATATGGCGCCCCTCACAATTTGCACATTTTGTAGCCTCTCTGGGGTGAGGGCAGTCTTTGACGTGGTGTTCACCTGCACAGCGCAAGCAAGCGGTCTTCCGCTCACACGCGTGACTAGAGTGGTGGAAGCGCAGGCATTGATAGCACTGCGCTGGCCCCTCTCTGCCGTGGTGTGGCTCGATTCGCACTCTTGTGCTGTACAGAGTGGTCACCGTGTCAATCTTGGGAATTCCCTCCCCATCTTTCTCCACAATGACCAAAAAAAGGGGCATCTCACCTTGGTGGGCTCAGCACCCTCAGGTCGGGAGGTTTTGATCAATTGGATGACGGTCCGCGGATTGATTCCGTGTTCCTCCGCCAGGCCAACACGGATGTCCTCAGGGTCGGTGTCAGAATCAAGTCCTCGGATTACTCGTCGGACTAAGTTTGGTTTCTGAAGGGAATATGTGTGAAACTGAATTTCACACTTCCTCAGAACCTCCCTTGCCTTCTCGTGATCGTCGGGGTTCTTGGTCCGGATCTCGACACTTTTGGGGTAACGGGTGGCCTGGTACTCTTCCGAGAGCGCTGTCCGTAATTCCCTCATGACTTTGACATGGTTGGGTAAAGGGTCGGTTGTGTGCGATGGCTCTCGGGGATGGTGGCTGCTGCAGGGGGGAGGCCCGGCCCTCCGGGTTTAAACCGGAGGTCTTTCGGCACCTGTGGACCACCGTGATGAAGCCGTCGGCATCCGCTGTGCTCTCAGGCACCAGGGTAGGGGGCGGAGGGAGCAACTGGTATGAAAGCGGGGCGCCACATTCCGGGGTGAGAGGGACCGCAATCCCTTGGTTAACTAGGCGGGAGGAAGACTTCTTTCCAGAAGTCTTCTTAGTTCTGCCCTTAAGGGCTAAAGCCCGTGGGCCGGGGTTAGGTTTTGAGGAGGAAGAGGTTGATGGGCCAGGAGTGCTCATTACGTCAGGTATTACCTGTGCGGTGGTACTTGGCTTGTCTAAGTCTTGTGCAGGTGCCACCTGGCTCCCCACAGAGGGCCGGACGTCTTGCGACGCGCCGGTTGGGGCGAACCCCGGGTCCAAGCCTAAGCCTGGACCCTTGGCTGTGGCCTTGTGAGGCCGCGGTAACGTCAGTGCGTGAGTCGGTCCCAAGTACGTCTGATGTTCGGAGTGCAGCTCAGGAGGCAAGGCAAGAGGAAGCTTTCGCTCTCTTCCAGGGCAGGTTGCGGCCGGTCGAGTTGGTGTCGGCCGCAGTAGAGGGGATGGCGCTGTTGGAGAAGCTCGACGAGCTTCCTCCAGGAGGCACGCTAGAAGGGGGCCAATGCCCATTGCGGTCCTCCCTGAAGCGCAGGTGTTGGTCTCCAGCTGTGGGGAATCTCCGGCGGATACGGCCGGAGGGAGACAAGGCTAGAAGAGGGGCGCTGTCCACTGCCAGTCTCCGCTAGGGGTGCTGATGCGTGGTACTTCCACTGTAGTCTGCTATCTCGCAGGCGTGACCTCGCAGGCGCTTGCAGGTACTGTTCCAAACAAATCTCGTAGAAGGCCAGGTCTGCTTTCCTCCTCGGTCGCGTGCGTGAATGCGCCCTCAAAGGGAAACGTCGACATACAGAATATATGGACCGGGGTCCTCTATTCTGTACCCGCTGTAACCAGAGAAGCCAGGAGTCTGCTGCCATACCCCACACTTCGCAGGCATAGAGCATCAGGGGCACTATAAGCGCCTTGAAAAGGCGTAACTTTAAGTGAACCGGCATCTGGGAGGCCAGCACGGGGTAAAGGGAGGCTACCGCTCCCTTAGCCCTGTCCGATGTTCCCCGCACGTGTTCACGAAAAGTTAGGCCCTTATCAAGAATGACGCCCAAGTATTTGATGGAATTCCCCCAATCTATCCTTTGGCCCTGATAGGAAAAGTTGGGTATCTGGTTTATTTCGGGGCGTTTTCTGGTGAACAGAACAGCATGACTTTTGCCCGGATTAACGGACATCCGCCACTGTCTGCACCAGTTCTGGACGAGACGGAGGTGTCTCTGTATGGGGTTGAAGGCTCTGCGTATGTTCCTGTCAGTGCGGTAGAGCAGAACGTCATCAGCAAACTGGGCCATGTTGACGCCCTGCACCCTAGGGAAGTCTGCCATAAAAAGGCTAAAAAAGTGGGTGATAATACAGAGTCTTCTGGGACTCCGCCTCGTAGGAGTTTTGGTGTAGATGTTTGCCCCGCAACTGCAACTACGAAGGTGCGTTGGTGTAGGAAGCTGTGTATGATGTTGATTAACTGTGTATGTAGGCCAATCTGGATGAGTTTAAACAGGAGTCCCACATGCCAGGTGATAGAGAAGGCCTTCTCAACATCCAAAGACACCGCCGGCGTGAAGGCCCCGTCCTGGAACCCCAGGGCGGCAGCCTCCAACACCCGCAGCAGCTGTTGGGTTGTCGAGTGCCCAGGACGGAATCCAAACTTATGGAGAGGGATGGCTTGAATGTCGACTACCTGCGGCGACAAGCGGTGTAGTACTAAGCTCTCGAAAACCTTCGAGAGGGTGGGTAGGAGGCTAATGGAGCGGTAGCTGGAAGGAAGTGCAGGATCCTTACCAGGTTTCAAAATGCACACCACCCGTGCCACCTTCCACTCGCGCGGAAAGTGACCTCAGGTGAGGCACATGTTGAATACCTTGGTGAGGTACAGCACTGCTCTGAATGGAAGCTTGCTGAGCATGGCAGGTGTCAGCCCATCCTGCCCGCAAGCCTTTTTGGTGTTGAGACGCCGGAGTGCGCCTTGGACTTCACTAGGGCGGATGATTGGTAGGGGGTTCTCCGCTTCATGAGGCTGTTCCCGCAAGTGGCGGTCAACATTCTCATGAACGCGGGCAGTGAAGAGTACGTCCTGGGGGTCCTCTCTCGGCCTGCAGGTATCCTCTATGTAGCTCGCAAGCACATTTGCTTTGGCTTGTGGTTCGTAAACAAGGCCAAGATTGCCTTGAAGCGGGGAGTGCTACTGATTACGTTGGCGTCGGAGGCTTTTTGCGATACGCCAGACGTCGCCACCCTCCAGGTCTTGCACGGCCATTGTGGCCTCCCACGCTTGTACACGGTGCTCGCGTAGTCGGACACGAACCTCCCGACGGAGGCGCCGCAAAAGACCCCGATTGTGTGGCGTCCGGTTTCGCTGGTATAGTCTGCGGGCTGCCCAGGAGCGGCGGATAAGGAGTCCAAGTTCTAGGGGGAGGACGTCTGGATGTGGTGTTGGTGGGGTGCGGATGGTGAGATTGTGAACCGTTCTTACTACTGTGGTAGTGAAGGTTTGGACTGCTGTCTCTAGGCTGGGTATGTCAGTGATTTTTGGGTTGGGTGGAATTGATGCGCTGAGGCAATCCTTTACGCATTTCCTGTCGATTTCTCTGGTGTGTCATGACTGGCAACCCTGGTGTTGATTTCTGCCAACACGGGATTGTGATCGGAATGAAGTGCTGCGAGTGATATGAGAATGAGATGGAAGGAGTAATGTTTGATGATCGCAAAGTCGATGACTGATGGTTGTCCTCGACCTTGCGGATGGTGTGTGGGTTTGCAGGGGCCCAGAACTCTTAGCTGGGGATCCCTATCAATCATGCGAATCATTGCATTGCCTCTAGGATCCGCGCGGGGGCCCGAATGCCAACGCTGGTGTTTGGCATTAAAGTCCCCGGCGAGGATCACGCTAGGATGGAGGTTGAAGAGGGATTGGTAGTCAGCAGGTAAGAACGGCTAACCGGGAGGGTGGTAAACAGACTATTACTATCTCCGTTCCTCCGAGCTCAACACACACTGCCTTCGCCTCAAGGGCTTGCAGGGGCGGGATGGGGATGGGTTTGTGGACCACGTTTTGCCTTATAAGAACCGCGGTGCCGCCTCCAGGGCGGGGCATCCGGTCACTGCGATGGTAAACGTATCCAGGTAGACGGAAGGGGATGTCAGGACGCAAATGTGTTTCCGAAACTAGAATGAGGTCCAGGGCATAATGGGCAGCAAAGCGCTGAAGCTCATCCCTATGATCCCTCACTCCATTGGCGTTCCAAAAGACGAATCGGAAGGAGGTACGAAGCCTAGTTCCGTCCGCCATTTTGGGGCAATGGAGCGAGGCTGAGCATGAAGGTGAGGCCCTCAAAGAGGATCATCGCCTTGCTGGTTGGATCGGTGGTCTGGAAGTACCTGGTGAGGAGGTCCCGGATTCTCTCGGCGTGGTTCAACAGCAGCTGCTGAAACCACCCCAGGAGGTCCGTGACATCCAAAGCAGGTATGGTGGTGTGTGTGGTTAACGCTGGTTGGTTGGTTTGTTGATGCGGCGGAGTCACCACCGCTGGTCGTTCCTTGCGGGAGACACGCGTCGGTACCGGTGCTGGACCGGTTGCCGTAGGCACCTCCCGTTCGGAATCGCTTTCGCGGTCAGTTCTCGGCCTCTTCAGACTGCGTTTCGGTGGTTTAGGTTGGCCCTTGTGTTGTGTGGCAGGGGTTTTTGGTGTTTTCCCTTTTCCGGAGACCCTATTTGAGTATAAGGTGCCCCGTGGTGCCGGTGTGGGAGCCTGTCTTGGTGCCTCCTGATGTTCTGGAGGCTCCTGCCTCGCCGATGGTCTTGTTGTTCTGGTCCGACGATGTCTTCTGGCGCTCCTCCCTACTCGGAGGTGCGGCCGGTTTGGGCTCCAGGGGGGCGGGCCTCGATGACTCGATGACCTTCAGCCTCATAGAGCACCCTCCATAGCAGGCGATATGTTTCTTCCCGCAGTTGGCACAATTGGGATCATCCGTCAAGGAGCGCGGGCAGAGCTCTTTGGGGTGCTTGTCACCACACCTAAGGCAGCTTAGTATCCGGTGACAATATTTGCTTGAATGTTTGAAACCCAAGCAACGGTGGCATTGTGCTGGACTGCCAGGGCGTCGGGATGCTTCTATGGTGACCCGGAGATAACAGATCGAGGAAACCCGATCTATCTTGATCTCCGGATCATTTACCCGCTCCACTATTCACTAGGAAGAGGGGAAGGGGGATTTTTGTGGGCGTGCGCCCAGCTGGAGCGGGTTTGATGAGCTGCTTCACAAATTTGGGGGTTATACCCTGGTGGATGAGGTCCTCCTCGATCTCCTTGACGGACATGTCCGTCGGTAGGCCCCTTATGACTCTCTTAAGGTCTCTGGTTTTGTCGAGACCAAAGGTAAAGTGGGGGATTTTCTTCTTACTGAGCTCGCTCAGTAGGCGTGAATAGTCCTCCGGCGTCCTTGCCTGAAAGACGTAGCGGCGTTTCCTCCTTGTCACCGTGCACTCCTGGCAGAGTGTTGGCATGACCATCCTAAGAAAGCCTACCACACCCTCGAAGGAGTCCACGATGATAGGTGGAATATGGCGCTTCTTCTGTCCGCCGGCGGTGTGCAGGAGTTACGGGTTTCCCCTTTTTGCCCACGACAATGAAATCATCACTGACCTCGGGAGGAACTTCATTGACATAGGTTATGCTAATCAGAAAAAAATAGCAGAAATAGTCTAATTACTCGCTTCCTTGTACGTAGAAGCGAAATAAGGGACAACTGTAGGTTAAAGTGACAGTCAAAAGCTGGTTGCTATGTCAATGAATTACCTTTGTCTATATGGATAGGAGTTGACAAATTCCTGTATGAGAAAAGTATACGTTTTTCATAGCAGAAACTAAAAATAAGAAATGTCACAAAAACGACGAACTCCACGAAAAAAAAATGTATATAACATAAATTGTGTGTTTTAATGTGCTCTACATTTTTTGTGTAGTAAGTTTTTGTCCATCTCTTACGGTTTAGCAGTTATTCAAGATTTAGTAAAATTCATCCAGAATAAACTACTCTTCAGATGCTATTCCCAGAAAATTCAAGATATACATTTTATTTGTCAGGTAAATATGTTTAATATACGAAATTTTAATCAAAATCGTTAGAGCCATTTTTGAGAAAATCAAAATGTTCGAAAAAAGTTCCATGTAAAGGGTAGTTGGGGGTGGGTTGATTTTTCTCAAAATCTTCGCGTCGCATCCCTGGAAGATACTAAAATTAAATACCAAGTTTGGTATTTTACCGACTTTTCGTTTTTGAGTTATCGTGTTCACAGACACACGGACACACACACACACACACACACACACGGACCTTTTTGTGAAAATGCTTTTTTTGGATATTGTGGACCCTAAAACATATATTTCCGGTGAAATCTCGGTATCGAATTTTTTGGTGGAGTGCAATATTTTCTCTATACACTATGTACATAGTGCGTATGGAGAAAGTAATAAATATAAAGGTTGGTGGCTGGAAGTGAGGCGTATTCTTGCAAATCTTGTGTCACATCTTTGGAAGATACCTACCTATCCAGTTTGGTATTTATCCGAATTTTTATTTTTGAATGGTGGAATTCACTTGTATATGCATACACACGCACCTTGTCTACAAATGTGTTGTTTTTTTTTTTGTTTTTTTGTTTTTTTTTAAAGATTCGTGTGTCTTTAAATCCTTTATTTACGGTGAAATATTGGTATCAAATTTTTGAGTGGGAAGCAGCATCTTCTCTACTTACTAAGTATGTATGTGGTAGAAAAAGTTAAAAAAAAAAAAAAAAAAAAAAAAAAAAAGTACCATTAAAGTACTAAATGAACAACAACCAAGTGCTTAAAAATGGCAACTCTATTAACCCGAATTTACCAGCTTAAGGTACAATTAATTTGCATGTGTTGCAGACTAGAGAAACATTCTCATTTCCTGTGACATCTATGGATATCGCAGTGGAGCAAGTAGAACGCAAGTGCTGAGATTCTTGGCCTGCATTAACGTATAAGGTACATCGTAGGACGGCGTGCCGATTCCAGTGACCTAGCTTCATTTATAGCTTTTTCAAGAGAGTTAGTGAGTTGTGTTACAAAAGCATTTGTCGTGTGTATGAATTTGATAACCACTATATAAAGGAATCCCGAATGTGATCCTTTCGGTAAAGCTATACCAGAGGACCAGCACAAATATAAATCTTTAAGAATTGAAAATAACCTTATAATCCACTTCAGAGTACGTAGGAGCTAATATGTGTTCATCTAGAATTGGAATAACCCACCACTCTCACCCTGTTAAGTACACTTTCTTAAATAGCAAAATTCAGGAAAAATGTTCATGGTGGGGGAAGATTTAATAGCTGTTGCTAGGCGGGAAGTAAGTATTTATGGTCTAGAAACAATGAAATTACAATGCTACCAACGTAGATAAAGTCACCAAACAACAAAGAAAGAAAAAAAAGGTGAAGCTCAAAAGTCACCAGCATTCACACAGTAATAATGGAGTGCCAAGGCTGTAAATATGTGAAAATAAGTTTATATACAGACACACTAACCTAAACCTAACACAGCGCATGCTCGCTTCGCTCGCATGCTTTGGTGGAACCGATAACAATTATTAAAACTAAAGTACATGAAAATAAGTTTATTTACACACACACACACACACACACACACACACACTAACCTAAACCTAACACAGGCATGCGAGCGAAGCTGTGGAAATTATTGAAACCAAAGTAAAGGAAAATCACTAAAAATAAATTACACGAAAATCACCTATTTACACAACAATAATTGATTCAGAACTCTAAACACATAGAATGACTTTTAGAATCGCGGTATTTTTTGTATCAATGTTAGCAATCACCCTCATGTTGCAAAAAATGCCTCAAAATCAACTATAAAGCGAATCTAGTGGCCGAATAGTGAACAGTTCATTGATGGTTCCACAACCTTTTAATGGCTAGTGATAACTAGTTTTCAAATATTGGTAGTTCTGAATTTTGCAATATGAACGTCAACTATGCACGATTTAGACGTCACCTGTCTGATAGCTACTGAAACAATAGAAATTGCAGTAAAAAAGTAAAGAAAACAAATAGTTCTGGTATATTTTAGTATAAATCGCGTACTTTGTTGGAAGTTAAAGACCAAAAATAGACAAGATACATTTTTAAAACTTTGTAATACGATATTACGGTGAGTAGAAGTGAAAAAACTAATGCCTAAATAGTTTTAATGGAAGTTTAAGTGGTGGAACCAAGATATAATAATAATATCCTTTCTTCCTTTGTCGATCCAGATTTGATAGTATATTATTCGGCCGTTAGGTGGCTGCTAACTTTAATACAAAAACACCACGAGATGACAAGCTGCCGTCTATAACACATGTAGGGGATTTGAGACTATTGTACATAACATAGGCGATTCTATAGTAATTCCGTGAGTTACGGGTACGCGCCAATGTTTTACCTCAAGGATTATTTATAGAAGTTCTCTGGTGTTTATTTTAATTTTGAAATGTTTAGTAATTGATTTTGGTGTATTTTTTTAATATAATTTGCACTGGTTTTATCAAAACAAGCGAGCGAAGCGAGCATGCGCGGTGTCAGCTTAAGGTTAGTGTGTGTATGTAAATAAACTGACTCGTGCAATTAGTAATTTCCATTGATTTGAATTTCAGCTTCGCTCGCATGCGCTTTGTTAGCTCTAGGTTAGTGTGTAAGTAAACTGATTTTCGTGAATTTGTTTTTAATAACTTCCGTTGCTTCACCAAAGTAGAACGAAAGTAGGATACCCGCTATTATGTTAGGTTTAGGTTATAAATTGATTAGCTTATTTATTATTATTATTATTATTATTATCATTATCATTATCATTGTTGTTGTTGCTTTAGCTTTAAGTATTTTCAGTGATTTCACCAAAGCATCCTAGGAAACGAGCATTTCTTGGCTAGTCTCTAAATAAACTAATCAGTATGGGTGTGTAAATATCTAATTTTCGCGTAATTTGCTTTAAATAATTTCTAGCGTTTTCAGCTAAGAGTAAGATCGTAGCGACTATACGCCCTCTTGCTCTAGATTAGCATGTAAATAATTGTGCGGCAGTAATTGAACCAATGCACCACCGTGTGAGAAGAACGTTTCAATTCACTTTTATCACTATTGTGTTTTCATACCCTCTACATGCCATTTTATCAGAAAAATATTCCGTAGTATTATATTTTTGTGAATCAAATCAACAATTTAAAAGAAAATGGTGACACATGCTTATTAGAAAAGAAGACTTGCGAATTTCGTGGAAAAAAATTAGGTTGGCAGTATAGTTGTGCGTGCGTAAAAATTACACAATGGAGTATATTGTTTACATTTTGAGACGACGTTTGTATGTAAGAAAATGTCTTAATTGGCAGGTGGGTGAGGCACAGCAACTCAAAGTGATCACTTCTACTAAGAGACACACGTTCCATGTGAACATTCATTCCTCAGGTTAATATGTTCAACGATTTCAATCAGGTCGTCTTGCGGAAGCTTTACCAAACTCGGTTTTGTTCTGCAGTCATTTTTCTAAATTTGCAATTCTTACTAAGGAGATTCAAAGCTTCTAAATAATTGTCAACAGACTCACCGGTATGCTGATTCCGGGTATCCAGCATGTGCCTCGAGTAAACTTCATTCTGCGGTTTCCCGTATAACCCCTGCAGGACTTCAATAGCATCTGCATAGCTTCTTTCTTCCCTGATGTATCCATACACCATAGGTGAAATGTAATTGATGAGTAGCCGAAATTTCTCAGCTTCATTTGGCTGCGCAGCATAAGTAAACTTTTCGAAAGAGTTATACCAATGTGTCCATTCCAACTCGGAAGAGTTTGCATTGGGAAGTATGTTTAATTGCTCTGGACGAAGCAGCTTCTCCATAACTAAGAAGTTTTTGCTAAATAAATTGTAAAATCTTATATGAGGTTTCATTTAACTTGAACTACGCAGATACATAGAAACCATGAAACAGCAAACTATCGCATTAACATTTACAACAGAAGGCTATCAAATTACAGGAAGGTTGAAGTCTATGGAGGCAGTCTCACACAGTTGTGTCTTGTTTTGTCGCGAATTTTGTTTTTTCGTTTGATCAGTTAGAATTACTGTACTATTATTATCACAGATAACTATAAACGAATAGATCGTTAACTCAATGTTAAAAAAATCTTATGTGTTCCATTCACATGACTTTCTCTACATCACTGTAAAAACTATGGTTAAAAAGCTTATGTTTCTATTTACTTCATGCTAAAAACTAGCAGAAATAGTCTTATTACGTGCTTCCTTGTAAGTAGAAGCGAAATAAGGGAGTACTATTGGTTAAAATGATAGTCAAAAGCTGGTTGCTATGTGACTAAAGTTCCTTTGGAGTTGACAAATTCCTGTATAAGAAAAGTACAATTTTTTCAAAGCTGAAACCAAAAACAAGGAATATCTAAAAAAACAATCAACTCCACGAAAAAAATGTATATAACATAAATTGTGTGTTTTAAAGTGCTCTTCATTTGTTGTACAGTAAGGTTTTGTCCATCTCTTACGGTTTAGTAGTTATGCAAAATTCCGTAAAATTTACCCAGAAAAAAGTAGTCTTCAGAGACTATTCCCAGAAAATTCAAAATATAAATTTTATTTTTCAGATAAATGTCTTTAATATACGATATTTTAATCAAAACCGTTAGAGCCATTTTTTAGAAAATCAAAATTTTCGAAAAAAGTTCTATGTAAAGGGTAGTTTGTGGTGGGGGGATTTTTCTCAATATCTTCGTGTCGCATCCCTGGAAGATTCTAAACTTAAATACCAAGTTTGGTATTTTACCGAATTTTCGTTTTTGAGTTATCGTGTTCACAGACACACACACACGGACCTTTTTCTGAAAATACTTTTTTTGGATACAGGGGACCCTAAAACATATATTTCCGGTGAAATATCGGTATCGAATTTTTTGGTGTAGTGCAATACTTTCTCAATACACTATGTACATAGTACGTGTACAGAAAGTAAAAATTGTACTCGCATTCCACTTCCGGCGATCGACGCGACTCCAACTGTTCTCACACGGCAGCCAGAGGAAACATAAAACAGAGTGGAGTTGGACGGGGATGATCATCATTATCTTCTGTTCCAATTTTAGCCGGAGCTATTATGTGATTTAGAAGTGGCCAAGACTAAGCAGACAAAATATGCAATTTTATAATTGTTCCTCGGAAGTCTGGGCTCCTGGCAGCGTTTGCGTTGAACAAAAAAAGTGTGCAACACTTCATTTTCAAACCTCACTTTTGATATAAATATACTAAGGTTGAAACATCTCGCACAGTTTCATTTCAAGTTGAAGAGCACAACAATATGGGTTATAAATACACTAGTCTGTGCCCTTACATGTTAGTACTACACAGTGGCCTCCACTGTCTCCGCTTCTAAGTATGTAGTTAACTTGTCTTAACAGTTTTACTGTTGTGTGTGGGAAGTCACTGAAACTGTGGCTTGCTGTGATAACTCCGATAGTGATTTTCGTGTCGAACATTCAAGGTTTTCGCCAATTTCGTGCAATGTTTCTTCTGTTAACATAATACGTATTCTTTTCAATGGTGTTTAACACCCGCTTTTATTACATTGGCACCACAGATGATGACCTGATTATACCATGAAATGAAGATGGAGCACCGGCGGAATGCAATGGCGGGGGAAGCCGGGGAACCCAGAGAAAACCTGCCCCTACCCCGTTTTGTCCACCACAAACCTCACATCCGTAATAGGTGTTCGCATTTGTTTCTCGTTTTGCACTGAACCAATAATCTGACATTTATTTACAGATCATGAACTGTCGCCCTCAGTGGTGTAATGGTTACCATGCTAACTTCATATACCCAAGGTCGTGGGTTCAAACCCGGCCGATGGATTTTTTCGGGTGTAAAAATCCTTAGCATGGCTTCCTTCGGAAGGGAAGTAAAGCTGTTGGTCCCGTGCCTGATAGAGAGCCCTCTGAGCAAAATTAAGTTGTCTTTCACGCCCAATTTAGAATGGGACGCTGAGAACCACAATAGTTAAAGAGCGTTCATAAATAACACGCCATTTACATTTAGACGATGAACTGAAGTTCTGGAAAGACGCAATTCTGTGGGAAACTTCAGGATGAGTTCTTGCGAACGCGGCGAACTGATTCGCATTTAAAATAACCTTTACATAAAAATGTATATTGTTTTAAACTGCCTGTCTCCACCTTCGCAAATGAAAGACTATTGTCTCTGTCTACGTGGTAATTAAAGGACAGAAAGCTGGCCGGAGTGTGGGAAAAGGGGAAGCCAGCCGGCATTGGTTCCTATTCGCAACACCGTGTCGCCCTCCGTAGTGTACATATACCCAAGACCGCGGGTTCAAATCCGCTGAAGACGATACATTTTTTCATAAACCCAAGAAGACGATGGATTATTTGGGGCGTAAAAATCCTTTCCATGACTTCCTTCGGAAGGGAAGTAAAGCCATTGGTCCCGTGTCGTAGATTTACGGCACGTAAAAGAACCTCAAGCCTGATAAAGAGGCTCTGAGCAAAATTAAGATGTCTTTCACGCCCAATATAGAATAGGACGCTGAGAGCCACAGCAGTTAACGAGTGTCCATAAGTAAAACTCCATTTTATTTTTGCAACACCGTGCAAGCGGGCAGGTTTTATACCGAAGATTCTGTTTGTTGATTAATGATTACCATAGTAAGGTTGCATACAGTGTGTCATGTATGGAGATAACATTCAAGAAATATATAAGCAGCATCCAGGAAAAACCACGCATATTTACACTTGAGTTCTTGATCTCCCTTTTTTGACTTCTTCCGAATGGGTATTGGGAGTGAGCGGCTAAGTCATATTGCGAGATTGAGCCTTTAAAATTCTAAATTTCACAAATTCCAGCTAATTTCAGTTTGGAAATGTTTTCTTCGGTTGTTTTTACAGCGATGTTTAATATATCTATCTTTTTTTCTTTTGAATTTTAAAATATTACTTCATTCGCTAGGTAAAAGGGGCATTTGGTTAACAGTAAACTTATGCTTATAGAATATATACATACTCCAATTCGAACATAACGATTTTGGAGAATGTCTTAATAATGGGAATTAATTAAGAAAGCTTGAAGAATAGATTTGGTATATAATCTCCACAATCATAAGATCTCCACCAAGCCGATTTTTGGGTAAAGAATTTTTCTGAAACATCCAACACTTCACTGCAAATGAAATATGTTGTCTTGATTTAATGGTTTATTTTACACAAATCGTGTGTAGGACAGAAGTTGGATAGGTAGAGTCAGACTGAAAATTTCAATGCCATATTCGGGATTTGAACCATGGTTCCAACTCCTGTCCTACACGGCTTGTATATAAAAAACAATTAAATCAATACCAATCAACCATTATAGGTTGGCTATACTATGAATCCTGGGACTTAAAGTGCTTACAACATTAAAAGTCGCCATTGGGGTTGTCATCTCAAAATAATTTGAGATCACCTTGTGGTTTACCGGGAAACATGCGAATCAGTTGAGAAATTCAATACTACGCCGGCATTTTGCCATTGTAGCTCAGTGGTAGAGCAACCTGCTAGAGACCGGGAGATCCGTGGTTCAAATTCCAGCTATGGCATTGAATTTTTCAGTCTGATTCTACCTATGTTGTCTGTTGTCTCGCAAGAAATGTCCAATAATCTAGCACATCTGCAAAATGAAGCCAAGAATGGTGGACATACCTCAAAATGTTGTAAAAATCCCGCTATTTGCTCAAATTAATGTTTCTTTCCTCACAGTCTTAAATATTACAATTATATTACATTAAATACATATTCAATGTTTAAATTACTTTTGAAAGACACTATTAATGTCACGAAAACACGAATTATTTAAAAATTGTAATAAATAAAACACGCCCCTCACTTGCGTTTAAATTACGTTATGTGCTTGGTCGTCCATACCAAGGTTTGACCCTAATGCCTCAACAGTCAGAGCACTCCTCTGAGCATACTCTGAGTGATCGGCATGTCTCACACTCCCCGTAGCGAATGCGCTTCCTGCCCTGGCAAAGTCAAAAGGTTACGGTACTCTTGCGCCATCTTGAAGGTAAACTGTTGAACTTGATGTCACCCAAACTCTGCTGGGTCGCACAAACTAGTAGTTGTGTATTGGGAAGCTACTGTAAATAATGCTTCTTTTTTTTTTACTTTCTCTTCACGTACCATGTACATAGTGTATAGAGAAGGTACTGCACTCCACCCAAAAATTCGATACCGAGATTTCACCGGAAATATATGTTTTAGAGTCCCCTGTATCCTTTTTTCAGAAAAAGGTCCAGGTGTATGTGTGTCTGTGATAACTCAAAACCAAAAAGTCGGTAAATACCAAACTTGGTATTTAAGTTTAGTATCTTCCAGAGATGTGACACGAAGATTTTTGAAAAATCCCCCCCCCACACCAAACTACCCTCTACATGGAACTTTTTTCGAAAATTTTAATTTTCTCAAAAATGGCTCTAATAATTTTGATTAAAATGTCGTATATTAAAGATATTTAAGTGACAAATAAAATGTATGTATTGAATTTTCTGGGAACAGCCTCTGAAGTCTACTTTATTCTGGATGAATTTTACGGAATTTTGCATAACTACTAAACCGTAAGAGATGGACAAAAACTTACAACACAAAAAATGTAGAGCACGTTAAAACACACAATTTATTATATATATGCTTTTTTTTCGTGGATCTGATCATTTTTTAGATATTACTTGTTTTCACCTTTAAAAAAACTTATACTTTTCTCATACAGGAATTGATCAACTCCTGTCCATACAAACAAAGCTTTTGACTTTCACTTTAACCTATGGCACTCCCTTGTTTCGCTTCTACTTACAAGTAACAACACTATTTCTGCTAATTTTTTCTCAATTAGCATGAAAGAAATAGAAGCATAAGCTTTTTAACAATAATTTGTAGCAGTGATGTAGAGAAAGTCTTGTGAATGGAACACATCAGATTTTTCTGACACAATTACCAGCAATTTAGCACAAATTACGATATAAACAAGGTATACCCCACCTTGTAATCACTCGCTGTGAACCTGTAGTTATGACATTAATTGTAGACACTGATTTTTGTTTATTTAACTCTCAAATTAGAATGTTGCATTTAACTCTTATGTTGAATCATCATCAAGATCATTCTTATCTGGTAAATCATACCAGGAAGTGTTACCAAAGCACAACGTTTACACTTTTACCATAAATCGGAACTAGTATGCCTACTTTGGCCCAACTTTGTAAAATATATTATTTTATAAACATATAGATATTTATTCAAAATCTTCTCGGGCTTCTAGCCAGGTAAAAACTTGGCTTGACACCAACGTTTCGAAGAAGTGCATCTTCCTCGTCTTCATTCTTCAGTTCACCCTGAAGACGAGGAAGATGCACTTCTTCGAAACGTTGGTGTCAAGCCAAGTTTTTACCTGGCTAGAAGCCCGAGAAGATTTTGAATTAACACGTCGCCAGGAAAGCTTTAGTTCTTATTTTATATAGATATTTATTTTATATCATATCCAATGTGAAAATTTAAACTATAGCTATCATATTAGCTAGAGGTGCTCACATTTTCGGAAAAGCAGTAATGTTAGCATTATGACATTTCAGTACTGTGAACACCGCACTCTGAAAAATACCGCATTTCCCCAAAATTGGGTAAATTTTTTATTTTTAAGACTGTGCTACATTGTCATAATTATTAGATTTCTTCAAATATTAAGCTCCTTTATACAATATGAAAGCAATAGTGTGTATATTTATAAGCTTATGTTTTCCAAAATTGGGCCAAAGTAATCCATTAAGGACCGAAATAGTTCAGGTAATCTGTATTATGGTAACCTTTTTGCCTACATTTTATAAGAAAAGAATGATCCTAAATGAGAGTTGAAATCAAGTTTAAACTTGAAAATTAATTTAAAAAAAATAGAATAAAAATAAATAAAGAATTTATCCCACTAAACAACAACTTAGCTGACGAGATGACACCTTTCTACCCCGTGCACGATTTTAACAAGCTGCAACATGTATCAAAACATATGAAGGGGGGGGGGGACTAATACTTTTTGAGTTCAGGAAGCCTTTCCCCTTCATTAATGCTTCTAACACTTTCGCTTATTCAAACTGGTTAACTTAATGGGGCGACGTACACTGACTTGTTTTGCACTCGTAAGATAACGGAGTGCGGCTGTCACGTGTTTCTCCTTCGCTGTGAATTTCCGACTTCTGCATTAAAGTTGAATGACGATGATGATTGGTGTTTAAGGGCGCTCAACTACAAAGGTTATTAGCACCCTATTAAAGTTTAATCTGTGACAACAGCCCTTGAGGGTCTTAGTCTACCAACCCGGTTGTCGACCTCCCGCTCAAAGCAAAGGTGAATGATCATCCAGCCGATACGGGGAGAGTATAAGGTCAAAAAAGTGCCTCCTCAGCTGACCAGACCAGAGCAATTGGCAGGCTGAGGGCAGCCCGAGGTGTGTTAGACGTGTCCTTGTTCTCGGAGAGAACTTAACCACGTACTGACGGGATTGTGGGGTTTGCGGGATGGCGGGTGAGAGTTGGGGATGTGGAGCGACAGGAGGAGGCATGTATTGCTCCTCGACGGTTGCCAATTATGGTGGAACGGCATTTATGCACCGCTGATGTGATGTTATTCAAAAATGTTTATTTTGAGTTTTAATTTTGATATCCAAGCAACTCTTGAAGATTGTAAGGAGCTTAGTCGTAGCAGCTGTTGGAGGTGCTCCTTCGTTACCGGGGATGCCCGCAAGCAATGCGGGGAAGCCGGTATCGCCTGAAGCGGCGGTTTGTGGGATTGTAATCGCCAAGAGACCTAACGAGGGCGCTCCGATGGAATGGTAACCCTTTGTTGAATTTTGTTGCCCGACGCCTAATCTCGTCCTACAGGTATGGTAGACCAGAGGCTTCGTGCAGGAGTCTCGTAGGAAAGCCACGAGGCACAGAATAGACAGCCCGGAGACATCTATTCTGTACCTGCTGAAGCAACGGCAGACTGGAGTCTGCCGCCATGCCCCAGATCTCACAGGCGTAGATTAACAAGGGGACTATGGGAGCCCTCAAAAGGCGCAACTTATAAGGGGAGCCGGCATCGTGGACTTCAGCATCGGGTACAAGGAGGCCGTAGCCCCGACACCTCAGCTCCCTGATGTGCTCCCCAAAAGTGTCCCTGTCAAGCTTCACCCCTAAATAGGTTATGGTGTTTGTCCATTGTATCCTTCGGTTGAGGTATGTGAATGTAGGGTAGTTTGCGGGAAAGTGGCGCTTGGTGAAGAGTAAAGCTTGGCTTTTCTCCGGATTGATGAACAACCGACAAGGCTCGCACCACTCTTGGAGGCGGAGGTGTCTTTGAATGGGGTTGAAGGCTCTGCGTGGGTTTTTGTTGGTACAAAATAACAGCACGTCGTCAGCATATTGTGCTATGTTGACGTGCTGCTCTGTTGGTAAGTCGGCCATGTAGACGCTAAATAGCGTGGGGGATAGTACAGAGCCTTCGGGGACTCCGCCTCTTATTGGCCTAGGTGTTGATTTGTGTCCTGCAACTGAAACTACAAAAGATCTGTGTTTAAGGTATGTGTGTAGAAGGTGTATGATGTATGTCGGGAGCTCAGACGAATGACTTTAAGGAGCACACCCGCGTGCTAGATCGTAGAGAAGGTCTTCTCCACGTCCAGCGACACCGCCGCAGTGTAGGCTCTGTCCTGGAAACCAAGGGCAGCGGCCTCCACCACTCGCAGTAGTTGCTGGGGTGTAGAATGCCCAGGACGAAAACCAAACTGGTGGCCTGGGATGGCTCGAATGTCGGTGAAAAGAGGGGACAAGCGGTTTAGCAGTAGTCTCTCGAAGACCTTCGAGAAAACTGATAGGAGACTGATGGATTGGTAGTTGGAAGGATGTAGTGGGTCTTTCTCCGGCTTCAAAATGCACATCATCCCGGGCCTCCCTCCACTCGCGTGGAAAGTGGCACAAGGTGAGGCACATGTTGAAAAACTTGGTTAGAAAGAGCACCACCTTGTTGGGAAAGCAGCGGAGCATGGCGAGGGTTAGTCCGTCAGGACCCGCTGCCTTTTTGGGATTGAGACGCTGGAGTGCGCCCTGGAGTTCACTGGGTCGGATGACAGGGAGTCGGTCCGCCTCGTCGGGGGGACGTCGAAGGTATCTACTTTTCGAAGTAGTCAACGAACACATCGGCTTTGGCTTGGGGTTCATAGGCCAGGCATTGGGTGCCTTGGATTGGGGAGGTGATTTGTCCTCCGCGGTGTCGGAGAGCTTTGGCAATCCTCCACACGTCGCCATCCCCGAGCCTCAGGTGGGCCATCGTCTCCTCCCAAGCTCGCACCCTGTACTCGCGTAGTCGAGTCCGGACCTCACGGCGTAAACGCCTCAGGAGTGCTCGGTTATGTGGCGTGCGGAGACGCCGGTAAAGTCTGCGGGCAGCCCAGGATCGGCGGACGAGCAGATGGAGTTCAAGGGGAAGGTCATCCGGGTGAAGGGGTGCTGAGGTGTAAACAGTTAGGTTATGAGCAGTTCGCACCACGATGGAGGTAAAGGATTGGACAGCAGCTTCCAGGGATGCGATGTCTCTGATCCTAGGGTTCGGCGGGATGGAGTCATTGAGGCAAACCCTAACGCCTTCCCAGTCGACGTCACGGTTTTGAACCGAGACGTCGTGACTGGCTATCCGCGTGATAACCTCGGCTAACACGGGATTATGATCGGAATGAAGTGCGTTGATCGAAGTGAGAGATGTATGAAAAGGGAATTGTTTGATGATCGCGAAGTCAATAACGGATGCCCGTCCTTGACCTCGAGAATGGTATGTGGGTTGCCAGGGGCCCTCTAATCTACCATGCGTATAATATCATTGCTTCGGGCGTCCGCCCGGGGGTTGCAATGCCAACGCGGATGTTTGGCATTGAAGTCCCCTGCCAGAATGACATTAGGATGAAGGGCTAGGATGTAAAACTTCCGTAACACCAAGGTCAACACAGACAGCCATAGCTTCCATGGATTGAAGTGGCGGGAGTTGGTTGGGTCTATGGACAACTCTGTTCCTCACGAAGATCACTGTGCCACCTCCTCGGCAGCCTACACGATCCACTCTGAGGCACTTGTGACCCGGAAGTCGGAAAGGGGTGTCTGGAGGAAGATGTGTCTCGCTGATCAGCCCGAGGTCTAAGGCAAATGAGCCGGCAAAATGTAGGAGCTCACCCCCCTGACCATTCAGGCCATACGCGTTCCAGAACGCGAATCGAAAAGAGGTACGAGACCTAGTTCGATTCGCCATTCTGGGCGGTCTGGACGATCATGGTCAGGAGGACAAGTCCCTCCATGGTGACAGCCATCTTTGCGGCTGGGTTGGTGGCAGAGAGGAATCTGACCAGCAGCTCATAGATGCGCTGGCCGTGGTTCAGCAGAAGCTGCTGTATCCACGCCATTCACATCTGATAGCTGCAGGACAGGGTGAATGGTGAGGTTGGTGGTTCTAAGAGTGGGTGGGGGAGGAGTGCGTCGGGGTTCTGGCCTGCCGGCAGCCGCCTCCTGCCCCTGCTGTTGCTCGGGTGCGGGAGTACCGTTCCCTTGCGAAGCCCTGGGGGAGAAGTTAGGCTGCCTGGCAGGCCAGCGCGCCTTAGCTTGGGGGGGGGGGGTTGGATTTTGTCTGGGGTTGGCTGGAGCTTGTGTTCTGCGTGTGTTTGCACCAGCCCGTGACATCGCAGGGCCACGCGCAGCCCTTTGCGCCGTAGTGGTGTTGGTGGCGATCCTGTCCTGCGCCGGATGTCTAGGTCTTGGAGCAGGTGCTGGTGCAGGTGTTGGCGCTGGTTGGTGGCAGGTGTTACTCTTGTATCCTGCTGAGTTTCTAGTGACGGTCTCCTGACCGCTAAGACAGTTAACCTCTTAGGACAGCCACCTTAACTTGCAATGTGCTCGCCACCACAGTTTGCGTATTTCGGCTTCTCGGTGGAAGCTAGCGGGCAGACCTCTTTAGGGTGGGAGTCTCCGCACCTTAAGAAGCGCAGGTTGCGGAAATAGAAATGACTGGAGTTGTTAAACCCCAGGCACCGGTGACATTGTGGGGGGCCCGCCAGAGCCCTTGGACGGTTCAATTTTGACCCGTAGGTAACAGATGGCAGTGACGCCATCTATCTTTGCCTCCGGGTCATTGGCCCGCTCCACTACTACGAGGAAGAGGGGGAGATGGGTTTTGGGGCCTTGCCCATCTGGAGCGGACCTGGTGAGCTGCTTCACCAATCTTGGGGTGATGCCCTGGCGGATGAAGTCTGTATCGATATCCTCCACCGAGGTGTCGTTGGGTAGGCCTCGAATGACCCTGCGGATGTCACGGGTCTTGTCAAGTCCGAAGGTGAAATGAGGAACACCTTTCCTCTTGAGGGCTTGCAAAAGGAGCTTGTAGTCCTCCGGAATCTTGGCCTAGGAGACATATCGGCTCTTGTTCTTCGTCACCGTGCAATGAATTACCAGATAGAGATGGCATGACCTCCTTGATCCTCAGCTGAAACGTTGACTTCATATCTTATTCCTCAAATGCATCAAGATGCTGTGCGATCACCGGTCCTATGGATGGGTTCGAATCCACGGCATTCTATTGTGGAGAAGCGGGGTACCACGTTCCAACCAATTAACGCCATGGCGCAAGCTTCACAGATTAATTCACAGATTAATCCAATTGCAAATTTCACATTTAAAAAGTTCTGAATATTGTATTACCATCCACGAAGCTCCAACATTTTTAGACTTATAGAGAGTATAAACTTATATTAAGCTGCTGTTCATTTTTACTTTCTCTAATACGTATATTAAGTAGGAGAAATGTTGTATTCCACACAGAGGTTCGATATCGAGATTTCACCGGAAATATGTGTTTTAAAGCACTCTAAATCCATGCATTTTTTTAAAGAGCTTCATGTGCGTATATGTGTATGAATAGAATAACTTATAAACGAAAAGCCAGGTGAAAACGAAACCTGATATTTAATTCTCTCTTCCAAAGATGCAAAGCATATAAAAAAAAATTCAAAACCCCTAAATACCCTTTAAAGTGTTTTTTTTTCTCGATATTTTTATTTTCTCAAAAATGGCTCTTAACAATTGTTATTACAATATCATATGTTTAAGATATATATTCGTGGCAAATTAAATGAAACGTAATTTTAAATTTTCTGAAGCTCTCTTCATTGTGAATTACTCTTGGTAAACCCTAACAGATAACGCAAAATCTTATACCACATAAAAGATTAATTTCGATAAACCACACAAATTGTGTCGAAATGTAAGTGATGGTCTTCAGTGGTACTTTTATATTTAATTGTATTTATTTGTATACTGGACAGGTATTTATATAGTGGTGCTTACAAATTCTGCTATACATAAATAGCAGGGGTAGTAACTTTATTTTTATTTATCCGGTACCTTTTTTGCGGAGTTAACCATTTCCGATACACACATTGTTTTTATGGTATACAATTTCCAATATTAACACTTTTCTCAATTTTTTTCGGTTTTCAATATTAATATTTTCTCACTTTTTTCATGCTGGTAGTGCAATATGTTATGCGCGATATATATATATATATATATATATATATATATATATATATATATATATATATTGCTATCTATATGCATTTCCTGGCATCTATTAATACAGCTTTTCAGCTTATTCCCATCCTCCATTCTTCTGTTTTTCCACAAATCATTCTTGATTTATCATTCCAATACAGTCACGTAGCGATCCCATAAAGATATGACTATCGCTTTAACCTAGTGACCTAATGTGTAGGCTTATTATCCCTTGCACCTACAAGAAAATATGCAATAAAATCAATGTTTATGTCTACTAGGTTGAAGTAGGTAGCAGATTAAGCTTTTGCAAGAATTGTGCATTGCAGATTAGGTGAAAGTTGTGTGAATGCAAGACATATTTACCTTCGATGTCCGTTGTAAAACCGCTTGTGTAAAGTTAATATTTTAAGATATACAAAAAATAAAATAAAAAAAACTGATATGTTCCATTCACATGACTTTCTTTACCTGTTCTGCAAATAAATTATTCTTACAAAATATTCTTTTATCTAGATCATGATAATCAATATAAATTTAGCAGATATTGTCTTATTACTTACTTCGTTATAAGCAGAAGGGAAATAAGGGAATGCATTAAGCTAAGCGATGGTAAACTTTTAAAAGCTGGCCTCTGTGTGAATTGCGGTTCTATTTGCATGGCCAGGAGTACTGCAAAAGAGAAAAACGTGATATACCATTTGAGAAAATTTGAAGTGGGTTAAAACTGAAACCAATAAGGAGCACTATCTGTACAAACAAATAAATAAATATACAACATAAATTGTGTTTTACCGAGATCTACATTTGTTATGCAGTGTCTTTATGCAGACTTTTTTATTCATGTTTATGCCTTTAATACGATTTATATGCTTTAGTATATGTTGTATTATAAATGATTTAACTTGTTTTATTGAATGAGAGGTAAGCAGATTAAATTCTTATTCAATTATTCATTATTTCATTGACTGTCATTATTTAAAGATTTGTTTTATTAATTTCTTTTTCTTACGGTTTACAAGTTAACAAAGTTCTTACAGAATAAACTGGTTTTGACAGGTCATTCCTAGAAAATTCAAGACATACAATTCGTTTCTGTCATGTAAATATCTTTAATATACAACATTCTAATCAAAATCTTTCGAGCCATTTTTGAGAAAAACAAAATTTTCAAAAATGATTTTCTATGTTAGTAGTTTGGGTTGGAGGCATTTTCTTGTAAATCTTCGTGTTGCGTCCTTGAAAGATATCAAGTTTAGCATTTTAACGGTCTTTTCATTTTTGAGCTATGGTGTTCACACATGCACGCATGTATACATACCTACACACACGAGCGCGCAGATGTTTTTCTAAAAAGGTTCTCTCTGTATTTAGGGGACCTCAAAACATACTTCCGGTGTAATCTCGACATTCAATTTTTTGGATGGAATGCAATACCTGATCTACATACTATGTACATCGCACGTGTGGAGAAAGTATAAAAAGACATGTTAATTTTATAAGCTATGGTCCTTTTACCAACATTCATTCTTCATCGAGGTTTTTTAGTAATTTATACTCGAGATGTAAGCTATTGAAGAAAAAAAACGTGCCATATCTCTTATAAATTCTATAATAAATAATTCTTTTTAGCTGATATTGTTTGGAAGTCTGCACCACCACTTCTAAAGTTCATATGTCATGCTTCTGTGACCTATAGACATTCTTTGGCCAAAGTTTGCCCTGAGAAAATCAACAGCCTTATCGTGAATACTACCACAAGCAGCTTTCATTCCGTAGATGATGAAACATCTTTTAGCTTTGAAAGATTCTCATAGCGACAGTGATGCTTGATTTGACCTAAGTTCGCATTATACGTCGTTCTCTAAAAAAATAGATATCAATATTTTACTGGAAATTCACAGTTTGAGGTTACCTAAAAATATTTTAGAAAAATCTGATTTTCTGCATTACATGAGTTTCTTTTCGCGTTCCACAAACAAGTTTTCTTACAAAAATGATTCTTCTTATCGACATCATATTAATCAATATACCTATCCATTTCCAGAATTGTCTTTTTACTTTCTTTTTTGTAATTAGAAGGGTAATGAGGGAATGACTAGGCTAAACTTTAGCGCTAAGTGCAACAATTGAAATCCGGTTCTCATTATTTGCTACAAGTAAACAAAAGAGAGAAAGAATGTCTTCTGAAACCAATAACTCGGAATATCTTGAAAACGGTTAACTCTACAAAAACAGAAGAAAAAAAATATATTGACATAATTTGTGTGTTTTAATGAGATGTACATTTTTAGTGTAATAAGTTTGTCTATCTCTTACGGTTGACCAGTTATACAAAAGTTATACAAATGAAGTGGTCTTCTGAGGCTATTCCCAGAGAATTACAAGCTGTCATAAAAGTATCTTAAACATATGGCATTTTAATAAAATCGTTAAGAACCACTTTGGAGAAAAATGAACATTTTCGGAAAAAAATGTTCCATGCAGTTGAGGGTGGGGGTATTTTCCTGAAAATCTTCGTGTCGCAATTCTTGAAAGATACTAAAATTAAGTTCCAAATTTGGTATTTAAACGACTTTTCATTTTTGAGATTATGCTGCCTACAGACACACACTCACATAGACACGTTTCTAAACATATTTTTTTGAATTCAGGGGGTCTCAAACCATATATTTTCGGCGAAATCTCGGTATAGAATATTTTGGTGCAATACTATACCATCTCTATCTGCTATGTACGTTTTACACACGTGCTAGAGAAAGTAAAAATACATGTGTGAATAAAAATAAAATCTGATATCTTAAATTCGCATGGATTTCTCTGCCTATTTTGCAACTACTCTTACAAAAGCTTAATCTTTTATCTACGTCATGCTAATCGAGGTAAGCATTTACAAACATGGTTTTTAAACATATATTTACGGTGAAATCCCACAATCCAGTTCTTTACTGGATTGCAATACCTTCTCTACGGAGAGAAGGAAAACATTGTGTTTTCGGACCTGAGAAAATATATTACCTTTTGCTTTGAAGTTATGAAAAGCAAAAATTGATATTGACTGCCTCCGTGGTCGAATTATCAGCGAGCTCTTTCTCTACATCTCTGCAATAAATTGTTAAAAAGCTTATGCTTTTCACTTCATGCTAATCGAGAAAAAATTAGCAGAAATAGTCTTATTACTTGCTTCCATGTAAGTAGAAGGGAAATAAGGGAGTACCATAGGCTAAAATATTAGTCAAAATCAGGTTGCTATGTGACTGAAGTTCCCTTGTTTGTATGGACAGGAGTTGACAAATTCCGGTCTGAGAAAAGTTATGTTTTTAAAGCTGTAACCAATAACAAGAGATATCTAAAAAACGATCCACTCCACATAAAAAAAAAGTATATAACATAAATGGTGTGTTTTAACGAGTTCTACATGTTCTGTTAAGTAAGCTTTTGTCTATCTCTTACGGTTTGCCAGTTATGCAAAATTGCGTAAAATTCATCCAGAACAAAGTAGTCTTCAGAGGCTATTCCCAGAACATTCAAAATACACATTTTATTTGTCAGATAAATATCCTAAATATACATATTTTAACGATCATTTTTGAAAAAATAAAATTTTTCGGAAATTTTTCTTGAAAATCTTCGTGTCGCATCCTTGGAAGATACCGAACTTAAATACCAAGTTTGGTATTTAACGACTTTTCGTTTTTGAGCTATGCTGTCCACACACGCACAAACACCGACCTTTTTTTCAAAAATGCTTTTTTCGGATTCAGAGGGACCCAAAACATGTATTTCTGGTGAAATATCGGTATGGAATTTTCGGGTGCATTACAATACCTTCTCTATACACTATATTCATAGTACGTGTAGAAAAACTACCTATATTCCATTTTAATTCAGTTACGCTGACATCAAATGATCAAATTTCACTTGTTGGAAACACACTAAACAAGCTTAAACAACCGGAAACAATCTCTAATCAGATATTATAACGAGGTGGACAATACAAGATTTCACAGATGTATGTTCTTAAATTCTACATACTCAGATTCTTAGCCGAGATAAGAGGCATCATGGTAACGAACACTTGCCAATACATGATACGTTAGCTAGGTTAGAACTCACCAATGGCAGACATTCTGACGCCTTCAGCAAACAGTTTCAAGTTTCGCCTGTGCCACCCAACAGCTGAATGACGACGCTTCTGCTGTGCGGCCTTCGTTATAGCGGCAGCCAGGACCTAACCAGGTGACCTTGGCAGTTTCTCTTCCTCAAACCGTCCAGTATACACATTATCAGACGTCGATAACGCTGTTCCCTACCGTTATGCAATCGTCAACCACATATATTGGTCAGTTGAAATAAAGGGCGGGTGTCCTTGCAACGGTTCCGTTATTTATAGCAGAGCAATAACCTGAAATCGATTGTTGAATAGCTTGTGCTTACTACTTCATGGTAATCGAGATAAACATTGCAGAAATGCTTTCTTGTAGACGAAAAGGAAATAAGGGAAGGAATGCTCTATGCTAAAACGATAGCCAAATCTTTTAAAAGATGGTTGCCATGTGGATAAAATCCGTTTCTATGTACAGCCAGGAGTTGAAAAAATCCCGTATGTGTAAAGTTTTAGGTATTTTAAAACTGAAACTAATAACAAGAAATATCTCAAAAATAGTCAACTCTAAGAACAAAATGTATATGACAGACATATGCTGTGTGTTTTAACGAGACATACATGTTTTGTGTAGTAAGTTTTTGGCTATCTCTTACGATTTACTGATTATGAAAATCCATACAGAATTAAGAGATCTTCAGAGGCAATTCCCAGAAAATTCAAGGTATACGTTTCTTTTGCTGTGTAAATGTAATAAACGTATTTTAACTAAAATCTTTGGGACCATTTTCGAAAAATTTTCCATGTAAAGGATAGTTTGGGGTGGAGAGATTTTCCTCAAAATCTTCGTGTCGCATCCTTGGAAGGTACTAAACTTAAACACAAAGTTTGGTATTTTACCATCTTTTCGTTATTGAGTTACTGTGTTCACGGAAACACAGATACCAAAATGGGGGAGGGGATCTAAAACAGATATCCGGTGAAACCTCGGTATCGAATTTTTGGATGCAATACAATACCTTTTCTATACACTATGTAGATGGTATGTGTAGCGAAAGTAAAAATCTGATGTGTACCATTCACATGACTTTCTCTATATCCCTGCAACAAATTATTCTTAAAAAGCTTATACTTCTATTTACTTTAGCTAATCAGAAAAAATGAGCAGAAATAGTCTTATTACTTGCTTCCTTGTAAGTAGAAGCGAAATAAGGGACTATATAGGTTACAATGATAGTCAAAAGCTGGTTTCTATGTCAATGAAGTTCCTTGTTTATATGGATAGGAGTTGACAAGTTCCTATATGACAAAAGTATGTTTTTCATAGCAGAAACCAAAAATAAGGAATGTCTCAAAAACGACGAACTCACGAAAAAAATGTATATAACATATACTGTGTGTTTTAACCTGCTCTACATATTTTGTGTAGTAAGTTTTTGTTCATCTCTTACGGTTTAGCAGTTATTCAAAATGCAGTAAAATTCGTCCAGAATAAACTACTCTTCAGAGGCTATTCCCAGAAAATTCAAGATATCCATTTTATTTGTCAAGTAAATATCTTTAATATACGAAATTTTAATCAAAATCGTTAGAGTCATTTTTGAGAAAATCAAATTTTTTGAAAAAAGTTCCATGTCAAGGGTAGTTGGGGATGGGGGGATTTTCTCAAAATCTTCGTGTCGCATCCCTGGAAGATACTAAACTTAAATACCAAGCTTAGTATTTTACCGACTTTTCGTTTTTGAGTTATCGTGTTCACAGGCACACGGACACACACACACACACACACACACACACACACATACACACACACACACGGACCTTTTTGTGAAAATGCTTTTTTTGGATATTGGGACATATATTTCCGGTGAAATCTCGGTATCGAATTTTTGGGTGGAGTGCAATACCTCTCTATACAGTACATAGTGCGTATAGAGAAAGTAAAAATACGTTTGTTTTTTCAATTAAAGGCTATTGGTACCAGCCTAAAAGCTATTTCTTAAGTTTTTCAATTAAAGAAGGACCAAGCATGGCAGTTTTAAAGGTAACAAACCATATTATAGTGCTGCTTTAACAGTTAACCTGCGCTTTGGCTTTGCTCATCAGAAGCCTCTCAAGCCACCGCTCGCATTGTTTTGTTCTTGGAAGTCGCTGATGGTTCACGTTGCACCATTGAGCGAGTCGCTTCTGCCACTAAAATGAAAGAAATCAAGAAATCATATATACAATAGTTGTTAACTCAACGTAGAATGAAGTATTGTAATATCGCTTGTTCTCTCACTCACTCTTCTACTAAGAAGTAAATATCCACGTGTAGAATTCGAACGCTTACTTGGAGAAAACGTGACAACGTTGCTGTTCGCGACACCACTTTCATCTTCTTACTCGGCTTTGATACGCCGTAATTATGTTAATCATAAGTCTAGCACAATTCATACCTCAAACTCTTCTCACAATGTATTACTTTCTCTATACGTACTATGTACATAGTGTATAGAGAAGGTATTGCATTGTACCCAAAAATTCGAGAGATTTCACCGGAAATACATCTTTTGAGACCACCTGAATCCAAAAAAAAAAAAATGTTTAGAAAAATGTCCGTGTGTGTGTCTGTGTGTATGTGTGTGTGTCTGTGGGCGGCATAGCTCAAAAACGAAAGACCGTTAAATACCAAACTTGGTATTTAAGTTCAGAATTTTCCAAAGATGCGGCACGAAGATTTTCAAGAAAATTCCCCCACCCCAACTACCCTTCACATGGAAAAATTTTCGAAAATTTTGATTTTCTAAAAAATGGCTCTTACGATTTTGATTAAAATATCATATACTAAAGATATATACTTGACAAATAATATGTATATCTTAATTTTCTGGGAATAGCCTCTGAACACTACTTTATTCTGGATGAATTTTACGCAATTTAGTGTAACTGGTAAACCGTAAGAGATAGACAAAAACTTACGACACAAAAAATGTAGAGCACATTAAAACACACAATTTATGTTATATGCACTTTTTTCGTGGAGTTGATGTTTTTTTTAGATATTCCTTGTTTTTTTGTTTCAGCCTTAAAAACTTATACTTTTCTCATACAGGAATTTGTCAACCCCTGTTCATACAAACAAAGGAAATTCAGTCACATAGCAACCATCTTTTGCTATCACTTTAATCTATGTTACTCCCTTATTTCGCTCCTACTTACAGGGAAGCAGGTAATAAGACTATTTCTGCTAATTTTTTCTCACTTAGCATGAAGTAAATAGAAGCATAAACTTTTTAACAAAAATTTGTTCCAGAGATTTAGAGAAAGTCATGTGAATGGAACACATCAGATTTTTTTAACGCATGTGAATATACTTAATGAACCTTGCGACGCAAATTTCAACCTATTAGTTAGATATTTGCCGAACTCTTTGATATGTATATATGAAATGTATCGCAATTTTTAAGCGAAAATAGAGAATGATTTGGTATAACCAGTAATACAAAAGATATCAATACAAAAATTCATGTACCAGACTGTATTTTACAGTACCACACTGTATTGCTGTCAAGGCATCTATTGTAACTTGGTCTCAGATCTTCAATACTGCCACTTTTGAGGTTTTCTTCAGTTGGGAAATCTTTTCCACCCAAAAATGTCAGATAAGGTGGCCAAAGTGAAACACCGGTTTTCCTGAACTCTTTCAACATTTGCTTTCAACTCCTCCATAAGAATG
Source organism: Hymenopus coronatus (assembly GCA_030762935.1). Lineage (NCBI taxonomy): Eukaryota > Metazoa > Arthropoda > Insecta > Mantodea > Hymenopodidae > Hymenopus > Hymenopus coronatus. Next base: position 134,546,853 of record CM060881.1, read on the forward strand.
ATGGCCTCCAATCCAGTCTTTGTCGTGCACAAGGGTGCCCAACCTCTGTTCTTATGAGCTAATTGCGCCACCTAGTCGTGTTACCCCGCCTCCTTCGTTTTGTCCATGGACAGGTAGGAAGTAGTTCCCTTCATTGAATCAGTGGCGTTTAACTGAACGGTTCGACTATGGACAGGTTTCAAGAGAACCAAACATATCGTACGTATTCCACAAAGAATGCGAAGAAGAATATTTTGTTGTTAAATGCGAAATGTCTTATTTACTTATTTTGGCGTTCCTATGTAATATTAAACGACACTTTAAAAAAGTACCATCATACTGATTATAGTAACTGTTTTTTATCAGCTATGCAATCAGTAACTGCACCTGAATTTGAATTAATTTTGCCTGCAAAGACGCTCCCTAAGATCTTCAAATGAAACTAGTTGCTTTGCAAAATTCATCATCCATTAAATATTCTCAGAAAAAAGACTGGGATTTATTTAAATCTGTTCCCAATCTAAAATGTTCCAATTTGCGATATTTTTTCTGGAAATCATATATCAGTATTTGGTTCTATATATTTTATGAACAGATGTTCTCGAAAATGATTAAAATAAAATGCAAATGTTGCAGAAGGGAAGGGTAGGCAAGACCATTTGGTCTGCCTTGTTCATCCCCGTCGGCAAACATTGCTGAACTGGTAATAAGAAAATAATACCAACCGAGTCACTAACAAGAATGGCGTCCAAGAAGGTTTTTTACTTTCTCTACACGTACTATGTACATAGTGTATAGAGAAGGTATTACACTCCACCAAAAATGTCGATACCGAGAATTCACCGGAAATATATGTTTTAGGATCCCCTGTATCCAAAAAAAAGTATTTTCAGAAAAAGGTCCGTGTGTCTGTGAATACGATAACTCAAAAACGAAAAGTCGGTAAAATATCAAATTTGGTGCTTAAGTTTAGTATCTTCCGGAGATGCGACACGAAGATTTTGAAAAATATCCCCCCCACCCAAAACTACCCATTACATGGATCTTTTTTTTCGAAAATTTTGATTTTCACAAAAATGGCTATAACGATTTTGATTAAAATATCGTATTTTAAAGATATTTACCTAACAAATAAAATGTATATATAGAATTTTCTGAGAATAGCCTCTGAAGACTACTTTATTCGGAACGAATTTTACGGAATTTTGCATAACTGCTAAACCGTAAGACATGGACAAAAACTTACCACACAAAAATGTAGAGCATGTTAAAGCACACAATTTATGTCATATACGTTTTTCTATTGGGGGGGTGATCGTTTTTGAGATATTCCTTGTTTTTGATTTCAGCTTTAAAAGCACTTTTCTCATACAGGAATTTGTCAACTCCTGTCCATACAAACAAAGGAATATCAGTCACATAGCAACCAGATTTTGGCTATCACTTTAACCTATGGTACTCCCTTATTTCGCTTCTACTTACATGGAAGCAAGTAATAAGACTGTTTATGCTAATTTTTTTCTCGATTAGCATGAAGTAAATAGAAGCATGAGCTTTTTAACAATCATTTGTTGCAGGGATGTAGAGAAAGTCGTGAGAATGGAACACATCAGATTTTTTAGTATTTATACCATCCAGTATAAAATGAACGTGCCCCCGCCACTGATAGAACCCGACTTGATAGAAAGAGAGGTATTTGCCTGCCGTTGCCAAACAAATGTGTGGAGGTAAATCTACCCTCCCCTCACCGGTGTAGGTTTGGGCACCCATGGGCGTGCAATTTGGTTCTTCCTTATTAAATTATGTACTATACGCTCTATCACTTTCATTGTTGTTCATTGCATTATCACTATACTCTTGCGTTATTTGCCTATTAATTTCGATTGGCCGACCATTTTGTCCAATCAAAAAGCGCATTTGGGGCAGAAGAGTATAACACCGGCATTAAAAAATCTAATGTGGTCCATTCATATGACGTTCTCTACAACGCTATAACAAATTATTGTTAAAAAGCATATTTTTCTATCTACTTTATGATAATCGAGATAAACATTAGCAGAAATTGTCATAACTACTTGTTTCCTTGTAAGGAGAAGGAAAATAAGGGAATACACTAGGCTAAAACCATAGTCAAATCTTTTAAAAGCTAGTTGTCATGCGGTTGAAAAAAGTGTCAATATTTTAAATCTGAAACAAATAACAATGAATATCTTAGAAATGACCAATTCAACGAGAGAGAAAAAAAAAACGTGTTCTACATTTTTTGTGTAGCAAGTTATTGTCTATCTCCTAAGGTTTACCAGTAACCTAAAATTCAGCAAAATTCATTTAGAATAAAGAGGTCTTTAGAGGCTATTCCCAGAAAATTCAAGACATGCATTTTGTTTGCCATATAAATATCTTTAATATACGGTATTTTAATCAAAATCGTTAGAGCCATTTTGGAGAAAATCAAAATTTTCAAAATTATTTCCATTTAAAGGGTAATTTCGGGTGGAGGATTTTTCTCAAAATCTTCGTGCCGGATCCCTGGAAAACACTTAACTTAAGTACCAAGTTGGGTATTTTACCGACTTTTCGTTTTTGAGTTATCGTGTTCACAGACAGACACACACACACGTACACACACATGGTCCTTTTTCCGAAAATACTTTTTTTGCATACAGGGGACCTTATACATCTATTTCTGGTGAAATCTCGGTATCGAATTTTGGATGCAATACAATACCTTCTCTATATACTATGTACATAGTGTAGAGAAAGTAAAAGCTGCTAACATGTTACAATAAATACCTTTACGGCAATGGTGATGACTTTGAGAAATAAAGTAAGGTATTTTAACTTTGTAAATAAAGTTTTGTGTTGATAGCTTTCGTTATTATTTAGTTGTGCAAATCGTTCCTTAATTTCTGGAGGGCCCTTAAATATATGCATTTATATTATCTCTTAATACTTATTCCATTTGGAGATCATTTGTAAATTTTAAAGAGGAATGCAAATATAAATTTTTGTTATATTATTTAGAAAACTGCATCACAAGAAGATTTTTTTTTTCCCCGCAGTTACAAAAATAAAAATCAATTTTTCTCGCAATATTCCGCATTTGTCAAAAGCGTGGTAATTCGTACATAATGGTATAATGGTAGCAGCGTGCTTTTAAAATAGATTTATTTGCTTAAGAAACACAAAAATTTAAATTTTCAGAGCCTATTCCCTTAAACATGAAAATATGATGACTTACATTCACATGGCATTCTCTACCTGTTCTGTAACAATCTATTTTTACAAAAGTCTATTATATCTACTACATGTTAATCGAGATACATTATCGCCCTCCGTGGTGTAATGGTTACCATGCTGACTTCATATACCCAAGGTTTAAACCCGCAGGAGGACGATGGATTTTTTCGGGCGTAAAAATCCTTAGCATGGCTTCCTTCGGAAGGGAAGTAAAGCCGCGTCGTAGATTTATGGCACGTAAAAGAACCTCAAGCCTGTTAGAGAGGCCTCTGAGCAAAATTGAACGGTCTTTCACGCCCAATTTAGAATGGGACGCTGAGAACCACAGCAGTTAAAGAGCGTCCATAAATAGCACGCCAATTATCGAGATACATTGGCAGAAATGATTTTATTACATACTAGCTGACCCGGCGAACTTTCTTCCGTCTTAGAAACAATAAATGAGTACATTTTGGGTTTTATTAAGTTCAATTTTTTATTAGGATAATATAAATACAAAAAATCAAGTATTTTAATGATTATTTATTGGCCATGTATTTTGGTGCACTCTTCAGTAAAGCATCTGCTGATAGACGGCATTTCTTGTTTTATTATCAGGCGCAAGAACAAATAACGCTGATGGTCTTCCGACCCGTAAACATTGCCACATATAATTGGATGGGAAAAACATGGATTTTCTAGATTCAGACCACAAATTTTCAAGGATTGGTTTTGTGATTTGTTAATGGTTATGGCGAATACAAACGGATCGGAAATTGAAGTCGGCAAATCGGTTGGGATCATCGGGATCCTCGGAATGAGAACTTCCTCACCTTCGAATTTTTCCTTGAGCATCGTCGCGTAAATCACATTGTTCATCAATTTACTTGCCACCAAACGCCTTCCGTTGCACATTTTTGGTCGGTTTATGTTTCGAAGCATGGTTACTACGGAGCCAACCTTTAGTCGTAAATTGTGCGGTGGTAAGCCAGGCACATCCAAGGAGTTTAAAAATTTAATTGGATAATTGCTCTTCACGTGCAATTTCATTCGCAATGTTTCGAATCCTTTGTCGGGAAAGATTCGATTGTCTTGGTCGCGGCATTGTTAATGATAATATCGGCACAATAAGCTAATAGAAACTCGAAACAAACACCATAGACAACAATGCGTTTTTCTGTCTGTTGCGTTTTGTTATACCATGTTTTATGTCACGTCCCACGGAAATGGGATAAAAAGTATCCTATGTCCCTCTCCTGGTTCTAAGCTACCTCCCCACCAAATCGGTTCAGCCGTTCTTTCTTTTATATATATTTACTCGTAAATACAATGGGAATAAGACGGTTAACTTGAGTAAAGTCTCTGGTAAAATCTTTTAAGAGTGCGTCACTATGTAGCGCTTTTGAAGTGTCATTTTCTTTGTTTTTCTACAAAAAAGAAAAATTGAATGTGCTGTATTCACATGACTTTCTCTACCAATTCTTCAAGTAACTGTTCTTGAAATGTCTTATGTGTTCAACTCGCATTACATTCTCTACAAACTAATGTTACCTACGGCATGGTAATCGAGATAAACATTAGAAAAACTGATTGTATTAGTTCCTTCTAAATAAAAGGGAAATAAGGTAATACACTGAGTTGTTAAAGCTATAGTGAAATATTTTTAAAAGTGGTCGCTATGTGAAACAATTGAAATTCGGGTTTCGCTTTGCACGGCCAGGAGTAAATTGAGAGAAGTAACAAAAGATGACCTCTCGTTAGGGAGAAGTTTAAGCAGCTTAAAATTGAAAATAATACAAGAAATATCTCGGAAACGGTTAACTGTACGTTTTTCGTAGTCGGCTTACGCTCCCCGTATGCTTGGACTTACAAGGGGTGCCTAGGGATGAGAGAGCTGTCGGGGAGCCAATGGACGTAACCACAGAATGGGGAACCTAGAACGAGTGGTCGGACATGAGCGTGAGGAAGTAGATGATGCGAAATAACAGCGAAATGGATGATAGCATAGATGATGATGATGATGATTGGAAGATTTTTATTCTTTTTAGGAAAATGTTTATTCATTGGAATGAATTGAGATTTTTTAATCATTTAATTAAGCAATTTAAACAAAAAATAAGATTTTATTCTTGTTTTCTTTTACTTTTAATTTTTGTTTAATTTGCACATTAAAATGTTAAGTTGGATTAATGGCACATGTGGCGGGGGAAACTGGAGAACCCGAAGAAAACCCGCCCAGACGTCCTTTCGTCCACCACAAATCCCACATACGGCCGCTTGGGATCGAACCCGGGCGCCTAGGTGGAAGGTGAGCGATCTAATCACTCTGCCACGGTGCGGTTAACTCAAAAATAAAAAAAAGATATGTATATGACATATATTATATGTTTTAACGAAATCTACATTATTTGCGCAGTAAGTTTTTGATCTATCTCTTACGGTTTGCCAATAATACAAAACTTATCCAGAATGGAGAGTTCTTTTGGCTATATTCCCGAGAAAATCCCAGATATACGCTTTTTTTGTCGTGTAAATATCATTAATATACGGCATTTTAATCAAAATCGTTAGATTCATTTTTGAGAAAAAAAAAATTTCAAAACATTTTCTATGTGAAGGGTAGTTTGGGACGGAGGGATTCTCTTGAAAACCTTCCTGTTGCATCCTTGGAAGATACCAAACATAAATACATATTTTTCGTTTTTGAGTATGCGGTAAATATCTTTAATATACGGCAATTTAATCAAAATCCTTAGATTCATTTTTGAGCAAAACCAAATTTTCAAACCACTTCTATGTGAAGGGTAGTTTGGGGTGAAGGGATTTTCTTGAAAATCTTTGTGTTGCAGCCTTGAAAGATACCAAACATAAATACAAATTTACTATATTTTCGTTTTTGAGTATGCTGTCCACAGGCGCGCACACAAACACACACACTGACCTTTTTCTAAAACAGTTTTTATTTTTATTCACGGGTTCTTAGAACATGTATTTCCGATGAAATCTCGGTATCCAATTGGGTAGAATATAATAGCTTCTCTTTGTCATATTGTAGTGCAAAGTTTATTCTTTCCTATTCAATGCTAATGTGTAAAATGAAGTTTGCAACACGTAAGCATAAAAATAACAAGTTGTAGCATTACACACTGCTATGAAAAAATTACAATATGGATTACCGTGCTACTCAAAAGGTAAACATGTGCTTTATGTTTGTTAATACAAGCCACTCGGATAACGCACTGATTATTCTGGGAAATCGCCGACGTTTTGCAGCGCACCAATGAGCGCGTCACTTGAGCCAATAGAAATCACAAATGACAGAAAGACGTTAACTACGCGTGGAGTGAAACACGCCTTATCGTAGCCTTTGAAGCCGACATGTTAACCTTTTGGGTAGCACGGTAATAACATACAGTGTTGATTAAACACTTTTAGGTAACAAATCTCCTATAACAAGTTCCGCTGAACTGTTACTGCGTGTTGGAAAATCTTCTAATTGAGCCATAGTTTTACTTTCTCTGTACGTACTGTGTACATAGTGTCTAGAGAAGGTATTGCATTCCACCCAAAAATTTGATACCGAGATTTCATCGGAAATAGATGTTTTAGGGTCCCTGTATAACAAAAAGCATTTTTTAGAAAAAGGTCCGTGTGTGTCCATGTGTTTGTGAATACGATAACTTGGTATTTAAGTTTGGTATTTTCCAAGGATGCGACACGAAAATTTTAAGGAAATCCCCCCACCCTCAACTACCCTTTATTCGGAAAAAAATTCAAAAAAATTGGTTTTCTCAAAAATGGCTGTAACGATTTTGATTAAAATACTGCATATTAGAAATATTTACACGACAAATATAACATAATTCTGAATTTTCTGATAATAGCTTCTGAAGACCTCTTTATTCTGGATATTGCATAACTAGTAAACTGTAAGAGGTAGATGAAACTTACTACACAAAATATGCAGATCTCGTTGAAACACACAATTTATACATATACATTTTACTTTCTCTACACGTACTACGACCATAGTGAATAGAGAAGGTATTGTAATGCACTCAAAAATTTGATATCGAGATATTACCGGAAATATATGTTTTGAGACCCCTGAATCCAAAAAAAAAGCATTTATTGAACAAGGTAAGTGTGTGTGTGTGTGTGTGTGTGTGTGTGTGTGTGTGTGTGTCTGCGTGTAACTGTGAGCAACATAGCTCAAAAATAAAATCGCTTATATACCAAACTTGGTATTTAAGTTGAGTATCTTCTTTTTCTAAAACATTTTTTTAGACTCGGGGGATCTAAAAACATATTTCTGCTGAAATCTTGACATCTGATTACTTTCTCTAGCCCCATATCTACAATTTACATGGGGATAGAGAAGTATTGCATTCCACCCAAAAATTCGATACCAAGATTTCACAAGAAATACATGTTTTAGGACCCCCTGTATCCAAAACGGGCATTTTCAGAAAAAGGTCCGTGTGTCCGTGTATCTGTGAACACGATAACTCAAAAACGAAAAGTAGCTAAAATACCAAACTTGGTATTTAAGTTTAGTATCTTCCAGGAATGCGACACGAAGGTTTTGAGAAAAATTCCCCCACCCGAAACTACCCTTTACATGGAACGTTTTTCGAAAATTTGGATTTTCTTAAAAATGGCGCTAACGATTTTGATTAAAATATCATATATTAAAGATATTTACCTAACAAATAAAATGTATATCTTGAATTTTCTGGGAATAGCTTCTAAATACCTATTTATTCTGGATGAATTTTATTTTGCTTAATGTGGCATAACTAGTAAACCGTAAGAGAAAGACAAAAACTTACTGTACAAAAAATGTAGGTCTTGTTAAAATACAGAAGTTATGTCATATACATTCTTTTCGTGGAGCTTACCGTTTTCGAGCTATTCATTGTTATTAGTTTCAGTTGTGAAGTATTTATACTTTTCTCAGACGGGAGTGTCAGTTTTTCTTTTGTTCTACTCCTGGCCAAGAAAAGAAGCGATGTAATGACAATCGCATAACGACAGCTTTTATAACATTTGACTATTGGTTTAGCCTAGTGTATTCCCTTATTTTCTTCCTACTTATACGGAACTAAGTAATATGAACATTGTGCTAATGAGTACCACGATTAAGCAAGGTGCAGAAAGAAGAAGAATCTTATGTATGAAGTTTGTAGAATAGCTAGAGAAAGTCATGTGAATGTAACACATCAAATTCTTTTGTGTGGAATACAATATGCTCTCTATACACTATATACTTAGTACGTTTAGAGAAAGTACAAACCGCTCGGCTTTGAGAAATTAGAAATGAAGGAGATCAAGTACCTACACATTACTGGCCTTGGAACATATGTAACTTAAACCGGCTTCAAAGAATGTTATGAAGACATACACTGCAGCACTTGTATTCCACGTTCCTGCACAAAATAGTTTGCTTCATAAAACAGCTCGTTAATAGCAGAAATCACAGCTGAAAATAACAATTTTTACTTTCTCTAACCCGAATGCACATCAATTTACATAGTATCTAGAGAAAAGTTCTATGTCGAGGTTTCACCGAAAATATGTTTTGAGGTCCCCTGAGTCCGGAATTTTTTTTTTAGAAAAAGATGCGTGTGTGTGTCTGTGAACAAAACAAAACACTAAACACTAAAAGACCATTAAAAACCAAACTTGGTATTTAAGTTTAATATCTTTCAAGGATAAAATATTTGCAAGAAAATTCCCCCATCTAAACTACACTTTACATGGAAACTTTTTGAAAATGTTGGTTTTCTCAAAAATAGCTCTAACGATTTTGATTAAAATACCGTAAATAAAGCTATTTACAACAGAAATAAAATGTAGGTATATCTTGAATTTTCTGGTAAAACTTACTACCAAAAATATATAGCACGTTAAAACACACAATTTATATCATATTCATTTTTGTTGCAGAGTAGAACGTTTCCGAGATATTCCTTGCTATTAGTTTCAATTTAAACTACACATCTTCACCTTTCACTTCATTTCTCTTTTGTGTTTTCGGAAAGCGAATCGAACTCCAATTGTTCACATATCAACCGGCTTTAACCTAGTGTGTTTTCTTATTTCCCTTGTGCTTATAAGGAACTTAGGTGTTGGATTAATTCTGTTAATGTTTATCCCGTTTAGCATGATATAGATAGAAGATTAATCTTATAAAAGAATTGTTTGTTTGCAGAACAAGTAGAGAAAGACATGTGACTGCAACACATCAGATTTTTATAAAAAGGTCCGTCTACTATCTACCTACTCCGTTAGTTTGGGGTTTGGAAGATTTTCTTTAAAGTGTTCGTCGCTTGGAAAATGCTGAAATTAAATATGAAGTAGGTATTTAATCGAATTTTGCTTTTGAGCTATGTGTTCACAGACACACACGGACACACAAACTCACGCACAAAATGTGCCTTTTTCTAAATAATACGTTTTTAAATTCGGGGCAAATCATGAATTTCTGGAGAAATTTCGGTGCCTAATTTTTGGGTGGAATATTTTATTATTTGGCGTGCAGATATCCCTTCGGGCGCGAAAAGAGTTGCAGATCTGAACGGGGCTATTTCAAGTTAGAACCGGTTAGTGAGGAACTGGCTTGAGCGACCTTCGTTTTAACCTTCTTGTTTATCAGCGATGACGGTGTGCCGGTCGCGCTCATTGAGAGAGGTAAAATGCTCATGTTCAAAGGGATATCCGCATACGTCAAACACCTAGTTGGTCCTCCTGGTACGCACAAACGTGTTTCCCTGTATGATTTTGTGTATGTGTGTGTATGTGAAATATTCTTCTGCAAGAAAATTCCAATATAGGAGGTTCCTGGCAGGGCCGTTATCCACAATAAAATTGCAGCATTGTCATCCAGAACTGGTCACCCTTCGTGTATCTCCACTCATCCCTCTCAGGGGTCACAAGAGTCCACTCACAATGGTCTATGTGCCCCAATCTGTGATCATCCTAATCCTAAATAGCATCCATAACTATGTTGGTTTTTACTTTCTCTATACATACTATGTACATAGTGTATAGAGAAGGTATTGCACTCCACCCAAAAATTTGATACTGAGATTTCACCGGAAATACATGTTTTGAGACCACCTGAATCCAAAAAAAGCATTTTTAGTAAAATGTCCGTGTGTCTGTCTGTCTTTGTGTATGTGTGAGTGTCTGTGTGTAGCATAGCTCAAAAATGAAAAGACCGTTAAATACAAAACTTGGTATTTAAGTTCAGTATCTTCCAAAGATGCGACACGAAGATTTTCGAGAAAATCCTCCCACCCCCAACTACACTTCACATGGAAAAATTTTCGAAAATTTTGATTTTCTAAAAAATGGCTCTAACGATTTTGATAATAATATCACATATTAAAGATATATACTTGACAAATAATATGTATATCTTGAATTTTCTGGGAATAGCCTCTGAAGACTACTTTATTCTGGATGAATTTTACGAAATTTTGTGTAACTGGTAAACCGTAAGAGATAGACAAAGTTTACCACACAAAAAATATAGAGCACATTGAAACACACAATTTATGTTATATACATTTTTTCTTGGAGTTGATCGTTTTTTAGATATTCCTTGTTTTTTTGTTTCAGCCTTAAAAAACTTATACTTTTCTCATACAGGAATTTGTCAACTCCTGTCCATACAAACAAAGGAACTTGAGTCACATAGCAACGATCTTTTGCTATCACTTTAACCTATGTTACTTCCTTATTTCGCTTCTACTTACAGTGAAGCAAGTAATAAGACTATTTCTGTTAATTTTTTCTAGTTTAGCATGAATTAAATAGAAGCATAAACTTTTTAACAAAAATTTGTTGAAGAGATATAGAGAAAGTCGTGTGAATGGATTACATCACATTTTTTTTCGCACTCACCATGTGTGGGAAGAATGAAAGATTTAATGATTTGAACCATACTTCCCGGCCTTCGTTCGGTTGCTATAGCCATTGAACTACCATGGCAACATGCCTACATGACGTTAAATTACCCAACTGCCTAGCATGTTTCCCGATAAACCACAGAAGGATCTCTTGATTGACCTAATAGTTGGTTCCGGGACCTAAAGTAATTAATGTCATCGCAAGTCGCCATTGGGATGTGTAATCTCAAAGTATTTTGAGATGTCCTTGCGATTTACGGGAAACATACGAGTCAATTGAGGAATTTAATATCCTTTTGACATGTTGTCATTGTAGCTCAGTAGTTAGGGCAAACGTACAGAGACCGGGAAATCCTAGGTTCAAATCCTGGCTAGGACATTGCATTTTTCATTCTGACACTACCTTTCCAATATCCATAATCTCCTAATCATGTGTTTAAAAAAGAAAGAAAATAAAGAGAGAGAGATAGAGAGAGAGAAAAGTGATCGAGTGGCTCAATGGTAATGTGTGGAGCTCGCTTTCTGGAGATCTCGGGCTTATTACACTGACCATGGGATTTTTGCGTTTTTACCGGTCGTATCGTATACCCTCATACTACGAATTTCCTCTCCATCATTTCCGCTTTCATCTGTTCCAGGTTTGCAGGACCAGGCGACGGCGCTTTGCGTGTTGTGGCAGGATATGGAAAATACGCTCTGGAAAATGTTCTCCCTGGCATTTGGTGGGATTATTGGGCTCCTTTCATGGGAAATGAAAAGGCGTTTTATTTAAACGCTCTTTTACTACTTTGATTGTCAGCGCCCCATTTTATACTGGGCGCGAAAGGCCGCTTAATTTTACTCAGAGACCTGTTTCTGAGGCTTAAAGTTCTTTTACGTGCCGTAAATCTACGGCACTAGACCAACGGCTTTACTTCCCATTCGAAGGAAGCAAAAGGATTTTTACGCCCGAAAACATCCACCGTCCTCCGCCGGGTTTGACCCCGCGACCTTGGGAGCTGTCCTGATTGACACGGGGCTCCGGGTTACGCGTGGATTAGGCAGAGCTAGCCTCCGTCAGTATTGGTACCATATCGGAATCGTTAAGGACCTCGTCCTTGCTTGCACAATTCGTCGTTCGAATCTGGTCGCTCATCTGATCTCCGGTTCATTTATACCTTCCTCCCACTGATCAGCTGGAAGAAAGCTGGTTTCACCATCACTTACTTGTATTGCTCTGCTCCAGTTATTTGAGGCCCCTCCATCATATCTATTCCTAAGGATTAGACGGCCCGGGTTCGATCCCAAGCGACCGCATGTGAGATTTGTAGTGGACAAAGCGGTGTAGGGGCGGGTTTTCTCCGGGTACTCCGGTTTCCCCCGCCATCACATTCCACCGGGGCTCCATCCCCAAGTAGTATCAGTGTCATCGCCTGCGGTGCCAGAGCAGTAAAAGCGGGCGTTAAACACTACCAAAAAAAAAAAAAAAAAAAAAAAAACTCCGAAAACCATCAGCTGATTGAAGGACGACAAAGTGCTAGGCTGAAACATCTTAATCCAACTTACCAGCTTCAACATCTGTGTAGTGCAGGTAGCATATACCCTTATAGGTATTGAAAAGTAGAATCACATTAAAAATACGATAGCCGGATTTGAACCACAGATCTCCTGGCTTCCTTTCGGTTACTCTTACACTAAACTACCATGGCAACATGCCAGCACATTTAAGTCTGATGCTACCTTTGCAACCTTATCTACTATAGGTGTATAGGTACGTCCAGAAAGTAAGTTCCGTTTGGTAATAAAATTAAATTGTGTACAGATACAGAATAATTATTTATTGCACAAAATTCTACAACTCTTAAACTACTTTTCCACATGACTGACGAAATTTTGCAGGCATTTGTCATAGCGTGGCACTAGTTTTTGTATACCTTCTTCATAGAAGTTTGCCGCCTGTGTCTTCAAAAAGTTGGAAACATTTTCTTTCAGCTCTTCGTCATTGTTGAAGTGTTGACCGCCAAGCAAAGACTTGAGATGTAAGAACAGATGAAAGTCGCTAGGAGCGAGGTCAGGGCTGTACGGAGGATGGTCAAACACGTCCCAGCCAAATCCCTGTAGGAGGTTTTTCCTCACATTTGCAGTGTGTGGTCGTGCGTTGTCGTGAAGAAAAACAACACCTTTTGACAGCAATCCTCGGCGCTTATTCTGTATTGCGCGGCGGAATTTCCTAAGTGTCTCGCAATAAACATCTGCTTTGATTGTTTGACCACGCGGTAAGAAATCAAAGAGTAAGATGCCTTTCCAGTCCCAGAAAACTGTGCACATCATTTTTCGAGGTGTCAAGATTTGTTTCGGCTTTGCTGGAGATGAAGTGTGCCTCCATTCCATTGATTGCCGCTTACTTTCAGGGGTGTCGTAAGAAACCCAAGTCTCATCTCCTGTGACTATCTATGTCGGAAATTCTTCGCCGTCTTCATCATAACGGGTTAAAAACTGAAGTGCACTACCAATCCGTTTTGTTTTGTATTGCTCAGTAAGAATCTTTGGTACCCAACGTGAGCAAAGTTTACGAAATTTCATTTTTCGGTAACAATTTCATGAATTAGTGATCGTGAGCTTTGGGGAAATTCCATAGCGAGAGCACTAATTGTAAACTTGTGGTTTTCCTGAATCTTGTCACCAATCGCGTGAACCAGTTCTTCTGTAACCAAAGATGGACGCCCACTTCATTCTTCATCGTGCACTTCACTACGTCCTTCATTGAACTGTCGGACCCATCTTCTCACCATTGAATCACTTATCGCATTTTGTCCGTAAACTTCGCAAATTTGCCGATAAATTTCAATTGGTTTCACTTTCCTAGCATTCAGAAAACGAATCACAGATCTGATTTCACAAGCGGCGGGATTTTCAATCAACACCGACATTGTAAACAAGCATAACAAAGCGTATGTGGCTGACAGTGATCTCAAAATGGCGCAAGTTTCTTCTCCTTGATACAGAGCGTCTACCACGCATGTGCGGAATTGCGATCGCAGCGCTGCAGCGGAGATAAATTGAAACGGAACTTACTTTCTCGACGTACCTCGTATATAGCTTTAATGCATGTATAATATTCGGATGGTGGGTGAGGCAACCCTCTTCTCCTCAGTGACCACTGGCATTCGGTACTGTCTATTTCTACAGTATGTTTGTTACAAAACTTGGCCGCCAGGCTCACGATTCGTGTGACCTTCACGGCATTTCCCTGTGCGCGCGTTCCTACTTCCGTTCTTTCGCACATATGGTCTGTCTTACTTCTGTTCTAGTCCAGTTCACACGTGAATAAGATTAGGAATGTGTAGAGGTGTTTAGTTTTGCTTGAAGTGCTTTCAAAATGCAATACACAGTACCACAAAAAATGTTTATGTGCGATACGCATGTGCTTACATCATCTTGTAGGGAAGTTGTAACTACATTTCTTGGCGTGGTGTTCCGACTTTTTGAGTGGAGAGGCCGCACGTTTGCTTGTAAATGAATTCAGGGAGACGAGATCAATTTGTGATGGGAAAAGAAAGGTAAGCAGGCGTGTGCTTATGGAGAAGAAGTTAGACAAAATCGAAGAAAGGTTAGAACAGCCACAGTCACCTCGAAAAATCTCTTAGGCGGCTTGCACAAGAAACTAACATTTCGAAAGCTTCAGCATGGAAAGCAATAACATTTTTAAGATTCTAACTTACAAGGTTACTTTGTCTAGGAATTGCTACCACGTCAGTGGGGTAAATTTCAGTAACTGGATTTTGAGGAATATTAAGGATGGAACAATCGATTCACGATTGATACTCTTCAGTGACGAAGCATGGTTCCATTTACATAGTCATGTGTCATCAAACTGAGATTATACTACAGACAAATGTAATTTCGTTCATGAAACTCCTTTTTTTTTGGTAGTGTTCAACGCCCGCAATAACTACTTATGGCAGTGTCACTGATGATACATGAATGAAGATGGAGCACCGATGGAATGCGAAGGCGGGGGAAACTGGAGAACCCGGAGAAAACCCGCCTCAACGACGTTTAACCATTCGGCCACGGCGCGGTCCTGAAACTCCCTTGCATGATCAAAATGTTGGGGTATGGTGTGCAATAAATAGATGCAGAAAAATAAGGTTTATTTTATGAGTGTACGATATAGTACAGAAATAAACTTGCACTACGTTTCGAACAGCTGGAGAACATTGAATGTCGGTCTGGATATTTCCAGCAGTAAGGGTTAATGGCCCGCTCGGTACGGCATGCGACTTTTATTTATAGGGCAACTTGAAAAATAAATAATCAAAACTAATCCCCACACATAAGAAGAATTAAAACAAAATATCAGAAAGAAATTAACGCCATTTTCCTCAAAAGATGCCGTAGATGTATTATGATACAAATGGACGGCATTTCCAACCTCTCCTGCGATAAGGTACGTTTATTCTGATAATTGCTAATGTGATTTTAGATTTTATTTGACGTCCACGCACGTGTAAGGGCGACGGGCCGTGCGACTGCCAGTAAGTGTACAGTGCGTGGCGTACATGGACCTGCGCCTGGAGAAAACCCGCCCCGGCGCCGCTTTGTCCACCACAAACCGTAGATTCACTATAGTTAGCGATTCTGTGAAACCTTCTAGGATACGAGAAAATCATAGCAGCTATAAGTTACAAATTAATCCGTAAAAGGTCATTTACTTGGAACATGTAAATTCATGCACCCATGTGAATAGTTTTATATCCCGTTTCAATATATTTTATTTATAGCTATGAAGGTTCCATTTCATTTTGAGGAACTTTATATGAGTCGTATTCAATGTTTATAAAGTCTGCATATTTTATACATAGACTAATGTTAAAATGAACAATCCAAAAACAAGATAAAACTTTGCTGCATTTCGTCCTATTCCTCGTTACCACTGATAACTTTTTTATATTGTAAATTATGTTTTTAATATATTCTTCACATTTGCTCCGCCTAGTTGTATTTCTCGGTCCGGCATGTATTTCTTTATAGGGCGTAAACGGTAAAAAGAAGTATTTCATAGATAACTAATTTGTAAGTTTTAGTTTATGCAATTTATTTAAACTGTCACCAAAGATTCCATAATTTATGTACACGTTATATTTCAATGCGATCAAAACAGAAACTGTATTACGTGTTCATTTACACGTACAACTTAGATTTCGTGTATAAGGTTTATTATTCAGGCAGTCTGAAATACCGAAATACTGAGGGAGAACAAACTAAATGCACTTCAACCTAAACAAACAGCTCTGTGCAGTAAATTAAAACCGATAGTGTTGTACTGTAAATAAGAACAAACTGCGTTGAGAACTCACATATATCAAACACACCTGTTCTGCCTAGCATTAAAACTATGTTCTAATTGTCTAGTCTTCCCGCTCTCAGTAGCGTCTCTTCTCATGAACCAGTAAAAACTTCCTAGTATCTCAATTAGGCTGCTAGCTTTCCAGTAACTTTCATATTTTTATCATCTGACCACCCCTTCTAACACTTGTGTAGTCTCTTTTTAACTCAAAGATATTCTTCTATGTGTTTCCCCCAACTCCCTGGCAATTGTCAAAAAAAAAAAAAAAAATAAATAAAAAAAACTTGCGAAACATTTCTTTTTTATAACTTGTACGGTTTCAGCTATATCTTCTCTCTTATACTAAGCTTATACTAGCATTCTCTAATATAATCTTGTTTCTAAATTCCATACATGCGTTTATATTATCTCGCTTGTAATTATTTACACCTTCTTACAGACATTAGTATTGCCTTAATTTAGATAAATGAATTTAATTTAGGGAATATAAAGCTATTTAATATTTTACTATTCAAATATTTATATTCCTAATTACTTTCTCTAACCCCGTATGTACAATGTATATAGGGATAGAGAAGGTATATTGAATCCACCCAAAAATTCGATGTCGAGATTTCATCGGAAATATATTTTGGGGTCCCCTGAGTCCGAAAAAAGCATTTTTAGAAAAAAGTCCGTGTATGTCTGTGGACAACATAGCTCAAAAACGAAAAGACCATTAAATACAAAACTTGGCATTTAGGTTTGGTATCTTTCAATGATGCGACACGAAGATTTTCAAGAAAATCAACCGCACCACAAACTACCCTTTACATGGAAAAATTTTCGAAAATTTGTATTTTCTAAAAAAATGGGTCTAACGATTTTGATTAAAATGCTGTATATTAAAGATATTTACATCGCAAATAAAAAGGTATATACTGAATTTTTGGGAATAGCCTCTGAAAACCTTCAGAATTTTGCTTAACTGCTAAACGTAAGAATAAATGTAAACGGTGCGTTATTTATGGACGCTCTTTAACTTCTGTGGTTCTCAGCATCTCTTCTAAATTGGGCGTGAAAGACCGCTTAATTTTGCTCAGAGGCCTCTATCAGACTTGAGGCTCTTTTACGTGCCGTAAATCTACGACACGGGACCAACGGCTTTACTTCCCTTCCGAAGGAAGCCATGCTAAGGATTTTTACGCCCGAAAAAATCCATCGTCCTCCGCCGGTTTGAACCCGCGACTTTGGGTATACGAAGTTAGCATGGTAACCATTACCTACACTACAGAGGGCGACTGCTAAACGTAAGAGATAGACAAAAACGTACTACACAAAAACATCAGATCTCGTCAAAATACGCAATTTGTGTCATTAAGGTTTAGTTATGGGGGTAACCGTTTCAGAGATATTCCTTGTTATTAGTTTCAATTGTAAAGTACTTATACTTTTCTCAGAAAGGAAATGTCCATTTGCCTTTTTTTTCTACTCCTGGCTAAGCAAAGAAGCGATTTGCATTGAGAATCGCATAACCATAGCTTAAAACATTTGACTAACACTTTAGCATAGCGCATTCCTTTAGTTCCCTTCTACTTATAAGGAACTAAGTAATAAGAACATTCCGTTAATGTTTATCTCGATTAGCATTGTATGGAAAGAAGACGAATCTTTTGTAAAAAGTTTGCAGAGCAGCTAGAGAAAGTCATATGGGATTATTTTTTCTTAGAGTTTAGAATTTTGTTCACTAACAGAATTTGACGACAAGCTGATGTTTTTAATCTGGTAGTAGCATGAGTAGTGTCTTTCTTCCGCACCTCAACTAGATGTTTTTGGTAGTAAGATATAATCTGTTTGCAATAGTTAAGCTTTATATTTGCTATGATGTCATGTCTATATTCGTTAATAATTTGTTTTTTGTACCTCTTAATGACAAACCATTTGCGTCATCTGAACATGACTTGCATTTTGTTAATCACGTTTAATTCCTCTATATCAGCAATACCGTTGTTTTCCTGGAACATAAATAAGTTGATAAAATGTATTCTATGTTTGATATAGACAAACAACTTAATTAAGACATCCATATACAAATGTAAATGTGACTTGATGGAACAATAATAATTTAGAGTTTTAATACATGATGGAAGTTCGTCGACGTGGCGGCGCGGGGACCGTGAGGAACCGTCTGTGAGAATTGTGGTTGGCAAGCAGCATCTGGAGGGATTTTCTCCGAGTTCTCCGGTTTTTCCTGCCATTCATTCCAGAAATTCGGAAGTTTACTGATGAAATACGGCAGGAGGTCAGATCACGGATTGTCATGGCCAAGAAAGCCTTCACGGAGAAGATAACATTGCTAATTGGCAATTTAAACCTAAAGCTACGTAAAAGTCTGGTAAACATTTTAAGCATTGCTCTATATGGATCGGAGACGTTGACTTAGGAAAATACAGAAGAAATATTTGGAGAGTTCTGAGATGTGATAGAGTCGAATAGAAAGTGAACGGACATGGTGAGAAATGAAGAAGTTTAGAGCTGAAGAAGTGGATGAGAGAGCAAAATGGAGGGGGCACATAATAAGAAGAAACTGCCTGTCACAAAAGGAAAGGCAGAAGAAACAATTAAACTAGGAAACAATGTAAACTCTGGTTTACATACCACGATTTAAGGGAAAAGCAGAAATACTGAATATCGAAGGAGGAAGCAGAATATAGAAAGAGATGGAGTATAAACTTTTAAAGTTTTTGAAGAGAATCCCTTCACCGCAAGGAATATCTCGAAAACGGTCGAACTCCACGAAAAAAATGTATATAACATAAATTGTGTGTTTTAACGAGCTCTACATTTTTTTGTAAAGTAATTTTTTGGCTCTCTCTTACGGATTACCAGTTATGCAAAATTCATCCAGAATAAACAGACCAAAAAGTTGAGATATACATTTTATTTGTCAAGTAAACATCATTAATATACGATATTTTGATCAAAATTGTTAGAGCCATTTTTGAGAAAGTCAACATTTTCAAAAAATGTTCTATGTAAAGCGAAGTTGGGGGTTGTGGGATTTTCTTGAAAATCCTCGTGTCGCATCCTTGGAAGATACGGAACTTAAATACCAAGTTTGGTATTTAACGGACTTTTCTTTGAGCCATGCTGCCCAAGGGCACTCTCTCTCACACACACACACACACACACACACACACACACAGACAGACATACACATACGGACATTTTTTCTAAAATGCTTTTATTGGATTTAGGGGTTCCTAAAACATGTATTTTCGCTGAAATCTGGGTATCGAATTTTTGGGTGTATTACAATACTTACCTTCTCTATTCACTATGTATATAGTACATGTAGAGAAAGTAAAAAAAACACACACACAAAACAAGGAAACAGTAGATGGGGAGAGAACAAAATAGAAAACAAGTGAAATTCCTGAAAACGTATGATATTTTAGTTTCTAGTTTAAATGTTGCTGACTTGGTGTATTTGCTTCTGATTTGCTATTATAGCAGTATAACCAAATATTTACAATGTTAAGCCTCATATTTACTTAAGATACGTTATCAGTATTTACGTAAAGATAAAAAATTACAGCTTCTTACAAATACTAGTGGGTAAGGCTAGATATGTGTGTTTATTCCACATTAGATACAAACAAGTGGAACACATATTTGCTAAGAGGTTCCCTCTGCTTAGAAACTTAAGCGTTTAATGGCTAGATCAATGCAGAGAGCAATTTTAAGTATGTATGAAGACTTCACGTTGATCAAGAAAAAGAAAATTTAGCTAAAGCGTTGAAAGTTGCATTCGAAAGACGCTACAAAAAACAAGAACAGAAAAAGTTCTCCGAAAAATTTGGGCGGGCCAATTACAGAGAAAGAGATCTTGAACCAATAAATTAGAAATGTGTATAACAAATTCATTGTTTATACAGACAGTGAAATTAATTTGAAAGATATAGAAAACCCAAAGAATATAAAAATGCATTAGAAGATACACTTAAAACACCGGAAAATATTTATAAAAAAAATCGGATGTTTCCATTCACATGACTTTCTCCACATCTCTGCAACAAAATATTGTTAAAAAGCTTATGCTTCTATTTATCATGATAGTCCAGAAAAAAAATTAGCAGAACTAGTCTTATTACTTGCTTGCTTGTAAGTAGAAGGGAAATAAGGGAGTACCATAGGTTAAAGTGATAGTCAAAAGCTGGTTGCTTTGTGACTGAAGCTCCTTTGTTTGTATGGATAGGAGTAGACAAATTCCTGTGTGCGAAAAGTATGTTTTTTAAATGTGAAATCAAGAACCAGGAATAACTCAAAAACGATCAACTCCCCGAGAAAAATGTAAATAACATAAATTGTGTGTTTTAACATGCTCAATATTTTTTGTTGGATAAGTTTTTGTCTATCTCTTACGGTTTAGCAGTTATGCAAAATTCCGTAAAAATCATCCAGAATAAAGTAGTCTTCATAGGCTATTCCCAGGAAATTCAAGATATACATTTTATTTGTCAGGTAAATGTCTTTAATATACGATATTTTAATCAAAATCGTTAGGGCCATTTTTGGAAAAATCAACATTTTCGAAAAAAAGGTCCATGTGAAGCGTAGTTTGGGGGTGATTTTTCTCAAAATCTTCGTGTCGCATCCCTAGAAGATACTAAACTTAAATACCAAGTTTGATATTTTAGCGACTTTTCGTTTTTGAGTTATCGTGTTCACAGACACACGGACACACGGACACCCCCCCACACATACACGGACCTTTTTCTGAAAATGTGGGGTGTAATTAGATTAGATTAGAAAGCACTCTGTAGGTTTGTTTGGGCCAGGAAGCCACTGAACATAGAACTTGTCAAGGGATATACATATGTTTATATATTATGGAAAAATAATGTATAAACCCTAGTGCTAAAAGTATGGGTTACAAAAAACAGAATAGACATATAATCCATATGATCAACCATTTGTACTTAATGTGCTCATAAAAGCATGTGAACTTCCTTTTTTTTTTTTTTTTTTTTTTTTTGCATATAAAAACAAAGGGTATCAAAAATTAGTGTTAAAATGTGTAAATAAATATAATTTCATTATATGTATCATTGATGTAATGTCAGATGATAGTTTTCTGATTATTGACATAATAGTTACTACTAGTAATTATATAAAACTAAAATATTTTATAGAATTTCCAATTATGGAACTAGAGTGTAAATTATCAAAGCATCAGGCTTTACAGACCTTGTGTCATTGTTAAATACTAAAAAATTCACTTGACACATTCGTGCAAGTCAAAGTTTACATCAGTTTAATTTTAATATAAAAAACACACACACTAATATACACAAAATGCAATACATTATAATACTTATAAATACAATGATTGTTAACGGTATTGTCAGACAGATTTGTCACTTAAATATTCATCTACAGAGTAAAATGATTTATTGCAAAGGTACTCCTTAAGAGAGGCCTTAAAAGCTCTGAAATTCCCAACATTTTTTTGAGATTACTGGGGATAGCATTAAATATCTTGATTGCTTCATCCCTTTTGTCTAGTATTAATGTTATGAATTTCCATATATGTTGTGAAACTATGTCGATTAACTGCATAGAATTTTAAAATGGATAATACGAGGGCCGTTCAGAAAGTAGCCTCCGATCGGTCACAGTGCGGGTAGTGGGGGGAGTAGCGACGCCATCTGTGCATTCACGCACTCAGTAGGTCAGTCAGCATCAAGCCGTGGTCGAGTGAAAGTCGTACCTGCGCTAGTTTAGTGTTTGTAATGTGTACTGCAATAGAAAACCCCGCCAAATGTGAAGTGCGTGCTGTTATAAGGTTTTTTACAGCCAAAGGATATTCTGCAGCAGCTATTCATCGTGAGCTTTGTGCCGTGTACGGACCAAGAGTTATGAGTGAAGGAGTGGTCCGTGAATGGGTACGTTTATTTAAAAGTGGACGAGAAAACGTTCATGATGAAGAGAGGAGTGGTAGACCATCATTGGTCACGGACGAACTCGTTCAGACAGTTGATGCAAAAGTTCGTGAAAACCGACGTTTCACAATGTCGGAGTTGTCTACTGATTTTCCACAGATTTCTAAGACTCTCTTGTACGAGATAGTGACAGCAAGATTGGGTTACCGTAAGTTCTGTGCACGATGGGTGCCCAAAATTCTTAGCGACCACCACAAAACTCAAAGAATGGCCTCTGCATTAGACTTTCTGTCACGTTATGAGGCCAAAGGTGAACCATTGTTAAACAGAATCGTGACCGGGGACGAAACCTGGATTAAGTACGTGAACCCTGAGGCAAAAGAACAATCAAAGATGTGGGCACATTCAAATTCGCCTACCAAACCAATAAAAGCCCGGCAAGATTTTTCTGCCCGAAAATTGATGGCAACGGTGTTTTGGGATGCAAAAGGGGTGTTGTTGGTTGAATTCATGGAACGTGGGACGACCATTAATCAAGACGTGTACTGTGAAACACTAAAACAATTACGACGGGCTATACAGAACAATCGCCGTGGTATGCTGACTTCCGGTATCGTTTTTTTGCACGATAACGCCCGTCCTCACTCTGCTCGCAGAACAACAGCCCTTCTTGAGTCCTTCAAGTGGGACGTTGTCAACCATCCACCTTACAGCACAGATCTGGCGCCAAGCGATTATCACCTCTTCATGCATATGAAGAAATGGCTCGGGTCCCAGCGGTTTGATGACGACGAAGAGCTCAAAGATGCGGTCACAGGCTGGCTCCAGGCACAAGCGGGTGATTTTTATGCAGAAGGAATTTCAAAGCTTGTGAACAGATACGATAAGTGCCTCAATCGTTATGGAAACTATGTAGAAAAATAGTGCAAAGATGTAGTTGTAAGATGTATATATTAAAATATTTTTATTTAACTTGGTGAATTTCTTGCAATCAACCGGAGGCTACTTTCTGACCGGCCCTCGTATATAAATACAAGGTATGTCCAATTTTTGAAATAGTTCTTTGCATGACTATCTGCTATAAGCATTAGAGATTATACGTATAGCTTTCTTCTGTATCCGGAATATGCATTTACTATCCACTGAATCACCCCGGAATATTATTCCATACTCGATGATGAAGTTAAAGTAGGCAAAATACACCAATTTAGGTGTATCGATTGAGTGAAATTTAAGCAGTGCACGGAGAGCATAACATGCTGAGCTAATTTTAGGTGTGATGTAGCTAATATGTGACTTCCAGTCCAAATGCTTATCTACCTGAAGGCCAAGAAATTTGACTTCATTTTGCTGTTCTAACAATGTATCATTAATTCCTGTTTCTATGCGTGTTTGTGGTGAGCGAGTAGTTATAAATGTAATTGTTTTTGTTTGTTCAAGGTTTACTGAGAGTTTGTTTGCTTTGAACCAATTTGACATACAATTTAGAACATAGTTTAATTTTACTACACAGTCATTGAAATCTTTACTTGTTACCAGAACACTGGTGTCATCTGCGAATAAATAAATACTTGCAATACTGTTAATGTATAATAGGAGTCATTTATGTAAACCAAGAACAAAAGAGGCCCTAAGATTGATTCCTGGGGAACACCATGTTTTACTGATTTCCATTCTGAGGCACTATTTTGATACCCATTGGATTATTAATTTCGACCGTTTGTTTTCTCTTCTCTAGGTATGAAATGAACCAATCTAATACGTTGTTCTTTATTCCATAGAAATGTAGTTTTATTATCAGAATCTCATGATTCACACAGTCAAAAGCCTTCGCTAGGTCACAAAAGATTCCACCGACATGTTCCTTTTCATTTAACGCTGTTGACATTTTATGCGTGAGCTTGTAGGTTGTATTATCTGTCGCTACTCCTTTTCTAAAGCCAAACTGTTCTTTGGAAAGTAAGTTGTTCTTTTCCAAGTAATTATAAAGCCTATTGAACATTACTTTCTCCACATAAATGATAAATAATGTTGTCAACAATCCTACCGCTCTCCTTGATTTATGGAAGCGAATTTTCCATTTATTTTATATCCAGTATCAACACAGATTAGTGAACCATCAATTATAGCGTATAATAGATGACGTGAAAAAACTCTACTTGTTAAATGCACAATTTATGTATGGTAAAAGTTTTGTATCTTTAACCATTTCGAGTTATTTATTCTTATTGTTTTTTATTTTCAAATTATTTAAATATTCGTTTGTTTCCCGTGGTGTGTAGAGCGAAATTTCATAGTCACTACAAAGCGACCGTCTTATAAAGATTTGAATATCGCTTCAGCTCTTGTAACTACAGTGAAATATGTAATGAAACTATTTCTGCACATGTTTATGTCGATTGACACGAAGTAGAAAGAAAACATTCACCCAACTGTTGTAATTTTGGTTCCGTTTTTTTTCTTCCCATTTCAGATATCTTAGAAATGCCATGCGTTTCATAGCCATCGGTGAGAAATAAGCAGTTCATTGTTCATATAATGTGTGTGAATGATTATAGTCTTCCAAATAGCTAAATGTGCAAACCAGCAAAACAAATAAATTGTATGTACATATACTTTATACAAAAAAAAAGTCTCAAAACCTGTATTTCCGGTGAAATATTGGTATCGAATTTTTTTATTGGAATACAACCTTCTCTACTTACATACTAGAGAAAATAATTATAGATTATATTAAAAAGATTTATGACAGTATAAATACACGCATAAGTAGGATATTTTATGCACACAAAACAATGCCTACTAATAAATAATATGGATGTG
Source organism: Hymenopus coronatus (assembly GCA_030762935.1). NCBI lineage: Eukaryota > Metazoa > Arthropoda > Insecta > Mantodea > Hymenopodidae > Hymenopus > Hymenopus coronatus. The sequence continues at coordinate 134,572,043 of CM060881.1, forward strand.
TTTGTGTCATCCCAGTTCTCCTATGCATGGCTATCACTTTAAGACTCCGTCTCTTTCCCCCACTCCCTGTACTGCACAACTTGAGTGCTTTCATCTGTTTGCAAGGATAGCCAAATCTTTTAAAAAGCTGTTTGTTATGTCTCGCTTTGCACATGCAGGAGAAAAACAAAGGAGAGATGAAACAAAATATGGCATCTCGTTGGAGAAAAATGTTAAGTGGCTTAAAATTGAAACCAATAACAAGGAATAACTCGGAACGGTTAACTGAACAATGTATAAGACTGAACTGTGTGTTTTAACGAGATCTACATTTATTTTTGTGCAGTGGGCTTTTTTTTATCTCTTACGGTTTACCAGTTATGCATAATTCATCCAGAATGAAGAGGTCTTCAGAGGCTATTCCCAGAAAATTCAATATAAATATATATTTTATTGTCATGTAAATATCTTTAATATACAGTATTTCAATCAAAATCATTAGACCCATTTTTGAGAAAAACATTTTCAAAATATTTTCCAGACGTCTCCAAAACTGTACTCTCCAATACAGCCCCTGAATGAAGGGGTTATGACGTAACGTTACAGTCCGCTCACCCCTTTCCTGAGACGTGCAATTGTGGACTGTTTGTCGTAACGAACTGGCTGCTCTAAATTATAAAAATAAATTATAATTATAATATTAATAATAATAAAGTAATAATAATAATATTAATAATAATAATTCACGGAAGCGCGTATGCACATTTAAGGATAAATAGGAGGTACAGTTTTTCTATACTACTTCTGGTGCCCTATTTGTTCCAAGGGGATACCTATAAGGTAATATAAGACGCCATTATTTTGCGGGTCACAAAGAGCACGTAAATGTTAAAGTCAAGTAATTTTAACTAAATGAATCATAAAGGTAAGCACACTGATTATTCATACCCTATCATATATTATTATTATTATTATTATTATTATTATTATTATTATTATTACTGTTATTATTTTAGTACTAGTAGTATTAGTATTAGTAGGAGTAATTCATCGATTTTTAAACATACTTTAGAAGGTATTGTAAATCGAAGCTTAATATTTTCTTAGAAATGCAGAACTGTATTAGTCAATAAAAGTGTATAATTCATAATCGTGCTATAGGGATGGAACATGCAATAGAAATAGGATTCACGATCTCGGTTAACAGATGCAAATCTATCTGCGCAGTTAAAAGTAGTAGCATGTGACAGTTGAGGCACAACCGGATAATGGGTTTCTTTTAAACTGGAAAGTGCTACCATCTACCACTTTTTGACTGAACTGCGTTCTCATATCGGCAGCAGTCAGAAGTAGGACTTCGAAGATTATAGCCGCGTTATTCTGTCTATAATTATTACGATTAGAAATTTCCGAGTTTTGAAGTAATTTAACTGAAATTTGAAGTCGGGGTTTACAAGGTAAGTATGTACAGCTATATATTTTACTTTTACTACGTTAAATTGCAATAATTTAAATATTCTTTACAATGTCGTTACAATTCGGGAAGCAAGTCGTCAACGTGATTGATTTGGGAAAAACAAAATGGCCTATGTTAACTGAAACGAGGGAGGGGGGGGGGCCTACAATCCTGTGCTGCATCGCCCGGTTCTGTCCCGTTTGTTCTTTCTCTGGTTATATTAAAATATTTTTGTCAACCTTTTTACGTGTTAAATATAGTGAAAAATTATAAAAGAAAGTGTGATAGGCGAAAATGGGAAGAAGATGATATGAAAAATGCCTTGAAGGAAGTGCTAAGTGGGCGGATAGGATATCAGAAAGTTGCTAACACTTTTAGTATTCCTCAGTCAACATCGGAGAACAGAGCCAAAAAAGTAAAACTTGGCACAGCAATAGAAAAAAAAAAAAAAATTCAAGAAAAGATGAGTTCCTTAGTAAAATATTTATTTACAATATATAAAAATATTTACTGATATTGAATTTTCATTTGCAAACTATCTTCGTGTTAAACGAATTAACTCATCTTACACCTAAAAATGAGTTCCCATTGCGTGGTGTTATTTTCCATTTATTTATTGGAAAACAAAATTTTATTCGTCTATTATTTTAGTTCAATATTAGGTCTACCCCAAATACCAAACGCTTATTTTTTCGTTTGTTTCTTTCTTCCTTTGTTCATATTTTGTTCTTTAACCTATTTAAATGCCTTAAGATATTTTAAATTATTAATTTAATATACTCTACTAATAAAATAAAGGTGCTGCTACTCTAATGTTCTTTCAACCATTCATAATGTCTTAATTTATCACTTATACTTATTCCACATTAATTTTTAATATTTGTATTATAATTTTTCAGGAATGGGAAATGTTAAACCTGTCTTCAGTTTAGCTCAGGAGCAAGAGACAATGGAATATGCCAATTAATGGAATCTAGATTATTTGTGCTGTTAACCAGAGAATTAAGGATTATAGCCTACCAACTTGCTGTAAAGAACACACTGAATTACAATTTTAACAACGAAGAAAGATTGCAGGCTTGGATTAGCTAAAGAACTTTCTCAAGGGCCATAGTGAGCAGCTTTGTCTGCGTTAACCTGAACCAACATCTGCAGCTAGAGCAATGGGCTTCAACAGAGTGGCTGTAGCTCAGTTCTTTTACTAACTCTGTGAACAAATAGAACAACACCATTTTGAGCCAGCACGCACTTACAACGTAGATGAGACTGGGATAACTTCTGTTCCGGAGTCTCACAGCAGAGTTGCATCTCTACGTGATAGATGACAGGTGGGCTGCTTAACATCAGCCGAAAGATGTCAAACGATTACTGTAGTCATCTGTTTTTCAGCAGCAGGACAATATGTATCTCCTTATCTGACATTTTCAAGGCAACGCATGAAAAATTGTCTTGAAGGCCTTCCTTCTAGTACAGCAGCTTGTCATCCCTCAGGTTGGATGCTATCTGAAATATTCGTTGACTAGTTGAGGCATTTCATACATTCTGTGAAACCATCTAAAGATGACCCTGTTCTGTTGCTCCTTGATGTTCGCACACAAAAAAACATTGAAGCAATTGACTTGCCCGTGAGAAATGGATTAGTATGCTTTGTTTTTCTCCTCACTGCACTCACAAGTTGCAGCCATTAGATATCGGATTTATGGGACCATTAAGTAAATACTACAGCCGAGAAGTGAATACTTGGCTGAGAAATCTACCAGGAAAAGTTGTGACACAGTCTCAAATAGCCAGGATTTTGGGTAGTGCATATGCAGAAGCTGCAACTGTGAAAACAACCTCAGCATTTGCCAAGACTTGGAATATTCCCAACAAATAGATTCATCTGAGGAGTCAATAAATTTTACACCATAAACCCAGCCTTGTGAATCAGTCTCTCTTCTTCCCTCCAAAACTGCAAAGACACAAATTGGAGATCAGAGTGCTCTAAAAGACCCAGCATGTTCTTCAGAACAAATGGATGTCGCATCACCACCTTCTATCCAAACATACCCCCAGTGACTTGCACAAATTAACAATATCGGCTGAACCACAAACATTTGCAGTTTCACCAAAATATGTGTTACCAGTTCCATGTGCTAAAAAACTTCCCTCAACGGAGGAAGACGTCGCGGGAAAACAGCTGTTCTTATAGAGTCACCATATAAGGTTGAGCTTCAAATAAAGGCAAATACTCAACCCAAGCCAGCAATTTGCAGAAAGTCACTGCAATCTAAGTTTGGTGAAACAACAAGAGCAAAGAAAGCCAAAATATAATTATAAAAATTCTAGCGATAGCCAGTGTTCTTATTTCAAGGAGAAATATAGTGAGACAAAACGAAATGACTGGATTCAGTGTGCGAAGTATAACAGATGGGTCCATGTCCTCGTACTTTGCACAGGTTGGCCTCAAAAGGCATTGAAATATTTTGAATGTAATGACTATAAGCACAGAAAAACTGTAGCATCTGGTTGTGCACCACGTCTCATCGGTTCCGCCCCTACTCTGGGGGCAAAACCGCATTTTGCAAACAAAAACGTTTTAATTTATATTACGTGATAAAAGATGAGAAGAAAGCATCTGTTATATAATGTTCACAGTTCATAATACAACAATTTACACTAAAGTACTTTTCTTAAAACTTGATTGGTTATGATCAATTTTAATTTGTTGTTAGATAGCCGGTCATGCTTCCCTTCACCCCTAATTCATCACCAAATCTACTCTCTGCGGCTTGTGTCAGGTATTTACAGTGGGGGATTTTCTTGAAAATCTTCCTGTCGCATCCTTGCAAGATACTAAACTTAAATACCTACCAAATGTGCTATTTAAAGGTGTTTTCGTTTTTGAACTATGCTTTCCACACACGCACACACACGGGTACCTTTTTTTTTTTCTCTCTCTCTCTAAAAATGCTTTTCTTATTCAGCATCGAATTTTTTGGTGAAATAAAACACCTTCTCTACCTAGTATACACATACTACGTGTGGAGAAAGTACAAAATCTGATGTGTTCCGTTCAAACGACTTTCTCTACATCTCTGCAACAAACTATTGTTAGAAATCTTATGCTTCTATTTACTTCATGCTAATTGAGAAAAAAATTAGCAGAAATAGTCTTATTACTTGCTTCCTTGTAAGCAGAAGCGAAATAAGGGAGAACCATAGGTTAAAGTGATAATCAAAAGCTGGTTGCTATGTGACTGAAGTTCTTTTGTTTGCATGGACAGGAGTTGACAAATTCTTGTATGAGAAAAGTATAAGTTTTAAAGCTAAAACCAATAACAACGAATATCTAAAAAATGATCCACTCTACGAAAAAAAAATGTATCTATCATAAATCGTGTGTTTTAACGAGCTCTACATTTTCTATTAAGTAAGTTTTTGTCTATCCCTTGCGGTTTGCCACTTCGAAATAAGCCATTCTTTCTACCTTCCAACTCTCTTACTGTCTCCCCTTTCCAAAAAAAAAAAAAAAAAAAATGCAAAATCCGTAAAATTCATCCAGAATAAAGTAATCTTCAGTGACTATTCCCAGAAAATTCAAGATATAGATATTGTTTGTCAGGCAAATATCTTTAATATACGGTATTTTAATCAAAATCGTTAGAGCTATTTTTGAGAAAATCAAAATGTTCGAAAAAAGTTCCATGTAGAGGGTAGTTTGGGGTGGGGGAATTTTTCTCAAAATCATCCCTGGAAGATAGTAAACTCAAATACCAAGTTTGGTATTTTACCGACTTTTCATTTTTGAGATATCATGTTCACAGACACCCGGACAAAAACACACAGGGGACCTTTTTCTGAAAATGCTTTTTTGGATACAGGGGACCCTAAATTATATATTTCCGGTGAAATCTCAGTATCGAATTTTTGGGTGGAATATAATACCTTCTCTATACACTATATGTACATAGTGTAAAAGTAAAACTTTAAAGTAAAAAAAAAAAAAAAAAAAAAAAAAAAAAAAAAAAAAAAAACAGACCGTGAACAAGAAAACAGTAGTGCAGAAAATAGAACAAAACAGTAAACAGCTGACTTTTTTTAAAAAGTACTATAGTTCAGTTTCCAGTTTAGATATGGTGTTCTCGTGAAAATACGCAACCTAAAGATATTTGTTTCTTATTTACTATTACAGCACCGTAACCAAATATTTACACTGTTAAGCCACATATTTACCCAAGATATGTTATCAGTATTTACACACAGATAAAAAAATGTGCAGCTTTTTAAAATACTAGTGAATAAGGTTAGACATGAGTTTTTATTCCACATGGGACAAATATTTGCTAAGAGGTCCCCTCTGTTTGAAAAGTTAAATCATTGCATATCTAATATTTTATTACATAGATACTAAAGGCTTACGTGTGAACTCTCATTATTTTCTCCTGCTACTGATCTGTGAACTATTACTACAATTTTATTCGTCTGTCTAATTTATATTAATCGACATAAAGATTTGCATAATTATCTTACTGTATATTCCCTTATAGGTAGAATACGAATACATTCATTAAACAGTAGTGAAGGATTTTATACATGCATAAAAAGGAAATTAGTGGAAAGAAGGGAATAACGACTACTCATTTTAGAAAAATATTACTATAAAAACATCTTATGTGTTACATTCACATGACTTTCTCTACATCTAACAAGTTATTGTTAAAAACGTATTCTTCTAACTACTTCATGCTAATCAAGATAAACCTTAGCAGAAATGGTCTTACTACTTGCTTTTTTGTAAGTTGGACGGAATGCGGGAATTCACTAGGCTAAAGCGATAGTTAATGTTTTAAAAAGCTGGTTGACATGTGACTGAAATCTGTTTCTTTGCGTTGCCAGAGGTTGACAAATTCCCGTATGCGAAACATTTAAGTACTTTAAATCCAAAACCAATAACAAGAAATATCTCAAAAATGGCCAACTTCACGAAAAAATGTATTTGACATAAATTGTGTGTTTTAACGAGTTCTACATTTTTTGTGCAGTAAGCTTTTGTCTATCTCTTACGGTTTACCAGTTATGCAAAATTCATCAGAAGTTATTCCCAGAAAATTCAAGATATACATTTTATTTGCTGTATTAAATTTTTAACATTTTTAAGATCCTTAATCTGCATCTTTAATATAAGGCATTTTAATAAAATCGAGAAAAATAGGGTAATTTTTGATAAAATCAAAATTTTTGAAAGTTTTTCAATGTAAAGGGTAGGTTGAGGTGAGAGAATATTCTTTCGTGTTGTATCCTTGGAAGATACTAAACTTAAACAGCAAATTTGATATTTTACCGACCTTTCGTTTTTGAGTTATCGTGTTTCAAATACATGAACATACACACGCGCGCGCGCGCGCGCGCGCACACACACACACACACACACTCGAGCGCGCGTGTGGGCATTTATCTAAAATGTATTTTTTTTTTCTTAGTTACAGGGGAACCTAAAAATGTGTATTTCCGAAGAAATGAACAGCAAATACGGCGATGTAATTTACCATTCACAGATAAGGTGCCTCGCGGTCAAACGTTAACTAAATCCTTTGCTCTGCGAGAGAAAATTCGCGAATTTCTGGAAGAGAAAGGAAATGCGCGGAAATTGTTAGGTGACCCCGAGTAGTTGTCCTGCTCTGGTTGATATGACCAAACATTTGAATGAATTAAACCTGACACCACATGGCAAAGAGAAAACGAATCAGTGATGCATGCAGTGCTATTTAATCGTTCCAAATGAAATTGTTCAAGAGGCAAATTACTTTGAAGAACCGGGCGCATTTTCCAACACTTGGTGCCCTTAAAGACCAGATTCCAGAATCGTGCTGTGATATTGATTTTTGCACGAAAGTAATTTTGGACATTGAAGAATTATTTACAAAAGATTTGCCGATTTCGTAAAATTGGAATCTGAAATTTGTCAGTTTACTTCGATGTTGATAAAGCAGCAGAGCTGCTGTCACTATTGAAGTTGATGATACATTGAAAGGAGCCTTTAGCTCTAAGAACCTCTCCAGTTTTACAAATTCTGCCAGAATTAAAATATCCATCTTTGAAAAAATAAGCTCGTCATTTGATCTCCAGTTTCCTCAAGATGTACATAAGTAAGCAAATATTTTCAAAAATCAACCTCCAGAAATCAGCATTAAGATCTAGCTTGGGTGATGGGCACCTCCAAGATGTGTTGTTTCTGAGCACATCTGGGTAAAAAGCATACATCAGCAACTTGTTATGCTCAAAATACCAGTTTCGCAGTACTCATTAGGTGAGTAATTTTGATTGCAGTTTCATTCTGATAGAAAAAAATCTGAGGTGTTTCACTCACATGACTTCCTCTAGCTACTCTACAAACTTCTTACGACTTCTTTCAACACCATGCTAATCGAGATAAACAATAGCAGAATGTTATTACCTAGTTTCTTATAAGTAGAAGGGAACTAAGGGAATACACTAGGCCAAAGTGATAGTCAAATGTTTTAAAAGCTGTCGTTATGCGATTGGCATTGCAAATTGCTTTTTTGCTTGACCAGGAGTAGAACAAAAGAAACACGCACACTTCCGTCTGAGAAAAATATAAGTACCTACTTCACAATTGAAACTAATAACAAGGAATACCTCGAAAACGGTAAGCTTCACAATAAAAAATGTATATGACATAACTTGTGTATTTTAACAAGATCTACATTTTTTTGTATAGTAAGTTTTGGTCTATCTGTTACGGTTTACTGTTATGCCAAATTAAGCAAAATGCATCCAGAATAAACAGGTCTTTAGAAACTATTCGCAGAAAATTCAAGATATACATTTGTGATAGAAATGGCTTTAATATATGATATTTTAATCAAAATCGTTAGAGCCATTTTAAGAAAAACAAGATTTTAGAACAATTTTACTTGTAAAGGGTAGTTAGGAATGGGCAGATTTTATTGAAAATATTCGTGTCGCATCCTTGGAAGATACCAAACTTAAATACCAAATTTGGTGTTTAACCGTCTTTTCGTTTTTGAGCTATGCTGTCCAAACACACACACACACACACACACACACACACACCTGTGGACCTGTTTCTGAAAATGTTTTTTTTTTTTTTTTTGATTCAGGGTTTCCTAAAACTTGTATTTCCGGTGAAATCTCGACACCGAATTTTTGGGTGGAATACAATACTTCTCTACCCCTATGTACATTGCACATACGGGGCTAGAGAAAGTAAAAAAGCTCTACAGAAATGTCCAACACATCTTACAAATGTATTCAAAAACATTATTTATAATTTTATTCCCCATTTTTCTGTTTTTACATTCCATGCGACTAATCCTTTGAGTTAGTGGACCTGCAAGTAAAGGATAGTTTGAGCTGAGAATTTTTTTTTAAAATCTTTGAATCTCATCCTTATAAGATGGAGAACTTAATACCAAGTTTGGTATTTAACCTACATTTCGTTTCTTAGCTATGCTGTTCATAAATCTCTCTCTCTCTTTCTCTCTCTCTCTCTCTCCACACACACACACACACACACACACACACACACACACACACACACACACACACCAAAGAATAACAAATAAAAGTAAATTCTGTATACTAAAAGCTGGCACTTCATTTTTACTTTCTCTACACATACTATGTACATAGTGTACAGAGAAGGTGTTGGTATTTCATCCAAAAATTCGATAGTGAGATTTCACCGGCAATACATGTTTTGTGTCCCCCTGAATCCATTTCTGAAAAAAAAATGTCCGTGTGTGTATGTGTGTGTGCCTGTGGACAGCATAGCTCAAAAACGAAAAGACTGTTAAATACCAAACTTGGTATTTAAGTTTGGTATCTTTAAGGGATGCGACACAAAGATTAAAAAAAAAAAAAAAAAAAAAAATCACCCACCCCAAACTACCCTTTACAGGGGAAAAAAATTCGAAAATTTTGATTAAAATGGCTCTAACGATTTTGATTGAAATGTCTTATATTTAAGATATTTACGTGCCAAATATCTTTAATTTTGCCTCTAAAGACCTCTTTATTCTGAATGATTTTTATTGAATTTTGCATAACTGGTAAGAGAAAGACAAAAACTTACTACACAAAAAATGTAGGTCACTATGACATACACAATTTATGTCATATACTTACATTTTTTTCTTGGAGTTGATCGTTTTTGAGATATTCCTTGTTTTTGGTTTCAGCTTTGAAAAACTTATACACTTCTCATACCGGAATTTGTCAACTCCTGCCCATACAAAAAAAAAGGAACTTCATTCACATATCAACCAGCTTTTGACTAATACCTAGTACCTATGGTACTCCCTTATTTCGCTTCCACTTACAAGGAAGCAAATAATAAGGCTATTTCTGCTATTTTTTTTTTCTCTATTAGCACAAAGTAAATAGAAGCATAAGCTTTTTAACAACAATTTGTTGCAGAGATGTAGAGAAAGTCATGTGAATGGACCACATCAGATTTTTTATACCAGATTTAATATCCCGATCTTGATATTTATTTTTAATTTTATCTACAATTTTTATACAATTTTTCTATAGATATAAACTTCAACTAATAACAAAAAAGGAACTTAAAATAAAATAATAAAACACTTAATTTATAGTTTAAAAACAAGTATTTTACATGCAAACTAAACAACATTTAACACCTACAATACCCTTTTTATTTTATTCTAATGTTTTCATAATTCTTAAAATTACACTATATTAAATTCTTTGTAAAGTACTAATTTATTTATAATTCTCTATCTATTTATATATTTTATTTATGATACATTTATCTTATAACATATTGTATAATTTATTTAGCATTTATATATTTTAAAGTAATATTTTGTTTACATTCTTATTTATAATATAATATTTATTTTATTTTATAAATAATTTTATTTTCAAATATACGTATTAAGTTTTTAAATCTTACTAAATTTATTATTATCATTATTACTATTGTTTTTATTATTACCCCCATTTACTTATTTTATCAATTCATATTCAATGTTCTTATATATTTTTCCTTCATTTCTTCCCTTCTCCTATACTCATAGCTAACTATACCTAATTTTTACTTTCTCTATACGTACTATATACATAGTGTACAGAGAAGGTATTGCATTGCACCCAAAAATTCGATGCCAAGATTTCGCCGGAAATACATATTTTGAGACCCCTGAATCCAAAAAAAAAAGCATTTTTAAAAACATGTCCGTGTGTGTGTGTCTGTTTGTGTGTGTGTCTATCAGCATAGCTCAAAAACGAAAAGTCCGTTAAAACCAAACTTGGTATTTAAGTTTGGTATCTTCCAAGGATGCAACACGAAGATTTGCAAGAATATCCCCCCATTCCCAACTACCCTTTACATGGAACATTTTTTCGAACATTTTGATTTTCTCAAAACGATTTTGATAAAATATCGTATACTGAAGATATTTACTTCACAAACAAAATATATATCTTGAATTTTCTGGGAACAGCCTCTGAAGACTACTTTATTCTGGATGAATTTTACGGAATTTTGCATAACTGCTAAACCGTAAGAGATGGACAAAAACTTACCACACGAAAACTGTAGACCACGTCGAAACACACAATTTATGTTATATACATTTTTTCGTGGAGCTGATCGATTTTTATGTATTCCTTGTTTTGGTTTCAGCTTTGAAAAGCTTATACTTTTCTCACACAGGAATTTGTCAACTCGTGTCCATACAAAGGAGCTTCAGACATATAGCAACAACTATTAACTATCACTTTATCCTATGGTAGTCCCTTATTTCGCTTCTACTTACAAGGAAGCAAGTAAAAAGACTATTTCTGCTAACTTTTTCTCGATTAGCATGAGGTAAATAGAAGCATAAACTTTTTAACAATAATTTGTTTCAATTTACTTCATGCTAACCGAGAAAAAATTATTAGAAATAGTCTTATTACTTGCTTCCTTGTAAGTAGAAGCGAAATAAGGGAGTACCATAGGTTAAAGTGGTAGTCAAAAGTTGGTTGCTATGTGACTTGTTTTGTACGAACAGGAGCTACAAATTCCTGTATGAGAAAAGTATACGTTTTTTAAAGCTGAAACCATAAACAAGGAATATCTAAAATACGATGAACTCCACGAAAAAATGATTATAACATAAGTTGTGTGTTTTAACGTGCTCTATCTTTTTGTGTGGTAAGTTTCTATCCATTTCTTGTGGTTTAGCAGTTTTGCAAAATTCCGTAAAATTCATCTAGAATAAAATAGTCTTCAAAGGCTCTTCCCTGAAAAATAAAGATATACATTTTAATGTATGCTATTTTAATCAAAATCGTTAGAGCCAGTTTTGAGAAAATCAAAAAAGTTTTCGAAAAAATTCCATGTAAAGGGTAGTTTGGGGTGGGGGGGACTTTTTTCAAAATCTTCGAGTCACATCCCTGGAAGATGCTAAACTTAAATACCACGGACACACAGATACCTACACACACACACACACACACACACACGGACTTTTTTCAGAAAATGCTTCTTTTGGATACAGGGAAACCTAAAACATAATACGTTTATTATATATATATATATATATATATATATATATATATATATATATATATATATAAATAAATATATATTTACGGTGAAATTTCGGGAAGGAATTTTTGGGTGCAATACAATACCTTCTCTATACACTATATACATAGTACATGTGGAGAAAGTAAAAATTAGAACACTGAAGCAGTACGCGTGCGGGACTAACCTGTTTATTACAATTATTACATATATCTTTTTGTGTTTTATCAATTTTGATCCAATATATTTTATACAGCCCGTGTCCTGTCAAAAAAAAAAAAAAATGTAACGATATGGTTTGGAGACATATTCAATATTTGCCACCGTGTGAATCGTATTACTGTCGAATATACATATAGTAGAAAACTATACTTAGATCCAAGCCTGAGCCGCAAAATATGTATGACTGTATGTTACCCAGAAGATTCAAAATATATATTTGATTATTGATGTAAATATCTTTAATATATGGTATTTTAATCGAAATCGTTAGAGACATTTTTGAAATAAACTACATTTTAAAAACTTTTTCCATGTAAAGCGTAGTTTTGTGGTGGGGGATTTTATTGTAATATATATGGTCACTGTAAATATTTATGCATCTGTTTTTATGCATATAACTTACCTTTTCATCCCGTTATACCGAATAAGTCTTGATTTCCATCTTCTGTAAATATAATGTTCTGAAAAGAGAAAATAAAGCAAAGCTATTTTATTGTAAAGCGTTTATTAATCAACTGCTCGCTTTTACAAAACTTGTACAAAATGTCTTAACCGTTTAAGCGAGTAATCAAAGTTTTCACCGTTGTTTTTATTGACAGTTCAGAAAACATTGGACCCTTCTTTAAATTAGAAGGCATTTTCCCTGGCATTGTGCGTTGATCTGTTACGAATTTTTGGACATGACAAAGCGATTCAAGTTCTTCGATAATGAGAAATGTGATTTAATGTAGTATATTGATATGTTTTTATGTATGATATGCTTTCAATTAAAAATAAAACGAATTTGCATATTATACTACCAACGAGGTAAATTCTATGTATTACTTTTATAAAGTATTTTAGTGATTTTATGATGTTCATGTAAATATTCATAAGTAGCTTCTTATAGCTGAAGACTTAACATTTGAAACAGAATGTCCATGCACTCTATTCAAGTGTCTCAATAGAAATATTTGTTTATTTATTTTAATATGATTTTAATCTAACTACAATGATTTCTCTAGTATGGATACTTTCTTTTAGTTTGAATCCGTTTCCTTATTTTAAGCTATTCGGTAGTTAATTTTCGAATAGCTGGAATTCAATTCTAATTTGGTAAGTATTGGCACACAACTGAAAAATTTCACAAAATATATAGCTTATGATTTATATACATTTATCATCCATATTATGTTTATGTACAAGTAGTACAAATACTTTAAGAGCAGAAAAGTCTATAGCTAGCGCACGTCTATAAACAGAAAAGTAAAACGGATGATTAGACAGATGGAAATGTTATAATTAAACACAGCTGGCGTGTTTCCAGCTGTATTTAATATAAACTCTTGTCTACAGTAAAATTGTAAAGTTCACCATGCCTGATTGCAGGAAAACAAACAAATCCCCTACTAATTGCCAATCAGTTAACCTCTGATCAATTTGATTTTTCGTACGGTTACTTAAACGTTAATCAACTGATTACGAAAATGGATTTGGCACAGTAATTTTAGCAAAGCCACCTGGAACCTGCTGGCGTTGGTTTTGGGAAACTTAAACAGCAGAAAATTATATTTTCTTTCTTAATAGCGTAGTGAGCGGGTGAGAGACTCATTGTGAGTATCAAATCGCCGAAATGAAAGGTCCAAAATGTATTAGGGACCTTATTTCACCATAAACGAGCCCTTTTTAATATTGCGGGGGAGGGATTATCTAGCTGTTATCATTATTAGATATTATTACTCATCGCAGAAACAAAGAACACTAAATGTTGTGTCTATGTTATATGTACCTCTGTTTTAGGTTAGTTTATTGGTATGTATTTTCCACTAAAACGTAAAACAAAAACACTTAAAAAGAGCTTCAAATGACTTAATGAAATATGCCTTTTTTTTCTACGTGTTTTCATTGATTTTATAATGTAAAAACAGAAAAATATACAGTTGAGGGAGACAATAATATGTAGATAAATTATAAATATTACTTGTAGGATAATTCCACATAACATACATTAGCAAAAGTTAACGCATATATAGGTTAGGTTTTTAGTATTTCGATTACACTCTTGTTTGGCAATCAAGACAGTTAACCAGCAAATATCCGCTAATCACATCTAATCAGAGAATAATCTGCAATCAAACACTGATTAGCGTTTCTGCAACAGAAATTTTACCGGTGTAACTGTTTCCAGTCTAGGTCACATAGAACATATTAAGCGAATTAATATTACTATTACTTATGGTTTCATTAATAGTTTTTCTTTACCTAGATGTGCAAAGCTAGTTATTTTTTTCAAAATCTAAATTTTGGTGCCTATTATGCGCGAGGGAGACATTTGTAATTCCTTCACAGCTTCAAAAAGTGTAACATTCATATTTAAAACTCCCTGGATAAGTTCTGCCACCTATATAGTTTTCAAATTTTGAATCACTTATTTACGCCTCAGATTGTAAGATTGAATTGCCTCAATGCTTTATATGAACTCTGCAAATAGTCTTCAGCATATTCCACTGCCCCTTACGAATTTGGTCATAAATTGTTTTAAACAAAACAAACTATAATTGGATTACATACTGAATTTAACACTTCATATTTTCTTTGATTTATAAAATCTCACAGCTTCAATTTACCTGAACATCATAAATTACAATAACACTACGAGCTAAAATGCACTTATAGAGCTACTAAAATATAATACATTTGTTTGCTAGCATTTGTTTCAAGAGTACACGAATTTGAAATTGCTAGCTATAAAGTGTTAATCAATCCGTAAATGGCCATTCAATTCTTCAGGTTATAGGTCTAAAAGCCATCGTGGAGGGAGAAGGATGCAGTGGTAATATGGTATTAATTGTAGGGCAGAGGAACCGTGCCACGACCTGGAAGGGAAAGTATCATCAGGCTCCCATTACAACATGAAAAAGAAACAGGATCTCTCAGGATGCACGCAAAGGCGAACTGCAAAATGCGACTTGCCTAGATTGACGACAGTGCAAGCTACAACTCCATTGTTGGCAAAACGGCTGTCTCTTTCCTTACGCTTGATGTTCTGGCTCCACTTCTCTCCCCATTTCCACACAGCAAATTGTCCCAGTTGGGCCGACATATGTTGACAAGAAGTTCTGCACCTCGGTTTGCACCGGTGCGATTTTAAGTGTTTGAGAGGCCCTGAATTAAAGCATAAGTAAACCAAATAAAAGTTAACAAAACACACTCTGGTAGATTAAACAAGAAATGATAGAATCGTGAATGGATGAAAAACTGTCCTAATAAGCTTTCATGAGGTAGAGTTTTAATACTCAATAACAATGAAATTCACCTAAAGAACAGAAAGGAACCAGATGATTTATATCCGGTTACGAATGGGCCATTCTTTACTAAAAGTGTAAAATAGTCTATACAATAAAACGCATATTTGAATGTAACCATTTAGACTAAAATAAAAGTCAGACCAAAAAGAAGCACTGAAAGATTTTACAGCTGTTTTCAACACTATTAAATGTACCCATGATATTAAACTATCGATGATGTTTTGTTACATTTATTGCAATATTTTGTTTTTTGAATGTTAAAACTTATTTTTCTCTTCCATTTATGCTTGAAATAGTTAAGATTAAACGCAATGGCCACCTTTGAGTATACATTTAACATGTTCAATTGCTTTTCTATTATAATTATATTGTGATTTAAAATCAAATAGTTTTTTTCCATTTCCGATACTTTGTAAGAAAAATAATATAATGCTACATGTCTTAATGGTTGCTCATAACTTAGTTGTTCGTGCAACCTAAAATATAGGCAAATAAGTTATAAAAATGTAATAATTTTTAATATGTGGATTTGCTTTTAATACAAAAGGGTTTGCACGGCGTTATATTACATACAGTACGTTTCAAAAGTCGTGCAAATTTTCTGGTACAGCTAAATGGAAATGTTTGTCAAAAAGTCTCTCGGGCATATCAACAGTATATTTTAAAATACGCCATTCCAAATATCTTAGTGAAAATTTTAATCTCATTACATTAATTTTTATACCACCTCAAAGCTTAGTGTAGGCCGCGCCGTGGTTAGACCACTCGCCTCTCACCTAGACGGCCGGGGTTCGATCCTAAGCGACCGCATGTGAGATTTGTGATGAACAAAGCGGCGCTGGGGCAGGTTTTCTCCGGGTACTCCGGTTTCCCCCGCCATCGCATTCCACCGGTGCTCCATCATCATTCACGTATCATCAGTGTCAGCGCCTGCGGTGTCATAAATAGTTACAGCGGGCGTTAAACACTACAAAAAAAAAAAAAAAAGTTAATATGCATGGTTTTACAAACTAGCAATCGTTTTATATAACAAACATTCCATAGAAACTGGAATTTTCTGGTGCTTTTGATTTAGTTCATTTGCATAAATCAATGCAAAATAATACTTTTAAGTGAAGTGAGAGAATTGAAATTTTATAATGATTGGATATGATGATAGTTTAATTAGCTACTATAGTGACATTGTTACAGTCAATCACAACAATAAAATCTTTGAGGTGGTATAAAAACTGTTACATTCACATGACCTTGTCTTCTCTGCTTCATTTATTAATGAGAATAAAACTACTCTTACGCAAACATATTATTCTGTTTACTTCATTTTAATTGAAATAAATCTTTGCAGAAAAAACTACGTTACACATTTCATATAGCTAAAAAGGAATACTGGACGTTACACACTGGCATTATGTTCCGTACTCTCCTCTTGCAATCGCGAAAAAAAAAAAAAAAAAAAAAAAAAAAAGGCAAATGAAAGTGAATATGAGCATTTGAAAAATCTAAAGCCATTAATTACGGATATCTCGGAAATGACTTGTGCTATAGAAAATACTGTTTGAAATAAACTGAGTGTTTTAAGAGATCTACATTTTTTGTTCAATATCTTTTCGCGTATCACTTGACGTTGACTAGTTATACAATATTATACAAATATTATACAAATATTATACAAAATTCCTTCCGAATAAAGAACACAGTCCATTTCAAAAAAATTCAAGATATGCATTTCATTTTCCATATAAATATCTTTAATACATGTCATTTTAATCAAAATCGTTAGAGCAATTTTAGACCAAAAATAACAAAAATGTTCAATGTAAAAGATAGTCGGTTGGTTGTGGGGGAGGGGTTCTTTAAATTATTCTTGTCGCATCTTTGGAAGAAACTTATATACCATATTTGGTATTTATCCGTTTGGTATTTCGTGTCTAAGTTATGCTGACCACGTTCAGACCCACACACGTAACTGTTTCTATAAAGACATTTTTGGATTCAAGGGGCTAGAAACGTGTATTTCCATATCGAATTTTTGATGACATGCAGTACTTCCCCATACTTATAGTATGTACTTCTCTACCATACATATATAAGAAAGTAAAAATTAGTGTAATTTGGAAATGTTTCCGATGACAACTTGCAAAACTATGGTATTAAGAATGCTTTGTTTATATGGAAGTGTCTTTAAAATATGTTCTTTGACGTGTCCAAGTATTTTATGAAAAATATCTCCATGTAGAACTTTTGAAGCGCATTGTTTGTGGAGCTTATATAAATCCTATTGCCGGGCCGCAGGAAAGCAAATCACCCCTACTAGTCAGTTCCTCGCGGCAATTTAAAGGGCACGGATGTGTATCTTCGGATAGACTCACACTAACGAACACTTTTGTTCCAGATTACTTTGAGGGAACAAAAATGTGTAGTGGCTTTGTCTCCAAAATTAATCTGATCTCTTTTTTCTCCCTTCACTTAACTTATGGTCCAGAAATCCTTATCCAAAATAAACAGTTTTCAAACGTCAGGAGGCTTTGTGACGTGTAACAATAATAATTCGTAGCTTATAACTAGGGCAAAAGGGAACTAGTTAATCTAAAGATTGGCAACAAAGCTAAAATAACTCTGTCATGAAGTTTAGATCCGAAATTATGTTACTAACTCTATAGAAATATTTAAGCTATTTGGGCATGTTATATATTTTTTAACAAAAATTAATAGTCTTTAGCTTTTTACGTTCTCTAGCCCCGTATGTACAGTATACATAGGGATAGAGAAGTATTGTATTCCACCCAAAAATTTGATACCGAGATTTCACCGGAAATATATGTTTTAGGGTCCCCTGTATCCAAAAAAAGCATTTTCAGAAACCGGACCGTATGTGTGTGTGTGTGTGTGTGTGTGTGTGTGTGTGTGTCTGTGGACAGCATAGCTCAATAACGAAAAGACGGTTAAATACCAAAAAGGTTCGGAAATGCTGTTTTTCTTAAAAATGGCTCTAACGATTTTGATTAAAATACCACATATTAAAGCCATTCCTATCACAAATAAGATGTACATTTTGAAGTTTTTGGGATTAGCTTCTAAAGACCTGTTTATTCTGGATGAATTTTGCTTAATTTGGCATAACTAGTAAACCGTAAGAGATAGACAAAAACTTACTGTACAAAAAATGTAGATCTTGTTAAAATACACAAGTTATGTCATATACATTTTTTTATCGTGGAGCTTACTGTTTTCGAGGTATTCCTTGTTATTAGTTTCAGTTGTGAAGTACTTATACTTTTCTCAGACGGGAGTGTCCGTTTTTCTTTTGTTCTACTCCTGGCCAAGCAAAGAAGTGATTTGCAATGACAATCGCATAACAACAGTTTTTAAAACATTTGACTACCCCTTTAGCCTAGTGCATTCCCTTAGTTCTAGCCTACTTATAAGGAACTAAGTAATAAAATTTTGCTAATTTATCTCGATTAGCATGGTGTTGAAAGAAGAATTATCTTTTGTAAGAAGTTTGTTTGTAGAGTAGCTAGAGAAAATCATGTGAATGTAACACATATCACATTGTTGTGTTCTAATAATAATAATAATAATATAATAATAATAATTATAATATAACGATAGGCTACAAAATTAATCAATCAACATAGCATATTTTATAATCAATCTTTAGTGTTGAAAGTTTAAATTAGTTTTGCTATTATAAAACAAAAATATGATGTATCCCCATTCACATGACTTTCTCTTTATCTCAGTAATAAATTAGTGCTAAAAAGTTATTCTTCTCTCTACTTCACACTAATCCAGATAAAATTAGCAGAAATGGCCAAAATACATGCTTCTTTGTAAGTAGAAGGGGAATAAGGGAGTATATTAGGATAAAGCGATACTCAAATCTTTCAAAAACTGGTTGCTAAGTGATTGAAATTGTTGAGTTGACAAATTCTCGTATGAGAAAAGAATAAGTATTTAAGGCTGAAATCAAATTAAAGGAATATCTCAAAAACGGTCAGTTCTACTAAAACAAGCATATGACATAAAGTATATGTTTTAACGAGATCTACATTTAGTGCAGTAAGTTTTTGTATATCTCTTACGATTTACTAATTATGCGAAACTTAGCAAAAATTTATCCAGAATAAAGAGATCTTCAGAGACTATTTCCACAAAATTCAAGATATACATTTTTGTTTGTACATTATGTAAATATCTTAAATATACGATAGTTTAATGAAAACCCTAACAGCCATTTTTGAGAAAATAAAAAATTTCGAATTTTTTTCCATGTAAAGGCTAGTTGGGAGCGGGGGGATTTTCTTGAAAATCTTCGTGTCGCATCCTTGGAAGATACTAAACTTAAATGCCAAGTTTATTACTTAGCTGTCTTTTCGTTTTTCAGTTATGCTGTCCACAGACCGACAGACAGACATACACACACACACACACACACACACACACACACACACACTCATTGACATTTTTTTGTTTTTGGATTCAGGGGCTCTCAAAACATGCATTATCTGTGAAAACTTGGTAAATTTTTTTGGGTTGAATACAATACCTTCTCTATACACTGTACACAGTTCGGGTAGAGAAAGTAACTAGTAAACATGTTATAAAAGTATTAATCGACCTTACATTTTTACTTTGTCTAGCCCCATATGTACAATGTACATAGGGATAGAGAAGTATTGTATTCCACCCAAAAATTTGATACCGAGATTTCACCGGAAATATATGTTTTAGGGTCTCCTGTATCCAAAAAAAGCATTTTCAGAAAAAGGTCCGTGTGTGTGTCCCTGTGCCTCTGAACACGATAACTCAAAAACAAAAAGTCGGTAAAATACCAAACTTTGTATTTAAGTTTAGTATCTTCCAGGGATGCGACACGAAGATTTTGAGAAAAATCCCCCCACCCCAAACTACCCTTTACATGGAACATTTTTCGAAAATTTTGATTTTCTCAAAAATGGCTTTAACGACTTTGATTAAAATATCGTATATTAAATATATTTACCTGACAAATAAAATGTATATTTTGAAATTTCTGTGAATAGCCTCTGAAGACTACTTTATTCTGGGTCAATTTTACGGAATTTTGCATAATTGCTAAACCGTAAGATATGGACAAAAACTTACTACACAACAAATGTAGAGCAATTTAAAACACACAATTTAGGTTATATACATTTTTTTTGTGGAGCTGATTGTTTTTTGTTTCAGCTAAAAAAAACATGCGTTTCTCATACAGGACTTTGTGAACTCTTGTCCATACAAACAAAGGAACTTCAGTCACATAGCAACCAGCTTTTGACCATCACTTTAACCTATGGTACTCCCTTATTTCGCTTCCACTTACAAGGAAGCAAGAAATAAGACTATTTTTGCTAATTTTGTGTCGATTAGCAGGAAGTGAGTAGAAGCATAAGCTTTATAAAAATAATTTATTGCAGAGATATAGAGAAAGTCATGTGAATGGAGCACATCAGATTTTTATCGTTGTCGCCCATACTGCCGAAACAGATTTCCCAAACCTATACTGTAAAATGGACACATGACCGACGGGATGATCCCTCGAGTACAACACCACGAATCGAAATACTGAAATAGTTCTTATCTGAACGGACAGTTCTCTCAGTCCTTGTTCCCCGAAATAATTAACTCAAACGCTACGACTTCTCCAACACTTTTCGGTCGTAATTATACAACCTGAAACGTATATGCGCTTTAATTATTACATTTTAAGTGAAATATCAAAATTATCATCTCAAATGACTCAGAATTGAAAGTCATATGTGTTCAATATCCAAAAGCAGAGTTCTTCAAATGGGAGGACTTTTGGGACAGTCTGAGTTAAAGAAGCAAAGTGGGAATGGTGAAACCCTTGCGAATTTTCAAAAGTAGAGATGACGCATTGTTCGCAAGTTACTTCCAGATCCCAGTTCTGTTTCGAGAAAAGAGGTAAAATGCTTTCCTATGACATCAGCAGCTTGAGGGGCGGACGATGCGAGCTGCTCGTTCCTTCTAGAAAATGGCCTTTAGCGAAGATATAGTGAGGGTAGTCTATACCCTTGATAAACAGGTCAGCAAATAGTTTATGTTACAATAACAAACACGTTTTGTTTACGTTTCGAGAATACTCCGTTAAGATGAGTGACTCGCATCTAATCTTTCATTTAAAAATGTTATTCGTCAAGAACTGGTGCGCGACCTGTAGCTGCATGCGCGCAGTAGAAATTAGAGTAGACGGAAGCGAGTAGACCCTACCGACAACGGCAATAATTCAACAAGTTGTATCTGTTCAGATGACAGCTACAGGCTTCCAGTCAGTTTACGTAAAAATCTGATGTGTTCCATTCACATGACATTCTCTGCAAAAAATATTGTTAAAAAGCTTATGCTTCTATTTACTTCATGCTAATCGAGAAAAAATTAGCAGAAATAGTCTTATTACTTGCTTCCTTGTAAGTAGAAGCGAAATAAGGGAGTCCTATAGGTTAGAGTGATAGTCAAAAGCTGGTTGTTATGTAAATAAAGTTCCTTTGTTTGTATGGACAGAAGTTGACAAATTCCCATATGAGAAAAGTATGTTTTTAAAGGTGAAACCAAAAACAAGTAATATCTAAAAAACGATCAGCTCCACGAAAAAAACTGTAAATAACATAAATTGTGTGTTTTAACGAGCTCTACGTTTTCTGTGTTGTTTTTGTCCATTTCTTACGGTTTAACAGTTATGCAAAATTCTGTATATTCATTCAGAATAAAGTAGCTTCCGAGGCTATTCACAGATAATTCAAAATATACATCTTATTTGTCACTTAAGTATCTGTAATATACGACATTTTAATCAAAATCGTTAGAACCATTTTTGAGAAAATAAAAATGTTCGAAAAATTTTCCATGTAAGGGGTAGTTTGGTGTGGGGAATTTTTCTCAAAATATTCGTGTCGCATCCCTTGAAGATACCAAACTAAATACCCAGTTTGGTATTTTACCGATTTTTGTTTTTGAGTTATCGTGTTCACAGACTGACACAGACACACGGACCTTTTTCTGAAAATACTTTTTTTTGATACAGGAAAACGTATATTTCCGGTGAAATCTCTGTATCGAATTTTGGGATGGAGTGCATTACCTTCTCTGTACACTATGTACATAGTACGTGTAGAGAAAGTAAAAATTTGATGCGCTCCATTCATATAACTTTCTCTACATCTCTGTAACAAATTATTGTTAATAAGCTTATTCTACGTATTTAATGCTAAAACATTAGCAGAAACGGTCTTATTACTTAGTTCCTTTATTAGTAGAAGGGGAATAAGGGAATACATTAGACTAAATCGACAGTAAAATGTTTTAAAATATAGTTGCTATGGGATTGAAATC
Source organism: Hymenopus coronatus (assembly GCA_030762935.1). NCBI lineage: Eukaryota > Metazoa > Arthropoda > Insecta > Mantodea > Hymenopodidae > Hymenopus > Hymenopus coronatus. Next base: position 134,594,925 of record CM060881.1, read on the forward strand.
CGCTTCTTGTGTGGCCAAGAGTTGACAAGTTCCATAAGTATTTTAAAACTGAAATGAATAAGAGGAATATCTCGGAAATGGTCAACTCCACGAAAAAAATGTATATTACATAAATTATGTGTTTATCGTGATCTAAATGTTTTGTGTACTAAGTTTGGCCTTCCTCTTACGGTTTACCAGATATGCAAAATTCAATAAAAATCATCCAGAATAAACATGTCTTGAGAGGCCATTTCTAGAAAATTCAAGATATACATTTTAATCAAAATCGTTATAGCAATTACAATTATGCATGACCAGAAGTAAAACAAAGGAAAAATAATAGCATCTGCATGTTTAAGAAAGGTTGCAGTATTTAAAATTGAAACCGATAAAAGGAATATCTAGGAAATGATTAACTTCACAAAATATGTACAGAACATAAATTGTATGTTGCATGACCCTGTATGGGATATTTCAAACGCGAAACATCAGTTGAATAATCTGTATGCAATATGTAATCTAAAATGCCTCTTAGAAATTGATAATTTTGGTATCTAGCATTGGCGTTTTCTATGAGTAATTTTACTTTCTTTCACTTGCTATGTACATACTGTATAGAGAAGGTATTGTATTGCACCCAAAATTGATACCGATATTTCCCTGGGAATACATGTTTTTGGTCCCCCTGAGTTCAAAAGAAGCATTTTTGGCAAAAGGTCGTGCGTGTGTGTGTGTGTGTGTGTGTGTGTCTGTGAACAGCATGGCTATAAAACGAAAAGACCTTAAGTACCAAACTTGGGAAGTTTAGTATCTTCCAAGGATGCGACACGAAGATTTTCAAGAAAATCCCCCACCCCTAACTACTACATGGAAAACATTTCCAATTTTTTTATTTTCTCAAAAATGACTAACGATTTTGATTAAAATCTCTTATATTTAAGATACTTACATAACAAATAAAATGCATATCTTAAATTTTCTGGGAATATCCTCTGAAGACATGTTTATTCTGGATCAATTTTGCGGAATGTGCATAACTGGTAAACCGTAAGAGATGGACAAAACCTTATCACACAAAAAATTTAGAGCACGTAAAAACACACGATTTATGTTACATACATTTTTTTTTTTCGTGAGGTTGACTGTTGTTGAGATATTCCTTATTATTAGTTTTGGTTTTAAAATACTTATACTTTTCTTATACGGGAATTTGTCAACTCCTATCCATACAAAGGAACAATCAACCAGCTTTAAGCAACAAGCTTTTAAAAGCTTTAACTATCGATTTAGCCTATGGTACTCCTTATTTCCTTTCTACTTAAAAGAAAGCTATTTTTTTCTCCATTAGCATTAAGTAAATAAAAGAATAAGCTTTTTAACAATAATTTGCTGTAGAGAAAGTGGAATACATCAGACTTTTTTAATATCTTTTGTCAAAATGCTTAATAAATGGTATATTTAAAATAAATCATACAGTTAAAATGAGCACGCGCGAAATACTCAGTTTTGGCGATTTAATTTTGTTTCTGTGAATGCTGAGAAAATACAATCTATAAGAAAATGCACACCAAAACTCAAAGGCATTCATTTTTATCAAAATAGTTTTAGTGTGTTAGGCTGCAAATTTTCATTGTTAGGAAACATTCCACATAATGAATAAGACTAATGCAGTTTACTAAAATTTTAAACCAGTACTTAAAATACTTATGACAAATTGTCTAAGGTTGATATCTCTGAGACACAATATTTGTGAAATGTTGTGGTATATATGACCATACTGAATTTGTCAAAAAATTGAGTAAAATTGTTAAGAATTTCATTCAAACTGCTATGGAAATGTTTAAACTATCGTTTAACTTATTTCGTATTCAGAAAAGCTGAGACATAAACGCAGAAAATTAAAGTTTCGATTGTTACATCCCTGAAGCAATTACTTATTTAACTTAACATATGACAGAATACGAGTAACTTTATTTCAAACGTTAACAAAAGTAAAAGTTTTATTTTTCAAAATGTTAAGCTGGTTTCGTTAATGTCGTTTTATGGGACATACGGACAGTAAAATAATAGAGAGAAGACAGAACTAAGAAGTATGAACGTAAAAGTAAGCCTCAAACGCTACAGTACGAAGTTGAACACATTATATAACAAACGTTATTGCAATGAACAGATTTCTTTCCAAAAATATAATTTAGTAAAGGTGCATTAATCATCCAAAGTAATAACATAATAAGTCTGACCTAACCGATAAATTTCGACCAGAACTCTGGGAAGATCAGACTGTCGTATGATATTTATCTGAGCTATTTCATAAATAAGATATGAGTTTAAATACTATATCGTAGAGATTTGACCAGAAAATGTTAAATTATAAAAATAAATGTATAACACTGACTAAATAAAAGAATGTCCCAGTGATAAATTGTACAAAATGAAAAATGACCAGGAGTAAGTAACGCCTCCATGTATGAAATAATAATGCTAATAAGTGGAACAAAATGTAATAATACCCTTCTGCCTGTCTCTAGTAATTTTCAAGTTGAGAGTTCGAATGTCTGACAACGCTGCAAACATATAACCTAATAATTTTGAGGAAAAGTGATCATCATTTGTCTGCTAATATTTTTCGCGTGGTTATAGTTGAGTTCAGCGATTTCATAACTAGTTATGATTTTTAAGTTTTCGGATAAATTTAGGTCAAAATGCTTATAAAAATATAGCAAAATAGTTAGGTATATCATTATTTTGTGCCCATTATTGCAATGAATGGTGTAAATTTGAATCGCTTAGCATAATTGCAACTGAAGGTGAAAGAAAACACAGAAGATATTAGCAGCCAAAATGTCAAAAGAGAAATGTTTCATTTGGAGCATGATATACCTATAAAAGTGGGCCCTGAGTTTCTTTCTATATGCAATTATCCTGCTTCTTCAGGAAGCTTTTGTCCTTATGTAACTTACGCAAAGGTATTCTCCACAGGTTTAAAAGTTGTTTCAAAGTAAAGTTTTGGAATATTTGATAGCTAGGCTGACGGCCTCCTTCTTAGTGAGAAGCGCTGTCAATGTGGTAATACAATCCTCTTATGTATTCTATACTTGGAACCATTGTAGATGTACTTGAATTGTTCACGTGATGTAATGTTTGGTACCGTGATTGAGCGTGAAGGGGCGGAGAAATTGATTGGCTTCAGGGGTTTCCCCAAAGGCTGCAGTGTTTGTTCATTACAACCGTAGAGAAAGATGCACTTGTGGATCGCACTCCACAGAGCGTCCTTGCGACGTTGCCACAGCAACTGCCGGGTTTGTTGTCTCATGTGTTCGAGTTCCGCATCCAGTTTGTGAGCCTGGGCCTCCATGGCAGTAACGGCTTGTGTCACGTTGGCTAGCAACTCCATGAGGCCAGTGTGTCTTCTGGGGACGAGAACGGCGCCGTTCCTAGAGGAGGACGAAGACGGCCACATGAGCTCATGGGTTACCAAGCACACAGTGGCCGTTGCTGTTAGTACGCACACCACGAACACCACCCTGGGCACCTGGTTCATCGCACCATCTCAACATGGACCCTCTTGTATACCTCATGCAGTTGTTTTACAGGCCGCTCTTCTTCTCTGAAAGGCAAGAGAAATAAATCGTTAAATACGGTAGGAAATGTTATAAATTGATATTCAGATTTGTAAATACTTCCTCACCGGCTGTAGCTTACAAATATTAAACTATAATAAAACGTACAGAGATGTTATTGTGGTTCTAGGTTCCTTCGGGTTACTTGCACCACTTTTGATATCATACAAAGTTATATGAAAACCCTAGGCATTTGTGATTTCATTTTTCTAATTCAGTTTAGTCTGCATTGCAGATCAATAAGATCATCCCGTCATATCAACGATCCAGAAAGCTGACATTTATAATGAACTGAATCAGACTCGGACAGTGATTGCTAAAAGTTGCTTTAATTTGTTTTTAAATTGACTCCCAAAAATGAGCGCTCTTTTGGCGAACAAGAGCTGGGCAATCGCATAATAGACGGGCATTATCTGTTGAACCGTGAAAAGGTAGAATTCACTTGTTCCATCTTGTGAAGGTTCCCTATATGAGGAAATTGTTCTGCGAGGCACATTACTCATGAGAGCATTTCCATGCTTAATTTTAGCAGTTCTTGAGACCCGCTCCTGTCCAATCTCTGAATGAGAATTTTTGATTCCCTTAAATTTTGCATTTTGTGTGTCAAGGTTGGTGTGAGCACCGTAACGAAAACCAATATAATATGCGAAATAACAATACAGTGAAATATTTCGTGCACTCATGCTTGCGGAGTTTTCGTTATGGCATTTAATACCTCTGCTATGTGGATAATGCATAAAAACAATGATACAATGAATCAGTATGTGCTCTCGTACTTACTACACAGCAAAGGAACTTTGATTATCAGGCGCAATAGTTTATAAGAACTGTGAAATACTACGAACTCAGCGTACAACAAGTGATAGAATACAAATATAGCACTCTGAGCTGGATGTATCTTGCTATGAAAGATTGATTAATTACGAGGTGTATTCCAAAACTAAGGTCCGTTGAACAATATGTCACAGATGATAGGCTTGAATGACGTTTCACGCCTGCAGCGCTGTCTACCAACTCCTGGGGAACATACAGCAAACGGTGATGGCGTGCCGCAGTAGGCGCTTGCCTGTCGATGAGAGCGGACAATCTTAGCTCTCGCCAGTCGTGAAGTGCGCAGTGTGATTAGATTTTTGCTGTCAAAAGGATCATCTGCTACGGACATCCATCGGACTTATGTCTAGTGTATGGACAGACATAATGAGTAACAAACAAGTTCAACACTGGTGTCGAGAATTTCGAATGGCCGCACAAATGTGCACGATGAACAGCGGAGTGGCAGGCCCAGTATTCGGACCGACGACATCGTTGATCAAGTGAACTAAAAACTTCGAAGTAATCGGCGTTTGACGATTAGTGGTCTGGCTATGGAATTGCCAAAGTTGCTCGAACCACAGGATTGTCACTAAAGATCTTGGATATCGGAAATTTTATGCGAGGTGGGTGCACACAAAGAGCAACGAATGCTTAGTGCACTACAGTTTGGAGCGCTATAGACAAGATGGAAATGGTTTTCCCACATTGTTACGGGAGACGTGATAGTGTACACCAACGCAAAGTCAAAACAACAGTCAATGCAGTGGCGCCATTCCGGTTCACCCAAGCCAAAAAACTGTAAGCCATTGCCGTACTCGAATCCCAAAATGAAGTTATCGTGTTTTGGGACGAACAAGACGTCCTGTTGATTGATTTCATGGACTGTGGGACAACCATTACAGCTGACGTGTACTGTGCAACGCTCACCAAACTGAGACGTGCGATCCAAAATCGACGCCACAGGAAACTGTCTGGCATCATCCTCCTGGACGACAACACACGCCCGCATACTGCTGCTCAAACCAAAGAGAAGATTCAAGAGTTTCGATGGGAATTCCTTGACTACCCTCCGTACAGTCCCGATCTTAATACCAAGCACCAGACCCGATCTTCCTCTTCCTGCATTTGAAACAGTGGCTTGGTGGACAACGATTTCAAACTGTGGATGAACTCAAGACCAGCGTTACCAACTGGTTCAGGCCCCAGGCGGCAGATTCTATGCCGAAGCGTTAAAGAAACTGGTGCACGTTACAGAAAGTGCACAAATGTGATTATGTGGAAAAGTGAAATAGATATGTACTGTCAATAAAAACCTTGTCTAACGAGCGACGTTTTTATTATGACCAAACGGACCTTAGTTTGGAACACGCCTTATATTAACCACAATTGTAATTACATAGGTACATATTAGAACACAATAAACTAATGGTGGTATGTGCATATCATATCTATGTAAATATTTATAGTATTACCCAAACGTTACCCTTTGCAACATCTAACGCGGAAAAAAAAACGTATGTGTTACACTCACAGCACTTTCCCTAACCTCTATTGCTTAGATATTTGGAGGACATACATTATTCTTAGACAATTATATTTTCTTATCTACAACATTATATTAATTAGACAAAAGTTTACACTATATGCTGGCCTTAATATTACATGGCCTTTCCATGACATCCCGAGAAGCAACACAAAATCGACAGAAATTTAAAGGAATGAATAAGTATTGAACAATTCGAACCATTAAAACTGACATCCCAGAATTGACTGATGTCATTAAAAAGTTATTTGAAATCAATTTGAAAAGAACTATACTATCTGCAGCATGTTTTCGTCTAACGCTTAGTTTATCAGTTATACAATATTACCTTATATACATGTCCTTCCGGAAGAAGAGGACTTCATAAGCTATTGCCAGAAATTAAATATATAAATGTTGATATCTTGAGGTATTTTTATCAAATCGTTAAAGCCATTTTTCAGAAAATAAAAGTAAAATTGAACAATGTGAAGGATAGTTGGAGGTGGGAGGATATTCTTGAAAATCTTCGTATTGGATATTTGGAAGGCACTAAATTAAAATACTTATCATGGTTTGGTATTTATGTGAATTTCGTTTTGGAAGTATGCTGTTCACAAGACACACAAACCCACCCACACACATATACACACTCGAACCTTTTTCCAGAATTCTTATTTTTTTTAATTCAGAGGCCTCGAAACAGGTATTTTTGGTGAAATGTCTGTATTAACTTTTTGGGAGGAATGCAATAATATCTGTGCCTATCATGTGGCAGATAAAGTAAACAGGGAGAAGAAAAACAAACTGAACTAGTTCAATTTTCCTTAACAGGTAACAAATTCTGTAGTAGAAATTAAATTAAATTGAATATTTTTATGATTGCACTTTAAATGCTGTGGTTCTTAGCGTCCCATTCTATATTGAGCATGAAAGACCACTTACTTTTACTCGGAGGCTTTTTTTACGTGCCGTAAATCTACGACACGGGACCAACGGCTTTACTTCTCTTCCGAAGAAAGCCATGATAGTATTTTTACGACAGAAAAAAAATATATCTCCCTCCGCCGGGTTTGAAGCCGCGACCTTGGGAACAGCATGAACCCTTAGTCCACGTTGAAAGACAGCTTATGTAGGTAGTGTATTCTTATAACTAATCTTCTGAAATGCAATAAATCTACACCTAGAATAAATTCTAACGAGGTGATTTATTCAAGTGACAAAAGTATAATGTCAACATTTAATCAGCAGTGTCCGTTGAATTGCTACGAAAGATGCCTTACAGTTCATCGCTATTTTCCAGCAGAAATTATCAGCTTTCCAACTTCTTGTTCCAACAGTCCATATTTTTCGCAATAATGATCATCAGCAATTTATTTTGTCTTCTCAGTTGTAAAACGTTTATGACGTACATCATCTCTCGCTGGTGATGAATAACACTACCTTTAGTATGACCTTATTGCTACTATTGTATCTGCAGTGGGTGTGCAACAATTGACATCTGTTCTGTGAATGGCGTAACCATCGTTGCTATTTGACATATTTTCTGATATGCCAATAAGTACGTTGTTTTCGTTACGGGCTTTAATAACTCTGCTGTGCATTTAGTGACCACTGCGCTGTCTTGTATTTGCGCAGTTTTCTATATTGCGCTTTAATAGCTCTGCTATATATTATAATGCATGACACGCTACAGGCTCTCGTGTTTACGTGGTTTTCGTTACGGGCTTTAATAACTCTGCTATGCATTTAGTGCATAACAGTGACCACTGCGCAGTCTTGTGTTTGCGCAGTTTTCTATATTGCGCTTTAATAACTCTGCTATATATTATAATACATGACACGCTATATGCTCTCGTGTTTACACGGTTTTCGTTACGGGCTTTAATTACTCTGCTATGCATTTAGTGCATAACAGTGACCACTGCGCAGTTTTCTATTTTGCGCTTTAATAACTCTGCTATATATTATAATACATGACATGCTACATGCTCTCGTGTTTACGTGGTTTTCGTTAAGGGCTTTAATTACTCTGCTATGCATTTAGTGCATAACAGTGACCACTGCGCAGTTTTCTATTTTGCGCTTTAATAACTCTGCTATATATTATAATACATGACATGCTACATGCTCTCGTGTTTACGTGGTTTTCGTTACGGGCTTTAATAACTCTGCTATGCATTTAGTGCATAATAACAGTGACCACTGCGCAGTCTTGTGTTTGCGCAGTTTTCTATATTGCGCTTTAATAACTCTGCTATATATTATAATACATGACAATTGCAAAGATTTTTATCAGAGGATACTAATAATGATATAAAATGATATACTAATATATAAGGACACTAATGACATTTAATGACATTTTGTTATCTGTAAATCTAAAAGTTGTCTTTATTCCCTCGATAATAAAGGTTCTGTTACTAAAGTGGGAATGATTCTAACAACCTTTATCGGTCTGCCCATATTGTTCTTGTATATCATCATTCCACTTTAGTGAAAGCCTGCGCACTATCCACTCACCTCCCCGCTGATAAGAGAAATACAACCAAGGTCGCTCGAGCTATTTGCTCCAGCTTTCCAATAACCTGTGTTTCCTTGGAATTGCACGAGGGGATATCTGCACACGTGAATTGCAGTGCTGTTGGGCACCTGGCAAAGTCGCTGTAATTTTCCTCATAGTTGCGGAATATTCGAGAGTCGAGAAGAAGCTAGCTTCCAGAAAATTTAGATTAGCTATGGATAGCGTTTCTGATGGTTCCGCTGACTAAAGTGCTATTCTATCTCTTACCGTCCGGCCGACCAACCAAAAATTGATAGCTCGGAAGTAGCTACTTCACAATAGCTTACATAGAGCACCATTTGAAGAATTAACATACCCAAAAAGTGTCACTGTAGATGGTAGTAGGGTGGAGGGATTTTCTTTAATATCGTATTCTGGTTGCAGGAAAGCAAAGCAGAACTAATCGGCGATTCTGATTGGCGATCGGTAAAATTTATGTTGTAGAAAGACCAATCACTATTTCATCGGATTTATTCTCCGGTCGGATTTTATCACAGGATTTTGCTGGTTAACTGGCTTGGCTGCCAATCAAGAACGAAATCTACCTATATATACGTTGACTTTTGCTGATGGATGTTATGTGAAATAGTTATTCAATGTGGAATTATCTATAGATTATTGTCCTTCTTAACAGTATATATGTATACATTTTGTGACTACAATATAATTATATATATTTATTTATTTTTGATTTTAGTTTTAAATTTCTTTTCCAGTGAAAATGTTAGGGAAAACATATTTTATTTGTTGTAATTTGACGCCGTTCATAAGTGGCAGTTTCACGTTTTTAGTGGAAAATACGAATAAATAACCCATAACAATAAATAACCTATATACACGTAGATATGACATTCCTTTAGTGTTTTTCTTTCTTCCTTTTATGAGATATAATATCTAATAACCGAATTTTACCTAATAACCGTGCACTCTATTAAGAAGACCTCTATCGATTGTGGAGAAATTAGAAACCCTAATACTTTTTGGACGATTTATTTCGGGTAATTGGTACTTGCAATGAATATTTTCACTACGACAATTCAAACAAAGAAAACAGCATCATCTGCTGGCTGTTCACCAGCGTTGCTAAAAGACACTGTTGCGAAATCCATGTGGGTAATAAGGCGATCGTTTACTTATGCTTGATTAACGTTTAGCCAAACCAAAGAAAAACTAAACTGATCAAAGATCAACTGATAGGCGACCAACCGGGCATTACTGTCGCATCCTTAATGATGCAAGAATAACTCTTTAAATAAAAATTACAATTAAATAACAAGTTGGTATTTACTCGACTTTTCGTTTTTAATGCATCCTGTCCACAAACACAACTTGCACTGCGATTTTTTTACTTTCTCTACACGTATTATGTACATAGTGTATAGGGAAGGTATTGCAATATCCCAAAACTTCGATACCGAGTTTTCACCTGAAATACATGTTTTGAAACCCCTGAATCCAAAAAAAGTATTTTTAGAAAAATGTCCGTGTGTGTGTGTCTGTGTGTAGGTATGAGTCTGTGGGCAGCATAGCTCAAAAACGAAAAGTCCGTTAAAAACCAAACTTGGTATTTGGGTTTGGTATCTTCCAAGGATGCGACACTAAGATCTTCAAGAAACCCCCCACCCCCAACTACCCTATACATGGAAATGTTTTCAAAAATGTTTATTTTCTCAAAAATGTCTGTAACGTTTTCGATTAAATCATTGTATATTAAAGATATTTACCTAACAAATAAAATGTATATCTTGAATTTTCTGGGAATAGCATCTGAAGATTACTTTATTCTGGATGAGTTTTACGGGAATTTTGTATAACTGCTAAACCGTGGACAAAAACTTACCACACAAAAGTGTAGAGCACGTTAAAACACTCAATTTATGTAATATATATTTTTTTTCGAGGAGTTGATCGTTTTTGAGATATACTTTGTTATTGGTTTCAACTTTGAAACCAAGACGTTTCTCATACAGAAATTTGTCAACTACTGACCATACAAATAAAGGAATTTCAGTCACATAGCAACCAGATTTTGACTATCACTTTAAGCTATAGTACTCTCTTATTTCGCTTCTTCTTACAAGGAAGGAAGTAATACTATTACTGCTATTTTTTTCTTGATTAGCATGAAGTAAATAGAAGCATAAGCTTTTTAATAATATTTTTTGCAGAGATGTAGAGAAAGTCATGTGAATGGAACACATCAGTTTTTTTCTAATAGTTTTGTGTTTTGGTATTTAGGTAGCCTCAAAACGTGTATTAACTGTGAAAACTTGGTATTAACATTTTGGGTGAAATGCAATACTTCTTTTAATTGCTATAGGCAAGCAGCAGAGAAGGTTAACATCTGTTTCGCGCTTCAGAGCAATAAACTACATGAATTCCTTGCAGTGTCACTACCAAATAGATACAACATTGCTGGCGTACCCAGTGACTATAGATTGAACGACCCGCGACATGTGCGTGTTGTAGAAATCTCATGAGACTCAGCCCATGGGACGCTGCTATGAGGTCATGTGGTGGTGGAATATCGTGACGAATTTCAGACACATCAGCATGATACTTTCATGAAGCACTACTAAACAAACACTGCGTCCTACAGTAAGGACAATAGGTGAATATTTCATTCATACTATGTTAAGAATATAAATGTGTGACTATAAGGTATTTTAAATGGGAAGAGTTCTACGCTGCAGCGAATAAGAAGTGTTATTGTGCTCTGCGTTGTCAGGTGGATACCTCCACTCGTTTCATATTCCCTCTCACTCGCTCGCTGAGCATGCAAATCTGCCTGACGACATGTTTACTTATGTTTACGTATTTGAGTTATAAACCTCTTATTTTACATTACTCCCTATCTTCTTCATGATTTATTTTTTGCAAAATTTGAATTTATGAAAGACGGAAACACTCCCCAGTTAAGCGCAAATGCAATATGTCAACACAGCAGCATTCCGGTTGGTTGCCGGCCTGGTGGCGCTCAAGGGCAAACTTCATCTCATTTAAAAATCACTGTAAATCATTACCTATATTCACTGCTTCCTTTTGAGCATATTCGAATACTTCAGTTAAAACTACTTGCAGCCTTGTTAAGGTCATAAAACTATTAGTTTTTACTTTCTCTATAGGCACTGTGTACATAGTGTATAGAGAATGTATTGCACTCCACCAAAAAATTCGATACCGAGATTTCACCGGAAATACATGTTTTAGGACCCCCTGTATCCATAAAAAGCATTTTCAGAAAAAGTCCGTGTGTGTGTGTGTGTGTGTGTGTCCGTGTGTCTGTGAACACGATAACTCAAAAACGAAAAGAAGCTAAAATACCAAACTTGGTATTTAAGTTTAGTATCTTCCAGGGATGCGACACGAAGGTTTTGAAAATATCCCCCACCCCATGGTATCTTCCAAGGATGCGACACGAAGATTTTCAAGAAAATTCCCATCCCCAACTACCCTTTACATGGAACTTTTTTGAAACATTTTGATTTTCTTAAAAATGGCTTTAACGATTTTGATTAAAATATCGTATATTAAAGATAGTTTATCTGACAAATAAAATTTATATCTTGAATTTTCTGGGAACAGCCTCTGAAGACTACTTTATTCTGGTTGAATTTCACTGAATTTTGCATAACTGCTGAATCGTAAGAGATGGGCAAAAACTTAACACACACAAAATGTAGAGCACTTTAAAACACACAATTAATGTTATATACATATTTTTCGTGGAGTTGATCGTTTTTTTTTTACATATTTCTTGTTTTTGGTTTCAGCTATGAAAAACTTATACTTTTCTCATACAGAAATTTGTCAACTCCTGTCCATACAAACAAAGAAACTTAATCACATAGCAACCAGCTTTTGATTATTAGTTTAGCCTATAGTACTCGCTTATTTCCCTTCTGCTTACAAGGAAGCAAGTAATAGACTATTTGTACTAATTTTTTTCTCGATTAGCATGAAGTAAATAAAAGCATAAGCTTTTTAACAATAATTTGTTGCAGAGATGTAGAGAAAGTTATGTGAATGGTACACATACGATTTTTGTATTTTGTGTAAGCGCATAGAAGACAATAATGTAAGAAATGCTCTTCTGTAAATTACAAATATTACCGCAAGAAACACATACATGATACTAAATCTCTTTATCTGTTTCTGGCAAATAGTTATGAGGCCGCGTACTACTAATTGCGCCGATGAAGTACAGCAAATAGAGTAGTCCAGCTTATGTACTCAAGCATAAATAATAGAACCTTATTCGAATAAAAGTGGCATACAAACTCTGTGATGCTCCAAATCAGTGAATACTAATTCGCCAAATGCTACACAGTACTTGAGTACTTTTCTCAATTGCTCAGCGGGTCACTCGCAATTGGAAGGTCCAACCTCAAGGCGGGCAAGTGCTGGAATGGATTTTTATATAACACGAGTTTTCCTGTTCATCTTTCTCTCATTTCATTTTTACTTTCTCTAGCCTCGTATGTACAATGTACATAGGGTTAGAGAAGGCATTGTATTCCACCCAAAATTCGATGTCGAGATTTCACCGAAAATATGTTTTGAGGTCCCCTGAGTCCGAACTTTTTTTTTTTTTTTAGAAAAATGCCTTTGTGTGTGTGTCTGTCTGTCTGTGGACATCAATCTCAAAAACGAAAAGACCGTTAAATACCAAACTTGGTATTAAGGTTTAATACCTTCCAAGAATGCCACACGAAGATTTTCAAGAAAATTGCCCCACTACAAGCTACCCTTTACATGGAAAATTTTTTGAAATTGTTTATTTTCTAAAAAATTGCTGTAACGATTTTGATTCAAATCTCGTATATCAAATATATTTAAATCCCAAATAAAATGCATATCTTGAATTTTCTGGGAATACCCTTTGAAGACCTCTTTATTCTGGATGAATTTTGCCTAATTTTGTTTAACTACTAAACCTTAAGTGATAGACAAAAACGTACTACACAAAAAATGTAGATCTCGTCAAAGCTCACACACGCTCTTTACGTTTTTGTTGTGGAGGTAACCGTTTCCGAGATATTCCTTGTTATTGGCTTCAATTGTAAAGTACTTAATACTTTTCTCAGACTGGAAGTGTCCGTTTTTCTTTTGTTTTAGTCCTGGCCAAGCAAAGAAGCGACTTGCAGTGACAGTGACAACGATAGCTTTTAAAACATTTGACTATCACTTTAGCCTAGTGCATTCCCTTAGTTCCCTTCTACTTATAAGGAAGTAAGGTATAAGAACATTCTGCTAATGTTTATCTCGATTAGTATTGTGTGGAAAGAAGAATAATCTGTTGTAAGAAGTTTGCAGCGCAGCTGGAGAAAGTCATGTGTGTGTAACACATTAGATTTTTCAATTCGTCATTCAGCTGTAGCGTCGGATGGTGGTTGCGAAGGATGCACTTTGAGAAGTGTTTCGATGTCTATTCTTTGTGTATAGAAAATGTCGGCGGAACCCTCTCTCCAGATGTACAGCGCTGTGCCACTGGGCGGCATTGGTGCTCCATTATTGCATTCTTTCTTCCAAGAGGTAAGGAGGTCAAGCTTAGGCATAGATTTGGCTTCAGTTATGGAACCCTACTACGGCAGCTGTTTCGGTTATTATTTTGCTCTTCTTTCTCGTACTTTCTTACGACACTGAATACAGGTTATGGGGATTTTAGAAACTTAAAGAAACTATTAAAGGACATTGTTGAAGAAGGTGAGAACTAATTCAATGGAATATTCTACAAAAGAATAGCGACCTCAATGCTAACACGTGGCTCTGGATGTAGGTCGTAGTATCAACAGAAGCACGGAGAATTGAAGCAGCAGTGTTCAACCTAGGGATCCACACCTCGACTATCAACATAAAAGCGTTAAAACCTCGCCAATCCTATCATTCACATAGGATATCCCTGATATCTGTGGAAAGCAACACATTTAAGACAAATTATTGGCTGTTAAGCAAAGAGAGTACGGAGGAATTACCACTTGATGCAATATAACCTGGATGGATTAGAAACTGCGATCTCTAATGATAATTTTGGCCAAACTGAAATACCACAAATTTAATAACTAGAAGAAGGTATTGAGACAATATTAAAGTCCTCCAGAGACAATAATTAATATATTTGAAATTGTTATTTTGTGAATGTGTGAAAAAGAGAAAAGGCGTGCAAGGACATTGATGTGACCCACACAAGGACCATAAGAGCCAAATATGCATAACAACGCATAAATAATTTAATAAATGCATAATTGATGTGAATGAACAGAACATATGTGGTAAATTGATAAAGTAAAATAATTCTTCATCCATGCAAAACATTTAAAGTAGTAATAACTGTTCAGAAAATGAACTATAGCATTATGTTTAAATATGTTGGTGTTATTTTGTCATGAAAAAGAGCTTAACATATCGTACAGTCTTAGATGGTCACAGACTTGGGCTGACGCGCTGACCACGAGCGTTGTAAGACGCATTTTAACATTATAAAATCTACAAATCTTTATTGGAACCATCAGTTTCGATGAAAGTAATTTACAATGTATAAATTAGTGGCTAAAACAGTTAAAATATGTTATTATTTATTCAAATACGAATTCCTATCTCCGAGACCACGACTCGAGATCAACGCATGATGCTAAGCTGAGGTACACTGTAGAGAAATACCAAGCATTGCACAAAGTCAGTTTAATTTTACAAATAACGAATACAAAACGTTTATGTTTACAGCTTAGTGTCATGATTTAACTGCAAAGGAAGATGTATTCTTCAATTTATATAATTTTATTACAAAGGAAAAGAAACACTGACAGACCTTTGAAAAGATGTGGTTACCAACTACTATGGAAAGGAACAAGCCTAAGACCATTCCTTTAATAGTAAAACATTTGATGTGATGATGAAGTTGATGATCCATATTATCAATATTATATGTCCTTTCTTAAACGTAACTTTAATTCCACGAAATATCATATATTTAATACATAAAATATATGAAATGAATATGTAATACGTACATAGTGTATAGAGAAGGTATTGTAATGTACCCAAAAATTCGATGCCGAGATTTCACTGAAAATACATATTTTGGGACCCCCTGAATCCAAAAAACACATTTTTAGAAAAACGTGCGTGTGTGTCTGTGGACATCATAGCTCAAAAACGAAAAGGTTGTTAAATAGCAAACTTGGTATCTTCCAAGGATGCAACACAAAGATTTTCAAGAAAATCCCCCCACCTCCAACTACCCTTTATATGGAATATTTTTTAAAAATTATAATTTTCTCAAAAATGGCTCTAATAATTTTGATTAAAGTACCATATATTTAAGTATTTTTATTGCAAACGAAAAGTATATCTTGGATTTTCTGGGAATAGCCTCTGAAGACCTCTTCATTCTGGATGACTTTTATATAACTGGCAAACCGTAAGAAACTTACTGCGCAAAAAAATGTAGATCTCATTAAAACTCACAATTTATGTAATATACATTTTTTTTTGTAGAATTGACCATTTTTTTCTAGATATTCCTGATTATTGGTTTCAATTTTAAGCCACTTAAACTTCTCTCAAACGGGAAGACATTTTTTTTCTCATTTCTCGTTTGTTTACTCCTGGAAAGCAAAGAGACTGGAATTTCAATTGTTTCACATAGCGGCCGGTTTTTAAAGGACGAGACTATCGCTTTAGCCTGTGCATTTTCTTATTTCTCTTATACTTACAAGGAAGCTAGTAATATCACTAATTCTGCTTATGTTTATATTGATTAGCATGATGTAGATAACAGATTAATGTTTTGAATAAAAGGTTTGTTTAGCTAGAATAGCTAGAGGACGTCACGTGAAATATACACATTAGATTTTTTACCCTTCTTCAAATAATAAGAACAATTTATGCTAAAATTTATCTCGATTATCATGAAGTCGATAGAAGAATAAACTTTTTAACAATAATTTGTTACAGAGATGTAGAGAAAGTTATATGAATGGAACACATATTTTTGTTATGAATAAAGTTTTAAAACAAAACAAACACGCTGAACTATTATTCAAATGCGTGGTTTTAAACATACTAAATGAGGGTTCACTTATTCGGTATTGTACAATGAAATCATGTTGAAAGAAATAGGGTAAACTTTCATCTTAATGTTCCAGCGATGAAGGATGACGTTTAAATAGCCAGCTCATTTCTGTCCTCTGAATGCAATTCATTGTACATATAACGCCGTTATTATCCTGGTTGTTATATAACTCAACATCACAAAAGCCTGATTCAATAGAAACATTTGAGAATCTGATTAGCAATTATATGTGTTGATTTGTAAATGATTCTTTGTGATTTTGCAGCTTTGTTGTATTTTCCGCCCTGTCGTAAATGTACAGCGCCCTTTCCTTGCTTGGTCCTAATTAAACGACTTTGGCGATTTGCTGCTGTTCTGGTGGTCCATTATTTTACGAGGTTGACCCTGTAGCTTCTGCAATCGAGACACGTCTGAAAAATAACATTCTGTGAAGTTTTCTGAATCAGTTATTAATTTATCGTTTCTATGACGTATACAATGAGTTCACGGGCCAAGAAGCTATCTTATAAGTTATTGATATGCAGCATGTTTTTAAATCAACAATAAGCACCAAACAAGCAAAAGTTGCACAAGCATCAAAATCAGCAGAAGACAACGTTCTGTTGAGGAGATACTAAGTTCCCTTATTCGGATGCCTAAAAAGAAGTAGTGTGAAAAAGTGCCAAAAGTAACATTTTTAGATTTCTGTCGGTGTAATATATTGGAACTTCTTCTAAGAATGGATGGATGGACGGACAGACGGACGGATGGATGGATGGATGGATGGATGGATGAAGGGAGGAACGGGCGGATGGATGGTTGGATGGATGAAGGGAGGGACTGTCGGACGGACAGACGTACGTATGTATGTCTGTATGCATGTGTGAATGGATGGATGCATATATGCATATATGTACGTATATGTGTGTATGTATATATGTACGTGTATATGTATGTGTGTATGTATGTATGTGTGTATACATGCATGAAGTATGTATGTATTTATGTATGTATGTATGCATGTAAGTATGAATGCATGCATGTATGTATGCATGTAAGTATGAATGCATGCATGTATGTATGCATGTATGTATTTATGTATGTATATGTATGTAAGTATGTTTGTATGTATGCATGCATGTAAGTCTGTAAGTATGTATGTATGAATGCATTCATGCATGTATGTAGTATGTATGTATGTGTGTATGTATGTATGTATGTATGTATGTATGTATGTATGTATGTATGTATGTACGTATGTATGTATGTATGTATGTATGTATGTATGTATGTATG
Source organism: Hymenopus coronatus (assembly GCA_030762935.1). NCBI lineage: Eukaryota > Metazoa > Arthropoda > Insecta > Mantodea > Hymenopodidae > Hymenopus > Hymenopus coronatus. The sequence continues at coordinate 134,612,774 of CM060881.1, forward strand.
TATGTATGTATGTATGTATGTATGTATGTATGTATGTATGTATGTATGTATGTATGTATGTATGTATGTATGTATGTATGTATGTATGTAACTTCTATTTTAACCCTTTTAAAACTTTTATGTGTTTCATTTACATGACTTTTCTCTAGCAGTTCCACAAGCAAACTTTTCTTACAAAAGATTATTCTTTTATGTACATCATGCTGATCAACATAAACATAACCAGAATTGGGTTTATTATTTGCTTTGTAAGTAGGCTAAAGCGATAGCCGGTCTTTTAAAAGCCCGTCGCTAAGTGAAACAAATGAAATTCTGTTCCCTATGCTTCTGGGAGCAAACAAAAGCGGGACGAAAAGAAACATGTCTTCCCGTTTGAGAAAAGTTTAAATAGCTTAAAATGAAAACAATAATTTGGAATATCTGAAAAAACAATAATTTGGAATATCTACATTTTTTGTGTGGTACGTTTTTGTCTATCTCTTACGGTTTACCAGTTACGCAAAGATTATACAAAAGTCATCTAGAATGAAGAGGTATTCAGAGGCTATTCCCAGAAAATTCAAGATATACATTTCGTTTTTCTTGAAAATATCTGAAACATATGGCATTTTAATTAAAATCGTTTAAGTCGTTTTTGAAAAAAAAAATCAACATTTTCTAAAATTTTGCAAGTAAAGGGTAGTTGGGGTGGAAGACTATTTTTGAAATTCTTTGTGTCGCATCCTTGAAAGATACTACACATAAACACCAAGTTTGGTATTTAACCGACTCTTCGTTTTTGAGCTATGCTGTATCCCCCCCAAACACACACACACATCATGGGCTTTTTTGAATGCTTTCTCGAAGTTGGGGTGATATGCTCGATCTCCTCATGGGGGCCAGGACAGCTGCCGATACCCGGAACCGTCGGCGTTGACGACTGCAAGGTCAGAATGAAGAACTATCAACCAACCATTTAGGTGTCTGTATGGCCTGCATGTCGCGAGCCTTTGACCACTTCTCTTTCCTCATGGAGAGTGTTACGCACAATAGATCTATGCATGCCTATGATGTGACCCCCACCGTTTTCTAGCCTTTACAAAGCCTTTATATACGAGTTTTTTTTCTCTCCAGTAGATATACGTTTCTAAAGTATCAATCCGCCATAGACTGATGATGTTGATGATGATGATAATAATGATAATACCATTTGAACACAACAATGAAAATGAAGGGCCGCTGGAGAGCGTACCTTTCTGGTGTAATGGTTATGGCATTAACTTCACACAATAGGTAGTTGTTCGGTATCGAATTTTTGGGTGGAACTCAATACTGTCTGTTCAGCGGTGTTGTACCTAGTGGGTTGGGGTGGCTTATCGTTGAAGTAACACTCTAACCTGTAGGAGGGATACTCGTATGCTATACTCATTCCGCGCGTGGCAAACCAGTCAACAGTGTTGCAATACTTTACTCAGAGTCGAATGACAAGTCTCCAAAATCTACCGGAATCAGACACTGCACAGTGAACACGCAAATAATACGAGCAAAAGTGCTTCCTTCTTCCACTCTGTCACGCCCCTTTACCGCTTGCTTCAGACCAAGAAAACACTATCTCCTTCCAACTGCTAAACCCCTACCTGCTTGGAAGAGTGTCCCATTCCACTGGTTAAAACACCGCCGAACAGACAATAACTTCTCTATCTTCTATGTATATTCTACATACGTGGTAGAGAAAGTAAAAAGAAAGCTTCGGGCAGTGTTTTAACTCAGTGGAAAGGGAATATGTTTCTCGTGCCCAAGTCTATTATATATGGCAGCACTTGTGTTGGATGGCCATCCAACATCCTTATATGCCCATTCCTCTGTTTCAAAACGTGCTACACTGTATGAAACTTCTACCATATTATCTTCTTTCACAAAGGCCATTAACTCATCTGCTCTTTAATTCTTTTTATACTTCGTTCACTGTGTATTTAACAATTGGAGAAAAAGGTTAGTCATGCTCAACACACACATACACGCTCTCTCTCTCTCTCTCTCTCTCTCTCTCTCTCTCTCTCTTCTCTCGCCCCCTCTCCCTCCTTCTGTTTTTTATTTTATTTTATTTTTTTTTTTTTGTTAAAATACAGTTCCAGAATCTGGTCGGGACCTCGGCGCTGTATACTCTTTTTCCATTTTCCTGACATTTGCTTTGTTTTCTGTTTGATTACAGTTTTGCTGTTTTCTTCCACCACACATACACACACACACATACATACACATTTTTACAAATATATAAACACCCATTCCGAAGGCGGGACTCAAACCCACGATACCCTGCGCCACGTAGCACCGAACCTCTTCGGTTACTTTGGAGCATACCACTATTAAAGAAAGGTAACTGCAGTCTGAAAGGCATTAAGGAATGCTTGCAAGCGGCAATGAAATCTGGGATTACATTGGGAATCATGAGCTACTTCTTTCTGCTCACGACTGCTTTTGGAAGGTCTAGAACGATAATTGCGTGAAACGGTTGGGAATATTAGAGAGTGTGGGAAAGATGGAAAAGTAAACGTAGCAAAATCTTCTTCTCTAGTGACATTAAAGAAGAGCGACTTCCATTTGGGACATTAGCCTGGGAAGCGTACCCTTGAGCGGAGGTTATTTTCCAACTAGCGTCACTTTAACTCGTTTATACATGCGCTGGCAATTCTCCAGCATCGCCTCCATCATATACAACTGGCTATCACTTTATCTTGTGTCAACACTGTTCATATTAGCTGTTGGGAGGAGGGTGTTGCCAGTGGCGTGATGGTGGAGCCTGAAAATTCCCTAGAGTCCCATATAGACCAGACATTTGGTTTGCTCCTGTCCGGGATCTCGTTTATTGTTTTTAAACTCCTACCTGACAAATCCCCTCTGCAAGTGTTGGCGCCGATTTCTCCCTCTTGTAGTATTTCATGGGCGTTAAGGGTGGTCTCGGCGTCCACAAACAGAAATAATCAAACTCCGTTTTTCGTGATTTGACACATTAATCATTTGTTCACCTCGAATGATTCTTTAACCTTGCAGTCCGACATAGATGCTGCGATCTCAGGTAGCGCCGCTTGCTTCAATATTTTACTTTTCTCCCAGGTGTGTTAAATTTTAAGTCCCGCATGGGCTAAAAACTTCGTGTGGCTGTCCGGTTAAAGCCGCTTTTCAGAATTGGACATCTTGCCAAATGCATCCCCACTTCTAAAATTTTAGTTGCTTTAGCTGAATTGCAACCCTTACCAAAGGTACTCTATTTCCCCAACATTTCAAATATTCTGATTTCATTGGTCCGGGCAAATCGTATGACTTCCCCATGTTCGCTACGTTCTCACGGTTTTTCCAGAAAGACCTAACGATACTCCTCCCTTCTGGAATGCAATAAGCCCATTCCTTAAGGCTGGATGTATTTTTGAGTGTTCAAGCATCAAATTTCCGTTAGCTTTTGTGCTCGCACCTCGTTTTTAAACACGCTTTCTGCCAGCAAAATATCAGCGAGTTACATTTTCTTATTCTAAGTAATCCCATTTCTTTCCCTATATAAATTAAGTCCTTAAAAATTCACATTTATAATTATTTCAATTTAATTTCTTTCACTATATCTGTGACTTTTATTTTCCAGTCTTATAAAACGGGGTTAGGTTCCTCGTACCTTATGTTCGTGGTTCTGATACGGGAGCGCGATCCAAAAGGGAACCGCGGAAGGTTGCACGTGCTTCATAAACATTTTCTGCTTTGGTGATCAAGTTCGTTAGCACTGATAAACATAAAAATCTGATGTGTTACACTCACATGACTTTCTCTATTTGTTGTACAAACTTCTTACATAAGATTATTCTTCGTTCTGCGCCTTGCTAATCGAGGTACTCATTAGCACAATGTTAATATTACTTAGTTCCTTATAAGTAGGAAGGAAATAAGGGAATACACTAGGCTAAACCGATAGTCAAATGTTTTAAAAGCTATCGTTATGCGATTGTCATTACAAATCGCTTCTTTTCTTGGCCAGGAGTAGAACAAAAGAAAAACTAATAACAATGAATACCACGAACATGATAAGCTCCACGAAAAAAATGTATATGACATAACTTGCGTATTTTAAGAAGACCTACATATTTTGTATAGTAAGTTTTTGTCTATCTCTTACGGTTTACTAGTTATGCCAAATTAAGCAAAATTCATCCGGAATAAACAGGTCTTTAGAAGCTATTCCCAGAAAATTCCAGATATTCATTTTCTTTGTCAGGTAAACATCATGAATATACGGTATTTTAATCAAAATCATTATGCCATTTTTAAGAAAATCAAAATTTTCGAAAAAAGTTCCATGTAAAGGGTAGTTTGGGGTGGGGGATTTTTCTCAAAATATTCGTGTCGCATCCCTGGAAGATACTAAACTTAAATACCAAGTTTGGTATTTTAGCTAGTTTTCGTTTTTGAGTTATCGTGTTCACAGCCACACAGACACACACACACGGACCTTTTTCTGAAAAACTTTTTTTGGATACTGGGGGTGCTTAAACATGTATTTCCGGTGAAATCTCGGTATCGAATTTTTGGGTGGAATACCATACTTCCCTATTCCTATATACATTGCACATACGGGGCTAGAGAAAGTAAAAATCTGATGTGTTCCATTCATATGACTTTCTGTACATCCCTGTAACACATTATTGTTAAAAAGCTTATTCTTGTATCTACTTCGTACTAATCAGATAAGCATTATTACTTGCTTCCTTGTAAGTAGGAGGAAAATAAGGGAATACACTGGGCTAAAACGACAGTCAACTCTTTTAAAAGCTTTTAAAAGTTACCATGAGGATGAAATAACTTTATAAGTATTCCCAGGAGTTGGCAAATTCACGCATGTGAAAAATATTAAGTATTTTAGAATTGAAACCAGTAACAAGGAATATATAAAAATAGTCAACTCCACGAAAAAAAGGTATATGGCATAACTTGTGTATTTTAATGAGATCTACATTTTTAAGTAGTAAGTTTCTGTCTATCTCTTACGGTTTACTACTTATGTATAAAACCCAGCAAAATGCATCCAGAGTCTTCAGAGGCTATTCCCATAAAATTCAAGATATGCGTTTTATTTGCCCTGTAAATGTTTTTAATATGTGGTATTTTAATCGTTACAGCTTAAATTTTCAAATAGTATATATTATATCTGTCTATAATGGAAGTCATTAGAGTCCACCCCCGTTTGGTCATGCAAAGAGGACGAAATTTCAAAGTATTGACATACCAGTCAGCTTTTAACTATACTTGATTCACACAAGTATATCAACTCTATTCTCCTAATCCCCTTGTAGCTACAAGGAAACATAATATACGGCTATCTCTGCATATGTTTATCTCCATTAACCTGAAGAGATTATAAACACTAGCATTATTAACCATAGCTTGTACAAAAGTGATTGGGGAAAGTCATGTACAATTGGACAACGAGAGGAAGGCAACCTGGTCTGAGGTAAGAGAGGGGGCTTACTGCTCATGTGGTGGATTTGTTTACTACTAAATGTAGGTACTCGTATGTATGTGTGGTGTGTGATTCTCCTATGCTGACGTAACTAACTATACTCAACTATTAATTATTCATTTCCAGGTTCTTATTGCTAGTGCGCGATCTGACGTTTTTTACTTTCTCTACACGTACTAGTGTATAGAGAAGGTATTGCATTCTACCCAAAATTTGTTACCGAGGTTTCACCGAAAATAGACGTTTTAGGGTCCCCTGTGTCCAAAAACAGTATTTTCAGAAAAAGGTCCGTGTGCATGTCCATGTGTCTTTGAACACGATAACTCAAAACGAAAATTGGGTAAAATATCAAACGCGTTATTTAAGTTTAGAGATACACAAAAACTTACACCACAAAAAATGCAGACCACCTTAAAATACACAATTTATCTTATATACATTTTTTGGCGGAGTTGATCGTTTTTGAGATACTCATTTTTTTTTTATTCTTTATTTTAGGTCGCAGAACTACAAAGTCTTATAGCGACCACATTAAAAATCTTATTTACACTTTTACATCCATTACACAATGAAGATTTTGAACATTATAGTAAATCATTAAGTAGTCATAGATTAAAATATACATCTAATGCTTATTGACATATGAAAACAATGATTTAAGTATAAAAAATATAACAATATTAAAATTATATTACAACAAACAGTGACAATTGAATTACGTATAACATGTTAGTAATTATACTTCTGAGAGTTATATACAGTTATATAGATTGATTTCTTTAAGGTATATTAATACATTGACTAAACTTTTTGTGTCTGTAAGTGTTAATGCAAAGTTTTTTGAAACTGAGTGATGTTTTCTGACATGTCTGTATTTTGTCTTATTTTTGGTTTTAGCTTTAAAAAAACTTATTCTTTTCTCATATAGGAATTTTTCAATATCTGTCCTTACAAAGGAACTTCAGTCGCATTCAACCAACTTTTGACTATCACTTTAACCAATAGTATTCCCTTATTTCGCTTCTACTTACAAGGAAGCATAAGCTTTTTAACAATAATATGTTGCAGAGATACATCAGATTTTTATTTGAGAAAATGCATACCGGTATGCTATTTACCGTATGTTATGTATCAGAGTAATACACCAAATAATGCTCAATTTATGCTATTCGAATTACAATTCACATAAATTTTGATCATACGGCACTTGCGCCTGCATACGCATGCTACGCCATCAACAATGCAGTAATAAATCGGTTGGTAGTTGGTAAATACCAAAGCTGTGTGGCTCCGCCAAGAGACATTCAACCTTAAAGAATAGAAAATTATCTTAAGTGGATTCGTTACAAGCTAAAGTTTGTAATCTGATCGCCAGTTTGTAAAGAAACACAAATAGAAGATAGTTTAAAACGTAACTCATAAGGAATATGAATACATTAGACAAATTTATAATCAAAAAGAGAAAAACTAGTGGAGATATACGTATACGTGATATTGCAGAATACATTAGACAAATTTATAATCAAAAAGAGAAAAACTAGTGGAGATATACGTGTACGTGATATTGCAGTAGTGATGGTAGTGTATGGAGTACTAACGTTTGTGTGTCTGAAACAACTGATTTAAATTTAGAAAATGGTCCTACATATTGGAGTGCAGTGGCTTCAGAAACTGAAAGAAAACGATTGACTTATGATCCATAATGAGAAACTTCGTTTTAGGGTGTATGCCCTGATTGCAAGCTTAGATGGTGGATGTGGCCGCCAATGTATTATATTTTGCGATTTTCTGCAGACTATAAACAACATGATGCAAAAAGGTGTAATTTATTTTATACAGTATACAGTTACTTATACAGGATGTTAATGAACTACATCGAAATAATTCGCGAGATTGTGCACGTGACTGATATAAGTAATTTAAGATCGGCGATGCATGGCCCCCGGATAAACATAACGCAACTACATAGCGTTAAACGTGTGGGTATCAGGTACTGATAAGTCGGTGTTAAAGTAAAGCAGGTTGAAAAAATGACTTAGAATGTCTTCTGCCCGAGCATAGAAATATTTATTTTTAGCAGCTCGTTATTAGCGTTCTCAAGATTTAATGTCGCAAAAATCTGTAAAATATGGAACTTGACAATGCGACACTGTGCATTCATTAACTACGCACTGGAGTTATGTTTCCCACTCTGGAGGGTTTTTTAAACTTCTCTGGTGGCTTAATGCGTAACAAGGGTAGCTGCTGTCCCAAATGTCGTGAGTTCCATTCCTGTCTAAGAGTTAATTTTTTTTATTATTATTTTTTTCATTCCAGACGAAGTGTGCGATATGTGAACGAGACCCGAACTCGGAAACTATCTTTCACTTGAAAGCCACTACGCTAGAGGTACGCTGTTCCCTTCGTTTTTCGTGTTATGTTCCCGAATGTTTGATAAATTAGCCAGTGGCGTATTGGCACTTAGGAAACATATAGCCCTTACTTCAAAATTTCAATAAATAGGCCATACGTCTCCTATCTGAAATTACTTATTTAAGTAATCTACATATTCTGTCAATATTTCGGTATAGTTCGTTAACACCTGTATATTTCCATTTCGAGCACTGCTCTCACCTCATTCCTCCCTTCCGGATGCTCCCTCGTGGGTGATTAGTACAGTAACCTAACCGGTTCAGTACCGAGTTCACTCGTCATGTTTACTGTAGCCGAAGAACAATTTACAATTAAGAAATTAAAAACAGTTTTAAACCGACACCTGTAGCATAGCAGGATCGATTTGGGCGAATACAGACACCACAGATATAGATATACAGTGGAACCTCATTTATACATTTTTCAAGGGAGACTAATAAAATACATATAAATGAGAAAACGTGTAACTGATTTTCTCTTCTAGTATGGACTTCATCCAGAATTTTTCATTTTTCACCAAGAGTTAGGGATTTTTCTTGTTTTCTTCCTTGCTGATTGATTTTCACACATGTTTCTTCTCCTATTTGTAACTCGAAACTCCGCATAAAATCCCTAAGTGACTGTTGAAACGATTTGACGACAACGAAAGGATAAATGACAATGAAAGCAGCACACTAGCAGTACTCGACTTAAAGCAGAGAAGTGACTTTTGGAACCAAAGTTAATAGATTTTTGGAATGATATGACAACAATGAAACCATAAGCGCCAATGAAAACCGCAAACCAGGCAATTCCAAGCATACCACCTTATGTATTTTTTAAAAACGTATAAATGGGTACATTTTGTATATGGGGATCAGAAAAATGACGCATTACCGAGAAAACGTTTACCCAAAACGTATAAGTGATTTACAGCACGTAAAAGAACCTCAAGCCTGATAGAGAGGCCTCTGAACAAAATTAAGCGGTCTTTCACGCTGGGACGCTGAGAACCACAGCAGTTAAAGAGCGTCCATAAATAAAACGCCATTTTAGACACATTTTAATGGAGAACGACTGGTCCCCAAAACTTTAGCGTATATGTGCGAAAAATGTTGAAGTGAATAACGTATAAGCGAGTTTCAACTGTTTTTAGTAGCTGCTTCATCGGGTAATGAAGAACAGCTGTGTGGTGGCGCAGTGTTACAGTAAAACGATGAAATGTTTGCTTTGCTCAGGAGTCCTCAGGCCTCGTACTCAGTAATTAACACCAAAGCAGCTTTCCCATTAAACGTAAATAATATATGTACAATCACGGGATTGCTGTGGGCAGTAATTACCAGGACGGATTGCTGCAAAGCGTTCCAACTTCAAGAGTGAATACTCCACAGTCCACATTTTCACAAACAGTATTCACTCGTCGGCAACTCTCTTTAATGTTATACTTCTAGAGTTTTTCAACTTCTGTGGCATCAATCGAGGTTAATGCTACTAATTGATACTTGTTTTTGCTCCACGCACAGAGTAGTATTCTTTGGCGAGAGTCGTTTGACACAGTGCAAAGGGCAAAGATACAAGAACAGATTGCACATGCCTAGGTACATTTCATGTGTGCCCTGTCGTGTGTATCTCAAAAAACACAGAATAACAAGGCAAAATTGCATTACGTATTGCATTCCACCCTAATTTTTACTTTCTCTGCATGTACTATGTACATAGTGTATAGACAAGGTATTGTATTCCACCCAAAAATATTCTATACAGAGATTTCACCGGAAATATATGTTTCAGGACCCCCTGAATAAAAAAAATGCATTTTTAGAGAAAGGTCCGTGTGTATGTCTCATAGTTCAAAAACGAAAAGGCCGTTAAATACCAAACTTGGTATTTAGGTTTAGTATCTTCAAAGGATGCGACACGAAAATTTTCAAGAAAATCTCCCCACAGCAAATTACCCTTTACATGGAAAACTTTTCTACATTTTCATTTTCTTAAAAATGACTTTAACGATTTTGGTTAAAATCCGGTATATTGAAGCTATTTACACCCCGAATAAGATGTACTTCTTGAATTTTCTGGGAATAGCCTCTGAAGGCCTCTTTATTCTGGATGAATTTTGCCGAATTTTGCTTAACTCCTAAACTTAAGAGATAGGCAATAAATTACTACACAAAAAATGCAGATCTCGTTAAAACACACAATTTATGTCCTTTACGTTTTTGTTGTGGAGGTAACCGTTTCCGAAATATTCCTTGTTATTGGTTTCAATTGTGAAGTAAATCTTTATTCTTTTCTCAGACAGGAAGTGTCCTATTTTCTTTTGTTTTACTCCTGGCCAAGTAAAGAAGCGATTTACAATGACGATCACATAACGATACCGTTTAAAACATTTGACTATCACTTAGCCTAGTGTATTCCCGTACTTCCTTTCTACTCACAAGGAACACAGTACTAAGGACATTCTGCTAATGTTTAGCATTGTGTGCAAAGAAGAATCTTTTAGAGAAAGTCATGTGAGTGTAACACATGAGATTTTTTTGATAGTGTTTAACGCCCGCTTTTACTACCATGGCACCGCAGGCGATGACACTGGTGATACAGGGAATGAAGATGCAGCATCGGTGGAATACGATGGCAGGGGAAATCGGAGAAAACCCGTCCCTGCGCCGCTTTTTCCACCACAAATCTCACATGCGGTCACTGAAATTAGATACCGAGATTTCACTGGAAATGCACGTTTTGGGGTACCCCGAATCCAAAAATGTCATTTTTAGAAAAAGGTGTCTATGTATATATGTGAGTGTGTGTGTGTGTGTGTGTGTGTGTGCGAGAGAGAGAGAGAGAGAGAGAGAGAGAGAGAAAGGGGGGGAGTGTCAGTAAACTTCATAAGTCAAAAACGAAAAGTCCGTTAAATACCAAATTCAATATATACGTTCAGCATTTTCAAACCATGCTATTCGAATTCTTCAAGAAAATCCCCAAAGTACTTTTTTCTTTGAATTGTTTTTTCAAAATTATTTCGTCAAATTGTCTATATTGATTTTGATTAAAATACTACATGTTTAAGATATTTTATGACAAATAAAATGTAAATCTTGAATTTTCTGGGTATAATCTCGGATGTCTTCTTTATTCTGGATAACTTTTACATAACTGGTAAGCCGTAAGAAAAAAAACCTTACTTTACAAAAAATAGATCTATTAAAACCCACAATTTATGTGGAGTCAACTATTCTTATTATGGATTTCAATTTAAAATACTCACACTTTCCTTAAATGAGTGGTCATTAATTGTTTTTTCTTGTTTCTGGTCAAGCAGGAATTTTACAAGCCACTAGCTCTTAAAAGATGTCATTATCGATTGAGCCTAACATACTCTTATTCCTTTGTAGGTTTATGAGGAAATGTGTAATAAAAGCACTTATCCAAATATTCACCTGGATCAACGTGATGCAATTAGAAGCCAGTTTTTAGTATTTTGTTAAAGAATGATAGAGAAAGTCATTGAATGTAACACATTAGATTTTTTTGATTTCCCTATTTTTACTTTCTCTACACGCACTATTTACATAGTGTATAGAGAAAGTATTGCATTTCACCAAAAAATTCGATACCGAGATTTCACCGGAAATATATGTTTTAGGGTCCCCTGTATCCAAAAAAAGTATTTTCAGAGAAACATCCGTGTATGTGTGTCCGTGTGTCTGTGAACACGATAACTCAAAAAACGAAAAGTCGGTAAAATAATAAACTTGGTATTTAAGTTTAGAATCTTCCAGGGATGTGACACGAAGATTTTGAGAAATATCCCCCCACCCCAAACTATCCTTTACATGGAACTTTTTTCGAAAAAATTGATTTGCTAAAAATGGCTCTAACGATTTTGATTAAAATATCGTATATTAAAGGTATTCACCTGACAAATAAAATTTATATCTTGAATTTTCTGGGAATACCCTGTGAAGACTACTTTATTCTGAATGAATGTTACGAAATTTTGCATAACTGGTAAACCGTAAGAGATAGACAAAGACTTAGCACACAAAAAATGTAGAGCACTTTAAAACACACAATTTATGTTATATACATTATTTGTGGAGTCGATAGTTTTTGAAGTATTCCTTGTTTTTGGTTTCAGCTTTGGAAACCATGCTTTTCTCATACAGAAATTGCCCAACTCCTGTCCACACAAACAAAGGAACTCCAGTGACCTAGCAACCAGCTTTTGACTATTACTTTAACCTATGGTACTCCCTTATTTCGCTTCACTTACAAGGAAGCAGGTAATAAGACTATTTGTGCCAATTTTTTCTAGATTGGCATGAAGTAAATAGAAGCATAAGCTTTTTAACAATAAAAGTGTTGGAGAGAGGTAGAGAAAGTCATGTGAATGGAACACATCAGATTTTTTAAAAACGATTTTGTTAAAGAATGACAGAGAAAGTCATTGAATGTAACATATTAGATTTTTTTGATTTCCCTAATTTTTTTAGCTAGATTGCTTCTAACATTGTCGCAGAGACGATATAACATGATCAAGATTTCGAAGAGGAAGAAAAAAAACTATCTGTTACTTCACATGGCTTTCGCTAACCATATCGTTTAGTTTTATATAGCTCTTGCAAATTCTCATAAAAGGTTTATTTTTCTATCTGTTTAATGTTGATCGAAATAAACTTAGCAAAATATTACTCTTTCGGTTCTACACAGTACCAAGGAATGTCAAATTTTGAAAGGGGGTGCCAATTACTGGCCTTGGAATTCTGTACTTTTTAGATGGCATTACAGAAACAAAATAATATTGACATTTCTCCAAAACATAGCAAACATATATATATATATATATATATATATATATATATATATATATGTGTGTGTGTGTGTGTGTGTGTGTGGAAAATATTTATTTTCATGAATCTGTGCTAAATATAAATTTGACATATAAATGGAACATATTTCTGATAAAACTTCTCCCATACAGCAGCAAATTATATTATTTTATTAAAAGGCTTATTCTGCTAACTACGTCATGCTAATCGAGATAATAATTAGCAGGAATGATCTGATTACTTAATTCCTCATAATTAGCAGGGAAATAAAGGAATGCACGAGACTAAACCAGCAGTCAAGTTTTAAAATGTGGTTGCTATGGGATTGAATTCCGATTCTATACACGACCAGGGGTTGACCGGTTTCCGTATGAGAAAAGTTTAAGCATTTTAAAACTGAAATCAATAACTAAAAATATCTCGGAAACGGTCAACTCCACGAAAAATATGTGTGACATAAATTGTTACAGTAAGTACAAAAAGTATCCAGAATGAAGATGCTATTCCCAGAAAATTCAAGATGAACGTGTTATTTGTCATGTAAATATCTCTAATATACGGTATTGTAATCAAAATCGATGGAGCTATGTTTAAGAAAATCAACATTTCAAAATTGTTTCCATTTAAAGAATAGTTTGGGGTGGGGGGATTTTCTTGAAAATCGTGTCGCATTCTTGGAAGATACTAAACCTAAATGCCAAGTGTGATGTTTATCGGCCTTTTCATTTTTGAGCTATGCTGTCCACAGACACAGACACACGAAACTTTTCTAAAAATCTAATGTGTTCCATTCTCATCTTTGCACCACATCACTGTTTAAAAGCTTATGCTTCTATTTATTTCATACTAAAAAAGAAAAAAGTAGCAGAAATAGTTTTGTTTCTTGCCTAATTGTAAGTAGAAGGAAAATAAGCAAATACCATAGGTTAAAGTGGTAGTCAAAATCGGTTGCTATGTGACTGAAGCTCCTTTGTTTGTATGGATAGGATTTTAAAAGCTGAAATCTATAACAAGGAATATCTCAAAAATCAACTCCACCGAAAAAATGTATATAACATAAATTGTGTGTTTAAACGAGCTCTACATTTTATGTTATGCTAGCTTTTGTCCATATCTTGTGGTTTAACAGTTATGCAAAATTCCGTAAAATTCACCCAGAAAATTCAAGATATACATTTTATTTGTCAGGCAAATATCTTTAATATATGATATTTTAATCAAAATTGTTAGTAATTTTTGAGAATATCAAAATTTTCGAAAATTTTTCCTTGTAAAGGGTAGTTGGGTGTTGGAGGATTTTCTTGAAAATCTCCGTGTCGCATCCTTGGAAGATACCAAACTTAAATACCAAGTTTGGTATTTAGCGGTCTTTTCGTTTTTGAGCTATGCTGACCACAGATACACACACAACACACGGACCTGATTCTGATTTTTTTTTTTTTTTTTTTTTTGCATTCATAGGGTCCTAAAACATGATTTGCGGGTAAATCTCGGTATCGAATTTTTGGGTGGAATAGTACGTGTAGGGAAAGTAAAAATGATTTTTTTTCGGACTCAGGGGACCCCCAAGACATATATTTCCGATGAAATCTCGACATCGAATTTTATACTTCTTTATCTACTATGTACATACTAGAGTCGGCTGATAAGTCCCGGGCCTTTCAATGAAAACATCATTTAAATTATTTTTACGTTATTTATCAACATAATCTCCAGAAAGGCTAATATATTTCTCATATCGGAGTTCTAATTTAATTAAACCATCTCTGTTGTGGATTTATCAAGGTCCTCAAAATAGCAGTTTACCGCATCAATGACCTCCTTGTTGCTGTGAAATCTTCGTCCCCCAAGAAATATTTTGAGGTTTGGGAACAGGTGGCAGTCACTGGGTGCAAGATCTGGCGAATAGTGTGGATATTCAAGCAATTCCAACTTTAATTCACACATTTTCCCCCATGGCAATGACTGAACGATGGGCAGGAGCATTGAGGTCTTTTTCTATTGACCTCATCACTCAGACGTTGCAGTAAACTTGCGCAGTAGTCACCAGTGATACTTTTTATAAAAATAATTCCCTGTGCATCCCAGAAAACACTCGCCATAACCTTGTTTGCTGACAAAATTGATTTTGCTTTTTTTGGAGTTGGTTTACCTGGCGTAATCCACTGTTTTGACTGAATTTTTACGGTAGAGCTCCACATTCTTAACAGAAAGAGTTTTTCTTTGCAACTTTTGATCAGCTGTCAACAAACGCGGCACCCATCTTGCGCAGACCTTGTGAAAGCCCAAAACATTACTTAAAATATTATCTGCACGTTCTTTTGATATGTTTACTGCCTCTGCTATTTCAAAGAACTTTAATTTTCGGTCTAAACGATGAACTTTTTCAATGATCTCTGGAGTTGTCACTTCTACAGCGCGTCCAGAGCGACGCTCATCACTAGTGCTCGTAGTCCTATATTAAACTCAACTCACCTTTTAATAATTGAATATGAAGGGGCGGAGTCTTTCAATGTACTGTCCATTTCCTCCTTGATTTCTTTAGACGTTAAGCCTTTCAAATGGAGGTATTTAATCACTGCTCATTTGTACAAATCCCCCATTTTCGTGAAAACTCTAAAAGTTGCCTTGTTTAAAATGCTGTCATTCGAAAACTAAACAAGCTATTGACCCGTAACTATGGATACAAGCTTAAATTATACGATGCTACCGTCTAACTGGCCAGTGGCGCTATATCTGTGTGAGGCCCGGGACTTATCAGCCGACAATCGTAGTACATGTGGGCTAGAGAAAGTAAAAATCGTTGTTTATATTTGCAAAATCATATCTAATTGATAGTTAATGGCGTTTATAAACCTATCGAGAAGTGCTGTATCTGGAAAGCTGTTCACTCATCCCCCCCCCGACCCATCATGTTGAAGACCATAAAAGCAAAAGCACTTACGGGCCGGCATCCGCGCAGTCCCTAATGCAATTAAGATAACGTTATCTACCTTGCGAAAGAGTTTGGGAAGAGCTGGTTAAGTGAGGTTATCTTTCTGCAGTTCACATTCCACATTAAGCCACGAATAACCGTTTTAGATATTATGTTTTTATTTTTATTATTATTTGCAACGGTCACACCTACTGCTCGTTATCTCTGATTATTTGTATTATTATTTATGTTTGTAGTATATTATTCATATTTTTGCTTCGGCTCTTCGGTCGGGTAAATACCTCTTAACAGGACGTGAATGGTAAAAGGATCTATTTCACAGATAACACATTTGTAACTTTTATTTTTGGGTATTTTATTTAAACTATTACCACGAATATTCATAAATTATATGTACTTTTATAATTCTCATAGATCCTAGCTGAAACTGTAGTGAAAGGCATTCACTTACAAGTAAAACTTATATTGTGTTATAATTTACGAAAATAATTTGTTTCTTACATAAATAATCTGTAAGACTGCCGTACTGCGGAGGGCAACTAAATGAGAAATTGAACTGTGTTGTATAAGGACAAACTGCGTTGCACAACAAATGAGTAAGACTTGAATGAAAACTTGCGTCTCTGTAGAATATATATCGAACATTCTTGTTCTGCCTAAGCATTAATCTTGTTATCTAATTTGCTTGTTTTTCCCGCTCTTAGTAGCGTCACTTTTCATGAGCCAATAGAAGTGTTTCCCAACCCTTTGAAGTTCACGGCACCCTTGGGAATAACATTAAACACTAGGGGCACCCTTCCTTGAATCAAAAGAAAATTAAGCTTAATATGTTAATTTATTGAAATATTATATAATAATAACGTACACCATAACATAATACAGTAAACTTTCTACAATCACTGAGTAAAAATACATCAATAAATTTTGTTCGATTAATGATTAATGTGAAACTTGCGATTGATGCTTAGAGCACAGATATGTGATGTCGGGTCTTAAACACGCAAATCATTCTCAAGGTTATTCAGTCTATTTCTTGCTGTGTATTTTACTGTCACCATAGCAGAGAAGGCTTGCTCGCATAGATAGGATGTTGAAAAGGGCAAAAGTGCGTTAACTGCTTTCTTCATTAGGTTAGGGTACTCCTCTCTCCGTTGAAGCCAAAAACTAGCCACCGACGCCTCACTCTTGGTGAACTTACCTTTGAGTGTGGAATCAGCGCAAAGATCAATAAATTCATCTCGTTCGCAAGCAGTGAAATCTATTTCCTCTGCACTATCTACGAAATCAAATGGTGAGACAACCCAGTCGAGATTCGTAGTGGAAATAGTTGGAAAGTACGCATCTATTGCATCTTGCAATCTTGATAAGTGATCACAAATGCGGTCTTTCAGTTTACCCAGATCTTTATCTCCTGCCACATTAAGAAGAGATGGAAAGTTCGACAAATCTCCTTTTTGAACTGCAGACTTCCAAGAACTAAGTTTTCTTTTAAAACCTTTCATTTTATTGGTTGAGGAGATTATTGTTTCATGTCGACCCTGCTTCGAAACATTCAGTTCATTCAGCTTATGAAAACTATCTGCCAGATACGACAGTTCAAAACACCAAGAATCGCTTAGTAAGAGCTCATGAAATGTGTCTTGATTTTCATCCTTAAAAAAAGTTTTTAGCTGTTCTTTAAGTTCGAGAAACCGGTTCAATACACGACCCCGCGACAACCACCTTACTTCTGTGTGAAGTAACAAAGAGGTATGAGCTGCATCCGTTGCGCGACATAACTGTTCAAAAATTCTGCACTTTAAAGGTCGAGACTTCATATAGTTCACCATTTTCACAACTTGGTTAAACACTTCAGCAAAATCTTCATTACACGCTTTCACGACTAATGCCTCTCTATGCAGAAAACAGTGAGTTATAATAATGGATGGATTTTCATTGAGAGCTCTGGCAGTAAAACCTTTAATTTTCCCAGACATAGATGGTGCACCATCTGTACATATACCACAACAGTCTTTCCATGAAAGATCATGGTCATTGAGATAGGAATTAATAGAAATGAAAATATCATGGCCTGTGGTTGTAGTCTCCAGCGGTCTACAGAACAGAAACTGTTCACTAATATCTTTTTCATCAATATATCTGATAAAACCAAGGAGTTGCGGTTTGTCACCAATATCGAGACTCTCATCTACTTGCAAAGCAAATTTTCTATAAGTTTTTATTTTCTCCGTGACTTGTTCGTTGATATTGCATGACATTTCAGATATCCTGCGGCTGATTGTGTTGTCGGACAGAGGAACTTTCGAAATTTGATTAGCTGCTCCTTCGCCAAGTATTGTTGAAACTATAACTTGACATGCAGGGCCAATGGTTTCCTCTCCAAGAGTATGAGGTTTCTCTTTTTTAGCTACCAGTTGTACTACTTTAAATGAGGCTTCAAGAGCAGTATCACCTATGGTCATTCTCTTTACCATTCGCACAGCTGTGTTCTTCTCCCCTCCTAATATATGTGAAAAATACATTACACTTTTCTGTGACACACTAGGATGCTTTGTTGTAAGATGCCGCTTCAGTTTCCTAGGTACCATGGCCTCGTTGCTAAGTGTTTCGCCACAAACTAAACACACTGGGATAGGGTTTTCCTCGTTGTTATTCCACGTAAATCCATACGCTAAGTAACTGTCCTGGTATGTTCTTTTCTTTCGTTTGTCTTCTTTATGTGGTGAATTCGACGGTCCGGGAGAAACTGTAAGATTTGGCTTCTTAAAGCAAGCAGTAGGAGCCGACTGTTCGCTTTCACTGTCCTGGCGTTTACGTTTAACAATGAACTTATCCATAGCTAAACACTGTGAATCAACGCGAGGAAGACAACTGAAAGCGCCAAGCGGCGTACACTTTTATATATTCATGTCGAAGTCTCGGGAATGTTCGTGAGGAAGCGCGTAGTCTCGGGAATGTTCGGCAGGGTATAGCTGTAATGCCATCTGTGGGATACTAGTATAACTGAATTATTGAAATGAATCGACCACTATCACCATCTGCCGTAATTGATTTGACTTATTTTATTTCAAGACCTTACAAGACTTAAGACTTCAGTAGAAGGTCTTTTTTTTTATCTCAATATCTCGCGGCACCCCTTAGCCGATCACACGGCACCCTAGGGTGGAAACCGTTGGAAACCGTTGCAATAGAAACTATCCTACTATTTCACTTAGGCTATATAAGTTACTCTCAGTAACTTTCCAGTAACTTTCACAATCTCATCAACCCCTCAAGCTTGCATTGTAATTTTTAGCTCAAGGACATTCTTTTATACATTTCATTCCAACTCCCTGACCATTGTCTACAAAAACCTTGCGAAAGATTTCTGTTTTATGACTCAAAAATAATAATTTCCACATAATGGAAATTTGAAAAAAAGTTGTCTAATGTATTTTTTATCTTAAGAAGACTTAGGGTGTGTGTATTCTATTAGCACTTTGTTGACTGTCTATTATAGTTTATTTCATTGCCATTTAAACTATGGTATTGCCCTGGGGTAGCAGTGGGGAAGCCAACCAAGTAGTTTTGCTCCAGAAGAAGGCTCTTAGAAAAATAAAAAATTTGAGTCTCACCAACATTGTGGAACTATTTTTAAAGAATTTGGAATGCTAACTGTGGCATCTTTGTATCTATTTGCATGTTTGAATCCTGTTCATCTCCAAAAGACATACGGGTTATTTTTCTCTGACGTACATAACCATGGTACAAGGTGTAGAATTAACATGGTATCTCCTAAGTTTCGGTTACAGAAGTCTCTTAACACTTATCTTTATCTTGGAGTAAAATTATGCAATAAACTACCTTTAAATATAAGACAAATTGTAAATGCAAATTCTGATAAACAGAACTAATATAGATGCATTTTAATGCCTTGCTGAAGAAACCTATTGCATAGTGTGTATGCTAAATTGTGAAATAAATTACCATTGTCATATGCAGTTTCAGTTATCCCTTTTCTTTATAACAATGATTATACTGACATCCTCTAATAAATAATATAATCTTATTTCTATATTATCTTGCTCATTGTTTTATTTACCTCTTCTTACATTCACTCGTACTGCCTCAAAATAGTTTCATTTTCTATATCTGTATTTTAATTAGTTGTAGACAGTACAATAATGAAAGTACCATTATTTTGAAAGTGCAGCACATTCTGTTTTAAGGAATTATATGTATTAATGTTTTGTATAATTAATATTCTTCACTAACAGTAATGAGAACTGTTGCATTTGCGGAAGGTTTGCATTCGATTTTCTATCGATTTCAATCGTTTTCTAATTCTTTTGTGCGTAAGTCAAAAGGTTTTTCAGAAGAACCAATTAAAGCTTCAAAGTTTTGTGTAAATTCCATATTTTCAATTTTATAAAATCCAAATAAAGAACATTAAATACCCTGTTCAGCCTGAATATTAATTTGTTGATATACTATATTGTACTGCTCTATAATGATCATAAAGGGACTTATGTTCCTTTTAACTGCGTACATCTGACAACTAGAGTGACTTATAGCATAGTATGCAGGAAACATAAAAGATATGAAACTAACAAAACTTCTGTTTAGGAAGATTGTAATTTATAATTAGCAGATTGGAGAACATAATTTATTACAATATACATATTAGAACAGATCTAAATGTAAATGTTTTATCACTGTTAATAGGTTTGTAACAAAAGACAGTTATTTACTTAACTAAACCTATAAAAGAAAAATTTTAATCACAAATAAAAAAATAAAAAAATTTAAAGATACTATTCAGAAAATGATAACTAATTTATTTTCAGTTTTTTCAAATATTATAAATTTATCAATTAACTGAGTAAGAACTTTTGTTGGACGAAATTTGCAACTAACATTGCCACGGTTAACAATACAAAATGTTAATAATTGATAATATGATTATTCAAACAGTAACCACATCAATAGCTTTTAGCAGAAAATAAACATTACAATTCTGTAAAACACAAGCTAGTCAGTCATTTGCACTATTCTAACTTCCACAGAGTCTTCCAAGACACAATGTTGAAGGACTTACTCAACTATGTTGGAATCGTTGTGAAGATACTGAATACGAATTCCGTGGTCTAGAGGTAACATGCAAGCCTCTGATTCACAAGGTTGCTGGTTCAAAGTCGGCGGAGGGCGATGGATTTTTTTCGGGCGTAAAATTCCTTAGCATGGCTTTCTTCGGGAGGGAATAAAGCCACTAGACCCATATCGAAAGAATCTCAAACCTGATAAAGAGGCCTCTGAGCAAAATTAAACTATCTTTCACGCCTTATATAGAATGGGACACTGAGAACCACAGCATTTAAAAAGAACGTCCATAAATAAAGTTTAATTTATTCTAAAAGGTGAATTTAATGGATTGCTTCTTGTTTTCATACTCACATAAAGGAAACATTAATTGGTGAGCATATTTAGTTAATAAAACCAAATCCAGGTAAGCTTTATTTATGTCTAGAGTGTCACCAATTCGTTGCTCTTTGAGTAAAGCAGGGAGAGAGAGAGGGGGAGAGGGAGGGAGAGAGATAGAAAGCAACCTTAATCACCTACTGTGCAATACGTGGAAAATTTGTTCACTGCAGTGGCGGCATACAACATTTTGCGTTTGAAACATATAATCCACCGTTCAGGTTACTATATATACACACCTATGTATTGTAGGTTCATGAGTGGTAGAATTGCTCCGTTATAATATCTCTTACAGTAATAATGACAGTTCCAATGTGTCTATATACACATTTTCATAAGTTTGTTTACAAACTCTTGCAAAAAGGCAATGCCAAACGTAACAAGCTCCTAAATTTGGTCAATACCATTATAAACGCGATAATTATGCTGACAGTGTGAGAAATAGTTTGTAATGAAAAACGTTCACTTTTGTATCAGTAAGTATCAACAGTCTTCTTCGTAATTAAATGGTATCTAGCACAATTCGAAAAAAAAAAAAAAAAAAGTTAAGACACGTTTGAAACAGCGAATGTGAACAGGCTTCTTGATGGTTAATTGGTACAAAACAATTAGGAAAAAACGCTTCACATTTATAATGGCGAATGTGAAAAGGCATCTAGGTAAGTAAATGGTATCAATTCAATCAGACTATGTACTTAGAAGTTGAGGTATTACAAAATAGCTGAAACTCAATCAATTTACCACCACTTTCTATATATAAATATTTCTTACAGATAGGGAGGAGTCGATGACCTGTGTGTTGGATTGCTTTCTCTTACTGACATCAACTGACACAGGGCTCACTGTATAAGGAACGAGGGACACGTCACTGTTGTTAGAAGCCCGTCTCTGATGTATCATTTCTGCAGGTAAACGAGAGCGGTGGAAACATGATGCACAGTGCCATGATCTGATTGCTGTAGCGGATATCTTCGTACGTTTACATGCTGCATGGCTATCGCTTCCAGTCTCCGCCTCTTTCCCCCACTCTTTGCACTGCGCAACTTGACTGCTCAGGTCTATTTGCTAGGGTAATAACGAGTTTACCAAATGCAGTGCACGGAGCAAAAAAAATTTTTTTTGCTCTAGCACAAATTCTTAAATCTCTCAAATGGGAGTGCAGATCACAACAGAAAGGAAATAAATAGCACTGAACGTTGAAATACAATGGTGTAAGCAAATTATACAATTTTAATCGACTTCTGAGGATACTAAGATGGGTGACATCAACTTTATACAGGGCCATAAGGCCACAAGCCTATAGTGAACTGAATACTTTTCCACTGCGCAACTAACGGCGAAAAACGCTCGAAAGTTAGCTTTATCAACTAGTTTCAGTCGCTGCTTTTGTTCTGGTTGTATAGACAGTTTATGTGAGCATCTTAAAGGTGAACGTTACTCCATTGAAATGTCTACCGGCAAACTCATTTGAACAAACATTTTATGTACGATTCATACGTAATAGTCAGTCAAACAGATGTTGGACCATTTCAGCAGACTTTTCCTGGTTATCCAGTTCCCGGTAGAGATAATGTTAGTAGACGTCTGATCAATAAAATAGGAGAACAGTATCGATTAACGCAAATTGACGATATTGGTGCATTATTCCTAAAAGTTCTTTAGGCCGTGTTGCAAAGCAAGTAGGTGTTTCAATAAACCACAGTTACCAACTTTTAAAATCCAAACCCTACTGAGTGATTATAGTTTATGAATTACAACCTAGTGGCAACGAAAAGCGGATAATTTCATTAACTGATTTTACAAAATATCTTTCAGGCACTGTTGATCCACATTTAATATTTTTTTTTCAGACGAGGTATGGGTCCAGTTAAATGGCCATATTGCCTCACAGAAAAATATGTATTGGAGCTCAGATATACAGAAATTATGAACATTATGCAAGAACTTATGCGTGTTGATGGAAATTTCATTCGAAGTTGTCAGGAAGGTCTCCACGTAGACAGTCTGCGAAGTACGCATATGCACGATCCATAAAACGATCGCACTAAATATACATACAGTTTTTGCATTTCCAGTTATATGATGTCGAACTCTTGGGAAGAGTTCAAACTCTGGTGAACGGCGTGTCCGAGGAGGTCACACGGGAGTTTGCTAAGGACGTAAGCTGCCTGTTTCACATAAACGTCTCTCCAATCTTGGACACATGGGGTGGGCTTGCAGGTGACTCTTGGGGTAACACTTTATAGAGCCTGCAAGCCACTCTTGATTCCTTCAGGTCAGATGAGAAGCAGCTTGGTGTACTCTGCATTGTACAATGCAACTATTGGTCACTCCGGCATGACAATCCAAACACACGAAACCGTTGAACAGCATTATACCATTGACGCCCTTGGTTGTAGGTATAATGAAGAACTTATGTGCATCACGTAAAGGTTGATGTAGTACTCTTGGTAAGACTTAAGTGGTGTTTGCTACATCTATTGCTTACCACGAAGTCTATGATTTGTTTAGTGAAACCTCCTCCATAAGGAAGTCTCCATAAAGACAAAGCAAGTACGTAAGTTACATACAAATACTGTATCATTAACATTCATCAATACAAATAAAAAATAAATATTATGTGTAAGTTAATTATTCCCCCTCCCGTTTCGGAGACTGTAGCAAATTTCTGGACACATCCATAAGCTTAGTACACATCTCTCTATCACCGATGAAACATATTGTGACGTTGTCCAGTGTTGAATGTCACCACACAAAATTCTCAATGTCACTTCATGTCACTGGCACTTTCTTCGCGACCTCACGTGATAATGAAGTTTCACGGCTCAATCTCGTCAGCTCACTCGCTAGTGAGTCAAACACTTCTCTTATTTGCAGTAACAGCACTTATTGCACGTCTCAACAGTCGTAACAAACTCGCTCGGAGAATAGTACTTTTATCTCACGCAAAAAAAAAAAAAAAAAAAAAAAAAAAAAAAAAAAAAAAAAAAAAAAAAAAAACTCATCCACATCACTGACCATCTCGCGGGATCGTTTGCTTATATGTCAGCTGATATCTATCACCGAGCGTTCTAGAAGTGGAGAGAAGGAAACGTTTCAGAAGGTTCTGGTTATCTCCCGATAACGCCGCTGGCGTTTCCACTGACCGAGAGCGCTGACACATCTACTTATTTGTGATCATCTTTCTGAGTGCCCGGCGACGACCGCCCGATAAGCTTGAGCCATGGCAGCTGCGTTCCTCAGAGCAACTCCTTTCTACGATATGCAGTAAGATGATCAAAATAAACCACCTTCAGCTTCCCCGGAGATTACGGTGAATAAGCTACATCATTTGAATGATACGGTTAATAGTTAACGTTGAATCTTTAGCCTTGTAGGAACGATACAGCTATTCGAGGTCATCTTCCTGGAATCCAGCACTGGTCGCCAGGCGCTACTGCGTGATCGGGGTCCAGGACTTGGCGCGAAGATGTTACACTGCTAGCATCACCTCCCCATGTCACTTCGAAAATGCAGCCAATACAGTCTGCGACGTAGTTGATCCATACGCTACCGACAGAACTGTTGCAGTTAAGGGGGGATACAAATGGGAATAATAAAAGAAAAGGATTGTGAGTTAAACTGGCCAGAAGAAAAGAAAAAGTCACGGACTTTCCTCCGAGCACTATTATATTCCACTGCTGTTTTGAAAAAAATGATAACTGGCCAAACATTGCTCGGGCCCTACCCACAAGCTCTAAGCCACCGGGGGTCCCCCGAAAAGGTGCCCAGAGGCAGATCCTGAAGAGCAGTCCCGCAAGGAGGCTAGGAAGAAACCTTTTACAGAGTAATTCAGCGACCAGCCGAAACCTGCCGAACATCTTTACTTGGTCCTTCAATCTTGAAACGGATGACAAGGAAATGATGCATACATGAAATGATGGACAGGAAAGTCGTGATAGAAGATAAACGACCCCAACTCTTGACTGTGCGGAAATCACGAAAGAACTTTGTGTCAGAGTGAGCGGTCGCCAGTGATAAAAGCCAGGTTCTCCCAAATTCGAGCTGCACACGTTATCATCTGAACTATCTTACTGAGTAGAAATAGACTAACATTAAAAATAAATAAATTCCAATACTAATGCATACACCATTATTTAAACTTCATTCGAAAGCTTGCCCTTCCTGAACTGAAACTGAATGCGAATGCGTATCTAGGTTAACTGCTATTCTGCTCCACCGTTTTCTTTATTCCGGATTTCTGAATCTACGTGTACTCCTATGTACAATCATGTAATAAAATACTCCTGGTCAAACTTATAACTTTGTATTTGAAGATTCGAACGCTGGTACGATTCGATTATAGGTAACAGATATAAACAGTAATCCAAGTGGCACAATTCTTTTATTGCTGTCATGGCATTACGAAGAGTGGGTCAGACGGAGAGTAACTATGAGGATGATAAATGGCAAGTGTAGTTAGAATCATCATCCATCATTCTGTAAATGATGCAGCACTTTCGAAATAACATTAAGACCTAGAAACTCCATCTCTACTGCAATAAGATCCTGCTAGCTTTTGTTAACAGGCTATGCATATTCATTCATATCTTAAAAAGAATCGTTAAACTTACTATAAATAAAGGTAATAATTTTCTCTACTATTTCACAAATAATGCTAGCATCTGCGCGCTGCGTCAGATAAGTTCGATCTGATAGGAACTCCGTCCATGCTTGCGCTTATCGTCATCCGATTCAGGTCTCTCCACTTATACCTCCCAGGGGTCACTTAAGTTGCAAAGGTGCTCTGCTACAGAGTCTGCTACATGATAATCCTTATTTTTATCTTTAATATATTCTGTAAAAGACACTTGGTTATTGATATGTTTCGGAAAGTCCAGCAAAAATATTTCCTCTTTGTTAGGATAAGCTAGTAGCAAAACTTAAGTGAATATTCTTAATGTCGGAATGCCCAAATATAATATATACTTAGATGATACCAAAGTTCTATATTTTAATTATGCCTTTTAATAATGTAAATGTTTGTTTTGTGAAATGAGTTGCAACAGGGACTATAGCGCTGGACAACAGTGATTAATAAAATAATCAGTTACGACGATAAATAATAAGGGATAATCAAGCTACTCCACATGGCAACACTTAACAAGATTGAGAATGTATTGCATTTTATCCAAAAATCCAAATCGACATTTCACAGCAAATACATGTAATAACATCTGTAATAAAACAAATATATGTTCCATTCAAATGGCTTTCTCTACATCTCTGCAACAAATTATTGTTAACAAGCTTATGCTTCTATTTACTTCATGCTAATCCAGAAAAAGTCAATACAAATAATCTTATTAGTTGCTTCCTTGTAAGTAGAAGCGAAATAAGGGACTACCATAGGTTAAAGTGTTAGTCAAAAGTTGGTTGCTATGTGAATGAAACTCCTTTGTTTGGATAGGAGTTGACAAATTCCTGTATGAGAAAAGTTTAAGTTTTTCAAAGCTGAAACCAAAAACAAGGAATATCTCAAAAACGATCAACTCCACGACAAAAATGTATATGAGATAAATTGTGTGATCGTGATCTACATTTTTTGTGAAGTAAGGTTTTGTCTATCTCTTACCAGTTTCGCAAAATTTAGCAAAATTCATTCAAAATAAAGAGGTATTTAGAGGCTATTCCCAGAAAATTCAAGATATACATTTTATTTGGCATGTAAATATCTTAAATATAAGAGATTTTAATCAAAATCGTTAGAGCCATTTTTGAGAAAATCAAAATATTCGAAAAGTTTTCCATGCAAAGGGTAGTTTGGGATGGGGGATTTTCTTGAAAAGCTTCGTGTCGCATCCTTGGAAGATACCAAATTGTTTTTTGTTTTTTGAGCTATGCTGTCCACAGACACACACTGACCTTTTTCTAAAAATGTTTTTTTATTCAGGGACACACAAAACATGTATTTCCGGTGAAATCTCGGTATTGAATTTTTGGGTGGAATGCAATACCTACTCTATACATAGTACATGTAGAGAAAGTAAAACAGCTTGCACGTTGCGATAATTGCAATTTAAGTAGTAAGTATTTAATTAGCTCAAACTGTGGAAACAGTTTTAAGACAGTGACAACTGGAGGAGTCTTTGCGAAAGAAGAGTGCCATATTTCCAAGCATATTCAACTGCTAAAGGTTGAGAGAGTAAGGTGGGAGCTACGCTACAATCGCTAAAAGTCAGGGAGCTTACAAGTGTGTAGCACACAATTAATTAATTATTCTATTTGTTGATGACGCTATCAATACAGGATCATATCAGCACACTTGGCTCGTTTCACACTGGGACACTGATGACGGTCACCGGTGACTGCGGTGCACACTCCTTATCACTGATGTCTGACACTGCAGGTATTGCCAACTGTTTAGCTAATGGAATGGGCCGTATTTTTCGAACCATAACTTAACACGAGAATAAGAGCACCATTATGAATATTTTAAAATAAAAGTATTTTTTAAATTTTCTCTTTATTTACCCTATAAGGGTGAGTTCATGGTTTCCGCGCTCATTCATTTAATTTTTCATAACGTTCTTTAATCATCCATTTTGTCCATTCTTCTCGCTTTGAGACTGCATAACTGTACACGAGCTATAAAGGGGGTGAGGGATGCAAATGCCCTTGAAGGTTATAACCTCCTAGCCTAGCACAGGGGTAGAAAATAAATTTCGCTAGTCTTACGGTACGAAAAATACGGCATAAACTGGCAAACTAGCATACAACTTACCATATGTTTTCATCCATGCTCTTCTCATTGAAATCAGGCACAAACTTATGTATAATTTCTTGCCACACATTCGTTTTCGCCACTTTGTTGCTATAGTCATCATTCTTAATGTTCAAAATATCAGGACGACTTTCTACTTCACTTATAAAATCTTCTGTATTAATTAAATGTAAACTCATGGTTACAATGTGTGCAGTATTATGTAAAATGAATGTTTAACTGTGCTCAGAAATTACTGTCTGTTGGCAAATCTTTAACACTGTGATCTGTGTCCTAGTACGGGCACAAATGTATGTCCGGCGGCGACTGCACTGAACACAGTGACCCTCTCTGACACATGAGGCGAGGGTGAGACTGCTGCGAGCAGTGACTCGGTGAGGCAGTGCTCCAATTCAAATTAATGTAACTCTATAAGTGACCGCCACCAGTGTCCCAGTGTGAAATGAGCTTTAAAAATCATCGGTCTGTTAGTAGCACCTAAGCGGTATTACCGTGTTACTCAAAAGGTTAACATGCCACTTTCAAAGGCTACGATAAGTCGTGTTTCACTCCACGCGTAGTTAACGTCTTTCTGTCACTTGTGATTTCTATTGGCTCAAGTGACGCGCTCATTGGTGCGCTGCGGAACGTCGTCGACATCTCAGAATAATCAGTGCGTTATCGGAGCGATTTGTATTACTGCCGCGCAACTGAAAAGGTTAACATGAGCTTTATCTTTATTGATACAAACCTCTGGTTATTCTGAGAAGTCGCCGACGTTTTGTATATCAAAGAGAGTAGCCAGGATGGGTGATTAACCCAATGACTTGTATGAAAGTGAGAAAGTAGGGGATATGAAGTGGCGGTGAAAGAGATGAAAGGATTGACGATTATAGAGCAATTGGTGGAATGAATGGCGGGGAAATCAGAGCACCTGGAGATTTTATATAGCCATTACATATTACATCATTCCTTATGTGTAGCTCTATTATATGATTCCTTAAAAATTGATTCTTATACCCATGTTACGTATTATTTCAAATTGACCAATAAGTACTTAAAATAACTTTTTTAAAAATTTGGTTTAATTCACCTTTTTTTAAACTGGAAGGTCAAATTGGAAGATAAATTAATTATGAAATGGATAAAACGCTAAAATGAGCCAAGACTCCATAAAGCTACAAGTTACACGATATTAATATATTTAGTTATCTATACAAAAATACGGTAGAAACGTTCAGATGTTTATCAGAGCTTCGGAGAAATAAACGCATGATCAAAATGATCCCTTACAAAGGAAACGAAAAATATCAACCTTTCGAGCTTCTTTCGTCAGATGAATAGGTACATGGGAAATATACTGCTATTTCATGAACTATTTCTCAAACGACTTAAGGCGCGCGCGCGCGCTGACACACACACACTCACGCACGCACGCACATACTCACACACACCATAAAAAAGTGGCTTAACACTATGTATGCTTTAATGAGCTCTATACTTTTTCTGGTGTGTTCTCTTATAATTTTCTGAATACATATAATTATACACCATTGATTTTAAAAGAGGACTTCAAGGCAATTCATAGAAAGTTCAACATTATATAAACTGATATTATTCGTATGAATAGTCACCCTCCATGGTGTATTGGTTACCATGCTAACTTCGTGTAGCCAAGGTCGTGGGTTCAAACCCGGCGGAGTATTTTTTCGGGTGTCCCGTGTTTTTTTTTTTTTTTTTTTTTTTTTTAAAAATACAGTACCGAAGTCTGATCAGGACTACGGCACTAATTACCCTACTTTTATTTACCTTTTTCTTTTTACCTTGTTTTTTCTGTATTATTACTGTTTTCTTACTTTTACAACACACACATATACACAAACATATAACACCCATGCCCAAGGCGGGACTCGAACCCACGATCCCCAGCGCTACGAAGCACCAAAGCGTGACGCCTTGGCGAGCGCGGCCAATGTTGGTCCCGTGTCGTAGGTCTACGGCACGTAAAAGTACCTCAAGCCTGTTAGAGAGACCTCTGAGCAAAATTAACCGATCTTTCACGCCCAATTTAGAATGGGACGCAGAGAACCAGAGCAGTTAAAGAGCGTCCATAAATAACACGCCATTTCCATTTTTACTTTCTCTACACGCACTATGTGCATAGTGTATAGAGAAGGTATTGCACTCAACCCAAAATTCGATACCGAGATTTCACCGGAAATATATGTTTTAGGGTCACTGATATCCAAAAAAAGCATTTTCACAAAAAGGTCCGTGTGTGTGTGTGTTCGTGTGTCCGTGTGTCTATGAACACGATAACTCAAAAACGAAAAATCGGTAAAATACCAAACTTGGTATTTTAGTTTAGTATCTTCGAGGGATGCGACACGAAGGTTTTGAGAAAAATCCCCCCACCCCAAACTACCCTTTACATGGAACGTTTT
The DNA here is from genome assembly GCA_030762935.1 of Hymenopus coronatus. Classification (NCBI taxonomy): domain Eukaryota; kingdom Metazoa; phylum Arthropoda; class Insecta; order Mantodea; family Hymenopodidae; genus Hymenopus; species Hymenopus coronatus. Next base: position 134,643,051 of record CM060881.1, read on the forward strand.
TCGAAAATTTTGATTTTCGCAAAAATGGCTCTAACGATTTTGATCAAAATATCAAATATTAAAGATATTTCCTGACAAAGAAAATATATATCTTGAATTTTCTGGGAATAGTCTCTAAAGACTACTTTATTTTGGACGAATTTTACGGAATTTTGCATAAATGCTAAGCCGTAGGACTTAGATAAAAACTTACTATACAAGAAATGTAGCGCACGTCAAAACACACAATTTATGCTATGAAAAACTTACTTTTCCTATATAGGAATTTGTCAACTCCTGTCCATATAAACAAAGGAACTTGTCACATAGCAACCAGCTTGTGACTATCACTTTGTCCTATGGTACACCCTTATTTCGCTTCTATTTACAAGGAAACAAATAATAAGACTATTTCTGCTGGCTTGTTCTCGAGTAGCGTGAAGTAAATAGAGGCATAAGCTTTTTAACAATAATTTGTTACAGAGATGTAGAGAAAGTCATGTGAATGGTACACATCAGATTTTTTTTTTCATACGAATAACTTAAACATACGCTATTTAAATCAAAGTCGTTAGAGGGATTTTTGAAAATGAAACATAACGAAATATTTTTCTTTTTGCTATTTCTTTTGTAAATAAGGAAAATATTTATTGTATTAATTCGATGTGAGATATCACTAAAATATGCTTTCAGGTCCCCTAAATAAAAAATCTGGTGTGTTCCATGCACCCCTAACAAATTATTGTTTAAAAGTTGTATCTTCTATCTACTTCATTCTAATCAAGATGGAATTAGCAGAAGTGGTCTTATTACTTGTTTTCTTGTTAGTAGAAGGGAATACACTAAAGCGATAATCAACTCTTAAAGCTGACTGCAATATGATTGAAATGCCTTTGTTTTTTATAGCCAGGAGTTGACAAATACAAAAATATAAATATTTTAAAGCTGAAACCAATGACAGGTATATCTCAGAAACAACCGGCTCTACATAAAAGAATAAATAAATAAAATAAATAAAGTACATAACGTATGTGTTTCTCTAATCTACATTTTTTGTGTAGTAACCTTTTCTCTCACGGTTCACCAGTTCAGAAAAATTCATCCGAATAAAGAGGTCTTCAGAGGCTATTCAAGATAAGCGTTTTAGTTGTCTTGCAGATATCTCTAAGATAGAATATTGTAATCAAAAGCGTTATAGCCATTTTTGGGAAAGTGAACATTTTCGAAATTCGGTAGTTTTGGGGGGGGGCAGATGCTCCGTTATTCCTCCTGTTCTCGTCTCATTCTCAGCCACTTACTCGATTAGTACTATATTAATTGTTGCTAATATTTAAACATATTAAAATAATATTTCAGTCTCTATATTTTACAATAAATTCTGATCTATCATGATGAACAGTCAAAAATACTTCTTACGGCCTATTGATAGTTATGCATAATGGAGCAGGCTTATTTGTGCTATGAATTTGTAGCACTACAGACATAGTCTGTATTATCAGAGTATTCCTGCGAAATAGATCTTTCGTTAATTAATATATTATTTTAAAACTAAGTATGCTTGTTGTTAATACATTTAGATATTAAAAATTCAATTTTTGATGTGCTTGTTTACAAAAGCAACAATAAAATAGGTAGAGTTAGACTGAAAACTTCAATGCCATACTGGGATTTGAATCACGCAACTCCCGAACTCGAGCCGGCTGCTCTGCTACTGAGCTACCATGGCAACATGCTGACATAGCATTGAATTTCTCAACTGACTCGCATGTCTGACTCTACCTATCTAACTCCTGTCCTACACACGGCTTGTGTGAAAAAACAATTATTCCAATAACAATAAAATAGCTTTATATTGATAGGCATATAATTTGGAAACTTTTGTAACACTTAGAAAATTTAAAGTGCTGCTTAGTAATATAGATACAAATACTAAAGACCATGACTTAATAAGCACTAAGACTTAATAATGTAAATATATACCTATATATATTTTTACTTTCTCTATACTCACTATGTACATAGTGAATAGACACTGTATTGCACTCCGCCAAAAAATTCCATACCAAAATTCACCAGAAATATATGTTTTAGGGTCCCCTGTATCCAAAAAAAGTATTTTCAGAAAAAGGTCCGTGTGTGTGTGTGTCCGTGTGTCCGTGTGTCTGTGAACTCGATAACTCAGAAACGAAAAGTCGGTAAAATACCAAACCTGGTATTTAAGTTTAGTATCTTCCCCCCACTCCAAACTACCCTTTACATGGAACTTTTTTCGAAAATTTCGATTTTCTAAAAAATGGCTCTAACGATTTTGATTAAAATATCATATATTAAAGTTATTTACCTGACAAATAAAATGTATATTTTGAATTTTCTGGGAATAGCCTCTGAAGACTACTTTATTCTAGATGAATTTTTCATAACTACTAAACCGTAAGAGGTGGACAAAAACTTAACCCACAAAAATGTAGAGCACGTTAAACCACACAATTTATGTTATATACATTTTTTTCGTGGAGTTGATAGTTTTTGAGATATTCCTTTTTCTTGGTTTCAGCTTTGAAAAACTTATACTTTTCTCATACAGGAATTTGTCAACTCCTGTCCATACAAACAAAGGAACATCAGTCACATAGTAACCAGCTTTTGGCTTTCATTTTAACCTATTGTATTCCCTTATTTCGCTTCTACTTACAATAAAGCAAGAATTAAGACTATTTCTGCTAATTTTTCTTGATTAGCATGAAATAAATAAAAGATAAGTTTATTAACAATAATAATTTACAGAGATATAGAGAAAATCATGTGAATGGAACACATGAGGTTTTTTATATATATAACAATTCTTTCACTTCGCTTCAAAAACTAGGCGAATGAAGATTTTACCTTAATACTTTCTCAACACTTTAGATTTCAGTTGTGTTTACATTGGCATTTTTTTTTTTTTTTTTAGTTTCTGTCAATTCTATTTGTATAATTAAAAATACAGATAAGGCTACAGTTTTATAATTTATTATATTACGGGATAATATTATTATAACTAAATATAGTTATAGCAGTGAAACGAAAAATCGGCTTCCCATGAATTACATAATTCAACAATGTTGCCTTCTAGACGAGAATATAGAAACTATAAGGTAAGATTATTAAAAGTTGACTTATACCAGGGGAAGTCTCAGCCAAGAGGAGTGGCTGGTGTTTCTTCGAGAGAATTTTCTCCAGGGGTTGGAGGAGGGATTGCAAAATAGGATTGGCGATTGGAAATACACGTGGCTTTATACCGAGATTTCACCGGAAATATATGTTTTGAGACCCCCTGAATCCTAAAAAAACATTTTTATAAAAATATCCGTGTGTGTGTGTGTGTGTGTGTGTGTGTGTGTGTGTGTGTGTGCGTGCGCGCGCGCGTCTGGGCAGCATAGCTCAAAAACGAAAAGTCCGTTAAATATCAAACTACATATTATATATAATATTTAATATTATCGCATATTAAAGATATTTACCTGATAAATAAAATAAATATCTTAAAATTTATGGGGATAGATATTTTTATTCTGGATGCATTTTACGGACTTTTGCATAACTTGCAAACCGTAAGAGATATAAAAAAACTCACCTAACAGAAAATGTAGAGCTCGATAAAACACACGATGTATATTATTTACATTTTTTGTGGAGGGGATAATTTCTGAGACATTCCTTGTTAATGGTTTCAGTTTTAAAACACTTATCTCATATGGGAATTTGTCAACTCCTGTCCATACAAACAAAGGAAGTTCAGTCACATAGCAAACAGCTTTTGAATAATACTTTAGCCATGCTACTCCGTTATTTCCCTTCTACTTGCATGGAAGCAAGTAATAAGACTATTTCTACTAATTTTTTCTTGATTAGCATGAAGTAAAAAGAAGCTTAAATGTTTTAACAATCATTTGTTGGAGAGATGTAGATAAAGTCATGTGAATGGAACACATCAGACTTTTTTTCTTGCAGTTGACCGTTTTCGAAATATTCCTTGATATTGGTTTCAGTTTTATAAAACTTAAAATTTTCGCTCACGGGAAGTTGTTAATTCCTGGTCACATAAAGAAACGGATTTCAGTCCCATAGCAAACACATTTTAAAGCATTTGGTTGTCGGTTTAGCCTTGTGTATTGCTGTATTACCCTTCTACTTATAAGGAAGCAAATAATATGAGTGTTTCTGTGTATGTTGATCTCAATTAGCATGAAGTAGATAGAACGATAGAAGATTAAGCTTATTAATAATAATTTGTTGCTCGCATGGGCTGTATGGGCGTAGCGTGTCTGCCTCAAAAGGTCGCGAGTTTGAATCTCGTTTAGGGTGAGTTACACAGATGAAGTTTTCTTCGGGGCTTTCCCTTATTCTGAGAAGACGAATGTGAAGTAAGTTTAAGCTACATGGACTCTGAGATCATTTGAGCATCATTTCACTAATTTCATTCATCGTTTTATGTGACCAACCAGGTTAAAAACGGCAACCTAAAAAAAAAAAAAAAAAATTTACAGAGGTGTAGAATGGAACACATCAGGTTTTATGTAGAGTAACTTTTTTTCTATTCCTTACGCCTTATCAGATAGATAAGCCGTCCAGGATGAAGAGGTCTTCAGAGATTATTCCCAGAAATTTTAAGATATATATTTCGGTTTTCATGAAAATATTTTAAGATATGGCATTTTAATCAAATTCGTTTAGCCATATTTGAGAAAATCACAATTTTCGAAAAGTTTTCCATGTAAAATGTAATTTGAAGAATCTTCTTGAAAATCTTCGTGTCCTTGGAAGATACTGAACTTAAATACCAAGTTTGGTATTTAACTGACTTTTCGTTTTTGAGCTAAGCTAACCACAAACACACACGCGCTCGCAGACATGCTTCTAAAAATTTTTTAAATTCAGTGGGTCTCGAAACATGCATTTTCTGTGAAATCTTGGTACCGAATTTTTGGATGGAGTACAATACCTTGTATTGAATAATTGTTTTTTTCATACAAGCCGTGTGTAGGACAGGAGTTGGATAGGTAGAGTCAGACTGAAAAATTTCAGTGCCATAGCCGGGATTTGAACCACGAATCTCTCGACCTCTAGCCGGTTGCTCTGCCACTGAGCTACCACGGCAACATGCCGACACAGCATTGAATTTTCCAACTGACTCGAATACCTTGTCTACTATGAGAAGGTAAAAATGTCAAATTTTCAGAAATGTAGACTTCTAAGATTTCAATACCTATTTTTATTTGTCATAGAAGATGGAATGCATAAAGAGATCATAATCACATAGCAGTTAGGTTATCTCTAAAACTGCTATTCAAAAAATATTTCACAAAAAGGGTTTTAGGTACGGAAATCCAAAGTCTGTGTGTGAAGGTGAGTGTTTCAAAAACCAATTCACTTATTACTTATATTTCAGGATATCACTGGGCAAAGACACGTGTAAGGTCATGTGATTTATGACAATCTAATCTAATCCATAATAATCTATAAGAACCACAAGTAAGATAGTACATCTGTGCCGCAAAGTTCCAAGATTGACAAACAATTTTAAGGACATCATATAAACATTATGTTACTTTAAAAGTATCCTGATATCCATAGTACACACAACATTATGAATATGACGTTAGTAGTAACATGCCTTTAAGCTAAGGCTTGTACGGATGAAGGAGCTTTTTAAACACATAAAATAATACCTAAACACAAAAGTCCCACTAACGAGTTTTATTAATTTTTCAAATTTTGTGATGAATATGGGGTACACAGATTCTAATTACAACTTAAAATGAAATAACACCACTAACAATTAAGAATTCATTATTTTTTCATTTTAAAAGAATGCGAAACAATTTTAATGAAAATGTTTATAGAATCATTAATTTTAAATCGATATAACACTATAAAAGTGACGCATTATTTTTTTTATTTATTTATAGTCTTTGAAAAGAAAGTCTCAAATAAGCATTTGTAGTAAACGTGAATGATGTTTTGTAGTGCAAGGCTTAAAATTATATTAAATCCAAATTATCTTAGGACTTCTAGATGAACCGAACTAAATAATAATAATAATAATAATAATAATAATAATAATAATAATAATAATAATAATAAAATACTGCTTCTACGGCTAAGTAGTCAGCGTTCTGGTTTCTCATCTGGAGGTCTCGGGTTCAAGTCACGGTTGGAGCAGGCCATTTTTCTTTAACTAGTATCATTCCTTAACCCCCACAGAGACTGAAAGTATAAATGTGGGAGCGAATATGCGTGTATTTAATATTAAAAAAACTGAAAAACCCAACATTAATAAAGCTTACAGTTCAGCAAGAAAACAACAGTTATTTCTCAAGTCAAAGCCCCGGATATGAACATAGAATTTAAAAACGGCTATACAAATGAAATACTAATTAATAATAATATTGACATCAGTATCGCTTTAATAAGAATTAAACAGATAACTAATAACGATAACTATATTTAAGATGTGCATGCAGCATACTGTAAACACGAAGCAAAATGGTAATTATTCTTTCGTTTCCAAACATAGCTTCTGTGAAAATTAATAATTCCTAATATGGCACCTGAGAAGATAGGTATAAAATTTGTCATATCAGTATGGCACTTCAGGTAAAGAATTTGCACTCAACGAGAAACAAAGTGGGAAACGCCACTGCAATAGATCACATGTTGAAGTAGAGGGTTAATACTCACGCTGTGGTCAAGTCACGTGGTGAATATCTCGCCGACAGTTGAAACACTGGTCCAGTGCAGGAGGTTATCTTGGTGTGTACGAGAAGCGATGGTAACATTGATGCGCGCGCCCCCTAGGCAACCTAACAATCAATACCGAGCCCGCAAAACAAATAGATAATTCCAGGTGTACGTATATATACACCCTCTTCATTCATGATTCATTGAGAAGATCAGGTAAAGCCGTATCGATCACCACACCAATTCATCATTTACTGCCCTACATCACCCAGTAACCCCTGCCTTGGCAACAAAAACGACGCGACTCAACTTCCCAGCCAAAACATCTGCCTCATGATTTGTACTGAAATATGTGTTACATTCATTTGATTTTCTGTACTTCTTCTGCATAAACTATTCTTGCACAGGCTTATTACTTTCGCTACACATGCTATGTACATAGAGTACCTAAAAATTCATACTGAGATTTCACCGGAAATACATATTTTGGGTCCCCGTGAATAAAAAAAAAATTATAAAAAGATCCGTGTGTATGTGCGTGTGTGTGTGTCTGTGGACAGCATAGCTAAAAAAACTGTTAAATATCAAACTTAGTATTTAAGTTTGGTATCTTCCAGGATGCGACACGAAGATTTTTCAAGAAAATCCCCCTACCCCCTCGAAAATTTTAATTTTCTCAAAAATGGCTCTAACATTTTGATTCTAATATCGTATATGAAAGATATTTACCTGGCAAATAAAACGTATATCTTGAATTTTCTGGGAATGGCTTCTGAAGACTACTTTATTCTGGATGATTTTTACGGAATTTTGCATAACTGGTAAACCTTAAAGCTAGACAAATACTTACCACACAAAAAATGTAGAGCACGTTAAAACACACAATTTATGTCATGTACATTTCTTTCGTGGACTTGATCGTTTTTGAGATATTCCTTGTTTTTGGTTTCAGTTTTAAAAAACTCACACTTTTCTCATACAGGAATTTGTCAACTCCTGTCCACACAAACAAAGGAACTTCAGTGACATAGCAACCAGCTTTTGACTATGGTACTCCCTTATTTCGCTTCTACTTACAAGGAAGCACGTAATAAAACTATCTGCTAATTTTTTCTCGATTATCATGAAGTAAATAGAAGCATGATCTTTTTAAGAATAATTTGAATGGAACTGATCAGATTTTTTCTTTTGTACTGGTTACTAATCGGGATAAGCGTTAGCACTAACGATTTCATTACATATTTCCTTGCAGGTACAAGGGGAATATGGGAATACACTGCTCTAAAGTGATATTCAAATATTCTTACATTTATGCTATGTAATGCAATTGCTTAATCCTCGAATTTTTTGTTGTTGTTGTTGTTGTTGTTGTTGTAATATTTAACGCCGCCTTTACTGCTTGTGGCACCGCAGGCAATGACACTTGTGATTGTGGAATGAAGATGGAGTACCGGTGGAATGCGATGGCGGAGAACCCGAAGAAAACTCGTCCCTGCGCCGCTTTGCCCACCACAAATCTCACATGCGGTTGCTTGTGATCGAACCCGGGCCATTTAGGTCAAACGTGAGTGTCTAACCCGTACACGGTGTGGGTGGGCCTGTACTCCTTGCATGGACATTATGAAAAAAGTGAATAACGACTTCACACTTGAGAAAAGCTTTGTACTAGGATTTTGTCTGTCTTTTAGGGTTTGCCAATTATGCAATAATTATCCTAAAGAAGACTTCATAGACTATCCCCAAAAAATATTCCATGTAAAGAGTGTTTAGGATTTTTTTGAAAATATTCGAATTGCATCTTTGGAGGATATCACATCTAAACACCAAAGTTGGGTATTAATCCAACTTTTCGGTTTTTGAGTTACACTGCTCTCGCTCACAACACACATACATCGGATTTCTTTTTCTAAAATTACTTTTTTATTAAGGGGGCTTAGAAACATATTTTGGATGCAATCTAGACAGCGAAACTTGTGTAGAAAGCAATGCTTACCCTTCGTAATATAGAAAGTAGAAAGCTGATAAATTAAACTTACAAGACCATCTCTATTCGCAGTAATTCAGAATACCCTTATAAAGTTTATTCTCTATCTTCCTTTTGCTAATCCAGACACATCTTTATTGCCCATTTACAAATTTCGTGGTACACTGGGTACTGTAGGCTTAAGCGATAATAAGATTTTTTAAAAAGTACTATGTGATGACTATGAAATACTTGAATACGTAATCCTTTTAAGAAAATGAGTAGGGGTTTAACAATTCAGAACAGTCTAAATATTTGAACATTCAAATCACTAACAAGGAACACATAAATAAATGTATATTAAATCTCCTACGATTTACTGAATTATTCAAATGTCTTTCAGCTTTCATATATTCTCATCAAATATCTAATAAGATTATTCTCAAAACATTCAAGACATACATTTCATTTGACATGCAAATATTTTAAACTTGTTATTTAAATCGAAATTATTAGAGCCATTTTTGAGAAAATATAAAATAACAAATGTTTTCCACATAAGGCCTTGGGAGTGGGGAAGTTTCCTGTTTTTATAATTGGTGTGGCATTCTGGGATATACTATATTAAAATACCAAGTTTGGTGTTTGAGATTTTGGTTTTGAGTTGCCTCCTCACAGATACAGAGTCACATGTTGGGTCTTTTTTAGAAATACACTTTTACTCCGGGGACCTCAAACGTTTAATCCTAATAAGGAAATTTTGAAATATAATACTTCCTCTACTTACTATGGGTGAGAAGTAGAGAAGCTAAAAATTATTTTTCAATTCCTGGCTAGAGCAGTTATATTATTTTGTAACAGAAATAGGTAGTCAATATGCTGTTTACTCAAAAATAAGCTTTGTTTAAAACGTGATTCTTAAAGACGTGTTACATCATAACTGAGAAATAATTTAAAAGAAACCATTCAATTGTAGTAAGTAATATACAGTATGCGGAAACAACTTTCAAATGTTTGTCCAAAGCAGGGAGAGATAATTCAGAGATCGTGGAAATACCTCTTGTGAAGGAAAAATTAAAGAAGAAATCGAACTTTTTTTAAGCATTTTCCGTAAAATCTTACACGCTAGATATACGTCATGAACCATTTCGAAAGCAGCTAAAGCTGTGAACAAAATGGATACACATTGTATCTCCAGGCCTTTGTTTTTCTTAGAGTAAAACAAAACTAGACAAAACTCCAGAAGATTTCACAACCTACTCACAGAAAATTCTATGTACGTTTTTTTTATATATCATACAATATCTTACACAGTTGTTTTAATCAAATTCATTAGGAATAATTTGAAATCATGAACAACTACAATTTCTTTCCTTCGGAAAAGTAGTTTATGTAGCAGAATTTTCTTGAAAATCTTCCCTTATTCGCGATTAAACAGTGAAGCTTTTGCATTCAATATGGAACTGTATTATTCAAACTCTCGGGGTTTTGCTGTTCGCAGACATATCACAATTCTTTTTCTAAGTTTTACTTGTGTAAAATATAATAATGGCACCATTTACGAAAGAAAAATAAAGAAAAGTGGCTAAGCCCATACAATTTGTAGTTGTAATAGCTTAGTTATACATTAGATCTGAAAATTTCAGCTAAATAAGGCTTAAAGTTTTCTTTTCTGAATTTTTACATTGAAAGCTGTTGACAAAAACAGGGAAATGAAGTGCAGTTCTGAGATTATTAACATCCATTATTATTATTATTATTATTATTATTATTATTATTATTTATATTATTATTATTTATATTATTATTATTTACTAATATTCCTTTCCCTATACGTACTATGTACATTGTACCCAAAATTCGATACCGAGATTTCACCGGAAATACATGTTTTGAGACCACCTGAATCCAAAAAGCATTTTAGAAAGATGTCCGTGTGTGTAACTGTGGGCAGCATAGCTCAAAAACGAAAAGACCGTTAAATACCAAACTTGATATTTAATTTCAGTATCTTCCAAGAATGCGATACGAAGATTTTCAAGAAAATCCCCTACCCTTCACATGGAAACATTTTCGAAAATTTTGATTTTCTAAAAAATGGCTCTAACGATTTTGATAAAAATATAATATATTAAAGATATATACTTGATAAATAATATGTATATCTTGAATTTTCTGGGAATAGCCTCTGCAGGCTACTTTATTCTGGATGAATTTTACAGAAATTTGTGTAACTGGTAAGCCGTAAGATATAGACAAAAACTTAGCACACAAAAAATGTAGAGCATATTAAAGCACACAATTTATGTTATATACATTTTTTTCGTGGAGTTGATAGTGTTTTAGATATTCCTTGTTTTTTGTTTCAGCCTTAAAAACTTATACTTTTCTCGTGCAGGAGTTTGTCAGCTCCTGTCCATACAAACAAAGGAACTTCAGTCATATAGCAACCATCTTTTGCTATTACTTTAACCTATGTTACTCCCTTATTTCGCTTCTACTTACAGGAAAGCAAGTAATAAGACTATTTCTGTTAATTTTTTCTCACTTAGCATGAAGTAAATAGAAGTATAAGCTTTTTAACTACAATTTGTTGCAGAGATTTAGAGAAAGTCATGTGAATGGAACACATCAGATTTTTTTTATTATTATTCCTGCAGGTATTATTCGTGTCTGGAGCAACTGAGGAATATACAGATTTATTTAGAATAATCTATGCTACTGTTATGAAATGAAATAGCGTAAAGAAAGTAGAGTGAAACACATCATACTTTTTCTACACAACTCTTTGCAATTCCTGAACGTTTTATTCAAGAACAATCGAAAGCTGGGGAAGTAACGACAGTGAAAGTTTGGTATTTCAGCATAGCTATAAAAAATTACGACGTAACCAATACCTATATTAAATAACCTGTTGCGCATAAAGAAACCAAAGGAATATGAAACAAAAGTACTTCTACCGCAGTTTCACCTTCACTTAAACATAAACATTCTGATGTACTCCATTCACATGACTTTCTCTACCTGTCCAGCAAACAAACTATTATTACGAAATATTCATCTTCTATCTAGTTCATACTAATCGAGATAAACATTAGCAGAAATAGTCCTATTACTTAGATCCTTGTAAATAGAAGGGACATAAGGGAATACGCGATAGTGAAATCCTTTGAAAGCTGTCGCTATTTGATAAAATTAATATTCGGTTCTCTTCGTATGGTCAGGAGTAAAACAACAGATATGAAATGAATGAAGAGTTGGCGTTTAAGAAAAATATAAGTATCTTATAACTAAAAAAAAAAAAAGGAATATCTCGGAAAAAAACAATATAACACAAATTATGTGTTATAACGAGATTTACAACTTTAATGTAGTCAGATTTTGTCTACTTCTCACGGTTTACCGATTATGCAACAATTTCCGAATTTTCTATTTTATAAAATGATGACTCCAACGGTTTTGATTAAAAATCCATATTTAAATATGGTTACATGACAAATAAAATGTATATTCTGAATTTTTGGAATAGCCCCTGAAATCCTCTTCATTCTGAATGACTTTTTCATAACTGGTAAACATAAAAGATAGACAAAAACTTACTACAAAAAAGGTAGATCTCTTTAATTTACGTCATATAATTTTTACGTTCCTGTTATTGATATAAATTTAAAAATACTTACTTTTTCTCAAACGGGAAGCTCTCAACCGTTTCATATCTACTTTGTTTTACTCCTGGCCATGGAAAGAGAGCCGGATTTCAATGGAAATCTTATAGCCATACGTTTAAAAAGTAGTATTCCCTTCTGCTTATAAGAAACTAACAAATAAGACAATATCTAATGTTTATGTTGATTAGCATTTATAAGAATAGATAGTAAAAGTCATGTGAACGGAACATATAAGATTTTTTTTAAATATACAGTAGGAATTTGTTTTTCATTTTTGTAAGAATATTACAAACATAACACATGGTTCTTAATAATTATCAACACAGTTTGTTATTAGAACATTCTATCTTTATACTGTTTTTTCTCTGCTAAAACCATTTGAAAAGAAACAGTAATATAAATTTAAAGAAGTTACACATGTTACTTTTTACTTTCTCTATACGTACTATGTACATAGTGTATAGATAATGTATTGCACTCCACCAAAAATTTCGATACCGAGATTTCACCGGAAATATATGTTTTAGGGTCCCCTGTATCCAAAAAAATAATTTTCAGAAAAAGGTCTCTGTGTGTGTGTCCATGTGTCCGTGTGTGTGTGTGAACACGATAACTCAAAATTGAAAAGTCGGTAAAATACCAAACTTGGTATTTAAGTTTAGTATCTTCAGGGGATGCGACACGAAGATTTTGAAAAAATCCCCCCACCATAAACTACCCTTTATATGGAACTTTTTTCGAAAATTTTGATTTTCTAAAAAATGACTAACGATTTTGATTAAAATGTCGTTTATTAAAGATATGACAAATAAAATGCACATTTTGAATTTTCTGGGAATATCCTCTGAAGACTACTTTATTCTGAGTGAATTTTTCGGAATTTTGCATAAGTGCTAAACCGTAAGAGAGAGACAAAAACTTACCACACAAAAAAATTTAGAGCACATTAAAACACACAATTTATGTTGTATACATTTTTTTCGTGGAGTTCATTGTTTTTGAGATATAAGATTATTTCTGCTATTTTTTTCTCGATTAGCAGGAAGTAAATAGAACCATAAGCTTTTTAAAAATAATTTATTGCAGAGATGCAGAGAAAGTCATGTGAATGGAACACATCAGATTTTTTCGTATGCGCATCCAGATCCCCCCCCCCCTCTCTCTCTGATATCATTAGCATCGCCATCTTCAGGAATGAAACCTTAAAAAACAGGCTTCGGCCTGCTAATGTTTCTCTTGCCTATACGTTTATAATTTAGTGCCATATTCGGGAGCCAGTTGCCTCAGAGGTTTCTTCTGAAACTGGTACTTGGGAGGACGTGGGAATCAATTCCCGCGGCCTACCTCTCTGACCCATATGTTTTTGGAGGGTCTTCCCAGATTACTAGGCAACTGCTAGGGAGGTTTCTTCATTCCCCCGAAATTCCTGTACCTTCATTTCATCTCCATTTCACCCAACCGGTCTCTTTCAGGGTTATACGTGTCGGCAAGAATCTCTGAGCTTTGGAAATACAGCTCTCGGCAGCAGGATGGCGTTGGAAGTTGTCTGGGACGCGGACTCCTAGCGCTTCCCGCGTCGAAATGAAGAACTGCTTGGAAGCTGTAAGGGACCATCCACAATGGTTCCTTCCCCGTCGTCCGGTTTTGTAAGTACTCTATTCTCATCCTATCTTCCTGAGGTCTGACGTACAATAAGCTAAAGGCTGCAGTATGGAATACCCTCCGCAATCACACACACACACACACACGCGCGCGCCATATGATCCGCTTGTTCTTTCCACTTAATCTATATTAGTGTATCTTCTCAAGTAACTTAAAGCTGCAGAGTCCGTTTTTGATCTCGGCCAACTAAACTGTATCCTGTGATCTCCTTACGCATTTCTGAGGCTTCTATTTTTACTTTCTCTATACGCACTATCTACATAGTGTATAGAGAAGGTATTGCATTCCACCCAAAAATTCGATACCGAGATTTCACCGGAAATATATGTTTTAGTACCAAACGGGAGACCTGGGTTCGATCCCCAGTACCGGCGTGGGGATTTTTCCCCCGCTGGGAGACCTGGACCGGGGTGCACTCAGCCTCGTAAGGTCCCTGGGGGGCCAATTGAGGAGCTACTTGATTGAGAAGTAGCGGCTCCAGGTCATGAGGACCGCATTAACCGGCCGGGAGGGGCTCGAGGCGCTGACCACATCTCACACTCCAATACTGCCCCCCATCCATGACGTCTATAGTGGACCGAGATGGGGGACGCAGCGGCCGGGCGGTAGGCCAAGGTTCCCCGTGAGCTGTCGTGCCATGGAGTTATATATGTTTTAGGGTCCCCTTTATCTAAATAAAGCATTTTTGGAAAAATGGTCCGTGTGTGTGTGTCCGTGTGTCTGTGAACACGATAACTCAAAAACGAAAAGTAGGTAAAATACCAAACTTGGTATTTAAGTTTAGTATCTTCCAGGAATGCGACACGAAGATTTTGAGAAAAATCCCCCTTCACATGGAACTTTTTTCGAAAATGTTGATTTTCTCAAAAATGGCTCTAAAGATTTTGATTAAAATTTCGTATATTAAAGATATTTACACGACAAATAAAATGTATATCTTGAGTTTTCTGGGAATAACCTCTGAAGACTACTTCATTCTGGATGAATTTTATGGATTTTTGCACAACTGCTAAACCGTAAGAGATGGAGAAAAACTTACAACACAAAAATGTAGAGCACCTTAAAACGCACAATTTATCTTATATACATTTTTTTCGTGGAGTTGATCGTTTTTGAGATACTCTTTGTTTTTTGATTTCAGCTTTAAAAAAACATACTTTTCTCATACAGGAATTTAGCAATTCCAGTCCATACAAACAAAGGAAGCTCAGTCACATAGCAGTCAACTTTTGACTATCACTTTAACCAATAATGCTCCTTTATTTCGCCTCCACTTACAAGGAAGCAAGTAATAGGACTATTTCTGCTGATTTTTTCTTGATCAGTATGAAACAAATGGACACATAAGCTTTTTAACAATAATTTGTTGCAGAGATATAGAAAACATCTTGTGAATGGAACACATCAGATTTTTAATCATTTGTTGCGTTTTCTAATTTTCTGGGAATAGCCTCTGAAGACAACTTTATTCTGGGTGAATTTCACGGAATTTTGCATAACTGCTAAACCCTAAGAAATGGACAAAAACGTACCACAAGAAATTTTAGAGCACATTAAAACACACAATTTATGTTGCATACATTTTTTTCGTGGAGTGATCGTTTTTGAGATATTCCTTATTTTTGGTTTCAGCTTCCAAAAACTTAAGTTTTCTTATACAGGAATTTTTCAACTCCATACAAACAAAGGAACTTCAGTCACAAAGCGACCAGCTTTTAATTATCACTTTAACCTATGGTACTGTCTTATTTCACTTCTACTTACAAGGAAGCAAGCAATAAGACTATTTCTGCTAATGTTTTGTCGATTAGCATGAAATAAATAGAAGCATAAACTTTTTAACAATAATGTGTTGCAGAGATGTAGAGAAAGACATGTGAAACAAATTATTTCCAAAAGGATTGCGCTTCTATTTACTTCACACTAATCGAGAAAAAATAGCAGAAATAGTCTTATTAATAAGGGAGTACAATAGGTTAAAGTGATAGTCAAAAGCTGATAGCTATGAGGCTGAAGTTCCTTTGTTTGTAGAGACAAGAGTTGACAAATTCCTGAATGAGAAAAGTATAAGGTTTTTAAAACTGAAACCAATAACAAGGAATATCTAAAAATAATCAACTCCACGAAAAAAAAATGTATATAACATACATTGTAAGTTTTAACGTGCCCTACATTTTTTGTGTGGTAAGTTTTTTCCAACTCTTACGGTTTAGCAGTTATGCAAAATTCTGTAAAATTCATCCAGAATAAAGTAGTCTTCGGAGGCTATTCCCAGAAAATTCAAGATATACATTTTGTTTGTCAGGTAAATATTTTTAATATACGATATTTTAATCAAAATCGTTACAGCCATTTTTAAGAAAATCAAAATGTTTTTAAACTTTTACCATGTAAAGAGTAGTTTGGGATGGGGGGATTTTTTTTTTTAAAATCTTCGTGTCGGATCGTTGGACGAAACCAAACTTAAATACCAAGTTTGGTATTTAACGGTTTTTGCGTTTTTCAGCTATGCTGCCCACAGACACACACACATACACACAGACAGACAGCCATACAGACACACACACACACGGAAATTTTTCTAAAATGCTTTTTTTTTTGATTCAGGGGTTCACAAAACATATATTTCCGGTGAAATTTCGGTATCGAATATTTGGGTGCAATACAATACCTTCTCTATACACTATTTATATGATACGTATAGAGAAAGTAATAGGTTTAGTATTGATTGTGGACCTAAATGCATGTGCTCTGTTTAAAAGTAGCTAATCAAACCAAAACACACCAGTGTAATTCGTTACCAAATTTCACAGAAAAATGGTATTCATTAGCACAAAAATGGCTAATACTTATATTAATTGTATAACAAATTCATATTTGTTAAATATTATTCGTTTAGATTGAAATATGCATATTTATATCCTAATCTATGCTTGTGGTGCAATTTAAAATACAAGTAGTACAATTTATAGTACGTGTTTATAAATTTTACCGCTTTACATCTTTGCAGATTTCCCATAATAACTTTACAAATTATCAGTCTCGAGTGTTCTCAGTTGGAATGCGGAAGCCTAAAGGATGACGCTACTATCATCAATAATCAAATTCTGGAAATAGTTAATACATTTCCGGTATTCTAAAAAGTAGTCAAAGTGGTATAATTTATGATACTTTACGTGTAGAGAGAGTAAAATGCTTTTATAGATACATGGGACTCTAAAACTTGTATTTCCGATGAAATCTCGGTATCGAATTTTTGGGCTGTGTGCAATATCTTCTCTACCTACGTACTGGTTAGAGAAAGTAACAAAGGTTGTGCTACTTTTCTTATCATTATTATATTCCTATTAGCAGCGATTTTAATCCACAAAAATTGCATGTGTTCCATTCACATGACTTTCTCTATATCACTGTAACAAATTATTGTTAATAAGCTTATTCATTTATTTATGTTATGCTAATCGAGAAAAATTAGCAGAAATAGTTTATTTCTTGCTTCCTTGTAATTAGAAGCGAAATAAGGGTGTACCATAGGTTAAAGTGATAGTCAAAAGATGGTTGCTATGTGACTGAAGTTCCTTTGTTTCTATAGACAGGAGTTGAGGAATTCCTGTATGAGAAAAGCATACGTTTTTCAAAGCCTGAAACCAAAAACAAGGAATATCTAAAAAACAATCAACTCCTCGAAAAAAATGTATATAACATAAATTATGTGTTTTAATGTGCTCTATATATATAGTTTTTTTTTTTGTTTTAAGTTTCCGTCCATCTCTTGTGGTTTAGCAGTTATACAAAATTCCGTAAAATTCACCCAGAATAAAGCTGTCTTCAGAGGCTATTCCCAGAAAATTCAAGATATATACATTTTATTTGACAGATAAAGATCTTTAATATATGATATTTTAATCAAAATCGTTAGAGCCATTTTCAAGGAAATCGAAATTTTCGAAAAAAGTTCCATGTTCTCAGACGGAAGTGTCCGGTTTTCTTTTGTTCTATTCCTGGCCAAGAAAAGAAGCGTTTTGCAATGACAATCGCATAACGACAGCTTTTAAAGGATTTGACTATCAGTTTAGCCTAGTGCATTCCCTTAGTTCCATTCTACTTATAAGAAACTAAGTAATACAATTCTGCTAATGTTTATCTCGATTAGCATGGTGTTGAAAGAAGAATTATCTTTTGTAAGAAGTTTGTGTGTAGAGTAGCTAGAGAAAGTCATGTGAGTGTAACGCATCATATTTTTGTTTCATCTCACCTGTAAAATTTGAATTTAATGACTCGTTATCTTAATGAAATGCCCACGGAACTAAATAGAAGTTGGCCTTAAAATGCGAATTAGCTTTTATGTAGATAATTGGTATCTGCGCCTCTTTTCCAATAATTGGCATGAAAACTTGAGAATTAGTTTTCCTTGAAAGGGAAAGAAAAAATATCTTCGATAAAACTCTTAAAGAGGATAGAATATTCAATCGAAATAACAAGACATGGCAGATTCTGAAAACGTGGCCACCAATTACATGCCGTCAGTTTGCTCTTATAAAAATCTGATGTGTTCCATTCACATGACTTTCTCTATATCTCTGCAACAAATTTTTGTTAAAAAGTTTATATTTCTATTTACTTCATGCTAAGTGAGAAAAAATTAGCAGAAATAGTCTTATTACTTGCTTCCTTGTAAGTAGAAGCGAAATAAGGGACTACCTTAGGTTAAAGTGATAGCAAAGATGGTTGCTATGTGACAGAAGTTCCTTTGTTTGTATGGATAGGAGTTGAAATTCCTGTATGAGAAAGGTAAAGTTTTTTAAGGCTGAAACAGAAAACTAGGAATATCTAAAAAAACGATCAACACCAGGAAAAAATGTATATAACATAAATTGTATGTTTTAATGTGCTCTACATTTTTTGTGTGGTAAGTTTTTGGCTATCTCTTACGGTTTATCAGTTACACAAAATTCCGTAAAATTCATCCAGAATAAAGTAGTCTTCAGAGGCTATTCCCAGAAAATTCGAGATATATAAATTATTTGTCAAGTATATATATTTAATATATGCTATTTTAATTGAAATCGTTAGAGCCATTTTTTAAAAAATCAAAATTTTCGAAACATTTTCCATGTCAAGGGAAGTTGGGGGGGATTTTCTTGAAAATCTTCGTGTCGCATCCTTGGAAGATACTGAACTTAAATACGAAATACTACACTCAGACAGACACACACACGGACATTTTTCTAAAAATGCCTTTTTTGGATTCAGGTGGTCTCAAAACATGTATTTCCAGTGAAATCTCGGTATCGAATTTTTGGGTACAATGCAGTATCTTCTCTATACACTATGTACATAATATGTATAGAGAAAGTAAAAAGAAAATATAAACTGTAACAAAGATATTTTACGGAGTTCTCGTTAAATTTAGTTGTACTCAAGGGGAAAGTAAGCTTATTAATTAATACTAATGTCGATAAATAACGTTCATCTTAATGAAAAGAGTAATTAAATGTTTCAAGACCTTCTAAAATGAATAAAGCATGATTGTTAATGCATAGCTGTGTAAACTTTGGATATTAGTATAAATCGGGTACAGAAAAATCTGATGTGTTCCATTCACATGACTTTCTCTATATCACTGCAACAAATTATTTTATTTACTTCATCTAATGGAGCAAAAATTAGCAGAAACAGTCTTATTACTTGCTTCCTTGTTAGTAATAAGGGGGCACCATAGGTTAAAGTGATAGTCAAAAGCTGGTTGCTCTGCGACTGAAGTTCCTTTGTAATGACACGAGTTCACAAAATCCTGTATGAGAAAAGTATGTTTTTATAGCTGAAGCCAAAAACAAGGAATATCTCAAAAACAATCAACTCCACGTAAAAAATGTATATAACATAAATTGTGTGTTTTAAGGTGCTCTACATTTGTTGTGTGGTAAGTTTTTGTCCATCTCTTACGGTTTAGCAGTTATGCAAAATTGATCCAGAATAAAGTAGTCTTCAGAAAATTGAAGAAATACATTTTATTTCTCAGGTAAATATCTTTAAAATACGATATTTTAATCAAAATAGTTACATCCATTTTTTAGAAAATCAAAATTTTCGAAAAAAGTTCCATGTAAAGGGTAGTTTGAGGTGGCGGGATTTTTCTCAAAATCTTCGTGTCGCATCCCTGGAAGATACTAAACTTAATTACCAAGTTTGGTATTTTACCTACTTTTCGTTTTTGAGTTATCGTGTTCACAGACACACGGACACATACACACACGGACCTTTTTCTGGAAATACTTTTTTTGGATATAGGGGACCCTAAAAGATATATTTCCGGTGAAATCTCGGTATCGAATTTCTTGGTGGAGTGCAATACTTTCTCTATACACTATGTACATAGTGCGTATGGAGAAAGTAAAAACAAATTCCTATATCGTGGATTCAGTTTTACTATCTCATAGTCGAAGAACTAACATTGGCTAGCTGTCACAACTAAACTATCGTTTTGTGATTGTCACTCTATAAGATGCATCGTACTCACATGATTTTCTGTACTTACTCTTGTATAAAATATTCTTATATATTCATATTTTTGTATCTACATCATGTTAAGCGAGATAAGCCTTTTCAGAAATTGTGATATTATTGCATATTTCCCTGTTGTTATAATGGAATAAGGCGAATATGTAAATATTTAAGGGCTATAACCCTCAAGGAGAGTATTACTATGTGATGTCTCTGAAATGTTGTTCATTTTGAATGGTCAAGAGAGACAGAGAGAGAGAGAGAGGGAGAGAGAAAGAAAGGGAAAGAGAGAGACGAATAACGATTTCCCATTTGAGAAATGTTTGTTAGGCTGTTCCAACACTGTTCGTATGCGTCAGAGTACTTGTGCGTGCTCAACAATAGACCAGATCTCAAAGCGCGGCTGGAGGGGCATTCCGTCACTGGACGAGGATCGTTACACAAGTCTTTGCGCCTGTCGACACTTTGCCACAAAGCTGATGCGTGTTGCATACTGCAGGCATACCTATGTAGTACTTAAGTAGCTCACTGTTCTTTGTAGTATAGGCAAGCTGGAAGAGTCTGGTACAAGTACCTACTTGAAAAGTCAAACCAATAACAAGTAATACTTGGGAAAAAATATTATGTTTTAACTAGATGTATATTTACATGTTTTATACAGTAAGATTTTGCCCATCTCTTACAGTTTTGCAGTTATTCAGAAAGAAAAGGACTTCAAGGGATATTCCCAGGATATTGTACAAACTTTTCATTTGTCATGAAAATAACTTAAACATATATATTTTAATTAAAATCATTAAGAAATGTTTGATAAAATTCAGATTTTAAAAAGTGTTTCTATACTTTTACATACTTTTAGTTCTTGAGTTATGCTGTTCACAAACACAGACGTGTGCAGGCACATAAGTACTAGATGGCCCTTCCAAAAAAAATATGCATGAGAGTACGCATATTTCACTGTATTTCCATTTATTGCTATTACTATTAATAGTATTATTATTATTATTATTATTATTATTATTAGATACACACAAAAACAGAGTAAGCAAAACATAAAAGTGTGTAACAATAAACATGCCAACATGAAAGCACGTAGCATTTCGCTGTATAATAATAATAATAATAATAATAATAATAATAATAATAATAAAGAAAAAATCTGATATGATCCATTCACACGACTTTCTCTACATCTCTGTAACAAATTATTGTTCTTATGCTTCCATCTACTTCATGCTAATCCAGATTAACAATAGTAAAAGGGAAATAATTGAATATACTAGACTAAAATGATAATCAAATCTTATAAAAACTGCTTGCCATGTGGTTGAAATTGTTAGAATTGACAAATTCCCGTATTTGAAACTTTTTTTTAAGTATTTTAAAATGGAAACCTATAACAAGGAATATGTATAAAATGGTCAACTCTATACAAACAAATGAATATGACATAAATTGTGTTTTAAGAGATCTACATTTTTTGTGTAGTAATTTTTTGTCTATCTCTTACGGTCTACCAGTTACACAAAATTCAGCAAAACTCTTCCCGAATAGGTCTTCAGAGGCTATTCCCAGAAAATTCAAGATATGCATTTTATTTGCCAAGTAAATATCTTTAATATGCGGTATTTTAACCAAAATCGTTAGTGCCGTTTTTGAGAAAATAAGCATTTTCGAAATTTTTTCCATGTAAAGGGTAGTTTGGAGTGGGGAGATTTTTCTCAAAATCATCGAGTGGAATCCCTGGAAGATACTAAACTTAAATACCAAGTTTGGTATTTTACGAACTTTTAGTTTTAGAATTATCGTATTCGCAGGCTTACGGTTCTTTTTCTAAAATTACTTTTTTTTTTTTTTTTTTTTTTTTTTTTTTTTTTTTTTTTTGATGCAAGGGTTTTAAAACGTCTATTTCCAGTGAAATCAAGGTATCGAATTTTGGGTGGAATGCAATAACTTTTCTATACACTATGTAAATAGTGTTATCTGCATAATATTAGTGCAGATTGGTGCGCCTAGAAGAGTAAACCGAAACAGGAGAGCGAAAAATCAATAGTTCGGTGTTTCACTATATTATCATTATTATTATTATTATTACCTATTATAACGCAGCAATAAATCAAAACCAAAGCGTTGTAACGAAAACATGCAAAGACGAAGCCAGCTAAAATTTCACTGTACTACGTGCTCTCATGCTTATATGTTCTTCATTATAAATATTTCATATTTTATTTTTACTCTCCCAAGCAAATTAATAATGATGGTGATATAATAATAATAATAATAATAATAATAATAATACAGAGAAATAGTACGTGCTCTCATATGAGCATGGTTTTTGTTACGTGCCTTCATGTTTTTATTTCACCCTACAGTGTGCCTAGTCTCTAAGGTTAAATAAGAACAGCGAATTTTATTACACAATTACGTAACTAGTTAGTGACGGATATTAATAGATGAAATATACTTTTTAATTACTTGTGAATCTAGAAGGTGATTTTATTCCCAAAATGTAAACGCTCTGTAATTGAAATGGAAAGCATGTTAAGTTGTTCCGTCTGTGTAGTATATCATCATGGACTCTAGTACAAACCTGGGAGCCTCCTCCCAGTAAAAACATAGAAAGAGATAAAAGTGAAATTGTATGCTGTTTAAGGGAACTGTTCTCATCTATAATCATAGAAAAAGTCCACGAAACGATTCTCACTGATAGTGGAAATTTTTGCATCGTGGCACAGCCATAAGTGTATCGATGGGAATGGCAATTTACATGTTGCATGATAATTTGGAGATTAAAAATCTGATGTGTACCATTCACATGACTTTCTCTATATCCCTGCAACAAATTATTCTTAAAAAGCTTATGCTTCCATTTACTTCATGCTACTCTAGAAAAATTAGCAGAAATAGTCTTATTACCTTCTTCCTTGTAAGTAGAAAGGAAATAAGAGAGTAACATAGGTTAAAGTGATAGTCAAAAGCTGGATACTATGTGACTGAAGTTACCTTGTTTGTATGGACATGAGTTGACAAATTCCTGTAGGAGAAAAGGTAAGATTTTCGACCCTGAAAACAAAAACAAGGAATATCTCAAAAATGATCAATTCCAAGAAAAAAATGTATACAACATAAATTGTGTGCTTTAATGTGCTCTACATTTTTGGTGTGGTAAGTTTTTGTCTATCTCTTACGGTTTAGCAGTTATACAAAATTCCGGAAAATTCACTCAGAATAAAGTAGTCTTCAGAGGCTATTCCCAGAAAATTCAAAATATACATTTTATTTGTCAGCTAAATATCTTTAATATACGATATTTTAATCAAACTGGTTAGAGTCATTTTTAAGAAAATAAATTTTTTTGAAAAAAGTTCCATGTAAAGGGTAGTTTGTGGTGGGGGGATTTTTCTCAAAATCTTCCTGTCGCATCCCTGGAAGATACTGAACTTAAATACCAAGTTTGGTATTTTAGCTACTTTTCATTTTTGAGCTATCGTGTTCACAGACACACACACACACACACACACACACACGGACCTTTTTCTGAATATACTTTTTTTAGATAAAGGGGACCCTAAAACATATATTTCCGGTGTAGTCTCTGTATCGAATTTTTGGTGGAGTGCAATACCTTCTCTATACACTATGTACATAGTTCGTATAGAGAAAGTAAAAAGTTGTCGGCCCGATGAGTGCCGTATAAGTAAACGCAAACGGGTGCGGCTTTCCGATTCGAAGTTGTATTTGGAGCTATTAAAGCGAAACCCAAAGTAACTTTTTAGGCCTGGCTATCACTGTCGATGTGGCCTGCATTTATCATTTTGCTTCGGAAACCAAGTAATAATCAAAACAATGGGTTGCTTCAGTGAATCTGCTCCAAAGGAGTCAAAAACGGGCCCATTAGCCGGAAAAATATTGGCAACGATTTGTACTTTTTCTAGCACCTATACAGGTGCATATGGAACATTATATGGAACAGCTAGAGAAAGCTTTTGAACAGAACACACAAGATTTTTTTGCTTTCTCATCACGTACTATGTACATAGTGTATAGAGAAGGTATTGCATTCCACCCAAAAATTCGATACCGAGAGATATCACCGGAAATACATGTTTTGGGTCCCCCTGAATCCAAAAACAGCATTATTACAAAAGCGTCCGTGTGTGTGTGTATGTGTGTGACTGTGTGTGTGACTGTGTGTGTGTGTGTGTCTGTCTGTGGACAGCATAGCTCAAAAACGAAGAGACCGTTGAATACCAAACCTGGTATTTAAGTTTGCTTCCTTCCAAGGATGCGACATGAAGGTTTTCAGGAGAATCCCCCCACTCCCCAGCTACCCTTTACATGGAACTTTTTTCGAAAATTTTGATTTTCTTAAAAATGGCTCTAACGATTTTAATTAAAATATCGTATTTAAAGATATCTAACTTACAAATAATATATATATATATATATCTTGAATTTACTGCGAATAGCCTCAAACACTACTTTATTCTGGATGAATTTTACGAAATTTTGCATAACTGCTAAACTGTAAGAGATTGACAAAAACTTAACACAGAAAAAAATGTAGAGCACATTAAGACACACAATTTTTGTTATATAATTTTTTTTCATAGAGTTGATCATTTTTTAGATATTCTTTGTTTTTGGTTTCAGCTTTGAAAAAGTTATACTTTTCTCCTGCAGGAATTTGTCAACTCCTGTCCATACAAACAAAGGAACTTCAGTCACCTAGCAACCAGCTTTTGACTATCACTTTAATCTATGGAACTCTCTTATTTCGCTTCTACTTACAAGGAAGCAAGTAATAAGACTATTTCTGCTAATTTTTTCTAGATTAACATGAAGTAAACAAAAGTATAAGCCATTTAACAATAATTTTCTCCAGAGATGAAGGGAAAGTCAGGTGAATGGAACACATCAGATTTTTGGAGGATTCGAAGGGTATCACACTCATTCACTTCTTAGGAAAAGAAATGGAATAACTGAGCAATACTACAGGGAGTTATTGGCACCTTTTGACAAGAAGTTGAAGGAGATACAGCCCCAATTGGCGAAGAAGAAAGTGCTGCTTCGCCTCGATAACACACTGCACATTCACTTGGAGCCAAACCGCACAAATTACATTATGAATGCTGCTGCACCCCCTGTCCCATATCAGCCCGACCTGGCTTCCTCAGATTTCTTCAAACATGAAGAAAAGCCTCGCGGGAACCACATTTAGATCAGATGAGGACGTCAACGTTAAGATAAAAGCGTATTTTAATTTTTGGAGGGGTCAAAAAGTGGCAGAAACACTGGAGTGGACTATATTGCGAAATAAATAATTAGGTTTGAAAAAAACGGGGTCTTCGTTCCCAATTGATCCATCCCCGTACATATCTTCATTGTATGTAATAACTCTTCATCTAATTCCTACATACTTCAGTTACATGTTCATATGTTAGTTCCTTTTTGCTGCACATAAGCTGAATTATTTGCTATTCAACAGGGTCTAAACTTTATCGTCAATTATGACTATGCCTCATTATATATACTGCATTTTATCAAAAAAATCGATACCAAATTTCACCGAAAATATATGTTTTCAGACTGCTCAAATAAAAAAAAATATCTGATGTGGCCCATTGACGTGACTTATTTTAAAAATTTTATTCTTCTACCTTCTTCATGCTAATCGAGATAAACATTATCATAAATGCTCTTCTTACATGTTTTTTTATAAGTAGAAGGGAAATAAGAGAATACACTAGACTAAAGATAGTCAAATCCGGACTGAAATGTAACGCATAATAATTTCTTTACAAAAAAGGTTTAATAGTTAAAAGAACAACAAAAAATCACAAATGAACTTGCACATTTTACTTACTTTTCGACATAATCACAAACTTTCTCAACACATTTGTCCCATCGGATACCATTTCAATATGCCCTGTTCGTAGAAGTCTATTTCCCTTCAGTAAAGCCAAAAGCGAACTGCTGATTTCACTTCCGCAACTGTCACAAAGCGTTGGCCGGACGTGAATTTCTTTATGGGACCAAACAGATGAAAGTCCTACGGTGCTAGGTCCGGGCTGTGTGGTGGATGCTGGATCTCTCCCAACCAAATCTGGTGATTTTCTGCAGCAGCATGGGGTAGGCGAGCATTGTCATGAAGAAGTTTGACATTGCCAGCATTAATATTGTGCCGTTTGTCACGAAGGGAACGACGCAACTTCACCAAAATTTTAATGTAGGCTGCAGCATTCACAGTGGTCCCGTATTAAGCAAAGTCCACCAATAAAATACCATACATATCCCAGAACACTATCATAAGCACTTCTATACTTGCCTGCTTTGGTCGCCCTCGTAGTGTAATGATTACCATGCTAACTTCATATACCCAAGGTCACGGGTCAAACCCGGCGGAGGACGATGCATTTTTTCGGGTGTAAAAATCCTTAGCATGGCTTCCTTCGGAAGGGAAGTAAACCCGTTGTTCCCGTGTCGTAGATTTACAGCGCGTAAAAGAATCCTCAAGCCTGATAGAGAGGGCTCTGAGCAAAATTAAACGGTCTTTCACGCCCAGTTTAGAATGGACGCTGAGAAGAGCGTCCATAAATAACACGCCATTTATTATTTTTTATTTTTTGCCTGCTTTGTTTCGGCGTATAGTGGTATGCCCACAACTTATCTCCAGAGACGATTACTTTCAGAAAACCATGCCTTTCTGCTTTGTACCGCGTAAAGTGATCCAAGCTTGATATCATTCGTTGACCTTTGTGGTTATCTGCCATGTTCTTAGGCACCCAGCGAGCACTAACTTAATGAAATGCCAACGTGTCCTGAACAATATCGTACAACTGTTGCGATAATGCCGGTCGTTCAAATTGCCACTTCAATGCCTCTGACATTCTGCGGGGTTGCAGCTATTACCGGCCTCCCGGAGCGTGGCGAGTCACCAAGGTTCACATGGCCCTTTTGGAAGAATGCACACACCTGGAGACATTGCTACGGTCCACACAATCATCCCCATACACTCCTGTGAATTTCACTCGGTTATGCCCTTTGGCCCACATATATCAAACCACACCTCTCTGCTCTTCACACGTGGACGACAGTAGCATTCACGCCATCTTTGTTGCTTAATTCACGCTTCTCTCGCTAGAGCTGCACATGAAACAAAAATACCCTTGTAGTGAAAACTTCAAACAAAAGTTGTGTGAAATTGCAACATTCCAGCTGCAATACCAAGACAGAATAAATTAATGAGCGTTACTTTTTGATTCGCCCCTCGTATAAGCTGGTTGACATGTGGTTGAAATCAGTTGCTTTGCATTGTCAGGAGTTAATAAATTCCCGTATGAAAAAAGCTTAAGTATTTTAAAACTGAAACCAACAACAAGAAATATCTTAAAAGTGAACAACTCATCGAAAAAAAAAAAAAAATTGTATGTTTTAACGATATCTACATTTTTTCTGTACTAAGCTTTTGTCTGTTACGGTTTATCATTATGCATTATTCAGCAAAATTCGTCCAGAATGAAAAGCTCTTCGGGGGCTATTCCTAGAAAATTCAAAATTTACATTTTATTTGTCATATAAATATCTTTAATATACGGTATTTTAATCATAATCCTTAAAGCCACTTTTGAAAAGATCATAATTTTTAAGGTATTCATGTAAAGGGTAGATTGGGGTGTGAGGCATTTTCCTCAAAATCTTCGTGTCGCATCCTTGGAAGATACTAAACATATCTTAAGAGATATCATGTTTACGGATACACGGGTACAGGACACACACACACACACTCACACACGGACCTTTTTCTAAAAACACATTTTTGGACTCAGGGGACCCTAAAAATTGTATTTCCGGTGAAATCTCGTATCGAATTTTTGGGAGAGTGCATTACTTTCTCTACTTACATACCACGTACTATGTAGAGGAAGTAAAATCTAAAGCTTAATCAAAACTACAAAGTCTGTTCACCTAATTTCAAATGCATTTGTTCAATACGTTTTCCCAGCTCTGTTAACTAGCAGCTTACAATTTTTCAACATCTCTCGTGGATAAGAACACGCCAAATTTTATCTGTTTCGTAATCAGCACACCGAAGTACTTAACGAAGATGTTGCCTCCTCACCTTTCGAAGTACCTGTTGGATGCAATCGATATCACAGCTCTTCAGAGGCTTCTTCATTTCTGAAACGTGCTGGGTATCGATTTTGAGATAAAACCAAGAGCGGTAATTCAGGCTCCTAAAATACACGTAAAAGGAGACTTAAACAGGCAAATGATGGCCTATTTTTATTTTCTCCAGCGAATACTGTGTTCGTAAATCGTATACCGAGATTTCACGGGAAATACTCGTTTTGAGGACCCCAATATTTTTATTTCGTTTTAGAAAGAGGTTCATGTGTGTTTCTGTCCTTCTGAGTGTCGCAAGAGCGTGTATGTGTATGCATGTGTGTCTGTCGGCAACATAACTTAAAATTGAAAAGTCCTTTAATACCAAACTTCTTTTACATGGAACATTTTCGAAATTGTTATTTTCAATAATTGGCTCAAACAATTTTAATTAAAATACTATATATATAAAAGATATTTGTATAAAGAATAAAATGTATATATTGAATTTTCTGAGAGTACCATGTAATCCACTTCATTCAGAAGGGATTTTTTACTATATTGTATAACTGGAACACGTTAAGCATTCGACGAAAACGTAGGTAGTGCATAATATATACACACATATATGTTTTAAAACACACAATTTATTTCAAAAACATTTCCGGTGACATAACCCATTTCCGAAATATCAGTCATCAATGGTTCGAATTTTTCAATAGTTTGTCATGCTTTTAAAGTCCTGACGATTTTCAGCTGTTTCTTGCGATTGCATGGAAAAGTATAGATTTTTTATATTCCTCCCATTATGCAGTGCTGGCGCGGGAATCCGGGTTCGATTTTCTCTCCTTTATCATAATTATCCCGTGGAAGGGAAATAGCAACACCACCGCGGTATCATCTATTGCCTGAACCCCGAGTGTCGAGTTTTGATCTCTCAAAAAGCTGAATACTCTCTATATGGCCAGTTCTTAGACATTTGAGTGTCGCTATTTCATTTGTAACTGAAATAAGTATATCTAGTAATACAGCTATTTCTGAAAAGATGTAAAGTTATATTAAAATCAAGTATACCTATAGAAAAATCAAACTTACATTCTCAACCCAAGGTACCGGGTTCGATTTTCGGCTGGGGCGGGGAATTTTTCTTTAACCAGAATCATTCCCTATCCTCCACATAGTCTGAAAGTATGTATGTGAGAGTGGTTGCGTGTACATTTGAAGAAAAGAAACATTAAAAACCCAACGTAAGCTTACCGCCATCGATAAAATAAAACCCTTTATAAGAATAATTTGTACGTCTAATGACCGATAGAACGCAGAAAAAGCGATGTGTACGTAACATATCAGATTTTTACTCTATATACAGTTCCTTAAAAGTTTTTTGTCGAATGGAACTAAAAATAATCTTTTAACGCCTCATTTTCCTAAGCTGGCGTGCTACGCATGTTGTTTATACATTTGGCACATTTTTACTTTCTTTAGCCCCGTAAATTCGATATTCAGATTTCATCGCAAATACATGCTTTAGGGTCCCCTGAATTCAAAAGAAGCATTTTCAGAAAAAGATCTGTGTGTCTGTGTGTGTGTTCTGTGTATCTGTGGACAGCATAGCTCAAAAACGAAAAGACGGTTAAATACCAAACTTAGTTTTAAGTTATCTTCCAAGAATGCGATACGAAGATTTACAAGAAAATCCTCCCACCCCAAACTACCCTTTACATGGGAAAATTTTTGAAAATTTTGTTAATTTTAAAAATGCCTCTAACGATTTTGATTAAAATACCACATATTAAATCCATATACATATCTTGAATTTTCTGGGAATAGCTGCTGAGGACCTGTTTATTCTGGATGAATTTTGCTGAATTTTATATAAATAGTAAACCGTAAGATATAGACAAAAACTTCTCCACAAAAATGTAGATCTCGTTAAAATATACAATTTATGTTATATACATTTTTTCGTGGAGTTTACCGGTTTCGAGATATTCCTTGTTACTAGTTTCAATTGTAAAATACTTATACTTTTCTTAGACAGGAAGTGTCCGTTTTTCTTTTTTTCTACTCCTTGCCAAACAAAGAAACGATTTGCAAAGGCAATCGCATAACGACAGCTTTTAAAACATTTGACTATCACTTTAGCAAAGCGCATTCCCTTATTTCCCTCCTACTTATAATAAACTAAGTAATAAGTAATATCTGCTAATGTTTATCACTATTAGCATTGTGTAGAAAGATGAATAATCTTTTGTAGGAAGTTTGTTTATAGAGCAGCTAAAGAAAGTCATGTGAGTGTAGCATATTAGATTTTCTTTTCCTCAACCCCTCAGTAGCTGCAATCTTTAGCATGGCTTCCTTTGGAAGGTAAATAAAACGGTGGTGCTGTGTCATAGATTTACGGCATGTAAAAGTACCTCAAGCCTGATAAAGAGGCATGTGAGCAAACAATCCGTCTTTCACGCCCAATATAGAATGTAACGCTAAGAACGATAGCAGTTAAAGTACTTCCCTAAATAAAACTCAATGTTTGTATCTGCAATGGCATCATCAGCGACTCTTAAAATATTGCCTATCGTAAATTTTATTGTTTCTTTTACACTAGCCATGTGTAGTTCAGAAGTTGGAAAGATAGAGTCAGACTGAAAAATGCAATGAATCCCGGCTATGGAATTGAATTTTTACAATGTACATAGGGATAGAGAAGGTATTGTAATGCACCCAAAAGTTCGATACCGAGATTTCACCGGAAATATAAGTTTTGTGTCCCCAATATCCAAAAGAAGCATTTTCACAAAAAGGTCCGTGTGTGTGTGTGTGTGTGTGTGTGTGTGTGTGTGTGTGTGTGTGTGTGTGTGTGTGTGTGTGTGTGTGTGGCCGTTTGTCCGTGTGTCCGTGTGTCCGTGTGTCTGTGAACACGATAACTCAAAAACGAAAAGTCGATAAAATACCAAACTTGGTATTGAAGTTTAGTATCTTCCAGGGATGCGACACAAAGATTTTGAGAAAAATCCCCCCACCCCCAAATCCCTTTACATGGAACTTTTTTCGAAAATTTTGATTTTTTCAAAAATGGCTGTAACGATTTTGATTAAAATTTCGGATATTAAACATATTTACCTGACAAATAAAATGTAGATCTTGAATTTTCTGGAAGTAGCCTCTGAAGAGTAGTTTATTCTGGATGAATTTTACTAAATTTTGAATAACTGCTAAACCGTAAGAGATGGAAAAAAACTTACTTCACAAAAAATGTAGAGCACATTAAAACACATAATTTATGTCGTATACATTTTTTCGTGGAGTTTGTCGTTTTTGTGACATTCCTTATTTTTGGTTTCTGCTATGCAAAATGTATACTTTTCTCATACACGAGCTTGTCAACTCCTATCCATATGAACAAAGGAACTTCATTGACATAGCAACCAGCTTTTGACTATCACTTTAACCTACGGTTGTCCCTTATTTCGCTTCAATTTACAAGGAAGCGAGTAATAAGACTATTTCTGCTAATTTTTTCTGATTAGCATAAAGTATATAGAAGTATAAGCTTTTTAAGAATTATTTGCTACAGGGATATGGAGAAAGTCATGTGAATGGTACACATCAGATTTTTTGAGATATTGTTTGTTATTAGTTTCAGGTTTAAACTACTTATTCTTTTCTCATACGGGAAAAATAAAATAAAAAAAAATCTGATGAGTTACACTCACATGACTTTCTCCAGTTGTTCTACAAACTTCTTGCATAAGATTATTCTTCTTTCTGCATCTTGCTTATCGAGGTAGTCATTAGCACAACGTTCTTATTACTTAGTTACTTATAAGTAGGAAAAAATAATCGAATATACTAGGCTAAAGTCATAGTCAAATATTTTAAAAGCGGTCGTTATGCGATTGTCATTGCAAATCCCTTCTTTTCTTGGTCAGGAGTAGAACAAAAGAAAACCGCACACTCCCGTCTGAGAAAAGTATAAGTACTTCACAATTGAAACTAATAACAATGAATACCTCGAAAACTGTAAGCTCCACTAGAAAAATGTATGACATAACTTGTGTATTTTAACAATATCTACATTTTTTGTACACGAAGTTTTGTCTATCTCTTACGGTTTACAAGTTATGCCAAATTAAGCAAAATTCATCCAGAATAAACAGATCTTTAGAAACTATTCCCAGAAGCTTCAAGATATACATATTATTTGTCAGCTAAATATCTTTAATATACGATATTTTAATCAAACTGGTTAGTCATTTTTAAGAAAATAAAATTTTTTGAAAAAAGTTCCATGTAAAGGGTAGTTTGTGGTGGGGGGATTTTTCTCAAAATCTTCCTGTCGCATCCCTGGAAGATACTGACTGAACTTAAATACCAAGTTTGGTATTTTAGATAATTTTCGTTTTTGAGTTATCGTGTTCACAGACACACACACACACGGACCTTTTTCTGGAAATGCTTTTTTTGGATCCAGGGGGTCCTAAAACATGTATTTCCGGTATCAAATTTTTGGGTGGAATACAATACTTCTCTATGTACATTGTACATACGGGGCTAGGGAAAGTAATAAAGGTACATCATTCACATAGGCACCAGCTTTTAAAATATTGGACTAACGATTTAACCTATGGTACTTCCTTATTTCCCTTCTACTTACAAGGAAGCAAGTAATAAGACCCTTTCTGCTAATTTTTTTCTCGATTAGCGTTAAGTAAATAGAAGATTGAGCTTTTTAACAATAACTTGTTGTAGAAATGTAGAGAAAGTCATGTGAATGGAACACAAGATTTTTTCCTTTCCCTTAACCTTCTGACACGCAATAAACACGAACCGATTGCTAATCTGGAGATCTCACTCCCCTAAAGCTATAATCAGAATAAACATGACATCCAAACATGATAGTAATATTACATGAATAATATTCTGATATGTTCCATTCGCATTTTCTCTATATCTCTTAACAAATTATTATTAAAAAGTGTATTCTTCAATCTACTTCATGCTAATTGGAATAAACGTTAGCAGAAATGGTCTTACTGTCTATTTCTTGTAAGTACAAGGGAATATACTAGACTAAAGCTATAGTCAAATCCTTTAAATATTGCCTTGTGGATGAAATCTTTTCTTTGCATTGCCAGGAGATGACAAATTCGTATGTAAAAGCTATTTTTAAAATCATATCAGTAGCAACGAATAACTCAAAAGTGGTCAACTCCACGAAAAAAAGTATGCATGTGACTTAATTTTGTGTGTTTTAACGAAATCTGCAGTTTTTTTACTTTCTCCATACGCACTATGTACATAGTGTGTAGAGAAAGTATTGCACTCCACCAAAAATTCGATACCGAGATTTCACCGGAAATATATGTTTTAGGGTCCCCAATATCCAAAAAAAGCATTTTCACAAAAAGGTCCGTGTGTGTGTGTGTGTGTGTGTGTGTGTGTGTGTGTGTGTCCGTGTGTGCGTGTGTCCGTGTGTCT
Organism: Hymenopus coronatus; assembly: GCA_030762935.1. Taxonomy (NCBI): domain Eukaryota; kingdom Metazoa; phylum Arthropoda; class Insecta; order Mantodea; family Hymenopodidae; genus Hymenopus; species Hymenopus coronatus. The sequence goes on from CM060881.1 coordinate 134,677,131, forward strand.
GTGAACACGATATCTCAAAAACGAAAAGTCGGTAAAATACCAAACTTGGTATTTAAGTTTAGTATCTTCCAGGGATGCGACACGAAGATTTTGAGAAACATCCCCCCACCCCAACTACCCTTTACATGGAACTTTTTTCGAAAATTTTGATTTTCTCAAAAATGGCTTAAACGATTTTGATTAATATTTCGGATGTTAAACATATTTACCTGACAAATGAAATGGGTATCTTGAATTTTCTGGGAATAGCCTCTGAAGAGTAGTTTATTCTGGATTAATTTTACTAAATTTTGAATAACTGCTAAACCGTAAGAGATGGACAAAAACTTACTACTTAAAAACTGTAGAGCATATTAAAGCACACAATTTATGTTATATACATTTTTTTCGTGGAGTTCGTCGTTTTTGTGATATTCCTTATTTTTGGTTTCTGCTATGAAAAACGTATACTTTTCTCATACTGGAACCTGTCAACTCCTATCCATATAAACAAAGGAACTTCATTGACATAGCAACCAGCTTTTGACTATTACTTTAATCTACGGTTTTCCCTTATTTCGCTCCTACTTACAAGGATGCGAGAAATAAGACTTTTTCTGCTAATTTTTTTATCTGGTTAGCATAAAGTAAATAGAATTATAAGCTTTTTAAGAATTATTTGTTGCAGGGATATGGAGAAACTCATGTGAATGGTACACATCAGATTTTTTTCCTATCTCTTACGGTTTACCAGTTTTGCAAAATTCAGCAAAATTCATCCAGAATAGGGGTGGGGAGGCCATTCACAGAAAATTCAGGTTATACTTTTATTTGTCATGTAAACATTTTTAATATAAGGTATTTTCATTAAAATCGTTAGAGCCATTTTTGAGGAAATAAACATTTTCGAAATATTTTTCATATAATGGCTGGAGGAATATTCCTCAAATTTTTGTGTCGCGTCCTTGGAAGATACTAAATCTAAATACCAAGTTTGACACTTTACCGACTTTTCGTTATTACGTTATCGTGTTCATAGGCAGGCGCGCGCGCGCACGCACACACATACACCCACACGGGTATTTTTCTGAAAATGTGTTTTTTTTTTTTTTTGTTTTTTTTTATAGAGGAGATCCTAAAACATATTTTCGGTGAAATATCGGTATCTAATTTTCGGGTGCAGTGCAATACCTTTGCTACCTACGCACCGTATACTGTGTAGAGAATGTAAAAATGAGCACATGTCATATTCTTAACGTTTTATTAGCAAATGCTTTGAGCATCCAGGAATATTGAGTGATACTCAAATTATGGTGTCAATGTAGCATTAGCACACGCATTCATATTACAAATAATACTGCTATATTTGTAATAAAAAACAAGTATTAATATTACTTCTACAGCGTTTAAATCTCATAAATTTTTAACATATAAGAAAAAATATTTGGAAGTTTAGTTAATTGTTTACATTGTAACATAATTGAATTTTTCACTTGATAGACAGACAAAATTTTTAATTCAAAAACAGGTGCTTTAAGTCTTCATCGCTTTATTACAATCCAGTATTCAAACAATCATGAATGTGTGCGTGTTATTGAGTTCATTTTCTAAAATTTTAGGTAGAAATATAATCACTTATAACCTTATAAGAACATGCGTAAATACTTATATTTTATTTAACTAAGTGTAACTTCCTTGAATTCTACATATACTGTACTTAACATCAACCAATGCTACATCAACGAAACCATCAACCAATATCGTCTGAATTAAGTTTGTAATTATACAGTATTGGTTTCTTTTTGCTTGAAATTGCATTTTTGTCGAACTACATTTACGTATTATTTATTACTTTCTCTATAGGCACTATGTACATAGAGTACAGAGAATGTATTGCACTCCACCAAAAAATTCGATACCGAGATTTCACCGGAAATATATGTTTTAGGGTCCCCTTTATCTAAAATAAGCATTTTTTGGAAAAAGGTCAGTGTGTGTGTGTCCGTGTGTCCATGTGTCCGTGAACACGATAACTCAAAAACGAAAAATAGGTAAAATACCAAACTTGGTATTTAAGTTTAGTATCTTCCAGGGATGCGACACGAAGATTTTGAGAAAAATCCCCCCACCCCCAACTACTCTTTACATGGAACTTTGTTCGAAAATTTTGAATTTCTCAAAAATGGCTCTAACGATTTTGATTAAAATTTCGTATATTAAAGATCTTTACGTGACAAATAAAATGTATATCTTGAATTTTCTGGGAATAGCCTCTGAAGAGTAGTTTATTCTGGATGAATTTTACTAAATTTTGAATAACTGCTAAACCGTAAGAGATGGACAAAAACTTACTGCACAAAAAATGTAGAGCACGTTAAAACACACAATTTATGTTATATACATTTTTTACGTGGAGTTCTCGTTTTTGTGACATTCCTTATTTACTTTTTTTGGTTTCTGCTATGAAAAACTTATACATTTCTCATACAGGAATTTGTCACCTGCTGTCCATACAAACAAAGGAACTTCAGTGACATAGCAACCAGTTTTTGATTATCACTTTAACCTATGGTACTCCCTTATTTCACCTCTACTTACAAGGAAGCAAGTAATATGGCTATTTCTGCTAATGTTTTACTGATTAGCATGAAGTTAATAGAAGTATAAGTTTTTTAAGAATACTTTGTTGCAGGGATATAGAGAAAGTCATGTGAATGGTACACATCAGATTTTTTTATTGTACTTACAATTAATATTTACACCTTTACAAATTTAGTCCTGCTTTCTTGAGCAGCTTCGAAATGTCCATGACACATGAAACTTGTTAAACAGAGGTAATACAGCAAAACAAATTGAAGCAACACTGTGTACACGTTGTCAAGTAATTCAAAATGTTATTATCAATGCGAAGCCCTCAAAGAGCATGATACCAATAATACGCACAAATTTAAGTAATAATTGTTGAAATAATTTTATTAGCTTGATATATACTGATTCTTTATTATTAAGAAGACGATCAGGTTTTCAGAATTAATACATTATAATCACCGAAAGTCTTGCAATCCTAATAATGAACATTGAGAAAGGCTTAAAATGTATTCAAAAGCCCCAGTAGTTCTTTAGGAGACATTTCTAGCTATAAAAAGCATTAGAATAAACCAACGATAAATACTGTAGGTAAAATACTCCTTAATATTTAGAAAACATGTAAAGAATATTGTAGAAAACTAAAGTGATAGTTATTTAATAGTATATATCTTAGGTGCAGCTATTTCTACTTTGGTATGTTTAATAAATAAAACTCTCCCAAATTCTTCAAATATCCAATTCTTCTCTTTTGAGCGTTTAACTACCCCCCAAAAATATTTAGGGAGCTCTTTCCTCTGAGGTTACTCTTTTTGTTTTCTGAATACCTGTATCACACATAGCTTTTCAACAAAGTTTCTTTAAATATCTTTTACCAAACTTCATATGGATTGTGGTCGTCAGAATTACTACTGGTGGACAGACCTGGCCTTTCACCAAAATTCCTTTTAATATATTTTACTAGACTTTATATGAATTATGAGAGATAATTAACTACTATTGGTGGTGAGAAAATAGCCTGGTCAATCAACAAAGTTTCCTTAAATGTCTTTTGTTAAACTTTCACATGGATTTTGGCAGACATAATTACAATTTGGTGGTCAGGAAATGACCCGACTTTGCAACAAAGTTCTTTTAAGTAGATATATTTTGCTAAACTTTGTATGGATTTTTATAAACGTAACGTATACTCATAAAAGGTGACAGAAATTTTGGGTAAAAACCGTTAAGATAATAAATAAATAAACAATTGTCAAAGTATGAATTTAAACCAATAATGTAAACATGAACTAAAGTTAAGAGAGCAAGAAAACGAAATAGGTATGTGGATAAAAAACCGATGTGGAGGCACATCCTCACTGAAAATTGTTCAATCAGAAGTAGAGATATGGAGAATATGATAATCATATTTCCCTGAAGGAAAACAAGTCGCCTTAATGAAGCAGTGCTATTTCCTTTGCAAAATGGGAGTAAGATTTCTTTAAGATATCAAATTTGGATGCGTTTGGATGAACGTTTGGAAAGTCTTCCTTGTCATGCATGTACAATCCAGTAATATTATAAAATACTATAATATGCAGAATGCACTTATGTAATCAAAGTTGCGATATTATACCTCGAAGTGTAGATACGCCGAATCTCGTGGCCTCATTCAGCACAGCTGTCACTCCCAAGGATTTCTTTGTACTTTCGTAGAAGCTGCCTGACAGAAACAAAAATATTGGATTTTGCCATTTCAGTGCGGGGAAGAATTATTTCCCTTCAAAACCCAACAGTACGTTACGGACCAACTGCTACAACTACATTGGGGTTTGCAGATTCTTTATGGCACCTCTGACGGTGTTGTAGGATTTTGTTGGTCGAGGCAGGAATCTGTGGATAACTGGACTGAAGAGTTTCTGGTCCATATCTCTCGGATCACGAGGTCCAGTCACAAGACTCACGAGATAGCCAACTAGAATCACTGTCAGGCACCCCACCACGTTGAAGTACAGGTAGGACAGTCGGTAGAGAACGAAGGGCTTTTCCACAACATTGCTGTAAACATTTTCATACTTTAGACACAATGTTCGACGGTTAGGGTTACATCACACATAAAAACATTGTCTTCTTTCATTTTACTGCTCAAGAGATGTTAATTTTAAGATGTGTTTAACTACTTACTTTAATAAGCAAGATTAGGATCTGGAAGTTTAGCCAAAATGATACAAAGGAAAAGAGGTTCAGCAGAGATCAGACAAGAACATGAATAGCGATCTAAATCAAGCTGTGTGCTAATGTTGGTATGGCATTCCATACCTCTGTTTTTAAAAGAGAGCTTCATTTAACTCTTCACTGCTAATCGGCAAACATACTTTCCAGGTCTTGGTCACCACATTATTATATCATTTTCCAAGGAATAAACGTAAGTGAAACGCTACTTTAAATTTTCTATTATTGCCCATTATATTCCGAATACAATAGTTTGCTGTCAACAGTAAATTATGTGTTTATGAAAGCTTAGCAGTGATTTATACAGTATAAAGTTTATCAACCAAAGTTTTTCTGTATATAAAGTATAAATATATGCGTTCATTTAATCCTAAATTTTGGAAAAAAATATACAATAACTTTAAGCTGAATCAATGGAGTCGAAATATACACTGTGAAGTACATAATACTTTGTAAAGGTTTGTCAATAGCATGTAATGTATATATTTTATTTATAGAAGAGCATAAGCAGTTGGTAAGCCCATAAATTTATTTAGGAACGTTGGAACGTAATAATATTGCTCAACGCAGTTACTGTGTTACAGAAATAAACGAAGGTAAAGACAATTTTTATCTCTGTGAGTTCATAGTTTTGGATGTTTTGCTAATAAACATTATTATTGATAGAGACAAAATGTAAATAAGTGTTATCCTTTGAAGTACGCTATGAATGTAATAGATATATGAATGGCTCTTATTTCCGATTTATTTTCTGGCTAATAATGCATATTATATATATATATATATATATATATATATATATATATATATATATGCTAACTGCTTTATAGTATTTAAAAAGAGAAATATTCTAAAAATTATAGTTCATGCTTGCTTAAGAACTAATTTAGCGTAAGTTGATAATTCAAGAGTTTTCATCGATCTCTCAACTATATTCAGATATAAACAATTCAGAGTTTCTCTAATTTAACAATGCATGAATAATATGTTCATTTATTAAATACATTTTTGGAAGCAAATAAAATTTTAATTTTGTATTTATTAGTAATCTATACGTTGACACTTCACTATATTTACTTTCTCAAATTACAGTGAAGTCAATGAAGGGTTCCCCTACCTAAGACAGGAAAAAAAAAAAAACAAAAAAAAAACTGCATATTGCAAAATGCGCTGTACTCTATCGTATAACTACTTTTAAAATAAAACAATTGTTTTAAAATGCGTAAGTAAAAATCTCTTATGTTACATTCACTTGACATGTATGCTACATTCCTATTTTGCAAAAGCTTATTCTGCTGTCTACTTCATGTTAATCGATATAAACATTACCAAAATGATCATATTACTTATTTCCTTGTAGGTACCAGGGGGATATGGGAATACACTAGGCTAAGCGATAGTCATACCTTTTAAAAGCTGGTCCCTATGTGATGATATCGAAATTTAGTTCTGTTTGCATGGCCAGGAGTAAAAATAAAAGAGAAACGAATTACTTCACATTTGAGAAAAATAGGTACAAGTATTGAAAATGGCTAACTGCACAAAAAATGCACTTGGTATAAATCATGTGTTTTGACGAGATCTAAATGTTTTGTGAAGCAAGTTCCTGTCTATCTCTTAGGATTCTATCAGTTATACAAAAGTCACCAGAATGAAGAGGCTATTCCGAGTAAATTCAGGATGTGCATATCATTTGTCATGAAAATATCTTAGACATATGGTATATTTTAATCAAAATCGTAAGAGCCATTTTGAGAAATATAAAATTTTCAAAAAAATGTCCATGTAAAGTTTGGGGCAAGGGAATTTTCTTGAATATCTTACTGTCGCATCCTTGGAATGTGCTGAGTTTAAATATCAAGTTTGGTATTTAACGGATATTTTTCTTTTTTTGATTTATTCTATTCACAGACACCGGGCATACCTTTTTTTTTTTTTTTTCTAAAATGTGTATATTAAGTGAAATATTGGTATCCAATTTTTGGGCGAAATGCAATACTTTCTCTACTGACTATAGACGAGGTAGAGAAAGTAATATAGAGAAGAAGAGTTGTCTTTTACTAACTTACCTATCAATTAAATTGCGCGGATGCCTAACATATTTATATAGCATTTCAATGACCACGAATGTCAGTAACGGTTCACTATGTATTGACGTTTTTTTCTGAATAATTGAATATGTCCAATAACATTTATCTAACATATTATAAAGTAAGTTTAGTCTTATGAATTGAGTAGAAGACTATGATTTTATAACAGAATAAATAAACGCCTTAAGATAATTGTAAATTGCCTTCTCACAGAAACCATGTGTAGGACAGTAGTTGGATAGGTAGAATCAGATTGAATTTTTCAGTCTGACTACCTACCAAACGCATTAAGAGTTGAAAATGTTTCTTTGAAGAAACAATTACAGATTTTAGGAAGCCCATGCTGGCTTTACAATTAAATCAAAGCCCACCTCAGTTGTGAGGGAGTAGCAAGTATGCCTCACATTCAAGAGGTCCAGAGTTCGAATCTCGCTTAGGGTGAGTTGCCCGAATAAGAAAACGAATGTCGAGTAACTTAAAGCACCACTGGAGCATCATTTCACCGATTTAATTCATCGACATGACCAATCAGGTTAAAGAACATTAATCTACAACATAAATAAATAAATAAATCATTAGAAACATAGAAACAGAGAACCAGGTGGTCCGTGGAGAAGCAGTTTAAGACAGATTTGGCCCACTGCGATCTTGAGGCCCCCCCCCTCCCAAAGATAGAAAATCCATTTGATTAATGTCCGCAGAGCCATGAGACTTTCTCAACCACGTGTGAAGTACACGAGTTTTAAATCCTAGGAATGAGTGCTAAAAATTTTTAAGAAAAAATGTCTTTTCTTAATTTTAGAATTGTTCAGTAAATTGTGCATAGAATTAAAATACATACATTCATCCTCTGTCACTGTGCACACCCTGGCATTCCAGGGAGGATAGCATGTTTCTGAAGGACCTGATATATTGTAGCTAGTTACCTAATTAAAATGTTCCATTACCCTGAAAAGCCTAACGTGCGATAAATTTGAGTCAAATGGAACCTGAGGTCAATTGAGTATTTATTTCATTATATTTTTTCGTATTTCGGTATTTTATAATCGCTACTTACTTTAGTAGTTTGCATTACAGTGTAAAAGAGTGTGCACAAAACTATTTTTGCGTAGTCGGATTATGCTCCCCATATTTAGGACTGACACGCTCCTAGGAACTTACAAGCGGATATATAGGGAACAAACAGCACGAAACCAGAGAATGGAGAACCTGGAACGAGTGGTCTGCCTGTAATCAGGCATGAGCGCGAGGAATGGATGTTAAGAAATATAAGCGAAATGGATGAAAGAAAAGGTGATAATACAGCAATTTGGGAATGAGTAGTGAGGGAAACTGGAGGACTGGGAGAAAAACCGCAAAGACGCTGGTTCGTCCGCCACAGATCCCATATGCGGGTACTTGGGATCGAACCCGAGCCGCCTAGGTGTGATGTGAGCGGTCTAACCACTCGGCCATGATGCCGCCACAAAACTAATTGTTATATATAACATATTTGTAACGACCAATAACCATCCATAAGAATTCTGACGCCCTATTTAAAGAGTCCGTATTGTTCGGATTTAAATTAAATTAATATTAAACCAACCCGCATGGGTAGTGTGGTGGTAGCGTGTCTGCCTCACATTCAAAAGGTCGTGAGTTCGAATCTCGCTTAGGGTAGGTTACCCGGATTAGGCTTTTTTCGGGGTTTTCCCTTATCCTGAGAAGACGAATGTCGAGTGACTTTAAGATCCTTGGACCCCGAGATCATTTGAGCATCATTTCACCAATTTCATTCAGCGTCCGATAAGACAACCAGGTTAAAGGACGTTAAACAGGAAGAGGGAGAAAAACTTCCCGTTTCAGAGCATTACATTCTAATGCGATAGGTATAATTTACTAGGGCAGCAGTCATATTTTAAATGATAACACTCCAGGCATGAAACTTAAAGCGCATTCACAAAAGAAGTAAGAAAGATGATAAACTCTAAATATCACTGCTACCAATTTCAATATATTTCCATAAGGCATCAAGAGTCAGGCTTTTCCTGGAGCACTATAGGAAAATAATCACTGAATGCATATTACGTCCAGGACTGTTGAACATCTCAAAGGTTTACCATTCTTTGACCCATCCATCACCGAAACCTGCATATAAGCCATTTGTGCATTATTCTAGAGAGAAATTGCAGATAATCTAGTTCAGAAAAGAATCCACCCAAACCTCGCCATAAAATAGCCGAGGTTGTACAGTAGGAGCAGAATTTGCTATTATCATTGCGACAACAGAAATCGTTAGACGCACATATTGTAATTAATGAATTCCATGCACGCAGAATTTCTGTTTTCCTTTCACTGGATTTCACTGGAAATATGGGTTTTGAGTTTCAATGAATAAAAAAACAATTTTTGAAAAATATCTTTGTCTGTGTTTGGCTGTCTGTATATTACCTGTAAATTTAATATTTTCCAAAGATGAAACACGAAGATTTTCAGAAAACCTCCCATTCCAAACTGTTTTTTACATGAAAACATGTTCAATTTATTTCTTCTCCAGAACGGTTCTAACAACTTATAAACTGCCTCCGTGGTCGAGTGGTAGCCAGCTGACTTCTCACCCGGAGGTCCCGGTTCGATTCTCGGCTGGGGCGGGGAATTTTTCTTGAACCAGAATTATTCCCTATCCCCCACAGAGTCTGGAAGTATGAGAGTGAATGTGCGTGTGTTTAGGAATAAAATTGATTAACCTAATGTTCTAAAACGTACAGTACTACGAGTTTCACAAGTCGAAGCCCCCGACATGACCATTGAAGTTAAAGAGGGCTATACAAATGAGACAAAAAAAATCCGATGTGTTCCATTCACATGACTTTCTCTACAGCTCTGCAACAAATTATTCTTAAAAAGCTTATACTTCTATTTACTTCATGCTAATCAGAAAAAATTAGCAGAAATTGTCTTATTACTTGCCTCCTTGTAAGTAGAAGCCAAACAAGGGAGTACCATAGGTTAAAGTGGTAGTCAAAAGCTGGTTGCCATGTCTCTGAAGTTCCTTTGTTTGTATGGACAGCAGTTGACAAATTCCTGTATGAGAAAAGTATAAATATTTCATAGGAGAAACCAAAAACAAGGAACGTCTCAAAACGATGAACTCCACGAAAAAAATGTATATTACATAAATTTTTTGCTTAGTAAGTTTTTGTCCATCTCTTACGGTTTAGCAGTTATTCAAAATTTCGTAAAATTCATCCAGAATAAACTACTCTTCAGAGGCTATTCCCAGAAAATTCAAGATATACATTTTATTTGTCAGGTAAATATCTTTAATATACGATATTTTAATCAAACTCGTTAGAGCCATTTTTGAGAAAATCGAAATTTTCGAAAAAAGTTCCATGTAAAGGGTAGTTGGGGGTGGGGGGATTTTTCTCAAAATCTTCGTATCGCTTTCCTGGAAGATACTAAACTTAAATACCAAGTTTGGTATGTTACCGACTTTTCGTTTTTCAGTTATCGTGTTCACAGACACACGGACACACTGACACACGGACACACACACACACGGACCTTTTTGTGAAAATGCATTTTTTGGATACAGGGGGACCCTAAAACATATATATCTGGTGAAATATCGGTATCGAATTTTTGGGTGGAATACAATACCTCTCTGTCTCTGTGTTCATTGTACATACGGGGCTAGAGAAAGTAAAAAAAAAAAATTATAAAGGTCAGGGTATGTAGATAGCTTATATGCTTCTATACCGTTGCACCGATTTCGACCAGACTTAGCACAAATAATCTTTGACACAAGGCAACAATTACTGTCTAGTTTAGAATTAGAAACACCTCACCATTTCATGCGATTAATTATTTAATTTTATGTGAGGTCTCAAAAGTTCATAAGACCGTCAGCGATAAGTTACTAGGTAGAGTCAGAATGAAAAATTCAATGACATAGGCGGGCTTTGAAACACGGATCTCCCGGTTTCTAGCCGGTGGCTCTTCCACTGAGCTCCGTGACATAGCATTGAATGTTTCAGTCTTACTCTACCTATATAAATCCGGTCCTACAGACGGCTTGTGTAAAAAAGCAATTAAACCGACAAGTTACTAGCTCGAACATATCAATATAAGAATGATAATTACTTAGCCTATCACTGCCTTATCAAATAACAAAGGAACAACATGCTTGCATATTATTAATTGATTTCCTCTGTGGAATTGGTCAAGAGGCGCTACAATTGAAAAATTGACAAAATTTCGAAATTAACAAAATTTCGACTTTTAGTCTGTGATAAAAGCAGCACTGCTTTTTTATTACTTTCTCTATACGTACTATGTACATAGTGTATAGAGAAGGTATTGCACTCCACGCAAAATTTCGATACCGAGATTTCACCGGAAATATGTTTTAGGGTCCCAAATATCCAAAAAAAGCATTTTCACAAAAAGGTCCGTGTGTGTGTGTGTGTGTCCGTGTGTCAGTTTGTCCGTGTGTCTGTGAACACGTTGACTCAAAAACGAAAAGTTGGTAAAATACCAAACTTGGTATTTAAGTTGAGTATCTTCCAGGGATGCGACACGAGGATTTTTAAGAAAAATCCGCCCACCCCCAACTACCCTTTACATGGAACTTTTTTTTCGAAAATTTTGATTTTCTCAAAAATGGCTCTAACGATTTTGATTAAAATATCATATATTAAAGATATTTACCTGACAAATAAAATGAATATCTTGAATTTTCTGGGAATAGCCTCTGAAGATTACTTTATTAAGGATGAATTTTACGGAATTGTGCATAACTGCTAAACCGTAAGAGATGGACAGAAGCTTACTTCACAGCAAATGTAGAGCACATTAAAACACACAATTTATGTCATATACATTTTTTTCGTGGAGTTGATTGTTTTTAAGGTATATTTCTGTCTTTTCGTTTCAGCTTTGAAAAACTTATACTTTTCTCATACAGGAATTTGTCAACTCCTATCCACTTAAACAAAGAAACTTTGGTCACATAGCAACCAGCTTTTGACTATCACTTTAACCTATTGTACTCCCTTATTTCCCTTTTACTTACAAGGAAGGAAGTAATCAGGCTATTTCTCTTTTTGTCTCGATTAGCGTGAAGTAAATAGAAGCATAAGCTTTTTAACAATAATCCATTGCAGAGATGTAGAGAAAGTCATGTGAATGGAACACATCAGATATTTTTTGGTTCGGTATGATATATCGTCTCAACAACAAATAATACAGTTTGTAATTATGACTTCCTATGAATGCATCTGAGAGAATTCCAAAGGGTCTCATTTGCCATCTCTTCGCTATTTATAGAAAAAATTGGGAAGAAATAAGCAGTTTACCTAACGTCAACATACACTTGTTTATTCTCAGTAACCAACGTACAAAAACCACTAAGAAAACACCAGATAATCCAATTAAAGTTCAAAATAAATACAGAACAGAGAAGAAGAAGAAGAAGAAGAAGAGGAAGAAGAGGAAAAAGAAGTGATGTTTCGTCTGGTTTATGGCTTTATGCACGCCCACTATCATATTTATGTCCCATATTTGTTTCTCTTCTTATAAAAAAATTCTGATATTTTAAACTCACATGGCTTTCTCTAGCTGCTTTACAAACTGCTTACACAAGATTATTTTTCTTTCTACACAATGCCAATCGAGATAAATATTAGCAGAATGTTCTTATTACTTAGTTCCTTATAAGTAGGAGGGAACTAAAGGAATGCGCCACGCTAAAGTGATAGTCAAATGTTTTAAAAACTATTGTTATGCAACAGTCGTTGACAACGCTTCTTTGCTTGGCCAGGAGTAGAAGAAAGGAAAAACGAACACTTCCTGTCTGAAAAAAAGTGTTAAGTACTTCACAACTGAAACCAATAAGAAGGAATATCTTGGAAATGCTTACCTCCACAACAAAAACGCAAAGGACATAAATTGTGTGTTTTGACACGAGATCCACATTTTTGTGTAGTAAGTTTCTGTCTCTTACGGTTTAGCAGTTAAGCAAAATTCGGCAAAATTCATCCAGAATAAAGGTGTCTTCAGAGGCTATTCCCAGAAAATTCAAGATATACATTTTATTTGGCATGTAGATATTTTTAATATACGGGATTTTGATCGAAATCGTTATAGCCATTTTTGAGGAAATCAAAATTTTCGAAAATTTTCCATGTAAGGGTAGTTTAGGGTGGGGGATATTCTTAAAAATGTTTGTGTCGCATCCTTGGAAGATACTAAACCTAAATACCAAATTTGGCACTTAGCGGGCTTTTCATTTTTGAGCTATGCTGTCCACACACACACACACACACACACACACACACACACACACACACAGAGGCCCTTCTTCTAAAAATGATTTTTTCGGTCTCAGGGGACCCAGTGAAATCTCGACATTGAATTTTTGGGTGGAATACAATACCTTCTCTATCCACTATGTACCTACATTGTACATACGGGCTAGAGAAATTAATATCACAAACTTCCCATAGAGTTGACAAGTTTCTATGAGAAAAGTATACGCTTTTCATAGCAGAAACCAAAAATAAAGAATGTCTCAAAAATGACGAACTTCACAAAAAAAATGTACATAACATAAATTGTGTGTTTTAATGTGCTCTACATTTTTTGCGTAGTAAGTTTTTGTCCATCTCTTACGGTTTAGTGGTTATTCAAAATTCAGTAAAAGTCATCCAGAATAAACTACTCTTCAGAGGCTATTCACAGAAAATTCAAGTTATACATTTTATTTGTCAGGTAAATATCTTTAATATATGATATTTTAATCAAAATCGTTAGAGCCATTTTTGAGAAAATCAAAATTTTCGAAAAAAGTTCCATGTAAAGGGTAGTTGGGGGTGGGGAATTTTCTCAAAATCTTGGTGTCGCATCCCTGGAAGATACTAAACTTAAATACCAAGTTTGGTATTTTACCTACTTTTCGTTTTTGAGTTATCGTGTTCACAGACACACGGACACACACACGGACCTTTTTCCGAAAATGTTCTTTTTTTTTAGATATAGGGGACCCTAAAACATATATTTCCGGTGAAATCTCGGTATCGAATTTTCTGGTGGAGTGCAATACATTTCTCTATACACTATGTGCATAGTGGCTATAGAGAAAGTAAAAAGTATGAATTTATATTTCATACTTTACATTATCAGCATGTAAAGAAATAGTTGCTTGTTACATGGTATGAATTTCATTGTCCTGTGACAAAGCAAATCTATCAGTTTTGATTTTTCAAAAGTGCGTAGTTTAACACAAGTATTGTGTTTTCCACACGTCCTACTGTCCTTAACTGCTAACTAATAAGATAAACACACAAAAGTAGCGCACCAAGGTAGATTTTAATATAATGTACTCCAATAACTTTTTATAGTGCTAGCCGTTTTCGATATACCTATTCACATTTTGCAATATTTATGGCATTTGTTGAAGTAGCTTACAGTTGTTTCTCGCAAAGTCACGAATTTTAAGATCATTTTCACCTTTTTGCCTATAATGAAATTGTAATGAAACTATTTTGTTTTTGTCGTAACTAACTTGAAGTAGATAAAAGTAATATTTTACAAAAAGAGCTTGCATAAGGTTTATAAAAGTAAAGGATAGTAGATAGAGAAAGCCGTGAAAATGAATCTCATCTTTTTATCATTACTGTTATATATTTAAAGCATACTCACATCAATAGTCAAAGTCGAACTTCAATACACACATTTATAACAAATATTCAAAATTTCATTTCTAAAACACGTAAAGTGATAGTTATGCATGCACGATACAACAGATATCATTTTGTATCATCCTACAGAAAATTACATATATTACTTTTCATTTAAATACTTCCTACATTTCAAAACCGATTCATTATAAAAAATTACATGTAAATATATAGAATCGGAATCAATACCAAAGATTTAATGTTTTCCTTTTTTTTTTTTTTTTTTTGTAATGTGATTCGCTATGCTAAATTTCCAAATATGTTATACCGAATCTAAATAACTATTTTATATTATCTATGAATGATGGGAGCCGAAGGTCAGCAGCAATAAATGCCTATATTTACTTCCAGATTTCACAGGTTGCTTGTGTTTGGTCAGTTTATAAAGACTTACTGATTTAAAAAATATGGTGTGTTCCATTCACATGACTTTCTCCACATCTCTATAACAAATTATTGTTAAAAAGCTTATTCTTCCATTTACTTCATGCTAATCGAGAAAAAAAATTAGCAGAAATCGTCTTATTACTTGCTTCCATGTAAGTAGAAGGGAAATAAGAGAGTACTTAGAATAAAGTGATAGTCAAAAGCTGATTGCTATGTGATTGAAGTTCCTTTGTTTGAATGGACAGGAATTGGCAAATTCCCGTACGTGAAATGTATAAGTATTTTATAGCTGAAAACAATAACAAGGAATATCTAAACACGAACAACTCTAAAAAAAAAAAAGGTATGCAATACAAACCTCTGTAAACTATGTACATAGTTCGTGTACAGAAAGTAAAAATCACCTGAAAACTATTGACTTTCTGAGCCATGCTTTCACGCTCCAAACCATATACATAGTGTATAGAGAAGGTATTGCACTCCACCCAAAAATTCGATACCGAGATTTCACCGGAAATATATGTTTTAGGGTCTCCTTTATCCAAAAAAAGTATTTCAGAAAAAGACTCGTGGGTGTGTGTGTGTGTGTGTCCGTGTGTCTGTGAACACGATAACTCAAAAACTTAAATACCAAACTTGGTATTTAAGTTTAGTATCTTTCAGGGATGCAACACGAAGATTTTGAGAAAAAATCCCACCACCCCCAACTACACTTTAAAAGGAACTTTTTTCGAAAATTTTGATTTTCTAAAAAATGGCTCTAACGATTTTGATTAAAATATCATATATTAAAGATATTTACCTGAAAAATAAAATGTATATCTTGAAATTTCTGGTAATAGCCTCTGAAGACTACTTTATTCTGGATGAATTTTACAAAATTTTGCATAAATGCTAAACCGTAAGGGATGGAAAAAAAAACTTGAAACACAAAAAATATAGAGCACATTAAAATACACAATTTATGTTATGTATATTTTTTTTTCCGTGGAGCTGATCGTTTTTGAGGTATTCTTGTTTTTGGTTTCAGCTTTGGAAAACATACTTTGCTCATACAGGAGTTTGTCAACTCCGATCCATACAAACAAAGGAACTTCATTCACATTGCAACCAGCTTTTGGTCATCACTTTAACCTATGGTACTCTCTTATTTAGCTTCTACTTGCATGGAAGCAAGTAATAAGACTATTTCTGCTATTTTTTTATCGATTAGTATGTAGTAAATAAAAGTATGCGTTTTTAATAATAATTTGTTGCAGTGATGTAGAGAAAGTCATGTGAATGGAACACACCAGATTTTTTCACTACAGTGTGCAGCTAAAAACAAATATTAACTAGTAATTACCTTGAGTTGCTGAGGAGTTGTGTGGAGTTCAGTGAAGGAATAAAGGTTCCATTGATGCAGCCTTCCACCGACATGGGCTTCCAAGGGAAGTGAATGCCACCCTTCGAGATGGCGGTCTGTGCACCAATTACCAGCCACCCCACCAGCACCACACTGGCTAACCCTCCTACCAGAGCACCCTGAGGCAAAAGACAACATCACTCGAAAATAATCATCCAATTTCCTCAATTACTACTTCCCTGTAGAGTTTCCATCTGGCTAACTGGTACCTCCCCACGTTCTTTACAGCCTTGTGGGCTTTGGAATCACTGTATTCAACATTATCGAGCTCAGACGACTTCCACAGAGGAGAGATGTCAGGTTCAAACCCCTTTTGACCAGGTTTATTTTTGATTCCTAGGCAAAAACAGGGTTGAATTTTCCTATCACATATCCTCAATGATCAGCATGTTTCAAAATTGTATTTCATAACGATCTTCATAACAAACAACGTCTTTAGAACGATTGGTTTCACTAAAATAATTAAGCATACTAATTCAATTAAATATACTGATTAAAAGTGTGATCGTTTTACGTCGGCTTTGTGTAGCAAAAGAAACAGGTTCACAATAGTTTTGGAAATGTATTTGCATTGGGGTAGTAACATAACAATAAATGAAGAAATGTAATGGGCTCATTCATCGTATTTAATCTTAGAAATCTCCCCACCCATTATAGTTTCCAGTAGTTTTTTAAAACGATCACATTTCAAATCTATCTATGCTTCCCGACAATATTATATTTAGCAAATGCGGTACTCATAGATTTTAGCCCCGCACTACAAATGAGCGAATAGGTGGACAGGAACAAAATGACGTAAAGAGAAGTTTTAAAATTTGAAAATAGAAAAAAAAATTGATGTGCATACATACATACATACATACATACATGCATGCATACATGCATACATACATACATACATACATACATACATACATACATACATACATACATACATACATACATACATACATACATACATACATACATACATACATACATACATACATACATACATACATACATACATACATACATACATACATACATACATACATACATACATACATACATACATACATACATACATACATACATACATACATACATACATACATACATACATACATACATACATACATACATACATACATACATACATACATACATACATACATACATACATACATACATACATACATACATACATACATACATACATACATACATACATACATACATACATACATACATACATACATACATACATACATACATACATACATACATACATACATACATACATACATACATACATACATACATACATACATACATACATACATACATACATACATACATACATACATACATACATACATACATACATACATACATACATACATACATACATACATACATACATACATACATACATACATACATACATACATACATACATACATACATACATACATACATACATACATACATACATACATACATACATACATACATACATACATACATACATACATACATACATACATACATACATACATACATACATACATACATACATACATACATACATACATACATACATACATACATACATACATACATACATACATACATACATACATACATACATACATACATACATACATACATACATACATACATACATACATACATACATACATACATACATACATACATACATACATACATACATACATACATACATACATACATACATACATACATACATACATACATACATACATACATACATACATACATAATCTTGACAAGATGTAGGGGTACGGAGGAATGGCGGGAAAAATATTTACCGCGATTCTTTGCCATCGCGAATGTGGAGCTAGAAGCATGTTGGACGTTACTGGCAGTCACGGAAGACGTGGACGGGCTAGGTAAGTTTAGACTTAAGGCAAGACAGCTGAGATCTGACAAGGCTGCCAATAGAGAGCTGATTTCAACGTTTTTACATATATTTTATGTCATACTTAGGTCACTGTTGTGTTATGGTTTTACATATTGTGTGTGTATATGTATATATATATATATATATATTTTAAGTATATTTATCTAATATAAGAGGGTACATTTATGAAGGTGTACTCTGTACTGTAAATTTAAATTGATGTATTTGAATATCTTTGTCTTTTTGTTTTCGTGTTTACTCTTTTAATTCTTTGTTGTAGTCTTAATATTGCTTTTTAGTGTGTATTTATTACAAAAGCACGTACGGTCTGTGGCACCGTGCGATTGTTGAAGTTCAATGTATGATATTGTTGTCAATAAATACACTTATATACGTACATACATACCTACACACACACACATATATATATATGATGCAGTTTGAAAAACAAATAAAAAAGATAACGTGGTATAATTTGGGGAAGAAATAATACGTCATAAAATGCAATCTTGGTGACTCAAGGAAAATATTAAAATTTAAATACCACTTTACCATCAACATGGGATATGAACACGTTAAAATCAAGCGCTAAATATTATAAAAACGCGTAAACTTTATCTGATTTAGAATTAAATGTATAATTCGATTAGAAGGTAAAGTGAAAAACAAATTAAAACTAAAGTGTAAAATTTATTTGTGGAGCTTAAACGCACTGCACTCATCAAATTTGCATATGAATTTAACGAAAAATTTGTATTTGCAAATTGAATAATTATATTCCAATTAAGAAGATGCGTTGATTAACAAAAGAATTATTATAACTATGGAATATTATAAGTGAAATTTAAATGAATGAAATTTGATAAATATTAAAAACCTATTTAAGACTAACAAAAAGAAGAGTTATAAACAATCAAAAATAAAACATGCGCCAATAAGAAATATGAATATGAAGCGGTTAAATAAATAAGATAAATAACAATTTACAACTCTCATTTAAAAGGAACACACAAGTAATTTACCTTGGTGTTTGCTTTGGGGACGAACATTCCCAAAGAGAAAATTCCCAGCATGGCGCCATGCGTTATTCCTCCTAGTGTTACACTGACCTGCAATATAAAAATAAATGAATTGATTGTGGGCATTACTCTGGTGCTGTTAATGTGCATATTCTAAATTTAAATTGGTTATAAATATCTTGCGATTAAAAGCACATATTTGAAGTGAGCTTAATTACACAATAGGCATTTTCATTACGAAATTAAAATAAAAATATAAAGAAGAGAAAGTAGGTACCTAGTATTTCTTCAGAATGCACTATAATGTGCCCTCTGATTTATTTCGTTTTTACTTTCTGTACCACATACAATGTACGCATTATATAGAGACGCTATTCTATTCCACCCAAAAATTCGATACAGAGATTTCATTGCAAATACATGCTATGGGGACATCTTAATAAAAAAAAATCTGACTCTCTCTATATCACTGCAATAGATTATTGTTAAAATTTATGATTCTATTTACTTCATGCTAATCGAGAAAAAAATTAGCAGAAATAGTCTTATTGCTTGCTTCCATGTAAGAAGAAGGGAAATAAGGGAATGCCAGGCTAAAGTGATAGTCAAAAGCTTGTTGCTATGTGATTTAAGTTCCTTTGTTTATATGGACAGGAACTGACAATTTTCCGTATGAGAAAAGTATAAGTATTTTAAAACTGAAACCAATAACAAGGAATGTTTCAAAAACGACCAACTCCACGAAAAAAATTTACATAACATAAATTGTGGCTCTTAACGAGATCTACATTTTCTATTAAGTAAGTTTTGTTTATCTTTTACGATTTACAAGTTATGCAAAATTCCACAAAGTGTATCCAGAATAAAGATGTCTTCTTAGGCTATTCTGAGAAAATTCAAAATATACATTTTATTTGTCATGTAATATATCTTTAATATACGATATTTTAATCAAAGTTGTTACAGCAATTTTTGAGAGAAACTCAACATTTTCGAAAAATGTTCCATGTAAAGGATAGTTGGGCGAAGGGGGATTTTCTTGAAAATCTTCGTGTCGCATCCTTGGAAGACACTGACCTTAAATACCAATACACGCATACTCTCACACATGGACATTTTTCTAAAAATGCTTTTTTTTTTATTCAGGGGATCTCAAAACATATTTCCGGTGAAATCTAGGTATCAAATTTTTGGTGCAATACAATATCTACCTTCTCTATACACTATGTACATATTACGTGTAGAGAAAGTAAAAAAAAAGTATCTGCAACTCAAGTGACGAGTAAACTAAACCGAAAAGTTGAAAAAATTCATACTTTTACAAAATTTCACACATGCTTTGCCTTAAAGCTACATAATGTAAAAGAGTCTTACATGAATCACGCTGCCCATCATCTCTATGAGGAACACCAAGCCCACACACAGGACGCCGACGATGCAGACCGTGAGTCGCATTAGATACCCAGTCCTTGCTTCGCTGCCTTTTCCGAAACATCGAGAGAGAAAGTCCTCATAGATTGTCCCTGACAGGGTGTTTAGTCCCGTTGACATCGAACTACAATAGACAATCAGCAACGTTATATATCTTCTTCGTGCTCCAGATATTCTGTATTCAGCTGTAAATGTGATATATAGCCTTGATGTACTGAATACATGTTTAGGCACTTAAAACACACAAATAGGTGAGTACACAGGATGCAAGGAGATGACGATATATATTATATTCTTGGTGAAAGCTATTACAGTGTCTATGGAATAATTGTTTTCTTTAGACAAGCCGTGTGAAGGACAAGAGTTAGATAGGTAGAGTCAGACTAAAAAATTCAATGCCACGGCCAGGATTTGAACCAAGGATCTCCCGATGTGTAGCCGGTTGCTCTGCCACTGAGCTACCATGGTAACATGCGGGCCTAGCATTGTACATAGTGTATAGAAAGGTATTGTAATGCACCCAGGTATTGTAATGCTCAGTGTACATAGTGCATAGAGAAGGTATTGTATAGCTCAATGGCAAAGTAACCGGGAGATCCATGGTTCAAATCCCGGCCGAGGCATTGCATTTTTCAGTCTGTCTCTGCCTATCCAACTCCTGTCCTTCACACAGCTTGTGTAAAGAAAACAATTATTCCACAAATTGACCATGATAGTTGGCCATACTATGAATCCTGGGTCTAAAACTACTTACAGCATTGAAAGTCGCTATTGGGGTTGTAATCTCAAAATAATTTGAGAACACCTTGTGGTTTACCGGGAAACATGCAAGTCAGTTGAGAAATTCAATGCTATACCGGCATGTTGCCATGGTAGCTCAGTGGCATAGCAAACGGCTAAAGAACGGCAGATCCGGGGTTCAAATCCCGGCCATGTCATTGAATTTTTCAGTAGGACACTACTTATCCATCTATTACAGTTTCCTCAGATAAAAGTATATTCTAAAAATTCTGGTGCACTGCCATTTCATAATTGTTGCGTCTCGCATCAAGTAATTCACTTATAACAACAGAGAATTTCGTAAATAATAAATGAAATTTTAACTGTGTGTGGACTAACTTTATTATCAGCTAGAGTTAGAAAAATGATAATCTCTGAATTCTCTTTAAAAGACTTACAATGATCGTTCTTAATACATACGTAACAAGAAACAACTTAGATGTGATGTAAATTAATTAATACTTGCATTAGTTTTATTTACATACTTAAATAATGTATATAGGACAACATTAAGCAACATCACTTAAGCAAACAGCAATTCAGTAACTGCCTCATTAGGAATGGGGAGGGCAATTAAAAGAAAAAACTTATTTCTCAACATAGTCTCCATTTAAGGATAGTTCTTCCAGGGTTCCTGGCATTTATAACCCTTTTAAAAGATAGGAATTGTCGAGATCTGAAAGTACGCCTCTGTCTCGAAAATAACTTCCTCTTTAAATCCTAAATTTTGTTTCCGCGAGTCATACCTTCATGTTTGGGAAGAAGAAGAAGAAATCGCAGGGATCAGGATATTTTTATGGCAAATGAATTTTCTGGAAATACCCTCTGAAGTCCTCTTCATTCTGGATGGCTGTTACATTACTGCTAAACCGAGATATTAAAAATAACACATTACAGAAAAATGTAGATTTCGTCATAACTAGCAGTTCATGTAAATACATTTTTTTCGAGTTAGCCATTTCAGAGACATTCCGATTCATTGGTTTAAATGTTTCTAAATTTATAATTTTCTCAAATGGAAAGTCGTAATTCGCATTTCTTTCTACTGATCAAGCAAAGAGAACGAAATTTCAATATGATCAAATTGCGACGAGATTTCACTATCGCTCAAACCTACTGTATTCCCCTAATCCCATTAGATCTATAGGGAATGCGCAATAAAAGTAGTTCTGCTGAAGTACATCTCAATACGAAATAGATAGAACAATAAGCCTTCTCTTAAAGACAAGTTTGGTGAAGAATCGGTAGACTAAGTCATGTTACTGTACCGCATCAGAATTTTTCAAACGTTGCGAAATTTGATTTCGAATCTCCCAAAAAGGTATTCATATTGCAGGATACCCACTACGAGTATCACTGCCCATCTCTAGGGAGTAGAAGTTTAATAGATATAGGTGTTGAACGCGCCTGCGGGAGAGAAGCAGTCGGAGAGTGCACATGTGAGAAGAACTAACGACTTAAAAATAAGTACGCAAGGATGCGAGGAGACACAGGATTTTTACTATCAAGTAGATAAATGTATGTTAGGGATGAAAAGAGAAAAAAACCCAAGCGGGTGCCCAAACTCCATTTAACTCACCTAATCCATTGCGATTCTTGAAGTTAACATCATTTAAATAAGTACTAAGTCCGTTCGATGGTCCTACAACCTCACCAGTTCAGATGTGAAGGTTTTTGTAACCTAGTTGTTTGAGTTTTTACTTTCTCCATACGCACTATGTACATAGTGTACAGAGAAAGTATTGCACTCCACCTAAAAATTCGATACCGAGATTTCACCGGAAATATATGTTTTAGGGTCCCCAATATCCAAAAAAAGCATTTTCACAAAAAGGTCCATGTGTGTGTGTGTGTGTGTGTGTGTGTGTGTGTGTCCGTGTGTCCGTGTGTCTGTGAACACGATAACTCAAAAACGAAAAGTAGGTAAAATACCAAACTTGGTATTTAAGTTTAGCATCTTCCAGGGATGCGACACGAAGATTTTGAGAAAAATCCCATAAAACCCCCAACTACCCTTTACATGGAACTTTTTTCGAAAATTTTGATTTTCTCAAAAATGGCTCTAACGATTTTGATTAAAATTTCGTATATTAAACATATTTACCTGACAAATAAAATGTATATCTTGAATTTTCTGGGAATAGCCTCTGAAGAGTAGTTTATTCTGGAGGAATTTTACTAAATTTTGAATAACTGCTAAACCGTAAGAGATGGACAAAAACTTACTTAACAAAAAATGTAGAGCACATTAAAACACACAATTTATGTTATATACATTTTTTTCGTGGAGTTCGTCGTTTTGGTAACATTCCTTATTTTTGGTTTCTGCTTTGAAAAACTTATATTTTCTCATACAGGAACTTGTCAACTCCTGTCCATATAGACAAAGGAACTTCATTGACATAGCAACCAGCTTTTAACTATCACTTTAACCTACAGTTGTCCCTTATTTCGCTTCTACATACAAGGAAGCGAGTAATTAGACTACTTCTGCTATTTTTTTTTTTTTTTTTTTCTGATTAGCAGAAAGTAAATAAAAGTATAAGCTTTTTAAGAATAATTTGTTGCAGGGATATGGAGAAAGTCATGTGAATGGTACACATCAGATTTTTATAGTATAGATCAGCACTGCTTTAAGAGGACACAGCTGTTTCAGCATTTCGGTATCTTGGCACCAATATCGATTGTTGAAACTGGTGCAACAATACCGCTTGCTAAATGGAAATATAATTTATTCAAAATGACCATATCAGGTACCCTACAATATGTCAATGTTGATACGAGGAGGGTCAGAAACCGTGTGCTTCCTGCCATTTTGTTTGTTTACCGTTTTCTCCTCTTCATCGGAATAGTACCTAAGCACAGAATGCATCGATATTATCTAACGGCTTCTGAAAGGATACAACATGTTCAATATGTAACTCCATAAGATTATTTCATTTTTACTTTCTCCATACGCACTATGTACATAGTGTATAGAGAAAGTATTGCACTCCACCAAAAATTCGATACCGAGATTTCACCGGAAATATATGTTTTAGGGTCCCCAAAATCCAAAAAAAGCACTTTCACAAAAAGATCCGTGTCTGTGTGTGTGTGTGTGTGTGTGTGTGTGTGAGTGTCCGTGTGTCTGTGAACACGATAACTCAAAAACGAAAAGTCGGTGAAATAGCAAACTTGGCATTTAAGTTTAGTATCTTCCAGGGATGCGACACGAAGATTTTGAGAAAAATCCCCCCACCCCCAACTACCCTTTACCTGGAACCTTTTTCGAAAATTTTGATTTTCTCAAAAATGGCTCTCACGATTATGATTAAAATTTCGGATATTAAACATATTTACCTGACAAATGAAATGTATATCTTGAATTTTCTGGGAATAGCCTCTGAAGAGTAGTTTATTCTGGATGAATTTTACTAAATTTTGAATAACTGCTAAACCGTAAGAGATGGACAAAAACGTACTACACAAAAAAGGTAGAGCACATTAAAACACACAATTTATGTTATATACTTTTTTTCGTGGAGTTCGTCGTTTTTGTAACATTCCTTATTTTTTGTTTCTGCTATGAAAAACTTATACTTTTCTCATACAGGAACTTGTCAACTCCTATCCATATAAACAAAGGAACTTCATTGACATAGCAACCAGCTTTTGACTATCACTTTAACCTACGGTTGTCCCTTATTTCGCTTCTACTTACAAGGATGCGAGTAATAAGACTATTTCTGCTAATTTTGTCTGATTAGCATAAAGTAAATAGAAGTATAAGCTTTTTAAGAATTATTTGTTGCAGGAATATGGAGGAAGTTGTTTGAGTTTTTACTTTCTCCATACGCACTATGTATTGCACTCCACCAAAAAATTCGATACCGAGATTTCACCGGAAATATGTTTTAGGGTCCCCTTTATCTAAAAAGGCATTTTCACAAAAAGGTCCGTGTGTGTGTGTGTGTGTGTGTGTGTGTGTGTGTGTGTGTGTTTGTCCGTGTGTCCGTGTGTCTGTGAACACGATAACTCAAAAACGAAAAGTAGGTAAAATACCAAACTTGGTATTTAAGTTTAGTATCTTCCAGGGATGCGACACGAAGATTTTGAGAAAAATCAACCCACCCCCAACTACCCTTTACATGGAACCTTTTTCAAAAATTTTGATTTTCTCAAAAATAGCTGTAACGATTTGGATTAAAAATTCGTATATTAAAGATATTTACCTGAAAAATAAAATGTATATCTTAAATTTTTTGGGGATAGCCTCTGAAGAGTAGTTTATTCTGGATGAATTTTACTAAATGTTGAATAACTGCTAAACCATAAGAGATGGACAGAAACTTACTACACAAAAAATGTAGAGCACGTTAAAACACACAATTTATGTTATATACTTTTTTTCGTGGAGTTCGTCGTTTTTGTAACATTCCTTATTTTTGGTTTCTGTTATGAAAAACTTATACATTTTTCATTCAGGAATTTGTCAACTGCTGTCTATACAAACAAAGGTACTTCAGTGACATAGCAACCAGCTTTTGATTATCACCTTAACGTATGGTACTCCCTTATTTCACCTCTGCTCACAAGGAAGCAAGTAATATGGCTATTTCTGCTAATGTTTTACTGATTAGTATGAAGTTAATAGAAGTATAAGTTTTTTAAAAATAATTTGTTGCAGGGATATAGAGAAAGTCATGTGAATGGTACACATCAGATTTTCATTGTCATTAGTTGCAAAAAATCATAACAGCAAACTACTTCACCGACACGAGCAGCCTAGAGCACTGACTCGTGAGCGGAAAGATTGGACTTAAACCAAGCCAAGACCGTCCTTCGTAACTAACATTTTTTCTGCGTTTTCCTCAGTATAACTAACATATGCTAGGGAAATATCCTAAGCTTAGATGTATAACGTTTCCTTCCCAATTATCATTTCATTTCTTGTATCATCAGTGGCCACAGTAATCGCCGAACGTATATGAACGGCTTGCTTCATAAGACATAGCAGATTGTTGGCATCTATTGTTAAACCTGCGTTAGTGAACACGTATGCCGGCGTCAATTTCTTTTGGCATCAAAGCTGTGACTGTTACACCTGTGCGAGTGTGGTGTCGAAAGATTACACTGGTCAACAAAATTTAAGATGTTTAATTTTAAAGAAGTATAAAGGGTGGTTCTTACTGACTTTTGTGTGCTGATTACAAATGTTTTTGCAGAACCTTTTCATCACCCATAGTTTTTGAGTAATTACATAAGATTTCTGGTAATTAAACAGTTAATATGTGTAACACCTTTTTTGTGCCTAAAATGAATGTGAAGTAGATTTTCGACTGTATGGTATTTAACAATATAAACATTTTAAAAAAGTTTATACATGCTTAAAAATTCTTCTACTAATGACTGAAGATATAAATTCATGGCTTCTTCTCGATGGCAATGAAACCTATAATGTTTTTTTTTTTTTTAAAATGGAAAGAGTTCTACGCTGCAGAGAATGAGATGCGTTATAGTGCTCTGCGTTGCCAAGTCGCTACCCGCAGTCTTTTATATTTCCCTCTCACTCGCACACTGAGCATGCAAATCTGCCTGGCATTATGTTTATTCATGTACATCATGAAAACTATTTGAGTTAACAATCTGTGGTTTTTACGTTTCTGCTACAAACATTACTCCCTATCTTCCTCGTGAATGTTTTTTAGCATTCAAAATGTTAATATTTTGTCTTAGCGCAAGTGGTATTTATGAGAGACGGATTCACTTGGAGTCTTCCTCGACCGCGGCCTTACTTTCACTCCACATGTCAGGGAGAAGGTCGGTATGGGACACGCTGCCCTACGGCTGTACCGCGCAGTCATCCCGCCCCTGATGCTGTACGGCTGCGAGGACTGGGGTTCGGTGGCTCGTTCCACCATCCACAGGCTGCAGACCGTGCAGAACAGGGCATTGAGGATGATATATGGCACAGACCGTAGATTCCCGTCCCACATTCTCCATTCCCACTCCGGAATCCCTTACATAGTGGACGTTGTGCGAGAAAGAGCTCGCACAATATACACTAAACTTGCTCCCCACCCAAATCCCCAGGTGAACACTCTCGGTCTTTACGACCACACGCTGCCTAGGAGACGCGTAAGCTACCGCCTTCCCAAGGACGCCTTGGGATGGTAGTTTTCCGGCCGCCTCTCCCTTCTTTACAGTTCTACCTGCCAAGTTAAGCAGCATCGGGCCCGGTCCCGACTCGGACGGGTGACCGTCCAGTTGTACTCCGACCAGATCTGCAACACTGGCTTCCCCCACCCCGTACCTACATCCCTTCAGTTCTCCCCGCTAGCCGGCACTGCTTTCCTTGACAGCCCGCAAGCGGCTGGCCAAGTTAAGCAGCATCGGGCCTGGTCCCTCTCTGAGTGGGTGACCACTCAGGTGGCCGCGCCGTGTCCGAGTGGTCAGACCACTCGACTCTCACTTAGTCGGTCGGGGTTCGATCCCAAGCGACCGCAAGTGAGATTTGTGGTGGACAAAACGGCGTTGGGGCGGGTTTTCTCCGGGTACTCCGGTTTCCCCCGCCATCGCATTCCACCGGTGCTCCATCATCATTCATGTATCATCAGTGTCACCGCCTGCGGTGCCATTAGTAGTTAAAGCGGGCGTTAAACACTACCAAAAAAAAAAAAAAAAAAAGACCACTCAGGTAGGTAAGCCAGCCCGCGCCGACAGCACAGAGGGAAACACCCTGCCCACATTACTTCGACACAGACTAAACGCTTGCACAAGACATCTTTTATATCACACGGGTAAATCCGCGAGAAAAGCGGATATGTACCGTGGTGATTTGCCCCCGCCCGAGTACACTCGGGCGACTAGTTCCTGCTCCTGGCTCCTGGCTTAGCGCGTTACTCTCCAGTTAAGCGGGAATGCAATATGTCAACACAGCAGCACTCCGATTGGCTGCCGGTGGCGCTCAAGGACGAACCACATACCATTTGAAAGTCACTGTAGGTTGCATCATCATTGCTGTTTACTTTCTCTACATGTACGGTGTACATAGCAGGTATAAAGATATTGTATTCCATTGAAACCTGAATACCGAGATTTCACTTGAAATACACGTTTTGAGGATCCCTGGGTAAAAAAAGCCTGTTTTGAAAAAGATCCACGTGCATTTGTCTGTCTGTCTGTCAATAGCACAGTTCAAAAACGAAAAGTCGGTTGAATCCAACCTTGACATTTAAGTTCAGCATTTTCCAAGGATGCGACATGAAGATAATAGAGAAAATTCTCCCACCTCAAACTGAAGGGATAAAGGGAAATTTTTTATTTTCTAACAAATTGCGCTAAGGATCTTGATTAACATATATGTTTTCGCGGCAAACGAAACGTATATTTTGAATTTTCTGGGAATAGCTTCTAAAGACCTCTTCGTTCTGGATGACTTTTGTATAACTAATTAGAATTTATGTCATGCAGTTTTTTGTAGAGTTAACAATTCCCGAGATATGCTACTTTGTTTATAGTTTCAATTTTAAAATACTTCAAACTTCTCTTAAACGGGAATTTATATTTTCTTTTTCTTTTGTTTTACTACTGACCATGCAAAGAGAACCAATTTCAACTACATGGCGACACTTTTTAAAAGATTTGACTATCGATTAGTGCATTCCTTAAATTTCCTTCTATTTACATATAATTAACTAAGTGATAAGATAATTCCTGTAGTTGTTTATTTCGATTAGTATGAATTAGATCAATAATCTTTTGTAAGAATAGTTTGTTTCCAGAACAGGTGAAAGTCATGTGTAGGGAACACATTAGCACATCGATTTTTAACAGCTGAACTTAGCGTTTCAAGTAAAGGTAACTTAGCAATTGCTTTCGGTATATTTAAATACTTTTATGTACGTTTAATGTGTATCTTTGAATTTTGGGGGTCAGGTCTCACCAGTAAAATTGTTGGAGGGACTATATTCCTGGCTTTGTAAGTTAAAGTGCAGAAAATGGCTTGCCCCTCCTCCCTCAATTCGGCGCCAATGACTCGAGGAGTTAAGCTGAGTGTCGCTGGAGATATGTCTGGAAGTAGCCGGTCCCCATGGCCGCGCTCGCTAAGTGTCTCGCTTTGGTGCTTCGTGGCGCAGGGGATAGTGGGTTCGAGTCCCGCATGGGGCATGGGTGTGTGTATATGTTTATCAAATGTATGTGCGTATTGGAACAGCAAAACGGTAACAGAAATTGCCTTAATTTATTGATAAGCAAGTTGTAGTTCCCATGTTGCTCGCGGTAGCTCTATGCTATTCTAGAGGGCAGATGTCAGACTTGGGAGGTGTTATGACTTTCTCGTCAAGTACTGTGTAGGTAATAGCAAGTAGAGGAGGTTTTGTATTCCACCCAAAAATTCGATACCAATGTTTCACGGGAAACACATATTTGAGGGCCCCTGACTTAAAACCTTTTTAGTAAAAGGTCCTCATCTGTTTGTGTTTCTGTAGGCAGCATAACTCAGAAACGAATATGCCTTTAAATACCAAACTATATATTTAAGTTTAGTATTTTCAAAGGATGCGACACGAAGATATTCAGGAATATCCCACATTACAAACTATCCTTCACTGGAACATTTTTTAAATTGTTTTAATTTTCTCAATTTTTTTCAATTTTGATTAAAATATCGTATATTAAAGATATTTACATGACAAATAAAATGTATATCTTGAATTTGTTGGGAATAGCTTCCGAAGTTCTCTTCATTCTGGATAATTTTTGCATAACTCGTAAACCATAAGAAATTTACAAAAACTTAAAAATATAGGTATTGTTAAAACAGATCATTTATGTCATATGCTTCTTCTGAAATATTCCTTGTTATTGGTTTTGACATGTCCAATACTTAGACCTTCTAAAATTGGAAGCTGTTATTAACGTTTTCCATCCTTGACATGCAAAGATAAGGGATTTTAATTTCAATACATAGCGACTGGTTTTTAAAATATTTGACTATTAGTTTAGCCTATATATTTGCATATTTTCCCTTTTTCTTACAAGGAACTAAGCAATTCAATGGGTTCTGCTAATGTTTATCTCTATTACCTCGAAGTAGAAGGTAGAGAAAGAATAGGTAAAGAATAGGAGAGAATGGATAGAGAAAGGCATGTGAATGGAACATATCAGTTTTCCCCATCCCCGTTTCATGTAATTGAAGTCATAGCGAATTCTTAGTTCACAAGCCCCGGTAATAAATAAGGTTCATTATTACTGAGTGACATAATTGGGTCACTCTTTCCTTACGAGCGACACTAACATATTTAATTTCTGTTTAATCTTAGTTTTCTTTGAACACAAATTGTTGTGCTGACAGTCCTTTTGAGTTTACTTCTACAGGTCGCGCGCCAGTTCTTGAGGAACTACATTTTTATATGAGAGGTTAGACGCATTGCTACATAGAAGCAGGAACGGCAGTCAGATGTTGTGTACGTTCTTCTCATGTTTCTGCGCTACAGTAGTGCAGTCTCTACAAAGTAAATATGACACTTCCGGTGATGTCAGTCACATGCATTCACTCTCAACCTCGGCTACTGCTTACACTACACTTTATACCTAAGTTTCTTGTACTTCTTCTATTCCCGAAATTTCTCCCTCATCTTCTTCTTCTGAATTACTATCATTTTCATTAATAACTAATCTTCTCGTTAAAAAACTAGTAATGGCATAATCCCGTAATCACAACACTTTGCTATCAACTGTATTCTCAAAACGTAATTATAAGGTAGCATAGCTGTTTGTAATTGTAACATAAACTATTTGCTGCCTAATTCAAAATCTTCTCGGGCTTCTAGCCAGGTAAAAACTTGGCTTGACACCAACGTTTCGAAGAAGTGCATCTTCCCCGTCTTCAGGGTGAACTGAAGACGGGGAAGATGCACTTCTTCGAAACGTTGGTGTCAAGCCAAGTTTTTACCTGGCTAGAAGCCCGAGAAGATTTTGAATTAATACGTCGCCAGGAAAGCTTCAGTTCTTATTTTATTTACTGCCTGTTTATCAAGAGTAGGCTAGCTCACTGTGCCCTTGCTAAAAGTCGTTCGTTGAAGGAACGAGCAGCCTGTAGATATATTTAGGCTTGAATGCCCCTCAGGGTTATATGCCGCCCTAGATGACGATGGGCCGTCGCCGATCTTTTTTTTTTTTTTTTTTTTTTTTTTGTTTTTTTTTTTTTTTTGTTAAATACAGTACCGGAGTCTGATCGGGACTCCGGCGCTGTATACCCTACTTTTATTTACCTTTTTTTTTTACCTTGTTTTGCCGTATTATTACTGGATTGCTGTTTTCTTACTTTTACAACACAAACATATAACACCCATGCCCAAGGCGGTACTCGAGCCCACGATCCCCAGCGCTACGAAGTGCCAAAGCGGGACGCCTTGGCGAGCGCGGCCATGGGGACCGGTATCTCATCGCCAACAGCCAGAAACAGACGCATCAGAAACTTTGCACCAGTTATCCACAGCCTTCTACACACACTCGAGAACTGCAGCCCTCAACAAACACCAGACGCCACCATAATGGTAGGCAACACCCCAATTAGTAGGTATACGTCTGGGCTTCGGTCAAGACGTCATACCTACACCTAAAGTCGGCACACCCAATCACACAGAAGTCACCCACAAACACTCGGTTTGCTTCGGCGGCACCGGTCCTCAAGTCACCACAGTTGCCCCAATAAACAGAGACACCACAGTATTAAATCCTTTCTCTCCCCTTTCCTTATCCTCCCCAAATACCTTATTGACCTGTTATCCTTATAACCTTTATTCCTGTTTCCGCCCCCCCCCCAATGAGCTTCCTCGTTCTCCAGAGATAGTGCATGCTGTGGCTAAAATTTTGTGCATTTTATCGCCCCCTTAAATATGCCTGTTTATTTAGCTTCCATCCTGTATACATTCATAGTTTGAAATGGATGTAGATTTACAGAGCCAAAGCAATGCAAAATAAAATGTTTACAAATATGCCTACCTGAGAGCAGCACAGAAAACTCCAGCCACAAAGAGGCCAGGAAGTCCAGGGATATGTGAGGCTATATGCATCACGTAATAAGGCAATAGTTGGTCAGGCCTGCTTATAGCCTGTAAACAAATTATCCAAGAATAATTATGCAATTAGCACAATGGATTGTTAGTTTCTAGAATAAGACACTAACAATTCTACTGCTGCATACCTTTGAAGTTAGCTTACCTGTGTACTGATAGGATCACAGTCATGGTACTTTGCATGTATCAGCAGACCAGAGAAGCAGCTCACCGATTTGCACCAACAGATTCCAATACAGAATATTAACAAAGCCCTGCAAAGCATTAAAATGGTGTTTTCACCCTCTGCAAGCGTACAGATACATTAATATAACTATGCATATCTAATTTTTACTTTCTTTACAATGTGTAATAAGCAGAGGAAGTATTGTATACCACCAAAAAATTCGACGTTGAGATGTCACCGGTAGTACCTATGTGCTTTGAGATTCCCTGAATCATGTTTAGAAATAGGTCCATCTTTCAAGAATCCGGCACGAATATGTTCAAGAAAATCCTCCACACCAAACTACCCTTTATATGAAAATCTTTCGAAAATGTTGATTTTCTCAAAAATGATTGCAACGATTTTGAATTAAATGACACAAGTTTATGATATTTTTATGACAAATAAAATGTATTACTTGCATTTTCTGGGAATAATCTCTGAGTTTTCACCATTCCGGATGCTCTTACATAGCTGGTAAACCATAACAAATAAACAAAAATATTTTAAAATATTTGCACCAGAATGTAAATCTCGTTAAAGCATACAATTTGTCAAAAAAGAGGGAAAGAAAAATAAAGAAACAAAGTATAAATATGTATATATATATATATATATATATGACCACCATCGAGTGCGTGAACTACATATCGAACGTTTACGAAAGTGTGTGCTCAGCGATTGTAGCACATGCCGTTTCAATTTCTTCCCGAGTTGCTAGCAGTGTAGCTGGTTTTCTACGATATGAAATATCCTTAAGGTAGAAGTCTAACGGAGTTAGATCTGAAGAACGCGGTGGAAACTCAATCGGACCTCTTCGTCGTATCCAATGTCTTGGAAGATTGTCATCAAGATGCGCACTACATCTCGATGATAATGCGGCGGAGTACCATCTTGTTGAACGTAAAATTCTGATTTCCATAGAGTGTATCTTCAGGAACACTTGGCCATTTACTGATCTTTCAAAAAGGAATGGTCCAATTAGATCCCTAGTTAACAACCCACACCTGACATTACTTCCAGGTAAATTCACATCTTTTGCAAAAAAAAAAAAAAAAGAAAAAGCGTTTGCGTACTAGTGGACATGATTATACCGGTTAAAAATTGTCGCCCTCCGTGGTGTAATGGTTACCATGCTGACTTCATATACCCAAGGTCGCGGGTTCAAACCCGGCGGAGGACGATGGATTTTTTCGGGCGTAAAATTCCTTAAAATTCCTTCGGGAGGGAAGTAAAGCGTTGGTCCCGTGTCGTAGATTTACGGCACGTAAAAGAACCTCAAGCCTGATTGAGAGGCCTCTGAGCAAAATTAAGCGCTCTTTAACGCCCAATTTAGAACCACAGCCGTTAAAGAGCGACCATAAATAACACGATATTTACTTTTATACCGGTTAACCGTTTCTATCAACTTAAGTTGTGCCTCATCGGATCAAATATCTTTACCTACCAAGCCTTCATCCTCTTGCAGCATGTTCCAAAACCACCACTGAACTTTATTCTGCGATCAGGGTCATTTTTATTTAATGCATGCAAAGGTCTTGGGATAACTTTGCTGTTTCAATAATACCCCGTACCCTGATTCTGTTAACCCAAGTTTCAGTGCAAATTGTTTTGTAGACTTCTGTGATGAGTGCTCAAAACACTCCAGAACCATAGCGAGGACGCGAGGCTAATTGTTGTACGAGGTCTAAGAGATCTGCCTTTGTAAACATCGCAAACTTTACCATGATTCCCATTTTTACTTTCTCTACACGTACTATGTACATAGTATATAGAAAAGGTGTTGCATTCCACCTAAAATTTCGATACCGAGATTTCACCGGAAGTACACGTTTTAGGGTTCCTGTATCCAAAATAAGCATTTTTGGAAAAAGGTCCGTGTGTTTTTCCGTGTGTCTTTGAACACGATAACTCAAAAACAAAATGTAGGCAAAATACTAAACTTGGAAAACTTTGATTTTCTCAAAAACGCTCTAGCGATTTTGATTAAAATACCGTATATTAAATATATTTATATGGCAAATAAAATTGAATTTTCTGGGAATAGCCTCTAAAGAGCTCTTTATTCTTGATGAATTTAGCTGAATTTTGCGTACCTGGTAAACTGTAAGAGATAGACAGAAACTTACTACACTAAAAGTGTAGATCACGTTAAAACACACAATTTATGGTATATATGTTTTTTTTTTTTTTTTTTTTTTTTTTGTGTAATTGACCTTTTCTGAGATATTCCTTGTTAATGTTATCTTGTTAAACTTTTTTCACACGGAAAGTTGTAAACTCCTGGCCCTGCATAGAAACGGATATCATCTGCATGGCAACCAGCTTGTAAGAGATTTGACTATCGTTTTAGCCTAGCGTATTCACTTGCTTTATTTACCTTCTACTTACAAGGAAGTAAATAATTAAGATAATTTCTTCTAATCTTTATCTCGATTTTCATAACGTGGATAGAAGAAAATGCTTTTTAACAATAATTTGTTACAGTGATGTAGAGAAAGTCATGTGAATGAAACGCATCAGATTTTACTTTCTCTACACGTACTATATACATTGTGTATAGAGAAGGTATTGCATTTCGCCCAAAAAATCGATACCGAGATTTCACCGGAAACACATATTTGTATCCAAAAATATCTGAT
The DNA here is from genome assembly GCA_030762935.1 of Hymenopus coronatus. NCBI lineage: Eukaryota > Metazoa > Arthropoda > Insecta > Mantodea > Hymenopodidae > Hymenopus > Hymenopus coronatus. The sequence goes on from CM060881.1 coordinate 134,712,577, forward strand.
GTGTTCCATTCACATGACTTTCTCTATATCACTGCAACAAAGTATTCTATTTACTTCATCTAATGGAGAAAAAATTAGCAGAAATAGTCTTATTACTTGCTTCCTTGTTAGTAGAAGCGAAATAAGGGGATACCATAGGTTAAAGTGATAGTCAAAAGCTGGTTGCTCTGCGACTGAAGTTCCTTTGTTTGTATGGTAACGAGTTCACAAAGTCCTCTATGAGAAAAGTATGTCTTTATAGCTGAAAAAAAAAAACAGAAGGAATATCTCAAAAACAATCAACTCCACGAAAAAAATGTATATAACATAAATTGTGTGTTTTAATGTGCTCTACATTTTTTGTGAGGTAAGTTTTTGTCTATCTCTTACGGTTTAGCAGTTATGCAAAATTGCGTAAAATTGACCCAGAATATTTACAGAAAATACAAAATATACATTTTGTTTGTCATGTAAATATCTTTAATATACGATACTTTAATCAAAATCTTTAGAGCCATTTTTTAGAAAATCAAAATTTTCCAAAAAAGTTCCATGTAAAGGGTAGTTTGGGGTGGGGGAATTTTTCTCAAAATCTTCGTGTCGTATCCCTGGAAGATACTTAACTTAAATACCGAGTTTGGTATTTTACCGACTTTTCCTTTTTGAGTTATCGTGTTCACAAACACACGGACACACGCGGACCTTTTTCTGAAAATACTTTTTTTGGATACAGGGGACCCTAAAACATATATTTCCGGTGAAATCTCGGTATCGAATTTTTTGGTGGAGTGCAATACCTTCTCTATACACTATATGCATAGCACGTTTAGAGAAAGTAAAAATCATTTTAGAAAAAAGGTCTGCGTGTGTGTCTGTGAATACGGTAACTCAAAACCGAAAAGTCGGTAAATTACCAAACTTTGTATTACGTATACGTATATACGTTTAGTATCTTCCAAGGATACACGTTGAAACTTTTGATTTTCTCAAAAATGGCTGTAACATTTTATCAAAGTACCGTATATTAAAGATGTTTACATGAAAAATAAAATGCATATCTTGAATTTTCTGGTAATAACCTCTTGAAGACATCTTTATTCCGGATAAATTTTATGGAATTTTGCATAAATGGTAAACCATGAGAGATAGAAAAAAAAAGGTACCTAACAAAAAAACGTAGATCACTTTAAAACACACTTTATGTTATATACATTGACCGTTTTTTAGATATTCCTTGTTATTGGTTTCAGTTTTAAAATAAACAATTTTATTATTTTCTTGTCAACTCTTGGCCACGCAAAGAAATGGATTTAAATCATTTTAAAACATCTGACTATCTACCTAGAATATTCCCTTATTTCTCTTTTACTTATAAGGAACTAAGTAATTAATACCATTCCTGCTAATGATTATCTCTATTATCATGAAGTAGATAGAATAAGCTTTTTAAGAATAGTATGGTAAAGAGAGGTAGAGAAAGTCTGTGAATGGAACACAGGATTTTTTTCGGTGCAATCTCTTGTCAAAATATTTATACACTTTTGTTACCCTAGGTATATTTGTGTGTGTGTGTGTGTGTGTGTGTGTGTGTATATATATATATTTATTTATTTATGTATTTATTCAGCTAACCATTTCTGGTATGTTCTTTGTTATTGATTTAGATTTTACTTACTTTTCTAAAATGGGAAATCGCTATAAGCTTCTGTTTCTCCTAGTCAAGCAAAGATAACGGAATTTCAATGTAAGCGCATATATTCCACCCTCAGAATCAAACCAGATGTGGGCATATGATGCTATTAACCAAGCCACAATACTCGGGCAACCAAAGCACGCCATAATATACAAAGCACCATCCCTGGATTTTGAACAATAGTGCTGTTTATCTCTTTCCCACGCTTGCTTCGCGCTCCGCTGTTTCCTCTTTCCCCACCGAACCTAGGCGAAGCGGTGCGAAAGGTCACATGTCGGACACAAACCTAGAAGAAGGGTTAATAAATATATAATATGTCTATTCCAATTATTACTTTCTCTAGCTCGCATGTTCAATGTACATAGTGGATAGAGAAGGTATTGTATTCCACCCAAAAATTCTATGTCGAGATTTCACCGAAAATATTATGTGTTTTGGGGTCCCATGAGTCCGAAAAAAGCATTTTTAGAAAAATGTGTGTGGACAGTATAGCTCAAAAAGGAAAAGACCGTTAAATACCAAACTTGGTATTTAGGTTTGGTGCCTTCCAAGGATGTTACACGAAAATTTTCAAGAAAATCCTCCCATCACAAACCACACTTTACATGGAAAAATTTTCGAAAATTTTGATTTTCACAAAAATGGCTTTGATTAAAATCCCAAATATTAAAGTTATTTACATCCCAAATAAATGTATATCTTAAATTGTTTGGGAATAGCCTCTGAAGACTTCGTTATTCTGAATGAATTTTTCCGAATTTTCCGTAAGAGATAGACAAAAACTTACTTCACAAAACACACAATTTACGTCCGTTATGTTTCTATTGTGAATGCAAACGTTTCCGAGATGTTCCTTATTATCTGGTTTCTATTGTAAAGTATTTATACTTTCTCAGACAGGAAGTGTCAGTTTTCTTTTGTTCTTTCTACTCCTGGCCAAGCCAAGAAATGGATGGGCAATTGTGATAATTTTAATTGTTCTCACAGAAACCATGTGTAGGACAGGTGTTGGATAGGTAGAGTCAGACTGAAAAATTCAATGCCATAATTCAGTTGTCCATAATAGTAGGCTATACTATGAATCCTGGGACTTAAAAATACTTACATATTGTAAGTCGCCATTGGGGTTGTCATCTCAAAATAATTTGAAATCACCTTGAGGTTTGTCGGGAAGCATGCGAGTTAGTTGAGAAATTCAATACTCAGTTGCAGAGCAACCGGCTAGAGACCGGGAGATCCGTGGTTCAAACCTCGGCTATGGCATTGAATTTTTAAGTCTGACTCTACCTATCCAACTCCTGTTCTACACACGTTTTCTGTGAGAAAAAAATTAAAATTATCATATTTCTTCCAATGTTTATCCGATTAGCATGAAGTAGATAAAAGAATACGCTTTCGTGAGAATAGTTTGTTGCAGAATAGGTTGAGAAAATCATGAGAATGTAGCATATCAGATTTTTAGCTTATTAAATGGTATAAACTGCTGAGATTTAAAGCAGCTTTTATACTCATAGCCTCTTCTAATGAGTAAATGTTAAACCATGTAACATATAGGTCAAACAAATGTAAGCAAACCAGATATAATTTGCCGCCAAAGGAAATTTATTGAGATATGTGTGCGAATTTTCTAGTCAGATTTACGTGGTTAAGTTATAAGAGGGCAGACATATTTCGAGTAAAGAAATACAGGATGAAAAATCTGATGTGTACCATTCACATGACTTTCTCTACATCTCTGCAACAAATTGTAGTTAAAAAGCTTATGCTTCTATTTGCTTCATGCTAATCGAGAAACATTAGAAGAAATAGTCTTATTATTTACTTCCTTGTAAGTAGAAGCGAAATGAGAGAGTACCATAGCTAAAATGGTAGCCAAAAGCTGGTTGTCATGTAACAGAAGTTCCTTTGTTTGTATGGGCAGGAGTTAACAAATTCCTGTATGAGAAAAGTATGTTTTTCAAAGCAGAAACGAAAAACCAAGAATATCTTAAAAATGATCAACTCCACGAAAAAAATGTCTATGACATAAACTATATGTTTTAACGTGCTCTACATTTTTCATGTGGTAAGTTTTTGTCCATCTCTTACGGTTTAGCAGTTATGCACAACTCCGTAAAATTCATCCAGAATAAAGTAGTCTTTAGAGGCCATTCCCAGAAAATTCAAGATATACTTTTTATTAGTCAGGTAAATATCTTTAATATACAATATTTTATTCAAAATCGTTAGAGCCATTTTTAAGAAAATCAAAATTTTGGAAAATTTTTCCATGCAAAGGGTAGTTTGGGGTGGGGGATTTTTCTCAAAATCCTCGTGTCGCATCCCTGGAAAATACTAAACTTAAATACCACGTTTGGTATTTTATCGACTTTTCGTTTTTGAGTTATCGTGTTCACAGACACACGGACACACGGACACACTGACACACGGACACACACACACGGACCTTTTTGTGAAAATGCTTTTTTTTGATATTGGGGACCCTAAAACATATATTTCCGGTGAAATCTCGGTATCGAATTTTTGGGTGGAGTGCAGTACCTTCTCTATACACTATATACATAGTGCGTATAGAGAAAGTAAAAATTAGTTTCCATAAAAATGAGGTTTTCGAAAAGAACTTGGAAAAATTATATTTGTATGGGAATCTAAAAAGCAGGAAGTGCAGAAAAAAGAGTAACAGAAAATGGCATGGGCGAGATAGCTTGTACAAAATTTTAGGAACAATAAATAATTATCTCAGGAAGCAAACCTGAATACTTCTAATCGAACATACATCATGTGACAAACGAGTCGAATCCCTGGGGCAGAATTAGGGGCACAATATGCCTTGTAAATTTCTAGACTTGATTTTATAAAATAAATTTTATGGTTGCAATTAAATAAACAGAATATGTTACAGAAATTATTAGTCGCCTCTTAACACTTACATCCACGATGCATTTGCGCAAGGCATTTTGGTAGAATTGATCCAAGATGAAAAGAACAGAACCTCCGAGGCAAAAGTGAAGGCTGCTTACGTCACAATAAAAAAGTGACTAATGATTAATTAGTGACTAACTGCTATACTGGGTTTTTTAATTCTCGTTTTGTATTTAATATGATTATATTGTTTCTTGTTTAATATTTGCTGTATCTGCATTTCAGGATTTAAAGCCTCTAGTTCTTAATTAGAAAATGTTCGCGTCAGCTTTAAATAACTGAATTCTTGAGATGTGCTCATTCAGATTCTTCAACAAGCTTAATGCACAGTGATCTAGATTGTCTTAAAATATTCCGAAGATACTGCTGAATGACTGTACTCTTGGAGCAGGTGAATTTTCAAAGGATTTGCTGAGCATTTAAGAACTGAAGCTGATATGTACACATTCTTTTTCAGCCCTTCAAGAAGGATTTTTAAAACTTTGAGAGCGTATTTAAAAACAGACTACCACAGGTAATTGCCGCCAGTTTTGCTGCTCTAGAACATTAACATACAGTGTTATTTTAATGATATTTCCGATTATTGAATAACTTCGTTAGAAGACACTTAGAAACATGATTTTGGTATCAATGAAAAGATAGACCAACAGATTCATGTTGGTGAATCTGTTACATATTTACTAATTTCAATGCTAGGAGACGATATAACAGAAACATGGCTGCGCCCCAGATCTGACCAAACTCCCTGAGTCTGCAGACACATTCCAACGACATCCCGCCTCAAGAGCTGTATTTCCAGAGCACATTCGCCACCACGGGAGGGCGCTACCACCCCAGTCCTCGCAGACACCACCCTGGAAGAGACGGTAGGATGAAATGGAGCTGAAATGGAGGGGTAAGAAGTTAGGGGAATGAAGAACCCTCTCTAGCATTTGTCTAATCACCTAGGAAAACCAAAAATTAATGGATGAGAGAGATCGGCCGCGGCAATCGATCCCACGACCTCCAGAATGCCAGTCACAGACGAAGCGTCTGAGCTATCTGAATCGGTCACTCTCGCTAGTGCACCACTGACAGGTTTTATCTTGAAATAGCCCCGTTCAGTTCTGCAACTTTTTAACGTACGAAGGAGTGTCTTTACACGTCAGGAATAATGTAAAAATTATCCACAATACAAATATTAAAACTAAAAACTAAACAATAAAATGTTACATACCCTATTATATAATCTTCACTATATAAAATTAGGGGGCAGTTGGGCCACCTAGTATGTACAACATAGTAGGTAGAGAAGGTATAGCATTCCAACCAAAAGTTCGATTTCGAGATTTTACTGGAAGTACACGTTTTGGCGTTCACAATAAAAAGTATAGCATTTTTTTGAAAAAGTACACTTGTGCGTTTGTGTGTCTATGTGTCTGTGAACAGCTTAATCAAAAATGAAAAACCCCTTAAATACGAAACTTGGTAATTAAGTTCAGCATCTTCCAAGGATGCAACACGAAGATTTTTAACAAAACCCCACCACTACAAACTACCCTTTACATGGAACACATTTCGTAATTTTTAATTTTCTCAAAAATAGGTTTAACGATTTTGGCTAAAATATCGTATATTAAAGATATTTACATGGTAAATAAAATGAATAACTTGAATTTTCTCGGAATTCCTTCTGAAGACTTCTTCATTGTGAGTGACTTTTACATAACTGGTAAACAGTAAGACACAGACAAAAAACTTGACTGCACTAAAAATGTACATATCATTAAAATACACAATTTATGTCATATCCTTTTTGTTGGGTTTACCATTATCGAGATATTTGTTGTTATTGGTTTCAATTTTAAAATACTTTAACTTTTCTCAAGCGGGAAATTGTCAATGGTTTTACCTTTGTTTTACTCCGGGATATGCAAACATTACCGAATTACAATACATAGAAATCAGCTTTTATATCCATCCATCTGTCCATCCATTTATCTATGTCTCCCCATCTCCCCTTAGGGGGGAGGTTTCGACCGTCTCAGCTGATCCAATGCGAGCGCTGCTGACCCCGAGCACTCGTGATACTTCTAACCTTAATAGAAGTACGCCGGGCCAAACATTTCAGACACTCCCGAGAGGGATCTGTCTGGATTGCGTTGGACTCGGTGAGACGATGGTTCCCGGAACCATGGGAGATTGGGTACATTCGCCTGGGTGGTGACTCTCCTCTGGCACTGACCTGGAGAGTTAGTAGACAGTAGCTGGTAATCTTCGTCCCCATCGAGACCTACAGTCATCCCCAACCCCGTAAAATCTTCCACACAGTTTGTTGGAGAATGTTTAATTCTCTACTGGCTTTTCGGTGGCTTTTTGTGGACTTCGTGTGAAACTCTTCCTCACACGCTCCACATTTGCCTTACTCACAACCGGTTCACTTCCACTTATAGATGCATACCTTCGTTTTGAAGTTACTTACGGATACTGGGTCCACTGGGTGGATCAACACCAAATTTTCTTCTATATTTGGTTTGTATAGTGATTTTTTGGTTACAGGGGACCCTAAAACATCTATCTCCGGTGAAATCTCGGCTTCGAATTTTTGAGTGGATTGCAAAACCTTCTTATACACTATGTACACAGTACGTTTAGAGAAAGTAAAAAGCGTGGGCAATATTTTACGGCCACTAGTGACTAGATTTTACTTATGGAGGAATAACTAGTCCAACTTGCAAGCATAATTTATGAACACTAATAATCCTTAGGGTCGTCTCCTTAGCGCGGTGGTAGCGTTGAGACCTGGACCGGGGTGCACTCAGCCTCGTGAGGTGCCTGGGGGGCCAATTGAGGAGCTACTTGATGGCCCCAGGTCACGAGGACCGCATCAAACGGCCACTTCGAGGCGCTGACCACGTCTCACCCTCCAATATTGCACCCCATCCATGACGTCTTTCATGGACCGAGATGGGGGACGCAGCGGCCGGGCAGAAGGCCAAGGTTCCCTGTGAGCTGTCGTGCCATGGAGCTATTGTTAACAATCCATAGAAGTACGAGCAGTTTCACAACTCTTCATGAGCATTGCTTGTGACCCGAATTTGTGCCCATGGCTATGATAGCTATTGACGCGAGCAGGGGATTGTTCGATTGAACACCTTGTGAGAAACTGCGTCTGTTTGCAACCCCGTCCCCTCTCCTTCAGCTCTGATCTGGTCCCATGTGTCGTTCCCTCCTTCCGCACACTGAAAAGAACTTTATATATCATCGATCTGAAAATTCAAATGCAATATTAAAGAGGTACGGGACGCTTGTAAGGATTGGCATATAGAGCTGAACTATTTTAGGGCAGATAATGTGAACATTGAAGAAAAGAAAAATAAATAGATTGTAATCACTTTCTATCTCAATTTAAAGACGCTTACGTTAAATATGTTATTGTATTTGTTAAAATTAACGTGTTTTACTTCCTCTACCCCCTGCATATAGAGCTAAGAAGAAGTATTTTATTGCGCTCATACGTTATATACCGTAATTTTTCCTGAAAGGACGTGTTTTGAGGACAGCTTAATGAAAGCATTTAATATATATATATAAAAGTGTGTGTGTTAACAATATAATTAAAAAACAAAATGTTATTTTAATTGTTTAATTTATATAGCCCCCTTTAACATCTAAGATCATATCGGGGGCTTAGCATTAGAAACAACTCGTTGTCTGTAGGTTCTTTAAGTTGGGTTTAAATCGTTTTATTCTCCTTAAACACCCGCATTTACTCTCACATACATACCCTCAGGCTCTGTAGGGGATATGGAATACTTCTGGTTTATGGAAAATTCCCCGCCCCAACCGGGAATCGGTGACAAGTCAGCTCGCTGACCACTCGACCACGGGAGGAATGTTGGTTAAATCCAAAATGTTGCATTTAAAAAGTATCATTCAAAATTTGAGAGGCAATAAAAGTAATCCCCCGACCCCAAACTACCTTTTAAATAGAAAATGTTTCACATTTTTTATTTTTTCAAAATGGCCTAACGATTTTTATTAAAACATAAAGATACTGATATGACAAATAAAGTATCTTGAATTTTCTGTGAATAGCCTTGAATTTCTTTCCATCCGGAAGGAATTTTATATAACTTCAGACGACGGGTAAACAATAAGATGTTAAAAAAAAAAAAAAAAAAAATCATAAAAGTGTAGATCTCTTTAACATACAGTTTGTTTCTATAATCTTTTCCTTGCATGAGCCATTTCCAAGAATCCATTGTTATTAGTTAGAGTTGTTCCATACTTTTGTCATGTTTCTAAGTGTTACCTCTATTAGGTTGTTTCCCGTCATGGAAAGAATATGGAATTTTATGGTCAGTATATACTGACAGTCTTATCATTTTGTTTTCGTATCCTCCTTCTGTAAAGTGTTTTCTCGATTAATTTAAAGCGCATATAAAAAAAAAAAAAAAAACGCTTTTAAAATTCCAAAAATTCAATTGCGAGATTTCACCGGAAATAGACGTTTTAGGGTCTCCTGTGTGTGTGTGTGTGTGTGTGTGTGTGTGTGTGCGCGCGCGCGTGTGTGTGTTTGAACACGATAACTCTTAAACGAAAAGTCGGTAAAATATCAAACTTGGTATTTAAGTTTAGTTTATTTCAGGGATGCGACACGAAGATTTTTAGAAAAATCCCTCCACTACAAACTACTCCTTACATGGAAAAAATTCGAAAATTTTGATTTTGTACAAAAAATGGCTGTAAATTTTTTTTATTAAATTACTGTATATTAAAGAATTTTATATTAAAAATGAAATGTATATCTTGAATATACATAGACCTCTTTATTCTGAATGAATTTTGCTGAATTTTGCGTAACTGGTAAACCGTAAGAGATAGACAAAATCTTACTACACAAAAATGTAGATCACGTTAAAACACTCAATTTATACCATATATGTTTCTTCGTGAAATGACCATTTCTGAGATATTCCTTGTTATTTGTTTCACATTTAAAATACTTAAACTTTTCTCACACGAAAAGTTGTAAACTGCTGGCCCTGCATAGAAACGGATTTTAACCACATGGCAACAAACTTTTAAATGATTTGACTCTCAATTTAGCCTAGTGTATTCCCTTATTTTCCTTCTACTTACAAGGAAGCATGTAATTAAGACAATTTCTGCTAACGTCTATCTTGATTATGTTAAATTAGATAGAAGAATATGCTTTTTAACAATAATTTGTTTTAGAGATGTAGAGAAAGTCATGCGAATGGAACAAACCAGATTTTTATAATCTTACGGGTTTCGATTGAATAAAATTCTTTATCTAGAACATGAACTTGGTAACATGGACATACCATCTGGCAGCGTTGAGGCTTGGTAGAGCTAGGAATCTTTGCATCATCCCTTGGTTCACGCCACAGTGAGATAACCATATGAATGTCATGCCTACCGTTACTGTCCAGAACGTGTTGCGGGCAAGAGGATCTGGATCCATACTGAAACAAAAATGAAAGTATTATTTATTATAGTTGTGCTTCATTACAAAAGAAAGCTGAATGATTTTCTATTTATAAGTCTGTCCACAGAACACATTTAAACTGCTACGCATGCAAGTTGTCAATTCTTGGTGATGAAAGGTGGCTGTCAAAAACGCCAGAAATGGCTAAATATCCAACAGCTTATAAATATTAATTATGTGGGTACAAATAAACTTTCACGTTGATGTTAATGATTGCAGAAATTTTTCAAAACAAACATGTCTGGCTTATCAAAGGATTGTCTTTGATTCAAGAATAATATTCAGTCTTTTCTTCACAAAATGCTCATGAGACTTATTGAGCATGGTTATGCTAGAAAAACAGTTAACGAGAAAATAAAGATTGGGATTCAGTATTCACTGAACACACACATTTCACGTGATACGCCACAAACCACATTCTGAATAAAATCTAATACTTCCGAACACAGTAGCCACTGTGTACCGAACACCAAAGATTTATTTTTTTATTAAAGCATAAGCAATTTCTCATTAATGTCATAGTGATTTTAGTTTTAAAAATATATTGAAAATTAATACAAATACCTGAACATTTTTTTTAAAAAAAGAATAAAATTAAATCAATTAGTGTAAAAAGTGGCTCGATATGCCTTCCGGTGTTTTGAGCAAATAGTGACTAACAGCTTTTTCGAGATTTTCTTTTTTTCAAAATTTAGAATTCTAATAAAATTAATTAGCAGGAATCTATTTTATTAGACCATACTTATTTCTCTTGGTATACCCATTAAGTAATTCTGTTCTGCGCCTTCTGGGCTGACAATATTATTGTTGAGGTACAGTCTAAAAAGTGGCTTCCATGTTTTGTAGAAATATTAATCTACAGCCAATCAATACACTACAAAGGAGCATGAGATAATATTTGAAAAAAGTTAAATCATCAAATTTATTAATACAATTCTTATTATTGATTCTGTCATAAAGTTGACAACAATTAATATTATTTTAAATCATTTAGTCTGCAATTCATCTCGATTAATGTGAAGTAGATAGAGAAGAAAAAGATTTTTAAGAATAGTTTGTTGAAAAATAGTTTGAGAAAGTAATGCGAATATGACACATCAAATTTAATTCACCTCTTCTGAAATAAGCACACTTTTCTATAACTCAGATAGGCGCTGATAAAAGATAAGCGGTTTCCTCACGCTTTTATTTGCCGGTACAATGCAAGAAACTGAAGCGATAGGCACGTCTTTAAAATGCACGATCCTATATGCTGTCATGAAATCAAAAGAAACAAATGTATTCTGCACTTCATAAAATATAAACATAATGGACAATTCCAACAAGTCCAACATAAGTTAATAACACAAAACCTTATTTGATATATGTTGTGTGTTTTAATTACAGTGAGGTTTTATATAGTAACTTTTCTGTTATGATTATTTAATAACACAAAATTTAATAATTCATTCAAATAAGAGTTCGCCGACACTAAAATATATGCACTTTATTACTCATATAAACATTGCTCCAAATCATTGGTCACTTTGAATTAATAAAACTAATAATTTTTTTTTCCAAAAAAGGGAACATTTTCTGTCGCTGTTTGGAAGATATTGAATTTAAATACCAAGCTTGATAATCATCCCAATTTTGTTTTTGACTTATTCAATTGACAGACAATCATACGATCATTATCATTACATGCGTTCTCAAACATAAATTTATGGTATAATCTCAACATGAAATTTTTGCGTAAAATATAATGATTCTTATTCCATGTTAAAGTGGTAGAGAAAGTAAAAATCCAAATATCTGCTTACTATTGGAATTTATAAAAATGTTACATAAAACGTTCCAATCATACTTTCATAATTTCGATAGTATGAACTTTAAGAAATTATAGAACATCTTAGACCGTATGATTCGCTAAGAAAATGCCATTTATTCCTTTACCGATATTTTGGTCTTTCTTGGTTGCTGCGTCCTATTGGCCTATATTTTAATTGTAACTTTGGAAGGCTTTCTCCTCCCATTCGATCCTTCCATTCTTTTCTTTTGTTTGTTTTGTTTCTTTGATCTTTTATAATGTTATATTCCTTCACTTAAAATATGAATTTGTAATTCTTCACAGATACCAACATTCCTCTGGTGGTCTAATCTTGTTATGCCTAATAGTGAAATAGTTACAGTTTCTAAGTATTTCACTTATTCATAATGCAAATTTCTCTACCATAATTAAGTGCAGCTTTAGAATGAGGACTAATCTTAATTTTTATCCAATTGTCATCTTTTTGTCAAAATATTTTTTTACCTTTTAGAAAAATGTATTTGTATTGTGTAGATAGACAAGGTATTGTGTTCCATCCAACATTTTGTATTTCGAATTCAAAAGAAGCCGTTTTGAATAATGTCCATGTGTGTGTGTGTGTGTGTGTGTGTGTGTGTGTGTGTGTGTCTGTATTGTGCGGGGTGGCAGCTTAGCTAAAAAATGAAGAGTCGGTTAAATACCAAATTTGGTAAGTTCATATCTTCGAGGAATGAGATACGAAGGTTTTCAAAAACACCCACTACCCCCAACTACATGGTACATTTTTCGAAAGTTTGATTTTCTCAAAAATGGCTCTCACGATTTTGATTAAAATGTCATATGCTTAAGATATTTTAATGACAAACGAAATGTATATTTTGAATTTTCTGGGAATAGCCTTTGAAGACCTCCTCATTTTGGATGACTTTTGTATAATTCTCGAACCGTGAGATATATACAAAAATTACTAAACATAACATATAGATCACATTAAAACACACAATTAATGTCATACACTTCTTTTTTCTACAGTTAATCGATTTCAAGATGGTCCTTGTTATTGGTTTCAATTTAATTAAGAGAATGAATTGAAATTGTTTCACATAGCGATAGCTTTTAAAAGATTTGACTATCGCTTTAGCCTAGTGCATTTCTTTATTTTCTACTTACAAGGAAACATATCAGACAATTTCTGCTAATATTTATCTCGACTGCCAAAGAGTAGAAAAAGAGCAACCTTTTATAAGGAAAGTTCGTTTGCAGAGGAGTTAGTCATATTAATGGAGCACATTGGATTTTTTTAATGTAATTAAAACCCAAAAAATCGTCTTACAACTTAAAACAAAAAAAAAAAAAAAAACTCATGACAAAGTAAACAAGTAACAGATTTCAAGAAGGACAGTGGCAAAGGAGATAGTGAGATAGGGAGAAATAATTACTTTTTATATATTAACGCAATAAATATCATTTCAAATCAGATTGTGCCCAAACAAACATGAAATTCAAGGAGATTTTATTTGCATAAGCATCAAAACAATATTTTGATTTTAGAAGGAATTAAATTTTCTTTCTCTAAATACATCGAATTTATTTATCGTAAGAGGATAAATAAGTACTTGACTAGTCATAAAGAATTGGTTGTAGTCCATAAAAGAGATAAACATGAAACATTGCTTGTTCTTTTTTCACTTATTACTTTCCCTAAAAGTACATGGTACATAGGTAGAAAGGCTATTGCATTCAACCCAAAAATTCGATACCGAAATTTCACCCGAAATATATATTTTAGGGTACCCTGTATAAAAAAAACTGATGTGTTCCATTCACACGACTTTCTCTACATCTCTGCAAAAACATATTATTAAAAAGCTTATGCTTCTATTTACTTCATGGTAATCGAGAAAAAATTAGCATAAATAGTGTTATTACTTGCTTCCTTGTAAGTAGAATCGAAATAAGGGAGTACAATAGGTTAAAGTGATGGTCAAAAGATGGTTGCTATGTGACTGAAGTTCCTTTGTATGGATAGGAGTTGACAAATTCCTGTGTGAGAAAAGTAAGTTTTTAAAAGCTGAAACCATACAAGGAATGTCTAAAAACAATCAACTCCACGAATATATATATTCGTGGAGTTGATTGTGTGTTTTAACGTGCTCTACATTTTTATGTGCTAAGTTTTTGTCCATCTCTTACGGTTTAGCAATTATGCAAAATTCCATAAGATTCATCCAGAATAAAGTAACCTTCTGAGGCTATTCCCAGAAAACTCAAGATATACATTTTATTTGTCAGGTAAATATCTTTAATATACGATATTTTAAACAAATTCGTTAGAGCCATTTTTTGTAAAATCAAAGTTTTCAAAAAAAGTTCCATGTAAAGGATATTTGGGGGTGGGGGGATTTTCTTGAAAATCTTCGTGTCACATCCTAGGAAGATACGAAATCTAAATACTAAGTTTGGTTTTTAACGGACTTTTCATTTTTGAGCTATGCTGCCCACAGACACACACACACACACACACTAAACTAAATGGTATTTTACCCACATCGTTTTTGAGTTATTGTGTTCAAAGTCACGCGGACACAAATACACACACGGACATTTTTCTAAAAATGTTTTTTTTTGGATTCAGGGGATCTCAAAACACGTATTTCCGGTGAAAACTCGATATCGAATTTTTTGCGCATTACAATACCTTCTCTATACACTATGCACACAGCACGTGTAGAGAAAGTAAAAAAGCATTTTAAGAAAAAGGTCCGTGTGTATGTGTGTGTTTGTGTCCGTGTGACTTGGAACACGATAACTCAAAAACGAAATGTGAGTAAAATAACATTTAGTTTAATACTTCCAAGATTGCAACACAAAGATTGTGATAAAAAATTTACCTCCACACCAAACTATTCTGTACATGGATACAATTTCGAAAATTTTATTTTCTCAAAAATGACTAACGATTTTGATTGAAATACTGTACATTAAATATATTTACATTGATAATAAAATTTATATTTTGAATTTTCTGGAAATAGCCTGTGAAGAACTCTTTATTCTGGATGACTTGCATAACTGGTTAACCGTAAGAGACAGTCAAACATTTACTGCACAGAATGTAGATCTCGTGTTCTTTACATATCTGTTGTAGAACTTAACCGATTCCGAGATATTCCTTGTTATTGGTTTCAGTTTTGAAATACGTTATACTTTTCTCAACAAGAAGTCGTCCGTGTTTCCCTTGTTTTACTCCGGTCATGCAGAGAAGCAAATTTCAATAGCATAGCGATATTCCTAAAACATTTGATTGTCGCTTTGCCTAGTGTATTCCCTTAGTTACTTTCTACTTGTAAGGAACTAATAAGGCCATTCTGCTAATGCTTATCTCGATTTAGCATGGATTAGAAGGAAGAATACCCTTTTCTAAGGAGTTTGTATGTATAGCAGGTAGAGAAAGACGTGTGAATGGAACACAAGATTTTTTACAAATTATATTTAATAGTATTAATATCATTATAGCCGTGGGTGAGTGGTTAGACCGCTCGCCTCCCATCTAGGCGACCGAGGTTAGATTCCCAAGCGCCCACATGTGGGATTCGAGGTGGACGGGTTTTCTCCGAGTCCTCCGTGTCCCCCGCCACTCATTTCACCTTTCCAATCATCAAAATCGCTTCCATTTCACTTCCTCATGTTCATACCTGGCTACGGGTATGTTCATGCCTAGGGGGTATCAGTTCTACAAATACGGGAAGGGTATGCGTAACCATTACGAAAGTGTTATAATTAGTATTAAAATAAAATTGTTCAGATATTAAGAAAAGCCAAGGTATGAATATTGGGAGATAACAGCTTTGGCCATATCCTTTGTATTGTTTCTCAGTACAAATAACATCAAGCGACATCCTTCCTGTCCAAGAACGAACCACATATTGACTTGGCATGGATAGCGCATCCAAAGGAGAATGTGACACGTGTGCCGATATCTTTCTTTCCAAGTTCGTTCAATATATCTTCAAATCTGATCGTTACATTCCCAAACACGTAAGAAGTGGTTTTGTCATAAGACAACGCCCTTTTCAAGCACCCATTGTTTGCAGACTCTGGTATTACCTTAAAAGAGACAAATGGCTCTGAGAATGAAATGGGATAAAGCCGCTCTCTTATGGATGGTGACTTTAGCAGACCGTGATATGCATTCGAGAGTGACTTCATACACACTACGCATTAACTCCCAGGCCTTATTTTATTGACAAATCGGAGATAAAAGTGTCAAATAATTTATATTCTAACTTTAACAATTGTAATGCTAAAAGAATAAAAGTTCAGGCAATCAGAGGGTGCGAATTCTACCACAACTTCGCACAAAATATTCCTAACTTTATGTTTAAGTTTGCATATAGTATCTGGAGGATCTGATTTTTCAAACTAAACAGATCAGTAAGGGACGCTCAACACAGGTTAGAAAACAAAGGGCGTAACTTCAAACAGATTTGTTATGTTGCAATAAACTATGTCTTATTACGTCACTGTTAAAACGTACAAAATAAAATAAAGCAAATCTGATGTGTTCCATTCACATCACTTTATCTACATCTCTGCAATGCGTTATTGTTATTCTTCTAATTTCATAATGGTAATCGAGAAAAAAAAATCTGATGTGTTATACTCACATGACTTTCTCTAGCTGCTCTACAAAACTCCTACAAAAGATTCTTCTTCTTTGTACACAATGCTAATCAAGATAAATGTTAGCAGAATGTTATTACTTAGTTCCTTGTAAGTAGAAGGGAATAAGGGAATGCACTATGCTAAAGTGATTGTCAAATGTTTTAAAAGCTATCGTTATGCGATTGTCAGGAGTAGAACAAAAGAAAAACAGACACTTCCTGTGTGAGAAAAGTTTAAGTACTTCACAATTGAAACCAATAACAAGGAATATCTCGAAAACGGTTACCTCCACAACAAAAACGTAAAGGACAAAAATCGTGTGTTTTGTCATGTGGTACATTTTTTGTGTAGTACGTTTTTTTCTATCTCTTACGGTTTAGCAGTCAAGCAAAATTCAGCAAAATTCATCCAGAATAAAGAGGCCTGCAGAGGCTATTCCCAAAGAATTCGAGATATACATTTTATTTCGGACATAAATAGCTTTAATATACGGGATTTTAATCAAGAATAATTTTTAAGAAAATCAACATTTTCGAAATTTTTTCCATATAAAGGGTAGTTTGTGGTGTTGGGATTTTTTTTTTTAAAATCTTCGTGTCGCATCCTTGGAAGATACTGAACCTAAATGCCAAGTTTGGTATTTAACGGTCTTTTTGTTTTGGGGCTATGCTGTCCACAGACACACACAGACAGTCACACATATACTGGACCTTTTTTTAAAAATGCTTTTTTTCGGACTCAGGGGACCCCAAAACATATATTTCCGGTGAAATCTCGGTATCGAATTTTGGGTGCATTACAATACCTTCTCCATCCCTATGTACATTGTACATATGGGGCTAGAGAAAGTAGAAATTAGCAGAAAGGTTCTTGTTATCTGCTTCCCTGTAAGTAATAAGGGAGTAGGTACCATGGGCAAAATCTATAGTCAAATCTTTTAAAAGCTGGTTGTTATGTGACTGAAGTCCCATTGTTTTTATGGTCAGGAGTTCACAAATTTCCGTATGAGAAAAATACTATAACTATTTTAAAGCTAAAACTAATATCCAGGAATATCTCAAAAACTAGCAACTCCACGAAAAAAATGCATATGACATAAATTGTGTGTTTAATGAGCTGTACATTTCTTGTTAAGTACGTTTTTGTCTATCTCTTACGCTTTACCAGTGGTGCAAAGTTCAGCAAAATTCTCCATCATATGTCTTTAGAGGCTATTCCAGAAAATTGAGGATATACATTTTATTTGACATGTAAATATCTTTAATACACAATATTTTAGTCAAAATCGTAAGAGCCGTTTTAGAGAAAATTAAAATGTTCGTACATTTTTCTATGTAAAGCGTAATTGGGGTGGGGGATTTTCTTGAAAATCTTCGTCTCGTATCCTTGGAAGATACTGAACTTAAATACCAAGTTTGGCGGTTAACCGTACAGTCCGTTAACCTTACGTTTTTGAGCTATGCTGTCCACAGACACACACACACATGGACATTTTGTTAAAAATGCTTTTTTGGATTCAGGGGTTCTCAAAACAGATTTCCGGTAAAATCTCGGAATCGAATTTTTGGATGCAACACAATGCCTTCTCTATGCACTTTGTACATAGTACGTGTAGAGAAAGTAATATGTCATATTTTGGGAACAAACATAATACCATATAGTTTTAAGGTAAGTCTACCTAAGTCGATAAAGTTAGGTTTATAAATTTTAGGTTCCGTTTTACCAGAGATTGTATAAGCATAATTTTTTCATAATTTGTTTAGTAGAGCCTTAAGTGTACAATAAACTAAGAATATTTAGTAAGTTTGAATATTTAGTAACTTTTCAAAATCGAAATTATAGCAAAACTAACAAATTTTAAAAATTATAATAAACCTCAACGTGTTTTTAGCCTATTATACAGAACACAGTAATAGTAATATTGCATAAAAATTAGCTTTCTTAGATTCTGGAAAAACTATATTAAATTACGAGTGACTCAACTAAAGGGGCCCATCGCTTTTAAGCACACTTAAAAACATATGAAGGCGCTCGACATCATGTGGTTAAATAACTATTCAGTTTGTTGGAATATTTTGAAAACTCTATTTAAATTAGTGCTTTGATTTAGGCATATATCTTTCGAAATTTTAGGGTTCTGAAATACTGTTAGATATTGCAGGTTTCTCAGATTATGTAGAAAATGAAGAGGAAGGAATCCCGTAGATTCGAATTAATTAAGTCATCAGTCATAGATTATATTAAAATACGAGTTTAGTGTGTTCTGAATGGTGAATATCTATAATTTCCAGCAATATTAATCCACTGACAATATTAGGAATCCAAGTAGCCGCTACTCACATTTTATTACTATTTCAGAATTTATTTGCAGAACAATACTAACATGTACGCATATAACAGGTGGCCCAGCATCCACATCTGACTTTTGCAGATATATTAAAAGAGTTGCAGAACTCAACGGGGTCATTTCAAGTTAAAGCAGGCCAGTGAAGAACTGCCGAGCGTAATACTCCTTTTACTCCTCTCAATGAGCAGACTTGCTCACCGATTCCGCAGATACCTAAGCAAGTTGGGCCACCTGAAATTATTACCATTATTATTATTATTATTTATTTATTTATTTATTTGATGGGAGGTTTTGGCATTTGACTTCAGTTTATAATAAAGAGTTTCTCAAAAATTATTTCAAGCTTTAAAGCATAATAAATCGGATAGTATTCTTTCTAGAACTAGCATAAAACATTCTGTGCTACGAATTTAGGTTCCGTTTTGAAAATTTCTTTTGCTTATAGTTTACGAGTATTTGTTGATTAAATTTAGCATTTAGTCTATACTAGAACAACGATTTTTAAGAGTTAAAGAATAATTCTAGTTTTAAATGTTAGGATAGTATAGGAGGTTTTCTAATTATCGGAGAAAGCTTGCATATTTGACACTTTAACATAGTTGTAGTCCTCAATCACACACAAGAAATGGCAATTAATGCATTACTTCATTAGGTATAACCAAGAGATCTAAAGCTGGATGGAATTTAAAGGTACTCACTTGAAGAATTCGATACGACCAGCGGCTAGATTCCTCTGCCACATTGTGGAGAATCCTCCCACATCAATCAGCCCAAGAACGATAATCACTACAGACGATCCCATCATAATTAACTGCTGCAGGGTGTCTGTCCATACCACAGCTTTCAAACCTCCCTGAAAATTCAAATCAAATTCCTAGATTTATATCATCGTCAAAATACCGCTTTTTATTTGCACCTTCTCTGTACTTCGAATAAAAGCTTGTACTGGGTCTTCAGGTTTATTCGGTCTTTAGCACCAGTGGGTTTAAATGCATGACGGCATTATTAGTTCAGCAAGCCCCTTGTCTCAAAGGGAATTGAACCTTGGGCTGCATGAATCATCAACAAGTTGATGTATTATCCTTGCAAATAGACGTGAATAGTCAAATTCCGCAGTGCAAGGAGTGGGGGAAAGAAGTGGAGACGGGAAGTGATAGCCATGGGTATGTAAACGCACGAAGATATCGGCTCCCGGCCGACTGCAGCAATCAAATCATGCCACTGCGCATCATATTTATAACTTGCGCAACAGATCTGGACATGTGAAAATCTTAATCAGAATTAGGTAGCGAGTTGTACTTTCAGATAAGCAGTCCATGCATTCTGGTAGAGTGCCTGTCACAGTCAATGCCAAATATCTGTCACATCTTATGCACCTGCACTATACGGCGCTTCACTGATAAACATGATTTCATATGTATATTCATATCTACATAACACAAAAGGCCTACTATGTAAACAATGTCAATCGTCTGCCTCTAATTCTTCCACACCTGACAATCCTTCGTCTTCGCTCACGTTATTGTCATCATCAACGCTATCTCTACTTTCTGCACAATTATCCTGGATTAGAATTCTAATGATTCTACAATTCTTTCTAATGATTTTCGATGTTCTCAACATGCCGACATATATTTTCGCATTCTGGTCCGCCAATTTCTGCAATTCGCTGTTCCACATCTTTTAATTTAAAAGTGATATATTAAATTTTATTTTTCTATCTTTCTTATCTTTGAAAACCCTGGAAACGGAAGTCAGTGAAATGTCAGTTGCCTTAGCTCTTTCATTCACTTTCTACAGGCTTTTGAAGAGTTCGGAGAATATACATTTTCTTCCTTCATCTCTGCCTCTTGTTTCATGAAGTCGAGGACATCTACAATTATTTCCCTGCTCTGAATAAGCAATACCTTGCAACTTAACTTTGAAAACGTAGGAGCCATGGATAAACAAATAAAAAAATAAAATGAACACTATTTACTGCCCACTTTGAGTACAAACACATGTGGAACACTTTCGATACAGACTGTATAACGTTTGCTCGCTGTGACTTTAAGTAAGCAAAGTATCATATTACAAACTCCGATAAGTTAGGCTCGGTAGCTGGGTTGGCGGTCAGGGTCACGATTCCAGAAGTTTTGCGCCGGAAATACATCGCTCTCGTCTACTTGCACAGATAATACTGGCGACGCAAAAGAGTTTTTCACCAGGGAAATTTGTGCGTTCTTCGCATGGGAGATGGAAGTGACCACCGATTTCCGGATGTGTGTGTTTTCTTATTTATTCTGCAGTCAATTTGCATTTACTCTGTAAAGATAATGAACAAGAGTATATTGGAATGGGAAAGTTGGTCCGTTAAAGCCCTCTACGTTACCATAACCATCCAAACATTTGAGTTGCCTGTAGCATAGATACTGCGATTACAGGTTTACGTGATCAAAGCAAGCGAATATTCCAAATATAAATATTGGAAAGATATGATACAAGTTCCATTTCACTAAGCAGCTGACTTCGAAACTGTTGACATCCACCTCTTCTACTCATCATTCGCTAGTCCTCTGCAAGAGGCAATGTGTGATAAACTCGCTACCTAGCATTGACGTCATGCGCAAATGCCGAATAAATCTGAAGGCTCTATACAAATAAATGAATGATCAGATTAATATGTATCACACGTATTTTCAAATGAGAGAGAAAGAATAACTTGAAATTACCAGAAAAGCTAGTATATGGCATTTCATGACTCTCTAATATAAAATATATTTTTATTTAAGTTCGCATGGTTAGCGAGGGGTTAGTTTTGCAGGGTGTCTATGTCGGAAGCGTGCTTATTTACACTGAAGTCAAGGAAATATAAGGAATTTGAGTGTATCTCTAGAGCAACGGCTCCCAAACGGTGTGCCCCGGCACCCTAGGGTGCCGTGTGATTGGCTAAGGGGTGTCGCGAGATATTGAGATAAACAAAACAAAAAAAATACCTTCTACTGAAGCCTTAAGTCTTGTAAGGTCTTGAAATAAAATAAGTCAAATCAATTACTCTCATGCACGGCAGATGGTGATAGTGGTCGATTCATTTCAATAATTCAGTTATACTAGTATCCCACAGATGACATTACAGCTATACCCTGCCGAACATTCCCGAGACTACTCGCTTCCTCACGAACATTCCCGAGACTTCGACAGATGAATATATAAAAGTGTACGCCGCTTGGCGCATTCAGTTGTCTTCCTCGCGTTGATTCACAGTGTTTAGCTATGGATAAGTTCATTGTTAAACGTAAACGCCAGGACAGTGAAAGTGAACAGTCGGCTCCTACTGCTTGCTTTAAGAAGCCAAATCTTACAGTTTCTCCTGGACCGTCGAATTCACCACATAAAGAAAACAAACGAAAGAAAAGAACATACCAGGACAGTTACTTAGCGTATGTATTTAAGTGGAATAACAACGAGGAAAACCCTATCCCTGTGTGTTTAGTTTGTGGCCAAACACTTAGCAACGAGGCCATGGTACCTAGCAAACTGAAGCGGCATCTTACAACAAAGCATCCTAGTGTGTCACAGAAAAGTGTAATGTATTTTTCACATATATTAGAAGGGGAGAAGAAAACAGCTGTGCGAATGGTAAAGAGAATGACCATAGGTGATACTGCTCTTGAAGCTTCATTTAAAGTAGTAGAACTGATAGCTAAAAAAAGGAAACCTCATACTCTTGGAGAGGAAATCATGTCAACTTATAGTTTCAACAATACTTGGCGAAGGAGCAGCTAATCAAATTTCGAAAGTTCCTCTGTCCAACAACACAATCAGCCGCAGGATATCTGAAATGTCATGCAATATCAACGAACAAGTCACGGAGAAAATAAAAACTTATAGAACATTTGCTTTGCAAGTAGATGAGAGTCTCGATATTGGTGACAAACCGCAACTCTTTGGTTTTATCAGATATATTGATGAAAAAGATATTAGTGAACAGTTTCTGTTCTGTAGACCGCTGGAGACTACAACCACAGGCCATGATATTTTCGTTTCTATTAATTCCTATCTCAATGACCATGATTTTTCATGGAAAGACTGTTGTGGTATATGTACAGATGGTGCACCATCTATGTCTGGGAAAATTAAAGGTTTTACTGCCAGAGCTCTCAATGAAAATCCATCCATTATTATAACTCACTGTTTTCTGCATAGAGAGGCATTAGTCGTGAAAGCGTGTAATGAAGATTTTGCTGAAGTGTTTAACCAAGTTGTGAAAATGGTGAACTATATGAAGTCTCGACCTTTAAAGTGCAGAATTTTTGAACAGTTATGTCGCGCAACGGATGCAGCTCATACCTCTTTGTTACTTCACACAGAAGTAAGGTGGTTGTCGCGGGGTCGTGTATTGAACCGGTTTCTCGAACTTAAAGAACAGCTAAAAAGTTTTTTTAAGGATGAAAATCAAGACACATTTCATGAGCTCTTACTAAGCGATTCTTGGTGTTTTGAACTGTCGTATCTGGCAGATAGTTTTCATAAGCTGAATGAACTGAATGTTTCGATGCAGGGTCGACATGAAACAATAATCTCCTCAACCAATAAAATGAAAGGTTTTAAAAGAAAACTTAGTTCTTGGAAGTCTGCAGTTCAAGAAGGACATTTGTCGAACTTTCCATCTCTTCTTAATGTGGCAGGAGATAAAGATCTGGGTAAACTGAAAGACCGCATTTGTGATCACTTATCAAGATTGCAAGATGCAATAGATGCGTACTTTCCAACTATTTCCACCACGAATCTCGACTGGGTTGTCTCACCATTTGATTTCGTAGATAGTGCAGAGGAAATAGATTTCACTGCTTGCGAACGAGATGAATTTATTGATCTTTGCGCTGATTCC
The DNA here is from genome assembly GCA_030762935.1 of Hymenopus coronatus. NCBI lineage: Eukaryota > Metazoa > Arthropoda > Insecta > Mantodea > Hymenopodidae > Hymenopus > Hymenopus coronatus. The sequence continues at coordinate 134,736,336 of CM060881.1, forward strand.
ACACTCAAAGGTAAGTTCACCAAGAGTGAGGCGTCGGTGGCTAGCTTTTGGCTTCAACGGAGAGAGGAGTACCCTAACCTAATGAAGAAAGCAATTAACGCACTTTTGCCCTTTTCAACATCCTATCTATGCGAGCAAGCCTTCTCTGCTATGGTGACAATAAAATGCAAAGCAAGAAATAGACTGAATAGCCTTGAGGATGATTTGCGTGTTTCACTGTCAACTGTAACACCCGACATCACATATCTGTGCTCTTAGCATCAATGACAAGTTTCACATTAATCATTAATCGAACAAAATTTATTGATGTATTTTTACTCAGTGATTGTAGTAAAGTTTACTGTATTATGTTATGGTGTACGTTATTATTATATAATATTTCAATAAATTAACATATTAAGTTTAATTTTCTTTTAATTCAAGGAAGGGTGCCCCTGGTGTTTAATGTTATTCCCAAGGGTGCCGTGAACTTCAAAAGGTTGGGAAACACTGCTCTAGAGCATGCTAATGGTGTATTTGAATAGAGGTGAAGGGATCAAGGGTGACACCCCAATTCTTATCCAATAAGCGGAAAAAACGGCGTTGAATATCCAACATATTTTAGGCAGGAGGGAAAATAGGGGTGCCAACTGAATCACCTATCAAAATCCAATTCGAGATAAACAGCAGGATTGCCGGCCTTCTCTCAGCATAAGGGCAGGAAACGAGTTAGAAGTTTGGCGTGATTTATTGACACAAGGATAACTTTTCCTGAATTGATGGCGAGTTCGTGTGGAGCAGTCAAACTGCTACCCCTTCATTTAAAGCAATAACTCTACGCACCGAAGAACTTCATTTAGGTGCGTTCGCTACTGCAAAAAATGACGTGTTATTTATAAATACTCTTAATTACTGTGGTTCTCATCGTCTCATTCTAAATTGGCTTACTTTTGCTCAGAGGTCTCTCTATCAGGCTTGAGGTTCTTTTACGTGCCGTAAATCTACGCTACTGCGTATATCCATCATTTAATGAATTGCTAAAACTCCAATAATAGAACCAGCATTAAAATTAGCTAACATTAATCTATAGTTATAACTCCATGGCACGACAGCTCACGGGAACCTGGGCCTACCGCCCGGCCGCTGCGTCCCCCATCTCGGTCCCTACAGACGTCATGGATGGTGTGTTTAGTCTGTAGTTGGTAGTACATATTTTGCAATTTATATATGTAAAAATGTTGCATTAAAACTGGAAATGAGGAAATAATCTAATGTTACATTACATTCACATGTATTTCTCTACTTACTGTCGTTTATTACTTTCTCTACACTTACTATGTATATAGTCTATAAAGGAAGTATTGTATTGCACCCAAAAATTCGATACCGAGGTTTCACTGGAAACACATGTTTTGAGACCTCCTGAATACAAAAAAAAAGTATTTTTATAAACATGACCGTGTGTGTGTCTGTCTGTGTGTAACATAGCTTAAAACCGAAAAGACCGTTAAACACCAATTTGACATTTAAGTTTGGTGTCTCTCAAGGATGCGACATGAAGATTTTAAAAATATCCCCCACCACAAACTAATCTTTATATGGCATAATTTTCGAAAATTTTGATTTTCTCAAAAATGGCTCTAACGATTTTGATTAAACTATCCTATATTAAAGATATTTACGTGATAAGTAAAATGTATATCTTGAATTTTCTGGTAATAGAAGACATCTTTATTCTGGATGAATTTTGCGGACGTTTGCATTTGTGACCTTTACTTTCTCTATACGTACTATGTGCAGTGTGTAGAGAAGGCATTGCGTTCCACCCAAAATTTCGATACCGAGATTTCACCGGAAATAGACGTTTTAGGGTCCCCTGTATCTAATAAACGTGTTTTCAGAAAAAGGTCCGTGTGTATGTGTGTGTGTGTGTGTCCGTGTGTCTGTGAACCCTATAACACAAAAGGCAAAATAGGTAAAACACCAAACTTGGCATTTAAGTTTAGTATCATCCGGGGATGCGACACGAAGATTTTGAGGAAAGACGCCCCCCCCCACACCCAAACTTCCCTTTATATGGAAAAAAAACGTCGAAAATTATGATTTTCTCAAGAATAGCTCAACGATTTTGATTAAAATATCGTACATTAAAGATATTTATATGGCAAATAAAACGTACATTTTGAATTTTCTGCGAATAGCCTCTAAAGACCTCTTTATTTGAACGAATTTTGCGTAACTGGTAAACTGTAAGAGTTAGATAAAAACTTACTACACCAAAAATGTAGATCACGTTAAAACACATTATTTATGTCATATACATATTTTATGTGGTTAAAAAAAAGTTGTGCATACATTTCCTGTTATAGGCTTTAATTTTTCCATATTTATAAGTTTTTTTTTTTAGTGACTTTCAAATGGGATAAAGTTTGTCCTTGAGCACCACCATCGGAGTGCTGCTGTGTTGACATAATGCATTCGCGCTTAACTGGGAAGTAACGCTTTAATGATTCCGTCTCTCATAAATACTGCTTGCGCCAAGATAAAATATTGAAAATTTGCAAAAAATAATTCACGAGAATGTCAGGGAATAATGTTTGAAGCAGAACCGTAAAAACCACAACATTTTCGCTCAAAAGTTTTTATAATACACATGAATAAACATTCCCATTATTAATTCATAATCACATAAGCACTGTAATGGTCATTATTATATGTATGTCGCCCTCCGTGGCGTAATGGTTACCATGCTAACTTCATATACCCAAAGTTGCGGGTACAAACCCGGCGGAGGCCGATGGATTTTTTCGGGTGAGCAAAATTAAGCGGTCTTTCACGCCCAATTTAGAATGGGACGCTTTGAACCAGAGTAGTTATAGAGCGTCCATAAATAACACGCCATTTCCATCTATGTGTAATTACACAGAAATGGAATGTAAACTATTGATATGACAGTACTAAAAATTATTACATTTATTACGCTTAGCTAGCTGTTAAAGTCGAGAGACGGGAGCGAAAACACTCTTGTTAGTTGTAATGCTGCGTTAGCTATCTCAAGTTTGTCTTGAAATCATGACTAGTGTTTATTTAACGTTAGTCCCTACAGAGTTCAAGGCAGTGTTCAGTTGCTGCTTAGTCAAGAATAGAGCAGGTGCAACGGCTTTTAGAAGTGAATTTAGTGGCGAATCTAAGAGACAGGTATTGCATAGCCAGACTCGAAGTATTATTTTTAGGGTGTATACATTTGTTTAAATTATGCAGCAATGACGAATTACTGTCTCTTGATTTAACTGATGACAGCGACACAGAGGAGCCACATAGTTTCATTGGATTAAAAGAGCAGGTAATTCATAAACAATAATAATATAGAATTTAAGAAAACGTGCATATAGTATACAAATATGCATGTTCAAGTTTTAATTTAAAAACTGCAAAATTATAGAAGTTTGGAAAAATCAGTCATCCATTACGTCACCAGACAGATTTGCATGCTCAGTGTGCGAGTGAGAGGGAAATATGAAAAGAGTGGGGGTAGCGACCTGGCAACGCAGAGTACGATAACGCGTCTCATTCGCTGCAGAGTAGAACTCTTCCCATTTGAAAAACGTAGTAAGACCATCTCTTTGGAGGACGTCCGAATTCTCTTCTTCCTCTCGGAGAATAATGTAAGATTTTCTTTGGTATTCTACTCCTTGTTTGGTAGTATTAAATTTCGCTTCCATATAGAAGTATAGGTACTGCCATTGTTTTATAACATTTTAATTTTATTTGTTTATGGGTTTAATTATTCAATGTTATATTTGATGTGCCATATGGTAAGTTTTATATTCAATATCTTTATCGTATCCATAGCTGACATCACACACCCTAAATATTTAAAGTGGGATACTTTTTCACTTATTTTGTCTCTAATGATTATTTTTAAGCGCAGTGTTTTTTACACAAAATGCCATTATTTTTGTTTTACTTATTGAAGTTTAAAATTGTAATTGTTGCATAATTCATTTTGTTTATGAGCAGCCAATTGTAATAGATCTTCTTCAATGTAATAAGACTAAATCAGTGGCGAAAGTTAAATTATTAATACCTGTTTTATTGTTCAATCTAAGGCCTATTTCTGTTGAAATTGTCCTTGTTTCATAGTGTCATCAAAGTATATTTTAAATAGATTGGGCTATAAACTACACGCTTGTCTAACTCCTTGATTTGTTAAAATTCTTTTTGATCTTTTTTCGTTTGTTTTTATCACTATTTTAGTTTCTTCATATAGGTCTGGGATTGGTTTTATTAAGTGGTGTGGGTATCCTCGTTCTTTTATTATTTCCCATAGTTTAGTTCTAATCTCTCTGGCGAATGCCTTTTCAGTATCAACAACAGGACCTTATGTGGGGCGTGGTCCCTGGTTTGCCTGTCCGACGGTCGGGGTGAATTTCGCCTGCTCTTTTTAATATCTGCATATATTAATGCTTATTTAAATTGGATAAATATTTAATAAGGGAATTAAATTATGCTAAGAATGTACATATTTTACTATACTCTGATAACGCTGAGATAATAGCAAAAGAAGATGACTTGCAATACTCTCTACACCACTTGAATGAAATACGTTAGCAATATGCTTTTAAAATCTCAAAAGAAATGGCTAAAGTAATGGCATTTATATGAAGGTCACCTGTGAGATCAAAAATAATGTGAAGAAACAAACAAATTCCAAGCCATGTTAAGATTGTTAATTCATTACAAGATCAGATATAGATATAAAATTAGCAACATTTCATACATATGTGGCTCGATTCACAGAACACTGAAATGAAAAATCTGATGTGTTCCATTCACATGACTTTCTCTACAACTCTGCAATAAATGATTGTTAAAAAGCTTATGCTTCTATTTACTTCCTGCTAATCGAGAAAAAATTAGCAGAAATAGTCTTATTACTTACTTCCTTGTAAGTAGAAGCGAAATAAGGGAGTAACATAGGTTAAAGTGATGGTCAAAAGCTGGTTGCTATGTGACTGAAGTTCCTTTGTTTGTATGGACACGAGTTCACAAAGTCCTGTATGAGAAAAGTGTTTTTTATAGCTGAAACCAAAAACAAGGAATATCTAAAAAACAATCAACTCTACGAAAAAATGTATATAACATAAGTTGTGTGTTTTAAAGTGCTCTACATTTGTTGTGTGGTAAGCTTTCGTCCATCTCTTACGATATAGCAGTTATGCAAAATTCCGTAAAATTGACCCAGAATGAAGTAGTCTTCAGAGGCTATTACCAGAAAATTCAAAATATACATTTTATTTGTCAGGTAAATATCTTTAATATACGATATTTTAATCAAAATCGTTAGTCATTTTTTAGAAAATCAAAATTTTCGAAAAAAGCTCCATGTAAAGGGGAGTTTGGGATGGGGGGATTTTTCTCAAAATCTTCGTGTCGCATCCCTGGAAGATACTAAACTTAAATACCAAGTTTGGTATTTTACCGACTTTTCGTTTTTGAATTATCGTGTTCACAGACACACGGACACACTGACACAAGGACACACACACGGACCTTTTTCTGAAAATACTTTTTTTGGATACAGGGGACTCTAAAACATATATTTCCGGTGAAATCTCGGTATCGAATTTTTTGGTGGAGTGCAATACCTTCTATATACACTATGTACGTAGTACTATAGAGAAAGTAAAAAAACGAGGAAAAAGTAAAGTATAAAGTTTTAAAGACTATGCCATTACTTCTGTGTCGTAGCGAATCATGGTTGCAAGCTAAAGAGATGACTTTCATATAAAGAATTAAAGTCTGGACAAGACTAGAAGAAATTCGCAAAGAAGATATCAGGAATGAACTTGATATTGTGACAATTCCGTGTACTTTCATTCTCATGATCGCCTTGGTAATGCAGCGACGAAGCTGGAAGCCTTGGAATGAGGTAAACACAGGAAGTCCTGTCGACTGGCATAGGCTAGATCCACTAATTTCTAGAAACTTTTGTGTTGTTATTCACAATTATATAGGGAAGAATTGCAAACTAAGTGGGTGAGTCGTAAGTCAAGTCTTTGATTGGTGTTAGCGCACATGAGAGCTGTGCGTAAGAAATCTGCGACTGCCTACGCGACGAAACATCGAGTTATATACTCTACACATGAATAAATGCAACTATACAGAAACAACATTTGCAACGGATGGACCCAACAAGACTTCCTAAATTGGCATATCAGGACGGTGAGACGTCGGAAGGATATATTGTGAATAAGAAACGAGCGACTCAGATAAACCATGAAATGAATAAGAGGAGTATAATATATGGAAATATGAAAAATAGGTTATCTTTAAATGTTTTATCTAAGACGTCCCTATTAAAAATCTCGGTTGGGTTTTCTTCCGAGGATTTCTTTAACCTGAGAAGACAAATGTTCGTTAATACTAAGCTTCATGGACTCTGGGCTCATTTAACATCAGTTTATCCATTCCTTCCATTCATCGTCTGATACAAAAACTTTAACCATCGAAGCCTGATAAAGAAACCTCGAGCAAAATTTAGCGGTATTTCATAGCCAATAAAGTATATGGTGCTGAGAACCACAGCAGTTAAAGAGCGTCCATAAATAAAATCTAATTTAGTTTCCTAACCCATCAAATACAAATGTAAACGAAGCTTTACTGCATTTATATTATATATGGAAAGAAAGAAATGTCGATATTAAAAACAAATATCTTTAAAATATACGTTCACATTGGTCCCCTCTATGCCTGTCAAAACCTGAAAACTGACAACAACAAAAAAACACACACAAAAGCTACAAAGTTTTGTTTTTTCATTTATATAGCCCCCCCCCCCCTTCTAAGGTCATATCGGGAGCTTCGCAATAGAAACAACTCGTCTGTAGGTTCTTTTACATTGGGTTTAAGTCTTTTGTTTTCCTCAAACACACACACACACACACACATGTTCACTCTCACATACATACTTCCAGACTCTGCGGGGGGAAATGAAATGGCGTTTTATTTATGGACACTCTTTAACTACTGTGGTTCACAGCGTCCCATTCTATATTGGGCGTGAACGACTGCTTAATTTTGCTCAGATGCCTCTCTATCAAGCTTGGGGTTCTTTTACGTGCCGTAAATCTAGGACACGGGGCCCACGGCTTTACTTCCCTTCAGAAGGAAACCATGCTAAAGATTTTTACGCCCGAAAAAATCCATCATCCTCCGCCGGGTTTGAACCCGCGACCTTGGGTAAATGAAGTTAGCATGGTAACCATTACACCGACTCTGCGGGGGATAGGGAATAATTCTAGTTAAAGAAAAATTCCCCGTCCAACCCAGGACCTCTGGGTGAGAAGTCAGCACAAAACTACAAAAACAGAAGCCCTGTTTGGATTCCTCAAGGATACAGGAACAGAACATGGAGTATGAAAATTGAAAGAGAAGCCATAGAAGTGGTGAAAACATAAGAGTAAAGTGAAAAGACTGGCAGCTGAAAGGAAAATGGAAACGTTTCACGAATGCCCTACGTTCCGCATAAAGGAACTACTACTGCTATTATTGTTGGATATGATGTACCGCATTAAAGGATCTTAAATTTCAAAGGAACAAATTATCATGTTATCAATTAAAGTTATTCTCTATTCTTGAAGAAAAACGGGCTTTCTCTACACACTATCGGTTATTTGTGTATAGAATTGCACTTACAAAAGCTTTTTACTCTTTTCTATACTTCAATTAATTGAGCTAAATGTGTGCATAAATAGTTTCATCACACATTTCGTAAATACAAACAAAAGAAAATCAGTCGCCACCTATGTACTGGTTCGAAACTACACTCGGTTTCCAACGATATCACGAGAAACAAGTGACAACACTTTAAAAATTACTATTGAAAAATTCTAATCAACAATAACGAATACCTCACAAATAGCTAATATCACAAAAATACCTATTTGAAATAAATTACGTGTTTCAAATATGTCTACAATTTTTGTATAGTACGTTTCTTGTTTCTTACACAGAAGTATACGAAACTAATGTTGACTGAAGAAACTATTTCAGGTTTTTCCCAGAAAATTTTAGCAATTATATTTTTCTTCTCATGTCACTATACAAGATGTTAGGGTCAAAGGTGGAGATATTTCTATTGGTAATTGAGGACAATGTAATGAACAACATTACTCCAATATTTACTGCATTTGTGCCTAATAGTTTTGCTTATTAAGAGTAATCTGTTTTCAAGTAGACCTCGCACACTCAAGCTTAAGTATTTATTTTCCCCGAGGGCGCTGAACGGAAAGCGGAATCCAGAGTAGGCAGGCCTCGCGGTAACGGAACTGAATTCGAATGCCAATGATCCCATGTTACCTAGTCCAGCAGGCATGAAAATGTGGAGGCAAAGTGGGTAGTCTATACAGACAGACATTGTTCATTTTGCGGCACAGTTACGACCATGTAAAAATATTAGGGGGTAAATTATGTGATTGGTTTCTGATTGATTACACTGTTAGTCGAAAGGAAAAACTAACAAACCGAAGTAGATATCAAAATATCTGCATCTATGCTCAATTTTAATCAAAATTATTAAAACTAGTTTTATGAAAATAAAAAACATGGAAAAATGTTCATGTATAGAGTAGATTGTGGTGGGAGATAATTGAGTCAAATCTTTGGAAGATACTGAGATTAAATATGAAATTTGATATTAGTCGGCCAGCTCATGTTTACTTTATCTGTTCTCACACATACACACAGGTTTTGTAAAAATATTTTGACTTTTACTTTCTCTATACGTACTATGTACATAGTGTATAGAGAAAGTATTGCACTCCACCAAAAAATTCGATACCGAGATTTCACCGGAAATATATGGTTTAGGGTCTGCTGTATCCAAAAAAATCTGATGTGTACCATTCACATGACTTTCCCCATATCCCTGCAACAAATAATTCTTAAAAAGCTTATACTTTTATTTACTTTCTGCTAATCAGAAAAAATAGCAGAAATAGTCTGATTATTCGCTTCCTTGTAAGTAGAAGCGAAATAAAGGACAACCGTAGGTTAAAGTGATAGTCAAAAGCTGGTTGCTATGTGAATGAAGTTCCTTTGTTTATATGGATAGGAGTTGACAAGTTCCTGTATGAGAAAAGTATGTTTTTCATAGCAGAAACCAAAAATAAGGAATGTCAAAAAACGACGAACTCCACGAAAAAAATGTAAATAACATAAATTGTGTGTTTTAATGTGCTCTACATTTTTTCTGTAGTAAGTTTTTGTCCATCTCTTACGGTTTAGCAGTTATTCAAAATTTAGTAAAATTCATCCAGAATAAACTACTCTTCAGAGGCTATTACCAAAAAATTCAAAATATACATTTTATTTGTAAATATGTTTAATATACGAAATTTTGATCAAAATCGTTAGAGCCATTTTTGAGAAAATCATAAATTTCGAAAAAAGTTCCCTGTAAAGCGCAGTTGGGGGTGGGTTGATTTTTCTCAAAATCTTCGTGTCGCATCCCTGGAAGATACTAAACTTAAATACCAAGTTTGGTATTTTACCGACTTTTCGTTTTTGAGTTATCGTGTTCACAGACACACGGACACACGGACACACACACACACACACACACACACACACACACACACACGGAACTTTTTGTGAAAATGCTTTTCTTGGATATTGGGGACCCTAAAACATATATTTCCTGTGAAATCTCGGTATCGAATTTTTGGGTGGAGTGCAATACTTTCTCTATACACTATGTACATAGTGCGTATGGAGGAAGTAAAATCTGATGTGTTCCATTCACATGACTTTCTCTATCTCTCTGTAAATTATTATTGTTAATAAGCTTATCTTTTATTTATGTCATGTTAATCGAGGAAAATTAGCAGGAATAGTCTTATTCCTTGCTTTATTGTAAATACAAGCGAAATAAGGGAGTACCATAGGTTAAAGTGAAAGCCAAAAGCTGGTTGCAATGTGACTGATGTTCCTTTGTTTGTGTGGACAGGAGTTGACAAATTCCTGTATGAGAAAACCTAAGTTTTTCAAAGCTGAAACCAAGAAAAAGGAATATATCAAAAACGATCAACTCCACGAAAAAAATGCATATAACCTAAATTGTGTGTTTTAACGTGCGCTACATTTTTTGTGTGTTAAGTTTTTGTCCATTTCTTACAGTTTAGTAGTTATGCAAAATTCATCCTGAATAAAGTAATCTTCAGAGGCTATTCCCAGAAAATTCAAAATATACATTTTATTTGTCAGGTAAATATCTTTAATATATGATATTTTAATCAAAATCGTTAGAGCCATTTTTTAGAAAATCAAAATTTTCGAAAAAAGTTCCACGTAAAGGGTAGTTTGGGGTGGGGGGATTTTTCTCAAAATCTTCGTGTCGCATCTCTGGAAGATACTAAACTTAAATACCAACTTTGGTATTTTACCGACTTTTCGTTTTTGAGTTATCGTGTTCACAGTCACACGGACACACACACACACACACACACACACACACACACACACGGACCTTTTTGGAAAATGCTTTTTTTAGATAAAGGGGACCCTAAAATATATATTTCCGGTGAAATCTCGGTATCGAATTTTTTGGTGGAGTGCAATACTTTCTCTATTCACTATGTACATAGTGCGTATAGAGAAAGTAAAAAAGTATTGTCAGTAAAAGGTCCGTGTGTGTGTGTGTGTCCGTGTATCTGTGAACACGATAACTCAAAAACGAAAAATCGGTAAAATACCAAACTTGGTATTTAAATTTAGTGTCTTCCAGAGCTGCGACACGAAGATTTTGAGAAAAATCCCCCCACCCCAAACTGCCCTTTACATGGAACTTTTTTCGAAATTTTTGATTTTCTAAAAAATAGCTCTAACGATGTTGATTAAAATATCATATATTAAAGATATTTACCTGACAGCTAAAATGTATATTTTGAATTTTCTGGGAATAGATGCTGAAGACTACTTTATTCTGGATGAATTTTGCATAACTACTAAACCCTATGAGATGGACAAAAACTTAACCCACAAAAAGTGTAGAGCACGTTAAAACACACAATTTATTTTACATAGATTTTTTTCGTGGAGTTGATCGTTTTTGAGATATTCCTTTTTCTTGATTTCAGCTTTGAAAAACTTATACTTTTCTGATACAGGAATTTGTCAACTTCTGTCCATACAAACAAAGGAACATCAGTCACATAGCAACCAGCTTTTGCCTTTCACTTTAACCTATGCTACTCCCTTATTTCGCTTCTACTTACAATAAAGCAAGAAATAAAACTATTTCTGCTAATTTTTCTCGATTAGCATGGAATAAATAAATTATTAACAATAATTTGTTACAGAGATATAGAGAAAGTTATGTGAATGGAACACATCAGATTTTTATTCAGGGGCTTCAGAATATGTATTTCACTGCAATCCCAATATTGAAACTTTGGTTGAAATCCAGGGAAGTGGTAGAAAAAGTCAAAAGAAATTTTCGTGCTTGATACTTTACCAAGCGAGATGATTCAGCGGTGTACTGAGAGGTACCATTCCTGGCAGCCGCTCACTGTGAAGTAAACCAACAAAATACTGCAATATTTCGTGGTTTTACCCTGGTCACCAAAGCAAATACTGGAGTAGTGCATTCTACTATAATCCTTCTTTCTCTCTTTTCCTTTCATTAAATTTCCTTTTTATGTTTCAGGCGTGCTTTCCGGCCTGCAGTATCGGCGGAGCCGGACAGACGGCGCAGTGATTGGTTCAGTGGAAAGATTTCTCCCCGTGGGAGAATGAGCTGTCTCACGTGCAAGACTCGCTGCTGCGGACGCCCTTTTGGGATTTCTCTTCAATGGTGCGCGGGTATTCGAACTGGAAGTATTTTTCTTCGTTTCATTTTTCTGAACATTCTATCACAGAAGACTCGCCCCTGCTATTGATATTGGATCACTTTGACCTCCTTTAAGAATTATTCCTTTTAATGCCTTGCAGGTTCCTTTAGGGAATTGTCTTGATCCTGTATTCCCAAGGGCCGAGACCTTCACCTCTCCCTGCCCCAAGGTTGGTGTAGGCAGTGAACGAGGTGTCTACCTCCGTTCTACACCCTGTATAACTCTTCTGATATTTTCTTTAATGAATATAGACGCCTTGAAAATAGATGTTTCATACTTTATTTCCAATTATAATTAAATTGTACTGTAATTTTATTTCTTAGAGATTAAAATCGTGAAAGTCATACCCATAAGTCATAGCAGAAACCAAAAATAAGGAATGTCTCAAAAACGACGAAAAAATGTATATAACATAAATGGCGTGCTTTAACGTGTTCTACATTTTTTGTGCAGTAAGTTTTTGTCCATCTCTTACGGTTTAGCAGTTATTCAAAATTGAGTAAAATTCATCCAGAATAAACTACTCTTCAGAGGCTATTCCCAGAAAATTTAAGATTTACATTTTATTTTTCAGGTAAATATCTTTAATATACGAAATGTTGATCAAAATTGTTAGAGCCATTTTTGAGAAAATTGAAATTTTCTAAAAAAGTTCCATGTAAAGGGAAGTTTGGGGTTGAGGGATTTTTCTCAAAATCTTCGTGTCGCATCCCTGGAAGATACTAAACTTAAATACCAAGTTTGATATTTTACCGACTTTTCGTTTTTGAGTTATCGTGTTCACTGGCACACGGACACACTGACACACTGACACACGGACACACACACACACACACACACACACTGACCTTTTTGTGAAAGTGCTCTTTTTAGATAAAGGGGACCCTAAAATATATATTTCCGGTGAAATCTCGGTATCGAATTTTTGGGTGGAGTGCAATACATTCTCTATACACTATGTACATAATGCGTATAGAGAAAGTAAAAAAGTATACTGTTATAAAAACAGTTATACATTTTTAATGTGTATTGCCCTATAGGAGTTACCTACTTTGCCATCATAAGGATAGAACGACTTAATAGTACACAAACACAGAACATTAAACATTACTCTGGCATTTATCCCCTGAAAATATGTAGTAAGTTAGGCACACTACACACACACACTCTATCATTTTATTGTTTCGTTTTGGTCACAACTTTTACCAAATTGTAATTACACTTACCAGCATTGTGTAGAAAATACAAATGGTGCTGACAACTGGCGTGATGAAATGTAGATTTACACCAGTAACTGAAACAAAGACACTTTCTATTATATTTTAAAATATGTGCAAATTTATTTTGATACTTAAACCAGATTACAACTTTAAAATAAGATTGAATTATCTTTCTGAAACTATTTCGTTATTGACTTCATTACTCCGGAATACAAAAGGAAATTTCAAATTTGAAATATCTGTGCACTGAGGCCCGGTAAAAATGGCGTCCTGGTAAACTGTGTAATTCGCTTTCGGGTGGTGCCAGGTTCAAGCTCCCAGAGCCAACCTACAGGATGAAGTTTTTCCGCGGTTTATCTCGGTCATAGCCGAATGCTGCCGGTCCCCATGGCCACGCTCGCTAAAGCGTCTCGCTTTGGTGCTACGTGGGCAGGGGATCGTGGGTTCGAGTCCCGCCTTGGGCATGGGTTTTATATGTTTGTGCAATGTGTATATGTTTGTAAAAGAAACAGTAAACCAGTAATCAGTAAAACCTACGGGGGGAAATGTAAATAGGGATACAGTACCGGAGTCCTGATCAGACTCCGTTACTGTAGATAACTTGAACAGCGAATTTTCCTATCATCCCTTTCATCACTACATTTATTTCCTTTTTCTTCACTTCCATACCAGGCATTGGACCGATCACCGATCACAAATTTGGTTACTCCACAACAGGTTGATCTTGTAAGGCCTTGGCATTAAGCACAAGTTAGAGAAGGGTAATCCGTTGAAACAGAAGAAGAAAAAAAAATCTGATGTGTTACACTCACATGACTTTCGCTAGCCGTTCTACAAACTTCTTACATAAGATTATTCTTCTCTCTGCACCTTGTTAATCGAGGTATTCAGCACAATGTTTTTATTACTTAGTTCCTTATAAGTAGGAAGAAAATAAGGGAATACACTTTGCTAAATCGATAGTAAGATGTTTTAAAAGCTGTCGTTATGCGATTGTGATTACAAATCGCTTCTTTTCTTGGCCAGGAGTAGAACAAAAGAAAAACGGACACTCCCGTCTGACAAAAGTGTAAGTACTTCACAACTGAAACCAATAACAAAGAATACCCCGAAAACGGTAAGCTCCACGAAAAAAATGTATATGATGTAAATTGTGTATTTTAACAAGGCCTTCATTTTTTTGTATACTAAGTTTTGTCTATCTCTTACGGTTTATTAGTTATGCCAAAATAATCGAAATTCATCCAGAATAAACAGGTCTTTAGAAGCTATTCCCAGAAAATTCAAGATATACATTTTAGTTGTCAGGTAATATCTTTAATATACGAAATTTTCATCAAAATCGTTAGAGCCATTTTTAAGAAAATCAAAGTTTTCGAAACAAGTTCCATGTAGTGGGGTAGGGTAGGGTAGTTTGGGGTGGGGGGTTTTTCTCAAAATCTTCATGCGGCATCCCTGAAAGATACTGAACTTATTATTATTGTTATTATATATAATTATTATGGTTATTATATGTCAATGGCAGGACAGCAGCTGAGGCAATAGTGTATAGAGAAGGTATTGCATTGCACCCAAAAATTCGATACCGAGATTTCACCGAAAATACATGTTTTGAGACTCCTTGAATCCCAAAAAAAACATTTTTAAAAAAATGTCCGTGTGTGTGTCTGTGTGTATGTGTGTGTGTCTGTGGGCAGCATAGCTCAAAAACGAAAAGACCGTTAAAGCCCAAACTTGGTATTTAAGTTTGATATCTTCCAAGGATGCGACTCTTCAAGAAAATCCCCCCACCCCAAACTACCCTTTACATGGAAACATTTTTGAAAATTTTGATTTTCTTAAAAATGGCTCTATTGATTTTGATTAAAACATCGTATATTAAAGATATTTACCTGACAAATAAAATGTATTTCTTGAATTTTCTGGGAATAGCCCTTGAGGACTACTTTATTCTGGATGAATTTTACGGAATTGTGCATAACTGCTAAACCGTAAGAGACGGGGGAAAAACTTACTGCACAGAAAATGTAGCTCACGATAAAATACGCAATTTATGTCATATACATTTTTTTTCGTGGAGTTGTTCATTTTTAAGATATTCCTGGTTTTTCGTTTTAGCTTTGAAAAACTTATAATTTTCTCATACAGGAATTTCTTACCTCCTGTCCATACAAACAAAGGAACTTCAGTTACATAGCAACCAGCTTTTGGCTATCATTTTAACCTATAGAACTCCCGCTTTTACTTACAAGGAAGCAAGTAATAAGAGTATTTGTGCTAATTAGCATAAAATAAATAGAAGCATATGCTTTTTAACTACAATTTGTTGCAGAGATGTAGAGAAAGTCATGTGAATGGAACACATCAGATTTTTCTATCTCTTTTCCTCATTTTCTCAACATTTCCTGTTTATTTAATTACCGTTTTGCTTCTTTTTTTTAATACATATATACATATACAAACACAGAAACATCCAAGCCCAAGGCGGGAATCAAACCCACGATCCCCTGCGCCACGAAGAACCAAAGCGAGGCACTTTAGCGAGCATGCATGGGGACCGGCAGATTAGTCGCCCAAAATTATAATCACAGCATGCATCTCTGAAAGAGAAATAGGAAATGAAAGACTACTTTCACAGACACGAAGGTAGGAAGGGTTTATTTAAGTAAATAATATACGCCATTCAAGAAAGGAAATATGATTTTCAAGACCATTTGGAATTGCATTTGTTGCGTCGCAATAGCTTATTTACATCCTGAGAAATTAAAACTTGAAGCTGGCGCTTGAGATACAGCGAAAGAGGTGTAACTTTCTGTGAATACAAACCTTGTGTTCTTTACAGCAACACTAATAGCGCGAAAAAAAAAATCTCATGTGTTCCATTCACATGACTTTTTCTACATCTCTGCAACAAATTATTGTTTAAAAGCTTAAGTTTCTATTTACTTCATGCTAATCTAAAAAAAAAAAAAAAAAGATCTGATGTGTTCCATTCACATGACTTTCTCTATATCTCTGTAACAAATTATTGTTAGTAAGCTTATCTTTTATTTATTTCATCGAGAAAAATTAGCAGAAATAGTATGGACAGGAGTTGACAAATTCCTGTATGAGAAAAGTATGTTTTTCAAAGCTGAAACTAAGAAAAAGGAATATCTAAAAAACGACCAACTCCACGAAAAAATGTATATAACATAAATTGTGTGTTTTAACGTGCTCCAAATTTTTTGTGTGTTAAGTTTTTATCCATCTCTTACGGTTTAGTAGTTATGCAAAATTCATCCAGAATAAAGTAGTCTTCAGAGCCTATTTCCAGAAAATTCAAAATATACATTTTATTTGTCAGGTAAATAGCTTTAGTATATGACATTTTAATCAAAATCGTTAGAGCCATTTTTTAGAAAATCAAAAATTTCGAAAAAAGTTCCATGTAAAGGGTAGTTGGGGGTGGGGGATTTTTCTCAAAATCTTCGTGTTGCATCCCTGGAAGATACTAAACTTAAATACCAAGTTTGGTGTTTTACCGACTTTTCGTTTTTGAGTTATCGTGTTCACAGACACACGGACACACTGACACACTGACACACACACACACACACACACGGACCTTTTTCTGAAAATACTTTTTTTGGATACAGGGGACCCTAAAACATCTATTTCCGGTGAAATCTCGGTATCGAATTTTTTGGTGGAGTGCAATACCTTCTCTATACACTATGTACATAGTACGTATAGAGAAAGTAAAAAACCAGTAGAAATAGTCTTATTACTTGCTTCCTTGTAAGTAGAAGGGAAATAAGGATGTGCTATAGGTTAAAGTGATAGTCAAAAACTGGTTATGTGACTGAAGTTGCTTGTATGACAGGAGTTAAACTCCCGTAAGAGAAAATAAGTATTTTAAAGCTGAAACCAGTAACAAGGAATATCTTAAAAACGACCAACTCCACGAAACAAAATGTATATAACATAAATTATGTGTTTTAAAGAGCTCTACAGTTTCGTTAAGTTAGTTTTTTCTATCTCTTACGGTTTACCAGTTATGCAAAATTCCGTAAAATTCATCCAGAATAAAGTTGTCTTTAGAGGGTAATTCAAGACATACATTTTATTTGTCAGATAAACATCTTTAATATGGGATATTTTAATCAAAATCGTTAGCTCCATTTTTGAGAAAATCAAAAATTTTAAAAAATGTTTCCCAGTTTTGTTGTTGTTGTTTTTTTGTAGTGTTTAACGCCCACTTTTACTGCTCTGTCACCGCAGGTCATGACACTGATGATTCACGAAGATGCAGCCCCGGTGGAATGAGATGGCGGGAGAAAACGGAGAACCGAGAGAAAACCCGCCTCTGCGCCGCTTTGTGCACCACAAATCTCAAATGTAGTCATTTGGGATCGAACCCGGGCCGTCTAGTTGAGAGGCGAATGGTCTGACCACTCGGCCACGGCGCGGCCTGTTTCTTTGTAAAGAGTAGTTGTGGGGTGAGGGGATTTTCTTGAAAATCTTCGTGTCGCATCCTTGGTATATATCAAACTTAAATACCAAGTTTGGTGTTTAACTTTTTTTTTTTTTCTTTTTGAGCTATCCTATCCACAGACACACGCGGACCTTTTTCTAAAAATGCTTTTTTTTTTTTGGTTTGAGGTGCACCCAAAACATGTATTTTAGGTGAATTCTCGGTATCGAATTTTTGGGTGCATTACAATACCTTCTCTATGCACTATGTACATAGTATGATACTTTTGTGATACATACAATACGTGAATTCCCTCGCAATTAACTGCAACGTGAAGTTCGCGCTTGAAACTTAGATTGTACAGCTGATGTTCAAAAGGTTTGAGTACGCCTCAGGGTAGTTCTCCACTACCTTCATAATCAATATCAAACACTCAACGTGAAACATAAATTTAAACCACATAATGCGAAACATAGTCATGCGTGGAGTTGAAATTCCCTCTTCCACCTCTAGTGCGGTAACGAGCAAGGCAAAGGGTAAACATATTTGCATTTGTTATTTACTTATTATCAATAATCAGTTGGATCCTATTTATCACGATTTAGCCTTGTGGTAACTGTGTGCCTGACAGGAATAAAAGCAGAAGGTTTCAGTGCATTGTCTTCTAAAAAATTGAAAAATGTAAACAGCACCTTGTTTGAACTGAAACTTGAAGTTTCTCAGCTTGTTAGTTTGTTGCTGACTATACTTTTAGCAGCAATTGCAAAACAGAGAATTTCAGCTGAATTGAGGCAGGTATTATATTTTTCTTCTTTTTTTTCTGGTATTTTTTTTCTACGATCTCGTGCGCATATTCATATATACGGGAAGCTCACGTAAAGATTTGTATTCTTTATTTTATTTCTACAGGTTTTAGAGATATATCCCAGAAGACGGGCCTTGTACAAATCACATTAATTAACTGTATCTATTGTCTTTTTCATCATTCACACCATTTTTCTTACTGACTATTTCGTTCATGACATGCGATCGTAGGAAGTGACGAATCCAATACAAAGGCGCTTAAAATTCTAACCAATCGGAAATCATTATTTCTGCATTTTGATCGTTTTCTTTATCACATTCATGTGCATTTTTTTTTCAAAATGTATAGCACCCACGTGAATTTGTTTTCTCTCTGAACTTGTGTTGGTCTTATAATAATAGTATCAGAGATATTCCCGTACATAATGGCAGAAGTTACAAAACGATTTGCTATCATGGACTATATAAAAATATTGTTATTCCAATTGGTTTTACTAAGCCTCCTTTCTTCAACACTTATGTTTACTTCACGCCAAAATAATAGAATGTAGCAATACAAAGAGATCTGAAATTCAAGTTGCAGTGATTTCGGTGCAAACAGACATCAAGACAAATGGGATTTTTGGAATATTATTCTTCGTGTCCATATAGGCTAATCATTTTTATTTTATTCACGAATAGTCTTATTAAATACAACTCGAGGTACAACTTTTCTCTAGATAAAAGTTGGAGCTCCCGCTATATTACTTATGAATTTATGATAAACAGTGAATAATATGTTTATTTATTTATTTATTGTACCTTAAGTCCTTTAGCCTGGTTGATCATATCGGACGATGAATGCAGTCAGTTAAATGCTGCTCAAGTAATCTCGGGGTCCACGGAACTTTAAGTTACTTGACATTCGCCTTATCAGAATAAGGGAAACCCGCGTAAAAAAACGTATCCGGGTAACTCAAACTACGCGAGGTTCGAAGTCGCGACATCTTGATTGTGGGGAAGACACGCTACCTCCACACTAACGAGGTGGGCAATAATGTGCATTGACCAGTTGTCTGTATATATCTGACCGAAGTTATTCGGGTATGTGCAAAATTAGCCGAATACATATTGCACTCAACAAATTTTCTATGTTAGTGGAATACAATTTGTTTAGCAAAGGATGTTGAATCAACATGTTACACAAGATTTGTTGGTCAGTGGAGACACTTCTTAACCGCCAACATGTTGAATCAACATGTTTTGTTGATTTTTGAGTCAGTATACCAGGTGGCCTATAGTAATCCTCGGGAATTTGTTATAGTTACCTATAAAGGTATAAAAAATAAAATTACAATTTGTTTCAGAAGTATTTTTCTTTGTATCATTCTTTTGAGCATTTTATCATAGAAGTCTTGCCCTCACATTTGACGTGTCCAGAAATCCTTTTGTGCGTCAAAACAGGGGCTATTCGAAGTTGAAACCCACCAGTACGCCACTTACAAGTTATAACTTGAAATAGACCGATGGGTTCTGCAACTGTTTTAAAGTACAAAGGGATATCTACGCACTTCAAAGAGACACCAGGTACACGGACCTGATGAGAAAACTTCGGTAGCTATTCTGTGGATCTTGTCACAGTAACTCAGCGCTAATGAAGTCATAAGAAAAGCAAACACCATGATTTGAAATCCGGATTTGATAACTTGTTAACATGTGATTGTGGTTTCAAATATTAGGCTCACAACCGGTACATAATTAATAACTAACTTACTAGTTATGCCGTTGTATCAACCTTGCCCATAGAGTCAACCACCTTCAAGGAAAGTTCGTTCTACCAACTGATGGTTGGAACTATTTATTTTCGTTTGGTTTTGTAAATTAGTAGAGCTGACACCCCCCTAGGACTTACAAGCCAATGCCTAGGGGTCAGAAACCTGTCGTGAAGCCAACGGAGAACCTGTTACGAGAGGTCGTCCCGTAGTCAGGCATGGACACGAGGAAGTGGATGACTTGAAATGTAAGCGAAATTGATTATTTGAAAGGTGATGATGGAGCAATTGGTGGAATAAGTGGGAAAACCGGAGGACCCGGAGATAACCCACCCAGACACCACATGCGGGCGCTTGGGATCGAACCCGGGCCGCCTAGATGTGAGGCGAGGAGTCTAACCACTCACCCACGCGCCGTCTAGAACTATTTATCACGTAACTGAATACACCCAGAGGTGGTGTCAGTTATCTGGCCCATGGTATGTTAGAATGGCAATGGAACGATAGGACCTATAGCTTTACCGTGGACTCCAAACCACGTTGGCTCCACATGCATGGTATTCCTAAAACATAGCAGTAGTATTTTAAAAATATTCAAATATGCTTAGAATAGTATTAAAGAAATACACCTACCTTGACTGAATGCAAGCGCTGGAACATAAACCACTATCGGTATGTATAGAACCTGTAATTCAAAATTAAGAAATTACATCTAAGAAATTATTGTTATAGGGTTTGAGCTTTTAGTGACATCCATGTAAAAACATTTTAAAATATTTTTCTTTATAGACAATTTGTAAGTGCATTCCTTCTTACTGACCACTAGGGGGAGCATTTAGGGTACGTAAAGACTGAAGTGCTCTCTAAACCCAATTTTGAACAGAGAAGGGGGGGGGCAGCAGTAGCGTCACAAAACTGAGCGGACAGTGAGTGTGTAGACCCAGCCTCTGTCTCTGACTCGTCAATACGTAGTGTAGGGATAACATGGTTCCCAAGGTCGCGGTTTCAAACCCGGCGGAGGGCAATGAAAAATCCTTAGCATGGCTTCCTTCGAAAGGAAAGTAAAGCCGCTGGCCCTGTGTCATAGATTTATGGCACGTTAAAGAACCTCAGCCTCGAGCCTTATATAGAGGCAAAATTAAGCGATCTTTCACACCCAATAGAGAATGAAATGCTGGGAACCACAGCAGATGAAGAGCGTAAATAAAACTCAATTTAACCTTTATTTCCCTCAAACTATACCCGGGCAGCGCTCTCTATTGATCACGCATCAATTTTGTATTCATAAGTAGCTCAAATTTACTCTTTACGCATAACACACACACATTGAATCACATGTCTGTATTGATAAATACAAATCCGTGCTATACATTGTTGTTTAGGATTATTGGGCCATTATTAGAAGAAATCAGCCGTAAATAATATTGTTTAAAAGACTGTATAGATCAGTTCCTCTCAAGCAGTGACGGCCGGCCTTTAGGAGCACAGGAGCACGTGCCCTCCCCACAACAATTTCAGACACTAATTTATCCATCATATTATTAGCTAAAATGCTATAATCTATAACGCATTTTGTATACATTTAAACCTACTATATACAGTGGAAAAAATAAAAAAATGGCGTTTTATTTATGGACGCTCTTTAACTGCTGTGGTTCTCAACGTCCCATTCTAATTTGGGCGTGAAAGACAGCTTAATTTTGCTCAGAGGCCTCTCTATCAGGTTTGAGGTTCTTTTACGTGCCGTAAATCTACGACACGGGACCAACGGCTTTACTTCCCTTCCGAAGGAAGCCATGCTAAGGATTTTTACGCCCGAAAAAATCCATCGTCCTCCGCCGGGTTTGAACCCGCTACCTTGGGTATATGAAATCAGCATTGTAACCATTACACCATGGAGGGCGATACACACTGGACAGTTGTAGTGAAGATGGCTGTCGGAAATAGTAACCGGCCGCATTTTTCGGACACAAGCGATTTTGTGGTTATCCTATGCGAACGCGCAGAAGAATTCAATGCTTTCAGATGCAGTTAATTTGCCGGTTCGGGGTTCAAGGGTCATTTCTACTGATAGCTTTTAGTATCCACTAAGTTTTAGTCTGTCATCCGTGATCTAGGGGTAACATGCTAGCCTCTGGTCTCAAGGTCGCGGGTTCAAACCCGGCTAATTTTTTTTTCAGGCACAAAAATTCTTTCCTTCATAAGGGAAGTAAAGTCGTTTATACCGTGTCGTTGATTTACGGCACATAAAAAAAAAACCTCAAGCCTGATAAAGAGGCCTCTGCGAAATATTAGGCGGTCTTTCGCGCCCAAAATAGAATGGGACGCATAGAACCGTAGCAGTTAAAGAGCGTCCATAAAAAAACACTCAATGTAGTCTTAATTTTAATCAATCTTAAAACTGTGTCCTACCAGATAATTTGGCTATGAGCCGCCACTGCTCTCAAGGCTTCCGATACATTGCAGAGTGCGGCGAAAGGTGTAAAGGACGAGTTCGCTAGGTTGACCAGAGTGCAAAGCACCAACTCATGATTTTCAACAGACGTGCTCTCTCTCCATCCCTCCATCTCTCTCTCTCTCTCTCTCTCTCTCTCTCTCTCTCTCTCTCTCTCTCTCTCGTTACATCACTGTTTTTTCCTCAAAATGTCCGAGCCGAGGCGAGACGGGCCAATGCACGATGCACAATATTTCTGCACCTCAGTTTGCACGTGGCAACTTTACGCGTTTGAGAGATCCTGGTAGATTGTTTATTAACCTGAAAATTATTGAACTATTATTGTTTTATGAGGACTTCGGTTTAGAAGCTACAAAAAAAATTATATCTATACGCTTTAAATCTTTGAATAATATACTTTTGGAATGTATTTTAAAACACATTATGTATTTTTAATTTGAGTTAATACCTATATGCTTGTCTGAAGATGAATGTTAAAGTTTCCTATTGCTTAGATAGTAAAAGCAACACAACGCTGTGTAGGTAATTTAAAGTATTCATTTTCTCCCATGCTGGGCAATATTGATGCAGCAAGAACATATACTGCAATAACGTTGTTATTTTACTGCACTGTTCTAATTCAGTGTGAGCCAAATGTATACCCTGTGACGTCAGAAGTTTGTTTTCTTGCTCGCGATTCTGAGGAAGGAATTCTAAGAGAAGGGCAGATGTAAATGAAGAGCGAAGTTATCTACTGTTACCGAAGGATTGTCACTGAACAACAGTCAACAATTCTTTTGCATGAAATTGGGTGTTTATTATGTGGATTTTAGCGCCGAATTCAATTATGGAAACGGTTTTTCTCTAGCGCCCTCAGTTGCAAAAATAAAGTCTGTTTTCTGAATTAGCACTGGCTCTAAATGCTTAAATCTATGTTATAGTGATTGACACAGTAAACAAGACCTAATAGTGATAATAATAGCATTTATTATTTTATTTCTTAAATTCTTTGCGAACGCGAACAATACTCGCTTCTGACACGCCGATGTACTCTGTCGTTATTTCCATCAGTTCATTCACTAAATTATCCGGATTATGATAAAACACATTTCAAACAATCTGCTTCTCGTCACTCTTTAACAGTTTACCCTTAGGGTGATTTTTATATCCATGATCACTCTTTTTTAGCACTACCGAATTCACATCAATCGCAGGCTTGCCACCATACGTACATTGGCATTCTGTTTGTTTTTCTCCCGCCAATGTAACTACTTATTTCTTGTGAAAGGATATATTTGTATTTCCAAACAGCTGAAAAATACAACGCATTTTAATATATAAATTAAACTTATCGATTACCGTATTTTACAAGCAATAATATCAAGTAAATATGGATCTATTTTTCTCTCCTCGTTCTCAAAGCAATGAAAACATCCACAGCGGCCTCGTGCGTGAAGTTTTTCTCGGAATTACTACTGCAAAAGTGGGCTTTTAAGGGCGGTGGGATCCTTTCTATCACGTCCAAAGTCCCATATAAACAGTGTACATAGAAGTCAATGCTGATGAATAATAACTAATTCATTTGAGCTTCTGCTTTACTTGTCAGGCCGATGGTTGGAGTTTTAGATGGGCATATCCTTCGACTATGCTCTGTTCGTCATTCCGCATTTAAGGCCTTCGGCTACGCTCAACATTGGACATCAAAAAGCGCGAAAAGTAAAGTAATTGACCACTTTCGACAATATAAAGAGAATTAATGCAAACTTGCTTAGTGCAAAGAGAGAAACGAAACAGATATAAGCATGGTATAACAACGTGCTTTTATTCACCGGTTGAAAATTATAAAGACCCAATTCCATCCAAATCTCAGTCAACGCCGTTGTTTTCACTACCTTCGGAAGCATCGTCGTCATCGACGTCAGGTTTCAAATCCTTGTGTATAGTCCAAGAGCTGCTGCACGGTTTCATAGCAGGAACAGAGGGATGCCATTAACCTTCATTTATTCCTTCTCCCGCTCAAAGAATTCCCTAGTCCTTATTAATCCCAATGCTTGGCTATTAAGTGGTATAGCTTTGTGCAAAGAATTTTCACTTCGCGAATCATCCCTCGGTGATCGAAGTTGTTTTTGAGGAATTTTCGCACTCCAAATATTGTACAAATAGTATGAATGAAACACCAACAACGTTATCATCAATAGCAATCAATTAAATAACAACGAATAATATGTAGCTTGCAAATAATAACTCGAGCGCGTGTCGGAGATCACAAATGACGCACTTGGTTGGAAATGGCCAATATGACAACAGAGCCGCTTACAGTTCCGTTTCCACTTTTTACTTTCTCTACACGTACTATGTACAAAGTGTATAGAGAAGGTATTGCACTCCACCAAAAAATTCGATACCGAGATTTCACCGGAAATATATGTTTTGGAGTCCCCAATATCCAAAAAAAGCATTTTCACAAAAAGGTCCGTGTGTGTGTGTCCGTGAACACGATAACTCAAAAACGAAAAGTCAGTAAAATACCAAACTTGGTATTTTAAGTTTAGTATCTTCCAGGGATGCGATACGAAGATTTTGAGAAAAATCCCCCCACCCCCAACTACCCTTTACATGGAACTTTTTTCGAAAATTTTTATTTTCTCAAAATAGCTCTAACGATTTTGATTAAAATTTCGTATATCAAACATATTTACCTGACAAATAAAATGTATATCTTGAATTTTCTGGGAATAGCCTCTGAAGAGTAGTTTATTCTGGATGAATTTTACTAAATTTTGAATAACTGCTAAGCCGTAAGAGATGGACAAAAACTTACTACACAAAAAATGTAGAGCACATTAAAACACACAATTTATGTTATATACATTTTTTTCGTGGAGTTCGTCGTTTTTGTGACATTCCTAATTTTTGGTTTCTGCGATCAAAAACGTATACTTTTCTCATACAGGAACTTGTCAACTCCTATCCATATAAACAAAGGAACTTCATTGACATAGCAACCAGCTTTTGACTATCACTTTAACCTACAGTTGTCCCTTATTTCGCTTCTACTTACAAGGAAGCGAGTAATTAGACTATTTCTGCTATTTTTTTTTTTCTAATTAGCAGAAAGTAAATAAAAGTATAAGCTTTTTAAGAATAATTTGTTGCAGGGATATGGAGAAAGTCATGTGAATGGTACACATCAGATTTTTTCATATGTTTTACGAATGTACCAATTTAACTGTTAGCTGCCAAGTGCAAAGTTTCAAGCGCGGTAGTATAATGAACCTTCTGCACATGCTAGACAAGATTTACTTTTTATTGAATGCGTGATTTCTAAACTCATTCTGGAAATTCATAGTTAATGTAACATATTTAAAACAAATACATACGGAGAGGCTACCAGTGTTGAAAAAGTTATTACTCACCAAATTAAGTGTGAAGATCAATGAAGCCACCAGGCGAACACTGTTGCTAAATCTTAGCTCCAAATACTGAAAAAGAGGGGAGAAATGTAATTTTCAATAATAATTAGACGTTCGTATTTAATATTTGTTTTTAATATTACGTAAATTATTTCTCTGCACCCAAGATAAGAATAAAACTGTAATAATAATTGATACTAACGGTTTTATTTATTCTCATTTTCTTAAGCGTTTCCAAATTACTCGGTTTAAAACTTCTCTGATTCAAGTATGTAATTATATTCAGCGTAATACCATTGTTTTCCCATTGCTTTGAGAGTGAGTTAGCTTGTTTATCTGCTCAGGCAAGAGGATTTTGAGGGGCAATAATGGAATACGAAGCAGACGATTACTTGAGAACGGTCCAGCAGAGATTCTGAGGTATTAAAAATGACAGGGGTTAAAATACTTGTTCAATAATAGTAAATGTGTTGCTTGTTAGCATAATTTAAGGTTCTGTTTGATCAATTTGGTGCATTTAGTTCGTTACACATTCTTAATGGTGCAGCTTTATATGTTTCATATTATTTTGTTTTATTAAAACACTACCAAAAATTGCTATTACTTTCTCTACAACGCACTATGTACTTACATAGTAGGCAGAGAAGATATTGCATTCCACCAAAAAATTCCATGCTGTAATTTCACCAGAAATATGTTTTAAAGTCCCCTGAATCCATAAACAGCACTTTTAGAAAAAGGTCTGTGTGTATGTGCAGGTAGATAAGTCCGTGAATAGCATAGCTCAATCATGAAAAGTCCGTTAATACCAAGGTTTATATTTAAGATCAGCTTCTTTCAAAACCGCATCCCGAAAATTTTCAAGAAAACTTGGGGAAATTTTGGTTTTATAATTTCTCAATCTAATTTTAAAAAAAAATTGATGTGTTCCCTCACATGATTTTCTCTACATCTCTGCAACAAATTATTGTTAAAAAGCTTATATTTCTATTTACTTCATGCAAATCCAGAAAAAAATAGCAGAAAGGGTGGTATTATTTGCTTCCTTGTAAATAGAAGTGAAATAAAGGAGTACGATAGGCTAAATCGATAGTCAAATGTTTTAAAAGCTTGTTGCTATGCGATTCAAGTACCATTGTTTGTATGGACAGGAGTTGACAAGGTTCGTATGAGAAAAGTTAAAGCTGAAACTAATAACATGGAATATCTAAAAAACTGTGAACTCCACGAAAAAAATGTATATAACATAAATTGTGTGCTTTAACGAGATCTACACTTCTTCTTAGGCAATTTTTTACCTATCTCTTACGGTTTATGAGTTCTGCAAAATTCCGCAAAATTTATCCAGAATAAACATCTCTTCAGAGGCTACTCCCAGAAAATTGAAGATATACATTTTATTTGTCATTAAAATACCTTAAATATAAGGGATTTTAATCAAAATCGTTAGAGCCATTTTTGAGAAAATCAATATTTTCGAAATTTTTTCCATGTTGGGAATGGAGGAATTTTTTGAAAATCTTCGTGTCGCATCCTTGAAATGCAAAGTTTGGTATTTAATGGTCTTTTCGCTTTTGAGCTATGCTGCCTATAGACACACGGACATTTTTCCAAAAAGATCTTTTTTTTTTTTTTTTTTTGGATTCAGGGAGTCTCAAAACTTGTATTTCTGGTGAAATTTCGGTATTATTGCATAGTACGTATAGAGAAAGTAAAAATATCTCTGCTCTGGATACATTAAGAATATATAACTTAAATCTTCAGGACTCCACGTTTTAGATTTTTTTAACATCTAAGGTCACATCGGGGGCTGGTTGTCTGTAGGTTCTTTTTATGCTGGTTTAAATCATTTTGTTTTACTCAAACACGCACACATTCACACTCACATACAAACTTCCAGATTCTGGTTAGAGAAAAATTCCTCGCCCCAGCCGAGAATCGAACCCGGGATCCCCGGGTGAGAAGTCAGCTCGTTGACCACTCGACCACGGAGGCAGTCTAGATGCTTTTTTTCTAATGATTAGTGGTATATTTGGTACTATAGTTACCTCATATGTGGAGGTAAGCTGGAGAGCGTAGAAGACTGGCATGTAGGCCACTGCCACTATGATGCAAACAATACAGGCGGCGAGGCAAATCATCCAATACTGCGTACCATACGTGTACATCTCAGATGGAGCACCCAACAGAGTGATGCCAGAGATGTGGCTAGACCAAACACAAAACTGTTAATAGTTTCAGCTACTCTGATGTGTTCCATTCACATGACTTTCTCTACATCTCTGTAACAGATTATTGTTAATTAGCAGAAACGATCTTATTATAGTCCCTTATAAGTAGAAGGGGATAAAGGGAATGCACTAAGCTAAACCGACAGACAAATGTTTTAAAATGCGGTTGCTATGGGATTGAAATCCGTTTCTTTGCGTGGCCAAGCGTTGACAAGTTCCCGTATGAGAAAAAGTTTAAGTATTTTAATACTGAAACGAATAACAAGGAATGTCTCGAAAACGGACAACTCCACGAAAAAATGAATATGGCATAAATTGTGTCTTTTATCGAGATTTACATTTTTATGTAGTAAGTTTCTGTCCATCTCTTACATTTACGAGTTATGTAAAATTCAATAAAAATAATATAGAATAAAGAGCTCTTCGGAAGTTATTCCCAGAAAAGTCAAGATATACATTTTATTTGTTATGTAAATATCTTGAATATAAAAATTTTAATCAAAATCGTTAGAGTCATTTTTGAGAAAATTTATATTTTCGAAATGTTTTCATGTAAAGGATAGTTTGAGATGGGGGGAATTTCTGGAAAATCTTCGCGTCGTATCGATGGAAGATATCAAACTTAAATACCAAGTTTGGTATTTAGCGGTCTTTTCGTTTCATTATGCGAAACACACGGATCTTTTACTAAAAATGCTATTTTTGGATTCAGGGGGTCCAAAAACATGTATTTCCTGTGAAATCTCGGTAACGAATTTTTGGGTGGAATACAATTCTTCCTAGATACACTATGTACACAGTAGTGTAGAGAAAGTAAGACTGGAGTGTTAGAATATCAAATGAAAACTTGACAATGCAGAAAATAGTTTTAAGGCAGGTATTATTTTTATTGTTACTCGGACTCACATTGGTAGCTTCTGAGACCAGTCAGTAAAATTAACCATTATCGGAATCCATCCTATAAGGTCCTCATATAAACACTTTCCAGTTTGATTTGTTTATAGAAAAGCCAAAACTTCAATAAAATAGCCATTAGATGTACAAGCGTAAATATCCTTATTTAAAACTTCCGCAATGGTTCCTTCGCACCATTTTAAATTATGATGTATCCCTTTCAAACGTTTGCCCTGATTTCCTAGAAAGGTTTTCTACATTGAAAGTTTTACTTTTGTTTAAAGTTTAGTCTGAAACTTCAGAGATGTAAGAGAGAGTGGTAAGTAGGGAAGAGTGAGTGAAAATGGAAAGAAAGGGATAGATAGAAGAGAGCGGTAGAGTGAGAAGAGATAAAGTGCGAGAAGATAATCATTAAACGCAATAACGCAATAACTTGGTCTGCGGATAGAAAGTTTCTTCGAGAGATGGGGCAGGAGGGGAAAATGAGTGGGGGTGCATCTCCATTTTCGTACATAATATGCAGTTTTACTTTCTCTACACGTACTATGTACATAGTGTATAGAGAAGGTATTGCATTGCACCCAAAAATTCGTTACCGAGACAGCATAGCTCAAAAACAGAAAGTCGGTTCAATATCAAACTTGGCATTTAAGTTTGGTATCTTCCAAGGATGCGACACGAAGATTTTCAAGAAAATCCCTCCACCCCAACTACTACCCTTTAGTGAAACTTTTTCGAACATTTTGTTTTTCTTAAAAATGTGGTGGATTAAAATGTAATCACAAATAAAATGTATATCTGAATTTTCTGGGAATAGCTTCTGAAGATCTATTTATTCTGGATGAAGTTTGCTGAATGTTATATATAAATAGTAAACATAAGAGATAGACAAAAACTTAGCACACAAAAAATGTAAATATCGTTCAATACACAAGTTATATCATACACATTATTTTTCGTGGAGTTTATCATTTTCGAGATATTCCCTGTTATTAGTATGAATTGTAAACTACTTATATTTTTCTCAGACAGGAAGTGTGCGTTTTTCTTTTGTTCTACTCCGGGCCAAGCAAAGAAGCGATTTGCAATGACAATCGCATAACGACAGCTTTTAAAACATTTGACTATCACTTTAGCATAGAGAATTCCTTTAGTTCCCTTCTATTTATAAGGAACTAAGAACATTCTGCTAAAGTTTATCTCGATTAGCATTGTGTAGAAAGAAGAAAACACTTTTGTAAGAAGTTTGTTTACAGAGCAGCTAGAGAAAGTCATGTAAGTGTAACACATCATTTTTATTTATTTATTTATTTTTTTGCACCTGTTCTTTGGAACTGACATTTTCCTGGGTAAATATCACTTTTAGACGATTTAAGAACTGCTATTGCTGGAATCAGGTATACTAATTTCAAATAATGTTTTATCACTAGTGAAGATTCTGGTAGAGAGATGCCAGAATAACTGTGATAATTATTATGAGAGGCACAATTATGTATTCCTAGTAGTAGAAGGGGGGAACGTGAGTTCACAGGACTTACTTGCCCCACCAGAGATGTGTGCAAAATATTATACTATAGTCATTCTAGTTAGAAGATTCCGATTTTATAACATAGTTACGAAGCTCTTGCAAATCATAGGAGTGTTCAGACCTACATACGGGGAGGGTAAGCCGAATACGAAACCAAAGTTACGGACATAGATGCCCAACCTACAGCAATAGAAGGGAGTGTAGATTTACCTCCACCCATTTGCTTGGTAGCGACCTTTCTACAGTGTGCGCACAAAGTCCGTATGCCCCTATAATAAATTCAAACTGATGTGAAGTAAAAGTACAGATTTCCAATATTTATGTAATTAAATGTTTCTCCTTACATATTAGGACTCCAAAACACCGGTATGTATCCCCCCATTGTCTCTGCACAGCCGAATGCACCGCGCCATCTCGTATTCGTGTTCATCTTACTCAACATTATTTAAGTCACTGAATGAATTTTCAGTGATTTTGAGACACGTGTTAATGCTTGTGGTCGGATGCTGCAACAATTCCAAAGAATGTCTGAGAAGGCAACACTTCATTCTCAGATCGACTTTAATGTGTCTCATTTTGACCTTCAATGGAACACATCAGATTTTCTCACGTTTCATTAAGGATTTAACCGGATATTGTTGGATAGATCTTTTCAAGTCAGCACAAAGTCTAAGTCTGGTGGATGATCTTCCACTTCTCGTCGCGTCGCGAACACTGCCCGTTAAAAATGTTTTTCGTTCTTCTTTGTTGGTGCTGCTTTCACAAACCGTCCAACGAAATCGTCCATGACATTTTTTATTGATGTGTCATTAATTTGACGCTCATGAACCCACACAGCGGACACTAAGCGTTCCTCAATTGTATAATCGCTTGTATCAGCCATTCTTTCTCAATATCTCGGCATCAACTAATTTGATTCATAAGATTTGTTGATTTGTTGTCATAAGAGCGACAACAATAGAAGTCGTCAACAATGGGTATCTGACAGGAGAATAATATGAATAAATACCAACCTCAAAAAGCATATTTACTCATGTAATTTTAAATTTAGTACAGGGGTATACGGACTTAGTGCGCACATTGTGTGATGTCGCATTCTATCAGTAGCGGTGGCACGTCAATTTTATATCGGATGGTACAAATACTAAAAAATCTGATGGTCTCATTCACATGACTTTCTCTACATCTCTGCAACAAATTATAGTTAAAAAGCTCATTTTTCTATTTACTTCTTGCTAATTTAGAAAAATTAGCAGAAATGGTCTTATTATTTGCTTCCTTGCAAGTAGAAGGCAAATAACAAATTCCGTTTGAGAAAAGTAGAAGTTTTTCAAAGCTGAAAACAAAAACAAGGAATAAATTAAAAAAACGATCAACTCCACGAAAAAATGTATATGACATAAACTGTATGTTTTAATGCGCTCTACATTTTTGTGTGTTAAGTTTTTGTCCATCTCTTACGGTTTAGCAGTTATGCAAAATTCCGTAAAATTCATCCAGAATAAAGTAGTCTTCAGAGTCTATTCCCAGAAAATTCAAGATATACATTTTATTTGTCAAGTAAATATCTTTAATATTTGACATTTTAATAAAAATCGTTAGAGCCATTTTTAAGAAAATAAAAATTTTCGAAAAATGTACATTGTAAAGGGTAGCTGGGATTGGGGGGATTTTCTTGAAAATCTTCGTGTCGCATCCTTGGAAGATGCCAAACTTAAATACCAAGTTTGGTATTTAACGGTCTTTTCGTTTTTGAGCTATGCTGTCCACAGACACACACGCACGCGTGCACGCACGCACACACACACACACACACGGACCTTTTTGTAAATATGCTTTTTTGGATTCAGGGGGACCCAAGACGTATATTTCTGGTGAAATTTTGGTATCGAATTGTTGGGTACAATACAATACCTTCTCTATACACTATGTACATAGTACGTGTAGAGAAAGTAAAAAAAAAAAAAAAAAAAAAAAAACTTCTTGAACGCCTTTCTTGTTAGTGGCTTGGACGGCATTGTTTACTTGTAACCAGTTCAGCAATGTTTGCCGACAGGGATGAACAACAGTTTTAGAAGGTAGACCAAATGATCCTGCCCTCATTTTCCTACTACAATATTTACATTTTATTTTATTTTATTCATTGTCGAGAACATCTGTTCACAAATATATGTAGAGTCAAATATTAATATATGGTTACCGAAAAGATGTTGAAATTTGTGAATTTTTTTCATTGGGAACAGATTTAAATAAATTCCAGTCTTTTTTTCTGGGAATATTTGATGACTGAAGTTTTTCAAAGCAACTAGTTCCATTTGAAGATTTTGGGGAGCGTCTTTGCAGGCAAAATTTATTCAAATTCAAATTCTGTTATTGATTGCATACCTGATAAAAATGTTTGTCATAATCAGTATGATGGTATTTTGCAAAGTTTCGTTTATTATTACATCGGAATCCCAAAATAAGTGAATAAGACATTCCACATTAACAAAAGAAAAAAAAAATCTTCCTGTCATATTTCTGGAATACGATATATTTTCTGCGCTTGAAATCTGGTGACGCAAAATATAGCTCATAAGAGCAGAGGTTGGGCACTCTTGGTTAAGAAGCTGCGACCAAGAGCATAGTTTAATTATGAGAATTCCTATTGTAGATATCTTCCGAAACTATAAAAGAAAAACTGATAGAGGGAAAGGGTGTACAGAAAATGATGCTTAAAGGAGATCAGATACCATGAATGATATTTTTATTACCATCGGTAAAAAAAAGTTGAAAATCGCTTTTTATAGCAAATGTTTTATTTTAAATATATTTTATTTTATGTCGCTATCAGCGGTTATATAAGCTTAGTTAAGGTGTTATCCACGTTCCATATGAACTTCGCTTAGCGCCAAGCAGAGGCCGTCTAGATTAACTGCACAACCATTGAGTCAGATAGTGCCATCTGTAGTGAGAAAGCAAAGTGAAGCTGCGTTCTATAGTCTCACTCATCTCCTCGCACCATTCTTACTATAGCTCTGTGACAGGGATCTGGGGTTAGGGGTATCATCCAATTTACTGCTTGTGGATAGATGCAGCGCAGTCGCAATACCATCTGTTTTCGGTTTTGCTATTGTTTTAGACTTTGGACCGTGGTATTAAATATCCATTCCGGTATTGACCTTGCCCTCTGAGTGAAACCACGAAAAAAATCTGATGTGTTACACTCATATGACTTTCTCTACTTGCTCTACAAACAAACTTCTTACATAAGATTATTCTTCTTTTGCACAATGCTAATCGAGATAAACATTAGCAGAATGTTCTTATTACTTAGTTCCTTATAAGTAGAAGAGAACTAAAGGAATGTACTAGGCTAAAGAGATAGTCAAATGTTTTAAAAGCTGTCGTTATGTGATTGTCATTGCAAATCGCTTCTTTGCTTGGCCAGGAGTAGAACAAAAGAAAAACGGACATTTCCTGCCTGAGAAAAGTATAAGTACTTCACAATTGAAACCAATAACAAGGAATATCTCGGAAACGGTTAACTGCACAACAAAAACGTAAAGGACATAAATTGTGTGTTTTTCCAAATCAAAATTTTTTGTGCAATAAGTTTTTTTCTATCTCTTGCGGTTTAGCAGTTAAGCAAAATTTGTCAAAATTCATTCAGAATAAAGAGGCCTTTAGAGGCTATTCTCAGAAAATTCAAGATATACATTTTATTTGGGATGTAAATATGTTTAATATACGGGATTTTAATCAAAATGGTTAGAGCCATTTTTTAAAAAATTAAAATGTTCGAATTTTTTTCCATGTAAAGGGTGGTATGTAGTGGGGAGGGGGGTTCTTGAAAATATTCGTGTCGCATCCTTGGAAGATATTAAATCTAAATACCAAGTTTGATATTTAACGGTCTTTTCGTTTTTGAGTTATGCCGTCCAAAGACACACAGACAGACAGAGAGAGACAGACATGTTTTTTCAGACTCAGGCGACACCAAAACATATATATTCCGGTGACATTTTAACATCGAATTTTTGGGTGGACTAAATATCTTCTCTATCCACTATGTACATTGTACATGTGGGCTAGAGAAAGTAAAAACAGCCAAATTGGTCGGTTCATGAGATTTGAAACCAGAACATCCCGAATGCAGGCTACAGACGTTCCCACTTCAGCCATCCCTCTCGATAGCAAAAGGTTGCTAGAACCTTTTGGCGTCGATAGAGAATCGTCGCCCTCCGTGGTGTAATGGTTACTATGCTAAATTCATGGATTTTTTCGGGTGTAAAAATCTTTAGCGTGGTTTCCTTCGGAAGGGAAGTAAACCCGTTGGTCCCATGTATTACGACACGTAAAAGAACCTCAAGCCTGATAGAGAGGCCTCTGAGCAAAATTAAGCGGCCCTTCACGCCCAATTTAGAATGGGACGCTGAGAACCACAATAGTTAAAGAGCGTCTATAAATAACACGTCATTTACATTTGATAGAGAATCAACATTTAGCTGCGCTCCCTTGCTTCGGGCTCTAAAGTTATCTAAAGATGACCTTTTTCCTAGCACACTATTTTATAAATCAGGATTTTTCTCAAGGCTACACTTTCACACTTTCAAAATGCACCATGGGTCTCAGTTTTTGTTTAAATAAAGTAAATATTCCCAGAATGTGCAGAAGTGTGCATTGTTATTTTTCAGGTTATAAAATTATCGTAACATCAATAAGAGCATTTAATATATATATATATATATATATATATATATATATATATATATCTAATGAAAAAAATATTGGTTAACCTTAGCGATTAAAGTTCTTTAAAAAAGTATCATAATCCAGTAATTAAAGTTATTAAAATCGCAACGCGAAAAGTTTTGTCTGTGGCTCAAAGCTCCAATTTAAAAAATCCCAACCAATCTTCTCAAATTTTGAGTTGAGTCGAAAATTTTGATTGTGCAATATATTTACGCAGTAAAATGTATTTAGTAACTTATGTATTGCAAAGTATTTATCCAATTTGAATGAAATGTAGTATACATATTAACATAGGAGCAGTGTAATCATAGTAAAATTGCCATAAAATC
Source organism: Hymenopus coronatus (assembly GCA_030762935.1). Taxonomy (NCBI): domain Eukaryota; kingdom Metazoa; phylum Arthropoda; class Insecta; order Mantodea; family Hymenopodidae; genus Hymenopus; species Hymenopus coronatus. The sequence continues at coordinate 134,772,000 of CM060881.1, forward strand.
TATAAAAAAAATATACAAATTTGAATTTTACTCCCAGAGTCACTTAAGAAACTTGCGAAAACAGATGAAGTGACATGAGTACCTGGCTGTAAGAGACATGGCGATAGGAAAGATGTTCATGCTCTTGTTACCCAGTAAGTATTCGTTCTTGGTCCTTTGTCTCGTACCAAAGCACCCAAAGTAAATGCCGATGATGGTAGACACTGCCAGCATACTAAAGAACACGCCATAATCCAGCCAGTCGAACCTCAAGGTATGAGCAACCTGAAACACAGCGTTTAGTGCGTCTATTACTTATCATCTGCGCCACGGGTGATAAGTAATAGAAGTGAAAAGTGATAGAAAATACAACAATGTGGAGATATATTATCTGATTTATGAGTCCAGAATGTTCCTCAAAATAAAACTTGCCGAGAAGGGCCATCAAATCTGACAATAGAGACTTATTTCGATTCACAGGATTCTGGATTGTAAATATCTTGCCACACCACATCAGAGAGAATTCTGCCACTCTGCTTTAAATGACTGTTTCATTAATTTTTACTTGCATTATCAATGATTTTATAATAACAATAATAAGAAGAAGAAAAACAAGAAAAACAAGATCAACAACATTCTCTAGAAGGTTGGCGTATTTGGCTTTGTTTCATACAATCTGGAATTTCTGTTGTTCTGTCTCCAAACCAGCAGACCAAAATGAACTTTTCCATTAGTTGTTTTTTATACTCCAACATCATATACCTAACATCTTCATTGACTAACTCAATATACTTTTCTGCTTTAAATGAACAAAAATATTTTTACTGTTTCTCTTATCCTAATTCAACTTAACTGGTATTAATTTTCCCATTGGTTCTTCATGTATAGTATGTAATATCTGCTTTGGAAGCTCATATTTTGTTTGAAATGTCTCCATGATTCTTGCTTTTAGTGCTTCTTTTAGTTTAAAATCTATTACAAATAAAGTCTTAAATTCACTGCTGCAAATAATTCATCCAATGTTTCGACGCATAGACAGTTAACGGCTACACGTCATCCATGGCCCACGCACCACTGCGCGCTACCAATCCAGCGCGGAATAGTGATTTGTGAAATAATAATAATAATAATAATAATACAGACTAGTAAATCAAAAATTAAATTATCTTTTTCTTTTTTTTTTTACGTTTAAAAAACTAGAAAACCTAGGTATAAATTGAAAAATTAAAAAAAAAAAATGCTCCATAACTCCTATCTGGAATATAATTTGGTAACTAAAAATCCATATCCCATTCTAATGTTTTCCTCATAGCAGTAAATTACAGGTAATATCTTTCTAACAATGCATACTATTAAAAGCATTTATTGTATAGGAATATTATATGAGCTCAGATGATATTTGACCTGTTGGAGTATTAACATTTGCCTTTTCATGATATTTATATACCTATATGCCGAAGTATCAACCAATATTGAATTCTGGGGAGGGATGGCAGAAGACGTTCTGTCACATCCCTAGCTCATGGGGTTAAGTTGCTGCTGCAGTAAAACAGGTTAGAAATGCGTGCCAGGAGCCGGTTATGACGAAGAGCCCTCCTGACCTGAGTAGTGTTCTGAGGGGGTAACGATATTTTGATTCAGTTCTGTGCGCCAACGTGTTTTAAGGCAACAGCAAAGCTCACATACTGAATCAATTACTGTACTTTTTGAGTTGTACTACAAGTATGGCGGGAGACTCCGAGGTGGCGTTGGGGGCGAAGGGCTGGTCTGGGGGTGAAGGATGCTCCTGCAGTGTATGCGGCGTTGAAGGTTAACGGTGAGAGAAGTTGGTCGAAGTATATTATGTTGTTGATGCTCAAGAGCACAGCTTCTGGGCAGTAGAGTTGCAGTTGCTTGAACTTCTTTGCATAGTATCCTTAAGATAATAGACTAGAAGCTGGACGGCAGTCAGAGGCGCTATAATTAAGACTTCAGGTACGTTCTCTGCGGAGAACAAGTGACAGTTGTTGCGTTCCTTTTGCTGAAGGCCGAGGGCTTGGCGGTTTGAGAAGTTTTCCTCAATGCTGGTGGTGAGCAAGGAGACACATAAGACGGAGAGGGCTGGATGGATATGACTGCTTGAGGCGGCTACGTGGGTATTTGCTGAGACGAGTGGATGGATTACTGCGAGATTAAAGTGGGTAGGCTGATTTCCGAGTGAAGTTTGACTTGTCGCTGCAGGAGACATTAGCGGCGGTAGTGTACATACTGACCACCGATGTGAACAATGGTGAACAGATTAAGGCTTTGGAACGGCATCTGCGGCATACTTTAAGTGTAAGGTCGTGCCATAAGGGCACTCCCGCGCACTGAAACTCCACAATGCCTCCCATCCAGACATTCAATTGAAACAACGGAGACAGGCCTCCTCTATTTTAAATTAATTTTAATTTACTTAAATAATATAGAGTAATTACTTTTTTGAGGTTCTATACGATTTGTCGGTGGCATCTCCGATTGCCTTATTAGCGGAGGTGTAAATTTGCTGGTGAGCTGGAACAGTGAAGAGTAATTGAAGACTGACTGCCAGGATTGTGGGGCTGATTTTTGTAGAGATGGTGCAGCGACAGCCGTAGCGATTTTTTCGTCAGCGGTAAGTACATGGTGGAATATTATGGTTTCACCATGGGTGAGACTGGAAGAGTGTATTAATTTGGCTTCAATGCGAGAAAGCGGGAAAGATTTTTGCGGTGAAGCTGAGTAAGACACACGCACGGTACATTGAGTAACACGGTAGGTATCACCAGTTAGATGTGCAGTGAACTTCTGTGCCTATGACGTCAGCTGCTGTAGTGCTTGTTCTCATTACAATGACAGTGTTTATAAGAATTTTGATTGCTCAAGTTTCCTGAGTGTTGAATGTGATCAATAAGGAATTAAACGATGCCTTACACCTGTGCAATTGCTTCCTGCCTCAACACTGGTTGGAAAACCAAAGCATCAGGTATTTCTTACTATAGGTTTCTTACAAATATTGAGCTAAGAAACAAAATGCTTCAGTTATGTAGAAAGGGTGGTCGTTTCTCTCCAGATAATTCCCGCTTTTGTTCCATACATTTTAACGAGGAATGGTATGAACTAGATCTGAAAGTGGAGCTACTCAAACTTGCTTCTAAAAAAATTAAAAGCATGTCTTAATAGTCCTAAGAAAAGAAGACAAAAACTGTTTATAAACAGAGATGCAAAGAAAATAGTAAATGCTGTGCTAGAAAAGACAAACAGCAATTCGGAAGTAAATGTAGAAAATGTCTCCGAAAATCCTGTTACGTCTCCATTGTCATTTAACACATCACGTAACAGAGAGCATTAAATCTGAAATCGAAGCACTTAGAAGTCACAATTTAGGATAAGAGCAGAAAAACTTTCGGAAAATGAATTGCAAAGAGCACAATCCGAAATTTATAAGTTAAGACTGTTGAACGTGCATTACAGCAAATATTCTCATTTTTCCAGCAGTAATATTTACTTGCATGAATTGCAAAGAGCACAATCCGAAATTTATAGTTAAGACGTGCTGAACGTGCATTACAGCAAATATTCTCATTTTGCCAGCAGTAAGTTTTACTTGCAGATAGATGTGAAAATTGTGACCATGATGACGTTTCAAAGGCAATCACTTTGAGATGCATGTCTAAGAAGACATATGATTATGTTAGAGAATGTCTTAAATATCCTCTACCAAGTTCTATAATCATCAAAAGACGCTCGGCCCAATTCATCATATCACCAGGAGTCATTAAATTAAGTGTGTGCATATTACAACAGAAAGCAAGGTTTCTTAATGAGTTTGAGAAGGATCTTGTTTTGAGCTTTGATGAGATGAAACTGAAATCCGATTTTTGTTATGGCAACACAGAGGACACAATTCGCGGTCCACATAATTATCTGCAATTACTGATTCTACGCAGCTTAGCAGGAAAGGGGAAACAACCAATATACTACAATTCTGATGAAGCAGTAACAAAAACATTACTAATAGACATTGTTCAAATGGTCGAAACGACAGATTTCTGAGTTTGTGCCTATTCTGTGATATGGAGGGATCAAATAGGAAGTTACTCTCTGGCTTTGGAATTATAAGAGAGAAATCCTACATAACGTATCCTACTAGAGAAACTGAAAATCTCCGCTTATGAGCTTTCTGAGGCATTCTCATATGCTGAAATTATTTAGAAATCATTTGTTGCACGAAGGATTTGTTTTACATAATGGTAAAGAAGTCACAAAAGAGGTTTTTGAAAAGCAATGACTTATAGCATACTCATAAACTGTCACAATCTCATCTGTTACTTACAGGCACTGAAGGGAAAAAAAGTTCGTCCTGCTGCGAGGCTACTATCAGCAACGGTATCAGCCGCTGTATCACATCTGTTTCCAGATTTCGGATATCATCCCAGTTTGTAAAGATTATTAACGATGGTTTTGATGTATTGAACTCCCCAAATTATCCTACAAGCAAAATGAAGGGTGCATATGGAATGAACATAGATGCACAAAATGAAGCATTTAATTTTAACAAAGCGAGTCAGTGGCAAATCGTCCATAATGCCGTTTCAAAAAGACTTTCTGATCTCTATATCCAGCTTACGTGGCTTGTTTGAGGAACTAAAACTGGAAGGGTATATATATCTTTTGCCATCAAAATGTAATCAAGGTGTAATTGAGAATTGTTTTTCTCAAATCAGGTGCATGGGTAGATTTTATGATCATCCCTTACAACTACCGTGAATCAAATATAAATTATACTTCTTGGCCGCAATTGTTCCGAGGCATTGAAGTCTGTAAATTATGAACGGGGTACTAGTGCTACATTAAGAGCAACTATGATCAGCGAAATTTAATGTGATGATAAGCAGGGAGCAGAAGGAGCAGGAGAAGAAAAAAAAAGAAAAAATATAGATAGAGACCAGCAGGAATATGAGGATGAAGGTGAGTTCATTTCCTGTATTGACAATCTTATTGAGCAACTAGAGCAACATACATGAAACAAACGATGAGATAAGCACAACTTCCCAAAATGTGCAGCGTTTAGAAATACTGGCAGGTTATGTAGCATATAGATTAAGAAAATCAAACCAAGATGAAATTACTTCGCTACTTTCCTGCAGATAAATCGTGGCTTTCGGCGCTTTAAACCAACTGAGCAGTGGCTTTACTCCGTCATTAGTCTAGAGCAGTGTTTCCCAACCTTTTGAAGTTCACGGCACCCTTGGGAATAACATTAAACTCCAGGGGCACCCTTCCTTGAATTAAAAGAAAATTAAGCTTAATATGTTAATTTATTGGAATATTGTATAATAATAACGTACACCATAACATAATACAGTAAACTTTACTACAATCACTGAGTAAAAATACATGAATATATTTTGTTCGATTAATGATTAATGTGAAACTTGTGAATGATGCTTAGAGCACAGATATGTGATGTCGGGTCTTACAGTTGACCGTGAAACACGCAAATCGTCCTCAAGGTTATTCAGTCTATTTCTTGCTTTGCATTTTATTGTCACCATAGTAGAGAAGGTTTGCTCGCATAGATAGGATGTTGAAAAGGGCAAAAGTGCCTTAATTGCTTTCTTCATTAGGTTAGGGTACTCCTCCCTCCGTTGAAGCCAAAAACTAGCCACCGACGCCTCACTCTTGGTGAACTTACCTTTGAGTGTGGAATCAGCGCAAAGATCAATAAATTCATCTCGTTCGCAAGCAGTGAAATCTATTTCCTCTGCACTATCTACGAAATCAAATGGTGAGACAACCCAGTCGAGATTCGTAGTGGAAATAGTTGGAAAGTACGCATCTATTGCATCTTGCAATCTTGATAAGTGATCACAAATGCGGTCTTTCAGTTTACCCAGATCTTTATCTCCTGCCACATTAAGAAGAGATGGAAAGTTCGACAAATCTCCTTTTTGAACTGCAGATTTCCAAGAACTAAGTTTTCTTTTAAAACCTTTCATTTTATTGGTTGAGGAGATTATTGTTTCATGTCGACCCTGCATCGAAACATTCAGTTCATTCAGCTTATAAAAAATATCTGCCAGATACGACAGTTCAAAACACCAAGAATCACTTAGTAAGAGCTCATGAAATGTGTCGATTTTCATCCTTAAAAAAAGTTTTTAGCTGTTCTTTAAGTTCGAGAAACCGGTTCAATACACGACCCCGCGACAACCACCTTACTTCTGTGTGAAATAACAAAGAGGTATGAGCTGCATCCGTTGCGCGACATAACTGTTCAAAAATTCTGTACTTTAAAGGTCCAGACTTCATATAGCTCACCATTTTTACAACTTGGTTAAACACTTCAGCAAAATCTTCATACACGCTTCACGACTAATGCCTCTCTATGCAGAAAACAGTGAGTTATAATAATGGATGGATTTTCATTGAGAGCTCTGGCAGTAAAACCTTTAATTTTCCCAGACATAGATGGTGCACGACAGTCTTTCCATGAAAGATCATGGTCATTGAGATAGGAATTAATAGAAACGAAAATATCATGGCCTGTGGTTGTAGTCTCCAGCGGTCTACAGAACAGAAACTGTTCACTAATATCTTTTTCATCAATATATCTGATAAAACCAAGGAGTTGCGGTTTGTCACCAATATCGAGACTCTCATCTACTTGCAAAGCAAATGTTCTATAAGTTTTTATTTTCTCCGTGACTTGTTCGTTGACATTACATGACATTTCAGATATCCTGCGGCTGATTGTGTTGTTGGACAGAGGAACTTTCGAAATTTGATTAGCTGCTCCTTCGCCAAGTATTGTTGAAACTATAACTTGACATGCAGGGCCAATGATTTCCTTTCCAAGAGTATGAGGTTTCTTTTTTTTTTAGCTATCAGTTCTACTACTTTAAATGAGGCTTCAAGAGCAGTATCACCTATGGTCATTCTCTTTACCATTCGCACAGCTGTTTTCTTCTCCCCTTCTAATATATGTGAAAAATACATTACACTTTTCTGTGACACACTAGGATGCTTTGTTGTAAGATGCGCTTCAGTTTGCTAGGTACCATGGCCTCGTTGCTAAGTGTTTCGCCACAAACTAAACACACAGGGATAGGGTTTTCCTCGTTGTTATTCCACTTAAATCCATACGCTAAGTAACTGTCCTGGTATGTTCTTTTCTTTCGTTTGTCTTCTTTATGTGGTGAATTCGACGGTCCGGGAGAAACTGTAAGATTTGGCTTCTTAAAGCAAGCAGTAGGAGCCGACTGTTCACTTTCACTGTCCTGGCGTTTACGTTTAACAATGAACTTATCCATAGCTAAACACTGTGAATCAACGCGAGGAAGACAACTGAAAGCGCCAAGCGGCGTACACTTTTATATATTCATGTCGAAGTCTCGGGAATGTTCGTGAGGAAGCGAGTAGTCTCGGGAACGTTCGGCTGGGTATAGCTGTAATGCCATCTGTGGGATACTAGTATAACTGAATTCTTGAAATGAATCGACCACTATCACCATCTGCCGTGCATGAGAGTAATTGATTTGACTTATTTTATTTCAAGACCTTACAAGACTTCAGTAGAAGGTATCTTTTTTTTTTGTTTATCTCAATATCTCGCGGCACCCCTTAGCCAATCACACGGCACCAACACCGGGGCACACCGGTTGGGAACCGTTGAGTCTAGAGCAACATTTCACTGACTTTAATGGAAGTGATTCAAATAAATGATCAAAGGTAATGAAGACCCTCATTGATAAACTAACTTCCAAATATCCACATATGCCATAAAGTGGTTTGTTCAAACGCGCACATTTATTACACTGAAGAATATGAGTAAGAGAAAATAGAAAAACGGAAAATACTCGGAAACAAACAAACGCACTGATTTGGTGAGAAAGACATTAAAGAAAATGAGAAAAGTGTGCTACAATTGAATAAACAAACGCACACATGAGGAAGAAATACTAGATCAGATAATATATTTTATTGTATACTCTTTCTCTCTGCAATGTTTAACTAATATGCTGAGTTATTTATTAACGTAGCTTTAAATTCTGTTAAGATGCAGTTATCAAATAGAAGAATTCCAGCAACGATATCTACAACAACTGGGGGCAACATTTAGCGAACGTGAGACATAGGACCATACGGTGAGCGTTTATATTTAATATTTTAGACAATTGCTCCTGTAGCTTCAATACTTTAATTCTAATGGTTAGACTGAACAAGGTTGTCTGTTTTATTAGCGATTTATTTGATGGGGAAAATCTGAATCTATAACTTTAGCCAGCATCATAGATTTTAATTTGATAACAATGACCACAGCTGTAAGCACTGTATTACTCAGCGTATCGTGGATACGCGTAAGCAGTGACGCGCCATGTTACCGTAATGCTCAGTGACTTTCAAATAGAATGAGGTTTGTCTTTGAGCGCCACCAGACTGTCGGCCAATCGGAGTGCTGTTGTGTTGACATATCGCATTCTCGCTTAATTGGGGAGTAACGTGCTAAGTGATTCCGTCTCTCATAAGTGCTACTTGCGCTAAGACAAAATATTCAAATTTTGCAAAAATATTGTTCATAAGGAAGATAGGGAATAATGTTCGTAGCAGAATCGTAAAAACCCACAGATTTTTAGCTCAAATAGTTTTCATAATACACATGAATAAACATTATGTTGCCAGGCAGGTTTGCATGCTCAGTGTGCGAGTGAGAGGGTAACATGAAAAGAGTGGGTGTAACGACCTGGCACGCAGAACACAATTACGTATTTCATTCGCTGCAGCGTAGAACTCTTCCCATTTGAAAAACATCATAGTATCAATCGACAACGTTCTTCTAACCTGCCTACAACACATGCTTGTGTATTGTTATGTGATTTGTGACCACTTTGTTAGAGATTTCGCGCGGCTTTATACACAGTTTTGAGCACCGCTCGCTTCTTACTCCATGGATTCGGAAATCTTTCTGACACATCTTTCTCAAAATAAAGTTGGCGAAAACATATGTCTGATGATAGAGCGTGTTCAGATTTAAGGTCTTTAACTTTGTTGCTTTCTCAAAACAAGAAGGACCGAAAACACCTGCCAACTCTGAAAGCAGGGCATATGAGATTCACAAACCTCTAGGTCATTTATTCGGAACGCTCCCTAAAATGAAACTGACCGAAATTAAATGTCTAATTTAATAGCAGCATATTGTAGCTCTGATTTGCCGACGTCTGGAGGCTCAGACTGCTTCCTAAAAATAAACCTATATGAGAAGGCGCGTCAAATCCAAAAGAACGTAATCCAATTACCTGAATTATCAGCCTAAAATGCTTCCTCAAAATACCAAAACTGATCGAAAAGGCATAGGTTAGGTCAGTTACTGCAGCAGTGGTAGTTTACATAGCAGCTGGGTGAAGAGCGTAAAATAAATTCCCTAAAATCGTAAACTGATTTGTGTGACAACTATTTATGAGAATGAAACTATAACAAAAATTGTGAGATATTGAGGGTTGAAGGTAGGCAAGTATGAAAATGCTAATAGTTCTTAATGTTCAAATACAACAATTAGAAGTGAAACACAGTATGTTCTAAATCTGTTTCTGTTCAAAAAATATTTTTTCGGCTGCTTAGATATTCTATATATTATTTTAATCATATATTAGTACCTTTTAAAGGGAGTACTGGACATGGATGAATCTGTATTCAGCCTCCAGCCTTTCTACTTACACAAAAGCTAGCATGTGTGTGTGTCTATATTGCTGTATTTACAGAAGTGTTTGGTTTTTGCACCACCTTATCACCTAAATAAAAGTTTACAGTTTCTGATATGTTATTGACTCCTGGCTCTTGTATGAATCCGTGCTTGTATAACCGTACATATATCTACTGATTTGCTGATATAAACACACGATAAACTTGGATAGGTAGACCCAGACTGAAAAAGTCTATGCCATAGCCGGGATTTGAACCACAGATCTCCCGGTCCCCAGCCGGTTGCTCTACCACTTAAATCAACACTAATTGACCACAATAGTTGGCTATGCTATGAATCCTGGGACTTAAAGTACTTACAACATTGTAAGTCACCATTGGGGTTGTCAACTTAAAATAATTTGAGATTACCTTGTGGTTTACATGCGAGTCAGTTCAGAAATTCAACGCTATGCCGGCATATTGACATGTTAGCTCAATCCTGTCCTACACACAGCTTGTGTGAAAAAAACAATTAAATCAATTAAACTTGCTTATAGACTGTATAACAAGATGAATAAGTTGAGAACGAATTGTATATGTCATCCACCAATTACGCTATTGTTTGGCTTCTAAAGAATGTAAACAAGCATGCTGCTAAATATTAAATATTTACCATTGTACTGGTTATTACATATTTCCATGACACATCCAATTAAAATATTGCGATTTTTGTGGTACTTTCACCCATAGCATTTGTGTCTGCGACGAGCCTGAAACTTTGTTCTTATTCAAAGCAGAAGTAGAGCAAGTCATAGACAACTTAACTAGAGCACTTTTACCTGAGAAGCAGTATCATTTGCCGCATCTTGCGTGAAGTTTGTTTCCATTGAGCCTCTTCGTCTGCAATAGAAGAAAGATAAGGTTGGTTTTACAGTTTATTCCAAAAATGCATAGAAAAAAATCTGATGTGTATCATTCACATGACTTTCTCTATATCGCCGCAACAAATTATTGTTAAAAAGCTTATACTTCTATTTACTTTATGCTAATCAGAAAAAATGAGCAGAAATAGTCTTATTACTTGCTTCCTTGTAAGTAGAAGCGAAATAAGGTACTAAAATGATAGTCAAAGCTGGGTACTATGTCAATGAAGTTCCTTTGTTTATATGGATAGGAGTTGACAAGTTCCTGTATGAGAAAGGTGTAAGTTTTTCATAGCAGAAACCAAAAATAAGGAATGTCTCAAAAATAACGAACTCACGAAAAAAATGTACATAACATAAATTGTGTGTTTTAACGTGCTCTACATTTTTTGTGCAGTAAGCTTTTGTCCATCTGTTGCGGTTTAGCAATTATTCAAACTTCAGTAAAATTCATCCAGAATAAACCACTCTTCAGAGGCTATTCCTAGAAAATTCAGGATATACATTTTATTTGTCAGGTAAAATATCTTTAATATACGAAATGTTAATCAAAATCGTTAGAGCCATTTTTGAGAAAATCAAAATTTTCGAAAAAAGTTCCATGTAAAGGGTAGTTGGGGGTGGGGGTATTTTTCTCAAAATCTTCGTGTCGCATCCCTGGAAGATACTAAACTTAAATACCAAGTTTGGTATTTTACCGACTTTTCGTTTTTGAGTTATCGTGTTCACAGACACACGGACACACGGACACACACACGGACCTTTTTGTGAAAATGCTTTTTTTGGATATTGGGGACCCTAAAACATATTTTAGGTGGAGTGCAATACCTTCTCTATACACGATGTGCATAGTGCGTTTAGAGAAAGTAATAAGGTATGTTGTAATCACACATTTCTCTGGCCGTTGAGGATTCAGTAGTATCGAAGAGTTGGTGATTAAAACCAACAGCCTGGGCCAGAAAGTACTTTAGTTATTCGGAGTCGTGTCTGGTGTATAAAAATATCTCGTTGAAGTCTCTAGGAAACCAAAGAATTATTCATAATCGTGGCTAGATAATAGGAAGGTAGTATGATTTAACCGATTACACCTTGTCATCCAAATATAAAAGTAAATGAATACAAGTAATGACAGTAGCACAAAATGATAATCAAAAAGTGTTGGATACTCTTTCATTTGCTAATTTTGACGATTACATTTTGGCATTTATCCTTTTTCCCCATAACAATATTTAATTGTCTCTTAGCGTGAGAACAGAGTAGGTCAGATTTCCGTTGTCGGTTCGGGAGCTAAATTGATTTTCCGCGAGCCTGATAGAACTCCAATTACTCATGCCTTAGCTGTTTTGTATGAAACTGGCTGCTGTCTGTGGATGTCACCTAAGCTTTATTAGGATAATGCTAAACTAATGCTGAGATCTGTTTTAAGACACATATTTAAATCACTTTTTGTACTACTATGTCTTTTGGCCAACACTGCTACCCGGACACGAAACTCGTAATCCCTAAGGGGAACTTGGATATTTTTACTGCTGAATTACTTCAAGAAGTTCCGCCATCCCGCGGAACACCGATCACACTCCCCGAGTCACAGGCATCCATATTCACACTATTTTCTTCTTCTTCTTCTTCATCATCATCATCATCATCCTTTTCTTGGGCACTCTGCTCTGTAGTTTTCATTCGGTAGTTTTGGCATAATTTTGGAAGCAGAGCACAGCGACAACACTGATACATAAAGTACGGTATACATCCTGATGTTTCATTCTGTCAGTATACCCCAAAATTCACCCACATGCACATGTGCCCTGTTTCGTTTAATAACTCAGCCAGTTTGCGGTAAATTAGATAACCTATTCACCATAACCTTGATAGCCTCAAAGAAATAAACTTTCTGTGGATAACAACATCGCGGAAAGACAAACGGGAGAGTTCTCTCTTCTGCCCCCCCAACACTCGGTTCCCCGCAAAACTAGTGTCCAAGAAAATGTGCGCTCATAGTAAATATAATTCAGTTTCTACCTACTATCTAAGTACGACAAGAAGGTGAGCGAGAGGAATTTTCTGCACTGGCTATCATACTCGAATACATATGCATCGAGTTAGATAGCTCGTGTCCCTGCTATGAGAATCTGGAAATGTGCAATGGTAGCTTGATGCCAATCGCAGCAGTTAGATATGGTAGCTTGGCTGAATCACATATATATACATTTTTTTGTAAACAGATCTACTGCATGAGCAAATAGTCCCTCCTTATACCTCAGATTCCGGTGGCTTATTGCCTTGGTTAGATAGTAGGGTTACCTCTCTCGCAGCGTCTCATTTCAATTAAGGATTACCGTTCACCACCCTGCCCTATTTCCTCCTTGTAGGCTAAGAGTAAATTAATTGTAAACCCCGATATCTCTGACTACACCTATTCTATAATCCCCCCCCCCGACCCTTTATAGCGTTCATCCTAACGTTACTGTTAGTTGATATGCCAATATTAGATATTAAAGTCGCGCTTACGGCAACACTGTTGTGAATGGTATTAGACCAGACTACCCACCGTGACATATGTGATTGGAGTCACCAGTTTTAGAGTGGCAAACCCTAGCCGGTAACGTTTCACGAAGTAACCTCACACTATCTTAGATCAAATGTTATAAGCTATGAATTTAGGGAGCGCATGTTGATGATCTAAAAATCACTTAAACATGATCAATAAAATGTCTTGTTTTCATGGGAAAATGATCTGAAATGAATAAAAATTACGCTAAAAGATAGTATAAAATGAGTTATTTTTAATTGGACACCTTCATTTTATTTTTAAAGATAGTTTTGAAATTTGCAACTTTATAAAAACAAATTATAACATCAGTAGCATTTGTAAGTACCTAATTTTATACTGTGGTGCTCTTTATGATTATTTACACTAGGGTCACTCACAGTTAGTAGTTGAAGATTTTTCATGCTTCATTTTATGTTTTGATTCTCAGTATCTGAAAAAGTTATAAACAGAACTTGCTAATACTTATCTCAATATAAAAGAATCTGTAGTTGCACTACGGTTTAAGGGCTTACCTTATTCTGCATTGCAATAAACAACAATGGTCATTGGCATATTTTCCTTTGTGCAGTTCCTGCGATTATGTGTGAGAACATTCCTGTACATAGAAAAACTTCGGTCTACATCTACTGATGTGACAGGTGCAAACTTGAAGTTCACAAGATCATTTGGTGAAAATTGTTGTTCACACACACTTGTATCAAATTGTTCACCTCGTAGAATCTTGGAAATGTTGCACATGGTATTGTAACATTCATTTTTTTCTAGGACCAGTTTCAGTTTGTTGCACACTGTTTTGCCTATTTGTCCTTCGCAGTTTTTCAGTTCTTGCTCCACTTGTTGAACTTTGTCAATAACCGACTCCATTGGTTCTCCTTGTTTATCTATATAATTTATTGTTAAGACTCGCAAAATTGCTTTTGATGTACGCCAGGGACCCTTGTAAAGGGTAAATGGATTTCCCTAGTACATCTTGTCGCAGCGATATCTTCCCCTTCAAAACTGTCGATTACGGATTTGACCACTTTGAAGTTGTCACAGTAGTAGATAAGCTGCATTTATCGGGAACCCATCTTGTTAATACAAGCTAAGTCGCAAGGAGTAGGTCTGGCTCTTTTGTATTAAAATGTTGAACTCTTGAAGGAGCTTTGAGAAACAATTTCTTTGTATTCGAAACAAGTTTATCCATTTCAGCAAAATGTTTCCTCACTTCTTCTGATACTTCTTATGTGTAAGGCGTGTGCCAGACATGTAATGTGTACCATTTTGGTGTAAAATGCTAATGTTACTTTTGCTGCCTTCACCAAGTATTGCCAATTTAACGACTTTGTCGCTATATCTAACAATCCCCCCCCTCTGTTAGCGACGGATTTAGTTTTTTTAACGCCTAACGACAAATATGGCGACATTTTGAGCTAAACGCAGGGAAATTTCAAATACGAAACATCAAATGTATTCAATGTATTTGCTACTTGTTCCTATCTTTGTAAAATATCACTTGTAAACTTATTGACTGTACCCGTTTGCGATATATATATTACATAAGGGGGATTTTGATTCCAATCGACTTATGATTCAATAAGGCATTTTGTCTCTCGTGATGTTATTCATGTGAAATACAGATATCTGATAAGCAGAGCTAGGTAGCTCGTACCAATTTCCTTATGCAGGATAAGAGCGGCCAGGTTGGCAATATCATGCGGCGCTACTTGCGCGAGCAAAGGTCAGCATATAGTGCAACCCATTACTGCAAAACAGCTATCACTGCGTAACAAGAAGCACGTCGGTAGGAAGACGTTCGAATATCATCTTTGTTCTGCTCAAATGTGAGAAAAATTAATTTGTTTTGCAACCATAGTAAGTTTTCTAGCAGCGCACTTGTGTATGTACTTATTTAGAAACCGATGGCGGTTCTAGTATAGAAACTGTTAAGCGTCTAGTAATAGAACAGCTTCACAGAAACATTGTTGATTGAAAATTTGTTCCAAAAGTTAACCACAAATATCACACTGTTACAGTCAAGAGGTATGGAGCTGAACTAAATCTGTGCGGCATGTAGAAGAACTGTCAAAACTGATCTACCAATCCACGAGCACCCTACCTGAAATAAAGATGAAAATGAAAACTGTAATTGAAAAGAATGGGGTTCAGTGTGATGTATCGCAAACAAGCTCCCAACAAATGCTATTTACTTGGTAATACTAGTACTAATACGGAACTGATAACGTATCTCAAATATGCCTCGATCACATGTGAAGCGAAACGAACTTTTTCGCATTACAAATCTTGTTTGTCGGAACGTAAAATATGGTTATCATTTGAAATGCTTCAGAAGTACTTATAATTTTCAATAATACAACTGCAGATGAGTAATGGCGTAGTAGTTTAATTCCTGCTTTCGATTCTACCTAGTAAAAGTGAAGATATTTAAAAAAATAATTTTATTATTTCGATATTATTATACATTCGATCAGTAAATATTATAATCCGTGTTGTAATTGTTTGGATGTACATATATAAAGAAGGAAATCAGTCAGAGTCAGCCAACAATTTGTGTGTTGTACATAATTAATCATCTAAATAGGTGTGCTTTTACGAACGTCTCATAAGTCATTTTGTGCTCTGGAAACAGTACTGTTTACTTGACAACAGGTTTGTTCTTATCAATTCCTTGTTTTGATGTGACGAGACAGTCGGTCGCAACCTGTATACGGAACGGCGAACGGTACGAACTTCCTAGCTGTGCTGACAAGGGATGTGGCATAATCACAAGATAACAGTAAAAATAGAAATTGGAAGCAGAATGCAATAATCACACCAGTTTCCTGTGATATCATTCCTGTGAGTATACGTCAGAGACAGATATGGGGCGATGTGCCGAGCGTAATTTGTATTCAACAATAAACTGAAATTAGAAGCAGGGCAGGGACACTATAGCATTTGAGTTTCCGTAAGGTCATTCGTGCTTCTGCTCTTATATAGTTATAAAGGTGATTCTTAGCACGGGAGTTTAGAACTAGTGCTCAGTTTTATTTCAAATGTGCACGAGTTTAGTAGTGCGATAAGTGTTATAAGTGGAACGTGGTTAATAGTGGGACCGTGAGAAATAACACTGCTTTGCTAAGCACTGATTAGACACGATGTATCTCTCCCTGTTGAAGAAAACTATGCACAGCACTATAAGAGTGACTGGGAAAAGGACCCTAAGTTCTCGAAAGCTTACTGCTACTACTGTCGAACTGAAATATACGCCAAATTAAGGGATATAAGAAAGCACGTGATACACTGAAGCACAAAAAGATTTTTTAACCACATAATTCATCAACAGAACAACAGAAACATGATTATAGTGATCACTGTGCTACTCTGACAACGAATAGGACTGTAAAGGAATTAACACATTTTTAAATCTAATTCTTTTAGCATTTCTCCCGTTTTTGGCAACTTTTTAATTTTCTTTAACGACTTTTGGCGACTTTCTAGCGTTAAAGAACGACATTTGCAGCCCACATATTGGCAACGCTGCTTCATCAAATGGTGCGGCATCCGTAACAAAAAGCAGAATGTTGTCATGATGGACACGTTGGGGGTATGCTAGGTCGAACAATTTGCAAATTGTTGGATGGCTGCTTTTCTCCAAGAAGCCTTGTTAGAAGAAACATCTTTCTAGGACCATCCATCTCGAGTGTACCCACAATACCATATACAACATAGCGACCTTTGACATCACCGATCGAAACAAATTCTGGCTTATGTCCAATATTATCCCTTATTCTTCACATTGCGTCTTCATCACATTGACTTAAATAGTTCTTACGTTTTGTGGATTCATCTGGAATGCTATACCACTTTAGAAAATCTCGTAGCTTTGGTTGACTTAATTTTTTCAATGGAACGTTCACACTAACCATACTTCACAGAGTTCTTTGAAAAATGCAGAGGTTTTTCTGGATGGGAGGTAAGAAGTTTGCCCTAGACGAACCTGAGAATACGTTCCAATGTGCTGCTACACAACAAAACGTTTTTCCGCACTTACTTCAACGTTACACAATTTACAAAATAGAACACTCCCATTTGTTGTAAATACATCTTTCCCGAACTAGTTTACTAGCTGGTGTAAAAACACTCTTTTTGTTGGTTTTACCTTCGGCATTTGACTGCATTGGAAAGATGCATCTATACTGAAGCTAAACTTCTCCATATCAAGGTATAGCTGACGGTGCGTGTGACTTACTACTATTGTCACTAGCATCTCCGAGAATTTTCGTAAAGAATTGTATAAATACATTTAATACATCGCGCAACGTTAGTATCCCAGTGTGAATTTGATGTATTTAGCATTGTTAGCACATGAATTCTAAGAACTAGTAAGCCTGGATGATATGTTGAAAGTTGAGCTTTGATCTTTCTCAGAATAATGCTCACGTTGTTGATGCAAGCGCATATTTTCCAGATGTATCCTCCTGGGAGGAACGCAGTATGTATAACAAGATCAGTGAGTCTTTTCCCTCAACTGTTGTGATCTCTGAAACATGCACTCCACTCTTATGCAAAGTTTAATCTTGTAATCGTATTGAAGAACAGAGGTAGAGCACTGGTTCTCTTTCTTGGAAATACGACTACTTAGACTATTTTATATAAATACAGCTACTGCTGCGTGCTTTGTTCAGCTATGAAAATATCATTTAGTTTAAAATTAAAATATAATATTCAAAAGTAGGAAAAACGCACAAAAAATGCAACATAAAATACAACTTAAAATGCATATTTAAACTGGGTATCGTTCTTATCTGAAAAACAAAAAGCTGGCATTTTATCAACATCCGCTCCCTAGATACATTGTCGGTAAAAGTGAACAAGGTAGCCTTTACAGCCAGACCAGGTATAAGATTTATAGATTGTTCTTGATGTACAACTCTTACCGAGGCATTGCTCTCGCGATACGTTTAGATTTGTATTCGGAAACAGAACTCTTTTTCCAGCTTCAGATGTTATTCAGAGCACGCAGTAACAGAATTCCAAAAAATATATGAGCAGCGAATATGTGATATGTAGCGAAACTATTTTAGGGGTCAGGTGAAGCAACTAGATAATATAAAACGGTGCAAATTCACCAGGGATGAGAAGTGTGAAACGAGGAAATAGGAAGAAAATAAAGAACTAGATGGGAAAAGGGCGGATGTGAGATAAGCTAATTAAGATCAAACATGTAGTTATTTCTACCGTAAAAAGTATATGACTTGGAGTAATCCCAAATTATCCTTATACAGCGTGTGCCATGTGATCAATCTTATTTCATGTGATCAATATTATTTTGTTATCATACAATGTAATGTGAGATTAATAAAATTGCTTTATCTATATTTTATTGATATGCGAATCAAATAAATTTGAATTACTCTAAAGGGAATTGATAACATTAATCTTACCACAGTTGATTAGTACCTAAAAGCAAATATGAATTAATTAAGTGGACGTCGTATTCATTAGTCAAGGACTTTTACCTATGGTGCTGAATCAGTTATATTTTATTCTTAAATTACCCATTATTTACAGGTTTTGTTACTTTCCTTCAAGCATGTTATGTGATACATAGTAGCCCTTCACCATGCTGAGGGGCAATGTTACTGTTTACGAGATTAAAAACTGGAATCTATGACTATAAAAATAAACTAAAAGTATTGTAAATGGGACCGATGTTTTCAATTGTTCTTAAAAGTTTGAATTTGGATTTTTTTTTTTTTTTTTATTTTTTTTATTTGGCAGGAAGGGCCTATTGTTCTGATTAGTAGTTTCATACTTTGAAGTATTTATTTGTTTGAATTGTTAAATGAGCAATAGCAGAGTACATCGAAATGTTTCTCATCTGTAGGAAACATGTTTGCAAGATCTGTCAATAGTATCACCTCAAAAACATCGACGAGCCCATTCCATGTTTCCAAGACTTGAGAATGTTTTAGTGAAAGAGGTAACTAATAAAAACCTCTGTGTACTCCCGCAGGCACGTCGTGTGTGTGCGTAAACTTATTTTCTATGTTATTAAATAACTATGGTAAAGAAAAGGTACAAGATCTAAAATGTATCGTGCTGCCATCTGACTGAGGATACTTCCAACGCAAAGTGTAGGTACGTATAGGCTACGCAGTATTTCCGGAACTTGGAAGACTATCGGTGGAAGTTAAGGAAATCAGACATTCCGCTAATTTTCCCCATTTTTGCGTGAATATTGGGAAATATTTCATCCGTTATTTGAAGAAGTCAGGGCTTTACTAGAAAATAATTATAAGGAGTTAAGAAGAGGGCTCACTATAAAACCCCTTTAGATCAGTGTACTGTGTACATAAAGGACGGGGTAGGAACATGAAATTAATTAATACATTAATTAATCACTGGTGTTAAAAAAAAGTTAGCCGTGCAACGTTGGGTAAGCTGGATAGTCACAGTATGTCAACGTATAAAAAAAAACCTGATGTGTTCCATTCACATGAATTTCTGTACATCCCTGTAACAAATTATTGTTAAAAAGCTTATTCTTCTATCTACTTCATAATGATCCAGATAAACATTAGCAGTAATTCTCCTTAACACTTGGTTCTTGGCAAGTGGGAGGGAAAAATCTAATGTGTTCCATTCACACGATTCCTCTAGCTGTTCGGTAAACAAACTTTTTATTCAAAACATTAATCTGTTATCTACATCATACTAATCAAGATAAACAAAACAGAATTAGTCTTATTACTTGCTTCCTTGTAAGCAGAAGGGAATTAAGAAGATGCACAGGCTAAAGCGATAGTCTCACCCTTTAATAGCCAGTCGCTATGTGAAACAATTGAAGTTCCAATCTTCGCTTGTCAGGAATAAATAAACGAGAAGAAAGACGTTTACACGTTTTAGAAAAGTTTAAGTGGCTTAAAACTGAAACCAATAATCCGAAATATCTAGAAAACGGTTAACTGTAAAAAAAATGGATATGTTATAAGTTGTGTATTATAACGAGATCTACATTTTTTGCGTAGTAAGTTTTTGTATATCTCTTACGTTTTGCCAGTTAATAAAAGTCATCCAGAATGAAGAGGTCTTCAGAGGCTATTCCCAGAAAATTCAAGATATGCATTTTATTTACATTGAAATATCTTTAACATGCAGTATTTTAATCTAAATCGTTAAGGCCATTTTTGAGAAAATCAAAGTTTTCGAAAAATGTTCCATATAAAAGGTAGTTGGGGTAGGGGAATTTTCTTGAACATCGTGTCACATCCTTGGAAGCTACTAAACTTAAAAACCAACTTTGGTATTAAACCGACTTTTCGTTTTTGAGATATGCTGCCCAAAGACACACATGGACCTTTTTCTAAAAATGTTGTTTTTGTATTCAGGGAGTCCCAAAACATGTATTTGTGGTGAAATCTCGGTATCGAATTTTGGGTGCAATAGAATACCTTCTCTATACACACTATGTGTATGGTACGTGTAGAGAAAGTAATTATAAAGCAAATTAAAATACACACATCGTTTTATCTTCCATAACACACGTCCCAAACACTGTTACCATTGTAAGATACCTGAGATAGAAATAAACTTGATTTTCTAATTTGTATACAAAGACAAACCTGTTGTGTTTTTGTTTTTTTTTTTCAAACTCAATTTAGTAACTGGCGTATTTTATATTACTTAGCAAAGATAAATATTAATGTAATTTTAAAGCCAAATAGCCTTGCAACTTAAGTTTTGTTTTGTCTTACCTGTGCTCAGTTTCTTGAACGAATGTGAGATACGAGCGACCTATGCCTTGTCCTCGTAGGTATACTCCATTAATACAATAGGAGGAGTAAATTACACTTAAGCCCTCGCTTGCATCTCAAGATAAGGTGACAGAAAGTTTACTGAATGAAACGTGATGTCAGCTAATAAAACTTTGATAAAAGTGTTCCTTGTACCCAAAACACGTTACAGATGCTGAGGAGCCTCAGGAAATAAACGAAGAAACAAGTCTAAGAAGTGTTAAAACGTATTAGATAAAGGGTGTAATATTTGTAATATCACATTTGTAATTCTGTAGATCATGTTGCATAATGACTCAATATATTCTCAACTTTACGTTAACATTAATGTCACTAAGGATATTTGTCAACGATAGTTTAAAGACTGCCAGAGGGGGTCATTGCCCTCTGAAGATTGTAAGTCTGGCATAGAAATTATATTACGCAAGGACTTTTACTTTCTTTGCACGTAGTATGTACATAGTGTATAGAGAAGGTAAAATTCAATACCGAGATTTCACCGAAAATATATGTTTTGAGATCTCCTGAATCCCAAAAAGCGTTTTAGTAAAATGTCCCCGTGTGTGTGTGTGTGTGTGTGTGTGTGTGTGTGTGTGTGTGTGTGTGTGTGTGTGTGTGTGTGTGTGTGTGTGTGTGTGTGTGTGTGTGATGCGACACGAAGATTTTCAAGAAAATCGCCCTACCTCAAACTACCCTTTACATGGAAAAATGTTCGGAAATGTTGATTTTCTGAAAAAATGGCTCCAATCATTTTGATCAAAATGTTGTATATTAAAGATGTTTACATGACAATAAAATGTGCATCTTAAATTTTCTGGGAATAGCCTCTGAAGACATCTTTATTCTGGATGAATTTTGTGGAATTTTGCATAACTGGTAAATCGTAAGAGATAGACAAAAACTTACACAATGGAAGATGTAGAGCTCGTTAAAACACCCAATTTTTTTCGTGGAGTTGATCGTTTTTTAAATATTCCTTATTATTGTTTTCAGCTATAAAATACTCATACTTTTCTCATACGGAAATTTGTCAACTCCTGTCCATACAAAGACATTTCAATCACGTAGCAACCAGCTGTTTACTATCACTTTAACCTATGGCACTCCCTTATTTCTCTTCTACTTACAAGGAAGCAAGTAATAAGACGATTTCTGCTAAATTTTTTTCTCGATTAGCATGAAGTAAATAGAAGAATGAGTATTTTAACAACAATTTGTTGTAGAAAAAAAAGTTATATGACATAAATTGTCTGTTTTAATGTGCTCTACATTTTTTGTGTGCCAAGTTTTTGTGTATCTCTTACGGTTTAGCAGTTATGCAAATTCCGTAAAACTCATCCAGAATGAAGTAGTCTTCAGGAGCTATTCCCAGACAATTAAAGATATGTATATTATTTGTCAAATAAATATCTTTAATATACGATGTTTTAATCAAAATCGTTAGAGTCATTTTTGTGAAAATCAAAAATTTCGAAAAAAGTTACATTTAACGAGTAATTGGGGATGGGGGCATTTTTTGAATATCTTCGTGTCGCATCCTTGCAGGATATCAAACTTAAATACCAAGTTTGGTATTTAACGGTCCTTTCGTTCACACACAGACACACGCTCACACACGCACACGGAGCTTTTTCCAGAAATGCCTTTTTTGATTAAGGGGGCTCAAAACATGTATTTTCGGTGATATCTTGGTATCGAATTTTTGGGTGCATTACAATACCTTCTCTGTACACTAGTATGTACATAGTACGTGTAGAGAAAGTAATATGTGGGCAGCCCATGAACTTGATTAACAGTTTCACAGAAAGCCGTACGAACTTCTACCTGTGAGTAGAGGAGTTATCGCGCAAGGGAGAGAGGGAGAGCGTCTCTCCTGAAACCAGAGGCAATGTCGAACATAACTTACCTTGCTCTCTAAGAAGCAAATCTCGGTAGTAGTCACCCTCGACAGACATGAACCGAACAAGAGCGTGTTTTGCACGACGTTAATGCCTATACAAACTAGTGCCTGTGAGAGAGAGAGAGAGAGAGAGAGAGAGAGAGAGAGAGAGGGTGAGAAAGACAGACAGACATTCCGGAGGGAATTCCATTAAGAAGTTGGCTTTGTTAGCTTATTGTACATCAGACCCCAGGAGGACAGGATGAGATGCGAGTAATATTAACGGACGTCCGAAATTGGATGGCAGGGGAAGAGCCACCGTGGAGGGTCCCTAGCATATTCCAAGTAGTTCGACGCGGAGAGCACTAGGAGCCCGCGCCCGAGGTCTGACCAAACTCCCTGGGTCTGCAGGCGACTTTTAACGCCATTCCGCAGACGAGAGCTATATTTACAGAGCGCATTCACCACCACGGAAGGGCGTGACGCAGTCCACGCTGACACTTACAGCCCTGAGAGAGATCTGTTGAATGAAATGGAGATGAAATGAAGGGGCAGGAAGTGCGAGGGAATGATTTGCCTTGTGTCCCGGGAAAACCTCCGAAAAATTCATGGATCAGAGAGGTCAGCCATGGGATTCGATCCCATGACCTCCCGAATGCCAGTCTCGGACAAAACGCCTGAGCCACCTGAATTGGTATACAAAGTAGTTTTACGAAAGCTTAATTTTCTATTTTATTCATTTTACTCGAGATGGATCTTTTACAGATATAGCTGCATTACAAGTTTTATTATAATTACAAATGTTAAAGAAGGACGCTATGTGCTGACCTTAAAATTCCATGCTCTTCCCATGCGATCGCGAGAAACAAGGTACGCTACTTTAAAAGTATAATAAAGTATTGAACATTTCGAAATGAATAACGGATACCTCGGAAGTGTTTTATATTACAAATCCGTTATTTGGAATAAATTGTGTGTGTTTCAAAGAGATCTACAGTTTTGTATGGTATGAATTCGTCTAGGTATTGCCTGACGTACTTTTATACAAAATTGTACAAAATTCCTTGCAAATGAAGTGAATATTGCAGTTATTCTCAGAAAAGTCAAGATATACATTCTCTCATGCAATTATCTTATTATATGGCATTTTAATTAAAATCGTTAGAGTTATTTTGAGTAATCAAAAATTACGAATTATATTCCATATAATGGCTTAGTTAGGGAAGTAAGTATGTTGTTTAAGTCTTCATTTCGTAACTTTTTATTTTTGTAGTGTTTAACGCCCGCTTTAACTACTTATGGCACCGCAGGCGGTGACACTGATGATACATGAATGATGATGGAGCACCGGTGGAATGCGATGGGCGGGGGAACCCGGAGTGCCCGCCCCAGCGCCGCTTTGTCCATCACAAATCTCACATACGGTCACTTGGGATCGAACCCCGTCCGTCTAGGTGAGAGACAAGTGGTCTAACCACTCGGCCACGGCGCGACCTTCGTAACCTTGGAAGATACTAAACATAAATACCAAGTTTTGTATTTATCATTTTTCGTTTTGGAGTTATGCTATTCACAGATACACAGAAAAACACATACGTGCACTCAGAAAAACAAAGGACACACGAACCTTTTTTTATAAAAATGCGTTTTCTTTGGATTCAGGAGTCATCGAAATGTAATTATGGCATAATTTTACTGTCGAATTTTTGGGTGGAGTGCAATTAGTTCTGCGTAGTAGTGAAAGTAAAAAGATTTGAAGTAAGCATGATGTTAAAAACGAAAATGTTCTCGCATTGTTGAACCATAAATGATTTAGCATATTAGGTTGGCTGCGGGAATACTGCTATTGCTTTAGTTATTGGATCTTCACAATTAGTTGGTCTTTACACACAGATTGTTGCATATATACGACATTTTAACAAGCTAGTAACGTTTCTTCTTTAAACAAAAACAGATGCAAAACAACTGAGACTTTTAAGCAGTAATTCAAGCTACCTCCGGTGACATTAGAGATGTACACAGCATCTGTAAAATTATTCTTTAAACGCAGAAAATATGTGCCAAATAAAATATTATACTAGAAAATAGAATATCGCTAAATGTTATTTCCACCTGAAAATTCAAAGTAATGGGTTTTAAGATGTTTATGTACCTAATGGTCAGACTATCTTTTCACTTACATGAAAACTACTGAAAATATCGGAAAAATGGAGAAATTGATTTTTTCCGATCGTTGCCACATGCATTCTTCATACAGTTGTAGATTATTTTATTTGATCGTTAGGTACATTTTCGCTGTAAATATGAACTCTGGTATCATATGGGGGTTCGATCCCAAGTTTAATAAATGTATAAATTATTTGGGTTAGTAAGTAATTTAAGTTATTGTAAATAATCCCGCATATGGGATTTATGATAGACTTAGGGGCGCAGGGGTGGGTTTTCTCCGAGTTCTCCAGTTTTCCCCGCCATTGCATTCCACCGGTGCTCCATTTTCCTTCCATCCATTATCAGTGTAACCGCCTGCGGTGCCATTTGTAGTAAAAGTGGGCGTTAAACACTATAAGTACATAAATAAAAAGTGTTTGTATCTTTTACCGTTTAAGTTGTGCAAATTCATTCAGAAAATTCAAGATATACATTTTCTGGTCATTTAATAACTTTAATATACGGTATTTTAATCAAAATTGTTAGAACCATTTTCAAAATTTTCGAAATTGTCATATAAAGAGTACTTTGGGTTGGGAAATCTGCCCAAAATCTTCGTGTCGCATTCTTAGAAGATACTAAACTTAAATACCAAGTTTAGTATTTTACCAACTTTTCATTTTTCAGATATGGTGTTCACAGACACACGGAAGCACGTACACATTGACCATTTTTCTATTAAAAAAAATTGTTACAGGGGACCCTAAAACGCGTACTTCCAATGAAATCTTGGCTTCGAATTTTTGGATGGAGTGCAATACCTTCTCCACCTATGTACTAAGAAGAGAAAGTAAACATTTAAAACAAACAAACAAAAATGTTGAATATATACCTTTTACTATCCATGCAAGTAAATATAATACAAATGTATAGTATTTTAATTAAAACCATTACAGCCATTTCTTAAAAAAAAAAAAAAAAAAAAAAAAATAGGTAACGAATAATTTTCTAAGTAAAGCGTAATTGGGGTGGGGAGATTTAATTCGCATACCCTTTCCAAATACGAGTGCCTTCTAACAGATATACTTGTTCCAATGTTTTTTATGGTTTTTGTGAATAATCATCGTTGCAACTCAAAAGACGTTTACCATTCTAACGTCGAAACTGATTACAGCAAATTTGCTTCTTGTGCATGTTCTTCTTCTTATTTATACTTATTTCAATTTCAATAGGGTTATATGAATTTAGAATTTGTAATTAGTTTAAGGATATTAAAATTTAATTCTTGTTTTTTTTTTATTTTTATTTAATTTGTGTATTAAAATGTTAAGTGTAATTTTAGAATTTTGGAAAAGATTATTTAATTAGTTGTCCCGAATAATGCTTTTTTTTTTATTGTACTTAAACGTCTTTTAACTTGGTTGGTCATAACAAATGATGAATGAAATTGTAGAAATGATGCTCAAATGATCTCGGGGTCCAAGGAGCTTAAAGATACTCGGTCTACGTCTTCTCAGCATAAAAGAAAACCTTATCCGGGCAACTTAGCTTAAATGAGATTCGACCTCGCGACTTGTTGAATGTGAGGCAAACACGCTACCACAACACCACCTAGGTGGTATACTAAATATTCGTTTTATTTAAACAAATCCATATGACTTCATTTGAAATCCTTCCTAAGAATTATCAGAGTTGGTTTCGCTTCTCTCTTTCACACACACACACACACACACACACACACTCACCCACACACACACACACACACACACACACACGTATAACCAGACAAGCGTGCTTGAACGAACTTATTCTAAAAGGTTTTTGGAGGGGGAACACACAATTGGCCTGAAAAATGATGAGTTCAGTGAAGTGTGCATACACACTTTTGGGTGGAATGAAAGTATTGCTGTAGTTAGCGTATGGTAAATAGTAATTAAGTATAATTGCCTACCTTTATTTCTGCATCAAAAAATAAACAAATCCATGCACATATATCATCGCTTCTTACTATCAATAGGTAGAGTCTTTCGCGGGCGTATTATTCATTAAACTATTTCTTTTGAACATTTTTTACTGATTAATTTCATTGAGTATAGAAACATTTGAAATTCTTAGGTTGTGAACCCTATTTTCGGTCCGGAAAATACAATTTATGGTAGGACGCGATACAAATGTTACATCATTACTTCATAAACTAATTTTGTAAAATAATAACAGGAGATACATTTATTGCACTCACTGTGGGAAATTACCCAATAGAGGTGCGACGTCATTTACTGAATATGAAAGACGCAACACTGTTTGCAGATGGCTTAAGACAGGATTCTATGTAGGCAGCGAACGTTTTGTTTCCTAAAGATGATTATTCCGTTCATAGTACAATAGGCGAGTTTGTTCTCTTGATGGTGTAAATAAAAGATTAATTCGGAAATTTTGCAAACAGCATAAAAATCTAGGAAACGGGATGCAAACCTCCTACTTTAGACAAGACGAAATATAATACAGCACATACATCGGGGTTAACGTTTTTACAATAAGATGTAAGCTATTTTTTTTTGATAGTGTTTAACGCCCGTTTTCCCTACAAATGTCACTGCAGGCGATAACTCTGGTGATACGTGGAATGAAGATGGAGCAATAGTGGAATGCGATGGCGGGGGAAACCGGAGAACCTGGAAAAAACCCACCCCTGCGCCGCGGTGCTCACCACAAATCTCGCATGCAATAACTTGGGATCGACCCCAGGCCATCTAGGTGAGAGGCAAGTGGCCACGGCACGGCCGAGCATTGGTCGGTCTGAGTAGCTCAGTTGCTTATGTGCTGGTCTTTTGATTTCTAGGTCGCGGGTTCATATCCTGCCGGGACGGGTGTTTTTAAACGTCTTTAAAATCCGCAGACCATGTCAGTAGATTTACTGGCATATTAAAAAACTCCTTCAGGACGAAATTCCGTCACACCGGTGACCCGATATGATCTTGGTAAATGAAAAAAACAAGCATAGAATTTTTAAACGGTATGATTGCATACATTTAGAGGCAGATCTCTGTGTGTGTGTGTGTGTGTGTTTGTGTGTGTGTGTGTGTGTGTATGTACAGCATAACTCAAAAATGCAAATTTAGTTAAATACAAAACATGAAATTGATGTTCTGCATTTTCCAAGGATACAACACGAACATTTTCAATAAAATCCCCATCCCAAACTGCCCTTTACATGGATCGTTTTTCAAAACTTTTGAGTTTCTCAAAAATTACTAACGATTTTGGTTAAAATGACATATGTTTAAATAAAAGGTATATCTTGCTCCACAACATCTACGAAATGAGGTACCGACAAGCAGGGGAAACCCTAGTCTTAGGCCGAAGAGTGATAAGAAGTGAACAATCTCAGAAGACCCTCTTCATTCTGGAGAACTTTGGTATAACTGATAGAAACCGAAACAAAAAGTATAGATATCATTAAACTTGGCAACATTAAATGCTTTTTTTCATTATTTGTGTTAACCATTTCCGAGATACTCCTTGTTATTTGGTTTACATTTTGCAATACTTATTCATGCTTAATGCTTTTTTTTTTGTTTTTTGTTTTTTTTTATTTTTAGCTTAATGCCCTTTAATCTGATTAGTCTTATCGGACGATGAATGAAATCGGTGAAATGATGCTCAAATGATCTCGGAGCTTAAAGTTTCTCGACATTCGTCTTCTCAGTATAAGGAAAAACTCCGGAAAAACAACCCTAAGCGAGATTCACACGTTACCCCCACACTACCAGGGCCTCCAAAAAATGACTGTTATTCAATTCAGAAATTCAGTTTTTTTGCTACGTCATAGGAAGAAGGGTTGTTGTTTGGTAGTGTTTAACGCCCGCTTTTACTACTCTGGCACCGCAGGCGATGACACAGACGATACATGAAGATGGAGCCCCGGTGGAATGTGATGCGGGGGAAACCGGATAACCCGGAGAAAACCCGCCCCTGCGCCGCTTTGTCCACCACAAATCTCACATGTGGTCGCTTGGGATCGAACCCGGGCCGTCTAGGTGAGAGGTCAGTGGTCTGACCACTCGGCCACGGAGGAAGAAGGGTAAGTGTTGTATTCCACCCAAAATATTGATTTCAAGATTTCACATGAAAAAGACGTTTTGAAGTCCCCTGAATAAAATATGGAATAAGGTCCTCGCTCGCGTTTGTTTGTGTCCATGAATTTGTCTGCGAACAGATAACTCAAAACCGAAAAGTCGCTCATGTACCAAATTTGACATTTCTTCAGCATCTTAAAGGATGCAACTGGAAGATTTTTAAGAAAATTCCCACACCCCAAACCACGCTTTACATTGACTTTTTTTTCTTGAAAACTTTGATTAAAATAACAATTTTGATTAAAATACCACGTGTTTAAAATATTTTCATTATATATGAACTGTATAACTAGAATTTTATGGGAATGTCCTTTTCCCTCTTCATAACTTTTGCATTGCTGATAAACCCTAAGAAATAGACAAAACTTACTACTTAAAAAATGTAGATCTCGTTAAAGCACACAATTTATTTCATTTTTGTAGATTTAACCGTTTGCGAGGTGTTCTTGTTATTGATTTAAATTTTCCGTTTATACTTTTCTCAAATGCAATTGTTAGTCATTTTATTTATTTTATTTATTAGTTTTTCTTTTTAGCAGTTCACATAAGAGGAATTTCAAAACTACGATATAGGAATCAGCTCTTAAAAGATTTGATTATAGCCTTAGCCCAGTATATTCACTTATTCCCATCGTACTCAACGTGGCAATAAGAAACCATTTCTGATAATGTTCATCTTCATTAGCACGAATAATATATAGATAAGCTTTATTTATTAGTATTATTATTTGTTGCAGAATAAGTAGATAAAGTAATGTGAATGTAACACATCAGGTTTTGAAAATTGTTATTCGTGTTCTGTTGCTCTTTTATTTATGTCCTGGTCATGCGAAGAAGAAGGGAAATTCATAGTCATGATATAAGCAACCCGCTCTTAAAGAGTTTTATTTGATTATCGCTTTAGCCTAAAGTATTCCCTTATTTCCTTTACATTACAAGAAAATATGAAAGAAACCCATTTCTGTTAATATATGATATTTTATATTGTCCTCCGTGGACTCATCTGGATTCAAACCTGGCAAAAAAATTCCTTGCTTGGCTTCGGAGGGGAAGTAAAGCTGGTGGTTAGGTGTCGCAGGTTTTCGGCACGTAAAAAAACCTCAAGCATGATCAAAAGTTCTCTGAGCAAAATTAAGCTCAATATACAATTGGACGCTGAGAACCGCAGAAGTTAAAAAGCTCCAATTAAAAAATCTGATGTGTACCATTCACATGACTTTCTCTATACCCCTGCAACAAATTATTCTTAAAAAGATTATACTTCTATTTACTTCATGCTAATCAGTAAAACATTAGCAGAAATAGCCATATTACTTGCTTCACGAAAAAAAAAAAAATGTATATAACATAAATTGTGTGTTTTAAGGTGCTCTACATTTTTTGTGTAGTAAGTTTTTCTCCACCTGTTATGGTTTAGCAGTTATTCATAATTCAGTAAAATTCATCCAGAATAAACTACTCTTTGGAGCAGTGTTTCCCAACCTTTTGAAGTTCACGGCACCCTTGGGAATAACATTAAACTCCAGGGGCACCCTTCCTTGAATTAAAAGAAAATTAAGCTTAATATGTTAATTTATTGGAATATTATATAATAATAACGTACACCATAACATAATACAGTAAACTTTACTACAATCACCGAGTAAAAATACATCAATAAATTTTGTTCGATTAATGATTAATGTGAAACTTGTGATTGATGCTTAGAGCACAGATATGTGATGTCGGGTCTTACAGTTGACAGTGAAACACGCAAATCATCCTCAAGGTTATTCAGTCTATTTTTTGCTTTGCATTTTATTGTCACCATAGCAGAGAAGGCTTGCTCGCATAGATAGGATGTTGAAAAGGGCAAAAGTGCGTTAATTGCTTTCTTCATTAGGTTAGGGTACTCCTCTCTCCGTTGAAGCCAAAAACTAGCCATCGACGCCTCACTCTTGGTGAACTTACCTTTGAGTGTGGAATCAGCGCAAAGATCAATAAATTCATCTCGTTCGCAAGCAGTGAAATCTTTTTCCTCTGCAATATCTACAAAATCAAATGGTGAGACAACCCAGTCGTGATTCGTAGTGGAAATAGTTGGAAAGTACGCATCTATTGCATCTTGCAATCTTGATAAGTGATCACAAATGCGGTCTTTCAGCTTACCCAGATCTTTATCTCCTGCCACATTAAGAAGAGATGGAAAGTTCGACAAATCTCCTTTTTGAACTGCAGACTTCCAAGAACTAAGTTTTCTTTTAAAACCTTTCATTTTATTGGTTGAGGAGATTATTGTTTCATGTCGACCCTGCATCGAAACATTCAGTTCATTCAGCTTATGAAAAATATCTGCCAGATACGACAGTTCAAAACACCAAGAAGCACTTAGTAAAAGCTCATGAAATGTGTCTTGATGTTCATCCTTAGAAAAAGTTTTTAGCTGTTCTTTAAGTTCGAGAAACCGGTTCAATACATGACCCCGCGACAACCACCTTACTTCTGTGTGAAGTAACAAAGAGGTATGAGCTGCATCCGTTGCGCGACATAACTGTTCAAAAATTCTGCACTTTAAAGGTCGAGACTTCATATAGTCCACCATTTTCACAACTTGGTTAAACACTTCAGCAAAATCTTCATTACACGCTTTCACGACTAATGCCTCTCTATGCAGAAAACAGTGAGTTATAATAATGGATGGATTTTCATTGAGAGCTCTGGCAGTAAAACCTTTAATTTTCCCAGACATAGATGGTGCACCATCTGTACATATACCACGACAGTCTTTCCATGAAAGATCATGGTCATTGAGATAGGAATTAATAGAAACGAACATATCATGGCCTGTGGTTGTAGTCTCCAGCGGTCTACAGAACAGAAACTGTTCACTAATATTTTTTTCATCAATATATCTGATAAAACCAAGGAGTTGCGGTTTGTCACCAATATCGAGACTCTCATCTACTTGCAAAGCAAATGTTCTATAAGTTTTTATTTTCTCCGTGACTTGTTCGTTGATATTGCATGACATTTCAGATATCCTGCGGCTGATTGTGTTGTTGGACAGAGGAACTTTCGAAATTTGATTAGCTGCTCCTTCGCCAAGTATTGTTGAAACTATAACTTGACATGCAGGGCCAATGATTTCCTCTCCAAGAGTATGAGGTTTCTTTTTTTTTAGCTATCAGTTCTGTCTCTTTAAATGAGGCTTCAAGAGCAGTATCACCTATGGTCATTCTCTTTACCATTCGCACAGCTGTTTTCTTCTCCCCTTCTAATATATGTGAAAAATACATTACACTTTTCTGTGACACACTAGGATGCTTTGTTGTAAGATGCCGCTTCAGTTTGCTAGGTACCATGGCCTCGTTGCTAAGTGTTTCGCCACAAACTAAACACACAGGGATAGGGTTTTCCTCGTTGTTATTCCACTTAAATCCATACGCTAAATAACTGTCGTGGTATGTTGTTTTCTTTCGTTTGGCTTCTTTATGTGGTGAATTCGACGGTCCGGGAGAAACTGTAAGATTTGGCTTCTTAATGCAAGCAGTAGGAGCCGACTGTTCACTTTCACTGTCCTGGCGTTTACGTTTAACAATGAACTTATCCTAGCTAAACACTGTGAATCAACGCGAGGAAGACAACTGAAAGCGCCAAGCGGCGTACACTTTTATATATTCATGTCGAAGTTTCGGGAATGTTCGTGAGGAAGCGAGTAGTCTCGGGAATGTTCGGCAGGGTGTAGCTGTAATGCCATCTGTGGGATACTAGTATAACTGAATTATTGAAATGAATCGACCACTATCACCATCTGCCGTGCATGAGAGTAATTGATTTGACTTATTTTATTTCATGACCTTACAAGACTTAAGGCTTCAGTAGAAGGTATTTTTTTTGTTTATCTCAATATCTCGCGGCACCCCTTAGCCAATCACACGGCACCCTAGGGTGCCGGGGCACACCGGTTGGGAACCGTTGCTTTAGAGGCTATTCCCAGAAAATTCAAGATATACATTTTATTTGTCAGGTAAATATCTTTAATATACGAAATTTTAATCAAAATCGTTAGAGCCATTTTTGAGAGAATCAAAATTTTCGAAAAAAGTTCCATGTAAAGGGTAGTTGGGGGTGGGGGGATTTTTCTCAAAATCTTCGTGTCGCATCCCTGGAAGATACTAAACTTAAATACCAAGTTTGGTATTTTACCGACTTTTTATTTTTGAGTTATCGTGTTCACAGACACACGGACACACACAGACCTTTTTGTGAAAATGATTTTTTTTGGATATTGGGGACCCTAAAGCGTATATTTCCGGTGAAATCTGTATCGCGTTTTTGGGTGGAGTGCAATACCTCCTCTATACACTATGTACATAGTGTGTATAGAGAAAGTAAAAAACCAAACAAAACTCAGTTTAAATTTAATATACCTTTGTAAGAACAAGGACCGCGCTGTGCCGAGTGGTTAGACCATTCGCCTCTCAACTAGACGGCCGGGGTTCTATCCCAAGTGACCGCATGTGAGATTGTAGTGGACAAAGCGGCGCTGGGGCGGGTTTTCTCCGGGTACTCCGGTTTCCCCCGCCATCGCATTTCACCGGTGCTCCATCACCATTCATGTATCATCAGTGTCACCGCCGGCGGTGCCATAAGTAGTTAAAGCGGGCGTTAGAGACAGAGACTTGTAAGAACAATCTGTTGCTGAATAGGTAGGGAAAATGTTGTGGTGTAACTCATCAATTTATTACTTTCTCTACTCTACTTTAGAAGAGGAAGTATTGCATACTACCCAAAAAGTTCGATGCCGAAGCTTCATCGGAAATACCCCATTTTGAGACTCTCTTACCTTTAAAAAAAAGGAAAAGGCAGGTGTGTGTCTCTCTCTCTGTCTCTCACTCACTCTCATGTGCTTATAAACAGCAGAACTAAAAAACGAAAACTCAGTTAAATATCAAACTTGGAATTCCGCTGAAATCTCGACATCGAATTTTTGAGTGGAATGCAGTACCTTCTCTATACACCATATACATAGTACGTGTAGAGAAAGTAAAAAGATCCAAATTATTGTAATAATGCCTCCGAAACAAATCCTCTTATTTTAAAGTTTGCTTTGATTTTAAACCCAATTAAGTGGCGTTTGATTTCGAATGTTTTATTTATTTATTTTATTTAATATAATGCTTAGGCTGTTGAACAATGGTCATTAGCCTCCTGGCTTCCCAATACCGATATCCATTTGACTTGTACCAAAATTGCTGAAGAGCAGAACATGTTTTGGATGACATCTTCTTAACACATTATGAAGTTAGGTGAGTTTATAATTTTCATCCAGTATAGATGGTATGCTAGACAATCATGTGTTTTATTACTCTCTGTATTTGTACTATGTACATAGTGTATTGAGAAGGTATTGTAAAGCAAATTCGATACCGAGATTTCTACGGAAATCTATGTAATAATATATATAGATATAGATATAAATAAATATATTATATATAAATGTCCTTTTCCACTCTTTCCAGCTTTTTAATTAGATCTTTAATCTCTGTTATTCTTGAAGATGTAGGGTATTTATACTTTGCTGTTGCTTGATTGCCACGCTTGAATCACAAAAGTATAACAGCTTTTTGGAATGAGCTCATTCTGTTAGGCAGTTGGGAGAGAGCAATGTATATTGCATCTATCTCACCATGAAAGTTGGTTTTGAGTTTACCACATAAAGCATAGAATGTAAAATGTTTACAGTAAACACCAGATACCTATATATTCATTTTACATATAACCATCAGTATATTTATTTTGAAATCATTCTTCCTGTGGATATATTGATTTCGAATGTTATAGGCGGGAATCAGTAGTTGGTGACGTCACCTACAGCTGTTTGTCCTTGCTGGTTTGCAATTCAGAGTGGCCCACAACCCCAGACAACTAATCAAAAATGGAGTAAAGCGAGAAAACGTTTGTAAACAAATAAGGTGTTTAGCATATTGTAATAACTGCCAGCTGTAATTATCTAAAGGCGATTGAAAAAAATGATCAAAGAAAGAAGAATCGATCCCCAAATGGTAACTTGTTAATAAATTGAACTAACTAATAATATGCGTCTTTAGTGCGCCGGTTACGTGCACATAGTTTTAAATTGAGGTTAAGAGTTTTCTGTTGACATTTGTTAATAAATTGAACTAACTAATAATATGCGTCTTTAGTGCGCCGGTTACGTGCACATAGTTTTAAATTGAGGTTAAGAGTTTTCTGTTGACATTTTAAAATGTGTGGAATATTTTGCGAAGTGACGAGCAAGACACCTCTAGAACATGTAAATGGCTCATCTTGTGAAACTTTAAAGTGTTTTGCGGATCTTTTAAAATGCCGGGGACCAGATTTCTTCAGTGAACGTGTTTCTATCAGAAAAAATAGCAAGATTAAATTTGCAGCGAGTGTGCTGTGGATGCAGGGGTCTAGTCCTTCGATTCAACCAATGATAGATAACAAAGGAAATGTTCTGCTCTGGAACGGTGACAACTTCATAAATGCCCTTAGTGTAAGTTTTCAAGTATGATATTCTATTGTAGAATTAATTTAGGCTTTACTTCCATACGTGATCCATATTTGATACATTATTATTTCTATGCGTTGGTTACACCACTTAGCATTATTTCAATATGTGATCTGGATTTGTATTTTTGTTATTCTGTCATTAGAGCCGCTTTGTAGTTGTTAACTGGTCTGTTATCAACGTTTAGGGCTCTTAAGCCACAAAGCGTAGCCAAGGGATGTTTTTACAAGTAGAGGAGCGGTGCTGTTGCGGCCGAAGACCAAGACCGCGGAACGACGACAAGGCGTAGCCGAGGGTACTGTGAAACTAACCAGTGTTCCTGATAAGAATCCAAAACTTCGGCAATCTGGCGTCTTCCATATCTGAACAATTTGGTGTTTTCGATACTTTCAAAATGGAATACGAATGAAAGTTTACCCACCATTAAAACTACTTCTTAAGATTTATGTGTACCTGTGTGTGTATATGTATGTGATGCAACTATTTAAATCTCTGCCACATTATTTCTGTACGTTGGTTACACCTCTTGACATGACTTCAATTTGTTTACTGGAACTTTTGTTTATCCGTCATTAGAACTTAGTGGTCTATTATAAACTTTTCAGGCCCTAAGCTGCAAAGCGTAGTCCAAGGGGAGAATTCTTAAGCTGCAAAGCATAGCGCAGGGATCTGTGTAGCTAATTCCAAAAGAAGTCAAAACCTTGGCAATCTAGGGGATTTTAAATCTAAACATGGAAGTTTTTCTTTAATTTTTTTATGTGTTAAGTGTATGTTATGTATCAAAACTCATATTTTGGTGTTTCTTCAATACTTATTGTTCCATAGAAAGTGTATGTAAATATAGTGAAAGTGGTAATGAAAAGATCATTGGGATTTAGATGAACAGATCCTTTGATTTTGCTTTGCAACTTAGGATCCTCAATACTAAACATGGCAGTATTTGTTAAGTCATCTTCAGTTGTGAATGATAACAGCAAAAGCTGGGAGCTTATCTGCAGGTAATATTGGCAAGCTGTTCTGTTTGCAACTATAGGTATCAAAGAAAGTCCCATATTTTTTTTAAAATGTGTAATATTTATTTGCATCTTTCAGAGAACAGCATCAGACACAGTGGAACTCTTTGAAGCTTTGTCCACCCATGTTAACCCCTTAGAGGAACTATCAAAAGTACACGGCCCATTCACTTTTGTGTATTGTACTGGAAGTAGTCTATACTTCGGGCGAGATTGCCTTGGACGACACAGTTTGCTCTGGGCGATCGACAAAAACAAAAGTAGATTGATATTAACATCCATAGCTAGACGAGGATTGCTGCAATTTAGTGAAATTCCAGCTGCAGGAGTATTCACTGTGAACCTGGATGCTGCAGGTTAGCTTCTAAAGTTATTTCACTATTTTTATGCTATTTGGTAATAAAATGTCAAAATTTGAACAAAGTAAAGATGGTAGTGAGTGTAAGCGAATTTAGACACAAATGTACCACTGGAATTCATTGGTCCAGAGATTTTTATGTAAGTTAAGTGCACCAAATATAAACCATAGCTATGCTTAAACCATAGTTGAAAAATTATAGCTTCCCTACACGTCTGAAATATAAGCATATATAATTATAAAGTTAGAATGTTTCATGTTTACATACTTTCACTTTACATTTATACTCTCGTTTTGTAATCACTAAGTGACCTGGTGTAAAAGTGAGAATTGTAACTATATATCAGTTGTTTTAAAACAGTTTAATGCCCCTTAACAAATTGAAGAATTTGTAAAGTTGTAGAATCAGACTGAAAAGGCCAATGTCATAGCCAGCACAGATCTTTGGCTTTCATTACCATTTCTGTAACCAACTGATCCAACCATAGCAAAATACTGGTATAATATTATTTCCCAACCAATTAACATTATAGCATAAACTTTTCAGTTTTGTTATTTCTGTTTCTCATACAGAACGCAAATCTCACACATATCACATCTGAGGCATCATGGGAACATTACTTCTGTTCTTGTGTTGCCAACAGTGGTGACCCTAAGCTACAAAGTGTAGTGAGGGATCTGTGAAGTAAAACCCCAATAAACCATAGCATTTATTGACATTTTCATTATAGTGGATGGATAATATAGGGTTGTTAAATTATAAGGTAGCCCCTGTCGTGGCCTCTCTTCACAGTGCAAGACATCCAAGAGTCGCCAGGAAAGTGGTGCTGGCAAAGGTAACACTAAAATACATATCTTAATGTGAATTCCAGAAATGTTGACCTTCTGTTCACATATAGGCAGCACATTTTGCGAAAATATTCTTGCTCAGTCGTCTAAGCTTAACAGCAGGAATCCTTGTGAGTTCTTGCATGATATCATTAAGTGTCTGTAGATTACACAAGGATTTCTGTTGCTGGGCTTAGGTGAATGAGCAAGAACATCTTTAATTTGTTATGCTACCTGTTTAAGACCAATATTTTCAGCATTTATTTAAGGTAAGGACTGCAGTGTGCATTTGCCTGCACCACCGTCCTGGCGACTTGTAGTTCTCGTGCACAGTGGAGCATAGACGCGAGAGGGGTTTCCTTATAATTAGAATTAAAATCCATAATGAAAGGATTTCTGCAAATATTTACCTTGATTAACAAGAATGGATAGGAAATAAGCTTTTGTAAATAAATTTGTAGAAGAATGGGTAGAAAAAAAACTGATATGAATTTAAAATGCCAGCCTTCTTTCCTTTGGGGGGAGGGTTAATAAGTAGGAGCCAATAAGCTAATAGATTAAAGACTTTAAGCAGAAAGTTACAATTTCAAGTCTTTTTCTTTGTTACAGGTTTAGAAGAAATTATGTTGCATCCATGGTCAAACATATCGGAAGATAATATCGCAAACATACAAGAGAATTCAGAAATAAATTTCAAAATTTCAACATTAACCATATCATCTCCAATTACTCCTGGATCGTT
This sequence comes from Hymenopus coronatus, assembly GCA_030762935.1. NCBI lineage: Eukaryota > Metazoa > Arthropoda > Insecta > Mantodea > Hymenopodidae > Hymenopus > Hymenopus coronatus. The sequence continues at coordinate 134,810,551 of CM060881.1, forward strand.
ATTGCTCCAGGAATTACCTTTATGGAGCTGTGTATTTAATATGGATTCAGTAATTGAATGTGGCAGTGAAAAGCAGAGTGTTCTGATGGTGGATCTTCTAAATAAACCAGAGATCAAGAAAAATGTTCAGTTGCTTACAGCAGCTTTGCGTAAAGCCGTGCAAGTTAGAGTGAAAACCCAGCCTGGATTATGTAGGAAGTGCCTGTGTATTAATGTTTCAAGTGAAGAAAATTCAAGTGTATGTGGCATACCTCTTCAAGAGTCGCAGTTGGCCAATACAGGTGATTTAAAAGTGCATGAAAGTGACTGTAAAACTACCAGTATGAGCACAATAGCCAGTAGCTTCTGTGCTTCATTAAATATAGGTAATTCTGTTGACACGAGTAAAAACAGTGGCGCACATTACAGTAACAGCTGTAATCATGCAACAGTGGGGATTTTATTCTCGGGTGGTTTGGATTCTACAGTTTTGGCAGCTTTGGCACATGAATTTGTTCCCGCAGGACAACCGATAGATCTTCTGAATGTGGCATTTGAACACAGAGCAGCTAAAGGACAACAGGCTACATGCAGAAAGGACAGAAGAAAGGCAATCCATAAGAGCGAGCAAGAACAATCAGAATTTCAGGTGCCAGACAGAATGACTGCTGCCAAAACATTGAATGAATTATGCAGCATCTTTCCTGAAAGGCAATGGAATTTTGTTGAGGTATGTTCAGAGAAAATATTTTTGACGCCATCTGTGCCAGATGTGAAAAGCTCATAAATGTGTTTTAATGATACTTTCACGATATTAATATTCTCAAACAAAATTAAATCAAATACAGAGTTCCTACAAATTATTTTTCAGGTTTCAAACACGTATAACTTGCATTTAGTACATCTTAAAAACATAAAACTAGTACCAGTAGAAAATGAAACTCAAAAAGTTTTGTTACAGTGCTTACAGATATTCAATGTGAGCTCCTTTGCTAAGAGTTACTGAGATGCATTCTACTGTAATTTGATGGTCAATTGATGTGATGGCTGCTGCGCCATACACTCTTAGGACAGCTTGTAGAAGGGTTGGATTGTTCACAAGGTCTTTAACATGAACCCATAAAATAGACTCAGGGGTCTCAGGTCTGGCAAACATGGAAGTCAGTGAACATCACTGCCATAGCCAATCCATCTGGTGGTAGTCTGGTGCTGAACTGTATTCTGACTTCATTATGAAAATCAGAGAACCAGTTAAGAGTTGAAGGTCCTATATCTATGTAAAATCTTGTTTCAAGATGTCAGTGAGAAACAATTACAGATTAACTAACGTAGTAATAAGCATTCAGAATACTTGCTTATCCTGTATGCCAGGTATTTTGTAACTTTCAATAATGTGCAATATTGTATGAGATTATACATCATTGTTGCCAAATGTAGTACTATAACCAAAACTTTTCTAGTTATTCTTTCCAGTAATGTTTGCAGTTTAGTGTCCTTTTTTAAAGTTCTTCATCCAGTGCAAAGTCTGTGTTCCTTAACTTTATTATCAAACAAATAATTTACTATTTAAAATCTATTTTGTCAGAATGTTTTAATTTCAATGCATTTTGAACTGATTACATCAAAAGTATTCATATAAGCTTAAAGAAAAATTGCACCAAGTTTGTATATAATAGTATTTTAATACAGTAATTGGTTTCATATCATGTTAGATATAATTTTAAAATAAGAAGTCTTCAGTTTTCATTCTTGTCACTATTTCATTGAACACAAAATTTTGTGTGAGTTTTTCATTAAGCTAAGGAGTTTATTTACCTAACATGAAACCACCATATTTATGCTCATTCAGAGGGCTGGGCTACAAGCTATAATTTTGGACACAATAAACCAACACATAGCCAATCTCCCAGGCTGACAAAAATGTGCTTGAACCATCTTAAAATTTACTATTTCACTGAAACAAATAAATTGGGTTCGAAGCAATGTATATATCTGTATCCTAATAGTTGTATTACCCTTTTCATTTTTATTTCCCTGCTAAGTGCTGGTTGTTCATCCAATACCTTTACAAAATTGTTGCTCTGCCTCACTGGTCTAGTCATTTCAAACATAATTTTGATACCAAATGAAGTAACTCGGAAGTTTGAGATGAGTGAAGTAGTTCAGGTTTAATAGCACAAGTCAGGATAGTGACACTCACCTCACTTAAAATGAAATTTACAAAACATATGTTTTGAGGGCTTCTACTTCAGTTGAAGTGTGTGGGAGAATATTTTCATCATTCAACACAAAGACTGGCTTATAAATGTTGAAATGCTGCCACATGAGTATGAACCTCTCTTTTGAGAACACCAGATGTTTCCACCATTAACAGACCACAGAGTACAAGTCCCAGCCATTAGTTGGACTTTAATTGAAGAAGAGAGTGAACACCCTTGAAACATATGTTTTGGAAATTTAATTATTATTAGTATACAATGGTTCCACCACTTGGTATTACTTCTATACGCGGGTACTTTTGTTATTTCGTCATTAGAGCCGCATTGTAATTACTTACTGGTCTGTTATAAACATTTAGGGCCTCAAGCTGCAAAGCGTAGCCCAACGTGGAGGGCCCTAAGCCGCAATGCGTAGCCGAGGGATATTTTTTATAAGTTGAGGAGTGTAGCAGTTGCGGCCGAAGGCGACAGGGTGTAGACGATGAATGTGTGAAGCTAAAACCCCAATGTTCCCAAGAAGAAGTAAAAATTTTGGCAATCTGGCAACTTTCACATCTGAACAACTTAGCGCGTGTGTGCGTGCCGCATGCATGTCAGTATATGGGTGGTGGAACCGTCGTATAGCTTTACCATTTAATTTTAAGTGAGGTGAGTGTCACTATCTCTACTCATGGTATTATCAGTTTGATAAATTGTCAACATGCTTCTATTGGATTAATTGTTTTTTTCACACAAGTTGTGTATAGGACAGGAGTTGGATAGGTAGAGACAGACTGAAAATTTCAATACCTTAGCCGGGATTTGAACCATGGATCTTCCAATCTCTAGCCGGTTGCTCTGCCATTGAGCCTACCATAAAAAAATGTAAATGGCATGTTATTTATGGATGCTCTTTAACTACTATGGTTCCCAGCGTCCCATTCTAAATTGGGCGTGAAAGACCGCTTAATTTTGCTCAGAGGACTCTCTATCAGGCTTGAGGTTCTTTTACATGCCGTAAATCTACAACACAGGACCAACGGCTTTACTTCCCTTCCGAAGGATCTTTACACCCATCCATCGTCCTCTGAGCCTAGCATGGCAACATGCCAACATAGCATTGAATTTCTAAACTGATTCGCATGTTTCCCGGTAAACCATAAGATGTTCTCAAATTATTTTGAGATGACAGTGAATTGACCATAATAGTTGGCTATACTATGGATCATGTAACTTAAGTACTTAGAACATTGTAAGACGCCATTGGGGTTGTCATCTCAAAATAATTTGAGAACACCTTGTGGCTTACCGGGAAACATGCGAATCAGTTGAGAAATTCACTGCTATGCCGAAATGTTGCCATGGTAGGCTCAGTGGCAGAGCAATCGGCTAGAGATTGGGAGATCTGTGGTTCAAATCCCAGCTATGGCATTGAATTTTTCAGTCTGACTCAACCTATCCAACATGCTTCTAGTTTGCATAATTATTGAATGAACTTGAAGTGAGAGTGAGGGAGTGTGTGTATGTCAATGCACACTGAGAGAGAACAATATAACTCAAAAGTGAAAAATGTGATGTGTTATACTCACATGACTTCCCTAGCTGCTCTACAAACAAACTTCTTACAAAAAATTATTCTTCTTTTCACACCATGCTAATCGAGATAAACATTAGCAGAACGTTCTTATTACTTAGTTCTTTATAAGAAGAATGAAATTTAAGTGATGGTCAAATGTTTTAAAAGCTGTTGTTATGCAATTGTGATTGCAAATCGCTGCTTTGCTTGGCCAGGAGTAGAACAAAAGAAAAATGGATACTTCCTGTCTGAGAAAAGTCAAAGTACTTTACAATTGAAACCAATAACAAGGAATATCTCGGAAACAGTTACCTCCACAACAAAAATGTAAAGGACATAAATTGTGTATTTTGACGAGATCTACACTTTTTGTGTAATACATTTTTTCTATCTCTTACAGTTTAGCATTTAAGCCAAATTCATCCAGAATAAAGAGGTCTTCAGAGGCTGTTCCTAGAAAATTCAAGATATACATTTTTTTTGGGATGTAAATATCTTTAATATACAGGATTTTAATCAAAATTGTTAGAGCCATTTTTCAGAAAAATTTTCCAGGTAAATTGTAGTTTGTGGTGGGGGTATTTTCTTGAAAATCTTTGTGTCGCATCCTTGGAAGTTACCAAACCTAAATACCAAGTTTGTTATTTAATAATCATAGAGCTATGCTGTACACATGCATGCGCGCATGCACACACACACTCTCTCTCTCTCTCCCTCTCTCTCTCTCTCTCTCCCTCTCCTATCTCTCTTTTCCGGTGAATTCTTGACATCAAATTTTTGGGTGGAATTCAATACCTTCCCAATCCACTATACTATGTACGTTGGCAGTATGTAAGTTAATTATCCAATGATAACACAAAGATTATCATGTAATTCGCCCAACATAAACCACCCTTTGATTGAAAAAATTATCAGTTTTAATGATTTTAGTTAAAACGCCATATGTTTAAGGTATTTGCAGGACAAATGAAATTTACATCTTACATTTTCTGCAAATAGCTCTGAAGACCTTCTCATCTGAATGAAGCTTTTTTAACTTTGAACTATAATCACTGGTGGCTTGTGAATTTATGAAATGGGGGTGTTGCAGTGGAGCTGGTTATATCAAAACTGTACTTTAAAATGGTGATTAAATGTAGCATAAAAATAAACTTAATATCTATCATCTCACTCAGCCTATAATGAATTATAAGAAAGAGAACAATTAGTCATTGTTTCAAAAAGTACAATGTTTACACCTTTTCTTAGGTGCTAGATATACAGGGAAGTGAGGGCTGGGGGTAAGAAGAGAGAGAGAGTTCACCTGCCTGGCTTTCTGTCAATGTTGTCAACCAAAGCAAGTTTCTTTCTTTGAGTTTCTTCTTTCTTGATGGGAATAGGTTAACTAATTAACCGCAAACTAGCTGAATTATTAAATAAAAGACAGTGCACATGCATGTGTGTGAATTCTGGGCTCTACATACAGAATGAAGCCTTAGCTGTGAAGCCACCAGATGTCAGGGCATATAGCATACTTATGTCTCAATGTAATTGCTCTATTCTCCATCTGAAATTGCAGGAAACCAACCGAATAATATGTTAAGTATGTTTAAAGTATTTAGAATCTACGTTTGTGCAAGAGTCTTATAGTTTTTTGCTTTTTTTTTCTAAGCGGTCATTGTATTGTTACATTTTGCATCACACAGTAAAATTAACAGTATCTATGGGAAAATTTATTTACTGTAAATGAAATTGAGCTAATTGCTGATAATCGCTTGTTTAGAAATTTCTTAAATATGAAAAATATTTCCCTGGCCATGCAGCATTAAAAGGATTTTGTTACTGTGGTCATCTAAGACATTCTAGCACAGAATGTAATGCCAGAGCTTGGCTAACATAAATTAAAATATTCCAAAATGCTCAAATTTCAGTACTCTGAACAAATATCTGCCATTTATTTTATGAAAGTAAAGAATATATTAAATGTAACATTACAGTCGTAAAGGATAGGGGTGAGCCAGGTTTCCTGTCCAATCTGCAGCTGCATGGTTTCAAACTGTATCTATTCTATGCCTTCCCTTCAACTCCCCTTCACCCTCTGACTCTAATTTAAGTGCATACAAGGATTTGGCTACCACTGCAGCACTAAAATCTTAGATAAATAAAATATTGTTCAGGTAGCAAGTATAGGCAGATTCCCATAACTGGATATAATCCAAATTGTCTAAGAAAATAGTGAAATAATGTCAGCTAAAACTGAAAACAATCCTCTATGAGTTACAAATAAATTTAATGGTCTGACTCCAAACTGCTCCAGATAGAAAAAACTTGCTGCACAAAAAATTAAATTGTTTTATAACATACAATTGATGTCAAATAAATTGTTTGTGTCATTAATCATTTCTAAGATATTCTTTATTATGGGTTGGATTTGTCAAATCTTTAAAGTACAAGGTCACTATTTGTTTTTTACCTTTTGTACTTAGTACCTACATAGGTAGAGAAGGTATGCATTCCACCCAAAAATTTAATACCAAGATTTTAGCGGAAATACACTTTTTAGGATCCCCTGTATCAAAAATAATAAAAAAGCCTTTTTAGAAAAAGGTCTGTGTGCACGCATGAGAGAGAGAGATTGAGAGAGAATGAAATATATATATATACACATTTGCCATGGTGTTGACCATATTTCCTTATTATTGGTTTCAGTTTTAAAATACTTATACAGCAATTCGGCCAAACATTTCAATCACATAGAAACTAGTTTTAAAAGATTTGACTACCACTTTAGCCTAGTGTATTCCCTAATTTCCTTTCTACTTATAAGGAAGGAAATAATAAGACCATTTCTGTTAATGTTTATCTCAATTAGCATGAAGTAAATAGAAGAATAAGCTTTTTAACAATAATTTGTTACAGAAATGTAGAGAAAGTCATGTGAATGCCAAATAACAGATTTTTTTATCATTGGCATATGAAGGGAATAGAATTTCAAAACCAGCACATAGCAATCTACTTTTAAATTACTTAGGTCTATTTCCGTTGTTCCTACAACAAAATTAGATGATAAAGCAATTTCTACACCCTTTTCCTTGATTAATGAAACAGTTTGTAAGAATAGTTTGTAAAAGAGTGGATAGAAGAAGTAATGAATGTAGCATTTGTTTTTATTTTTACTAATGCTTTAAAGTATGAATCCCAATTTCATATTGTTTGGTTTGCTTTCATTCTATATAATGCAATCATCTTATGTCTGTAAATTTACTGTCACATAAAAGAACATAATTAACTAAACATATTTATTATTGTTATGGTCACCATCAATATCTTCCTCTTCCTAAAATTTGAAAGCCAAGAGCCACAGAGATGAATTTTATTTTAGTACAATTTTAATTTTACATTATTTTTGTATTCTTGCAGATAAATGTTACAAGGGCAGAGTTAGAAAATGAGAGGAAGCATATTATCTCAGACCTTATATATCCACTTTCGACTATCCTGGATGATAGCCTAGGATGTGCTGTATGGTTTGCTGCAAGAGGAAAAGGGCAAATGAAAACTTCTGGAGAATATCATTCTACAGCTAGGGTATGAATAGATACAAACCACAGAGGCAAAAGAATACTAGCTCTCTTCTTATTTTAACTGTCTTATACAGTGCACATTCCAAGTTTTATTATTGATCTAAATTATTTAACCTTTTTATGTTTAAAATATGAATTTTGCAAGCATCAAAACCAGAACCAAGATATCTAAAGATATACAAAACTAAAGATAATTGTTTATGGTTTAGAAAACTGGATTCATTCGGTGATGGTTCATTCCATTAGAAAATGATACAGGATTTTATAATCACAAGCTTTATTTGGAATTTGATTTTGACAATATAGGGTGAACATTTTAGTGGCTGTTCTTAGAATTCAAAGTGCCAGTTTTACAATGCAATCATTAGTTTCAAGTGAGTCAGTAAATCAAATATGTTTTGATCAGCACAAGTTGATTAAATTGCTTCTGAGTGCTAAGTATCACATTGTATTTGTATGTAATGGAATGCAATAAATGCATAAGCCTAAAAATTTTCACTTATTACTTTCTCCATACGCACTATGTACATAGTGTATAGGGAAAGTATTGCACTCCACCCAAAAATTTGATATTTCACTGGAAATATATGTTTTAGGGTCCCCAATATCCAAAAAAAGCATTTTTCAAAAAGGTCATTTTACAAAAAGGTCTGTGTGTGTGTGTGTGTGTGTGTGTCCGTGTGTCTGTGAACACGATAACTCAAAAACGAAAAGTCGGTAAAATACCAAACTTGGTATTTAAGTTTAGTATCTTCCAGGGATGCGACACGAAGATTTTGAGAAAAATCCCCCCACCCCCAACTACCCTTTACATGGAACTTTTTTCGAAAATTTTGATTTTCTCAAAAATGGCTTAACGATTTTGATTAAAATTTCGGATATTAAACATATTTACCTGACAAATAAAATGTACATCTGAATTTTCTGGGAATAGCCTCTGAAGAGTAGTTTATTCCGGATGAATTTTACTAACTTTTGAATAACTGCTAAACTGTAAGAGATGGACAAAAACTTACTACACAAAAAATGTAGAGCACATTAAAACACACAATTTATGTTATATACATTTTTTCGTGGAGTTCGTCGTTTTTGTGACATTCCTTTTTTTTGGTTTCTGCTATGAAAAACGTATACTTTTCTCATACAGGAACTTGTCAACTCCTATCCGTATAAACAAAGGAACTTCATTGACATAGCAACCAGCTTTTGACTATCACTTTAACCTATGGTTGTCCCTTATTTCGCTTCTACTTACAAGGAAGCGAGTAATTAGACTATATCTGCTAATTTTTTCTGATTAGCATAAAGTAAATAGAAGTATAAGCTTTTTAAGAATTATTTGTTGCAGGGATATGGAGAAAGTCATGTGAATGGTACACATCAGATTTTTTTTTATTAGACTTTAAAGACAAACAATTTATGCTTTATTGGGTAAATCTTAATATTCCATTGTGCTAATTATTATTCTAATGACCTTCTTAAATCGGACCAAATGAAGCTATCGTAACCAATCAGTAAAATATTTACCGTTTCATTCAAGTATGCTCAGTTCACCATCAAATTCACAATATTATTTACTGTAAAGTAAATATATATAAATATTACATACTGAACAGTAAATATATATGAATACTACATATTTCTTCATAGGTATAAAAGTAAAAGAGGAAACTGACAGTCAGATGTTTAAAAGTAGGTAACTATATGCCTGCTTTAAAATTCTGTTATCTTTTCATAAAACAGCTGAATAATGACACATTTAAAAAATAACAAAGTAAGGAATAATTCATTCCAATGATAACAGATATCTTGAAAATGGTCGATGCAACAAAAAGATATTTGAAGTAAATTGTGTGTATTAAATACATCTACTTTTTTTGTGTACTATATTTTTGTCTAGTTCTTATGGTTTACCTGTTATACAAAATTCTGTCTAAATGAAGAGGACTTGACAGATTGTTCCTAATTGTTATGTAAAATCATTTTAGAAAAACAAAATATTAAAAGTGTTTAAATGGGAAACATAGTTTGGAGTGGAGAGATTTGATTGAAAATTATAGTGTCACATCTTTGGAAGTTACTGAATTCAAATATCAAGTTTGTTATTTATCATTTATTTCTTTTTAGTTGCATAATTCATAGTGGATTTCAAAACATTAGGTATTTATGGCAGAATCTTAAAATTGTTGTTTCGGAAGAAATATAATAAATATTACTTCTTACCTAATATAATAGGTGAAAGAGATACATTTAGAGAGAGTAAAGGGTACTTTAAAAATAGTAGAGCTAAGTGATTATAGTACATTACATTTTCATAACTTCTGTTTATTTCTGTTTGATAGGTGTTGCTGTTAGGAATGGGTGCAGATGAACTCCTAGGAGGATATGCAAGACATCGTACAGCATTTCGTCATCAGGGCTGGTCTGGACTGCAGAAGGAACTAGCCATGGACCTGGCTCGCATATCTCAGCGAAACTTAGGCAGAGATGATCGTGTGCTTTCTCATCATGCTCGCCAGGGGCGCTTTCCATTTTTGGATGAGGAAGTTGTTTCACTGATAACATCCTTACAACCCTGGGAAAGGTAAGAGACAGCACAGTTTAAAGTGTATTTTGCCTTTACAGACAGAGTGACAGAGTGAGTGAGGTTAAAGCAGTAGGTGAGAACATCCAATTCACTAAATAAATGGAAATTGTAATTTCCACAGATTTCTCCTTTTTACTTTCTCTACACATTCTATGTACTTAGGGTATAGGGAAGGTATTGCATTCCACCAAAAAATTTGATACAGAGATTCCAAAAGATAAAAGATGATTTGCTGCAACTATTATTTTTATATTAATAAAATAGAGCCTATTACTTTTTTAGTACTTATCACACACCAAACTCCAATTTTCTGATAATAGTGAGGCATTTCATTCAATAGCAGGTTTTTCTGAAGTTCAGTTTTATCGATTGTCATGAGTATTCATATGCCCATTTAAGTGAAACCAAGATTTGTCAGAGAAAAACAAAAGCTGTGGGCCAATGAAACCTCTTTCAGCAGATTGGAAAAACCAATTGCAATAATTCACACATTGACTGGGATAATTAGCTTTTAATGCTTGCACTTGTGTGTAGCGATAAGATTTTAGTTTTAACAAATGTGTAGCATTTCTGGTATAAGATGTATTTCTGTTTGCTGCACTAATTTGCTCAGTGATTTTCAAGGCAAACTCTCCAAAGTGGCACCGATTTCATCCAGTTTATTTTCTGTTAACACTCCTTCTAGAATGTTTCTTGTCCAACACTGAATCCAAAGCTTCATATTTATTGACGACCGCATGTGTTTTTCTTACAGGTGGTACAGAGTTTGTAAACTTTTCAGCAAACTCCCTGCACTCACAGTGAGCAAATTTGTACTTAAAGTAAACTTTATAAATAAACATGCATTCTCCCAAAGTCCCGGCAGAGGGTGCAGGAATAGCGAAGGAGAGAAACGCCGCGAATGGGTTACCACATAATATAATACCTCTATAGTAGCTATAGAAGGTATTGTATTCAACATATATGCGAAAGTATATATGAGTTCAAAACAGAACAGTGAAAACAGTTACTATCAGCTGAATAATGCAATAGTAGGAAAGGCAATATAGGATTAAAAATATTATGTGTTATGTTTACATGACTTCTCTATCCTCTAGAAAAAGTCACGTTAATGTAACACATCACGTTGTTATGACTGCATTGCTTATTAGTGGATATACAAACTATTTTTATAAAAGCTTATCTTTCTGTCCACTTCATTTTAATCGAGAAGGGGAACCTTTGCAGAAATAGCTACATTACGCTTTTCATTATACATAAAAAGTGAATAGCAATAGTCAAAATGTTCAAACACTGAAGCTATTTACTGGCCTTAATATTCTGCACTCTTTCTATGCAGTTGAAAGAAATAACTGTAAATTGACGGAATTTGAAAACAACAATTATTGTATGGTTCAAAATAGGATTCTAATGGCACTGATTAATTAGTATAGCAAAAGAAGATAAACCTTCAAATAAAATTAGTTCTAAAAAGTGAAGTTCGCAAGGACAATAGTTGGAAAGAAGAGATAGAATGCGAAATGAAGGAACTGGAACATAATTTAAAGTGGCTTACATATGTTAAGAGAATGAAAGGAAAAATAAAAATCTGATGTGTTACACTCACATGACTTTATCTATATGTTCTACAAACTTCTTATAAAAGATTATCCTTCTTTCTACACCATACTAATCAAGATAATCATTAGCAGAATGTTCTTAATTCTTAATTATAAGTAGAGGGGAACTAAAGGAATGCACTAGGCTAAAGTGATAGTCAAATATTTTAAAAATTCTTGCTATGCGATTGTCATTGCAAATCACTTCTTTGCTCGGCCAGGAGTAGAACAAAAGAAAAAGGGACACATCCTGTGTAAGAAAAGTGCAAGTACTTTACAATTGAAAACAATGACAAGGAATATCTCGAAAACGGTTATCCCCACAACAAAAACATAACTTGTATGTTTTGACGAGATATACATTTTTTATGCAGTAAGTTTTTGTCTATCTCTTACGGTTTAGCAGTGAAGCAAAATTTGGCAAAATTCATCCAGAATAAAGAGATCTTCAGAAGCTATTCCCAGAAAATTCAAGATATACATTTTATTTGGGATGTAAATATCTTTAATATACCAGATTATAATCAAAATCACTAGAGGCCTTTTTAGAAAATCAAAAGTTTTGAAAATTTTTCTATGTATAGGGCAATTTGTAGTGGGAGAATTTTGTTGAAAATCTCTGTGTTGCATCCTTGGAAGATACCAAACCTAAATAAACACACACACATGTACTCACACACACACACACACACACACACACTTCTAAAAATGATTTTTGGGACTCAGGTAACCCCAAAACATATATTTCCGGTGAAATGTCAACATCAATTTTTTGGAATACAATACCTTCTCTATCTACTAAGAAGATTGTACTAGAGAAAGTAAAAATATCATCATACTTTGTGAGGAAGAGCAGTAATGAAGAACCACAGATACAGTGACTGAAATCACAGTATGTGATTTGAAATAGAACCTCAGATTGTAATCTGTAACTAATAGGGCACTTGTTTTGTGACAATTCCAGCAGAACCAAAGCAGAAACTTTAGTAGGGAATAGGTTGGGTTGATGTTTGGAGGAATTTAGTAACAGTGACGGTCAAATTATATGTGATATTAATTTGAGTTGGGGTTTTAACATTACATCTTACATTCCTATTATGAGGACTAGTTTTGGAAGCCTATGCTTCCGAAGTTTGTAAAGAAATTGTTGAAATTGGATATTCCCAACATGAGTATGGTCTTCCTGGCTCATATGACTATGCAGAGGGAGTATTTTCAGTTTTGGATAAAAAAAATTGACGTTGAACATTGAAAGGAGTAAATGTTTGAATTGGATAATGCGTGCAATTAAAATCACACTGAATTATTATAGTGTTAAATTGCAACTATTTTTACCAGTGCAATTAAAAGTTGCAAATATGAAGAATGGTAGTCCATCAAAATATACAGATGACTATTTTTGATGTTAGAGGCAATTTTCTGTATGAAAATAAAAAAGCATAACGTAAAAGTATTATTTTAATCAATATATATTGGTATGAATTCATCATGGGCCTTCCTTTGAAGTGTTAATAAAGAGTACAAATACATATTTAATTGATGTGCACACTGGAAGCATAAGAGAGTTGAAGGAGGAAAGAGAGTGTTAACAATCATAGGATTTTTCATTTTGAAGAAAAAATATAATTAAATGGATATTTATTTCATAGTAGTCAAATAAACATCAACCTTGGTATTTAAGATCAGAATCTTCCAAGGATGTGACACAAAGGTGTTTAATGAAATTCCACGCCTAAGTTATCTTTTATGATTCATTCCCTACCCCCTCAAAAATGACTCTTAATGATTTTGATTAAAATATATGTTTCAGACTTTTGTATGACAAATGAAATATATATCTCAAGTTTCCTAGATATAGTTTATGAAGTCCTCTTCATTCTGAATGACTTTTGTATAATGGATAAACAGTAAGGGGTAGACAAAATTTTTACTACTCAAAAAGTAAAGATCTTATTAAAATATACAAAATATGAAAATCAAATTTTTTTGTAGTTAACCACTGAGATATTGATTTTAATTTTCAATTATTTACACTTCTTTCAACTGGAAGCTCTAATTGTTTTATTTTCTTGTGGTCATGCAATAAGCCAGTGAAACATTTTATAAAAATTTGACTCACCCTACTGCAGTATTTTATATAAGAATATTAAGAGGAATAGACAACAGTACATCCTGTAGACCATACTTTAGGAAACATAACATTTTACCATTAGCATGTACATTTATAGCAGAAGTTGTAAAACATATTAAGAAAAATCAAGGTGAATTATGCACAAATGCAGATATCCATCCTCATAACACAAGAATAAAAAATGACCTTCATGACACAGAACAAACATTCTAAAAAATAATGTCACAAATTTGAGAATTAAAATATATAATAAACTACCAGCAAACATTAAAAAAAATAGCAAACATGAAACAATTTAATAAAGAAGTCAAATCCTTTCTACTACAGCATACCTTTTATTCAGTAAGTAAATATATGACAATTCAATTGTAAATAATATGCATTATAAACCTTGTGTAAGTATATTGCAAATTGCATATAATTATTGTTCTGTTGACGAAGCCCATATCATGTAACATGATTTAAATGGTGTAAGTTTATCTGATTTATAAAAGTTAATAATAATCCAATAATAAGCTTTTGTAAGAATAGAAGAGTGAATTGGGAAAGTATTGTAAATGCCACACATCAGATTTCTTTCCATTATTTGCATTTCAGATGTTGGCCAAGTAATGCTCTGCCTGTAGGTGTAGGAGATAAATTACTTTTGCGTCTGGTTGCTTGGAATCTTGGACTTCAAAATGCAGCAACACTGCCAAAACGAGCCTTCCAATTTGGTTCTAGGATTGCAAATCCTAAGGAGAAGGCTAGTGATAAATCACTTCGACTTGAAGATACAGCCTAGTATGGTACAATAGGAAGTTTGCCTGCAAGAGTGCCTAGAGCGGAAAGTCTCAGCTTATTTGCAAGGTAAGGAATTAATCTTTTAGCTTTATTGACTTTATAGATTTAGGGCTTAAAATTTATTGTGGTCTGCTTTGTGAAACCTTTACTTGCTTCGTAGGAGATTACCCTAGACCATTCTGGTGTAGATCGTGTACAAAGTTAGCCGATAAGTTACAAATGCTCATATGCTGCATGTTTGTGTCTGGACCATAGATTTCATTACTGTTGCAAATAACTGCTACTGATTGAATTAACGTAAGTAAAAATCTGATGTGCTCCATTCACATGAGTTTGTCTACCAGTTCTACTATTCCTACAGAGAATTATTCTATTATCTACATCATGCTAATTGAGAAAATCATTAGCAGAAATTGCCTTATCACTTGCTTCCTTGTGAGTAGAAAGGATATAAGAGAATATACTAAGCTAAAGCGAATAGCCAAATCTTTAAAAAGCTTGTTGCTGTGTGAATAATTGAAGTTCAGTAAAACAAGAGAGATGAAAAAAAGATGCTTCCCATTTGAAAAATATTACATAGTTTAAAATTGAAACCAATGACAAGGATTATGTCAGAAATTGTGAGCTCTGCAAAAAAAGTATATGACTTAAATTGCATGTTTTAACGAAATCTACATTTTTATGTAGTATGTTTTTGTCTATCTCTTACAGTTTACCAACTTATGCATAATTCATCCAGAATGAAGAGGTCTTCAGAGGCTATTTCCAGAACATTCAAGATGTTCCTTCATTTTTGTGATGTAAATATCTTTCATATAAAGTATTTTAATCAAAATTGTTAGAACCATTTTTGAGGAAAAGAACATTTTCTTAAATTTTAGCATGTAAAGAATAGTTCAGGGTGGGGTATTTTCTTGAAAATCTTCATTTCGGAGCCTTTTTGTTTTTGATCTATGCTGGCCCCTGCCCCCATCACATATGCACACACATACACACATGTGGACCTTTTTCTAAAAATGCTATCTGAATGTATGCCTTTGTTAACACCCATGCTCCACAGAGCTAATAATACTTATTTTGGATTCAGGGGGGGTTTCAAAACGTATATTTCCAGTGAAATCCCTGTATTGAATTTTTGTGTGGAACACAGATACCTTCTCTACCTACTATGTATATTGTACACATTTAGTCGAGAAAATAAAAATTCATGCTGATAGCAGTTCCAAGAAATTGGTGAACATTGCAAATGTACCCCAAAGGTATGTATGAAACAGGTGTTGTGATATTCATGTAACTATAACCCTCTATAATAGCATTTCACTGATAAAAACTGAGCCATTTCAGTTGAATTTTTACCTTTCTCAATTTTTTTTTTTAGTATTTAATGCCCACGTAACTACTTGTGGCACTGCGGGCAAACCTTTCTCTACGGTTTATCTATAGAAAGTATACAGGAAGTATTGCATTCCAGCCAAAATTTTTATACCAAGTTTTCACTGGAAATACACATTTTGAGACTCCCTGATTATAAAAGCCTCATTTTTAGAAAAAAGGTGTATTGGGCTTTCTTTTCTTTTTTGAAATACTTTATTGACGATATGTCCCATTACAATGAATGTAATACAATGTATTTTGCTCTCTTTAATACATGCTTATTATAAATTAATGGTAATCATCTTTGCTCTTTACTTTATGTCCTATGCTTTATGATAACATTATGTATACTATTTGGTATAATGACAACAGCTTTCATAAACAGACTAGTCTAATTCACAATTATTCTAATTGTATATTATCTCAAGATTTATTGAAGCTATAAATTCTGTGAAACTTAAACTGTATTCCAACAAGAGTTCAGTTTATGTAAATATCCATTTTCCAATTCTGCTAACCTTGGCACTTTTGAATTTCAACCTTTTGGTTTTCAGGTTTGAGTAGTGAAACAGTAGGTGGTCTGTTATTTGTATTTCTGCACCACATAAGTAGGATAGTTGCCTTTTATTTTAAAACAGTAATAGTATGAAGCATTCTTGCCATGGCCTGTTAGAAATGTTTTAGTTAGAAATTAAACACTATATTTAGTTTTAGTCCTTCATGGAAGACAAAAATAATTTTATCACTACCTCATTTGTAGACGGACACCACTCACTCTTCCACTTTGTAACACTTTCCATTCAAAGTTGTTGGTTTTTTGGTAGTTTAACGTCCTTTAACCTGGTTGGTCATATCAGAGGATGAATGAAATTGGTGAAATGATGCTCAAATGTTCTAGGGGTCGATGGAGTTAAAGTTACTTGACATTCGTCTTCTCAAGATAAGGGAAAACATTAAAATAAAACCTTATCCGGGTAATTCACCCTAAATGAGATTCAAACTCACAAACTTTTGAATGTGAAGCAGACACGCTACCACCATACTACCCAAGCAGGCTTAAAGTTCTTGTAAAATATCACTAGGTGGCATTCTGTTGTAGCTGACTGGTAAACTATTCTTTCTTGTCGCCTGCTATGCCAAGCACTAGATCATATCTTTGGTTTCCAGCATATGCCTTGATCCAAATGAAGTGGAGTCTTCAGTTTTGTTTTCCATGCTTTCTAATGTGTTATCTGATTCTGTCTATTGGGTGACAATGGTATTGAAATTGTGCATGTACATATGTGTTTGAAAGAGAGAGGGGGGGCACACATAGCTCGAAAAGTTGACTAAATCATAAACTTGGATTTAAAATGATGAAACTGAGTAGCCTCTCATGTAGGCTCCTGAAGCCCTTTGAGCCTCATAAACTAGGCTTCAATCAAGTCCGATGGTCCCAATAAATCAGATGATGTCCCTGATAAATGCCTCCCTTATATCCCATGGTTCCAAAAAGTAAGAACCCAGTTACATACTTCGCATTCACATAGAATATGTTGGAAGGTTTCAAAATCCAGCCTACATTTCCCTCACATGGTGTCCTCAATTAGCCCCATTAATGTATTTCATAACATTAAGTGACCATGTCTGGCTCCCACCTTCAGGGGAAACCCAGGCTGTGGGTTCCATTCCTTCCTAGGTTGGAAACACCACTATATACACTGGGCTTAAATTATATCTGGCCTCCATCAAATCTCCTGCCATCAGAGAGATAGGACAGCTCTACTGTAGTCTACTCAGAATCAATGAGTGTCCTTTATTAGGAAACTAGCTGTTTAAGTCCATTATCTTCCAAAAATGTAACTCTGAAATGTTTATAAATAATTCCTGCCACTTTTGCACTTTGTCCCTGGTCTTGACGGTTTTAAAAACACAATATGTTTAATAAGGGTACAAAGGAACTCCTAAAATCTGCATTCAACAAAACTAAGCAAAATTGTAGTTTGGGAAATTCACAAACTTCCCTCTCTTCCAAATTGTAAAATTCTAAAAATACCATAGGCCTTCCAGAAGAGATAGCCAGCTTACATAGAGAAAGATCATAACCAGTTGAATGGTTTCTTAACTTGTCCGGGCATTTAAACCTACTATACAGACAATCAAATAACTTTCTTTTCTGCTTTACGTATCTCATAGACATACATACAGGACAGATAGAGAATGAACCCCTTTGCAAGGAGTAATTTCTCAAAAATGGCACTACTGCTTTTGATTAGAATATTGTGTTTGAATTAAATAAGAATTATCGTGTGTTTCTAGAAGTTTATGAAACAGCAGCAAAGATTTCTTCATTCTCATTGACTTTTATACAATCAGGAAACCATGAGATAGATAAACTTAAAAGGAAAAAAAATCTAGTATTCATTAAAATATAGAATTTATAAAACCAATTTTAGCATTATCCATTTCTGAAATTTCCTATGTTTATATTTAAATTAAATTACTGTTAATACATTTTAAATATGTGATATTCTCTTTGTGTTTCTTCTGATCTAACTGTTAATGTTAGTTTGTAAATACTTGATTTATCTTTTAGAAAGTCCATGTTACTTACTTTTGAAACACTATTGCATGAATATGTTTTAATATTATTCATTAATTTCTTAAAGTGTTCTCAAATCCTTCCTTAGAGAAACCTTTTACAAACACATTTTGTAGCACTTAAGAGCTTTTATGTTAAAGTCACTGATTTCTGTTTATTAAAATGGGTAAATGAAGCTTTTATTTTATTATATAAATATGATGAATTAATCTTATTGATTAGTTCCTCTATTCTCAGTCCAGCAAATAAGTCATGAATAAATAATGTTTTCACTGTAGATCAAAATACTGAATGGGGTCACAGAGAGAGTCATATCCGTACGAGTCCAAAAACCCACACATATTTCCACTTATCCGTGACTGTCATAATAATGTGTGTAAAGGAAAGAAGAAATGGAGCCATAATAACACAGTATACCTCAGCTACATGTTTTTAGAGGGAGACAGCTGAAATAATGTCTAATAATTGAGAAAATGTCAAGTTAATTTCTTATGGAGCTGATACTGTTGTAGCAGATTATTAATCAAACTAATTATATATTATTTAGTGCAAGAATACAATAAACAAAACTAACACACAAATAATGAACACAGTACACTGTTTAGAATATTTAAATGCATACCAGTGCTGTTATTCATATTTTAAAAAAAACTCAAAGTACTGTTTCTTTACACTATAAGAAATATGAATTTTTATTTGTTTCTTTGATTTTTCCACACAGTTATACATTAGTCAATTATATGCACTAATCACATAAATGTTTCATCATTTTGGCTTTCAATGATAGAAATGGTTATGTAATTTGTAGAGTACCTTGGGGAATACATTCATTAATTAGACCTTCTTTGTCACTGTCGTCACCAATCCATCAGATACGACCTGGGGAAGAATGACCTTAGTTGACCATGTTATTAACACTACTGTTTGATGTTGTATTCAGAAACCATATATAATATGTTGTGTTGGAGAGACAAAGATAAATAGTTGCTGCAACACTATCTCCTAGTGTAAACACCAAAAGTGCTATCAACAGATAACCTGAATCTTCTTGAAATTTCTCTTCTCCCCTCTCCAGCCCTTTCTAGAATGTCCTGCGGAAATTTCTAGCAGTTGTCTAAGTGAGTGCTCTCATGAGTTAGTGATTTAATAAATTAAGTTTACTGGGGAGCACATTTCTTATGTAACCTGAAGTGCAGTTTTACAGTTTGTGTGACTGCTGTGATGTACAGTAATGCTGTTTCTGTTGATATTAGGTACATATTGTGTTTAATTACCCAGAAAATGAATCATCTGAAGCAGAGCTGTTGCATATGTATTTCATTACGTGGCTATGTCACAAGTAAATCTGAAGTGACTGGGAAAATTGAACTTGATCACAGGAGTGAAAAGACAGAGGACAAAGTGAAATGACAGAAAAATCTTAAGATAACATAAACTTAATGTATAAATGACTTAGTGATTTATTGTGTTTCATACACAAGGACCAAAAAATGTGACATATTAATGAGAAAACATATAACGGAGCTAAATTTAGCATAAAAAACATAGAAGTGAATAATGTATAAGTGAGGTTCAGTTGTATTATGTTATTACTGTTTTCATACATTTGGGGTTATTCAGAATGTAATGTTACTGGTTTTGAGTAATTTTAAGTTCTCAAGGCTTTGTAATTAATCACATAGCATCATTTAAGCCTGGTAATATTATATGGATAAGATAGTCCAGATGATGCCATATTCTTTTTCTGTGTGCCATCTTACTGTGGTGTTCAAGGTGACTGTAACAGATATAGAGCGTAGACAATTAACAACACTTGGGGGTGAACCCATGACAGAATGCTTTATATGAATAGGTGTACAGGGCGAAACTCAATCAGTCAAAAGTTTTCAAGAACTGAAATGATTTTATTGTATGTCAAAATAAATCACTTTAATATTTTAAACTTAATTTTATGAAACAAAAAATAAATCACATTAGGTGAAATTTTAAGCCTTTTCTCTTTGGTCCCATATTTCTACATGATTTTTACATAATAGGAAACCCTTAAATATACTCATATGAAAAGAAATTACTAGTCCATTCAAATGATGATTGTTCCAGTGCCAAATGTGTACAATATGCTGCATTTCCAGAACTTGGGTGTGAGGTTTGAGGAATCAGAGATGTCTTCCTGATATTTGCATTCTTTTATATGAATATCAGGGTTATTTTTCATCTGTTATTGGGAATAGCCATATCTGTATGAAATTACAATTATAAGGGGCAAAGAGGAGTGGGGAGGGGGAGAGAGAGAGAGAGTGTGTGTTTTATTTATGGATGCTCTTTAATTGCTGTGGTTCTCAGAATCTCTTATTGAGCATGAAATACTGTTTAATTTTGCTGGGAGGCTTCTTTATCAGGCTTAATATCTTTTACGGGCTCTAAATCTATGACATGGAATCACCGACTTTACTTCCCTTGTCAAGGAAGCTATGCTAAGGATTTTTATGTCCGAAAGAATTCTTCACCCTCTGCCAGGTTTGAGACGTGGCCTTGAAAACCAGATGCGAGCATAGGAGGAGTTACCATGTCTTCTAAATCATTGTGCAGTAATTTTATAAAGAACAGCAGGAGGTAAAAGAAATTAATTAAATTGTCATTCTAAGCTCTGTCATGTTAGCCAGCTAGTAATATAAATATTTCATACAGTTTGTCTTTGGTGTAAGAGCAATGGGTGTTAGAAATGTTTAAAGTGTTTATTGCTTTGTTGACAAGTCTATTTTTATCTGAATTCATTACAATCCTTATTACATATGTATATTGTATGTTTTACATTCTGGGAGAACTACTGTGCACTTGACATTAGTGCTGCCTCATGATCACTCTCTCACTTCAACACTCACTGTCGTCCATGTGCAATCGTTACTCTCCCAAACATCCGAAATTTCTAAAAGCTGAATTCTATATAATAAAACACTGAAAGATGCAGTAGTACAACTTATTTAAAATAATTTGCATAATCCCTCCAGACACGCTATAATATGTTTTTGTCTACAAATCAAAATCACTGGAGTTATAGAGTATGCCATTATGAGCAGTTTACATTACAAAAGCCTGCATTACTGAGGAATGTTGCGCAACAAGGATGACATCAGATCTCTCATTGCAAGATGTGTTTAAACTTAATTAGATGAGATAGGGTGAGCCCCCATCACAAATCAGGAGTTCTGTGGCTATCAAGTAGTGTCAAGTGCATAGTTAAAGTTGGAGAGAACCATGGTGATTTCTGACGGTTACCTTACCTTGTGGTTACTCCATCACTCTGTTGCCACTTTGTCCTGCAGCACAAACCTCTCAGTTGCTGGGGAGGGGCTCTTCTACTAAATTATCTTCATCAAAAAAAAAAAAAGTAAATGGTGTGTTATTTATGGATGCTCTTTAACTACTATGGTTCTTAGCGTCCCATTCTAAATTGGGCGTGAAAGACTGCTTAATTTTGCTCAGAAGCCTCTCTGTCAGGCTTGAGATTCTTTTACGTGCCATTAATCTATGATATGGGATCAACGGCTTTACTTCCCTTACGAAGGAAGCCATGCTAAGGATTTTTACACCTGAAAAAATCCATCGTCCTCTGACGGGTTTGTACCCACGACCTTGGGTATATGAAGTTAATATGATAACCACTATACTACGGAGGACAACAATCTTCATCGTCAACTTCATCTTCATCGTTGTTTCTAAAGTCAAAGTCACTGTCATTATCATTGCTTATATTTACAATTACACTACGACTTCTTAGCGCCAACTAAAACTGCATTGAGGAATATTTGTTACATCATTGCTTACGTAGCATGAATCTATTGGCAGAAAAGCAGACACACCATCAGCTGAAACAATGCGATGGTTGTCAGGGATCACTATGGATCTCCCCGAGTTTAGCTCTGACTGCACCAGTGGCTCTAGATTTTCATTTATTAGCTTTTACTATATACAGCTTTTACATTTGAGATTATTGTACAGACCTATGATGAGACAAACATTATTTTTACCTTTAAAATGCAGAACATTTAAAGTATTCTAATTTTACAAAACCTTCAACACATATTTGTGTAACTAAACAAAAAATTGGCAAGTAGCACTATTCAAGAAGCTCATCTGGCTTGACATGCTTTATGATGATTGTCCAGCACATTGAAGGTTCATCTGTCTCTTCTATTGTCAATAGAGAACTTTGCGATGGATCTGAACTGGGTACATATGATCTTCCGTGATATGAGTGGCCATCATAGGAAGATGAAGCTGATGAAGGCAATCCATCAATAATATGTGTATCAGATTTTGGGGTGCAGGAGGAGAGCATATTATGATCATTTTGCTGTATTTCATTGTGACTGCATGTAAATTTCTTGGTTTCCTTATATCCAGTTATTTTTTTAACAAATTTAATTTCTTCTAAATTTTCTGTTTGGATTGGAGATGTGCAAGACAAGAAATGATTGTCTTTCATCAGAATTTTGTCACATTTTGTAGGTATCTTGTTGTGCATAAGTGTGAGTGAAGAATAAGGGCAAGCATCTGCAGCATTCTGGGTTTGTTTACATATAGCAACTGTGGAATTGTTATACAGACATTTTTGAGTAGGAAATTCATAATTGTTTTCTGCCTCGAGAATGTTCTCTTTGTATCTATCTGAATTTCCAAAATACATAGGACTGTTTTCAATGGGAGGAATTTTTGCATTCTCTTTTGTAGACCCTTTGAAGTTTTTGGTATTCGTCTTTCCATCTTTGAAGGAAAAGTTATGTGCTGAAGTTGATGGCTCACTGTTACATGTTAAAAGGGTATGCTGATCAAGTATGTTTTCTGAATCTTTTCTACTTGTAGCATATTTCTGTTGCTTGGACCAAGACTGTAATGCTTCTTTTGAAAGATTGGGTTTCTGTGTACATTTAGAGCGATCCTCAGGTTTCTGCAAAGACTTTACTGCGCAATTGTGACAGAGCATCTCAGATGAAGAAATGGATGTTGACTTAGTGTATTTTTCATCCTCATTAGTATTGTAAGTATGAATCTTATGTCTGCTTGGTATGCATATAGCTGTCTGTGGACACTTATTTTCTTTTAAATGTGTTTTTCCATTCACTTCATCTGCTATCATTGTTATTTCTTTTTGACAGCAGCTTCCAAATGTATTTTTCATAGCAAATGTTTTTGAAGTTGTCTCTTTGTACTTCCTGTTCACTTTAGAAGAACCAATGTAGGTACCAATATTTGAGCAATATTGTAAGTGATTTTCAAATTTCTTTTTGTAGTTATGACTTGTACTGTAATTTGAAGTGTTTTGCTGTGCTTGACTGAGGACTTTTGATTCATTTTCTAATGTAAGTTGTTTTGAGGCAATTTGTTTTGTTTGAAGTGGTCTAATTTTTTCAGAAAATGTGCTCAATTTTGCAGTTTTACATGATGTACTTTGATGAAAAGTTGATGATTGGGTCAGCCAGTCACTTTTTATGCATGTTGCAAGGAATAAACTTAAATGTTCTGGTGTAAACACTTTCCTCTTTAATATATTTTCTTCTCTGTTAAACCCTATGAATGTAGGCATTGGTTCCAGTTTTTCAAGAGGTAAACACACTTTTTTAGTTGCTGAGTTGTTAAAATAAGGTGAATGTTCTTTCACAGAAAACATGCAACTAACTATGCTTTTAGTATTTTTATCAGTTTGCTTCTCACTCTTATTCCTCTCATTGGGTATTGCATTTTTTATGTTGAGAGGCATTTCTTCATTATCTTTATTCACCTTTAACTCCTCAGCGCTTTTAGTATTTTTATTGGAATAATTTTCAATCTTCTTACCTTCAGTTGCTATATCTTTTACCAAGTGAGGCATTATAGGTTTCTCATTTTCTTTCTTTGTATCTTCCTTTAATACCTCAGTGCTTTTAGTATTTTTATCAGAATATATCTCATCAAGGTTGCTTTCTGTGGGCGTTATATCTTTTACTGAGTGAGAATTTATGGTATTTTCTGTCTCTGCCTTTAACATTTCAGAGTTATTTGTTAAGTATTGATCCAAGTTTTTATCTTCATTTGGCTCTGTGACATTAGTAATGCTCTGCTGAAAGGTCTCTTCTGTTTGATGAGTCTCAAACAATGGTGCAGACAATGTGGTAACACACAATTTGGTCTCTTTTGAGTGGCACTTTGTTTTTACCACAGCAGGATTATCAAACACTTCTAGAACATCTGTATTTGAAACTGATGATGGAGTTTTTCTTCTACTTGGAGTAAACGGTATCTGAGGATTAATAAGTTTTTGTACTTCCGGATCTGCATCCAGATTAGAGGAAGTTGTTGGTTTTTCAGAAAAATTTGCTTCATTAGAGGAATTACTACATTCATTCTGGATTTTATGTGTTGTTAGAAAACTATGAGAGGTTTGTTTTTTCTCAGGTGCTGACTGAGTATGTGATAATTTGTTTTTAATGCAAAATTCAGAAGGTACTTTTTCACAAACTTCCTTCCTGTTTGTTGTCAGATTTTGATCTTCTAGAGAAGTGGTCCGATATTCAAGCTCTTCAATATATATGAGTCTTTCTGAAGAAGGAAAGAAATCAGAAATTATATTTTCACCATTACTCCCAATGTTTTTGGCGGAAGTAATTTTTGTGAGCGAAGATATGTCAGATGCACCTTCATTGATGAATTTTGGTTCTTCAAGGATAAAGCCAGAACTTATTTTTTCAATTTGCAAAGTTTTATCTGAGTTTGGTTCTGAATCATTACAGATGCTATTTGATGAAGAATCTAATATTGGTTTATAAATCAATGTTTCATTAGGATTTGAAATATCCTCAGATATTTGTTCAAGAATTAATGATGCATGTTGTGCCTCTTCCTGTGGAGAAATGCTGGTAAAGAGCACTGTGCAATCCATTACCCTAATACCTTCCTGGCATGGAGTATATGTTGAGGTGGCTTCCTGAATCCTTTCTACCTTTGTAAAGCCTGACAATGGGCTGGTTTCATAATTTGATATGTTCAACAATTGCAAATGCTGCATGCTTAATGATGTCTGGGTGCTCTGGGAAGCTTTTGAGGAGTGCCTAGGAATATGCCATGTTAAGTTAGAACTTTGAGGGCTGGGAGAGAGTCTCTGCCTTGGGAGTAGTGGTATAGATTTGATGGCAAGTTTTTCGACAACAACTTCATGCTTCTGCTCATTAAGTTGATGGTCATCATCTTCGGAACTTGGGCGCTGAAGCGAAGCACAGCACCATAGCATTTCCTTCAGTATTTAGCAGAATACCTAGAAGCACATCACCATGATATAATATATTGTTAATATGCAGTGAAACCTCATTAGTAAAACTTTCTAATATTGTTTAGTCAGAGTCTTTTGAGGCACTGGAGAGGGATGTGTGGTAGCTACACAAAGTTTGGACAAACATAATCACCTGGGCACAGCAATTGGGTTCCTACCTTTGCTGCCTTAAAAGACTCAGACCAAAGAATACAACTCTCTTAACAAGAAAAAACAAGAGAGAAACTGGCAAAAACATTTTTAGTGTTAATTTAATTTTTTTTTTCTTTTTCACACAACCTGATCTGAATGTACTTATCCATAGCATTTTTAGTTTTTTCTGTAGTCTAATTAATTGGAATTTCTTCTTTAAACATGTTAGCATTATAATTTACAATTTAAATATGTTTTAAAATTATTCTCGCTCTGCCATTTTATATAGAATTATTTTAATTCTGAACTTCACAGGAAAAGATTGTAAGACTCACACTATGGAGTAGATATGTAAAATTTAGTCCCTCTTGTAGGGGTTTTGTTATACAAATTGTTATGTTAAGCATGGTGCTTCTGTATGTTTGATTGGTTTCTTTTTTTGCAAATATTTGGAAGTTTGTTTTTGCCAATTTTACTTTAAACAGCTTTTACTATGAATGATATTTTCTGGTAAAAATCACCTGTTTCCTGCGAAATATGTGGAAAATTAATTTAAAAATCTGATGTGTACCATTCACATGACTTTCTCTATATCTCTGCAACAAATTATTCTTAAAAAGCTTATACTTCTATTTACTTCATGCTAATCAGTAAACAATTAGCAGAATTATTACTTGCTTCCTTGTAAGTAGAAGCGAAATAAGGGACTACCATAGGTTAAAGTGACAATCAAAAATGGTTGCTATGTCATGAAGTTCCTTTGTTTGTATGGACAGCAGTTGACAAATTCCTGTATGAGAAATGTATAAGTTTTTCATAGAAGAAACCAAAAATAAGGAATGTTTCAAAAAAGACGAACACCACGAAAAAAATGTATATAACATAAATTGTGTGTTTTAACGTGCTCTACATTTTTTGTGCAGCAAATTTTTGTCCATGTCTTACGGTTTAGCAGTTATTCAAAATTCAGTAAAATTCATCCAAAATAAACTACTCTTCAGAGGCTTTCCCCAGAAATATTTGTCAGGTAAATATCTTTAATATATGAAATTTTAATAAAAATCGTTAGGAGCCATTTTTGAGAAAATCGAAATTTTCGAAAAAAGTATGTAAAGGGTAGTTAGTGGTGGGGGGGATTTTTCTCAAAATCTTTGTGTCGCATCCCTAGAAGATACTAAACTTAAATACCACGTTTGGTATTTTACCTACTTTTCGTTTTGAGTTATCGTGTTCACAGACAAATGGACACACCCCCCCCACACACACACACGGACCTTTTTCCGAAAATGTTTTTTTTTTAGATAAAGGGCAGCCTAAAACATATATTTCCGGTGAAATCTCAATATCGAATTTTTGGGTGGAGTGCAATACCTTTTCTATACACTATGTACATAGTGCATATAGAGAAAGTAAAAACATCTGATGTGTTCCATTCACATGACTTTCTCTATATCTATTATTCTATTTACTTCATCTAATGAAGCAAAAATTAGCAGAAATAGTCTTATTACTTGAAATATGAGCTAAAGCTTTCCTGGCGACAAACATACTCTAGACGTTCTCGGGCTTCAAGCCAGGTAAGGTGATGAACAGTCATCGACGTTTCGGGAGCGTGCATCTCTCCCATTATCCTGATGCACGTTCCCGAAACGTTGATGACTGTTCATCACCTTACCTGGCTTGAAGCCCGAGAACGTCTAGAGTAAGTCTTATTACTTGCTTCCTTGTTAGTAGAAGTGAAATAAGGGGGTACCATAGGTTAAAGTGATAGTCAAAAGCTGGTTGCTCTGCTGAAGTTCCTTTGTTTGTATGGACATGAGTTCACAAAGTCCTGTATGAGAAAAGTATAAGTCTTTATAGCTGAAAAAAAAAAAAAAAAGGAATATCTCAAAAATGATCAACTCCACGAAAAAAATGTATATAACATAAATTGTGTGTTTTAAGGTGCTCTACATTTTTTGTGTGGTAAGTTTTTGTCCATCTCTTACGGTTTAGCAGTTATGCAAAATTCCGTAAAATTGACAGAGAATAAAGTAGTCTTCATACATTTTATTTGTCATTTAAATATCTTTAATATACAATATTTTAATCAAAATAATTAGAGCCATTTTTTAGAAAATAAAAATTTTCGAAAAAAGTTGCATGTAAAGGGTAATTTTGGAGTGGGGTGATTTTTCTCAAAATCTTCATGTCGCAGCCTTGGAAGATACTAAACTTAAATACCTACTTTTCGTTTTTGAGTTATCACACACACAAACACACGCACACCCCCGCACCCCACCCCCCCACACACAACACAACACACACACACACACACACGGACCTTTTTCCAAAAATGCTTTTTTTTAGATAAAGGGACCCTAAAACATGTATTTCCGGTGAAATCTCAGTATCGAATTTTTTGGTGGAGTGTAACACCTTCTCTATACATTATGTTCATAGTACATATAGAGAAAGTAAAAAATAAGCCTCTGTTCCTTAATAAATAAACATAATGGATAAGAACAGATCAATAAACTTAGAGGACAAGGATTTACATTCTGTAAAAGTTTTTGTTTGATATCTTAAATGTTTGAAGTTATGGGTCATGAAATTAGCATATTTAACACTGGCAGGAATGGGATTTTAATGCCTCCCGCTTAAGCCATCTAATATAATTTTGTATAATTGTATAATGCATTGATATTCCCTTTTGCTACTCAAGGGGATATTGTAAAGAAAAATTCAGTACTGCATATAAGGTTTAAAATGTTGGTCCAAACTCAAATTCCCATTTATTGAATATAAGTTCCCGAATATAAACAAATAGAGAAATTGACACTACTATATTCTTAATATAGTTTAGAGGACAACAATTGATTAACTGGATTTAGAGTTATGATTAGGAACTCATAAAAAGAATTCTTATCAAAAGGAACATATACGAAATTACAAAAATATTCTTTAGTGAGACACCTGTTTGTTTTCTACCAGCCTGCTTATATTTCTCTCTGTTGCAGCAGTTCTGAGTGAAGAGTATAGAATGTTAAGATTTGGCATTATCTTAAGAGTATGATAATAAAGACTGTTTCACAATAACCTGAGAACAATAACCAAAATGAAATAAAAACAGGAAGCTATACAGGACACCATATTTTGTTCACAGTTTCCTAGCAATGAGAGCAGGAATGTATTTCTTCTTCTTGTTCATTTCCTGGTTAATTCCACGTTGAAACTTTATTTGGTTTTAACTGACCAAGATATTTTTTTCGTCCAATTCAGTCAACATCATAATTTGAAAAATTTGCAACTAAAGTGAGCTGTAGAAGCTGATTCATGTTACAGCCATCTAGAATAATCTCTACAGTGAAGAGTCTAATATACTGTCCCCAGCAACAAGATCCAAAAGAGTTAAAACTTGGCCAAGTCTTGCTTCCTGTTCCCAGGGCCTGGAAAGGCTTCCTGGTGATTGTTGGTTTTGTTGTTTTCTAATGGGAACAACAAAACTTTTCTAATTTCCATTACCAGTTGTTGTGAACCAGCCTTAAAGTGTGTAAGCAAGTCCTGTCATATTATTTGGAATAGAAATTATAAAATTGCTCTTTTAGCACATAATTGCACTGCAAATCTTATTCTATATTTGAATATCACTAGAAACATCATCTGTAATCAACTTATAGGGAAGAGAGAACATATTGACATCTTAAACATTCATAATTACATCTGCTAAACAAAATAAACCATTGGAACATAAATGAGCAGTTATTAAAACAAAAGCTGTATAAAATCCTCAAATATTTAATTTTATTAAACCCCCTACTGCTAATCCTATAAGAGCTGCAGATGAATAAGCAATTAAAGCTTTTGGTTCTTTTTTCCAATATGTGATGCAGGAATTTATCTAAATCAACTTGAGCAGAATATTTTTCGAAGTATAGCTTTACATTCTATTATCCAATATGAATTTAAAATAACTTTCCACTATGATTCATGCAGGAAAGTCTTTATTTCTGCCAGATTTCTGAACATTGTCTGTAAAATACTCCAGGACAATTAAATCAAATGGTTGCTTGATTTATCCATCCTGAAGTAGCATCAGCTTTTACTCCAATACTTGGAATTGTGTAGGAGTGGAATATGTCTTTTGATCTAATTAGGATTTGTGTTAATACCTTTATTGGTAAATTGTTCAATTGATATAAAAATCTAAAAGCTTAAAATTTTTATTTCAGCAACTTCTATACATAACATATGTGTAGACCACCTCCATTACCCCATTTACCACTGCTTATTCTAACCATTTAGTTTCCACTCTGTTTTTTACTTGTTTTGCACTTGTAGGAGAGTCAACTGAGGTTGTCACCATGTGTCTCCTCTGCTGTGAATTCTGCCACTAGTATAGATGAAACAGTTTTCTACAAATTCTCGGTTGTTTGAAATTTACCATTGCTTCACAAATTATTTCAGAATAGGATATTAATGCAGGTCAAAAAAGTCTGACATCTGCATGCAGCTCTGGATTGAAGATCCATGGTACAGTGTGTCATAATCATTCTTACTTCTTTTTTTAAACATAAATGAGTTATTGAATTACATAGGCTTTCATGGCCAGTGTCATTAGAAAATGATCATCCAGGCTTGTTGGCCATGGTCTATTGAAAATTTCTTCTTCCAGACATTTTGTTTGAAGCAATAGACCACGGTCTACAATATCATTTTTTACTTAAGAAAGGAATTAAACTTCCATATAATTTATTAGGTACTTTAAATGCCTGGAGGATAAATGTTAGTATGATACATTTTTACTTTTGCTCCAGAACATGAAAATCCACAGCTCCATCCCACCCCAAACAACATGGACATTCAACCTCTATTTCTAGTGTAAATTTGTAAAAACTTTCATAATTCTGTATTTCCAAAATGAATCTAATTCTAAAAAGTCTCAGACAGATTTCTGTATTGATTTATATAATAAGTGCACAACAGCAAATCTGTTTATACCAGCGAAAGATTATAAGTTCCCTGCAAGTGTGACAAAAGCCCATAAAGTGGTGTTTCCTTTTATTATAATTTTGATTCTTAAGATAATTACTCCTTTAAAAGCTACATATTTGGTATTACTTGCAAATACTAATTAATTATGCAATTGCTTAACAATGAGCATAGTATTATATAAATTAGCATAGAAAATAATATAATGGCCTGGCAATCTTATAATAGTTAAAAAAAAATCTGAGGATCAGCTTTTAATCTCCAAGTATCATCACCATCTTCTTTTTTTTTTTTTTTTTTTTTTTTTTTTTTTTTTTTTTTTTTTTCACGCGCTCAAGTACCCTCTAGTCCTCGTTTTGTTTATACTTTTGTATCATCGATGCAATTCTTTGGTTATTCTAATCAAATAATTTCATTTTCAGAAATTTTTGTAATACAACCTTTACCCTTCTCAAAAATCTCATTTCTGTGATTTGTAATTTACTTTTATCTTCCTCGTTCATAATCCAGGACACACTGCCATACATCAATACTGATTTTTAAAATGAAATATTTGTATCTTTTCTAGTTTTATTTTATAACAATATAGGTGTCATATAGGTGATGAAAAAAATATTTATTTTATGTTCTGTCTTTATCTCTGTCAAAACTTATACTAGAGCCCAAATATTTAAAATGGGAAACTTGTTCTAATATTTTGCCTTATATAGTAACTTTAGATTTACTTGTTGATACTTTCATGTGATAATTAAGTGTGCCTAAGAGGGTTATCTCCAGGCTCTCTGGTTTCCCCTTCATTCATTCCACCACCCGCTCCATAATTACTTTTCCTTTTATCCATTTCTCGATCATTTCATATTATTCTCACTCTCATATCAGGCTGATCACTCATTCTATTATTCTCTCTGATTTATAGTCTGTTTTCTCCTCAACAGGCATTTTGACCCCAGACACTACTTGTAAGTCCTGCATACAGGGACAGTAGAAGAAAAAGTAGCCTGGAGTGTTATATATGATAATTCCTTTGTTTTAAATATCATCAGCATACGATAAAGTATTCATATATGTGTGTGTGTGTGTGTGTGTGTGTGTGTGTGTGTGAACACATTTCAATAAGAAACACATGTAGCAATTATTATTATTATTATTACTGCTACTTGTTGCTCCATTTCTTTCTTACTGTCATTGACACTTTCTTAAAAAGGCAAGGCAATTATTTCCTTCAAAAGGAATTTAAGGCAATAAAGTTCCATTGCTACAATTTGAAAAATTCTATTTTCAAACTGAATGGCAATGACATTTCTTTTCTTAAAATTAAAATCATATTGCCTGAATTAGGATGAGAATGGACGTATAATAAGATGCAACTTGTTTCATCTGTACATCTGCCCCAAGACAGGCCTGAGTATGCGAACAGCTGCATTCTGAATCATTGTGCATTCGTTTATTGGCTTGTGAACTTATACAATTCTGTAGCGTTTGGTCAGAAATTGGCCTCATTGGGCTAAGACGTAGTGATATAAAAGAAAATCCTCTATATCACTACTGTCTTAGCGCAAAAAAAAAAAAAAAAAAAAAAAATAATAATAATAATAATAATAATAAATTTGAGTTACCGTGTTTTAACCAAATGCCACAGAATTATTTTTAATTATATTTGTCTTCGGTTTATCCCCGGTTACACTCAATTGCGTGTCTGGGGGAATTATTGCACCTCTATATATCCGATGAAAAAGTTCGCAGATGCTACAACATTTTAGCAGACAGTGGCGAACCATCGAAGAAAGTGAAAGAAGACAACGATTCAGGTCAAGGTTCGACCTAAACCTTTGGTGCCAGACTAGTGGATACAACAGAATAATCTTTCCATAGAGCAAAGTCTAACGTCTTCGAGTTGAATAGAATGCGGAGTGCAAAGCTCAAGCAATGCCAAATTCATACTATTTCCCAAACAATTGCTAGTGAATCCAGTGTTTGAAACTCATAAATCGCTTCTCACGGGCACGGCTGGAATTATGATGTGGGTGCGCGCGCACGACTTAGGAGCGGGAGAGAGAGAGAGGGCGGAAGTTCTGGTCCAGCCTGATAACCAGAGAAAACTCATTTAATTTGCGTCGTCAGAAAATTCACTACTCCTATTTCGGCCTCTAGCTCGCCTGCTTTCCTGACCGCCCACACGCTAGTGGCGAATGACCTCAGGTGCCACAATGTGAAAACAAAAGACGGCCACACATTGCCATAAGTAAACAAGCCAACGTAAGCAGTTAATATTATGTACGTGCAGTTTAAAGGGGACATAACGATCCTCATAAACAGGATCGTACAAAATATACTAACATTAGTCCTCATGAGCGTTGCAACATTTATTATTATTATTATTATTATTATTATTATTATTATTGGTTGTTGTTGTTAGTAATTAATTTTCTTCTACTATTTTGAAAAAAAAAAAAAAATCTAAAGACAAATTTTCAGAAGCCTCCGTATAAACTATTCTAAATTTTGAACCGATTTCAAACCAATTTCAAATTTATAGACACATTTCTTTGTTACTTATATAATACTGATATCCAGATTTGATATGCTTCGGCGGATCTTCAAATTGGCATATACAATAGACCTAATAAAATTGGTGTTAAATTCCATAGTTCAGCAGCTAAAAGAAATTGTTTCAGTTCACTTGAGTCTCGGAAATACACTAGGGAAGAACGAGTCACCTTCATTGAAAATCGGTTCTCGTTCCATGGCCAGAAATAAAAGAAAAGAGGTATGAATCGGATGAGGACTTCACGCTTGAGAAAAGTTTAAATATTTTAAAATTGAAATCAATAACAGGGATATAAATTGGGTGTTTTAATGAGAACTACATTTTTGTAGTAGGTTTTTGTCTATCTCTTACTGTTTACTATTATACAAAAGTTATTCAGAATGAAGAGGACTTCAGGGGCTATTTCCAAGAAATTCAGAATATACATTTTATTTTCCTTGTAAACCTCTTTAATATGCGGTATTTTAATCAAAATCATTAGAGCCAAATTTTATAAAATTGAATATTTCGAAAAATGTAGTATGATGTGAGGGGAGTTTTCTGAAAATCTTCGGGTCGAATCCTTGGAAGATACTAAACGTAAATCGATATTCAGTTATCCTGTCCACACGCACGCGCGCACATTTTTCTATTTTTTGGTGGGGGGGTTACAGAGATCCTCCATAAAATGTATTTCCGGTATCGAATTTTTGGGTGGAATATAGTACCTTCTTACATGCCAGAGAAAGTAGGTAATTAAATTAAAAAAATAATAAAATACGCTTAATTCTATACGACCTTGAACCGTCTTAATATTTTCTCAGATATTTCAATTCTTTGTTTATGGTCCTTCCTTGAATGTTATGCGTACAGGCAAAGACTACATCGTAGGTGTATTGTAGTCTTTGAGATTTTAGCGCTTTCTAACGATGATGATGATGATGATGATGATGAAGAAGACTCGTATGCAACCGAAAGACGGCAAGAGGTCGGGACGGAATGGTGGGAGAGACCACAACCCGACCGCGATTCAGGTACATTCAGCCAAGAATGTCGCCATGGTGGTGATAAAAGGTCACATAATCAGTCCTCCCAGCTGGGGACAAAATTCTCATGTGGTACGGGGAATCGAAACCGGAATAACCCGCGCCAACGGGGGACCGCTCTATTACATATTATTTATATGTGGTACATAGTTGATGAACAGGAAATTTTGTTTCACGGCAATACGCTGTATAGTTGTAATAGGTTATCCTCTGGTTCTCGAGTCGCTCTCCGTGGTGTAATGGTTACCATGGATACGATGGATTTTTTCGGGTGTAAAAATCCTTAGCATGGCTTCCTTCGGAAGTGAAGTAAATCTGTTGGTCCCGAGTCGTAGATTTACGCACGTAAAAGAACCTCAAGCCTGAAAGAGAGGCCTCTGAGCAAAATTAAGCGGTCTTTCACGCCCAATTTAGAATGGGACGCTGAGAACCATAGCAGTTAAAGAGCGTCCATAAATAAAACACCATTTTTTCATATTCTCTGGTTCTCAAAGTCGTGGGTTCAAAACCGGTGGAAGGCCATGAATTTTTTTTCAGGCATGAAAATCCTCATCTTATTTATTTCTTATCTTTTCTTTTTATTTATTGCAGAAACTTCTGAGTACTTCAGAAGCATTACAAGCGCCAAATTATTACATCAATCTGAACACAATTTAGTTCTATACAAAGATTACAATAAGACACTAATTCAACATTATCATCATCATTAAATTTAAGGAAGGACAATGTCATACAATTCACTTACATTATAAATTGAGCTATCAGTCAAAAAAACTTTTTGTTTATTCTTGAAGCTTTTGTACTCAAGAGCTTTTAAATTTGTGGGTAAAGAGTTATCATTTTTATAGACTGATATAGGAAAGTATTTTGAGTCCTAGCATAACAATAATTACTTATCATGAGATTATTATTACCTCTAGTATTATAAGTATGACACATATCTATAAATCTATTATAATTTTCTTTTACTTAATTGAAACACTGGTAAACAAACACTGCTGGGACAGTCAAAATTCTCAGGGTCCTAAAACTTCCCCTACAGTGACCCCTTGAAGGAAGTCCACACCTCAATCTTATCATTTTTTACTGTAGCCTTAAAAGGTTTATACTGTAAGTTTGAGAACCCCACATTATTGTACCATAAGACAAATGGCAATTTTAAGTACATTTAAACTGACAACTTTCCTTAATATTCTTATCATAAAAATACCTTTACTCAATTTAATTTTGAATCGAAATTTAAACCTAAAAATGTTACAACCTCTTTTCTCATACAACCTATTGCATTGTTATATGTTGCCTTAAGTTGCTGAGTGTTGTCTATGTTAACAAAAAGCAAATTTGCATTACACCAATCTACTGTCATACTTGTGATATTTTTGGCATCAGTAAGATCACCGAGTCCTGCATCAGACTTAGACTCACTAACACAGATTGCAAGGTCATCAGCAAATAAGTATCCTTTGGCAGAAGACCCAGGTATCTGAGGTAGGTCGTTGACATAAATAATAAATAATATAGGGCCTAAAATCGACCCCTGAGGCACACCATATGTTAGACAACAAATCAGACTCACTACTATTAAAAACAACCTTCTGTAATGTATTATTTAAATTGGACCTTATTAGTGTGCATGCTGACTCTTGAAAACCGTAATAACTTAATTTAGACGGTAAAATATTATAAGAAACAGTGTTGAAAGCTTTAGGTAAACCAAAAAATCTAAAATCTATATAATTTTTATCTTCTAAAGACTCTAAGCATGTGTAAAAAGATAACGCTGCTTTTATAGTTCCCATCCTCATTCTATTACCATATTGACTCTCACTAAACAAATTATTATATTTTCAAAATAAGAGACACTTTGGTGGTTCAAGATTTTTTCGAATATCTTAGATATTACAGTAACTAAAGAGATTGGCCTAAAACTGTCACATGTTACTCAAATTTACTACCTTTCTTGTACACTGGTATAACCTTCACAATCTTCATTGCTTCAGGGAAAACACAACTTAAAATGCAACTATTTATATTAGTTACTATTTCACTAATATGAAAACTCAACTTAACTGTAAAAGAACTCAGTCCATATATGTCAGAACTTTTACTATTTTTCATACCCTTAAGCGTTTCATCAACCATTATCTTTGTAACTAATTTAAAATTAAATAAGCTTGATGGTAGGCAGTTTTTTAAATAACCATACGAACTACTTCTACAGTTCTTTGAGGCAACATTTTGTACAATTTCATGAAGTTTTCCAATAAAAACTTATTAAATTCAAATGGACATAAATTACTTGAAGAGTCTAAATTTAGATTTGGTTTGTTACATTCCTTTTTAACAATGCTCCTCATAGTTTTACTTTTATTGGTAGATGATTTTATTAAGTTTCATTTTGCTAGCATCTTTAAACCTTTAGTAAAGACCTAAACTGTTTTTGTTTCTCTTATGTAATGCTTTTGTAGACTGCCAGCCAGCACTTATGTAACCATCATAGCACTGATTACATATTTCTTTTATACAATTTAATTCTGGACTGAATAACTGATTTTGTTTGGGTAATATAGTCTTATTTTAATTACCCTATAAGGAAAGGAGCTGTTTATCACAAAACTAAAATTTTTGAGAAAGCAATCAACCTTAAAATCTATATCTTCACTAAATTAGATGGGATTCCAGTCAGCAAATTAAGAAGCATATCCATATTTTCCATGGAACTACAGTGTTTCATACATTTCTGTTGTTTCGTGCCAAGTTGTCTCATACTAGACATCTTTCTATCTAAATTCTTTATGGTAGAAGACAATGCCAAATAATCAGGAATCCATGTTTTTACAACTTCACAAGACACATTAGAATCTGTATCATTAGCAGTATTATCTTGCAGCTGCCAGAAAGCAAATCAAGATATTTATCATTGGGTCTTGTTATCTGATCTACAACTACATGTAGACCAAAAGTATAAAGTAATTTTTTAAATCTTTAACATCTGAATCCCAGTTGTTAAATTGACATGAAATCACCCATCAGAATAATTATAGAATTAAACTTAGTCAGATACTCTAAGACACAATTTAGTCTTTCTAAGAACTTATTAAATCCTGTTATTGCTGTACTAGGCAATATAACAACACAACTATTATATTAAGATCCTCTAATAATATAGCTGAAAACTCTGTAAACAGTTCTATGGACATACTATTAACAACTGGAAAGAGGCTTAAAATTAATATAACTTTTTACATAAATTAAGCAACCACCATGCTTGCTAGTATGTCTACAGCATAAACTTGCAACTGTATAATTATGAATCATGTATAAATCTATCTCATTAGGTTCAAGCCAGCTTTCAACAACACAACAAATATCTAATTTGAAAGTTTTACAATAATCTTTAACTGCTGCTAACTTGTTCAATCAGTGATGCTTTGAACATTCCAGTGAAAATGTTAAGGTAATCTAAAGTTTTACTTATAGGCATATTAGATAAATTAAAATTTGTGACATTATTTATCTGGCTTAAGGGTATAATTTTTGAGGACCAATTTAAATCGGTCACCATATCTAGTTTTTTTTAAACTGATAGGGTCAGAGATATCAGCTGACATATTGGGCCTACTCAATAATTCTAATATTTTGGAGACTACATAGTTCTTTCCTATATCATTTAAGTACAGTTCATTTTGTAAAAAATCTATAACCTAAATCACTTAAATCTACCAATGTTACATTTTTCAAGTATTTACAATTTTTTCCATTTTCCTGATTCGCTGATGCAATTGCTTCAGTAACACAGCACATGACCAAGAAGGAAGATCATAGCAATGCAGTGGGTAATAAATCTTATAACCTTCTATAAGAAAAGTAGTCATTTTCTTCGCTTCACCTTTTGAAACATCATTCATGTAGCAAAAAACACGGCTGCATCAACAGGCCCTAGTTTCTTACAATGATTTTGACATCCATCAGTAACATGGTCAAATGTAGCACCAGGTTTACATTTACACTTTTCTCCCCAAGCATTGTGACTACCTTTTGTCTTGACTATCCATGTATAAGTTCAAAATACCATTAAATGATCTCGGACTGAGGTGCTGGATAACCCCAGGTCTTGTAGAAAGTTTTGAGCATATTTCCTTTGGTTTTCCTACATGACCTAGGTCATCTTTTACAGAATCCACGTCATGAGGTAAATCTGACAAGATGCCGTACCTTTTCTTGAGTTGAGAATCCTTGAGGTTATGTCTACTATTCTCATGAATCTTTTCAACCATCCTTACTCTTTCTTTTAATTCATTACTTTCCTTTCTTAAGCATTCTAAGTCAATGTTTAACAATTTTATTATCTCCTTCGATGTTGATGTGCATTGATATTCGCCTTTACTATAACTGGAATCTCGTCAGTCACACAATCTTGGGCACATGTTGGACACACCCAATTCATATTTTCATCGGTCTTCAAATTTAGGTAATTTCGCACATTTAAAATGCCACCAATAATGACATAGAATCCCGTTTTTCAAATTTGTTTATATTTGTTCCATTTATCACTCACTATAAACTGATTTTTACTACGAAGTGATTCACACCCAACACTATCACTCAGCGCCATGTTACGTCATGCTAAGAAGTCTTAGCTTGGCTTCCTTCGGAAGGGAAGTAAAGCCGTTGCTCCCAAGTCGTAAATTTACGGCACATAAAAGAACCTCAAGCATGTTAAAGAGGCAAAATTAAGCGGTCTTTCACGCCCAATATATAGCTAGAATGAGACCTGAGAAACAGCAGTAGAGCGTCTATAAATAGAACTCAGTTTCATTTCTTCAGGTACAAGGAAACTATCACTACAATCGGAGCGGAGCGACTTCCTCGTTAAAGTGTAATTGTAGCTGATAGTTCCGCTGTCAGGTGTGAGGTGGCGAGCAAAGCAGCCAAGCTGAACATTTTCGTCAAAACTGCCTCTTCCAGTAGGTGGCGCTGATATTTCCTGGCAGCTGTCAGTTGATAAGCAGGCGGTGAAATGGGACGGGATCGCGTGCCAGCACTGACGCTGTTATGGCTTAATTGCACTGTGACCAAAAGGGACACTACCATGTTGAAATGGCCAAAATATATGATTTTGAGGAAATGTACTTTTCTTGGAAATTGGCTCTAGAATTCATTTATATATTGATTTTATATAAATTCCTACAGAACATCAGTTATTTTTTAGATTACATAAAACCTTATCCTTTCTATATATCTTCTCTAACATTTTTAAATTCATTATTATATTCTAGAAATATAAACTTATTTATTATGAAATCAATAGGGAAATTTAATTTTGATTATAATTTCTAATAGCTTTGTTTATAAAATTTTCAAAACATATTACAATACTCATATTTCGCTAATAATGCATGATAACCAGCAATTTTGGCTACTTGCTATAAACTACTTGTAATTTTTAATCTAATTTGCCATAGTTTTAGTGGACTAAACATTTCAACACTACAACCACACACAAACAAAATAAGCTGGTGCCTGATCTGAAAAACTTGCACCGCCAAGATTTTTAATAAATGGGATGAAGATTCTTTGAATATTAACCTTTTTGTATTTTGTGGGAAAAACCAATTAATTTGCACTTCAGGATATACATTTTTCAATTAATTTTAACGGATTAGAATGGAAATTTTACCCTGTGAATAACCAGACATGACAAAACAAACCTTGCATAGTTTTTTTTTTACTTTCTCTACACGCACGTTGTATGTACACCCGTCGCCAAAAAAATATGAGTCATGTATGGAACGCCAAATTCCTCACGGCACAGCGCCTTGTGTGCACCATTCGATATACAGGTTGTATAGGGGCAGCAACAAGTTGTCACAAGTTCCAAAACTTAATATTACTAACCCATATGATCAATAATCATAATCAAATACACAATGCACGCTTCTTCAACAACAAACTATCAATATTAACTAAAAGCATAAACGACACAAAACATGATAAGTTATTATCGGTGAGAAATTACCTTGTGATTGACATTCTGCTGACACGTGGCCGCCTCAGTGCGCTGTTGCCCTATTTACTCGCTGTCCGTTTGCAGCGACACCCGTTCCACTGCTTCCTCTAAAATGCCTTTTTCTCTCTATGTTGAACTACTTTTCCCCATTTCACACTAGTTACCTCATCTATTCCTTTCCACATTGGGTCCTGTATTTCACTAAACGGAAAAGTGTATTATTTCGGCTAAAGTAGTCTCAACTTACTTATTGCGGACGTAAGACATTTTCAAATTACAGTGTCACTTATGGTATTTCTAGGCTGAGAACAACAGCAATGTCCGCGATATATGAAAGGTAGTAACGATCATAAATGTAAATCCTTAGGTATTCTGTGTATAACACAACCTAACTTTTCACAGAATGAAATCAGTCAGATTGCAAACAATTGATCAGTCATGCATAAGAACGCGCGCGTAAATTTCCACTGAACCACGTAGGTGTAGCAACGCCGATGACATCATACCTGTGACGGTTGTGTATTCTTACACTATGATTGGCCAGCAGACGACACACCCCACAAATGTCAATCACAAGGAAATTTCTCACCGATAATAGGATTGTAAAACCTGTCACTTTCCATGTGTGTTCCCTGTAGCGCTGTGATAAAATGTAGGTTATTCCTCTGGTGGGGGTTACAGGTTCGCTTCTCGCATATAGCAAACATTTGTTTTCCTTCTCTTAATGATCTTGAATTAATATTTTAAACATACTTATTTCACACGACATTCGGTACATTTAATATGATAGTTATTATGATGCTTCTTTGAGTGTTTATTCTACCGAAAAAAAATGGTGTGTTATTTACGGACGCTCTTTAACTACTGTGGTTCTCAGCGTCCCATTCTAAATTGAGCGTGAAAGACCGCTTAATTTTGTTCAGAGGCCTCTCTATCAGGCTTGAGGTTCTTTTACGTGCCGTAAATCTACGACACGGGACCAACGGCTTTATTTCCCTTCCGAAGGAAGCCATGCTAAGGATTTTTACACCCGAAAAAATCCATCGTCCTCCGCTGGGTTTGAACCCGCGACCTTGGTTATATGAAGTCAGCATAGTAACCATTACACCACGGAGGCCATTTATTCTGCCGAACATCAATATGCTGCACATGAAAGCATGTGGCGTGCAAAAATACTAAAAGTATTCTTAAGAAAACCAACGTTTTGAATAATGTTTTAAGATACAATTTTTTTGTTTAAATCAACATGCCTTTCACAAAGCGATCCAACACACCCTTGATATTCTCATAC
The DNA here is from genome assembly GCA_030762935.1 of Hymenopus coronatus. Classification (NCBI taxonomy): domain Eukaryota; kingdom Metazoa; phylum Arthropoda; class Insecta; order Mantodea; family Hymenopodidae; genus Hymenopus; species Hymenopus coronatus. Next base: position 134,852,201 of record CM060881.1, read on the forward strand.
GAGGTGATATTTTCTTCCACATTTAAGGGAAAGCTGACTGATTGTCTATCGTCCAAAGGGCATCCGAAATGATGCAGAATACGTGGCCTGCAAGTCCATCGTGGTCGCGTATCTGTACCGTGTTGGAGTTGGATATCAAGAGACGGTCTAGGTATGTTGTGGTAGCTTGACGGTACAATGAACGATGTGCAATACGCGGTAATATTCGATAATATGTTGACTCCTTCTGTGAGAGTGTGCTCTCTATTGAGAATGTGGGCTGAGGTAAAAAGGGAGCTGCGCTCCAACTGCCAGTAAATGGCCGAAGGACAAAATATGGCTTTTGGGCACAAATTTATGAAGCCTGCGCTCTTGTAGCTTCTCGTCCACATTACTGCAGACATGTATTTTGTCTATGCCCCGAAGTTTGAAGGCAGTTATACGGGCTGAGGGTCCATACACCCGATATTAATTGTGTTTATTTTTAGAAAATAACGATTTATATACACATATTTTTTTAGTTATTTAACACGAGTGTTAGTAGAATTATGTTGTTGTGTGCATAGTTAGGACGTAACTTCAAATGCCAGAGTTATATTATTGCAGTATTATGTTCTACATATCCAGTCATAAAATTAACAAACATAACAAACAAAAAAATGACAAGGAGCGCGAAATTTAACCTAGGAACTTATGAGTGGAAGCAAGATTTTCTTAACCTCTCGGCCACCGAGAGCTGTTTTCAGTACTCAGAAGTTAAACATTGTGCTGTCAGTCACTGACCACTGTACAGTCCTTTCATGTACGTTGTGAACACAGCTTTTACGAAGATACCCGAAGCTCTTCGATCGACACAAACCTGGGGGTGATTTTTTTTTTTTGCGACAGGTATACATAGTGTATAGAGAAGGTATTGTATTGCACCAAAAAATCGATACCGCGATTTCACCGGAAAAAATGCTTTGAGACTCCCTGAATCCAAAAAAAAGTATTTTTAGAAAAAGGTCCGTGTGTGTCTGTCTGTGGACAACATAGCTCAAAAACGAAAAGACCGTTAAATACCAAAATTGGCATATAAGTTTATTTATTATCTTCGAGGATTTTCAAGAAAATCCCTCATCTCAAACTACCCTTTACATGGAAAAAAATTTGAAAATTGTGTTTTTCTTAAAAATGGCTATGACAATTTTGATTAAAGTACCGTATATTAAAATTATTCACAACACAAATAAAATGCATATTTTAAATTTTCTGCGTATAGCCTCTGGAGAGCACTTTATTTTGGTTGATTTTTGCAGAAGTTTGCATAACGGTTAAAACGTAAGATAAAAAATTACAACACAAAAAATGTAGATCTCGTTAAAGTACACAATTTATGTCATATGCATTTTTGTTGTAGAGTTGACCATTTCCAAGATGTTCCTTGTTATTGGTTTTAATTTTAAAATACCTCAGGACAGGAAGTGTCGTTTTTCTTTTGTTCTACTCCTAGTCAAGCAAAAAATGGCGTGTTATTTATGGACGCTCTTTAACTGCTGTGGTTCTCAGCGTCCCATTCTAAATAGGGCATAAAAGACCGCTTAATTTTGCTCAGAGGCCTCTATCAGACTTGAGGTTCTTTTACGACACGGGACCAACGGTTTTACTTTCCTTCCGAAGGAAGCCATGCGACCTTGGGTATATGAAGTTAGCATGGTAACCACTACACTACGGAGGGCGACTAGTCAAGCAAAGAACCAATTTCAATGCATAACGATAGATTTTAAAACATTGACTATCCTTCTAGTAAAGCGCATTCCTTTAGTTCTCTTCTGCTTATAACTTATAAGAAACTAAGTGATAAGTTCATTCTGCTAATGCTTATCTCGATTAGCGTGATGTAGAATGAATAATAATTTTTCTAAGAGGTCTGTGTGTAGAACAGTTAGAGAAAGTCATGCATATCAGATTTTTTATGCTTTAATTCATTGGCTTCAAATTAATTTTTTTCAGCTAGAATTTTAGAAAACATTCGTTTTATTTTCCATAAAATATTGAAAAATGAATAATTCCACAAATATACTAGATTTTAAAAATTCATTGGCAGATATGTTAATAGTCACTCTACTTAAATTTTTATTTTAAAAAGTATACAAATTTTTCCATATTTGAAAAATTAAAAATCCACATCTTGAAAACTAATGGATCAAAAGACTTCCTTTAACAGTAACTGCGTTCATTTACCATATTTACACAACATTGAAAAAAATGCATACATTTCATTGGACATGCGTATTTTGGGGCCTCTGAATAAAAAGCCAGGAGTAGAACAAAAGAAAAACGGACACTCCCGTCTGAGAAAATTATAATTACTTACAACTGAAACTAATAACAATGAATACCTCGAAAACGGTAAGCTCCACGAGAAAAATGTATATAACATAACTTGTGTATTTTAACAAGACCTACAATGTTTGTATAGTAAGTTTTTGTCTATCTCTTACGGTTTGCTAGTTATGCCAAATTAAGCAAAATTCATCCAGAATAAACAGGTCTTCAGAAGCTATTCCCAGAAAATTCAAGATATACATTTTATTTGTCAGGTAAACATCTTTAATATATGATATTTTAATCAAATCGTTAAAGCCATTTTTAAGAAAATAATCTTCGAAAAGAGTTCTGTGTAAAGGATAGTTGGGGGTGGGGGGATTTTTCTCAAAATCTTCGTGTCGCATCCCTGGAAGATATTAAACTTAAATACCAAGTTTGGTATTTTCCCGACCTTTCGTTTTTGAGTTATCGTGATCACAGACACACGGACACACACACACACACACACACACACACACACACACACACACACACAGGACCTTTTTGTGAAAATGCTTTTTTTTGGATATTGGGGACCCTAAAACATATTTCCGGTGAAATCTCGGTATCGAATTTTTGGGTGGAGTGCAATACCTTCTCTATACACTATGTACATAGTGCGTATAGAGAAAGTAAAAATCGAATGTATTCCATTTATATGATGTTCTATAACTGTTCGGTAAATAAACATTAATCTGTTACCTACATCATGCTAATCAAGATCAAAGACCTTTTAGTTATATTACCTAGACACACCGTTGGCGCTAGTGTTGCTGTCGCTAATTGAAACCTCTCTCGCATAGGCATCTGGAGGGCAGAATGTGCTTTTTGCCATATGTTCAGTACGCTTAAAAGGCTTTAAAAGTGAGATGGTTTATAGGTAGTAGGGTTTAATAATTAACATGGTGCACTCCTATGCTTCATAACGGTACCAACCACCGGAAAAAAAACATTCTGAGATCACTTTCCATCGGTAAGAATAAATTGTAACATTTGTGATTTGCATTCCAAATTCATTCCGATTTATTCCCCTGGGTTTCCTCGGCCACTAAGCAAATGATAATTTATTTTTAGGTTTCCAATACTTAAACCAGAATTACTCAGCAAGTCATTAGCTGCTCTGAGACGTGATAAGTTCGTGCCATTGAAACACCACAGACTATACTCAATGCAGTTTGCGAAAACTTGTTTCCATGAGAATAAAGGCAAGATGATGCTAAACCCTGACACAGCTCCTTCAATATTTAGTTTCCCTTCTCATCTGACAAATAGAAATGCTAATTTCATTTTATAACTAACTTGTATATGTTCATTAGCATTAAAAGGCAGTGCTAAAATATTATATTCAATATTATAATTTGTCCTAAATTTAAAAAATCTGATGTGTACCATTCACATGACTTTCTCTATATCCTTGCAATAAATTATTTCTAAACAGCTTATACTTCTATTTACTTTATGCCAATCAGAAAAAAATTAGCAGAAATAGTCTTATTACTTGCTTCCTTGTAAGTAGAAGCGAAATAAGGGACTACCATAGGTTAAAGTGATAGTCAAATGCTGGTTGCTATGTCAATTAAGTTCCTTTGTTTATATGGATAGGAGTTGACAAGTTTCTGCATGACAAAAGTATACGTTTTTCATAGCAGAAAAAAAAAAAAAAATGTGTATAACATATATTGTGTATTTTAATGTGCTCTACAGTTTTTGTGTAGTAAGTTTTTGTCCATCTCTTACGGTTTAGCAGTTATTCAAAATTTAGTAAAATTCATCCTGAATAAACACACGGACCTTTTTGTAAAAATGCTCGTATATACATTTTTTTTCATGGAGTTCGTCGTTTTTGTGACATTCCTTGTTTTTGGTTTCTGCTACAGGAACTTGTCAACTCCTATCCAACTTCATTGACATAGCAACCAGCTTTTGACTATCACTTTAACCTACTGTTGTCCTTTATTTCGCTTCAACTTACAAGGAAGCGAGTAATAAGACTATTTCTGCTAATTTTTTCTGATTAGCATAAAGTATATAGAAGTATAGGCTTTTTAAGAATTATTTGCTGCAGGGATATGGAGAAAGTCATGTAAATGGTACACATTAGATTTTTTTTTATACTGAACATACCGTCTCTGAAAATCCATTTCTCCCTGCTAAATCATTTTATTTATTTGTTTGTTTTTATTTATTTACATACGCCTTATACGTTGTATCACCATTTTGACCTTCTGTAGCAATTGCTTAAACTGTTGAGGAGTATATTAAAAATGTACTTCTCGATTAACTTAACAAACATTCAGCATCGCATTCATATTTTTAGGCTCTTGAGAGTGGGGAATAATGATCATGAAGATTAGCTTCATCGGCCTAGAATCGAACCCAGCATGCTTTGTGTTTTTAATTCAGCATTTTGACCACTTTACTGAAGAGACACCTTTACAACCCCTCTTTATAATTCTAGTTAACGACTTTTTGCATTAAAGTAAAAAGCAGAAAGTGTGCATGGAATCGCTGAGAAGAAATGCGAAAACAGAATTAAAGCTGAATTATGCTCTGTGTGATGCTTACATCCCGTTTGTAAAACCCTTTAAATGCAGGTATGCGATATTCAAATTCAATGATAATATTTACTACTGTTTTGTTCAGTTGTGGGATGAAATTCCGTCCAGTCAATGAAGTGAGTTTGCTCAACTGTCAATAGGACATCCAAGATCTAAACCCTGTGCCTAGATGCTGATGATCATAAAGAATAGGAATTATTTCCTACTCAGTATCCTTATGACGTAATTATAAATGTTTTAAATGTCCGTTTTCCCATTACAACCAATGTATTGCGCGCGACCAAGTAGGTTGTCTCTTGCCCTCCACTCCAGTCCTTTATTTCACACTAGCACAGATCTTCGCAGCTAAGCGTGTAGGGGTTTGATCTAGATAAACATAAGCAGATTTAGCCGTATTACTAGCTTCCAATAAAAGTTATCCAGAATGAAGAGGTCTTCAGAGACTATTCCCAAAAAATTCAAGATATACATTTTATTTTTCGTGTAAATTTCTTTAAAAAAATCGTTAGAGCCATTTTTGAGAAAATAAAAGTTCTCGAAAAATGTTCCACCTAATGAGTAGTTCGAAAAATCTTCGTGTCGCGTCCTTGGAAGATACCAAACTTAAATATATAGTTTGGCATATAACCTACTTATCGTTTTATGCTGCACACAAACACACACACACACACACACACACACACACACACCTTTTTTCTTCTAAAAAGTGAATGTGTTCCATTCACATAACTGTCTCTGCATCTCTGTAATGAATTATTGTTGAAAGGCCTACTCTTCTATCTACCTCATGCTAATCTATTAGTAGAAAAAGACTTATCACTTGCGGCCTTGTAAGTAGAAGGGAAATACGGGAATACCTTCTGCTAAAGCGATAGTCAAATCTTTTAAAAACCGGTTTCTATGGTTTTAAATCGGTTTCTTTGCATAACCGGATTTAACAAAGTCTCTGGTGAGAACATTTTAAGAATTTTAAAACTGAAATTAACAATAACGCATATCTCAAAAATGGTCAACTGCACGAAAAAATGTGTATGAGATAAATGGTGTATTTTAACAGATCAGCATTTTTTGTGTAGTACATTTTTGTCCTGTTAAGGTTTACTAGTTATGCAGAATTCATCTAGCATAAAGAGTCCTTCAGAGACTATTTCCAGAATATTCAAGATATAAATTTTATGTGTCATGTAAGTATCTCTAATATACGGTATTTTAATCAAAATCGTTAGAGCCATTTTTGAGAAAATCAAAATTTTCGAAAAAAGTTCCATGTAAAGGGTAGTTTGTGGTGGGGGCATTTTTTTGAAAATCTTCGTGTCGCATCCTTGGAAGATACTAAACCTAAATACCAAGTTTGGTATTTTACGGTATTTTCGTTTTGGGGCTATGCTGTTCACACACATACACACACGGGCCTTTTTTTAAAATGCTTTTTTCGGACTCAGGGGACCGCAAAACATATATTTCTGGTGAAATCTCGGTATCAAATTTTTGGATGCATTACAATACCTTCTCTAACCCTATGTACATTGTGCATATTATGCTAGAGAAAGTAAAAAGAAAAATCGTTCTTTCTTCCCCCTCCTAGTCAAATAAAATGAACGGAAATAAATATGCTATAAACATTCGTTTCTCTCCAAATGCATGTTTATTTGTGTTCATTGTCGATTTTCAAAGAGCCTCTCCATAATAGGAACTCTTATCCTACTGTATTATTTATTTAAGTTTTGTTAGTTTGTGTTATGCCCCATGTTCTTTGTTATCGTGGAACTTTATATCAATCCTTTGCAAGGCTAGTGAAACGAGAAACCTAATCAGCTTGCCTGGAACAAGCAATGTAACTTGTTCCTTCCGTGTCAGGGTCTCAGTGTTATATAAAACTCACTGCTACGTTCCCACTTCGGCACCTATGGGTTTTATAGCTTGCCTACCACCGAATGTAAACCAACACAACTGATTATTAACAATGACAAAAATAAATATTGTGATAAAGCTTTCGCTTACGAGAAGAGTAATGGCTTCCTTTGTATGCAAGTAGAACGCCAATGACATGACTGTACCTAACCTTTGTTTATTACTTTCTCCACACGTACTATGTACCCTCGTGGACACAAAAAATGAGTCATCCCCAGATTCCATGTGTCGATCGAAGCTTCGTATATCTTCTCAATAGCTGTGTTCACAACGCACACGAAAGAGCTGTATTACAGCCTGGGATGGGCAGCGTAATGATTAGCTTATGAATACTGAAAACAGATCACAGAACACCGTTTAAATCTCACGCTGCTTGTCATTTTTGTATGCTTGTTAATTGTATGAATGATTATGTAGAACATAATATTGCGTTGATATAACTTTGACATTTAAAGTTATGGGCCTATCTACGCACATAAAAGCACAATTCTACAAAATTTGTGTTAAATAAATAAAAATATGTGTAAATAAACTATTATGTTCTAAAACTAAAACACAAAAAATAAACAATTAATATGGGGTGTATGAACTCTGAGTCCATACAACTGACCTCAGTCTTCGGGGGTTCGTTCTCCGTGGTGAAATGGTTAAAATGCTAGTTTCATATACCCCAAGGTAAAATTTACAGAGCCGATCGCCCAAGCAATGAAAGAAAGGGTGGCTCTGCTATTCTTATAAAGAATAATATACCTCATGATGAGCTTCTATCTATTTGTGAAAATGAATTTCAAATTACTCGAATATTAGTTCCACTCAACAAAATACATTACCAGATTGGACATTGCCCCAGCTAACAGAATGACATTAAATAACTTCTGGGACATAGTTCACACAATGAGAAGACATTTCATTCTTGATGGGGACTTTAATTGCAAACATCCTTGATGGGGCTCAAACCTAGCCAATCCTAGAGGACGATTGCTTCTAGATGCAGCGACACAGTTAAATTTGGAATTTTTATATCCAGTAGAACCTACATATTACCCCGCCAATGGAGTTCGTACACCTGACGTATTGGATACCTTTATCGGAAAAAAAAATATATTAAATGCATTTACAAAACCATCAGTTCATTATGAACTCAGTTCAGACCACTACCCAGTTATGACTGCGCTTAAACTGCATGATGCTGTAGAAAATTCACCTTACAACCTAATTAATTATCCCTTCGGCTGGAATTACTACAGTAACATTCTTAACAGCGTAACGAATTTAAAAATGCCTTCAAAAACCATCCAAGATATAGATAAAGCAGTTAGTATGTTAACTAGGTATGTACAACATGCAGTAGGCCTAGCTAGCAGCAACAGGCCATATTCGAGATTCAACGCGTTCAAACCTACGGCAAAAATTACGCAGTTGATTTCAGAAAAGAAAAACTGTCGCAAGTTATGGGAACGGACTAGATCTCCTCTCCACAATACTAACTACAACAGGGCCATCAGAAAATTAAAAGAAGCCTTGGGGGAGCAAAAGAATGAAGCCACCAAAACCCAATTGTTATCTTTAGATGCTGCAAACGGCACATTATGGAAGAAAACAGAGTTTTATAACGAAAACTATTGATGGAATGCCGCCACTAAAAGTAGGAAACCCCTGGAAATGTACTTCGGAAGAAAAAGTTATAGTTTTCTCTGACATACTGGTCGAGCAGTTTCAGAATAACGATACCATTAATCCTGAGTTTGAAAGGAAAGTCACTGAAGAACTACTGGCACCGCTGCAGCTTTCACCGTTAACCATTTAGTTTACGCCAGCACAAGTAACCAACGCAATAATAGAACGGCAACAAAAAAGGCACCAGCTCATGATTTAATTGTGCAGCCACTGCTTAAAGCATTTCCAAAGAAGACAATAGTATTTCCAACACAGATATATAATGCAATTGTACGATTAACTTACTTCCCTAAGAGCTGGAAACAATCCATTGTTGTAATGATTTCAAAGCCAGACAAACAAAAAACTGATCCCAGAAATTACCGTCCATAACATTCCTGTCCATAACAATTCCATCGAGTAGTAGATGCCATTCTGGACACATATGAAAATAAAGAGACTAGTCTTGGCGTATTTTTAGATACAGAAAAAGCTTTCGACAAGGTATGGCATGATGGTCTTTTGTTTAAGATAAAACCACTAGTTTCCGACATAATTTTCAGAATAATTCAATCCTATCTATCAAACAGATCATTTATTGTAAAATATATGAGCACACTTTCGTAAGCTAGATATGTTAAATCAGGAGTCCCACAGGGAAGTGTACTTGGGCCGTTTCTCTACCTAATGTATGCTTCTGACTTTCCAAAAGACGACAGCTTAACGATTGCACAATTTGCAGATGATGTTGCTATCTTTCACAGAAGCATTTATCCAACACCAGCAACCGAAATACAGCAGTTTTTAACCTTAGTAGAAGAATGGTGCAATAAATGGAAAGTAAAAATGAATCCTCAAAAATCAAATGTTGTGGTCTTCACATACGGAAAGAAAATTCAGTACAGTAATATTACTCTACAAGGCGAGGAAGTCATGTATAATGATTCAGTGAGATATTTGGACACAAAATTAACCTTGAAGGTGCAAATAAATAAACTAATTCGAAACCTTCGTTACAGATTTCATAAAGCTAAACATTTAACCAAAGGATCTTCTCCCTTGCCACTTCACTTGAAAAGAATAGTATACTTGTCATTGATTATACCTATATGGATGTATGGTTGCGCAATATGGGAATCGGCATCAAACTGCCAGATAAAACGAGTTCAAACAGTCCAGAATCGGGCACTTCGACTCATCGCGGATGCACCATGGTACGTCCGCAATGACAATCTGCATAAAGGTTTAAACATACGAACAGTTGATGCAACATTGAGCTCCAGTTATAGACGTCTTTTCCTCAGAATAGAAAACCACCCCAATAATTTGCTCAACTGTATTGCAGCTCAACTTCCGCATTCTCGGCATCTACGAAGATTAAAAAGAAGATGACATCTACTTGTGAATTATATTATTGTTTATGCTTGGGGACAGTCATAGGACTGCTACCTCAAAAATAGTTTCTTGTGTATTTACACATATGTATATTGTGTATTTACACATGTGCAAATTGTACCAGCACAATTGTATTGTACATAATGTATAATAAAGTTATCTTGAGTTAAAAAAAAAATATATATATATATATATATATATATATAAAGGTCGCGGGTTCAAACCCGGCAGGGGATGGTGGATTTTTTCGCGCGGAAGGGAAGTTAAGCCGTTGATTCCGTGTCGTAGAGTTACGTCACATGAGAATCTCAAGCCTGATAAAAGAGCAAAATTAAGCGGTCTTTCACGCCCAGTATAGAATGGGATGCTTATAACCACAGCAGTTAAAGAGCGTCCCTATATAAAACTCCACTTCAATCTTCGGGGCATAGACAAAATTAAGATCCCAAGCTACTTGAGTTTGTGCACAGAAGCCATCTTTTATCCTTCGCCCATCTAAAGATTAATTGGAGCGCAGCTCCCTTTTTATCTCAGCGCACACATTCTTTATAGGGTTCAAATCTAGTGAACAGGGAGGCCAGTCTACCACTCTCATATCTTGCTTTCTAAAATCCAATTTGAAACCTTTCGAGATGTGTGGAAAGAAAGAGTATTCTGTACAAATTCAACAATTCCATCAGAATATCTCATCCTCAAGAGGGAATCAAAATATTATCGAGTATTACTGTGTACTGCACCCTGTTCTGTGTATCGTCACAGCACGCCAAATCGCCCCTACGCGATACAGATACGCGACCATGATAGAATTATAAACCACGTATTTTGCATCGTATTGGTTGTGAAGGATGTGTTGAGTAAGAATAAATAAATTAATTGTAAAAAATATAAATGTTTCAAAGCATTGGTTTAGTTAACAATACTGTTAGTATTTTTCCTACTATACAGATTCCTTTTTTTTTTTTTTCGTTGAAAGATTATTGATCATGCTTGGTACGTTTGTGCACCACTTGTTTTCATATGCAGCATATTGCTGTTCGGTAGCAACCCTCATAATAACTATCATATTATAAACTGTACCGAATGACGAGAATAAAATAAGCATGTCTAAATTATAGCCGCTATGTGTTGATTCAACATCATTAAGAGAAGAGAGAGAAAAAAAGTTTGCTACATGCGAGAAGCGAACTGCAACTCTTTGTCACAGCGGTACAGTGAACACACTTAGAAGGTTTTAGCAATGCCTTACAATACAAACTGTATCATGTTTTGTGTCGATAATGTTTTTAGTTAATATTGATAGTTTGTTGTTGACGCTTAAGTATGTATTTGATTATTATTATTATTATTATTATTATTATTATTCATAGGGATAGTAATATTAAGATTTGGAACTTATGACAACTTGTTGCTGCTGCCCCACAAGTGTATTGCGGATGGTGATCACAAGGCGCTGTACCACGTAGGACTTACACGAATTTGGCGTTCGAGTCATGACTCATTTTTACTTTCTCCATACGCACTATGTACATAGTGTATAGAGAAAGTATTGCACTCCACCCAAAAATTCGATACCGAGATTTCACCGGAAATATATGTTTTAGGGTCCCCAATATCCAAAAAAAGCATTTTCACAAAAAGGTCCGTGTTTGTGTGTGTGTGTGTGTCCGTGTTGCCGTGTGTCTGTGAACACGATAACTCAAAAACGAAAAGTCGGTAAAATACCAAACTTGGTATTTAAGTTTAGTATCTTCCAGGGATGCGACACGAAAATTTTGAGAAAAATCCCCCCACCCCCAACTACCCTTTACATGGAACTTTTTTCGAAAATTTTGATTTTCTCAAAAATGGCTCTAACGATTTTGATTAAATTTCGTATATTAAACATATTTACCTGACAAATAAAATGTATATCTTGAATTTTCTGGGAATAGCCTCTGAAGAATAGTTTATTCTGGATGAATTTTACTAAATTTTGAATAACTGCTAAACGGTAACAGATGGACAAAAACTTACTACACAAAAAATGTAGAGCACATTAAAACACACAATTTATGTTATATACATTTTTTTCGTGGAGTTCGTCGTTTATGTGACATTCCTTGTTTTTGGTTTCTGCTATGAAAAACATACTTTTCTCATACAGGAACTTGTCAACTCCTATCCATATAGACAAAGGAACTTCATTGATATAGCAACCAGCTTTTGAATATCACTTTAACCTACGATTGTCCCTTATTTCGCTTCTACTTACAAGGAAGCGAGTAACTAGACTATTTCTGATATTTTTTTCTGATTAGCATAAAGTAAATAGAAGTATAAGCTTTTTAAGAATTATTTGTTGCAGGGATATGGAGAAAGTCATGTGAATGGTATACATCAGATTTTTACTTTCTCTAGCCCCATATGTACAATGTATATACGGATAGAGAAGGTATTGTAATGCACCCAAAAATTCGATACCGAGATTTCACCGGAAATATATGTTTTGGGGTCCCCTGAGTCCGAAAAAATCATTTTTAAACAAAGGTCCGTGTGTGTGTGTGTGTGTCTGTGGACAGCATAGCCACAAAACAAAAAGACCGTTAAATACCAAACTTGGTATTTAGGTTTATGTATCTTCCAAGGATGCGACACGAAGATTTTCAAAAAAATCCCCCCACCACAAATTACCCTTTATATGGAAAAAATTCGAAAATTTTGATTTTCTTGAAAATGGCTCTAACGATTTTGATTAAAATCCCATATGTTAAAGCTATTTATGTCCGAAATAAAATGTATATCTCGAATTTTTTGGGAATAGCCTCTGAAGACCTCTTTATTCTGGGTGAATTTTGCTGAATTTTGCTTAACTGCTAAACCGTAAGAGATAGGGGAAAACAACAACAACAACAACAACAACAAAAAACGTATTACACAAAAAATGTACCTCATGACAAAACCCACAATTTTTGTCCTCTACGTTTTTGTTGTGGAGGTAACCGTTTTCGAGATATTCCTTGTTGTTAGTTTGAATTGTGAGGTACTTCTTTTCTCACACAGGAAGTGTCTGTTTTTCTTTTGTTCTACTCCTGCCCAAGCAAAGAAGTGATTTGCAATGACAATCACATATCGAAACCTTTTAAAACATTTGACATCCCTTATTCTCTTCTACTTATAAGGAACCGAATAACTACTAGAGAAAGTCATGTGAGTGTAACACAGCTTTTTTCCTTTTTGTCCACTGCTGTACATAGTGTATAGGGAAAATATTGCATTCCACCTAAAATTCGATACAGAGATCTCACTGAAGATACACGTTTTAGGGTCTCCTGTATAAAAAAAGCTCGTGTGTGTCTGTGAACGATAACTCAAAATCGAAGGGTCTATAGAACACTAAACTTGGTATATAAGTGTAGTATCTTCCAAGGATGAGTTTGTATAACTGGCAAAAGATAGACTAAACTTACTAAACAAATCTAATCTGATAAGCTTCTGTCACATGACTATCTCTAGCTGCTCCACAAACTTTTCGAACAAAAGATTATTCTTTAACTACATCATGCTAATCGGGATTATAATAGTTAGTCTTATTATTTGCTTCTTTGTAATTTGAAGGGGGGGATCTGATGTTTTCCATTCATATGACTTTCTCTACACCTCTGTAACAAATTATTGTTAAAATGCTTATGTTTCTATATACTTCATGCTAATCAGATAATCATTAGGAAATGCTTTCTTGTAAGTAGAATGGAAATAAGGGAATAAAATAGGCTAAAGCGATAGTCAAATCTTTTAAAAATTCGTTGCCATTTGGATGAAATCATTTTCTTTACCTTGCCAGCAGTTGACAAATCCTTATGTGAAAAGTTTTAACTGTTTTAAAACTAAAACAAATAACAACGAATATCTTCAAAATGGTCAACTCCACGAAAAAAAAAAAAATGTATATGGCATAAATTGTTTGTTTTAACGAGAGCGATGATTTTTGTGCAGGAAGTTTTTGTCTATTTCTTACTGTTTGCCAGTTTTACAATATCCAGCAAAATTCAGCTCGAATTAAGAGGTCTTCAGAGGCTATTCCTAGCAAATTCAAAATACACATTTTATTTGTCACGTAAATATCTTTAATATACGGTATTTTAAACAAAATCGATAGACATTTTTGAGAAAATCATTGTTTTCGAAATGTTTCCATGTTAAGGGTAGTTTGGAGTAGCGGAGTTTTCCTCAAAAACTTCGTATCGCTTCCTTGAAGATACTAAACTTAAATACCAAGTTTGATATTTTACTGGCTTTTCGCTTTTGAGCTATCGTGTTCACATGGTCATTTTTCGAAAAATGCTTTTTTGAATACAGAGGACCCTAAAACATGTTTTTTTCTGTTGAAATCTCGGTATTGAATCTTCGGGTGGCATGCACTACCTCTCTATACACTATGTACATAGTACGTGTACAGAAAGTAAAAGTCTGATGTGTTCCATTCACATTACTTTCTCTACACCTCTGCAACAAATTATTGTTAGAAAGCTTATGATTCTATTTACTTCATGCTAATCGGGGGAAAATTAGCAGAAATAGTCTTATTACCTGCTTCGTAGTAAGTAGAAGCAAAATAAGGGAGTACCATAGGTTAAAATAATAGTCAAAAGCTGGTTGCTATGTGACTGAAGTTCCTTTGTTTGTATGGGCAGCAGTACAAATTCCTGTATGAGAAAAGTATGTTTTTCAAAGCAGAAACCAAAAACAAGGAATATCTCAAAAACGATGAACTCCACGAAAAAAATGTATATAACTAAAATTGTGTGTTTTAAGGTGCTCTGCATTTTTTGTGTGGTAAGTTTTTGTCCATCTCATACGGTTTAGCAGTTATTCAAAATTCCGTACAATTCATCCAGAATAGTTTTCAGAGACTATTCCCAGAAAATTCAAGATATACATTTTATTTGTCAGGTAAATATCTTTACTATACGGTATTTTAATCAAACTCGTTAGTCATTTTTAAGAAGATCAAAATTTACGAAAAAGGTCTTATGTAAAAAGTAGTTGGGGGTGGGGGGGATTTTTCTCAAAATCTTCGTATCGCAACCCTGGAATATACTAAACTTAAATAGCAAGTTTGGCATTTTACCGCCTTTTTATCGTGGTCACACACACACAGACCTTTTCCCGAAAATGCTTTTTTTAGATAAAGAGACCCTAAAACATATATTTCCGGTGAAATCTCGGTATCGAATTTTTGTGTGGAGTGCAATACCTTCTCTATACACTATGTAATAGTACGTATAGAGAAAGTAAAAAGGGAAGCCACAAGGCTAATGCGATAATAAAATATTTTAAAGGCCTGTCGGTAAATGAAAAATTGAAATTCAGTTCTCTTTGCTAGTTAGGAGTAAACAAAAGAGAAACGAAAAGAAGTATGTCTTCCTGTATGAGAAAAAATTAAGTAGCTTAAAACGAAACCATTAAGTCGGAGTATCTTAAAAATGCCTCTCTTTACAACAACAAAAAAAAAAGAAAAAATGTGTATGACATAAATTGTATGTTTTAATGAGATCTAGTAATTTTTGTATTTCTCTTACGGTTTACCAGTTATACAAAAGTCTTACAGAATTATGTCTTCAGATGCCATTTCCAAAAAATTCAAGATATACATTCCATTTGTCATGAAAATGCCTTAAAAATTATGGCATATTAATAAAAATGGTTTAGAGGCATGTTTGAGAAAATAAAAATATTCAAAAAATGTTCCATGTGAAGTATAGTTGGGGGTGGGGGGTTTAATAAAAATCTTCTTGTCGCATCCTTGGAAGATACTGAACTTAAATACCAAGTCTGGTATTTAACCAGCATTTTGTTTTTGAGCTATGCTGCCCAAAGATACATACACACACGTTTCTAAAAATATTCTGGATTCAGGGATCTCAAAACGTGTAGTTCCTGCGAAATCTAGGTATCAAATTTTTTATTGGAGTACAATAGCTTGTCTATCCACTATGTATATTGTACATACATGCTACAGAAAGCAAAAATGTAAATCTCGTCAAAACACACAATTTATGTCCTATATATATTTGAAACTAATAATTTTTTATGTATTCCTTGTTATTGGTTTCAATTTAAAATTAA
Source organism: Hymenopus coronatus (assembly GCA_030762935.1). Lineage (NCBI taxonomy): Eukaryota > Metazoa > Arthropoda > Insecta > Mantodea > Hymenopodidae > Hymenopus > Hymenopus coronatus. The sequence continues at coordinate 134,868,154 of CM060881.1, forward strand.
TTATAGTTTTCCCAAGCAGGAAGTCGTCATCCGTTTTTGTTCTGTTTTATTCCTGACCATGCAAATTGAACCGAAATTCAATGTGGATCGATAAGCGACAGCTTTTAAAAGTTTTTACTCTCTTTAGTCTACTGTGTTCCTTTATTTACCTTATCCTTACAAAGAAGCAAGTAATAATGCAATTTCTGCTGAACATTATCTTGATTAAAAAGGACGTAGATTAAAGAATAATCTTTTCAAAGAATATTTTGTTTTTAGAAAAGGAAGAGAAGGCCATGTGAACGGAACTCATCAGATTATTGCGTTAGGAAGTCATGTGTCATTATACAGAATGACTTATGTTTTATTTATGTAAATATTTAGTATAGAGATTATTTTTAAAGGTTCCATATTCCTCCTAAAGGAATCCATGATGTCGGGTGTAACCCAGCGGAGAACGATGGATTTTTTCGGGCGTCATGGCTTCATTCATAAGAAAAGTAAACCCGATTGAAATTCTTTTTTTTGTTTTGTTTTTTTTTTGTTTGTTTTTTTGTTTGTTTTTGTTTGTATGTTTGGCCAGGAGTTTATAAAGTCCCTTATGAGATACGTTTTAGGTATTTTGAAACAGAGCAATAACAAGGAATATCTCAGCATGTCCAATTCCATGAATAAATGTATATTCACAAATTGTGTGTTTTAACGAGATTTACATTTTTATGTGCAGTAAATGTTTTTCTCTTACGGTTTTTCAGTTATCTAAAATTCAGCAAAATTCATCCAAAACGAAGTATTCAGAGGCTATTCCCAGAAACTCTAAAATATACGTTTTGTTCGTCATGTAAATATATTCAAAATAAGATATATAATCAAAATCGTTAGAGCTATTTTTGAGAAATTCTATATTTTCGAAATTTGTTCCATGTAAAGATTAGTTTGGGGTGGGGAGATTTTTCTCAAAATCTTCGTGTCGCATCCGTGAAAGATACCAAACTTAAATGCCAAGTTTAGTATTTAACGTTGTTTACGTTTTTGAACTATGCTGTCCACAGACACACACACACACACACACACACACACACACACGAACCTTTTTCTCAATTTTTTTTTTGGATTCAGGGGACCCAAAACATGTATTTCCGTGAAATCTCGGTATCGAATTTTTGGGTGCACTGAAAAACACCATGTTCATAGTACGTGTACAGAAAGTAAAAAAGTGTTATATTTAATCTTGTTAACTTTTGATACCATATAGTTGTACGAGTTCTAATTGTAGATTAACTGTAGTGTAATTATAAGACTTAACACGTATGCTTAACTTTTTGCACAGTGGCAATCCTGAATTCCTATTTACAGGCGTATTGGTAATTAAAAAATCTGACGTGTTCCATTCACACGACTTTCTAGCTGCTACACAAATAACTTTTCTGACAAAAGATTGTTCTTTTATCTGCGACATGCTAATCAAAGTAAACATTAGCAGAAATTGTCTTATCACTTGCTTCCTTAGATAGGAAATAACGGAATACACTAGGTTAAAGCGATAGTCAACTCTTTTAAAAGCTGGTTCTGTGTGAAACAATTGAAATACGGTTCGCTTTGCATAGCCAACAGTAAAACAAGACATATGAAACGAAACGTCACTTTCTGTTTGAGTAAAGTTTAAGAAGTTTAAAATTGAAACCAATAACAAGGGCATTCTTAAAAACGATCAGCTCTACATAAAAAAAGCGTATATGACGTAAAACACGTAAATTATGTGTTTTAACGATTAGTACATTTTTTGTGCAATAAGTTTTCGTCTCTCTCTTACGGTTTCTCAGTTATTCAAAAGTCCGCCAGAATAAAGAGGTCTTCAGAGGCTATTCCCAGAAAATTCAAAATATGAATGCATTTTTTGTCATGTAAATATGTTTAATATACGGCATGGTAATCAAAATCGTTAGCTATGGTATTAAGAAAAATTTTTCGAACTTTTTTCCATGTAAAGGGTAATTTGATTTTGAGGGATGTTCTTGAAATGAAATGGCGTGTTATTTATGTACGCTTTAACTGCTGTGATTCTCAGCGTCCCATTCTAAATTGGGCGTGAAAGACCGCTTAATTTTGCTCAGAGGCCTCTCTTGAGGCTTGAGCTTCTTTTAGATGCCGTAAATGTTCGACACGGGACCAACTGCTGTACTTCCCTTCCGAAGGAAGCCATGCTAAGGATTTTTACACCCGGAAAAATCCATTGCCCTCCGCCGGGTTTGAACCGCGGCCTTGGGTATATGAAGTTAGCATGGTAACCATTACATCATGGAGGGTGACGGGGGATGTTCTTGAAAATATTGGTGGAGGGGATTCAGAGTTCCTGGAAGTATACATTTCCGGTGAAGTCTCGTATCTAATTTTTGGACTCGCTAGAGAAATTAAAAATCTTATGTACCGTTTTCAACTTCATTCATTTTCTTCACCTTGTCTATAACAAACTATTCGTGCAAAAAGTACATTCTTCTGTGTACTTAATGCTTTTATTTTGTATTTCCTTGTAGGTACAAGGGAAATAAGGTAGGTATTATACTACGCTGAAGCGATAGTCAAATATTTTAAGAGCTGGTCGCTAAGTGGTACGGTTATTTCGCCTTGCATGAATAGGATGAAAAAAAAAACCATTAACGATTTCCCTTTTGGAAAAAGTATAAACAGTAACAAGATTATTACAGATGATTTCACGGGATAGCAACCGAGTTAAATTGGAATCGGAGAAATCCAGGCTTACGACCATCTTGACTCTGGTCTTCGGCAGGGAACTTTTCCACAGTATTTTAAGTAGCAAGATGTGTATCGGAAATACAAGTAGATATAAAGGCTTTAGTTTAACATCTACATTTTGTATGGTAAGTTTTATGTCTATCTTTTTCATACTTTCTCTATTTTTCGTCTTTAGGATTCAATAAAACACGCACATGTCTTGGGATCTTGCCCTCATGGAGAACTATTACGCTACTCTCGCCATCACAAAATTCGCTCGATGATCGCCGACGAACTACAAAGGCTTTGAAGAAGTCCATGGACTGGAAACTAATGGTTGCATTAGACGAATTGACATGATTGCAATTCGAGAAGGTACAAAAATAGGATTTATCATCGACCCTACTGTTAAGTTTGAAAAGCTCTAAGGACAACCACAGGACGTCGACAAAGAGAAAAGGGATATCTACACACCCACAATCCCATATTTCAAGGCAAAATACGATCTGAATATTATAGAGGTAATTAGTGTGATGGTCGGAGCTCGGGGCGCCTGGAAGAAGTTTGGACTGAAGAAGAGAAAAATAAAAGGTTCACTTTCTCTTCTTCAAAGTCATTTGAATAATAACCATTTTTACTTTCTCTTTACGCACTATGTACATAGTGTATAGAAAAGCTATTGCACTCCACCCAAAAATTCGATACCGAGATTTCACAGAAGATATATATTTTAGGGTCCCCAATATCCCAAAAAAGCATTTTCACAAAACGGTCCCTGTGTCTGTAAACACATAACTCAAAAACGAAAAGTGGGTAAAATACCAAACTTGGTATTTAAGTTTATATCTTCCAGGGATGCGACACGAAGATTTTGAGAAAAATCTCCCCACCCCCAACTACGCTTTACATGGAATTTTTTTCGAAAATTTTGAGTTTCTCAAAAATGACGCTAACGATTTTGATTAAAATGTCGTATATTAAACATATTTACCTGCCAAATAAAATTTATATCTTGAATTTTCTAGGAATAGCATCTCAAGAGTAGTTTATTCTGGATGTATTTTACGGAATTTTGAATAAGTGCTAAACTGTAAGAGATAGACAAAAACTTACTACACAAAAAATGTAGAGCACGTTAAAACACACAATTTATGTTATATACATTTTTACGTGGAGTTTGTCGTTTTTGAGACATTCCTTATTTTTGGTTTCTGCTATGAAAAAAACTTATATTTTTCTCATACACGAACTTGTCAACTCCGATCCATATAAACAAAGGAACTTCATTGACATAGCAACCAGCTAGAAGTATAAGCTTTTTAAGAATAATTTGTTTCAGGGATATAGAGAAAGGCATGTGAATGAGACATTCCTTATTTTTGGTTTCTGCCATGAAAAACTTATATTTTTCTCATACACGAACTTGTCAACTCCGATCCATATAAACAAAGAAACTTCATTGACATAGCAACCAGCTAGAAGTATAAGCTTTTTAAGAATAATTTGTTTCAGGGATATAGAGAAAGACATGTGAATGGTACACATCAGATTTTTAGTATTTCCACGGTCTATATTTCTTTGATATAAATTATTTATTGTATGATAATTTTATATTATTTATGTTTAATAATCCTTTTGTTGCTTTTAGTTTCCTTTTCGATTGCTATGCAATGAACACTGTCGATATTTCGTTATCTTTATAGAAGAGTTTCAAGTTTTTTGTTTTTTTTTCCGTTTTTAGATAGTTCATTTATAATTTGACTGCTTTACTCTGTCCTTGTTGGTAGCCCATAACTATGGGGAGTTATTATTGTTCCAATAAATAAATAAATAAATAAATAAATAAATAAATAAATATTTCCTTTCACGTGCTAAACCATACTCTTCTTGCACCCTTAAAATTAATGCATTACAGAACGTATTCTAGCTTCTAGACGCTCCGCAGGCAAGCTTCGTTTTTTAAACAGATAAATTAGCGGCTATAACCAATGTAAACTGTTATATTTCCATTAGTCTCTGTATATACAAATGGGCATCGTGAGTAATGAACATCGACTAACCTAAGGAAAACAAGGAGGTTGGGGGCTGGGTATTTGCTTAATCTTACAACACAGATAAAAGTGGTTAAAATCTAAATCAGCAGTTAATTAAAGATTTCCTTTGTCATTGTTTTTGCATGAGTTGACCTATGGTTTGATAATTAAGTGAACAAAATGGTTGAGGATAAAATAAAAATACTAACCTGAAAATAAAGTTCTGCCCTGTTGTATTTCACAGTCATCAAGAGGCATATCATTAGCGGTGGAGATAAATGAAGACTAGAAAATTTAGCATTAATCTAAAGTAAAATATGAATATTCCAAATTAAACGTTAACTATTATTTGTATATAAATCTCATACATATATGCAGTGCCACAAACATTGGAAAAAGAGACTTCGAAAGACAGCCGATAATCAATATGAAAACTATTTGGTACACAAAGAGAACAATAGAAGGATGGATTTCTATTAAACGTCTCTTAATTGATTATGTGATAAACTCAGTTGAATTCAGGGTACACGGCTTGTGCCAAATATTTGTTTTTTGAGAATAGAGTGAAATCCCCTATAGGGTTACACAGAAATTTTCCTATAAATCAAGTGCTTAAATGTATTTACGTGTGATATGTAGAAGGTAAAGACTTTTCACAGTGATATCAAGAAGCGAGAGCTGAAAAATTATTTGTTTGTTAACGACGCTGTCAATTGGACAGGATCATATCAACGTCGCCGGTGACCCGGAATTTCGTCCCGTAGTGTTTTTATATGCCAGTAAATCTACTGTCGTTTTTAAGACAGCTAAAAATCATCGGTCTGGGCCGGGTTTGGATTCCACGACCTCGGGAGCAGAAGGCCAGCGCCTAACCAACTGAGCCACTTATATCGACAGGCTAGAATAAATTAAATTAAGAGTTTTATTTATGAGCACTCTTTAACTGGTGCTGTTCTTGGCGTTCCAGTCCATATTGGATACGAAAGAACGCTTACTTTTGCTCATAGGCCTCTTTATTAGGCTCTTTTACGGGCCGTAAGTCTACCACACGGGACCAGCGGCTTTACTTCTCTTCCGAAGGAAGCCATACTAAGGATTTATACCCGTAAAAGTCTCTCGCCATTCGCCGGGCATGAACCCACGACCTTGGGAACCAGATTCTACCATGTTGCCCCTCTAGACCATGGAGAACGACTGCGAGCTAGAGTAGAGTTGTATTACCGTTAAACCAAATTTTATACTGAACCATTTTTAAGCGCGCAATGTTTCATGGAATCCTCTCTCGTCGACTTAAAAACCCCTTTGAATGGAAAATGTGTTTTTATGTTCGCGAAACGATATTTTTTTACGGTCAGGACGAATACTTAAATTTTCCCTAAATAACTTTTGAACTCCTCGTCATTTTTATCCAATTGTATAAAATTATAACATGTAAAAAGTTGACTATAGTAACAAATAGAGCTCGTTTACATAGGGTACAATGGGGCTATTCCGATCGAGGGGGAAATCCGCCTGAAATAAGAAATATGGCAACTGCGCGCTTGTTCCTCACAGAGTCCAAGTTGTTTTTCCTTCAGTGTGCGCCCTTGTCTTTTATCGCCACATGTGGTTACAGTATTCACAGCACAGAACACTTTGGGAAAACCAAATTGTGATTTATTATTTACGTTGTAAAGATTACAGCCTAATTAAATTAAAGTGTGCCGTGCACAACAATGCGGATTTTTAAACCGTTATTGTTACTCGTATAAGAACATAGATTATGAAGTGCGTGTATCAGTATTTTTTCACAAAGGTCTTATTACTTTCTCTGCACGTACTATGTACAAAGTGTATAGAGAAAGTATTGCATTCCACCCAAAAATCGATACTGAGTTTTCACCGGAAATAGATGTTTTAGGGTTCTAAAAAAGAAACACATTATAAAAAAAGTTCGTGTCAGTGTGCCTGTGAAAAAAAAAAAAAAAAAAAAAAACAACCGAAAATTCGGTAAAATACCAAACTTGGTATTTAAGTTTAGTATCTTCCAGGGACGCGACACGAAGATTTTGATAAGAATTTTACGAAATTTTGCATAACTGCTAAACCGTAAGAGATGTACAAAAACCTACCATCCGGTGAAATCGCAGTATCGAATTTTTGGGTGCAATGCAATATCTTCTTTATACGGTATGTATATATAGTATGTAATGTAGGTATATACTGTGTACATAGTTTATGAAGGTATTGCATTCCACACAAAAATTCGATACCGAGGTTTCACCGGAAATACATGTTTTAGTTTATCCTGTAACCAAAATAGCATTTTTAGAAAAAAAAAAATCCGTGTGTGTCCGTGTGTTGTGAACACGATAACTCAAAAACGAAAAGTCGGTAAAATACCAAACTTGGTATTTGAGTTTGTATCTTCCAGGGATGCGACACAAAGAAATACTCTTTACATGGGAAAAGTTTAGAAAAGTTTTATTTTCTCAAAAATAGCTCTAACGATTTTGATTAAAATACCGCATATTAAAGATATTTATTGGCAAATAAAATGTAAATTTCTGGGAATAGCCTACAAAGGCCTCTTTATTCTGGATTAATTTTGCATAACTAGTAACTGTAAGAGATAGAGAAAACTTACTACACAAAATGTGTAGTCATATACATTTTTTTTCGTGGAGTTGACCATTTATGAGATATTCCTTATTATTGGTTTCAGTTTTAAAATTTGGAATTAAAATTTTTCTCACGCGGAAAATTGTAAACTCCTGGCCCTGCATAGAAATGGATTTTATCCGCATAGCAACCAGCTTTTAAAAGATTTGACTATCGTTTTAACCTAGTGTATTCCATTATTTTCCTTCTACTCATAAGGAAGCAATTAATTAAGACATTTCTCTAATGTTTATCTCGATTATCATAAAGTAGATAGAAGAATATGTCTTTTAATAATAATTTATTACAACAATGTAGAGAAAGCCATGTAAATGGAACATATCATATTTTTAAGCGTTTTCACGGCTTACTTTACACCACTAATTCATACCATTCTATCAGTTTATGAGGCGGATGGTTAAGCAAAGCGAAGCAAAGCAAAGCTTTAACCTCCTAAATAAACAAAATTGCCTTACTTCGATTTAAAGAATTCTTCAAAGCATTGGTTATCTTAGATATGTTTTCTGGTTTCCTTACAGATATGTTTAAGAGAAATACATGAAATGCATGAATAATAATGAAAACAGGAATATAAAGTCGTGCGTTTGTCACGCCATACAAGTGTTACTTTTTACTTTCTATACCCGTACTATGTACATAGTGTATAGAGAAGGTATTCGATACCGAGATTTAACCGGAAATATGTGTTTTAGGGTCCCCTGCATTTTCAGAAAAAGGTTCGCGCGCGTATCCGTCCATCCGTGAACACGAAAACTCAAAAACCATATCAAACTTAGTATTTAGGTTTAGTACCTTCCAGGGTTGGGACACAAAGATTTTGAGAAAAATCCCCCTACCCCAAACTACCCTTTACATGGAACATTTTTCGAATATTTTGAGTTTTTAAAAAATGGCTCTAACGATTTTGATTAAAATAAGATATATGAAAGATATTTACCTGACAAATAAAATATATATCTTGAATTTTCTGGGAATAGCCTCTGAAGACTACTTTATTCTGGATGAATTTTACGGAATTTTATATAACTTCTAAACCGTAGGCGATGGACAAATCCTTACCACACAACTCATGTAGATCACTTTAAAACACACAATTTTTGTTACATACATAGTTCTCGTGGAGTTTATCGTTTTTGAGTTATTCCTTGTTTTAGATTTCACCTTTAAAAAACTTATATTTTTCTCATACAGGAATTTGTCAACTCCTTCCATACAAACAATGGAACTTCAATCAATAGGAACCAGCTTTTGACTATCAATTTAACCTATGGTCCTACCTTATTCCGCTTCTACTTACAGGGAAACAAGTAATAAGACTATTTCTGTTAATTTTTTCTCGATTAACATGAAGTAATTAGAAGCATAAGCTTTTTAACAGTACTTTCTTGTGGAGATGTAGAGAAAGTCATGTGAATAGAACATATTAGATTTTTTCACAACAGATCTCTAGCTAGAGGAAGGTTTTTTATTCCATTTATATGGCCCCTTAAACAACTAGGGCATATCGCAGAGGAACAATTATTGCTTATGATAATGGTGTTCACTCGCTTACCGTTTGTATCTTTTGAGTTATCTCTTTATTCACACTCTCATACATATCTACGGGGGAATAGGGAATGTTTATGGCTCGTGAAAAGTACCACCTACAGCGGCCGGCCGAGAATCGAACCCGGGACCCCTCGCACAGCAGGTTTAGAAGAAATATTGCATTTCCATTCAAAATTCCAAAGTCCATATATAGAGTATGAAGTCCAGTGTGCGTGAGAGAGAATAGAGTGAATAGGGTGAACCAAAAGTATGGAATATTGACCTTAACTTTAAAATGGATCAGTAAAATTAAGTGCTGATTTTTTTATCCTCATGAGAAGTATGGCCCCTCCAAATTATAAGGGGCTGCACCAAATTGGATCCCAAGTTGGGTGATGGAGGCATACTTTAGAATCTATTAGTCAATAAACTAAGAAACTTATAAGTATAGTGTAAGTTTTCACCGGCAGTGTCCATAATTTTATAATCTATAATTTCTGGGCTGTTTTACCGTAGTCTGTATGTTAAAATATTTTGAATGTTAAAATATTTCTACCTAACTAAACGAATTTTGGATTATAAAACAAAAAACCTTTTCTTTCTTCTAAAATGTAAACCTGAGAGTTAATAAATTATTAAAATTGTATGTAAGCGACTTATAATATTTAGTCTCGCGGATTTAGCCTTATTGTTCTCACTTCCCATGTTGTACTTATTAATAATTTTTGACATCGTGAACTCAGTTACTGCTTGTCATCTTCCTATTGCCATAATGAACCATTATTAATATTTGTATTCTTTCCATTTTAGTGAGATCTCAATGAATAATAGGTAGTATACACTCATTGTTTAGTTTCTAGGCGTTTTTAATTCTCAAATAATTACAAGCTTAGAGAATAAAGGTGGTTAAGTATGTTAAATACAAGTTCAATACCTTATAAATCTCAAGTTTGCATTAAAAATGTTTAAAACAATAGTTTCTTAATTCATTAAAGGTTGTCACATTTCAAATTTATACAACGGTTTCATTTAAAAGTCACCTTCCTCACCCAACCTAGGCGCTGCTGCTTATGGTGTCTAGAGGGCCTCTACCTCCCATGAGAATAAAAAAAGCTAGCACTTAACTTATTGGTCCATTTAAAAGTTATGGTCATTTTTGTTCATCTATATAGTTAATTAAGTAAATGCTCCAACTCCCCCCACTCTCTCTCTCTCTCTCTCTCTCTCTCTCTCTCTTTCACTTGCACACACACGCGCTTCTCGTTTGATTCGTAATACTTACTGTTTTCACACACTTTCGTCCTAGACAATGAATGTATCGTATTACTCATTGGTAGAGAAGGTCTTGTGTAATCCGTAAGACGTTTTTCTTTATTGCTTTGATCTGTAAATTTATGAACTTTAAATTTTTAATTTTTACTTTCTCTAGCCCGCATGTACAATGTACATAGTGGATAGAGGAGATATTGCATTTCACCCAAAATTTCAATGCCGAGAGTTCACCGGAAATATATGTTTTGGGGTCATCTGAGTCCGAAAAAAGCATTTTTAGAAGGCCCGTGAGTGTGTTTGTGGACAGCATAGCTTAAAAACGGAAAGACCGTTAAATACCAAAATTAAAATTGGTGTTTAGGTGTGGTATCTTCCAAGGATACGACACAAAGATTTTCAAGAAAATCCCCCACCACAAGCTACCCTTTACATGGGAAAAAATTGCGGAAGTTTTGACTTTCTCAAAAATGGCTCTAACGGTTTTGAATAAAATACCATTAAAGATATTTACATGCTAAATATTTCTTGGTGTTTCTGGGAATAGCCTCTAAACACCTCTTTATTCTGGTTGAATCTTGCTGCATATAGTTTAACTGTTAAACTACAAGATATAGGCAAAAAATTACTAGACAAAATGTAGATCTAGTTAAAACACACAATTTACGTATATACGTTTTTTGTAATGCACCCAAAAATTCGATACTGAGATTTCACCGGAAATACATGTTTTGAGACCACCTGAATCCAAAAAAAGCATTTTTAGAAAAATGTCCGCGTGTGTGTGTGTGTGTGTGTGTGTGTGTGTCTGTGGGCAGCATAGCTCAAAAACGAAAAGTCCGTTAAAAACCAAACTTGGTATTTAAGTTTTGTATCTTCCAAGGATGCGACACGAAGATTTTCAAGAAAATCCCCCCACTCCCAACTACCCATTATATGGAACTTTTTTCGAAAATGTTTATTTTTTAAAAAATGGCTCTAACGATTTTGATTAAAATATCGTATTAAAGCTATTTACGTGACAAATAAAATGTATATTTTGAATTTTCTGGGAATAGCCTCTGAAGACTACTTTATTCTGGATGAATTTTGCATAACTACTAAATCGTAAGAGATGGACAAAAACTTAACACACAAAAAATGTAGAGCACGTTAATACACAATTTATGTTATATACATTTTTTTCGTGGAGTTGATCGTTTTTAAGATATTTACTTTCTCCATACGCACTATGTACATAGTGTATAGAGAAAGTATTGCACTCCACCAAAAATTCGATACTGAGATTTCACCGGAAATATATGTTTTAGGGTCCCCAATATCCAAAAAAAGCATTTTCACAAGGTCCGTGTGTGTGTGTGTGTGTGTGTGTGTGTGTGTGTGTCTGTGTCTGTCTGTGTCCGTGTCCGTGAACACGATAACTCAAAAACGAAAAGTCGGTAAAATACCAAACTTGGTATTTAAGTTTAGTATCTTCCAGGGATGCGACACGAAGATTTTGAGAGAAATCCCCCCACCCCAACTACCCTTTACATGGAACTTTTTTCGAAAATTTTGATTTTCTAAAAAATGGCGCTAACGATTTTGATTAAAATTTCGGATATTAAACATATTTACCTGACAAATGAAATGTATATCTTGAATTTTCTGGGAATAGCCTCTGAAGAGTAGTTTATTCTGGATGAATTTTACTAAATTTTGAATAACTGCTAAACTGTAAGAAATGGACAAAAATTTACCACACAAAAAATGTAGAGCACATTAAAACACACAATTTATGTTAATTCAAAATCTTCTCGGGCTTCTAGCCAGGTAAAAACTTGACTTGACACCAACGTTTCGAAGAAGTGCATCTTCCTCGTCTTCAGGGTGAACTGATCACCCAGCTTCAGTTCTTATTTTACAATTTATGTTATATAATTTTTTTTCGTGGAGTTCGTCGTTTTTGTAACATTCCTTATTTTTGGTTTCTGCTATGAAAGACGTATACTTTCTCATACAGGAACTTGTCAACTTCTATCCATATAAACAAAGGAACTTCATTGACATAGCAACCAGCTTTTGACTATCACTTTAACTTACGGTTGTCCCTTATTTCGCTTCTACTCACAAGGATGCGAGTAATAAGACTATTTCTGCTAATTTTTTCTGATTAGCATAAAGTAAATAGAAGTATAAGCTTTTTAAGAATTATTTGTTGCAGGGATATGGAGAAAGTCATGTGAATGGTACACATCAGATTTTCTTTTTCTTGGTTTCAGCTTTGAAAAACTTATACTTTTCTCATACAGGAATTTGTCAACTCCTGTCCATACAAACAAAGGAATCAGTCACATAGCAACCAGATTTGCTTTCACTTTAACCTATGGTACTCCCTTATTTCGCTTCTACTTACATGAAAGCAAGAAATAAGACTGTCTCTGCTAATTTTTCTTGATTAGCATGAAATAAATAAAAGATAAGCTTATTAACAATAATTTATTACAGAGATATAGAGAAGGTCATGTGAATGGGACACATCAGATTTTTACTTTCTCTATATGTACTATGTACATAGTGTATAGAGAAGGTATTACGTTACGTGACGTCACTTTACTTAATTGCATCGCAAACGCGTTCTGTTAGTTAAGAGTGCATCTTATTCCTCTGCAATAGATCCCGCCGTATACACTTTCATTTAGTATTCTGCGTTTATAGCTCTGCGAGAATGCAGGACGTTTATCTGACCCTGCTTCTTGTGCACCTGGCCTACGTAATTAACCTTAGGTTGTGCGGAAATGAGTTGCTAGGCGCTTTCTAGAATACTGATGATGGCATCTGTTGCTAGTCCAGTAACGGATGAAAATTTGTATTTATGTGAAATAGCTTGGCTCGTGTTACTACTAGAGGTGACTTTGTGGACATTTTTGCACCAACTATCGTTTATTTTGATCTCTCTTCTACATACTCGTACTATTCTTACATCGCCAAGGGGAGTAACTTAGGCAGAATTAGGGATATTAGGAAGAAAATTAATAATGAAAAGAGTTCTGAAATTAGAAGAGCAGTAAGGCTCCAGACTTTGAAAATACAAAGGACTACAATGACGCATCATCTTACACAAGCAATAACAAATTTGTATAAAATTACAACATTAATAATAAAGGCAGGGACAAGCGAGACACCAGAAATGGAAGCAAATCAAGGGGTAAGATTTAAATTGCATTATAAAAAATCTGATGTGTTCCATTCACATGACTTTGTCTATATCTCTGCAATAAATTATTTTTACTTTCTCTATAGGCACTATGTACGTAGTGTATAGAGAATGTATTGCACTCCACCAAAACATTCGATACCAAGATTTCACCGGAAATATATGTTTTAGGGTCCCCTTTATCTAAAAAAAAAAAAGCATTTTCGGAAAAAGGTCCGTGTGTGTGTGTGATTTTGAGAAAAATCCCTCCACCCCAACTACCCTTTACATAGAACTTTTTTCGAAAATTTTGATTTTCTCAAAAATGGCTCTAACGATTTTGATTAAAATTTCGTATGCCTGACAAATAAAATGTATATGTTGAATTGTCTCAGAATAGCCTCTGAAGAGTAGTTTATTCTGGATGAATTCTTTTTTTTTTCTTTTTTTTTTTTTGACCGTGGAGGGGAAAAATGCATTACGCATTCAACCCCCAGCCGAAGTGCAATGGCAGGGAGGATATGTGGGACTCTCCGCTTCCTCATGCGGCATACCCACTAAAAACCCCTCCACGTTATAACAGTAGTTTGTTGAGAGTCACGTGGCTTTGCGCGGTCCCGCTAATGCACCCGCGTTAGTAGATGAAAGGTAGGAAGCTGCCGCACGTTGTGCGGGAGCGGGTGAAAGGTTATTTCTAGGCTGGCAGCCATGGAACCTGACTACAGCCTAGGGAATAGAGGTGATATTGGTAAGGAAATAAAAGGTGGAAATAGAGGAGAGAATAGGACGTAGATCTTATGGATTATACCTGTTTCGGAATTGCTCCGCGAAGCTCCCAGTAGTCTTCCACTGTGTTGGTGGCCGATGTGCGTGCCCCTCAGCCTGTACAGGAGGAGGAGCAGTGTTGGGTTGGTGACGTTTAGACTGAAACAGCTCAGCGGAGTAAGCAGCTTGCTGCAGGAGAACCTGCCTCAGAGGCTGCATGAGGGCGTTGATCCTGGTGGACAGGTCTGCGGCTGTAGTCTGCTGGCTGGTGGCTGCTGCGGCGTTAAAAGCTTGCAATTCCTGCAGCTTCTGTGTGAGAAGGCTGTATGTCTCTTCCAGGGCAGCTAGTCGAGCGCTGACGTTCAGGATCTCCGCGTGGAGTGGCTTCTCGCGTCGCTGCGTCTGTTGAGATTGCAGGTGGTGAGGCCTCAGTGGTTGATGTCTGCGGTGGAGTGGTGCAGCGGGCAGGAGGTGGTGAGGAAGTGCTGCTCCTTGGGTAGAGAGGGCACTGGGCTTGCCCTGTGTAGTGTCCTGTGCCACGACAGGTGGCACAGAATCGGCGGCGACGGTGGAGGTCGTGCCCAGTGCACTCGGCGGTCGTGGAGTTGGTACCGAGTAGTGGCACCTCGGTGGCGAAGAGCAGACTTCAGCTGTGTGGCCGTAGGCACAGCAGCGTCGGCAGGGCCGATGGCGCTCCTGTGGGCTAGCCTCGACGACCAGAAGTCGCCCTAATAACGGCAACCCTGACGCCAAGGCAGCTTCCAGGTCAGCCTGGTCCTGTAACTCCAAACGAACGAGCGGCGTTGGCCCCCGGTCGCAGTATATGCGGGTGGCCCTCAAGCTAGAAGGCCACCGCGACTGCACGGCGGTGAGCGGATGCCGGGTGGTAAGGTCCCTAGGGACCCCCCGTACCACGGCACTGAACCGGGGCGGCGTCGTAGAGCTGGGTGGAGGCGTCGGTGGTGGCGGTGTTGGCGGCAACTGCGGCGAGACTGCGGTGGCGGCCGGCGGCGAAGCAGGGCTTGCCGGGACCGGTGGCTTCGGAGTTGCTACCTCCTCGGAGGCTGCCGGGGAGGAGGCGTCGTGTGCTGCCTTAGCAGCGGCGAGTCTGCGTTGTCTCTTCTTAGCCATCCCTAAGAGTCGAAGAAGAAGCTCCACTAAATTTTGAATAACGGCTAAACCGTAAGAGATGGACAAAAGAGCACCTTAAATCACACAATTTATGTTATATACATTTTTTTCGTGGAGTTCGTCGCTTTTGTGACATTCCTTATTTTTGGTTTCTGCTATGAAAAACTTATACATTTCTCATACAGGAATTTGTCAACTGCTGTCCATACAAACAAAGGAACTTCAGTTACATAGCAACCAGCTTTTGGCTTTCACTTTAACCTGTGGTACTCCCTTATTTCGCCTCTACTTACAAGCAAGCAAGTAATATGGCTATTTCTGCTAATGTTTTACTGATTAGCATGAAGTTAATAGAAGTATAAGCTTTTTAAGAATATCTTGTTGCAGGGATATAGAGAAAGTCATGTGAATGGTACTCATCAGATTTTTAAAAAGCTTATGTTTCTATTTACTTCCTGCTAATCGAGAAAAAATTAGCAGAAATAGTCTTGTTTCTTGCTTCCTGTAAGTAGAAGCGAAATAAGGGAGTACCATAGGTTAAAGTGATAGTCAAAAGCTGGTTGCCATGTGACTGAAGTTCCTTTGTTTGTATGGACACGAAGTCACAAAGCCCTTTATGAGAAAAATGTAAGTTTTTATAACTTAAACCAAAAACAATCAACTCCACGAAAAAATGTATGCAACATAAATTGTGTGTTTTATGTGTTCTACATTTTTTGTGTGGTAAGTTTTTGTCTCTCTCTCTTATGGTTTAACAGTTATGCGAAATTCCGTAAAATTCACTCAGAATAAAGTAGTCTTTTTTAAAAAGCTTATGTTTCTATTTACTTCCTGCTAATCGAGAAAAAATTAGCAGAAATAGTCTTGTTTCTTGCTTCCTGTAAGTAGAAGCGAAATAAGGGAGTACCATAGGTTAAAGTGATAGTCAAAAGCTGGTTGCTATGTGACTGAAGTTCCTTTGTTTGTATGGACACGAAGTCACAAAGCCCTTTATGAGAAAAATGTAAGTTTTTATAACTTAAACCAAAAACAATCAACTCCACGAAAAAATGTATGCAACATAAATTGTGTGTTTTATGTGTTCTACATTTTTTGTGTGGTAAGTTTTTGTCTCTCTCTCTTATGGTTTAACAGTTATGCGAAATTCCGTAAAATTCACTCAGAATAAAGTAGTCTTCAGAGGTTATTCCCAGACAATTCAA
Organism: Hymenopus coronatus; assembly: GCA_030762935.1. Classification (NCBI taxonomy): domain Eukaryota; kingdom Metazoa; phylum Arthropoda; class Insecta; order Mantodea; family Hymenopodidae; genus Hymenopus; species Hymenopus coronatus. Next base: position 134,884,629 of record CM060881.1, read on the forward strand.
AATATACATTTTATTTGTCAGGTAAATATATTTAATATACGATATTTTAATCAAAATCGTTTGAGCCATTTTTTAGAAAATCAAAATTTTCGAAAAAAGTTCCGTGTAAAGGGTAGTTTGGAGTAGGGGGATTTTTCTCAAAATCTGTATGTCGCATCCCCGGAAGATACTAAACTTAAATACCAAGTTTGGTATTTTACCGACTTTTCGTTTTTGAGTTATCGTGTTCACAGTCACACGGTCACACACACGGACCTTTTTCTGAAAATACTTTTTTTTTTTTTGGATACAGGGGACTCTAATACATATATTTCTGGTGAAATCTCGGTATCGAATTTTTTGGTGGAGTGCAATACATTCTCTATACATTATGTACATAGTGCGTATAGAGAAAGTAACAATCTGTTGTGCTCCATTCACGTGAGTTTCTCTACATCTCTGTAACACATTATTATTAGTACACTTATTCCTCTATCTATTTAATTTAGCAGAAACTGTGTTATTACTTAGTTCCTTTATAAGTAGAAGGGAAATAGAATACATTAGAACAAACCGACAGTTAAATGTTTCAAAATGTGGTTGCTATGGAATTGAAATGCGTTTTATTGCGTGACCAGGGGTTGACAGGTTCCCGTATGAGAAAAGTATTTTAAAGCTGAAACTAATAACAAGGAATATCTCGAAACGGTAAAGTCCACGAAAAAAATGAATTTGACCTAAATTGTGTGTTTTAACGAGGTATATATTTTTTGTGTAGTAAGTTTTTGTCTATCTCTTATGGTTTATTAGTTATGCAAAATTCAGCAAAATTCATCCAGAACAAATAGATCTTCAGAGCTATTCCCAGAAAATTCAAGATACACATTTTTATGTGATGGAAATGGCTTTAATATGTGTCATTTTAATCAAAACCGTTATAGCCATTTTTGAGAAAATCAAATTTTTTGTAATTTTTTCAATGTAAAGGGTAGTTTGGGGTAGTGGGATTTTTCTCAAAATCTTTGTATCGTAGCCCTGGAAGATACTGACCTTAAAACCAAGTTTGGTATTTTACCGACTTTTGGTTTTTTAATTATCGTGTTCACACATATACACACACTAAGCTTTTGATACAAATGCTTTTTTTTTTATACAGGGAACCCTAAAACATATATTTCTAGTGAAATTTCGGTATCGAATTTTTGGGTTCAGTGCAACACTATGTACATAGTACGTATAGAGAAAGTAAAAATAACAAATATGGGTGGGTATATGCTAATGAAATTGTACTAAAACAGGAAAATGAAGATAACCTCCAACATTCAATATACAAATTAAAAGAAATAAGCACATGCTATAATCTTAGAATCTCCACAGCGAAAACATAGATAAGGATACTCGTGGAAAATACCAGCACGAACAAAAATTGTCATAGGCAATAAAGCCATAGAACAAGTATCATTTGGGAAGTAACAGAACCTCTGGCAGAGATGAAGTTGTTGAAAATAAACTAATTTAAATTTCAAGAAATATGTGATACAGTCAGTAGAACATTGGAAGATAAAGCCTGAAACAAAGCAAAAATAAAGTTCTAAAAGGTAATGGCAATTCCAGTCATACTAACGCATATTAATCCGGGATTATTAAACATATACATAAAATCAAAATGAGATTTTTGGGAGAATAAAGAGTGTCAAATAAGCAATGAAGTAATTAAAGCATATCTACATATTTATTATTTAAGTGAAGAGCTGGAAATCACACGTTAAAAGAATGGTTAGAGAAATGATACCAACTAAAATTATAAGTTATAGCCCCAAAGGGAGATGCAGTGTGAAGAAAAGGTAGACCTGACCATAGTGAAGCCGAAACGGGTCGCATGCCTTGTAGTGAAGAAGCAGAAGTTGTACTATAATTAAAATACATTAAGTGCAATAATTGGGGGAAGAAGTTGCAAGAAAAGTTTAGTATGGGTGATGTTTGGTAAACGTAACTCAATGACACGACAGTCCGCAAGGGACCTACCGCCCGACCGCTGCATCCATCCCTCATCTCGGCCGGAAGGCGTCATGAATGGGGTGCAATGCCGGAGGGTGAGATGTGATCAGCGTCTCGAGTCCCTCCCGGTCTTTACTCACAGTTACCTTTTTAAACGTGAACCTGCTCCTGTCTGTGCGCTCTGTGGGGAGGCACAGACAGTTCGTCATGTGTTGCTGGAGTGTGGTCACCTGGCACACATTCGGTCATCTATGGGCATGCCGGCCTCTCTTGCTGAGGTCCTGGCAGATGACCCAAGAGCAGTGGACAGGGTTTTTAAATTTTTAGCAAAACTTTCTTTTACCTTGACGTTTTAGTGTGATAGCGGTTTTTTAAACTCTTTTGGTTTTAATGTGTTGATTTTAGATGGAGTTTTATATCCAGCTCTGGTTAGAGGGCTGGACGTTTCTGTTACTTCCGTTTCAACTGTGTTAGCTCTTTTATTTGTGTTTACTTTTTTGTTTGGTATTTTCTTACTGGCTATTGCCAAGTTTTAATCATAAGGGCGCTTATGACCTCGGCAGTTGAGCGCCCTTAAACACCATCATCATCATCATCATCCCTCCCGGTCGGTTGATGCGGTCTTCTCGATCAGGAGCCGCTATTTCTCAATCAAGTAGCCCCGCAGGGACCTCACGAGGATGAGTGCACCCCGGACCAGGTCGTCCAGCGGGTGAAAATTCCCCATGCCGGTACCGGGAATCGAACCCAGATCTCCCGCTTGGCTTGCAGCCGCGATAAGGATGTATGGTATGTGGGGGGGGGGGCATTCAAATGATTTTTGAAAGGAAGTAAGGAGGAGATTAGAAGATTTTAAAATTTGATTTGCTTGGATGTGATCGACAATATTGCATCTTAAAGATTTTGCGTTATATATGGAGAAACAGAGGTTTTAGTTTCATGGGTTCGTATAGTACAAAGAAACAATTAAGTGGGGGAAGGAATTTGAAATACATTGGGTAATAATATAGTGATAATAAAATTGTTATCAGAAATTGGCAAGGAAGTAGGAACATGGGTGAATATTTAGAAAGATTAAGGGATAAATAGATTATAAAAGCAAAAAGAGAAAGAGAAGGGTGGGAATCAAATTTGGCTCAATGAATGCAGACGACTCCCGGTCATTGAGCTCAGTCCTCAAGAAAATGTGCGAGTCTCAATTGGATGAAACGCATACATTATATTTGTTATATGTAGTGAAAGATTGCAATAAATTATATTCTACTATCATCACAAAACATTACATTTTTACTTTCTCTATACGTACTATGTACATAGTGTACAGAGAAGGTATTGCACTCCACTAAAAATTCGATACCGAGATTTCACCGGAAATATATGTTTTAGGGCCTCCTGTATCCAAAAAAGTATTTTCAGAAAACGGTCCGTGTATGTCCGTGAACACGATAACTCAAAAACGAAAAGTCGGTAAAATACCAAATTTGGTATTTAAGTTTAGTATATTCCAGGGATGCGACACGAAGATTTTGAGAAAAATCCCCCCACCCCAAACTACCCTTTACATGGAACTTTTTTCGAAAATTTTGATTTTCTCAAAAATGGCTCTAACGATTTTGATTAAAATGTCCTATAATAAATATATTTACCTGACAAATAAAATGTATATTTTGAATTTTCTGGGAATAGCCTCTGAAGACTACTTTATTCTGGGTCAATTTTACGGAATTTTGCATAACTGCTAAACTGTAAGAGACGGACAAAAACTTACCACACAACAAATGTAGAGCACTTTAAAACACACAATTTATGTCATATACATTTTTTCGTGGAGTTGATTGTTTTTGAGATATTCCTTGTTTTTGGTTTCAGCTATAAAAACTTATACTTTTCTCATACAGGACTTTGTGAACTCGTGTCCATACAAACAAAGGAACTTCAGTCACTGAGCAACCAGCTTTTGACCATCACTTTAACCTATGGTACCCCTTTATTTCGCTTCTACTAACAAGGAAGCAAGTAATAAGTCCATTTCTGCTAATTTTTGCTCCATTAGATGAAGTAAATATAATTTGTTGCAATGATATAGAGAAAGTCATAGAATGGTACATATCAGATTTTTCTCTATTTCATGATAACGTTTGTAAACATACTTTTATGACACATTACTTTGAGTTCACAAATGGGATACAGAAGCTAGAGCAGTAGTCAAATCTTTTAGAAAGCTGGTGTCTATTTGATGATTGACTTCTCTACCTTTTGCACATCGCAAGAAACAAAAGAAAATTAGTACGTAAAAAACTTGATACATTACATGCTACGCTTAGTCTACTCTGTACATAGTACATACGTAGAGAGGGCATTGCACTCCACCCAAACATTCGATACCGAGATTTCATCGGAAGTACACGTTTTAGGGTCCCCTGTATAAAAAAAACATTTATAGAGAAGTGTCTGTGAACAAAACTCAAAATCGAAAATTCGGTATAATAGCAAACTTTGTGTTTACGTTTAGTATCCTCCAAGGATACGACACGAAGATTTTTAGAGGAAAATCTCTCCATTCTAATCCTTTGCAACGACCATTTTCGATTTTTTTTTTGATTTTTTCAAAATGACATTTATCGATTTTGATTAAACTACCGTATATTAAAGATATTTTGCCGTAGTTTTATTGTTGTGCGTCACGTTGGTGCACCATTATGTCGTGGTTTTCTCGTTGCCACGTTAGGATGCTAATATGTCGCAGTTTTATTTCTGGTATCACGTTGTTGAGACAATATGACACTATCAGGTGAGTCTACTTGGAGTTGGTCGAGGGTTAATGCTCGTGAAATTCTCTACATTAAGAGTGTACATACCTTGCAGATTCCCTTTGTTGCACTGGCTAGGCTCGTTCTTGTAGACCATGAGTTGTCTCTTGCTCAGGGGGGGGGAAGAATGACAAAGGTGTGTAACACTTGGTAGACTCAAATAAAAGAGAAATTTCACTTAATTTCGCTGATGATTTCTTTTATTGATGATCTGTGGTTGGATTGAGGCACTAACCCTGCGAGCGAACTTGATGACATAATTTTGTTAAAGTGCTAGTTCCACTTTTACTGATTTATTATATTTTTACACTCGTCACCGTAATCTTGAGTTTCATGGTCCGTATAACATTTACGGTAATAATTGCCCGTCAGATTAACTTATAGCACACCGATTTCCTACACTGGATGCCGCGCGATTTCTTAGACAGTGTCTCGTCACATTTCTTATACTCTGGATTTGCATGTGTGTCCGATTTCTTATACGCGGTTTCCTACCTTGTGAGCCCGATTTCTTGTACGCATATCATGTATATACTAAAAGGTCCGAGTATTGCCCTCCTTTTTGATTGGCTGAAAAAGGCGCGTAAAGTAGCGTTGTCACGTGACTGTAGGGAATTTTTCTTTATTTTCCACCCACGTGACCATTCTCTAAATGAGAAAAAAATCCCTCTTTCCAAAATATAAGGGGGTAAACCTTTCTTCCTCCCAATTGTGTCCCTAATGCTCTAAAATTCTTGTTATTTTTAACAAAGCACATGGCCTTGAAGAATATAAAGCGAGCTTATACACGCTAAGATTCTGCGTTCCTCTGAGCAGATATTTCTTATATTATATATGTACAAACTAATGATTAAACTAATAATATATGCGTCGTGCTAATATACTGTCGCAATTTGCATTACAAATAAAGTGTATATTTTGAATTTTTCTGGGAATAGCCTTAGAAGAGCTCTTTATTCTGAATGAATGTTACTGCGCTGTGGATAACTGGTAAATCGTAGGAGAAAGTCAAAAACTTACTACACAAAAAATATAGATCTCGTTAAAACACATAATTTATGATATATACTTTTTCATGGAGTTGGCCATTTCCCAGGTATTCCTTGTTATTCATTTCAGTTTTAAAATATGCTAACTTTACTTATACGGGACATTGTAAAGCTGGTTGCCATGTGGTTGAAATCCGTTGCTATTCATGTCTAGAATTTATATATTTCCGTGTGAGAAAAGCCCAAGTATTTTAAACAAAAAACAAGGAATATCTTAGAAATGGTCAACCCCCCAAAAACATATATGATATAAATTGTTTTTTTAACGAGATCTACATGTTTTATGTAGTAAGATTTTATCCATCTCTTACGGTCTACCAGCAAAATTCATTAAAATTCATCCCCCCCCCCCCAAAAAGAGGTCTTCAGATGCTATTCCCAGAACATTCAAGACATACATTTTAATTGCTATATAAATATCTTTAATATACGGCACTTTAATCAAAATCGTTAAGAGCCTTTTTTGAGAATATCTAAAGTTTTGAAATGTTTTCCATGTGAAGGGTAGCTTGCGGTGTTTTTTTTTTTTTTTTTTTTTTTTTTTTTACCCCTCAAAATCTTCGTATCGCATCTCTGGAAGATAATAGATGCCAAGTTTCGTATTTTCAGACTTTTCGTTTTTGAGTTATCGTGTTAGACACACTGACCTTTTTCTAAATTTTTATGGGACCCTAAAACACGTATTTCCGGTGAAATCTCAGTATCGAATTTTTGGGTGGAATACCTTCTCTATACAATATTTTGTTTCTTACCATGTCGAAATATTTTAAATAACGTTAAATATTGTACTGCACATTATGTTGAACATGGCCACAGTTAAGTGTTTCATGTGTTCATTGCAGGGCCAGCAGTTAAGTTATTGATGAAATAGTTGAAAAGAATATTAAAGCATGATGGAGGACGTTTCAAATATCGTGAGATCCAAAGTACGTAGATATTACAGAAATATTCGGAAGCGATGAGGAATTAAAGTAATATTCAAATTGTAGTTAATTAGTTCCTCAAACTAATAGAAGGAAGTTTGAGGAAGGAGTATATCCTTGTATGAAATCAAATATATTATTTGACATGAGTTAATGCGTCTAAACTGTGCGTATATCAAAGAATATAAAGGCGTATCTTTCGTTTTAAGCTCAGCCTTCTATCTTATTTTTTTTTTTTTTTTTTTTTTTACTTTCTCTATACGCATTATGTACATAGTGTATAGAGAAGGTATTGCACTCCACCCAAAAATTCGATACCGAGATTTCACCGGAAATATATGTTTTAGGGTCCCCAATATCCAAAAAAAGCATTTTCACAAAAAGTTCCATGTGTATGTGTGTGTCTGTGAACACGATAACTCAAAAACGAAAAGTCGGTAAAATACCAAACTTAGTATTTAAGTTAAGTATCATCCAGGGATGCGACACGAAGATTTTGAGAAAAATCCCCCCACCCCCAACTACCCTTTACATGGAACTTTTTTCGAAAATGTTGATTTTCTCAAAAATGGCTCTAACGATTTTGATTAAAATTTCGTATATTAAAGATATTTATCTGACAAATAAAATGTATATCTTGAATTTTCTGGGAATAGCCTCTGAAGAGTAGTTTATTCTTGATGAAGTTTACTAAATTTTTAATAACTGCTAAACCGTATGAGATGGACAAAAACTTACTACACAAAAAATGTAGAGCACATTAAAACACACAATTTATGCTATATACTTTTTTTTCGTGGAGTTCGTCATTTTTTAGACATTCCTTATTTTTGGTTTCTGTTATGAAAAATGTATACTTTTCTCATACAGGAACTTGTCATCTCCTATCCATATAAACAAAGGAACTTCAGTGACATAGCAAGCAGCTTTTGACTATGACTTTAGCCTAGGGTAGTCCCTTATTTCGCTTCTACTTACAAGGAAGCAAGTAATAAGACTATTTCTGCTTTTTTTTTTTTTCTGATTAACATAAAGTAAATAGAAGTATAAGCTTTTTAAGAATAATTTGTTGCAGGGATATAGAGAAAGTCATGTGAATGGTACACATCAGATTGTTTTAAATGCGTAACGTCCTTTAACCTGGTTAGTCATTTCGGACGATGAATGAAATTGGTCAAATGATGCTCAAATGATCTTGGGGTCCATAGAGCTTAAAGACATTCGTCTTCTCAAGATAAGGGGGAACCCCGATAAAAACCTTATCCGGGTAATTCACCCTAAGCGAGATCGGAACTCTCGACCTGTTGAATGGAAGGCAGACACGTCACCATCATACTAACCAGGCGGGCTATATGGCTCTTATCACCTGATGTTCCGCTTCTTCTTTTTATGACAGTATTTAACGCCCGCCCGCACCGCAGGCGATGCCACTGATGATACATAGAATGAAGATGGAGCACCGATGGAATGCGCTGACGGGGGAAACCGGAGAACCCGGAGAAAACGCGTCCCCGTTTCGGTGAGAGGCAAGTGGTCCACCCATTCGACCACGGCGCGGTCCTTGATGTTTTGCTGCATAGGGTTTGTGGCTCGCCATTCAGAGGCGTACATTAGCGGAAGGGAATTGTGCGCGGAGGTATACATATCAGCGGGACAAGGTTTAAGAGATGCGGGGCAAATTGATATGGAGCAGGGCTTTTTAGGTGCGGCACAAAGAGCTGTTTTTTTACTTTCTCTGTACGCACTATGTATATAGTGTATAGAGAAAGTATCGCACTCCACCAAAAAATTCGATACCGATTTTTCACCGAAAAGATATGTTTTAGGGTCCCCTGTATCCAAAAAAAGTATTTTCAGAAAAAGGTCTGTGTGTGTGTCCGTGTGTATGTGAACACGAAAACTCAAAAACGAAAAGTTTAAGCTTAGTATCTTCCAGGGATGCGACAGGAAGATTTTAAGAAAAATCCCCCCACCCCAAACTATCCTTTACATGGAACTTTTTTCGAAAATTTTGATTTTCTAAAATATGACTAACGATTTTTATAAAAATATCGTATATTAAAGATATTTACCTGACAAATAAAATGTATATCTTGAATTTTCTGGGAATAGCCTCTGAAGACTACTTTATTCTGGGTCAATTTTACGGAATTTTGCATAACTGCTAAACCATAAGAGATGGACAAAAATTTACCACACAACAAATGTAGAGCACTTTAAAACACACAATTTATGTTATATACATTTTTTTCGTGGAGTTGATTGTTTTTTTAGATATTCCTTGTTTTTGGTTTCAGCTATAAAGATCATACTTTTCTCATACAGGACTTTGTGAACTCGTGTCCATACAAGCAAAGGAACTTCAGTCACATAGCAACCAGCTTTTGACTATTAGTTTAACCTATGGTACTCCCTTATTTCGCTTCTACTTACAAGGAAGCAAGTAATAAGACTATTTCTGCTAATTTTTTCTCGATTAGCGGGAAATAAATAGAAGCATAAGCTTTTTAACAGTGATTTATTGCAGAGTTGTAGAGAAAGTCATGTGAATGGAACACATCAGATTTTTCTCATTTCTACACTACACAAACCGAATCAAATGCCCCAGCTGTCTCTCGTAAACCAAGTTCCGCAAGAAGCCAGTGCTAACGTTGGTGAAACATGCAATCCGAAAAAGAGACCTTTTTATACTTAGAAAGTGACACAGGAGGAAAGAGAATGAAACAAGAAAAGTATTAAACGTAGAATAAAGATTGATGTAATGCAACGGGAAATAACCGCGCCCTTGAAATGAATAATCGTTCTTTGCTGAAGGCAATAATGACATGTAAATCAACAGGTTGAAGAAACATGACTGGCGAACAAACCGATGCGTAGAGAACAATAATAGCAGGGAACAGCAACAAACCGCGATATAATACCTATGTACTATTTTCTCCAAGCCATCGTGACTTCCCAAGTTGTCTTTTGCTGGAATCCAACCCTTCCCTAATATGGGTATCACATTGCTCCCTCCGGCTATTCTTTTTAGCATCTCATTAAAACCATATGATCCATATAAGTATACACAGCGCTTACAAAAACCATAATTACCGTTTTCAAGAGTCTTTTCTAACCTTTAATGCAAATTAATCGTTTTTCTAAGTGGAATGGGCATATTAATGGGATTATTATATGCTCACGCTCAGAGAAAATGAACGTGGGCGCTTTGAATAACTATTTCCTTGTTAGCTTACAAAGAGTGGTTTTAACATTTGCGTCCAACTTTCGTTTTTTTTTTTAATTGCTTCGTTTATGTGGCCCCCTTTAACATCTAAGGTCATATTAAGGGATTTGCATTAGAAACAACTCGTCGTCTGTAGGTTTTTTACGTTGGGTTTAAGTCGTTTTATTTTCCTCACACACACACACACACACACACACACACACACACACACACACACACATTCACTCTCACATACATATCTCCAGAGTCTGTGGAGGATAGGGAATAATTCTGGTTAAAGAAAAATTTCCCGCCCCAGCTGGAAATGGTACCCGGGACCTCAGTGTGAGAAGTCGGCTCGCTGACTACTCGACCACGGAGGCAGTCTTTACATTAAACGCTTTAGCATAGACTGTTGCATTACTTTCTGTATATTTTCTGGACTTCACAAGTAAAACCTGACATAGCTCTTATTGGTACAATAATAGGAAGAGTTAAAAACATCTAATTTGCAATCTCCCACGGAAGAGGAGAGAAAGACCACGTCTGGAGGGATTGCTAAGGCAGCCCACTGAAGACAAAGATGACAACGATGTTTGGACGATCAGAGGAAAATGGAAACGTGGATGCGAGACATGCCATAAACGTTTGTAAATAAGCTCATTTTAGATTTTAAAGAGAATACGTATCTGTCGGGTTTCGTCCATGAAGTTTTCTTTCATTCCGATTTAATTTTATATAATTGAAAAACTATTAAAGAGAACATTTATAACGGCAGAAAATGGACAACTCATTAAAAATAACACAAATTGGTAAATATTCTTTTCAAATTGTTACCTGTTTTCGAAATATGCCATATTGTATGCTTACCTCCCCTCCTAAATCCATCTTCTCTTTGCATGCCAAACAGCTCGGTATTACGACTTCTGAATTTATTCGTCCATGCTTCTAATAATACATTTACATTTTTTTCCCCACGCGTTGTACGTGAATCTGTAATTATTGCTCATTGTAAAACTTTTTTAGGCAAAAATACATACTTGAATGAAAGTAACGTTCATAAAATAATATTTTCTCTCTCTCTTCTGCGTACTACGATCACGTGCGAGAATTTGGAGGCGGGACACATGTGAGTATATGCCGTCTCGTTTGTCTAGCCGCCTGGGTTGTTAGAACTTCGGCCGGCCCTTTAGAACAAATGACTCAAACAACAAACTCTTTATGTGCACCCGCGGCAGTTCTTCAATTTTCTTTTCGTCGGTTTCGAGTATTTTCTCTTCAAGAACGTGCCTCTAGTGTTACTGGGCTTATATGAAGTGACCGCCAGCTCCAAGCATGTATATGATGAAGGCATTTAATAAAGAAAAATGTCACGTGTCTCTTTCCAATGACTTTCTCTACTCATTTTTCAACAAATTCTTAAAAAGTAATCACTTCACGTTAATCCAGATAAAAATTTGCATAGCTTGTTTTCCTTACATATACTTGTAGATACAAAGAAATAAGGTAATACACTCGCTTGGCGATAGTCAAACATTTTCAGAGTTAGTCTGTATGCGATGCTTTTAAAATTCCGTTCACTTTGCTTGACCAGCAAAAAAAAAAAAAATAAATAAATAAATAAATAAAATAAAAACTATATCTCTTTGAGAAAATAAAGTATTTTAAAATTGAAACCAATAACAAGGAATATCTCGATAATTATTAATTCCACCTATGCCTATATTTTGTCATAAAAACCTGTAAATATTAGGCATATTAATCAATATCGTTAGATTCAATTCTAAGAAATCATCTTAGAATCATTTTTCAGTAATGGGTGATGTTGGGTGGGGATTTTCTTGAAAAATCTTTGTGTCGCATCCTTGGGAGATGCTGAGCTTAAATATCAAGTTTGATTTAACCGACCTTTCGTTTTTTGAGTTATGCTGTTCACACCCACGGGCACGTACTTTTTCTAGAAGTACTATTTTTGGATTCAGGACTCCAGAACGTGTGTTTCCAATGAAATCTCGGCACATATCTACTTTATGGATGGAATGCAATATGTTCATTGCCTACTATGTACGAGGTAGAGAAAATAAAACCATGCTGCTGTCCAAAACTTGTGTTATCCAAAAATAAGTTTTAGTCTGAACCCCAGTAGTTATCTTGACAGTGAGACAGCCGAATGCAGTCGAAAGCTAAGAAGTACAGCTGAGCGCTTAAGGGGATGCATCACCCAAAATCCTAAACAGTTTGTAAACAGTCCGTGAGAGTTGCCATATACGTATTATTGGTTTAAAAACTTCTGAAGGAGATTATGAAATTCTAAAACTCACAAAGAAAGTGTTAAATTGTATTTTAAACCTTAAAACCTATTTTGTCGTGTTTTTATTTTTCAGCGTTTTCAAAACTTTAAAATGTTCCACGCGATGCAGGTTTTATTCAAGCTGTCTTAAATTTTTAGGATAGATTGTTAACAAGCAAAAAAGGGTTTCTGTCATATGATTTTTTAAAATTCCTTATATTGTTTTAGATATTGCTTTTTAAATTGTATTATAACATTTCTTGAATTTTTGTCCGTTTCTTGCTTTAATTTTTTTATCTCTAGAACTGGTACGATAAATTCATGTGTCAGTTCTGTTGCTGATACTCAAATGTATGTTTTGAAAAATAAAAAAATAACATTTTTCATCAGTTTCATTGTGTGGAGTGATTTGAATTTGTCGCCAGATTTTTAATTTAAAAATTAATAACTCAAAAACTACTTATGATATATAAATTAAATTTTGAAGCATGCATCTACTGTACAACATAAATTCATGTTAAAACTTTCAGCCTGATTAATTGAAAACTGTTGGATTTAGGATTTGGGTGATGCATCCCCTTAAGCGACAAATAAAGTGACGTTATCCTTTGTTACAGCAAATGAGGGAACTTATTGTATTGCATCCAAAAATTAAATGTCGAGATTTTATTGCAAGTACGTGTGTACCTACTTGATCCCCAAAAAGTATTTTTTGAACAAGGTTCGCGCGCTCATGTGATTATTTTTTTTTAGTAAGTTGAGCGTCTTCCAAATTTATGATATTAATATTCTTAAGATAACCCTCCCACCACAACCTACTATTTTCATGCAAATATTTTCTGTACTTCTATTTTCAGAAAAATGTCTCCAATGATTTTGATTAAAATACCATTTTATTTCAGGCATTTCCATGACAAATGTATATATTCAATTTTCTGCGAACAGCTTGTCACTCCTCTTATTCAGCAGGAATTTCATAAACGTAATTTTGTATAACTGTGAACTATAAAACGGGTAAAAATCTATTACTCATCAATCAATAATTTGCATCTTACTTAATTAAAACTAAGTACGGATATTTGTATATCTTATTATCTCTTTCAAACAACAATGTTTTTCATATAAAATATTGTAGCAAATATTGTGAGGTAGCCCAATGACACCGTATTTACCTGTGCAGATAACCATTTGTACGTTCAAAAAATTGCAGAGTTCAACGGGGCAAATCCAAGTGGACGCCAGTCAGTAGCGATCTACGTTCTACTCCATTTGTAGAGGGAATCACGCTCATTGAGAAGAGTTGCTAGGTTTGTACTAGACCTCGTTTATAGGAGCAGTGCAAACCTTACGAAAAGGTGAACATTTCTGTTAACATGTTCTCCACCAGCTACAGAGCTTTTGTTTAGATAGAATAGTCACCTTTTAGAATGAGAATTAATTAAAAAATCTTTATTTACCTATCAGTATTCACCAATAGCTAGTTTTCCAATTGCGTATACGGTGTTCATATTTAAGATTACTGACTAGATCTACTGTAGGGTTAAATCAAAGCATTAAGGCGCGTAACAAAAAACTTAACGACTGCCTCCGTGGTCGAGTGGTCAGCGAGCTGACTTCTCACCCGGGGGTCCCGGGTTCGATTCCCGGCTGGGGCGGTGAAATTTTCTTTAGCCAGAATTATTCCCTATCCCCCACAGAGTCTGGAAGTTTGAGTGTGAATATGTGCGTGTTTTTTGTAAAACAAAATGATTTAAACCAACGTAAAAAGAACCTACAGACAACGAGTTGTTTCAAGTGGAAAGCCCCCGATATGACCTTGGATGTTAAAGGGGGCTATATAAATGACACAATAAAAAAAAAAAAAAAAAAAAACTTACATAAGAGTACGTAATGTTTCGCTATATTATTATTATTATTATTATTATTATTATTAAGTGAAACACTACGTGCTGTCGTATTTACATATTTTTCGTTACGAGGCTTTCATGTTTTGTTTTAATCCTTAGTATTGTCTAGCGAAAAAATAAAAAATGCAAATACGAAAGAACAGAGTGTTTCACTGTGTTATTGTTACTAGGACGTTTCGCATAACAAGAGTAAATCAAAACATGAAAACTTCTTAACGAAAAATGTGCCAATACAAGAGCACGTAGTACAGTGAAATTTTACCCGATATCTTGTTTGCATTTTTGGCATTGTTGTGTATCAGCCGCTATAGCGACCCCTATCCTATCCCAGTCTTAGCATTATGCAGTTCATTCAACTTTGGTTACAGCAGGAGTTTATTTATTAATTCGGTTTAGTAAAGATTATTATTCAATTAATTTATTATAAGTAATTTCTGTTTTAACAATATTTATATTCAGGATTGAGGGCTAAGATTTATAAATATCCTTATTTATTACAGATTAAGTAAGAAGCAAATTGATAGTAATCGTGCTCTAATGTACTCTGCTTAAGCGTAGTATAGTGATTTTTTATATATATATATATATATATATATAATGTTATATAATAATACAGTCGTGTTTGCTTTTTTTCGTTTCCGCATATAAATTGACTTATTCTGCTTATGTGTATGGTGTGCAATAATAATAATAAGAAGAGGAAGAATACAGTCAAATACTACGTGCTAGTTGCATATTTTTCTTTACGAGATTTTCATATTTTGATTTATTCTGCTTATGCGTTTAGTGCTATTATTATTATTATTATTATTATTATTATTATTATGTGCTATCATATTGCATGTTTTTCGTTACGTCGATGCATATAGTGCGTAGTAAATATTGTTGTTTTTACGGATCTTAATGTTTTGATTTAATCTAATGCTAAATAATAAGCACAGCGTAGATATACATAATTATAAAACTTGCTATTGGGGATACTGATGGGCGAAACAAAGACTTCTTAATTAATTCTGAGAGCTAACTGAAGTGGAAAACACGCTTGCCTTTTCGATCGGTTTGCACTGTTCCTATATACGAGCTCAGAGAGACTAATACGAGGGGCATACTGAAAGTCACGAGCAACCCATTGTAAAAATTTAAATTTCAACAATGTAACGAAACGAATTGCAGGATCGTAATCTACACACTTTAAGCCATGTGTTGACATATTGTGACGTCATTAGCTTTTATCACGTGACCACAGACGGTGTTTGAAAAATGGCTGACATTGATGTTTCGTTTCGACAGCGTGCTGTCATTGAATTCCTTGTGAAAGAAGGAAAATCTGCTCCTGAAATTCATCTCAGACTTCATCGTGCGTATGGAGGTGTCTGCATGGGTGCCAGCAGTGTTAGAAGATGGGTGAAACATTTCAAAGATGGAAACACGAGTCTGCAAAATGCGCCTCGTAGCGGGCGTCCTCGAACTGCTCTACAGAACGCAACAAGGAAAGAGTTGATGAGCTCATTACAGGAGATGGGCGTTTAACTGTGAATGAAATTGCTGGGCAACTTGGAATAGGACATAGTGCAGTGCAAGAAATGATCCACAGCTTGGGTTATCGAAAGGTCTGTGCCCGTTGGGTCCCCCGTTTATTGACTGAAGACCACAAACTTCAGAGAAGAACCATTGCACAAAACCTTCTTCAGAGATTTCATAATGAAGGTGATGAATTTTTGACGTGTTTTGTGACTGGAGATGAGAGCTGGTTCCATCACTATGAGCTAGAAACGAAGCGTCAGAGTATGGAATGGCACCTCTTGAACTCACCATCGAAGAAGAAAGCGAAGACAGTGCAGTCTGTAGGAAAAGTTATGGGAAGTGTCTTTTGGGATGCACAAGGTTGCATTCTGGTTGACTTTCTTGAACCTGGACAAACCATAAATTCTGCCCGCTACATCAAGACACTTCTGAAGCTCCGTCGGGCTTTGCGTGATAAACGCCCTGGAAAGAGGACCATCCTTCAACAGGATAATGCGCATCCGCATACTGCCCGTGCCACAATGGAGAAGATCAGGGCATTAGGGTGGGAAACTCTTCCACATCCTCCCTACAGTCCCGACTTGGCACCCTCCGACTACCATCTTTTCGGTTCTGTGAAGGAGCAGATGCGTGGCCAACGCTACGAGACGCTGGAGGATATTCGGAAAGCAGTACGTCAGGGTCTGCGGGCAGCTGGAACGGAGTTCTATCACAAGGGCATTTTCAAACTTGTAGAATGATGGGAAAAATGTGTGCAAAACAATGGAGACTATGTCGAAAAGTGAAAGAAAGTCTGTAGATTATGATGAGGTATTTGGTTTGGCTTAAAAATAAATATTAAGATTGTAAAACAGTGTTGCTCATGACTTTCAGTATGCCCCTCGTACAAATCACGGAACCGCTCTCAAAGAGCGTGATTCCCTCACGTTTCCGCTGATATGTAAGAGGGGTACAACGCTAATATGCGCTAACGCTGTCACTGACCAGTGTTTACTTTCTTTTACTCCTTTGAGTTCTCGATTCTTTAAACGCACGAAGGATTATCTGCACACATGAACCATGGCGATGATAGGCCACATGGTATTATTATTGTTGTTGTTTGATCTGTTTTGTTTGTATTTTCGAAGTGCTGTCACTATCCGCTGTCTCTCGCGGTGTAATGCAAATATTACGGAATTTGAAGGCCAGCTTATAGCGTGACGCATCTGAATATCGATTCGATTTTCCCCTATCGCTCTTGTAGGATTACAACGAAATTAACAATGAAACTCTCTGCAAAGGGTTTATCTCGAGTAACATGAAATGAATAGAATAATATTTAGGTTTCTTTTTATATATTATTTATTTATTTTTGTTTATACAAGTATTGAGGTTTATGCAGTAATATAACGTGATTATTTTTAGCAATACGTTATTTAGCTCATATTGATTTAGTCTTTTCTTGAGTAATTTGCAATAATTGGACTGATTAAGTTATCCTATGAATTTAATGAAAAAATTAAATTTAATACTAAAGCGCGTCTCACGCTTAAAAGACAGTACAGGTTGCCTCATGTACTGCATCATTGTTTTATGTGTGCGTGTGTTTTTTTTTTAATAATATTCACCCAATTTTAATTTTATAGAATTAAATACAACAGTTAACGGACCTATTTTAATAACATAAAACGTTAATTTTTAGTGTCTAAACTTCCGCTCTCTAGTGTTACAACGGAAGGCCCATTGTGGGAATCAGTTGAGTATAGAGCACAGACTATACGCGGGAGAGTGAGACCTCAAAATAAATTGTGTTCTATGCAGTTTTTGCTATCAAACTTTTTTTTTTTTAGAATTGAATTAAAACTCCAGATAGATTCACTAATAGTTAGCCTTACGAGGGTGGTCTGAACCGGGCTGGTAGTGAAAAACGACAATTCATGCTTTCAAAGTGGTTTTATTTTTCAACGTAATCTCCTCTAATATCAATACATTTTATCCACCTGTGTTCCAATGCCCATATCCCCTCTCTAGTGTTCCTCTGGAAGTGCTGCTGCAGAGTACCCATTTACAGCCGCAATTGCTTCCTCATTGGACGAAAAGCGCCTACCAGCGAGCAGTTTCTTCAGTTTTGGAAACAGATGGAGGGAGCCAAATGGATATTCCAGTACTTCATAGTGCAGATCTCTCAATTCCCCCATTGTCAAAAACTTTTGTGGGCAGATGCACTGTTCTGATGGAAACAATTTTTTCTCTTTTTTAACCGGTCTGTTTTCACAAACCGGTCTGTTTTCTTGCATTTAGTTTGGTTAGAAGTTGAGAGTAGTATTCTTCAGTAATGGTTATACCTTTTACGAGATAGACTATCAACAAAATTCGTTTGGCGTCCCAAGACACCGACGCCATGATCTTTCCCGCCGATGGCACGATCTTTGGAGCTGAAGAACCAGCTTCTGTCCACTGCCTCGACTGCTGTTTGGATTCGGGTGAGTTATGGTGAATCCATGTTTCATCCATTGTGACGCATCGGCGCAAAAAGTCACTTCTGTTCTTCTGAAAATGCGCCAAGCATTTTTCAGAAAGTGTCGTGCGAATGCGTTGTTTTATCCACAGTGAGGCACCCATCTTGCGCAAAGCTTTTTTACGTTTAATTACTGATGCAAGATGTGACCAATACGTTCCTTTGAAATTCCAAGAGCATTAGAAATTTCACGCACCTTTGTGCGCTGATCTTCCAAAATCATGTCATGCACTTTTTCAATGATTTCCGGTGTGGTTACAATATTTGGACGTTCTGCGCGTGGATTGTTTTGGACGCTTTCACGGGCACGTTTAAAATCGGCCGCCCATTTGTTCACAGTGGAAACTGAAGGTGAAGAGTCACCATACACATTTACAATCCGCAAGTGAATTTCTGTAGGTGTTAAGCCTTCTTTTACGAAGAATTTTATCACAGCACGATATACTGATTTCTCCATTTTCAATGCAATGCACACTTCCATTGCTTCAAACAACTGCCTGGAGTTAACTATTGCCTGGAATGATTTGTAATTTTACATAGGGTCTATTAACATGTGTACCTACGTAAGGAAAAATACCATGCTAGTAGTGCCGCGATCTGGGTGAGGCCGAGAACTTTTCAGACCACCCTCGTAAGTAGACAAGACTTGGTAACACTCCTATCTGTACCTAACTGACAATGTGGCAGACAGACCTTTTAAAAGGGGCCATTTTTTTGAGTTCTTCATTTATATCTTTTGAACCGACATCTGCTGTGTGTTACTGTTGCATGAACGACAGTAAAAGTTTCTCTAGACGTTATTGCGCCACAGTATAGTTTAGTTTAGGTTTTAGTACATGAAGCTTAGAGAATCCTCTCTGTAGGAACAGCTAATAACTGGAATCTTAAAATGTTTTCTCAGAACCACCTACAGACCAAGACATCACATCTTTATGTCTCTGTGAATCTGACAGGAGATATTCGGAATAGGGGCGTTGAGCCCACAGAGTGTCGTCCAAATCATCGATTAGTCACGATAAGGTTGCCAGTTTTCCAAGCAATTCATTCCAAACATTTGAAATGATGGACGACTTCTCACATGTGTGTATGATTTCATGATATGTTTTTATACTCATCTGTTTCAACACTATTTTGCATTTTTTCTGTTTTGGTTAATTTTATTTTTAAAAAAAGTTCCTAGCTAATAGCAGCACCAAGGTCGCCCAGGTACCTTCTCTGAGAACACCCATGGGTATTTGTAATGGGTGAGGCGGGAATTTGGAATATATCTGTGGTACTGGTCTGCGCAGCGACGACTGGTCCTCTCTCCCCCTTCCGCTCTACGGGGTCACAGCCGGAGGTGAAGATTCGTGGGCGCAATCTTACCTTGCGGCAAGTAATAGAGACCTTTTTACTTACTTTAAGGTATTAAGCACCGGAGATCTTCGGAAGCGTTACGGACATTTAGGCACTTTCATTAAGTCAGCGGTTTTATTTCTTTTCACAAGCGTTCTGGTATACAGTTCCTGTCGAGTTTCTGTCAGCATTATTTCTCTCGCAAGAGAGCATAAACATGCACAAAGGAAACTTTTAACTTACGCGGCGATTATTACGTGCAGAACATTGATGGACACTTTAACTATTGGGCGCGGATTTCTTATTCTACCTCACAACAGTAGTAAATCACAATTATAAACCTTCAGAGTTTTTGTAGACACGACTTTGTGACGCGGATTTCTTATTACAAGCGACGCAGGTTCCGCGTGATCTTACTGTTGTAAACTAGTGTATTACCTTATTTCTCTTCTACTTATAAGGAACCATTTCTAATAATGTTTAGCTCGATTAGCATGAAGTAGATAGAAGAATATCTAAGCTTTTGTAAGAATAGTTTTGCCGAAAACGTAGAGAATGTCATATGAAAGGAACACATTTATTTCTCTCTCACCCTACTGCTCATTGTCGTAGAAATAATTATAAAGATATAACTTAAAATGGCGTGACTACGTTAAGCAACCCCATGTAGCAGTTGCATCTCTAGAGCTGTGTTTACCAAAGTACTAGTAACATTTTCATTGTATCCGGTGTTAACAACCACTGGATTGCTATTTAGTGCTGAATAGGAAATATAAATAAGCAGCTACGAATATCTTAGAGGATTGTTAGATGAGTTACCATAGTATGTCTCAACTGAAACCTAAGTGTGGGATTTTACCGGGTTACATGTTTTGGGATCTCCTTAATTAAAAAAAAAAAAAAATAGAAAAATGTCCCTGCGTCTGTCTCTCTCTCTCTCTGTCTGTCTGTCTCTCTCTCTCTCTCTGTCTCTATTTTGGGTCCTCCTGAATAAAACAAATAGAAAAATATCCTGTGTGTGTGTCTTCTGTCAGAGCAGAGAAAAAGAGAGAGACACACACCCTCTCTCTCTCTCTCTCAAAAACGAAAAGTCAGTTAACTTCAAACGGGATATTTAAGTTCAGTATGCTCCAAGGATGCGACACGAAGATTTTCAAGAAAATTCCCCACCCTTTACATGGTACATTTTTCGAAAGTTGTGTTTTTCTCAAAAATTGCTCTTAACGATTTTGATTAAAATACCTTATGTTTAAGATATTTTTATGATAAATTAAATGTTTATCTTGATTTTCTGGGAATAGACTCTGAAGACCTCTTTATCCTGGATGAATGTTTCTGAATTTTGCATAACTGCTAAACCTTAAGAGATAGACAAAAGCTTACTACTCTACTTAAATGTAGATCTCCTTAAAGCACATAATTAATGTCATATGTATTTTTTCATGGAGTTGATCGTTTTGGTGATATTCTTTGTTATTGGTTTCAGTTTTAAAATTTAATTAAGGCAACTTGTCAACATCTGGCTACGCAAAGAAACAAATTACTATTCCTTAGCAACAACATTATAAAACATTTGATTGTTGGTGTAGCCTGTTTTATTGCTTATAAGGGAATAAGTAATAAGACTGTCTGCTAATTTTATTTTCTCTATACGTACTATGTACATAGTGTATAGAGAAGGTATTGCACTCCACCCAAAAATTCTATACCAAGATTTCACCGGAAATATATGTTTTAAGGTCCCCTGTATAAAAAAAAGCATTTTCATAAAAACGATCCTTGTATGTATGTGAACACCATAGTTCAAAAATGAAGTCAGTAAAATACCGAAGTTCGTATTTAAGTTTAGTATCTTCAGGAATACGACGCGAAGATTTTGAGAAAAATCTCCCCACCCCAAACTACCCTTTGCATGCAACATTTTTGGAAAATTTTGATTTTCTCAAAAATGGCTCTAACGCTTTTGATTAAATTGTCGTATATTAAAGATATTTATCTGGCAAATAAAATCTATATCTTGAATTTTCTGGGAATAGCCTCTGAAGACTACTTTATTCTGGATGAATTTTACGGAATTTTACATAGCTGCTAAATCGTAAGAGATGGACAAAAACTTAAACACAAAAAAATGTAGAGCACCTTAAAACACACAATTTATCTTGTATACATTTTTTTCGTGGAGTTGATCGTTTTTGACATACTCCTTGTGTTTGGTTTCAGCTTTAAAAAACATAATTTTCTCATGTAGGAATTTAACAATTCCTGCGACTACAAACAAAGGAACCTCAGTCACATAGCAGCCAACTTTTGATTATCACTTTAACCAATAGTACTCGCTTATTTCGCTTCTACTTACAAGGAAGCAAGTAATAGGACTATTTCTGCTGATTTTTTCTCGATTAGTATGAAGTAAATAGAAGCATAAGCTTTTTAACAATAATTTGTTGCAGAGATAAGGAGAAAGTCATGTGAATGGAACACATCAGATTTTTTTTACTTTCTCTACGCGTACTATGTACACAGTGTATAGAGAAGGTATAGTAGTAAGGACCCTGATGAGGCCAGACCAGGGAACAAGGTCAGACCAAGTTTCCGGCCTTCTCATTGGCTGTTACGAAAAGAATGGGTGGGGGTAAACCCGGTGTGCAAAAATGCACAGTACTCAAACCATCCATGTGAAATGTACTCAAGGCCAAAAACCTGGGCTGACTTCCTGGTTAGGTTCATCAGGGTCCTTTTTTTTTCTTTGTTTATTGATAGGATACATGTGTTACATGATATGTATTAACAAAATACAATAAATGTACATATTTATTTGATTGATGAAGAATTAATATTGAAAACAACTTTCTAAGCAGTTACATTACGATAAATATACATATTTATTTGAGCGATATGAGGGAATAATATTTGAACACAAAGCTCCAAGCCATTACAATAAAATAGGTGGTTTTAACACATGAGTTTGTCCCTGTTGAGGTGAGACCAAGCTTTTTGACCTTGAGAACATTTGTGAGGATTTGTTTTGTTGTGTACAAAAAATGCACACGTAACAAATCAGTCATGGTCACATTACAAATGTACTCAAGGTTAAAATATGGTGTGGTGGATTCATCAGTGTTATATTTTATTATTGATAGGATTAATGTGTTTTACATTATATTTGAGTTATAACCTGTGTATATTATTTAAAAAGCAATCACTGATTTTTAATGTTTAATTAGTTGTTGATTAAATTTGCTTTGAATACCGTGATGCAAGGTGTACACTCTAGTAGAGGGAGGTCATCTTGAATAACACTTTTAGTTTCACATGTGAAAACAATATGAAACAAATTGCTACACTTATCTTTTTTTTTGGGAATGTACACTGGAACGACGAAGGTGGTGGGATCTGACGAGAGAAGTATATCATTATTGACGGATAGAGACCATTTAGCATCGATGCCACTGGGAGAAATTTTACACGTGTGAAAGGACATGGAGAAAACGGCGACATTTGAGACGTTTAAGTCAATGGTGACATTTTTTGTAGAGCCAAACTTTCAGATGGTAGAACAGTTGATGAAGTTATCTTCATTAATGTAGTTTCCAATTTCGGTGTGCGAACCAGAAGCGTTGCAACGTAAAGAAGCGTTCAGTTAGTTTACAATTGTTTTTAAAAAGGGGGGAGGGGGGAAACGAATTAATAAACTTATCAATGTCAAAGTAATCTGAGAAGCACGCCATTAGTCGTCTTGAGAGAACTGGGTGAGTAAATTCCTTCTAATTCCTTTGGAAGTTTTGTTTTTCTGCTTTGACGAGGAGGCGGAGAGGTGCTGGTGGGTTGTACCTTGGAGAACACCACGTCGAATTTTTCAAAGCCTGTAGCCCTTGTAGACGAACTGGTGTTGACCTTTACTGAGAGTATCAAAGTCGTCTTCGTCCATATCTTTATAGGGTGATGGAAGAAACACCTCTGCCGTCAATAGTGACGACTATGGCAAGCCCGTGAATTGTCTGAAGACTTCTAACTCTTTTGATGGTGAATAGGACGTTGTCGGGAAGGCTGCGCATGCTCAGAATTTCAGAGTATTATGCGCGCTTATTAAGGTCGATAGAGAATGCGTCAGACATGTTTACGACTGTATGTGGGTTTTGTGAACGTCGTATAGTGATTTTAGGCGCGTCCACTTGTGGGAAAATAGGACAATACCAGAAGGTTTGAAAACAATTGCTGGCGAGCCAAAGAGGTATTTGAAGTGTAAGTTGACTGTCTGAAAGAGGTTGTGTAAATGAGGGTTGATTAGCACTTCTATTAAAATGGGCGTCTATGGTAGGACCCAAGTCGACGATGAGCTTTGTCCACTCTTGAAATGATTGAAGTTGCACAGTTTCTTTCTTTCCACAGTTGGCGATAGAGATGAGTTACGTGGGTGACAATGTTACAGACAGGTACTTTGTTTCAGCGTGGTTGAGAAAGTGAATGGCAGACCTAAAAATAATAAAAAGTGAAAAAAACATTATTTATGTTTGAAGAAAGAACCAAAAACAAACAAAGCAGTAAGAGCGCGAGGACTTACATGGTTGACGTACAGGCGAAGAGTGAACAACAGCAGGTATTGTGTGTTTATGTCACAGAAAGCTGTTGACAAGATTGGGCTTTAGAGGTACACCTTGCATAATGGTGATGAGTAATTAGTTTGTCATTGAATGCGTAATAAATAATTTTAAATTTAGAAAAAAAAGCCGAACGTTGGTAGATTGCAACACCTATGGATTAGATAGGCCACTACGTAATGTCCACACGTGGCGAATGTGTCACCTTGCAGGCGGCGAACGTTATATCGCCATTGTGAGCCACAGTAACCTTGTAGAAAGAGTAGAACGGGAGGCAACATAGAAGGTAAGGCGTAACTATCAGAAAATTCCCCAAAACCGTCTTTAGAGATGAAAATGCAGATCCAATGTTTTCCAGGTTTTGAGTCAGGGTCGGTGTTGATGGCCATAGCGATAGGTGGAGGAGGAACATTAACCGGATCAGTAATTTGATTGTAGGCAAAAACGCCAGTAAATGGTGGGTATTTTTAAGACAAGATTTGTATGGCATTCATGTTATAAGCACGGAACGGTTGCTATCAATTTCAAGAGTTCTATTTCCGAATGCACTAGAAGACAAACGGGCTCTATTAGTTTTTTTTTAGGAACTCAAGTTTTATAGTTAGGTTTCCATGAGTTAATCCAGAAATGTAATGTTTATTTGCTGACATGTCGGGAGTTATATCGAAAACAAATAAAGTGAAACCATTTTTATATTCGTTTCTAGAAATGGCAATGCCGTCACTGTGAAATAGTTTGTTTAATCCTAGAATGAGGGAATGGTACGCTGTTAGGAAATTTCCGTCGTCAAAATTTAATTGCATGGCTTGAGAACGAATGGGACGGTTGTTGACAGACAATTTCAAGGCACCCAAGTTAAAGTGTTGAAAGTTAAAAGGATTTTTTGAAATATTACCAGTGTATGCTGTATCGGATATCATGCCCAAAGTGACGCGTCTAGGAATGTTATTGAAAGTGACCGACGTAGAATTTGCGAAAATGCTTAGGGATTTCAAATTTACATCGGCAAATGGATACAAAGCGTTAGATTTAAGAAGTCCTGCTTGGTGACCAAGTTTTGTAGCTGCCGAAGGTCTACCTTTCTTAAGATACAATCTAGCAAAAACAATAAACGCTTGCGCTGCTAAGTTTGCACTGTCGGAAATGAGATGAAACTGAGAGGAGGACGGGGTCAGTGTAATGGTAAGGTCCACATTGTTGAGACTGCGTTTATCTTGATTGAGCAGACCGGGTGATAAAGGATCCCATCATGAACACCGTTTTACCATCTTTGGTGTTAGCAAAGCGATATTTTAAACCTTTGTTATTTACAAAGTCGGCTTCCATGTGTTCCGCAGTATCTTTGTGCCATAGTGCTGACTGTAGAACAGAATCCATGCCATTGGTGGAGTAACTGAGCAAATTTTCTAGGTAAGTTCTGAAAGAGTATCCCTGTTGGGACATGGAAACATTTACATTGTTAAGAGACACAGAAACATGACTAAACAGGGCATTTAAAGAGTTATTGATCAAGGAGACACTATTGGTAGATTTGAGAGCAGCTCCGGTATGAGTTAAAATATTGAGTCCTACTTCAAGGTGAACATACGACAAATCGAGATAATCGTCTACATTAGCAGAATATTGAAAAGTGATTGGAGAATTTTGAGATATGGCATTTTGAGGGTTAAGATAAAATATTTCATGATTCTGGATGCTCGTTTGAATAGCTTTTGGTCTAAAAATGTCTAGTTCGGAATTGACAAACACCGGGTTACTCATGATGAAAAGATGCCAGTTTTAAGCTTGTTGCACCGTTTAGCTCGTTTAGGCTTGAACTGTTTCTTTACTCGCTTAGTATTGCCCTTTATTCTCCTTCGTCTCCTTCCCGTACGTATCATCGAATCGAGCTTAGCTTGGGCCTTGCGCTTCAGATTGGTTACAGCCTCTTTTAAGCGAGTTTGGAGAACCTCTTTTGGAGGTGCCGAGGATGTGACCAAGTCGGATAAGACATTGGACCTCATTTTGAGAGCTTCTTTGCCCACGGCTTTTCCCACCAGAGGGATTTATGGAAACCTTGCCGCTAACCACCTCAAAGAACTGGGAAATGTGAATATATTTTTCAATGCGATGATTTAAGACATTGACTAACTAATCAGAACTTTTAATAATTCCATTTTTAAAATATAAGCAAAAATCGGTCGTCACGGCATTTTGTAAATAAGTTTCTTGCAAGCTGCACATTGGAACAAGATTGTAGAAATGGATGGGATGTCTAATTTTGGTTAAAGAGACCTCCCACTGCCCTTGCAACATTATCCTTTCTGGCAAGTGGTTAGAAAAACGAGTCGTGGTGTTTTTGGTAAAACGTTCCATGGACGCGTTACTCGCCAGCATTATGGAAAAAGGTTTGGTGCGAATCATAATGCAAGAATTTCTGATGATTTTATCCAAGAGTTAAACTTATCTGGATAACTTTTCCACTTCACCAACACTTCTTTACTGGTGCCCTTACCTCTGGAAGTGAGAACTTTATGTATTTTAAAATTAGTAGGAGGAGATACCTTCCGAAGCTCCTGAGTGTAAAATATGCCCTCTATTTCTTCGTCGGCTAAATCGCGAATTACTTTGGACACAACAAATATTTCATCCGTCCAGTTTTGCTCGTACCCTTTATCGAATTTCATTTTTTCCTTAGAAATTCGATCGTGGTCACCCTTCCTAAATTTAGGTATAGAAACCCGGAATCTGCTTGTTTTCAAGATTGTGATAAACCCGTAGAACCTTGTCGTGAGAAACGTCTATGGGTGCCATCTTGATGGGACGATGAGGAGAAGAGTTGTATGACCTTAAGAGTTGCGGCAACGCATCAATAAATCGATAAATATTATTGTGAGTGAAAAACTTCCACGTTTTACTTTTTAAACTTCTATTAAAGTGCTCTACCACGGCCGCCTTCACTTTATTATTAATGGTGAAGTGGAGTATGTCATGTTGTTTGGGAAATTGGCGAAATTTTGCATTCTTAAATTCGGACCCTTTATCGGTCTGTAGCACTTTTGGCCTACGTTCGCTTTTAGAAGAAATATGCGTAAACGCCTTAATTAATTGATTGGCATACTTGTTAACCAGGGGCAGAGCCCAAGCATATTTAGAAAACACATCGATAATAGATAAGATATACCTATACGGGACATTGTATTTTTTGAATGGAGTCCATGACGTTTAAGGCGGCTTCCCGGAGGTCGTCAATATTGGTCACGTGATAATGTTTAGAGGCATATCGCTTTCTGGCCAGTTTGTGCAAGGTATAGCTATCTTGAGTGGAGAGAAAATGTTCTACGGCATTTATAGAAGTTGCTGTTGCTTTGCGAAGTTTTTCTGCGGTACCAGTCCCGCATAGTGATCAAGCTTATTGTAAATCCACAGTCTCCCATTCCAAGTGTTCGGGGTTTCTGTGTTTCTAAAGAACGTAAACCGCACCGACTAGTAATGTGAGCCAATGTGGCGTCTCTTTTTTTTTTTTTTTTTTTTTTTTTTTTGTCACTAAAGAAGGGTCGACAGAGGTGTGTTTAACTTTCTTTTTTGGCGATAAAACCAAATCGAGTTCCGATTTTACCAACTCTTGTTCTAAAGCATTAGCTGCAACCTTTTGTATGTTTTACTTCTTTGTATAGGCCTTTGGCGGCGGCGGCGGCGGCGGCGGCGGGGGCGATGGCCTTAGTGTGGGCAGAAGTTCATAGTAAGTATCGAGCTTGTGTCTTAATATGTTCCACTTTTCTTCGGGTGACATATCGGTATCCATGACCGCCTTAATATCATCGGAAATGGATGAGATGGCCTTATCGATGACGTGTAATCTTTTAGTGCTTTCGGGTTCGGAATGATATAGAACGATTTGCTTGGCATGCTGCATTCTTAAGTAAACTTTGACACTACCAGGAACGGGAAGAAGAAACGCAGGTAAAAATCCACCTTTGTGAATGAGTATCTTGCGTTTTTTTCTTTAAAGACACTTTCTTGTCAACTAATCGTCTCCAACAGGCTTTGTGCCTTTTTAAACGATTTTTGCTAGCAGAAGATATGGGTACATTTCCCTTACAAACGTTAAGCATACATTCCGAAATGGCTTTGATGGCTTCCGGTTTCGCCTCTTTCAACAGCTTCTTGCGCAACTTAGGTTTGGCTTTGCTAAGAACAACAAGATAATTGGAATGTCTTGCAATCAAAGGGGATGTAACGCTTTGAATTTTGCTATTTATAATGATACATCCCATATACATATTGGAACAAGACACAAAGGAATTTCGTCGGGTAAAACACCCGTTCTGTAGCGAAACTTGTCTGGCGTATATTGCGTACAATGCAAAACAAGGTACCCGTGAGGAGACTGCGTGGCCCCTTGAAATGCTTCCAATAAAAATTTAGAGTTTCGAGGTTCCATCTGTTGAAATAGTCTATCGATCTGCATTTTATCCCTACTGTTTTTAAGTACTACTATGCAATTAGCATTAAGGGAAATGGTGCGAAATTTCTTACCCTGAGGAAACACATTTTGCAAAATGTAAATCACACCAAAGTTTCGATGGTGTGTATATTTGGTAAAGAAGTTGGACACCTCCGAGGAATCTGACTCCCACATTAGAGCGTCAATCGCTATAATATCCCCACCCCTGATAGAATGAAGGGGTGGAATGCCAGAATGAGTGTATACGTTAAAGGAGCTGTGATTAAATTCATTTCCCAAATAAGGTGGATACTCCTGTGGATGGCAACACACCGCTCGCTTTATGGGATGATCAAACGTCCGATCGGCATTGGCTAGAAGGCGCTTTACAAAGGTTGAGTTTCCGCAACGTGATGGTCCAACCACTTGCATTGTACTAGGAAAGGTAAACTTTGTAACATCTGATCCTACCCCAATTTACTCGCGCACGCCACCCTCCTCCTCCACAACTCCACCCGCGCTAACGCGCTTTAGGCACCCCGCCTCGCGCGCACCGCCCTTCTCCCGCAGCGATACATCTTCCATCTCCACCTCTCTACCCGCGCTGGCGCGCTTTAAACGCCCTCCATTCGCAAAACCTCCGTCGCTGACAGATCTGCCATTTCCACCTCTCTAACTGCGTTAACGCGCTTCAAGCGCCCCGCGTTCGAAACGACCTCCCCGCTGACAGATCCTCCATCTCTACCTCTCTACCCGCGTTAACGTGCTTTAAGCGCCCCGCGTTCTGAACGACCTCCCCTGCTGACAGATCTTCCATCTGCACCTCTCTACCCGCGTTAACGCGCTTTTAGCGTCCCGCGTTCGGAACGACCGCCCCTGCTGACAGATCATCGCTACCTCTCTACCCGCGTTAACACGCTTTAAGCGCCCCGCGTTTGGAACGACCTCCCCTGTTGACAGATCCTCCATCTGCACCTCTCTCTACCCGCGTTAACGCGCTTTAAGCGCCCCGCGTTCGGAACGACCTGTTGACTGATCCTCCATCTGCACCTCTCTACCCGCTCTCGTTAGCACCTTACCTCTTATATTGCCTCCCGCTCTCTGTTGTCAGCAGCGTTAAAATGACATGAAGTCCACACCAAGTCTTGTGGATATATACTCTCACATCACGTTCCCGTGTACGTGTGTCATTTCATTATCTTACATAAATGCACACAACCAACTTTGTTTCCGTGTCTCATTTGCTAACATATCGAAAACATGGAAATGCTCTTTAGATAGTGCGATGTATGGTACTTACACTATCACACATAATGATTGGCATTATCTCTTATCTTTCTAGGTGCTCCTTTTAACTTCGTGCGTCATTCGCTACCATATCAGTAATATGACAATGCTTTGTAGATAGTGTCATGCATGACCTACTTCTTATCTTGCGTGATGGGCGTGCTATCTGTTATCTTCTAAGTGTTTTTTTTATCCTCATGATAAATGAACTACTACAATATATATATATATACATACATACGTAGTATGAATTCTTCGCAGTTACTCAGTGTCTTTTTTGCTACACTAGGTAGGAGACCAGAGTGAATCTGCATACGTTCTTGTGTAAGTAATCAATCTTTTGTAGCTTGTTATAATTTTTGCACTCATAGTAAAAACAAATACGCTATTCAAATACTATATTATTTCATTTTTCATATAATAAAGTATAAAAAAAGTGCTAAATTTTTAGTCGCTGTTTTTTTTGTGTTTTTTTTTTGTTGTTGTTTCATTAATTTTTACAATCTTTTTTTTTTCAGGAAAATCTTTCTCTTTTTTCAATAACATCCACAACTGTACCTGTTTTTTTTTTTGTTTTTTTTTTTTTGTCATCTAATTCATTTATTCTGTTGATCGTAAGCATATAATATTTTTCTACTTTTGTTTTGTATATTTCGAAAAAATAAATTATAGTAATGTTACTACCACTTATTATTTATTTTTATTTAAAATTTAACGATTCTCTTTTTTTTTTATAAAAAGTTTTCCAAGTTTTATTATATACATTCCTGATTAACAATATAAACAACTAAATTTGCTGTTTTTTATAAAAATTGTCATACCACTATTTCTCTTTTTTTCAGATGTCTACTGTTTACCCCTGTTACGCACATATGTGTCACGAATGCTTTCACATTTTTTGCATTGGACGAAATAGTGCAAATTTAACCACAGATTTTAATCCCAGCACACCCTTCCCACAATGTCCGCAGTGTTACAACATAGCCCGGTTTATACGTTTTGCACCTCTTCCGCAAACAGTGTAACAGAATATAATGCACAGAATATAATGCACAGCTTGCGATATCTCCTTATGCATAGCAGTCCCGCGATTTCTCAGTTCAAGCGGAAGTCATATTTTATGCCCTATGTGCAGGGGTGAATTAACTGCGGTTTAACTTTTTTATTCTTTTTTTTTTTTTTAATATTGCGTTTGATTCATTTTTAAAATATTTTTCATTTCAGATCATGTCTCTTGTATCCTCCCCTCTCCGTTTCCAAGATCATGTAGCTTACCCTGAAAATTCAAAATTTTCTGCACTAAATTAATTTTTTCCCTCCTTCTTCTTTGAAATGTACATTCCCATTTCCTTTCCTCCCTTTTGGAGTGTTCTAATGCGTATTCTCTATCATTTAACAAGCGAAAACTATGCTGTGCTAATTCGGGGGCATTTTGCACAAAACTATGCAACCCAGAAACTGATTTTACGTCTGGGGTAACACCGAAAATTTACATTTGTCTTTCCAAATATCGCCGTTTTAAATATTGTCACTTATTGTCGACATTTTTTAACATTACAATTCATAACGAATGGCTAATTGATGCAAACGCTACCTTTTGGTACGATGACATTGCATTTGAATGTCTTGGTGTTTTCAATAGCCACGGCTTACCAAATTTAATATGGCACGCAAGTTGCACAAAAAACATTACAATCTTTTAGTTTTACTGCTGTGTTTTTTCCAATTTCGTCTCCTGTTGACATCTCACATGATGGTGCATGGCGCGATCTTTTAGATCGAATTTATAGTTTCCCTGACATTGATATGCATAAATTTAGTATTGTTCTATTGCCAGATTTTTATAAAAGACTTAGAATCCATTTTATTCAACATCCGTATGCTCTAAGCTCTATCAATGTGTTTTTAAAATTTCTTTTTCACAATCAAAAACTTCCATCTGATGATTGTCCGTTTATATGTAACCGTACGCCTCCTTTAAAGGCGTTAGCTTACCGGTCTATTGTAATCATCTGGGCATTTCCAGGTATCCTGTCCCTTTCCTTTCAACATGCAGTAACAACAGAATTGCGTAAAACAGATAAAACAACAGCAGGTATCTCCAATTCATGAGCCTCCACTACCACAACATCAGCACCAACATCTGCAACTATCGAGTCGCCTCTAACATAACTTCAGCAACAGCAGCAGGGACAGCAGCAGGATTCAAGTCTTAACTTGCATGATTACTTCGACGGTTACGCTTTTCAATTTCACTTAAATAATCTTTTACATACTAGTAGGTGCAAGGCAGAATCTATTAAGCGCAAAAAATATCACACAAAATTGCTAAACACGTATAAAAAGTTTAAAATACGCAAAGCTCAATATGAAAAAACAAAAAATCAATTAAATGAAATGTATGAACTGTCTTCCTCTTAAAGAATTTTATATCAAGATAAAAGCTGTGCCATTCTTTATTTTTAATAAATCTTATATATTTTTAAAAAATAACCTCAGTTAATTCATAAAGCAAAACTAGTTAAGAGGAAGAGAATGTATCCATTTTTAAATTAAAATTGTATATATATATATATATATATATATATATATAAATGTCAAATGCAGAG
Source organism: Hymenopus coronatus (assembly GCA_030762935.1). NCBI lineage: Eukaryota > Metazoa > Arthropoda > Insecta > Mantodea > Hymenopodidae > Hymenopus > Hymenopus coronatus. The sequence goes on from CM060881.1 coordinate 134,917,066, forward strand.
TAATCTGGAAGAGTAATCTCCATCTCCCCTCCCTATACAGGCTTTTCCTAGTTTAGCTATTAACTCCTTTAATCCTTGAACTTCTCCAAACATCTTATCTACATTCATCTTTATTTTCCCTACCAAATTCTGGTGCCTTGTCACATTTTTCCTTCTTCCAACTCCCTTTTCACCTTTTCTATTGCTTCTCGCATTCGCACTTCTGTTTCTTGCTTTTGTTTCTTAATCTCCTCTATCTCGTCATTTAACTTTTTAATCCTCCCTTCACATTCCTTTCTCATTTTTCGCTTATTGTATTTATACTCTCTTTACACTTAGTCGCTGCAGCCTTTCCCAATTTATCAATCGATGTTCGCCCTGTCTCTCCGTTACCCGTACATTCTGAACTCGCCTTCAAACTTCTTTCAGCATTCCATCGCGAACCTCTTTTTACTCGTCCCATTATTTTACGACCTCCAATTTCTAAATCTAATAAGTAACTATTTACATCATTTAATATACTATAAGCCAAAATCTATTCGCTTTCCTCCGAAGTCAACTTCCAATTTAATTCTATACCATCAGGTAAATTCATTGTATCCACCATTGTTCTACAATCTAACATTTCCATCAAAACACTCCTGTTCATTCCTGTATACATTTCTACCGGAACACCGTAAAACTTCTCTCTCCTTTCTTTCTACCTTTTACACATTCACCATCTTCGGTAGCTTCAAACCCTTCCGGACACTCCATACGACCAATTTCCACTTTCCCATAATAAACATTCGAACATCGTTTCGCTTTTCCACATCGTGATATCGGCTTCATACACCTGTATACGTTTTTCAGTCCTCCCATCTTCATTATAGATATATTATATCTACATTCCACTCCTTTTTTGTATTCACAATTACAACTTGTCGTTAGCTCGTAATCCTTTTCACACATAGTCGCATTATTTAATTCACCTGGATGCCCATCCACTGCAAATCCACATCGCCCAAAAATTACACAACTATCCTCCACTTCATCATCCCTACCATCAACAACACAATCCAGAATCCCTCCATTGTATCTGTCTTTTTTCCATTCTTTCATCTCACTTTTATATATCCGTTTTGCCCCACTCATTTATTTTGTACTCCACCAATCACAACCTTTTAAAATTTAAGCCACTCCCACTTCCTTTTTGTTTATATTCATTAACTACCATTATCCTCTACTCGGTCCTATTCTAGACATGTCGAACTCAGTCTCTGCGTATCTCAAAAACCTTCGTCAACTTGCACCGCTGTCCCACACAGACCGCCTCGCCATCGTTTCATTCGGAGATCAATTACTACGCCTGTTTCCACCAATCGACGTCAATTTGTGTGGAACTCCTTAGACAACTCTAGATGCTTTTACACCCTTCCGAAGATGTTCTCATCATTGGAATCCAGCAGCTAATCATGACCAAATCGATGGACCTCCATCATGTACGTCAGAGATTGTATTCAGTGGTTCTCAAACAAAAAACTTTAATACAATGTAAACGTCTTCTTTTATTCAATATATATATATATATATATATATATATATATATATATATATATATATAATTTCTATCTATTTTTTCATCCTTTTCCTATCCCAACTTTTAAAATAGGTTCCATCCTTTACAAATATAATAATAAACCTTCATTAAACCAAATAACATATAAGGTCAAGCCAAACCCATTTGTGACGTCATCCATACATCTATAAAATCATCCCTGCTAAGGTGGGTGTGAATGGCCAAACCAAAGGGATGTAAGGTCTCACCAATTTTTTGTCCTTGAGTACATTTCACATGAATGGTTTGGGTACGTGTGCATTTTGCACAATAGGTTTACCCCCACCCATTATTTTCGTAACAGCCAATCAGAAGGCCGGAAACTTGGCCTGACCTTGTTCCCTGGTATGGCCTCATCAGGGTCCTTACTACTGGTATTGCACTCCACCCAAAAATTCGATACCAAGATTTCACCGGAAATGTATGTTTTAGGGTCCCCTGATTCCAAAAAGAGCACTTTCAGAAGAAAATCCGTGTGTCTGTGAACACGATATCTCAAAAACCAAAAGTCGGTAAAATACCAAACTTTGTATTTAAGTTAAGTATCTTCCAGGGATGCGACACGAAGATTTTGAGAAAAATCCTCCCACTCCAAACTACCCTTTATATGGAATTTTTTTCGAAAATGGCTCTAACGATTTTGATTAAAATACAGTATATTAAAGATACTTACCTGACAAATAAAATGTATATCTTGAATTTTCTGGGAATAGCCTATGAAGACTACTTTATTCTGGAAGAATTTTACGGAATTTTGCATAACTGATATACCATAAGAGATGGACAAAAACTTACCGCACAAAAAATGTAGAGCACATTAAAACATACAATTTGTGTCATACATTTTTACTTTCTCTATACGTACTATGTACATAGTGTATAGAGAAGGTATTGCCCTGCACACAAAAATTCAAGTTGATTTTTTTTTTTTTTTTTTTTTTTTTTTTATATTCCTTGTTATTGGTTTTAGCTTTGAATACTTTTCTCATACAGGAATTTGCCAACTCCTGTCCATACAAACTTAGGAAATTCAGTTACATAGCAAGCAGTTTTTGTCTATCACTTTAACCTATGGTACTCCCTTATTTCACCTCTACTTGCAAGGAAGCAAGTAATAGGACTATTTTTGCTAATTTTTTCTCGATTAGCATTAAGTAAATAGAAGAATAAGCTTTTTAACAATAATTTGTTGTAGATATGTAGAGAAAGTCATGTGAATGGAACACATCAGATTTTTATCTCTATTAGCATGAAGTAGATAGAAGAATAAGCGTATACAATTTGTTACAGAGATGTAGAGAAAGTCATGTGAATGGAGCACATCAGATTGTGTGCGTCCCCCCTCTCTCTCGTGTCGGAAATTATACTTTTTCCCTCCTTTGTTAAAGTAAATTGAGAAATGCAATGCTATGCCGTCATGTTGCCATGGTAGCTCAGTGGCAGAGCAACCGACTAGAGACCAGGAGATCTGTGGTTCAAATCTGACTCTACCTATCCAAATTAAATAGTGTTATGTAGCACCCGTTACATGACAGAAAACGGGTAAGAGAAGTAACGCATTCCACTGAAAAATACTTCACCGGAAATAGATGCTTTGAAACAAGAACAAAATTAGCAAAAAACTCGTGTGGGTGTGTCTGTCTGTGAACGACATTACCAAATTTGGGATTTAAGTTCAACATCTTTCAATGATGTGACTCGAAGATTTTGATGAAAATCCCTCCTCTCCCAGCTACCCTTTACTTGCAACAATTTTCGATTTTGTTAGTCTGAAAAGTAGTCTAGCGGTTGTGATTAAATAGATATTTAAGATATTTTCATGATGCATGAAATGTATATATTGTATTTTCTGGGAATAGCTTCTTCACTATGAATGACTTTTGTATAACTGATAAACAGTAAGAGATAGACAAAATCTTACTTTACAAAAAAAAAAAAAAAAAAAAAAAAATGTGGATCTCGTTAAGACACACAATTTATGTCAGATACACTTTTTACTTTCTCTATACGCACTATGTACATAGTGTATGGAGAAGGTATTGCACTCCACCCAAAAATTCGATACCGAGATTTCACCGGAAATATATGTTTTAGGGTCCCCTATATCCAAAAATAGCATTTTCACAAAAAGGTCCGTCTGTGTGTGTGTCCGTGTGTCTATAGACACGATAACTCAAAAACGAAAAATAGCTAAATTACCAAACTTGGTATTTAAGCTTAGTATCTTCCAGGGATGCGACACGAAGATTTTGAGAATAATCCTCCCACCCCAAACTACCCTTTGCATGGAACTTTTTTCGAAAATATTGATTTTGTCAAAAATGGCTCTAACGATTTTCATTAAAATATCGTATATTAAAGTTATTTACCTGACAAATAAAATGTATATTTTGAATTTTCTGGGAAAAGCCTCTGAAGACTACTTTATTCTGGATGAATTTTTCATAACTACTAAACCGTAAGAGATGGACAAAAACTTAACCCACAAAAAATGTAGAGCACGTTAAAACACACAATTTATGTTATATACATTTTTTTCGTGGAGTTGATCGTTTTTGAGATATTCCTTTTCCTTGGTATTATATTTGAAAAACTTATACTTTTCTCATAGAGGAATTTGTCAACTCCTGTTAATACGAACAAAGGAACATCAGTCACATAGGAACCAGCTTTTGGATTTCACTTTAACCTATGGTACTCCCTTATTTCGCTTCTACTTACAATAAAGCAAGAAATAAGGCTATTTCTGCTAATTTTTCTCGATTAGCATGAAATAAATAAAAGATAAGCTTATTAACAATACTAATTTATAGAGATATAGAGAAAGTCATGTGAATGGAACACATAAGATTTTTTACTTTCTCTTGCCCCGTATGTACAATGTACATAGGGATAGAGAAGTATTGCATTCCACCCAAAAATTCGATGTCGAGATTTTACCGGAAATACATGTTTTAGGACCCCATGAATTCAAAAAAAAGCTTTTCCAGAAAAAGGTCCGTGTGTATGTGTGTGTGTGTCCGTGTGTCTGTGAACACGATAACTCAAAAACGAAAAGTAGCTAAAATACCTAACTTGGTATTTAAGTTCAGTATCTTCCAGGGATGCGACACGAAGATTTTGAGAAAAATCCTCCCACCCCAAACTACCCTTTACATGGAAATTTTTCTATAATTTTGAGTTTCTTAAAAATGTCACTAACGATTTTGATTAAAATATCATATATTAAAGTTATTTACCTGACAAATAAAATGTATATCTTGAATTTTCTGGGAATAACTTCTAAAGACCTGTTTATTCAGGATGAATTTTGCTTAATTTGGCATAACTACTAAACCGTAAGAGATAGACAAAAACTTACCATACAAAAAATGTAGGCCTTGTTAAAATACTCAATTTACGCCATATACTTTTTTTCGTGGAGCTTACCGTTTTCGAGGTATTCATTATTATTAGTTTCAGTTGTGAAGTACTTATGCTTTTCTCAGACGGGAGTGTCAGTTTTTCTTTTGTTCTACTCCTGGCCAAGATTTATAATGACAATCGCATAACGACAGTTTTTAAAATATTTGACTATCCATTTAGCCTAGTGTATTCCCCTATTTTCTTCCTACTTATAAAGAACTAGTAATAAGAACATTATGCTGAATACTTCGATTAACAAGGTGCAGAAAGAAGAGTAATCTTATGTAAGAAGTTTGTAGAACGGCTAGAGAAAGTCATGTGAGTGTAACACATCAGATTTTTACTTTCTCTAGACCCATATGTACAATGTACATAGGGATAAAGAAGTATTGTATTCCACCAAAAAATTCGATACCGAGATTTCACCGGAAATACATGTTTTAGAACCCCCTGTACCCAAAAGAAGCATTTTGAGAAAAAGGTTTCTGTGTCCGTGTGTCTGAGAACACTATCACTCAAAAACGAAAAGTAACTAAATTACCAAACTGGTATTTAAGTTTAGTATCTTCCAGGGATGCGAAACGAAGCTTTTGAGAATAATCCCCCCACCCCAAACTACCCTTTACATGGAACTTTTTTCGAAAATTTTGATTTTCTTAAAAATGGCCCTAATGATTTTGATTAAAATATCGTATATTAAAGATATTTACCTGAAAAATAAAATGTATATCTTGAATTTTCTGGAAATAGCTTCTAAAGACCTGTTTATTCTGGTTGAACTTTGCTTAATTTGGCATAACTAATAAACCGTAAGAGATAGTCAAAAACTTACTATACAAAAAAAATGTAGGCCTTGTTAAAATACACAATTTACGTCATATACATTTTTTTTCGTGGAGCTTACCGTTTTCGAGGTATTCATTGTTATTAGTTTCAGTTGTGAAGTACTTATACTTTTCCCAGACGGGATGTCCTTTTTTCTTTTGTTCTACTCCTGGCCAGGAATAGAAGCGATTTGAAATGACAATCGCATAACGACAGCTTTTAATACATTTGACTATCGATTTAGCCTAGTGTATTCCCTTATTTTCTGTCTACTTATAAGGAACTACGTAATAAGAAATTTGTGCTGAATACCTCGATTAACAAGGTGCAGAAAGAAGAATAGTCTTATGTAAAAAGTTTGTAGAAATGCTAGAGAAAGTCATGTGAGTGTAACACATCAGATTTTTTTTTAGGTAGTCCTTGTTGCTGGTTTTAGTTATGAATACTTTTCTCATACAGGAATTTGTCAACTCCTGTCCATACAAACTTAGGAAATTCAGTTACATAGCAACCAGCTGTTGACTATCACTTTAACCTATGGTACTACCTTATTTCACTTCTACTTGCAAGGAAGAGTGTAATAGGACTATTTTTGCTAATTTTTTCTCGATTAGCATTAAGTAAATAGAAGATTAAGCTTTTTAACAATAATTTGTTGTAGAGATGTAGAGAAAGTCATGTGAATGGAACACATCAGATTTTTATCTCTATTAGCATGAAGTAGATAGAAGAATAAGCGTATACAATTTGTTACAGAGATGTAGAGAAAGTCATGTGAATGGAGCACATAAGATTGTGTGTCCCCCCCCCTCTCTCGTGTCGGAAATTATACTTTTTCCCTCCTTTGCTAAAGTAAATTGAGAAATTAAATGCTATGCCGTCATGTTGCCATGTTAGCTCAGTGGCAGAGCAACCGGCTAGAGACCAGGAGATCTGTGGTTCAAATCTGACTCTACCTATCCAAATTAAATAGTGTTATGTAGCACCCGTTACACGACAGATAACGGGTAAGAGAAGTATTGCATTCCACTGAAAAATACTTCACCGGAAATAGATGCTTTGAAACAAAAACAAAATTAGCAAAAAACTCGTGTGGGTGTGTCTGTCTGTGAACGACATTACTCAAAAACGAAAAGTTCATTAAATACCAAATTTGGGATTTAAGTTCAACATCTTTCAATGATGTGACTCGAAGATTTTGATGAAAATCCCTCCTCTCCCAGCTACCCTTTACTTGCAACAATTTTCGATTTTGTTAGTCTCAAATGTGGTCTAGCGATTTTGATTAAATAGATATTTAAGATATTTTCATGATACATAAAATGTGTATATTGAACTTTCTGGGAATAACTTCTTCACTGAATGACTTTTGTATAACTGGTAAACAGTAAGAGATAGACAAAATCTTACTTAAAAAAAAAACAAATGTAGATCTGGTTCAGAGACACAATTTATGTCAGATACACTTTTTTACTTTCTCTAGCCCCAGATGTACAAAGTACATAGCGATAGAGAAGTATTGTATTCCACCCAAAAATTCGATACCAAGATTTCACCGGAAATACATCTTTTAGAACCCCCTGTATCCAAAAAAAGCATTTTCAGAAAAAGGTCCGTATGTCTGTGAACACGATAACTCGAAAACGAAAAATAGCTAAATTACCAAACTTGGTATTGAAGCTTAGTATCTTCCAGGGATGCGACACGAAGATTTTTGAGAAAAATCCCCCCACCCTAAACTACCCTTTACATGGAACTTTTTTCGAAAATGTTGATTTTCTTAAAAATGGCTCTAACGATTTTGACTGAAATGTCATATATTAATGATATATACCTAACAAATAAAATGTATATCTTGAATTTTTGGGAATAGCTTCTTAAGATCTGTTTATTCTGAATGAGTTTTTCTTGATTTGGCATAACTAGTAAACCGTAAGAGATAGGCAAAAACTTACTATACAAAAAATGTAGGCCTTGTTAAAATACACAAGTTATGTCATATGCATTTTTCTCGTGGAGCCTACCGTTTTCGAAGTATTGTTATTAGTTTCAGTTGTGAAGTACTTATACTTTTCTCAGACGGGAGTGTCCGTTTTTCTTTTGTTCTACTCCTGGCCAAGAAAAGAAACGATTTGTAATGACAATCACATAACTACAGCTTTTGAAACATTTGACTATTGGTTTAGCCTAGTGTATTCCCTTATTTTCTTCCTACTTATACGGAACTAAATAATAAGAACATTGTGCTAATGAGTACCACGATTAGCAAGGTGCAGAAAGAAGAATAATCTTATGTATGAAGTGTGTAGAACAGCTAGAGAAAGTCATGTGAGTGTAACACATCAGATTTTTTATTTTTTAGAGTTAATAGTTTCAGAGATAGTCCTTGTTATCGGTTTCAATTTTAAAACACTTGAATCGCGTCTTAAGGGGGTTATCGTCATTCGTTTTTTAGGATTTTTTTTTTTTTTTTTTTTTTTTGTATGTTAATGTCTTTTAACCTGAGAGTTCATAGCAGACGATGAATGAAATTAATTAAACGGTGCTCAGATGAGGTCCATGGAACTAGTTACTCGACACTTGTCTTCTCAAGATAAGGTAAACCCCCAGAAAAGAACCGAGCTCAGCTTAACCGAGATTCGAACCGTGACCTCTTGATTGTGAGGAAGACACGTTGCCATCACAGTACGTAAGTTCTTTTGTTTTACTACTGACATTTAAAGATAACCGAATTTCAATAATTGTGCCGTATAGCCACAGCTTTTAAATCATATCACTATCCTTTAAGTATAGTGTATTCCCTTATTTCCCTTCTACTTACAAGGAACTAAGTAATTAGCCCATTTCTGCCAATGTGTATCTTGATTAGTATGTAGAAAAAGGAATAAGAGAAAGGCATGTAAATGGCATACATAAGATTTTTCTATTACTTTCCATACACGTACTATGTACATAGTGTATAGAGAGGGTATTGTATTGCACCCAAGAATTCGATACCGATATTTCAGCGGTAATACATGTTTTGAGACCCCCTGAATCTAAAAAAAAAAACTTTTTAGAAAAATGTCCATAGATATATGTCTGTGGGCAGTATAGTTCAAAAACAAAAATACCGTTAAATACCAAATTTGGTACATAAGTTTAATGTCTTCCAAGGATGCGACACGAAAATTTTCAAGAAAATCCCCCCAGCCTCAACTACCCTTTACATGAAACATTTTTCGAAAATTTTTATTTTCACATAAATGGCTCCAACGATTTTGATTAAAATGCCGTATGTTTAAGATATTTTTATGACAAACTACATGTATATCTTGAATTTTCTGGGAATAGCCTCTGAAGACCTCTTCATTCTGGATGACTTTTTATAAGTGGCAGAACGTAAGAGATTATATACATAAACTTTCTACACAAAAAATGTAGATCTCATTGAAACACACAATTTGTGTTATATACTTTTTTTTTTTTTTCAGTTAACCGTTTTCGAGATATTCCAGAATATTAGTTTTCAATTTTAGCCACTTAAACTTTTCTCGTTTGTTTACTTCTGAAAAGCAAAGAGATTGGAATTTCAATTGTTTCACACAGCGAGCGGCTTTTTAAGGACGAGACTATCGCTTTAGCCTGTGTATTTTCTTATTTCCCTTCTACTTACAAGGAGCTGGTAGTAAAACTGATTCTGGTTAAGTTTATCTTGATTAGCATGATGTAAATAACAGATTGATCTTTTGAATAAAAGGTTTGATTGCTAGAGGACATGAATTGAACGCATTAGACTTTTACTTTCTCTGCACATATCATGTACAAAGTGAATAGAGAAGGTATTGTATCCACCCAAAAATTCGATACCAAGATTTCACCGGAAATATATGTTTTAGGGTTCCCTGTATAAAAAAAAAGAGGAAGAAGAATTTTCAGAAAAAGGTCCATGTGTCTGTGAACACGATAACCCAAAAACAAAAAGTCAGTAAAATGCCAAATTTGGTATTTAAGTTTAGAATTTTCGAGGGATGCGACAGGAAAATTTTGATTTTTTCAAAAATGGCTCTAACGATTTATATTAAAATAACTTATATTAAAGATATTTACCTGACAAATAAAATGTATAGCTTGAATTTTCTGAGAATAGCCTCTAGAGACTACTTTATTCTGGGTGAATTTTTACGGAATTTTTTATAACTGCTAAACCGTAAGAGACCGATAAAAACTTACCACACAAAAATGTAGATCACGTAAAAAACACAATTTATGTTATATACATTTTTTTTATCTCACCTTTAAAGAACTTCTACTTTTCTCATACAGGAATTTGTCAAAAGCTGTCCATACAAACAAAGGAACATCAGTCACATAGCAACCAGTTTTTGACTATCACTTTAACGTATGGTACTCCCTTATTTCGCTTCTATTTACAAGGAAGCAAGTAATAAGACTATCTCTGCTATTTTTCTCTCGATATGCATGAAGCAAATAAAAGCATAAGGTTTTTAACAATAATTTGTTGCAGAGATGTAGAGAAAGTGATGTGAATGTAACACGTCAGATTTTTCCCCTTTTACTTACAAAGGACCAAGTAATAAGGACAATTTCTGTTAATGTTTATCTGGATTAGCATGATGTAGATAGAAGAATAAGCTTTTTAACAATAATTTGTTATAAAGATGTAGAGAAAGTTATGAGATAGTAACATTTGAGATTTTTTTGAGTTCAATATTATTAAATGTGTTGATCACCGCAGATGAGCGTACTAATTAAACGTCCAAATAAGCAAGAAAAGTGTTTCTGTGCCCTGATGAATTTATACGTAGTTGTCGATTAAATGAAAGTGATAAAAGAGAAGTAATTACATTATGATAGTCTGTTACCTTGATACCGGGTTGGTAATTCAGGAACATAGTAGCCAAGAGGAAGCATGCTGGGAGAGCACGCGACCCTGTGACCTTATAAACCGGCCGCCACATACACAATAACACGTCGCACCCCTGTTGCTAAATCCACTCCGGTCGTGTTGGGATGACGTCATGCTGTAACAGTGAAGGGCTGATGAAACAAGGTCAGTCACGCTGGCTGACACGAGGGGGGAGGAAGCGCTCGCTCTCTTGGCTGCGAGAGGCGGTACAGGCCGCCTCCAGCAGGATGAAACTGTCTGGTGGTCGAACCTTGTGGATGGGCTCTAGTCCTGGGTACATATCCTTATCTCTCTCGCAAGGGGGGCGGCGAGGAGGCGGGTCGCGGGTGGTGGCGACGCCCCCTTTAAATGTACGCCCTTTTCCAGTAGTTGCCGCCGCCTAACGTCATTCACAGGTGTCTTAAACCTTCACGCCCAAATCTTCGAACAGAACGCCTTCACTTGAGTTCTCTCCCACAATCTATATGTGCAAACTGGGTGGAGACATATCATGGATTTTCATTGGGCTTATTTTAAACCTGTGGAATTCAGAGATGTTTTACTTTCTCTGCTACGTATATAAATAGAAGATGCACGTTTCACAAAACGTGGTTCTGTGTGTGATTATCATAACTCAAAAACAAAAAGTCTGTTAAATCCAAATTTGTATTTTTAGTTCGCCATCTTCCAAAGATGCGACACAAAGACGCAACAAAATCTCTCTTTACATTGAACATTTTTCGAAATTTTCAATTTTCTCAAAAATGACAACGATTTTCATTAAAATACCATATATTAAATATATTTACACGACAAATAAAATGCTTTGATTTGTGAAACAATTTATAGTAATATAGGTTTAGGAGTTAGGTTATACACTTTTATATCGTTAAGCACACGCCCATTCACTATCACATTCGTATTTCCATGTGGGGGATAGGGAATAATTCTGGTTAAAGAAAAAGTATCCGCCCCAGCCGGGAATCGAACCCGTGAGAAGTCAGCTCGCTGACCACTCGACCACGGAGGCAGTCTAATTTATTTTGAATTCTTTTTTTGTGCGGTAAGGCATTTCCCAGGTATCCATTATTGATGGCACTATTCTTCAATACCTTATTTATTTATTTCATTCTTTCGATGGTCATGTGTTTCTGGCAATCGAATGCAAAGATAATGACATTTTAAGGTACAGCGGGCGCAAAATTTCTGGAATCGAGACCCTGACCGCCAACCCAGCTACCGAGACTAACTTGCTCGAAGTTTGCGACATGCGACTGCCTACTCTCAGTCACAGCGAGCAAACATAGTTCAGTTTGTATCGAAAGTTTTCCGCATCTTACATCAAAGAGTAAATATGGTTTGAGTTTTGTGACAATAATGATGGTTCCTGCATTTGTTAAGTGGTAAGGTATTAAAGAGTATGAGCAGAGAAATAGTTGCAAATGTCCTCGACTCCATGAAACAAGAGGCAGAGATGAAGGAAGAAAATATATATTCACTCGAGTTCTCTCTGAAATCAGCAGACACTATTGCACTGTTTATCCTCGTAACATCGCAGTGATGTTCGCTGTTCACGGTTTGCATCTGTTATGCTACAAAACAGAATGCCACATTCAAGAGCTCCGAATCTCGCTTAGGATGAGTTAGTCGGATAAGTGATTTTTTTTCGTGGATCTTTTCACCAATTTCATTCATCATCCGATATGGCCAACCAGGTTAAAGAACATAAAACAAATAAAAAAGAAGAAAAGAATGCCACATGCCATTACCAAGATGTGTGTTGTGGGGAAATGTGTGACAGCATGCGATTTTATGTAAAGAAAGACAAAACACTGACAAAGTTAAGTAATGGAGGAAACATTCAATTCTTATAAATCTGATGTGTTCCATTCACATGACTTTCTCTACATCTCTGCAACAAATTAGTTTTAAAAAGCTCATGCTTCTATTTGCTGCATGCTAATCGACAAAAAATTAGCAGAAATAGTCTTATTACTGCTTCCTTGTAAGTAGGAGGGAAATAAGGGAGTAGTATAGCTTAAAGCGATAGTCAAAAGCTGGTTGCTATGTGACTGAAGTTCCTTTGTTTGTATGGACAGGAATTGACAAATTCCTGTTTGAGAAAAGTTAAAATTTTCGAACCTGAAAACTAAACAAGGAATATCTCAAAAAACGAGCAACTCCACAAAAAAAATGTATACAACATAAATTATGTGTTTTAATGTGCTCTATATTTTTTTGTGTGCTAAGTTTTTGTGTATCTCTTTGGTTTAGCAGTTATGCAAAATTCCGTAAAATTCACTCAGAATAAAGTAGTCTTCAGAGGCTATTGCCAGAAAATTCAAAATATATATTTTGTTTGTCAGGTAAATATCTTTAATATACGATATATTAATCAAAATCGTTAGAGCCATTTTTTAGAAAATCAAAATTTTCGAAAAAAGTTCCATGTAAAGGGTAGTTTGGGGTGGGGGATTTTTCTCAAAATTTTCGTGTCGCATCCCTGGAAGATACTAAACTTAAATACCAAGTTTGGTATTTTACCGACTTTTCATTTTTGAGTTATCGTGTTCACAGACACACGGGCACACGGACACTACACGAACCTTTTTTTGAAAATACTTTTTTTTGGATACAGGGGACCCTAAAACATATATTTCCGGTGAAATCACGGTATCGAATTTTTGGTGGAGTGCAATACCTTCTCTATATACTATGTACATAGTACGTGTAGAGAAAGTAGCGAAAGCAGTGATGATAACAATGATGTTTTGTAATGAAAGAAACTGTTTGATAAACTTATGTATATTATACGCTCTTCTTTATTCAATATTCTCGTACATGAGTGAAGACGAAGGACTGTCAGGTGTGGAAGAACTGTAGGCAGATGTTTGACATAGCTTTTATGTAGGACCATTTGTACAGTGGTATTTGTGTGTGTATACAGGGTGTTAATGAACTACACCAAAATAATTTGCGAGATTATACACGTGAGTCATATAAAGTAATTTGAGATCGGCGATGCATGATCCCCGGATAAACAACGCAACTACATAGTGTTAAACGTGTGGGTATCAGGTGCTAAAAGTCAGAGTTTAAACAAAGCAGGTTGAAAAAATCTGATGTGTACCATTCACATGACCTTCTCCATATCCCTGCAACAAATAATTCTTAAAAAGCTTATACTTCTATTTACTTTATGCTAATCAGAAAAAAATTAGCAGAAATAGTCTTATTACTCGCTTCCTTTTAAGTAGAAGCTAAATAAGGGACAATCGTAGGTTAAAGTGGTAGTCAAAGCTGGTTGCTATGTCAATGAAGTTCCTTTGTTTATATGGATAGGAGTTGACAAGTTCCTGTATGAGAAAAGTATACGTTTTTCATAGCAGAAACCTAAAATAAGGAATGTCACAAAAACGACGAACTCCACGAAAAAAATGTATATAACATAAATTGTGTGTTTTAAAGTGCTCTACCTTTTTTGTGTAGTAAGTTTTTGTCCATCTCTTACGGTTTAGCAGTTATTCAAAATTTAGTAAAATTCATCCAGAATAAACTACTCTTCAGAGGCTATTCCCAGAAAATTAAAGATATACATTTCATTTGTCAGGTAAATATGTTTAATATCCGAAATTTTAATCAAAATCGTTAGAGCCATTTTTGAGAAAATCAAAATTTTCGAAAAAATTTCCATGTAAAGGGTAGTTGGGGGTGTGGGGATTTTTCTCAAAATCTTCGTCTCCCATCCCTGGAAGATACTAAACTTAAATACCAAGTTTGGTATTTTACCGACTTTTCGTTTTTGAGTTATCGTGTTCATACACACACACACACACACACACACACACACACACACACACACACACACGGACCTTTTTGTGAAAATGCTTTTTTACTTTCTCCATACGCACTATGTACATAGTGTATAGACAAAGTATTGCACTCCCCCAAAAAGTTCGATACCGAGATTTCACCGGAAATATATATATGTTTTAAGGTCCCCAATATCCAAAAAAATCATTTTCACAAAAAGTGTGTGTGTGTCCGTGTGTCTGTGAACACGATAACTCAGAAACGAAAAGTCGGTAAAATACCAAACTTGGTATTTAAGTTTAGTATCTTCCAGGGATGCGACACGAAGATTTTGAGAAAAATAACCCCACCCCCAACTACCCTTTACATGGAATTTTTTTTGGAAATGTTTGATTTTCTCAAAAATAGCACTAACGATTTTGATCAAAATTCCGTATATTAAAGATATTTACCTGACAAATAAAATGTATATATTGAATTTTCTGGGAATAGCCTCTGAAGAGTAGTTTATTCTGAATGAATTTTACTAAATTTTGAATAACTGTTAAACCGTAAGAGATGGACAAAAACTTACTGCACAAAAAATGTAGAGCACATTAGAACATACAATTTATGTTATATACATTTTTTTCGTGGAGTTCGTCGTTTTTGTGGCATTCCTTATTTTTGGTTTCTGCTATGAAAAACGTATACTTTTCTCATACAGGAATTGTCAACTCCTATCCATATAGACAAAGGAACTTCATTGACATAGCAACCAGCTTTTGACTATCACTTTGACCTACAGTTGTCCCTTATTTCGCTCCTGTTTACAAGGAAGCGAGTAATTAGACTATTTCTGCTATTTTTTTTTTTCTGATTAGCATAAAGTAAATAAAAATATAAGCTTTTTAAGAATAATTTGTTGCAGGGATATGGAGAAAGTCATGTGAATGGTACACATCAGATTTTTTGGATATTGGGGACCCTAAAACATTATTTCCGGTGAAATCTCGGCATCGAATTTTTGGTGGAGTGCAATACTTTCTCTATACTGTATGTACATAGTGCGTATGGAGAAAGTAAAAATCTGATGTGTACATTTGCTTTGTCATAAAAATATAGTTAATATATAGTATTTAAATCAAACTCGTTTTCTAAAATAAACAATTTCGAAAAATGTTCATATATAAAGGGTATTTATGGGCGGGGGTTTATTGAAAATCTACGTGTCGTACCTTTGGACGATACTGAACTTAAATACCAAGCTTAGTATTAATCGAATGACCTCGTTTATTGAGTTATTCACACACACACACACACACACACACACACACACACAACTTTATTTTTATATAAACAATTTTTGGGGGGAGTCCTCTGCGTATATATTTCGGGTGAAATTTCAGTATCGAATTTTTGGGCAGAATGCCTTCTAAGCGTCGAAGGTATACATTTTTTACCTTCCAATTACGTGATAGAGAAACTATCGAAATGTCTTAAGTTCACTATCTTTCAAGGATCCGACACAACGATTTCAATAAACATTCTCTTCCCCAAATTATCCTTTTCGAAAGTTTTTGTTTTATCAAAAATGATCCTAAACGATTTAATTAAAATACCACGTTTTACTTTCTCTAGCCTCGCATGTACAATGTACACAGGGCTAGAGAAGTATTGCATTCCACCCAAAAATTCGATACCGAGATTTCACCGGAAATACATGTTTTAGGACCCCCTGTATCCAAAAAAATCATTTTGAGAAAAAGGTTTGTGTGTGTGTCTGTGTGTGTGTCCGTGTCTGTAAACACGATAACTCAAAAACGAAAAGTAGCTAAAATACCAAACTTGATATTTAAGTTTAGTATCTTCCAGGGATGCGACACGAAGATTTTGAGAAAAATTCCCCACCCCGAACTACCCTTTACATGGAACTTCTTTCGAAAATTTTGATTTTGTTAAAAATGGCTCTAACTATTTTGATTAAAATACCATATATTAAAGATATTTACCTAACAAATATATATTGAATTTTCTGGGAATAATTTCTGAAGACCTGTTTATTCTGGATGAATTTTGCTTACTTTGGCATAACTAGTAAACCGTAGACAAAAACTTACTATACAAAAAATGTAGGTCATGTTAAAATACACAAGTTATGTGATATACATTTTTCTCGTGGAGCTTACCGTTTTCGAGGTATTCATTGTTATTAGTTTCAGTTGTGAAGTACTTATACTTTTCTCAGACGGGAGTGTCGGTTTTTCTTTTGTTCTACTCCTGGCCAAGAAAAGAAGCTATTTGTAATGACAATCGCATAACGACAGCTTTCAAAACATTTGACTATTGGTTTAGCCTAGTGTATTCCCTAATTTTCTTTCTACTTATACGGAACTAAATAATAAGAACATTGTGCTAATGCGTACCACGATTAGCAAGGTGCAGAGAGAAGAAGAATCTTATGTATGAAGTTTGTAGAACAGCTAGAGAAAGTCATGTGATTGTAACACATCAGATTTTTACTTTCATATGTATATAGGGATAGCGAAGTATTGTATTCCGCCCAAAAATTCGATGTCGAGATTTCACCGGAAATACATGTTTTAGGACCACTGAATCCAAAAAAAAAGCATTTTCAGAAACAAGTTCGTGTGTGTGGGTGTGTGTGTGTGTCTGTCTGTCTGTGGACAGGATAGCTCGAAAACGAAACCACGGTTAAATATCAAACTTTGTATTTAAGTTTGGTATCTTTCAAGGATGCGACACGAAGATTTTCAAGAATGTTTTTTTCTCTAGCTACTCTACAAAGTAACTCCTTACGAAAGATAACTCTTCTTTCAACACCATGCTAATCGAGATAAACATTAGCAGAATGTGATAACTTAGTTCCTTATAAGTAGGATGGAACTAAGGGAATGCACTATGCTTAAGTGATAGGCAAATGTTTTAAAAGCTGTCGTTATGCGATTGGCATTGCAAATCGCTTCTTAGCTTGGCCAAGAGTAGAACAGACACTTCCGTCGAGAAAAGTGTAAGAACTTCACAATTGAAATTAATAAAAAAAAATACCTCAAAATCGGTAAGTTCCACGAAAAAAATGTATATGAATGACTTGTGTTTTTAATGAGATCTACATTTTTGTGTTGTAAGCTTTTTACTTTCTCTTACAGTTTATTAGTTATTCCAAATTAAGCAAAATTAATCCAGAATAAAAAGGCCTTTAGAAGCTATTCGCAGAAAATTCAAGTAATTCATTTTATTTGTGAGGCAAATATCTCTAATATGTGACATTTTAATCAAAATCGTTGGACCTATTTTGTATAAAATTAAAATTTTAGAAAAAAAGTTCCATGTAAAGAGTATTTGGTGGAGGGGGGTTTTTCTTGAAAATCTTCGTGTCGCATCCTTGCAAGATACCGAACTTATATACCAAGTTTGGTATTTAGCAGTCTTTTCGTTTTGAGTTATGCTGTCCCCCCCCCCCCCCCACACACACGGACCTTTTTGTAAAAATGCTTTTTTTGGATTCAGGGGGTCCTAAAACATGTGTTTCCGCCGAAATCTCGGTATCGAATCTTGTATTCTTCCTCTATACACTATGTACATAGTACGTATAGAGAAAGTAACTAAACTAACCCATTCATACATCTTCACCAAAGACAACCCACCTCAGTGTGAAATCTGCAACACACGACTCTCCATTAAACACATTTTCACAGACTGCAGAAGATACACTACAGAACGACAGCTCTACAGCATCACAGAAGATATAGCCACAAAAACTGAATACTCCACAGAAATTCAAGCAAGTTCTACTCTTTCTTAGAAGCATAAAACTGGACTTCAAACTCTAATGTACAATTCACAATATTTTAAATCTTTGTAAAACTGACTTTTAACAGCAATATACCTTTCAAAATATTTAATTTAAATGTATGTAAAACTTGCTATTCTAATGTAATTTTAATTCCCAGACCTGTGTTTAATGTGTAAATAATTTATTGTAATAACTTGCCTTTATAATGTAATTTTAATTCACAGCCCTGTGTTTAATGTGTAAATAATTCCATTGTAATATGAAGAATTCAATTTTTATAAGTATTGTATGGTCGCGATATGACCTAGGAGTTAAAGCGACCTAAAATAAATAAATTAAAAAAATAAAAAGTAATAAGATACAGTAACAGCTCTCAAGGGTATGTTTGACTTACAATTCGCATGTGTACACTCAAGTGGTGTAACAACTATTTCTTTCTTTGTTTATTTTTCTTCTGCTTTGACTTTACAATGAGCGATTTGATTGGCCTTGACTGGTCTGGAACCCGCGACAGCTCGATTACAGATGTGCGGCAGGTCTTCCTACTTGGAGAGCGACGGCGGGAGCGTGCAGCTGTTCTTGCTTTCTCCCTCCTGCCATCTATTATATCGTTTAATAGTTTGTCACTCTCGGATTATTGCTTTTCCCCTCAAACAAGTTCACGCTAGGGCAGAGTACATCTTTTTTTGAACACGTGCTCCCCCTATTCCATTAGACTAAACATGCTGTGTTCACCATAAATTGGATTTATTTTAATTCGTAAATATACGAAACAATCGAAGTTGAACAAACATCTCAGGGTTTATTTATTTTTTTACTTTCTCTACACGTACTATGTACATATGAATAGAGAAGCTATTGCACTCCACCAAAAAATTCGATACCGAGATTTCACCAGAAATGTATGTTTTAGGGTCCCCTATATCCAAAAAAAGTATTTTCAGAGAAAGGTCCGTGTGCCTGTAAGCACGAAAAGTGGGCAAAATACCAGACTTGGTATTTAAGTTTAGTATCTTCCAGAGATGCGACACGAAGATTTTGAGAAAAATCCGCCCACCACAAACTACCCTTTACATGGAACTTTTTTTTCGAAAATTTTGATTTTCTCAAAAATGGCTCTAACGATTTTGATTAAAATATCGTATATTAAAGATATTTACCTGAGAAAATGTATATTTTGAACTTTCTGGGAATAGCCTTTGAAGACTACTTTATTCTGAGTGAATTTTACGGAATTTTGCATTACTGCTAAACCGTAAGATATAGAAAAAAAACTTACCACACAGAATATGCAGAGCACGTTAAAACACACAATTTATGTTACATATATATATATATATTTTTTTTTTTTTGTTTTTTTTTTGTGGAGTTGATTGTTTTTTTAGATATTCCTTGCTTTTGTTTTAACTTTAAAAGCTTATACTTTTCTCATACAGGAGTTTCACAACTCCTGTCCATACAAATAAAGGAACTTCAGTGACATAGCAAACCAACTTTTGATAATGACTTTAACCTCTGCTACTCCCTTATTTCGCTTCTACTTACAAGGAAGCAAGTTTGAAGATTATTTCTGCTAATTTTTACTCGATTAGCATGAAGTAAATAGAAGCATAAGCTTTTTAACAATAATTTGTTGCAGAGAAGTAGAGAAAGTCATGTGAATGGAACACATCAGATTTTTTTATTGTTTCATTTGTATGGTCATATCTGGGGTTTTGACTTGAGAAACAATTGCTGGAGTTTTTCTCGCTCAACTGTAGATGTCTTAACGTTGGTTTTTCAGTTTTATACTATTAAACACAAACTCATTCACTCCCACATTAATAATTCGACTCTTGGGGGAATAAGGAATGATTCTGCCCCTGCCGGGAGTCGAACCTGGGACCTCTGGATGGTAAGCTAGAACGCTGGCCAATCTGCCTGCTGTTGTATTTCTCACTCAGTTGCTGATTTCGCTCATCTTCCTTTATCATATTCGGTATTTTTACTTTCTGTACAGGTACTATGCACATAGTGTATAGAGAAGGTATTGTAGGGCGCCCAAAAATTCTATACAGACACGAATCTTTTTCTAGAATTGCTGTTATTGGATTCAGGGGAACCCAAAACATGTATTTCCGGTGAAATCCCGGTGTAGAATTTTTGGCTGCATTACAATACCTTCTATATACATAGTACGTGTAGAGAAAATAAAACGTATTTTTGGGAATAGGTCCGTTGTGTTCGAGTGTATGTGTGTGTCTGTGAACTGCATAGCTCAAAAACGAAAAAAACAGTTAAATACCAAACTTGGGTATTTAAGTCTGATATCTTCCAAGGATGCTACACTAAGATTTTCAAGAAAATCCCCCACCCCAACTACACTTTATATGGAACCTTTTTCGAAAAATTTTATTTTCTCAATAATGGTTAACGATTTTGATTAAAATATCCAGTATTAAAGATATTTACCTGACAACTAACATATCCTGAATTTTCTAGGAATAGCCTCTGAAGACTACTTTATTCTGGATGGATTTTACGGAATTTTGCATAACTGCTAAACCGTAAGACACAAACTTTCCACTCAAAAAATGTAGACCACATTAAAACAAAATATTTATATTCTATGCATTTTTTTGGGAAGTTGATCGTTTTTATTTTCTCCATACGCACTATGTACATAGTTTATAGAGAAAGTATTGCACTCCACCAAAAATACGATACCGAGATTTCACCGAAAATATATGTTTTAGGGTCCCCAATATTTAAAAAAGCATTTTCACAAAAAGGTCCGTGTGTGTGTGTGTGTGTGTCCGTCCGTGTGTCTGTGAACACGATAACTCAAAAACGAAAAGTCGGTAAAATACCAAACTTGGTATTTAAGTTTAGTATCTTCCAGGGATGCGACACGAAGATTTTGAGAAAAATCCCCCCACCCCCAACTACCCTTTACATGGAACTTTTTTCGAAAATGTTGATTTTCTCAAAAATGGCTCTGACGATTTTGATTAAAATTTCGGATATTAAACATATTTACCTGACAAATGAAATGTATATCTTGAATTTTCTGGGAATAGCCTCTGAAGAGTAGTTAATGCTGGATGAATTTTACTAAATTTTGAATAACTGCTAAACCGCAAGAGATGGACAAAAACTTACTACACAAAAAATGTAGAGCACATTAAAACACAATTTATGTTATATACATTTTTTTCGTGGAGTTCTTCGTTTTTGTGACATTCCTTATTTTTGGTTTCTGCTATGAAAAACGTATACTTTTCTCATACAGGAACTTGTCAACTCCTATCTATATAAACAAAGGAACTTCATTGACATAGCAACCAGCTTTTGACTATCACTTTAACCTACAGCTGTCCCTTATTTCGCTTCTACTTACAAGGATGCGAGTAATAAGACTATTTCTGCTAATTTTTTCTGATTAGCATAAAGTAAATAGAAGTATAGGCTTTTTAAGAATTATTTGTTGCAGGGATATGGAGAAAGTCATGTGAATGGTACACATCAGATTTTTTAGGTATTCCTTGCTATTGGTTTCAGCTTTTAATAACTTGTACTTTTTCATACAGGAATTTGTCAACTGCCCATACAATCAAAGATACTTCAATCACTTTATCCTGTGGTACTCTCTTATTTCGCTTCTACTTTCAAGTAAGCAAGTATTATTTCTGCTATTTCTTTCTCGATTAGATAAAGTATATAAAAAGCATAAGATTTTTAAGAATAATTTGATGCAGACATGTAGAGAAAGTCATGTGAATGGAACACATCAAATTTTTCCTCATACTACCTTTCGTTCTGCCTTCATCAGTTAAATATTTGTTGTTGTGATTTACTTGTTTATTTCACTATCTCTCCCCGCACATAGTAAGCAGAGAAGATATGTAGGTATTCCTTCAAAAAAATTCGATACCGATATTTTATTGGAGATGTATGTTTTGACGCCTAGTAAATAAAAATAGATTTTAGAAAAAGATCCATATGCAAAACAGTTCAGTGTCTTCCAAAGACGAGACAATAAGATTTTCAAGAAAATCTCCCCACCCCAGACTACACTTAAATGGGGAGATTTTTTTTAAATTATGGATTTTCTCAAAATAGCAATGATGATTTTGATTAAAGTAACATATCTACCTACCTATATAAAAGACGTTAACACAAAAAATACTAATCCACACAGTAGAGAGACACTGTGCACTGCAGATATTGAGTGCAATTGTATTTTGCTACAACTATACTAATGCACTGACGTCACACTATATACCTACACGTTCCAAGTAACTTGCATTCGCTTCCTTCCGCAATTGTTTGCAACATTCAAACACAAAAAGTTACCTGTTATAAATTGAGTGTTTTAAACGCCTACTTTTTATGTGATACCTTTTTGTCTACAGGTAAACTTTTACAAGCTTGCACAAAATTCTTTTCGAATGAGGACTTCACAGAAAAAAGCCACAGAAGAGAACTTTCCAGAAAATTCAAGACAGATACACATTTTATTTTTTATGTTAGCTGAACTTGTATTAAAAAAAAAAAAAAAAAAAAAAACTGATGTGTTCTATTCGCATGACTTTCTTTTCATCTCTGCCATAAATTATTGTTAAAAAACTTATTTTCTATTTGCTTAATGCTAATCGAGAAAAAATTCGGCAGAAAGAGTCTTATTAGCTGCTTACTTGTAAGCAGAAAGCAAACAAGGGAGTACAAAAGGTTAAATCGATAGTAAAATCTTTTTAAGTTAGTTGCTATGTGATTGAAGCACCTGTGTTTCTATGAACAGGAGTTGACAAATGCCCGTATGAGAAATGTATAGGTATTTTAAAGCTGAAACTAATAACAAGAAATATCTCAGAAACGGTCAACTCTAAAAAAAAAAAAAAAAAAAAAAAAAAAAAAAAAAAATCTCTTACGGTTTAACATTGAGCAAAAATTCGGCAAAATCCATCCAGAATAAAGAAGTCTTCAGAGGCTATGCCCAGAAAATTCAGGATATACATTTTACTTTGGATATAAATATCTTTAATATACGGGATTTTAATCAAAATCGTTAGAGCCATTTTTTAGAAAATCAAAACTTTCGAAAATTTGCCCATGTAAAGGGTAGTTTGTGGCTGGTGGGGGGGGGGGGGTTCCAGAAGATCTTCGTGTTGCATCGTTGGAAGATAACAAACCTAAATACCAAACTTGGTACTTAACGGCCTTTCTGTTTTTGAGCTATGCTGTCCACAGACACACCCACGGACATTTTTCTAAACATGCTTTTTTTACACTCAGGGGACTCCAAAACATATATTTCCTGTAAAGTCTCGACATCGAATTTTTGGGTGGAATACAATACCTTCTGTATCCGCTATGTACATTGTACATGCAGGCTAGAGAAAGTAAAAATCTGATGTGTTCCATTCACATGACTTTCTCTACATCTCTGTAACAAATTATTGTTAAAAAGCTTATTCTTCTATTTACTTCATGCTAATCGAGAAAAAATTTTCAGAAGCGGTCGTATTGCTTAGTTCCTTGTAAGAAGAAGGGAAATAAGTGAATACACAAGGCTAAACCGACACTCAAATGTTTTAAAATGTGGTTGTTATGGGATTGAAATCCGTTTCTTTGCTTGCTCAGGAGTTGATGATTTCCGAAGTATTTTATAACTGAAGACAATAACAAGCAATATATCGAAAACGGTCAACTCCATGAAAAAATCTGATGTGTTCCATTCACATGACTTTCTCTACATCTCTGTAACAAATTATTGCTAATAAGCTTATTCTTCTATTTACTTCATGATAATCAAGAAAAAATTAGCAGAAATAGTCTTAATACTTGCTTCTTTGTAAGTAGAAGCGAAATAAGGGAGTAGCATAGGTTAAAGTGATAGTCAAAACCTGGTTGCTATGTGACTGAAGTTCCTTTATTTGTATGGACAGGGGCTGACCAATTCCTGTATGAGAAAAGTTAAGTTTTTCAAACTGAAACCAAAAACAAGGAATATCTCAAAAACGATCAACTCCACGAAAAAAACCTATACAGCATAATTTGTGTGTTTTATTGTGCTCTACATTTTGTGTGTGTTAAGTTTTTGTCCATTTCTTACGGTGTAGCAATTTTGAAAAATTCCGTAAAATTCACCCAGAATAATGTAGACTTCAGAAGCTATTCCCAGAAAATTCAAAATATACAGTTTATTTGTCAGGTAAATATCTTTAATATACATCGTTAGAGCCATTTTTGAGAAAATCAAAATTTTCGAAAAAAGTTTCATGTAAAGGGTAGTTGGGGTGGGGGGATTCTTGAAAATCTTCGTGTCGCATCCTTGCAAGATATCAAGCTTAAATACTAAGTTTGGTACTCAACGGTCTTTTCGTTTTTGAGCTATGCCGTCCACAGACACGCAGACAAACAGACACACACGGACCTTTTTCCAAAAATGCTTTTTTTGTATTCAGGGGTTCCAATCTGTATCAAATTTTTGGGTGCATTACAATACTTTCTCTATATGTTATGTACATAGTATGTGTAGGGAAAGTAAAAATCGAGTTAAACATTAGCAGAAATAGTCTTATTACTTGCTTCCTTTAAGTAGATGGCAAATAAGCAAATCTCTTTCATAGAGATGTGAGTGAGGAAGGTTAAAATATTTAAAAAAAAAAATAATAATAATAATAATAATAATAATAATGTAAATGGCATAAATTGTATCTTTTAAAGAGAACTACATTTTTTGTTTAGTAGCTTATCTCTTACAGCTACCAATTATATAAAAGTCATTTAGAATGAAAAGACCTTCAGAGACTGGCCTAAAATGGCATATCGTAAACAAAATTTGGGTTTAATCTTTGAATATAAAACAACTACATAACTGAGAAAGCTGCTTTGATTTTAAACTACGTATTCAATATTACTATTCATAAAAAATAAAAAAAATCTGCGATGCAATGGAACATATAAAAACAACAAAAAAAACTGTCGGCTTGCAGTAAATTGTAAGAAAGAGGTGTTAATAATTGTATATTTCAGGAACAAATTATTAGGGCTTTATAGAATATGATAGCATCAGTACTAATACCCGAATGTCTTTACTAATAACTTTATGGAAATGAACACCAACTTTTGACATTACTAGCACTGTATGTTGATATACAAACAGAAGTCTCTGAAGCGAGTTAGTACACTGTTCAGAAATAAATTGTTTGATTGTGTGGGGTACGCAAACACAGTCACTTGCCGCACTGCATGAATTTTAGCCAGGTTCTTCAGGTTTTTACTGACTAAATATTCTAATCATGGTAGATGAAAGACCATCGTCCTCACTGTCGCTCCTACTGAAGTCCTGCACTTTATTTTCTTGTTCTGCTACTGCACCTTTGAAATTGATTCGACGTGATGCACTACCTTTTCGATTTTCTGAACTCATTTTCTCTTTCTTCTGCTTCTTTATTCCTCAACTTTTTTATAAAAGGGCTTCTTCTCTCTCTCTCTCTCTCTCTCTCTCTCTCTCTCTCTCTCTCTCTCTCTCTCTGTCTCTCGACTGCATTTTCGTAAAGGAGGTGTTGGTGATACTTCTACCAAAGCTTGTCGAATTTCTTCAGTACTGAGCAGTCCCACTTCTGCGGGCTGCATTGTCGCATTATTTTTGGAATCCTCATCAGAGCTTTTATTTTTACTTTCTCTACACGTACTGTGTACATAGTGTATAGAGAAGGTATTGCACTCCATCCAAAAATTCCATACCGAGATTTCGCCGGATATATATATATATATGTTTTAGGGTCCCCTGTATCTAAAAAAAAAAAAAAAAAAAAAAAAAGCATTTTTACGAAAAGGTCCGTGTGTTTGTGTCAGTGTGTCTGTGAACAAGATAACTCAAAAACGAAAAGCCGGTAAAATACCAAACTTGGTATTTAAGTTTAGTATCTACCGGGGATGGCTCTAACGATTTTGATTAAAATATAATATATTAAAATGTATATCTTGAATTTTCTGGGAATAGCCTCTGAAGACTACTTTATTCAGTTATTTGCATAACTGTTAAACCGTAAGAGATGGAAAAAAACTTAGCACACAAAAATTGTAGAGCACTTTAAAACACATAATTTATGTTATATGCATTTTTTTTAGTAGAGTTAATCGTTTTTTAGGTATTCCTTGTTTTTGACTTCAGCTTCGAAAAACTTCTACTTTTCTCACACAGGAATTTGTCAACTCCTGTTCATACAAACTTCAGTCACATAGCAACCAGCTTTCGTCTGTCACTTTAAACTATGGTACCCCCTCATTTCCCTTCTACTTACAAGGAAGCAAATAATAAGACATGACTCTTTCTGCTATTTTTGTTCTCGGGTAGCATGAAGTAAATAGAAGCATAAGCTTTTTAACAATAATTTGTTGCAGAGATGTTGAGAAAGTCATGTGAATGGAACACATCATATTTTTTAATTCTACATATTGAGGCTTATCAGTTGCTGCACTGGCCAAGTGCAAGTGATCCGGAAAGATATCCGGATTAAGCGGACTCATACGGTACGGTTCAAACAAGAAATTGCGTTCTAGACTCTAGCAGCATCAAATAAGCGGCGCAGAATAATTTGGAAATCTGGAATAAAGCAGCTGTTCTGCCTGGACCATTTTCAGCCACTTGTGCACTTTTCTGTTGCAGTATGAATCTAGAGGCCCGAAAAGAAAGAAACATCCAGAGGTTGGAGTCGGTGTGTGTAGTGTGGCGGTAGACGTTATCAGTTCGACTCCGTTTTCTTTGACATACTCAAGTACAAAATACAGATGTCACTCAAAAAGACTTATTGGTATGTGAAACTTCGAGTGATGCCATCGCCTGTACATCAACAAGTGCTAATAAGGAACATTTTTTAAAAAGCCACTACATATAGTGAAGCTATCTTCTTGTACAAATTTGGACATTTATTGCAGACACATGCTCCACTAGACATGGTGTTGGTGTTGGTAATCTGGACTTCTGTTAACTTGCAAAAGAAAATGACAACAAATGTTGTCGAAACACATCCAGATTACCAACACCAAGTCTAGTAGAGCATGTGTCTGCAATGAATGTCCAGATTTTTACAAGGAAATGACAGTTGAGTCAGTTTCCATCATGTTGGAATCAAGACCAAGCTAATGTGTTTAAAGAAAAATACGAGTGGTTACTCTTGTAAATTTTATCCAAGCTCTGGTGTGTCTTTGTCACAACAATGGATTTCTAATATTATAAATCCTTACGGGTCTACTACAAAAAATCAGCAGCAATCCTTATGAAAGAAAATATTCAAACACAAGAAAAGTAATACTCATTGTACAGCATAAAAATAGTATTGAGGTTGAATAACAAACTTTGGAAATCCTTTTTGACAATGAAAATAAGTGTAGTTTTAAAACAACATGCCGAATTTTTCGTACAGCGAACTATATTGTAAAACGATGTACATTTAATTGATCGTTAAGTTACCAACGGCCTTGATATGGGACGAATTTTGCATAGCAATGTTGTTTGTTCTGAGATTAGATGGCATATTAGTGAAGAAATGAAACTTAGAATTATTGGAAACATTACTAATAATATATCAATGGTGCGTATCATAATTGATGAGTCAACTATGATAAATAATAAAAGTGCATTGAACATTTATATACGTATTACGACATGTAAATGAAGATGGTAACAAAACAGATGAAGGTGGTGACAATAGTGACATCTACACATTATTTTTAGAATTAGTGGAACTTGCAGATCAAAGAGCAGGCACCACATATGCGACATCCTCCTGGAATGTCTCAGAAGAAACGGTTTTGATGAAAATTATCTTCGAAATTATACGGTTAGATTTACTCGTACAAGCGACACTGCAAGTGCTTTATGTGCGGAAAAAACCTGGAGTAGGACCACAATTACAAGAAGTTTCTTAAAGTCATATTGTGGCATTGTCTTAGACACCGATTAGAACTTTCGTTACAAACTGTTGGTGGAGGTGTGAATCATTTTTGCATATTTGTCAACAAATTGCACAACTTATCTCTCCAAAAACTGGAATCAAATTCAGAAGTGTGTACTGGCTCTAGCAATTGAACTTAAAAAGATTGGTGTTTTATTGACGTGAGGTGGGTTACCTCTTCTTTCCTATGCGACGAATCGGTGTGATGTTCCTATTCTGCATTATATGCACTGTAATGCTGAATCTAAAAACGGTTGCCGCAATAGTAAAGAACGGAGTTAGTTTGTAGAGTTGGCAAACAAATTGAGTTATTAAGCTGCTAGGACTTATGCATGATGTACTACTTGAATTAAAACATCTGTCAGAAGTACTACAAATGCGTCATTGCACCATAAAAATACATGTGAGAATATAAAACTGTATTTTAATAGAATTGAAAGTGTGAAATCTTTATCAGGTGACTGCGTGTCAGTGTGTCCGTGCGTCTATGAACACGATCACTCCAAAACGAAAAGTCCGTTAAATGATATTTAAGTTCAGTATCTAACAAGGGTGCGACACGAACATTTTGAAGAAAATCCCCCCACTCCAAACTACTCTTTACATGAAAAAAAGGTGTAAAATAGCTGAAGCTTTCCTGACGATGTATTAACCCTTAACCCTTACCCGACTAGAAGCTCGAGAACACTTAAGAGTTAAAGTCTAAAATGTTGATTTTCTCAAAAAAGTAGAACAATTTTTATTAAAATGCCGTATATTAAAAATACTTTCACGGCAAATAAAAGGTGTATCTTGAATTTTCTCGGAATAGCCTCCGAAGTGCCTTCACTCTGAATGGTTTTTGCAACTCTTACGGTTTGCCAGTTATACAAAAGTCATCCAGAAAGAAGAGGTCTTCAGAGCCTATTCCCAGAAAATTCAAGATATACATTTCGTTTGTCGTAAAAATATCTTAAATGTACGGCATTTTAATCAAAATTTATACCAGACCAGACCAGACCAGAGCAATTGAAAGGCTGAGGGCAGCCCGAGGTGTGTTAGACGTGTCCCTGTTCTCGGAGAGAACTTAACCACGTTCTGACGGGATTGTGGGGTTTTGCAGGATGGCGGGTGAGTGTTGGGGTTGTGGAGTTGGTATAAATACCATGTCTTCTCAGTCATCTTAAATACCAGGCCATAATATCACGCGAACCATTCGGATGTTAGCTTCATTCCAGCTCTTATAAATACCAGTCTCCGCAAGCTCAATCCATCAGTTCACCCTGAAGAAGATGCACTTCTTCGGAACGTCGGTATCAAGCCAAGTTTTTACCTGGTTAGAAGCCCGAGAAGATTTTGAATTAATAAATATGTTATTAAATTTATTTTGCAATGAAAAACATGCATTTATTTCAAGTTACAAAAATAAAATTTTAAGTTTGAGCCTTCATATCATACAGCTAGAAGTTGTGTATTAATGTTTAGAATTTCAAAGACAACAAGTTAGCAGTTATTAAAATAAGGTACCAAGCAAGAAAATATCTTGTTTCTGAAAATTGCAGTTCGATAACAAAAACAATATTAGAATTTTAATCTAAATAGAAACCTGTATCTACTTCTCGTTGTTTTATACCGAATTAACTCGATGACAGCCAAGTGTGGAATATTAGAGAGTGGTCACTTTGGAAGTAGAGTAAATACACTTGCAGAACCCATGAGTCCCAATGTTAGTAGAAGACAATTAAAAAGTTTGCTGTTATATAACTGTATAAACTGGACTCCAAAATAGAAAAAGAAAAAAAGAAATCGAATGTGTTCCATTCACTTGACTTTCTCTACATATCTGTAACAAGATATTGTTTGTTAAGAGTATTCTTATTCTATTATTAAGCTTATTCTTCAATCTATTTAATGGTAATCAAGATAAACGTTAGTAGACGTGGTCTTATTATTTGGTTCCTTATAAGTAGAAGAGAAAAAATCTGATGTGTTCCATTCACATGACTTTCTATATATCTCTGCAATAAATTATATTTAAAAAACTCATGCTTATTTACTTCCTGCTAATCGAGAACAAATTAGCAGAAATAGTCTTAGTTCTTGCTTCCTTGTAAGTAGAAGCGAAATAAGGGACTACCATAGGTTAAAGTGATAGTCAAAAGCTGGTTGCTATGTGACTGAAGTTCCTTTGTTTGTATGGACACGAGTTCACAAAGTCCTGTATGAGAAAAATATAAGTTTTTATAGCTTAAACCAAAAACAAGGAATATCTCAAAAACAATCAACTCCACGAAAAAACGTATACAACATAAACTGTGTGTTTTAATGTACTCTACATTTTTTTGTGTGGTAAGTTTTTGTCTCTCTCTTACGGTTTAGCACTTAATGTAAAATTCACTAGAATAAAGTAGTCTGCAGAGGCTATTCCCAGAAAATTCAAAATATACATTTTATTTGTCCGGTAAAACCTTTAATATACAATATTTTAATCAAAATCGTTAGAGCCATTTTTTAGAAAATCAAAATTTTCGAAAAACGTTCCATGTAAAGGGTAATTTGGGGTGGGGGGATTTTTCTCAAAATCTTCGTGTCGCATCCCCGGAAGATACTAAACTTAAATACCAAGTTTGGTATTTTACCGACCTTTCGTTTTTGAGTTATCGTGTTCACAGACACACGGACACACACACATGGACCTTTTTCTGAAAATACTTTTTCTGGATACAGGGGACCCTAAAACATATATTTCCGGTGACATTTCGGTATCGTATTGTTTGGTGGAGTGCAATACATTCTCTATACACTATGTACATAGTGCGTATAGAGAAAGTAAAAATGTGATATGTTCCAGTGACATGACTTTCTCTACATCTCTTAAACAAACTATTATTAAAAAGCTCATTCTTCTCATCATGCGAAATAAACATTAACAGAAATTGCCTTTATTACTTGGTCCCTTGTAAGCAGAAGGGGAAAAATCTAATGTGTTCCATTCACATGATATCCTATAGTTGTTCGGAAAGAAAAACAAAACAAACCTTTTATTCAAAAGATTAATATGTTATCTACATCGTGTTAATCAAGGAGTTTTTGCTTTTTTAATATCTGTTGCACGGATATTAAATTTTGGTAGATGAAATTATATTTTTTATTTGGATTGCTTAATGAATAAAAATGAAATATATTTAATTTCATTTTTGGTTGAAGATAAAAAAGCAGAATTATTCTTATTACTAGCTCCTTGTAACTCCGAGCAAATAAAAAAATACACAGGCTGAAGCGATAGTCTCGTCCTTTAAAAGCCGGTCGCAATGTGAAACAATTGAAATTCCAATTTCTTTGATTGACAGGTGTAAAACAAACGAGAAACAAGAAGAAATATGTCTTCCCATAAGAGAAAATTTAAGTGACTAAAATTGAAACCGATAATCCGGAATATCTCGAAAACGGTTAACTCTAAAAAAATGTATATGATATAAATTGTGTGTTTTAATAAGATCTACACTTTTTACTTTCTCTACACGTACTATGTACATAGTGTATAGAAAAGCTAGATATTGTATTGCACCCAAAAATTCGATACCGAGATTTCACCGGAAATATATGTTTTAGGGTCCCCTGTATCCAAAAAGAGTATTTTCAGAAAAAGGTTCGTGTGTGTGTGTCCGTGTGTCTGTGAACACGATAACTCAAAAACGAAAAGTCGCTAAAATACCAAACTTGGTATTTATGTTTAGTATCTGCCAGGGATGCGACACGAAGATTTTGAGAAAAATCCCTCCACCCCAAACTACCCTTTACATGAAACTTTTTTCGAAAATTAAATACAGGGAAATACATTTTCTGGAAAATCTTCCTTGGAAGATCAGCTTTTCGTTTTTAAGCTATGCTGCCCACAGACACACACACACACACACACACACACACACACACACACACACACAAACGCGCGCGGACATTTTCTTCTTTCTTTTGGAATCGGGGAGTCCCAAAACATGGTTTCCGGTGAAATTTCAGTATCGAATTTTTCGGTGCAATACAGTACCTTCTCTATACACTATGTACATAGTACCTACGTGTAGAGAAAGTAAGAAACTGATGATATGATAAATTGATAATAGTTTTAGATCATTTGTCAGGGTCTTCAAGGGTTATGACTGCCTGCGTGGTCGAGTGGTCAGCTGGAGGTCCCAGGTTCGATTCTCGGCTGGGGCGGGGAATTTTTCTTTAGCCAGAATTATTCCCTATCTGCAAGTCTGCAAGTATGTATGTGAGATTTAAACCTACTGACAACGAGTTGTTTCAAGTGCAAAGCCCCCGATATGACCTTAGATGTTAAAGGGGGCTATATAACAAAAAACAATCGTTATGGCCTTAGATGTTAAAGGGGCTATATAAATGGAAAAAAAAAAAAAAAAAAAAATATATCTTTATGGCTGATTCCGGTGGCCGCGCTCGCTAAAGTGTCTCGCTTTGCCGCTTCGAGAATCGTGGATTCGAGTCCCGCCTTGTGCATGTGTTTGTAAATGTGTCTATGTTTGTGTATGTATATGTAAAAGGAAAACATTAAGAATAATAAAGTCTACTAAGGAAATATAGGAAACTGGAAAAAATGGAGAAAAAAGGAATACAGCGCCAGAGTCCTGACAAGCCTCCTGAACTGTATTAAAAAAAAAAAATCTAATGTGTACCATTCACATGACTTTCTCCATATCCCTGCAACAAATAATTCTTAAAAAGCTTATACTTCTATTTACTTTATGCTAATCAGAAAAAAATTAGCAGAAATAGTCTTATTACTCGCTTCCTTGTAAGTAGGAGCGAAATAAGGACAACCGTAGGTTAAAGTGATAGTCAAAAGCTGGTTGCTATGTCAATGAAGTTTCTTTGTTTGTATGGATAGGAGTTGACAAGTTCCTGTATGAGAAAATTATACGTTTTTCATAGCAGAAACCAAAAATAAGGAATGTCGCAGAAACGACGAACTCCACGAAAAAAATGTATATAACATAAATCGTGTGTTTTAAAGTGCTCTACATTTTTTGTGGAGTAAGATTTTGTCCATCTCTTACGGTTTAGCAGTCATTCAAAATTTAGTAAAATTCATCCAGAATAAACCACTCTTCAGAGGCTATTCCCAGAAAATTCAAGATAT
The DNA here is from genome assembly GCA_030762935.1 of Hymenopus coronatus. NCBI lineage: Eukaryota > Metazoa > Arthropoda > Insecta > Mantodea > Hymenopodidae > Hymenopus > Hymenopus coronatus. Next base: position 134,950,447 of record CM060881.1, read on the forward strand.
ACATTTCATTTGTCAGGTAAATATGTTTAATATCCGAAATTTTAATCAAAATCGTTAAGAGCCATTTTTGAGAAAATCAAAATTTTCGAAAAAAGTTCCATGCAAAGGGTAGTTGGGGGTGGGAGGATTTTTCTCAAAAGCTTCGTGTTGCATCCCTGGAAGATACTAAACTTAAATACCAAGTTTGGTATTTTACCGACTTTTCGTTTTTGAGTTATCGTGTTCACAGACACACGTACACACACACACACACACACGGACCTTTTTGTGAAAATGCTTTTTTTTTGATATTGGAGACCCTAAAACATATATTTCCGGTGAAATCTCGGTATCGAATTTTTGGTGGAGTGCAATACTTTCTCTATACACTATGTACATAGTGCGTATGGAGAAAGTAAAAAAAAAAAAAAAGTAGTTGCTATGTAGAAGTATTTATAAATGATATAAATGCTGTAATTGCAGCATTTAACTAAATGCATTTAAGGCTAGTTGTATTCTGATTTGCTTCTTTGTTACAAGAACTTTGCGCCATTCTTGAATAACTAATCCTGGGTGGACACGGTGACAAATTAGATATACGATTGCCTTTGTGGTCGAATGGTCAGGAATCTAACATTTCACTCGGAGGTCCCTGGTTTTATTCCCGGCTGCGGAGGGGTATTTTTCTTTAACCAGAATCATCTCGTCCTCCACTGAGTCCGGAAGTAATGACTATGTGTATTTGAAGAAAATAAGAGCTTGCAAAAAACGATTTTTTTCTAAAACAATAACCCCCAATATGACCTCAAATGTTAAGGCGGGTTATATAAACGAAACAATTGGGGGCGGGGGGAATAGATGTAGTATTATAACAGCACCCTTGCCGTTGAAACAGAAGGTGAATCTTGACCAGTTTTCTGTGAAAATCGCTTCAATGGGTTTGGCTAGCGATTTCAAATGCTGACACCGAGAGATTTTTACTTTCTCTACCTGTACGTTGTACATAGTGAACAGAGAAGAGTTGCATTGCACCACAAAATTCGATATCAAGGTTACACCGGAAATGCACGTTTTACGGTCGGAAAAAAAAATAGAAAAATGTCAGTGTATGCGTTTGTGTGTCCGTGAACGCGATAACTCATAAACGAAATATCGGTAAAATACAAACTTGGTATTAAGTAGTGTCTGCCAAGGATGTGACACGAAGATTTTCAGGAAAAATTACATGGAAAAATTTTCAAAATTTTTAATTTTCTCAAAAATGACTAAAATACCACATGTTAAAGATATTTAAATATCAAATAAGGTGTATATTTTGCATTTTCTGGGAATAGTCACTGAAGAGCTCTTCTTTCTGGTGAACCGTAAGAGAGAGAGAAGAACTTACAACACAAAAACTGCAGATCTCGTTAAAACACAATTTGTCATGCACACTTTTTTCGTGCAGTTGACCATTTTTGAGATATTTCTTTTAACAATAAATTGTTTCCGAGATATAGAGAAATTTATGTAAATGGAACACGTTCGTTTTTTCTGCATGTTTTAGACAGGGCAGCTATCAAAAACAAAAAACTGTGTTGTATGTTGGAGTTTGGTAATATCTGAGTATTTTAGTCTATACATGAAAAATGATGTTTTGAATTTGGAAATAAGGAACAATTAAGCTAAATAATGTGAATTTATGTAGAAAATTAAGATTATTTTAAAAATTCGCGTTAGTAATTTCAACACAAAATCTTGTGTCCCACCCACTTATATTAAAGACTGCCCCCTTTAATATCTGAGGTCATATCGGGGGCTTTGCACTTGAAACAACTCGATTTCTGTAGGTTCAAATAATTTTATTTTCTTCACACACACATACTTCCAGGCTCTGTGAGGGATAGGGAATAATTCTGGCTAAAGAAAAATTCCCCGCCCCAGCCGAGAATTGAACTCCGGATGCGAAGTCAGCTCACTGACCACTCGACCACGGAGGCAGTCTATTCGACTATTGTTTCACTAATGAAGGTATGATAAGGTGACTCATTTTGACTAGGTTCTTTCATAAAATGTGACCTATTTATTTATATTTGGAAGGTCATTTAGGCCAACCTTAAGGAGGAGGAAGATTGACGAATCAGATTTCAACAAGATAGATTGGGATGACCATTGCGAGGAGTGAGATGATGTCCCTCAATAATGACTCTGCCCGCCTCCCAACAATGAGACAACAACAAGGAGTGAGGGAGTTTAATGAAAGGCTCCACCCCCGCGTGGTGATCATGAAAATGTGTGTTATCTCCCCACCCCCGGCAGGCGTGGTTGTGACGGCCGTCCTAGGGCGGGGCGGTGCGGGGCGGAGCGGCACCCGATATAAAGATGCTTTTCACCAATTTCCCATGTGAGACGCGCTCTTCGCCACATTCCGCCACACTTCGACTACTTTCGGAAACTAGCAGCTGCTGTTTACTGTGGAATGCGATGAACATCAGCTGGCTGAGTATGTCATCACTGTAACTTTCGGAACTCTCGCGGGAGCCAGCCTCCGGAATACTGTTCTCAGTCCAGCAGAGATCTGCCGTTTTACTTTCTGTGCGACGCGTGATCATCAACATCATCTCCTGTTCGGACCTATTATTATTATTATTTATTAGTTATTATTTATTATTATTATTATTTTTATTATTATTATTTTATTATTATTATTATTTTTATTATTATTATTTTTATTATTAGTATTATTATTAGTATTATTATTAGTATTAGTATTATTATTAGTATTAGTATTAGTATTATTATTGTTATTATTGTTATTATTGTTATTATTATTGTTATTATTATTGTTATTATTATTGTTATTATTATTATTATTGTTGTTGTTGTATTCCACATTCAATGTCGATATTTCACTGGAAATACATATTTTGAGACACCTTGAACTACACTTGTTAATTTCTGTAGCCCCGTGTGTACAATGTACATAGTGGATAGATAAGTATTGTATTCCACCCAAAAATTCGACACCGAGATTTCACTGGAGATATATGTTTTAGGACTCCCCGAATCAAAAAAAAATGCATTTTTCAGAAGGTCCGTGTGTCTCTCTGTGTGTGTCTGTGGACAGCATAGCTCAAAAGTCCGTTAAATACCAAACTTAATATATAAGTTTGATATCTTCCAAGGATGCGACACAAAGATTTTCAAGAGAATCACCCCACCCCTAACTACCCTTTAGATAGAAAATTTTGTTTTATTAAAAGTGGCTTTAACGAATTTGATTAAAATGTTAAAGCCATTTCCATCAAAAATAAAATGTATATCTTGAATTTTCTGGGAGTAGCTTCTGAAGACCTGTTTATTCTACGTGAACTTTGCATAACTGGTAAACCGTAAGAGATAGACAAAAACTTGCCCTAAATGGCCGTAAGAGATAGAAAAAAAAAAACATTTTATATGTACCATTCGCATGACTTTCTCTACATCCCTGCAACATATTATTCTTAAAAAAGCTTATATTTCTGTTTACTTCGTGCTAATCAGAAAAATTAAAAGAAATAGTCTTATTACTTGCTTCTATGTAAGTAGACGCGAAATAAGAGAGTACCATTGGTTAAAGTGATAGTCAAACGCTGGTTGCTGTCACTGAAGTTCCTTTGTTTGTATGGACAGCAGTTGACAAATTCCTGTATGAGAAAAGCATGTTTCTCAAAGCAGAAACCAAAAACAAGGAATGTCTCAAAAACGATGAAATCCACTAAAAAAAATGTATATAACATAAATTGTGTCTTTTAACGTGCTCTACATTTTTTGTGTTTTAAGTTTTTGTCCATCTCTTAAGGTTCAGCAGTTATTCAAAATTCCGTAAAATTCATCCAGAATAAATTACTCTTCAGGGGCTATTCCCAGAAAATTCAAGATATACATTTTGTCAGGTAAATATGTTTAATATACGAACTTTTAATCAAAATCGTTAGAGCCATTTTTGAGAAAATCAAAATTTTCGAAAAAAGTTCCATGTAAAGGGTAGTTGGGGGTGGGGGGATTTTTTTTTTCAAAATCTTCGTGTCGCATCCCTGGAAGATGCTCAACTTAAATACCAAGTTTGGTATTTTACCGACTTTTCGTTTTTGAATTATCGTGTTCATGGTCACACGGACACACACACACACACACACACACACACACACATACACGGATCTTTCTCCGAAAATACTTTTTTTAGATAAAGGGGACCCTAAAACATATTTCCGGTGAAATCTCGGATACGAATTTTTGGGTGGAGTGCAATACCTTCTCTATACACTATGTACATAGTGCGTATAGAAAAAGTAAAAATGTAGATCTCGTTAAAATACACAATTTGTCATATACATTTTTTTCGTAGAGTTTACCGTTTTCGAGATATTCTTCTTATTAGTTTCAGTTGTGAAGTACCTGCACTTTTCTCAGACAAGAAGTGTCTGGTTTTCTTTTGTTCTACTCCTGGCCAAGCAAAGAAGCGATTTGCAATAACAATCGCATAACGACAGCTTTTAAAATATTTGACTATTCCTTTAACATAGCACATTCCTTTAGTTCCTTTCTCCTTGTAAGGAACTAAGTAATAAGCACATCCTACTAATGTGTATCTCAATTAGCATTGTGTGTAAAGAAGAACAATCTTTTGTAAGAAGTTAGTTTGTAGAGAAAGTCATGTGAATGTAGCACATCACATTTTTTCCTTTTCTTTCCAGCAAAGAGTACGCGTTTAAGTATAAAGTCAGTTAAATGATGTCAGTGTTTCAGCTCACGGTCTTACAAGGATGCGACAAGAAAATTAGGGAGACAATCCTTCCCAACGCAAAGTACCTTTACTTGGAAAATGTTTCGATATTTCTTTAATTTTTTTTTTTTAATTCCTCTAAAAATTTTGAAAGTACTTTGTGATACATTGCAGCCAAGAGTTCAACTGCCCAAATTGTAGCACTTATTAAATAAAACTATCTTTGAGTTTTTTATTTGTCTTCCTTTGGATGCTATTATTTCTCCACCGAAGTGTTCAGAATGATCAATTTATTTTGCTTGTGAATATTTATTTGGAGCATATTATAGCCATAGGTAAACCTTCCAAACAAAGAAATATAAGAAGACCTGCAAAAAGGTGGAAGAGTATAAGTAACTACATTTTATAAGCATGTAGAGATGTGCAGGTGTAACTGTTAGAAAATATATACATTCTTAAGAAAAGATACTTGTGTGACATAGCTGCCTTACTAAAACATCTTATGTGTACCATTCACATGATTTTCTCTATATCCCTGCAAGAAATTATTCTTAAAACGCTTATACAGGGTTACTACAAAAGAAATAGACAACTTCAACTGCCTGTAAAACAAAAACTATTAGAGATGGCAACCTAATTATTTTGGAGGTATGTTGAGAAACTCTCAAAGTTTCGTTTGTTACTATTGGTAACGCTGTAGTGTTTTGTTTGATGTTGCAGAAGCTGAAATGGCGGAAAATCCTGTGGAAAGGCATATTGCATGTTGGAATTTGCTAGAACGCAATTAGCAACTGTTGTCCAACGACATTTTAGAACACGTTACCACAAAAATGAAATGATGCGCTCACAAAAACCAGCATCGTCTTCATCATGTCGCAACATGTCGATGCAAAAGTCACGCTGTATGACCTTATCTTCTTCACTCAGAAACTGCAACATTTTTAATCTGTAAGGCATCATGTGCAGTCGCTTCCGCAAGATTTTCCATACAGTTTGCTGTGGAATTTGTAATTGCATGCTTGCCCTAGATGTCGATTTCTGTGGGCTTCTTATGTAGGCAGAACGAACACGTTCAACGTTTTCTTCCGAAACTCTTTGTCTTCCCGAGCTCTTCCCTTTGCACAAACATCCCGTTGTCTCGAATTTTCTATACCAGTCGTAGATTGACTGTCTAGTCGGTGGCGTTTTGTGGTAACGTGTTCCAAAATGTCGTTGGACAACAGTTGCTGATTGCGTTCTAGCAAATTCCAATACGCAATATGCCTTTTCCACATGATTTTCCGCCATTTCAGCTTCTGCAACAACAAACAAAATACTACAGCGTTACCAATAGTAACAAACGAAACTTTGAGAGTTTTTCAACATACCTCCAAAGTAATTAGGTTGCTATCTCTAATAGTTTTTGTTTTACAGGCAGTTGAAGTTGTCTATTTCTTTTGTAGTAACCCTGTACTTCTATTCACTTTATGCTAATCAGAAAAAAATTAGCAGAAATAGTTTTATTACTTGCTTCCTTGTAAGTAGAAGCGAAATAAGGGACTACCTTAGGTTAAAGTGATAGTCAAAACCTGGCTGCTATGTCAATGAAGTTCCTTTGTTTATATGGATAGGAGTTGACAAGTTCCTGTATGAGAAAAGTATACGTTTTTCATAGCAGAATCCAAAAATAAGGAATATCTCCAAAACGAGAAACTCCACGAAAAAAATGTATATAAAATAAATTGTGTGTTTTAATGTGCTCTACATTTTTTGTGTAGTAAGTTTTTGTCCATCTCTTACGGTTTAGCAGTTATTCAAAATTCAGTAAAATTCATCCAGAATAAACTAGTCTTCAGAGCCTATTCCCACAAAATTCAAGATATATATTTCATTTGTCAGGTAAATATCTTTAATATACGAAATATTAATCAAAATCGTTAGAGCCATTTTTGATAAAAACAAAGTTTTCGAAAAAAGTTCCATGTAAAGGGTAGTTGGGAGTGGGGAGATTTTTCTCAAAATCTTCGTGTCGCATCCCTGGAAGAAACTAAACTTAAATATCAAATTTGGTATTTTACCGACTTTTCATTTTTGAGTTATCGTGTTCACAGACACACACACACACACACACACACGGACCTTTTTGTGAAAATGCTTTTTTACTTTCTCTATATTCATTATGTACATAGTGTATAGAGAATGTATTCCACTCCACCAAAAAGTTCGATACCGAGATTTCGCTGGAAATATATGTTTTAGGGTCCCCAGTATCCAAAAAAAAAGTATTTTCAGAAAAAGGTCCGTGTGTGTCCGTGTATCTGTGAACACGATAACTCAAAAACGAAAAGTCGGTAAAATACCAAACTTGGTATTTAAGTTTAGTATCTTCCAGGGATGCGACACGAAGATTTTGAGAAAAACCCCCCCACCCCAAACTACCCTTTACATGGAACTTTTTTCGAAAATTTTGATTTTCTAAAAAATGGCTCTAACGATTTTGATTAAAATATTACATTAAAGTTATTTACCTGACAAATAAAATGTATATTTAGAATTTTCTGGGAATAGCCTCTGAAGACTACTTTATTCTGGATGAATTTTTCATAACTACTAAAGCGTAAGAGATGGACAAAAAGTTAACCCACAAAAAATGTAGAGCACATAAATACACACAATTTATGTTATACACATTTTTTGGTGGAATTGGTCGTTTTTGAGATATTCCTTGTTTTTGGTTTCAGCTTTCAAAAACTTATACTTTTCGCATACAGGAATTTGTCAACTCCTGTCCATACAACGGAACATCAGTCACATAGCAACCAGCTTTTTGCTTTCACTTTAACCTATGGTACTCCCTTATTTCGCTTCTACTTACAATAAAACAAGAAATAAGAATATTTCTACTAGTTTTTTTTTTTCGATCAGCATGAAATAAAAAAAGATAAGCTTATTAACTATAATAATTTACAGAGATATAGAGAAAGTCATGTGAATGGAACACATCAGATTTTTTGGATATTGGGCACCCTAAAACATATATTTCCGGTGAAATCTCGGTATCGAATATTTGGGTGGAGTGCAATACCTTCTCTATACACTATGTACATAGTACGTGTAGAGAAAGTAAAATAATCTGATGTGCACCATTCACATGACTTTCTCTATATCCCAGCAACAAATTATTCTTAAAGAGCTTATACCTCTATTTACTTTATGCTAATCAGAAAAAATTAGCAGAAATAGTCTTATTACTTGCTTCTTTGTAAGTAGAAGCGAAATAAGGGAGTACCATAGGTTCAAGTCATAGTCAAAAGCTGGTTGCTATGTCAATGAAGTTCCTTTGTTTATATGGATAGGAGTTGACAAGTTCTGTATGAGAAAAGTATACGTTTTTCATAACAGAAACAAAAAATAAGGACTATCTAAAAAACGACGAACTCCACGAAAAAAATGTATATAACATAAATTGTGTGTTTTAAAGTGCTCTACATTGTTTGTTTGGTAAGTTTTTGTCCATCTCTTACTGTTTAGCAGTCATTCAAAATTTAGTAAAATTCATCAAGAATAAACTACTCTTCAGAGGCTATTCCCAGAAAATTCAGGATATACATTTCATTTGTCAGTTAAATATGTTTAATATCCGAAATTTTAATCAAAATCGTTAGAGCCATTTTTGAGAAAATCAAAATTTTCGAAAAAAGTTCCATGTAAAGGGTAGTTGGGGGTGGGGAGATTTTTCTCAAAATCTTCGTGTCGCATCCCTGGAAGATACTAAACATAAATACCAAGTTTGGTGTTTTACCGACCTTTCGTTTTTGAGTTATCGTGTTCACAGACACACGGACACACGCACACACACACACACACACACGGACCTTTTTGTGAAAATGCTTTTTTTGGATATTGGGGACCCTAAAACATATATTTCCGGTGAAATCTCGGTATCGAATATTTGGGTAGAGTGCAATACCTTCTCTATACACTATATACATAGTGCGTATAGAGAAAGAAATAAGGTAATATTCGTCTGCAACTTCAGAGTAAACGCTTTTCTCCACCTCAATCTCTCCCTTGTCTGGGTTTAAGTATAAACTTAGGTATCTATTCCTTCCAATGTTTGTTTTGTACTTCTCTCTCTCTCTCTCTCTCTCTCTCTCTCTCTCTCTCTCTGTCATTGCAAACACAAAATTTGCATTTCTTAAGGAATTTTGATAAAATATATTTACTTTCTCTGCACGTACTATGCACATAGTGTATAGAGAAGGTGCGGTACCGAGATTACACCGGAAATACATGTTTTGAGATACCCTGAATAAAAAAAACTTTAGAAAAAGTTATATGTTTGCGCACTATGGGCAGCATAGCTCAAAAACGAAAAGACCCTTAAAAACCAAACTTGGTGTTTAAGTTTGGTATCTTCCAAGGATGTGATGCGAAGATTTTGAGAAAAATCCCCCCACCCCAAACCACCCTTTACATGGAACGTTTTTCAAACATTTCGATTTTCTAAAAAATGCCTCTAACGATTTTGATTAAAATATCGTATATTAAAGCCATTTACCTGACAAATAAAATGTATATTTTGAATTTTCTGTGAATAGCCTCTGAAGACTACTTTATTCTGGATGAATTTTTCATAACTACTAAACCGTTAGAGATGGACAAAAGCTCAACCCACAAAAAATGTAGAGCACGTCAAAACACACAATTTATGTTACATAAATTTTTTTCGTGGAGTTGATCGTTTTTGAGATATCCCTTTTTCTTGGTTTCAGCTTTGAAAAACGTATACTTTTCTCATACAGGAATTTGTCAACTCCTGTCCATACAAACAAAGGAACATCAGTCACATAGCAACCAGCTTTTGGCTTTCACTTTAACCTTATGTAGCTTCTACTTACAATAAAGCAAGAAATAAGACTATTTCTGCTAATTTTTCTCGATTAGCATGAAATAAATAAAAGATAAGCTTATTAACAATAATAATTTACAGAGATATAGAGAAAGTCATGTGAATGGAACACATCAGATTTTTTTTCGTCAGGTATAGCATTTTTCGGATATTCCTTGTTATTAGTTTCAGCTTTTAAATACTTATACTTTTCTCATACGGAAATTTGGCAATTCCTGTTCATACAAAGGTACTTCAATCACATAGCAACCTGCTTTTTAAAGATTTAACTATTGATTTAGCCTATGTTACTCCTTTATTTCCCTCCTACTTATAAGGGGAAAAATGTAAATGGCGTGTTATTAAGGACACTCTTTAACTACTATGACTCTCATTGTCCCATTCTAAATTGGGCGTGAAAGGCCGCTTAATTTTGCTCAGAGGCCTCTCTATCAAGCTTGAGTACCTTTTACGTGCCCTAAATCTACGATACGGGAATAACGGCTTTACTTCCCTTCCGAAGGAAGCAATGCTAAGGATTTTTACACCCGAAAAATCCATCGTCCTCTGCGTGGTTTGAACCCGCGACCTTGGGTATATGAAGTTACCATGGTAACGACTACACCACGGAGGGCGACTACTTACGAGGAAGAAAGTAATATGACCATTTATGATAATCTTTTATCGATTAGCATTAAGTAAGTATAAAAAGAAAACTTTTTAACAATAATTTAGTGTAGAAATGTAGAGAAAGCCATGTTAATGGTATCAGATTTTCTCTTTTAAGATTAAATATTATTTGATATAAATTACATAAATACAAGTCACTAAGTATGCCAGTTATTGTTTTCTGATAACATGATAATGCTCAAAACAGTGCATTTGCATGTCTTTAATTTCATGTGGTCTTAGTTCTCATTGAATTGCTATTGGTTTATTCAGTCATAATATCACACTTAAAATACTAATTGGATATGAGTGCATGTGATAGGTTATTTCATAAAAGTCGCTACATTTTGGCCTTGTAGCATTTATACTATTTGAGAGTGAGAAATGCATACGTGTTTGGAAAACTAGTTTTGAGATAACCACAAATGTTCCAAATGTGATAGCATTAGCACATTCATTTGCTGCATCCTGTCCTGTATCCTGATATGCAAATCTGTGCCTTTTGTTTTGACACCCCTTAGATGAATTCTCTGATGCCCTTACAGCAGATAACATGTTTTGAGATATTAAGTTTTTTACTATGCTATGTACATAGTGTATAGAGAAGGTATTGTAATGCACCCAAAAGTTCGATACCGAGATTTCACCGGAAATACATGTTTTGAGACCTCCTGAATACAAAAACAAAGCATTTTTAGAAAAATGTCTGTCTGTGTGTATGTGTGTCTGTGGGCAGCATAGCTCAAAAACGAAAAGACTGTTAAATACCAAACTTGTTATTTAAGTTTGGTATCTTCCAAGGATGCGACACGATGATTTTCAAGAAAATCCCCCCACTCCCAAATACCCTTTACATGGAACTTTTTTCGAAAATTTTGATTTTCTAAAAAATGGCTCTAACGATTTTGATTAAAATATCGTATATTAAAGATATTTACCTGAAAATTAAAATGTATATCTTGAATTGTTTAGGAATAGCCCCTGAAGACTACTTTATTCTGGATGAATTTTACGGAATTGTGCATAACTGCTAAACCGTAAGAGATGGACAAAAACTTACTGTACAGAAAAAGTAGCTCGCGATAGAACACACAATTTATGTCATATACATTTTTGTCGTGGAGTTGATCATTTGTAAGATATTTTTGGTTTTTCGTTTCTGCTTTGAAAAACATACTTTTCTCATACAGGAATTTGTTAACTCCTGTCCATACAAACAAAGGAACTTCAGTTACATAGCAACCAGCTTTTGGCTATCATTTTAACGTATGGTACTCCCTCATTTCGTTTCTACTTACAAGGAAGCAAATAATAAGACTATTTCTGCTAATGTTTCTCGATTGGCATGAAGTAAATAGAAGCATAAGCTTCATGTGAATACAACTCATCAGATTTTTTTTTTTTTTGTAGTGTTTAACGTCCGCTTTTACTACGTGTGGCACCGCAGGCGATGACAATGGTGATACATGGAGTGAAGATGTAGCACCGGTGGAATGCGATGGCGGGGGAAACCAAAGTAAACCCGCCCCTGCGCCGCTTTGTGTACCACAAATCTCACGAGCGGTCGCTAGGGATCGAACCCGGGCCGTCTAAGTGAAAGGCGAGTGGTCTAACCACACTCACATACCTTTTTATGAAGATGCCTCGGCGTAGCTAACTCAGGATTCGGAATCAGTAGAGCTGTTGAGTTTTCTCAGTATGGAAACAGGAAAACATTTAGATACGACACTTGTATAGAATTGAAAATAGCAGCAGGGTGTTTTTTCACTGATATTTATCTGTCGATAAAACATCAAACACTGCAGTTGAAGTCATCTCAACAGCGATGCTGAGCATTTCTTTTAACACCGTTTTACACCTGAATGAGTGAGTACTGGGCTTACACTTGAGTAATAATACTCTACTTATTAATATTCTACACTTACATCGCACCTTAAAATTTCAGCGCGGGATTCTTAAACAAAATTTCAGGAAAGACTGTCTAACTTCTGACTGCCTAATATTTGCCGACAAAACTTGCGTTTAGCGTCGCCATATTACGTGGTTTTATTGTATTTTAATCAGGTGTCTCATGGACACAAAGAAAAATGCCTCAAGGCGTTTGCTGACAATAGAGGGTGAACTTTGTTAAACTTAACTGCGTACTTCCTAGCAGCTCTATCTTGGAGAACATCAACATAGCTAAACTTCACAACTTATGAAATAAATACAAGAAAATAGAGCAAATCACTTATACTCACATGTAACTATAACAATAAAAGTATTGGTGATTGTTTATAGACCATTGATATTAACATAATAATCACTGTAGAGCATTGACTCAGCAATTACCGTCTCAGGTTAATTATTCTAAATGACCATAATATATATTCTGAATCGGGAAGAAACATAATTATTTTACCATTAAAATCTGAAAATATCTAATTTTGCATTTTGCACTTCCCACCCCTTTAAGCACTAAGTTTGTCAATAATGTTTCTTCTGGACTATACATTTTATAATGTTTTATAGAATTATTACAAACACAATGGGGTGTCAAAGCAGCTTTCAAAAGACACGTTTCACTGTCGAGGTTGCGATACTTTGCAGAAAGTGATTGAACAATTCAAGCAGCATTGTTTTCTCGAAAGATTTACACAGCGTCCGTCTACAAAATGAATTGTCTCTAGTATTTATGATGGACAACGAAGACAAAACTCTAATCTTTGGCATAACGAAGTCTTAAATATATACTACATTTGTACCAAGGGTCCCACTGCCTCGTGTTTGACGTGTGCAGATATCTTGTGCGTTAAAAGAGTTGTAGAACTCAACGGGGTTATTTTAAGTTAAAACTCGCCAGTGGAGAATTGTCAAGAGCGACCTTCCTTTTACCCTTCTCAGAGTGCACGATCGGCTCACCGTCTCCGCTGATAAAGCAAGAAGGGTGAAACAAAGTTTGCTCTCGCCAGTTCTCCACTGGCGGGTTTTAACTTGAAATAGCCCCGTTGAGTTCTGCAACTTTTTAAATGAAGGAAGGGTTATCTGCTCACGTCAAATGTGGGGCAGTTGGGTCACCTAGTATATCAGGGTAAATGCTCCAGCAGTTCAATTTCAAATTACTATTTGCCCATTGCTATAAGCTATAACACTTCTAAATCAGGTAGCTACATGGCCAGATCTCTACGTCATCTAAAGTATGCGAAGCAACTGAACATAGCCTAGGAGAATATACAGCATGTAATCGAAATAGGTTCATGATTCAAACCAATATACTAAACCTTGTTTATTGTAACCTTGCGCCGCTTGCATGTATCCTTCTGTACTCTTTAAGTATAATTTTAAAATGTCACAAAATATAATTTAATTAACAAATTAGTTGAAACGGAAATGTTAATATAAAGAATTAGGCAAACACGTCCTTCCCCTTTCCTCTGATCGACAATATACATATTAGTCGTGTGCAGTGCAAGGTCAGATGACAACCGGCACTCAGCCATGTTATCGTCATCCAGAGAGTTAGGTTTAAAACGAAGCATTCTATTTTATTCTGTGCCGCGGCCTTGCTCCATGCTAGCATTTGGTAAACACGTGACAGCAGCGATTGTGCTCTTCCTTGTAGCGCAAGTCATCGACTTCTACGTGTATGTCTGCTAGGAAGAATCTTTCTTGTTTATAGAAAGTGGCAGCATAAATGTTTAGTTTTCGCCAAGTTCTGCAACCAGCAGAATCATGCAGGTGAGTATGACAGTTACCAAGGAGAAGAATGTTTCTTCCAAATTGTGTTCGATATCACTTAATTACCAAGAAGCCTGTTGATATTCACCGATATTAATGTGCAAATGTTTCCTTACAAATTAATTTTCACACTGTTGGTGATTACATTGGTATTAGCCAAGTTAAGTAGTTAATTTTATTATGTTCATATTTTAATGATTGTCATTATTACTTTCTCTATACGTACTATGTACATTGTGTATAGAGAAGGTATTGCATTGCATCCACAAATTCGATACCAAGATTTCACCGGAAATATGTTTTGAAACCCCTCTGAATCAAAAAAAAAAAGAAGAATTTTATAAAACTGTCCGTGTGTGTGGGCAGCATAGTTCAAAAACGAAAGTTCTTTAAATACCAAAGTTGGTATTTAAGTTCAGTATCTTCCAAGGATGCGACACGAAGATTTTAAGAAAATCCCTCCACCCACTACTCTTTACATTGAAAAAAAAATAGAAAATTTTTATTTTCTTAAAAACCGCTCTAATGATTTTGGTTAAAATCACTTATATTTAAAATATTTACATGACAAATAAAATGTATCTGGAAAATAGCCTCTGAAGACATCTTTATTATGGGTGTTTTTTGTGGAATTTTTCATAACTGGTAAATCGTAAGAGATGGAGAAAAACTTACCGAAAAAATGTAGAGCTCGTTAAAACACACAGTTTATGTAATATACATTTTTTACGTGGAGTCGGGCATTTTTGAAATATTTCTTGTTATTGATATGTACTTTCTTCATACGGGAACTTGCAAACTTCTGGCCACGCAAAGAAACGGATTTCTATAATATAGCAACCATATTTTAAAACATTTGATGGTCGGTTTAGCATAGTGTATTCCCTTATTTCCCGTCTACTTATAATGAACTAAGTAATAAGGCCGTTTCTGCTAATGATTATCTTGATTAGCATTAGTAAATAGAAGAATAAGCTTATTAACAGTAATTTGTTACAGAAATGTAGAGAAAGTGATGTGATGTGATGTGAAACACATAAGATTTTTTTTCAGTCATTTATGTTACGACTAGCACCTAATCTATAAAAACATTACATATATGTTCATATCCGAAGTAGAACTTCTAATGGAAGAGATATAATAGTGCAATTGTTAACAATCATGAACCTACAATAGGTGTATTATCACATAAAAGTGGATTAGTAATTTCAAACTCGAAATGTTACAAACTGCCACAACACTGATGGAATTATCTACTCCTGCTTTTCGCGCAATTGTTCCACTGCGCACAGTGGGCGATTCGCAGGATTTTTGCTTCCTCTAGCCCCATATGTACAATGTGCATAGGGATAGAGAAGTATTGTATTCCACCCAAAAATTCGATACCGAGATTTTACCGGAAATACGTGTTTTAGGACCCCCTGTATCCAAAAAAAGAATTTTCAGAAAAAGGTCCGTGTGTGTGTGTCCGTGTGACTGTGAACACGATAACTCAAAAACGAAAAGTAGCTAAAATACCAAACTTGGTATCTAAGTTTAATATCTTCCAGGGATGCGACTCGAAGAGTTTGAGAAAAATCCCCCCCACTCAAAACTACCCTTTACATGGAACTTTTTTCGAAAATTTTGATTTTCTTAAAAATGGCTCTAAAGATTTTGATTAAAATATCACATATTAAAGATATTTACCTAGCAAATAAAATGTATATCTTGAATTTTCTGGGAATAGCTTCTGAAGGCCTATTTATTCTGGATGAATTTTTCTTAATATGGCATAACTAGTAAACCGTAAGAAATAGACAAAAACTTATTATAGAAAAAAGTTAGGTCTTGTTAAAATACACAAGTTATATCCTATACTTTTTCTCGTGGAGCTTACCGTTTTCGAGGTATTCATTGTTATTAGTTTCAGTTGTGAAGTACTTATACTTTTCTCAGACAGGAGTGTCCGTTTTTCTTTTGTTCTACTCCTGGCCAAGAAAAGAAGTGATTTGTAATGACAATCGCATAACGACAGCTTTTGAAACATTTGACTATTGGTTTAGCCTAGTGTATTCCCTTATTTTCTCCCTACTTATACGGAACTACATACTAAGAATATTGTGCTAATGAGTACCACGATTAGTAAGGTGCAGAAAGAAGAAGAATCTTATGTTTGTAGAACAGCTAGAGAAAGTAATGTGAGTGTAACACATCAGATTTTTTTTATAGTGTTTAACGCTTGCTTTTACTACCATGGCACCGCAAGCGATGACAGTGGTGATACATGGATTAATGGTGGAATGCAATGGCAGGGGAAACCGGAGAATCCGGAGAAAACCCGCTCCTGCGCCGCTTTGTCCACCACAAATCTCACATGCGGTCGCTTGGGATCGAACCCGGGCCGTCTAGGTGAGAGGCGGTCTAATCACTCAGCCACGGCGCGGCCTTCACAGGAATGCGAGTAAATTTTGCTCTCTCTGCTTTAATCAACGAACAGTTAATTAGTGACTCCTGTCCTATATTCATTGATATGAATTTACCACATCTGTACTTCATTAACTCTTTTACATAATATGTTTGATTCATACATTTATGAAAATATAAATTTGAATGAGTGCGCACTTCAACGAGAACTTCCTGAAAGGGAAACTTAAGCTGAAACATAAGCTCCTGTTCCATTTGCCTCTATAGGGTATGGCTGCATAAATAAAAAATAAAACTGGTCATTTTGCTAATATGCAACCACTCCTTTATCGTTTACTTCTGCAATTAGAATAGCGAGGTAGAGCTACAAAATATGAGTTATTCGTGCTTTTGCCATTTGTTGCTAAAGTGAGTCGTTTAGCCACAAAATGATATTAAAGAATTGGATTCCAGTGTGACTACTGGATTAAAGTCGTGGTCATATGCTTGGAACAAGAAGCGGAAGGTCAGGAACAGTTGGTTCTGTCTGAATGCATTCAGAACTATAGCAGTCCTTACAAATCAAGAGCATCTAATGTGCTTCTTGCTTATAGTAAGCCCCCAATCCTTTAGATTACACTGAGCAACAATGATTTCAGCATGAAACTTCTGAACGTTTGTAAGGTGAAACTTACCCACAGAATCCAGATTTGACCTCTGAAAAATCCTATCACGTCAATTTCCTCAGAAAATATAGTTTACGTATTTCCATTATGGGCAATTTTCTTGAAAACCTTGTTTCACAATACCTTCAAATGTTTATATTTAAGTCTCATTTTTTTCTGTGTTCTTTTCCCTTAGGCTTGACAACGCTGTACGACGGCCGCGCCGTGGCCGAGTGGTCAGACCATTCGCCTCTCACCCAAGTTCATCCCAAGCGACCGCATGTGAGATTTGTGGTGGACAAAGCGGCGCAGGGCGGGTTTTCTCCGGGTTCTCTGGTTTCCTCCGCCATCTCATTCCACCGGGATTCCATCTTCATGTATCATCAGTGTCATCGCCTGCGGTGCCAGGGCAGTAAAAGCGGGCGTTAAACACTACAAAAAAAAACATTGTACGACCTTGAAGTAGTGAGTTGCGGTGATTGAAACAAAAAATAACATTGAGGGAGCAAAAACAGTCCTGAATTTTCTGTTATGTGTGAGGACAGTTTACTCCTACGAAGCAGTGACGGAACTTGACTACATTTTTGAAGAAAGCATATTGTGCTTATTTTGGCATACACCTTGCTGACCAGAACAAATCATGGGCTCCGCATAAAGCATGTAGGACGTGTATCGAACAACTTCGACAGTGAATCAACGGAAAAAGAAAGGCATTGCACTTTGGAGTGTCCATGATATGACGCGAACAAAGCAACCACGGTACAGACTGTTATTTTTGCTCCTGCAATCTGACGGGGTATAATGCAAGAAACAGGCACAACATAACATGCCCAAACACTCCGTCTGCTATTTTGCCCACGGCACATGAGCCAGATGTCCCTGTCCCAAAAACACCAGATAATTTTTTATCATTTACATCTAAACCAGAAACATGCAGTAGTGAAATATGCAGTGACTTTGAACCAAACGATGCTTTGAACATCTCCAGACCTTTGACTCAAGCAAAATTGAATGATATAGTTCATGATCTTGGGCTCTCAAATGTATCTGCAGAACTAGGTTCCAGGCTTCACGAAGAAAATTTGCTCAGTGCAAAGATTTCATGCAGTTGGTACAGAAAACGAGAGCTAGAATTTGCTTCTTATTATTTAAAAGAAAGTAGGCTAGTATTTTGTAACAACATCCAGCATGTGATGCTTACGATGGGACTGCCTAGTTATGACCCTACTGAATGGAGATGGTCAAAACGCAGTTTGAAGGATGTCCTCCTACATAATGGAAATGTATATACTTCACTTCCACTTGATTACTCGGTGATTCACGAAGAGTCTTGTGAAAAGCTGGAACTACTGTTGACCAAGACAAAATATGAAGAGCATAAATGGCAAGTGTGTGGAGATTTCAAAGTTATCTCACTCTTGTTGGGTCAACACTTAGATTATACAAAATATCCGTGTTTTATTTGCGAGTGGGACAGTCGGGCAAAGGCACAATATTGGAATAACATCCATATTAAGTAGGGCTCATGAAACAATTTGTCAAGGCCTTGGGCAAATTACTTCTTGTACATTAGTGAAAAGTTCCCAGGTTTAAGCAATGCAAAAATGAAAGAAGGATTACAGATCCGGATATCAGGAAGCTGCTTCGTGATGATACTTTTGAAAGTAAGATGAATTCGAAAGAGTTGTTAGCATGGCATTCATTCCGAGACGACGTTACAAAGTTTCTATGTAATATAAAGGACCCAGATTACAAAACCGTGGTAAACAAAATGTTGAATACATTCAAGGAACTTGGATGTAACATGAGTCTCAAGGTACACATGCTGCATTCTCATTTGGATTACTTTCCCGAGAACCTTGGGGACTACAGTGAAAAACATGGGGAGAGATTCCATCAAGATCTAAGATTAGAAACGAGATACCATCAACTACTGTTGGATGATGAAGAAGGAAACTCCTAAAAGTGTTTATAAAAGGAATCCAACAAGAAAAAGTTTCAAATGCAAGAAAATCACATTGAATACTGAAGAATAACTTTGCTCTTTATCACTATAAATTAAGTTGACAATTACATTGACAATCTTGCAACTTTTTACTTTCTCTAGCCCTATGTACATTGTATTCCACCCAAAAATTCGATACCGAGATTTTACCGGAAATACATGTTTTAGGACCCCCTGTATCCACAAAAAGCATTTTCAGAAAAAGGTCCATGTGTGTGTGTGTGTCCGTGTGTGTGTATGTGTGTCCGTGTGTGTGTATGTGTGTCTGTGAACACGATAACTCTAAAACGAAAAGTAGCTAAAATGCCAAACTTGGTATTTAAGTTTAGTATCTTCCAGGGATGCGACGCGAAGATTTTGAGAAAAATGCCCCAACCCCAAATTACCCTTTACATGAAATTTTTTTCGAAAATTTTGATTTTCTTAAAAATGGCTCTAACGATTTTTATTAAAATATTGTATATTAAACATATTTACCTGACAAATAAAATGCATATCTTGAATTTTCTGGAAATACCCTCTGAAGAGTAGTTTATTCTGGATGAATTTTACTGCATTTTGAATAGCTGCTAAACCGTAAGAGATGGACAAAAACTTGCTACACAAAAAATGTAGAGCACGTTAAAACACACAATTTATGTTATATACAATTTTTGCGTGAGTTCGTCGTTTTTGAGACATTCTTTATTTTTGGTTTCTGATATGAAAAACTTATACTTTTCTCATATAGGAACTTGTCAACTCCTATCCATATAAACAAAGGAACTTCATTGACATAGAAACCAGCTTTTGACTATCATTTTAACCTATGGTAGCGCCTTATTTCGCATCTACTTACAAGGAAGCAAGTAATAAGACTATTTCTGCTCATTTTTACTTTCTCTATACTCACTATGTACATAGTGTATAGAGAATGTATTGCACTTCACCAAAAAATTCAATACCGAGATTTCACCGGAAATATATGTTTTAGGGTCCCCTGTATCCAAAAAAGGTATTTTCACAAAAAGGTCCGTGTGTCAGTGTATCCGTGTGTCTGTGAACACGATAACTCAAAAACGAAAAGTCGGTAAAATACCAAACTTGGTATTTAAGTTTAGTATTTTCCAGGGGTGCGACACGAAGATTTTGAGAAAAATCCCCCCACCTAAACTACCCTTTACATGGAACTTTTTTCGAAAATTTCGATTTTCTCAAAAATGGCTCTAACGATTTTGATTAAAATATCGTATATTAAAGTTATGTACCTGACAAATAAAATGTATATTTTGAATTTTCTGGGAATAGCCTCTGAAGACTACTTTATTCTGGATGAATTTTTCATAACTACTAACCCGTAAGAGATGGACAAAAACTTAACATACAAAAAATGTAGAGCTCATTATAAAACACAATTAATGTTATATACATTTTTTTCGTGGAGTTGATCGTTTTTGAGATATTCCTTCTTCTTGGTTTCAGCTTTGAAAAACTTACACTTTTGTCATACAGGAATTTGTCAACTCCTGTCCACACAAACAAAGGAACATCAGTCACATAGCAACTAGCTTTTGGCTTTCACTTCAACGTATGGTACTCCCTTATTTCGCTTCTACTTACAATAAAGTAAGAAATAAGAGTATTTCTGCTAATTTTTCTCGATTAGCATGAAGTAAATAAAAGATAAGCTTATTAACAATAATAATTTACAGAGATATAGAGAAAGTCATGTGAATGGAACACATCAGATTTTTAACTTTCTCTATACTCACTATGTACATATTGTATTAGAGAAAGTATTGCTCTCCACCAAAAAATTCGATACCGAGATTTCACCGGAAATATATGTTTTAGTATCCCCAATATCCAAAAATGCATTTTCACAAAAAGGTCCGTGTGTGTATGTGTGTGTGTGTGTGTGTCTATGTGTGTGTGTGTATGTGTCCGTTTGACTGTGAACACCATAACTCAAAAACGAAAAGTCGGTAAAATAACAAACTTGGTATTTAAATTTAGTATCTTCCAGGGATGCGACACGAAGATTTTGAGAAAAATCCCCCCACCCCCAACTACCCTTTACATTGAATTTTTTTCGAAAATTTTGATTTTCTCAAAAATGGCTCTAATGATTTTGATTAAAATGTTGTATATGAAAGATATTTACCTGACAAATAAAATGTATATCTTGAATTTTCTGGGAACAGCCTCTGAAGAGTAGCTTATTCTGGATGAATTTTACTGAATTTTGAATAACTGCTAAACCGTAAGAGATGGACAAAAACATACAACACAAAAAATGTAGAGCACGTGAAAACACACAATTTATGCTATATACATTTTTTTCGTGGGGTTCGTCGTTTTTGAGACATTCCTTATTTTTGGTTTCTGCTATGAAAAACATACTTTTCTCATACAGGAACTTGTCAACTCCTATCCATATAAACAAAGGAACTTCTTTGACATAGCAACCAGCTTTTGACTATCACTTTAACCTATGGTAGTCCTTTATTTCGCTTCTACTTACAAGGAAGCAAGTAAGACTGTTTCTGCTAATTTTTTTCTGATTAGCATAAAGTAAATAGAAGTATAGGCTTTTTAAGAATAATTTGTTGCAGGGATATAGAGAAAGTCATGTGAATGGTACACATCAGATTTTTTACTTTCTCTAGCCCCGTATGTACAATGTAATAGGGATAGAGAAATATTGTATTCCACCCAAAAATTCTATACCGAGATTTTACCGGAAATACATGTTTTAGGACCCCCTGTATCCAAAAAAAGCATTTTCAGAAAAAGGTCCGTGTGTGTGTGTGTGTATGTGTCCGTGAGTCTGTATGTCTGTGAACACGATAACTCAAAAATAAAAAGTTGCTAAAATACCAAACTTGGTATTTAAGTTTAGTATCTTCCAGGGATGCGACACGAAGATTTTGAGAAAAATCCCCCCAATCCAAACTACCCTTTACATGGAAATTTTTTCGAAAATTTTGATTTTCTTAAAATTGGCTCTAACGATGTTGATTAAAACATTTACATATTAAACATATTTACCTGACAAATAAAATGTATATCTTGAATTTTCTGGTAATAGTTTCTAAAGACCTGTTTATTCTGGATAAATTTTGCTTAGTTTGGCATAACTAGTAAACCGTAAGAGATAGACAAAAACTTACTATACAAAAAATGTAGGTCTTGTTAAAATACACAAGTTATGCCTATTACATTTTTTTCGTGGAGGTTACCCTTTTCGAGGTATTCCTTGTTATTAGTTTCTCTTGTGAAGTACTTATAGTTTTATCAGTCGAGAGTGTCCTTTTTTGTTCTACTCCTGGCCAAGAAAAGAAGCGATTTGTAATGACAATCGCATAACGACAGCTTTTAAAACATTTGACCATCGGTTAAGCTTAGTGTATTCCCTTATTTTCTCCCTATTTATAAGGAACTAAGTAAGAAGAACATTGTGCTAATGAGTACCTCGATTAGCAAGGTGCAGAAAGAAGAATAAGCTTATGTAAGAAGTTGTAGAACGGCTAGAGAAAGTCATGTGGGTGTAACACATCAGCTTTTTTTTTTTTCATTTCTAACACTGACTGCATTACTATTTTACGTAAAACATCATGAAGGAATGTTGTCTTAAAATCACTGCATTTGTGCATTGAGAGTTGCACTAATCTATTTCGCAAACACTCCTGACGTGATACAAGGAAACTGTTTGCAGATTCAGTCTCAGCACATGTGAAATATATTAGGGCTCATCTCAAAGTTTGTGCACTGCTCCGAAAGTGAAAATTTGTTGCTCAGTGCTATTATTTCTGGGAGCATTTGAAGACTAAGGTGTAACGCGACGAGTTGTTACAATTAACGATCTTCGCACACATGTATTTGAAGCAGCCCTAGACATTTGGCAGAATGCAGAAGCTCTAACGTGGGTAGGGAAAAATCGACTAAGAAGATACTACGCCTGCATATATTCTAATGGAGTACATTTTGAACATCTACTGTAAGTGAACATATCGTACTGTTGGTGTTGCAATTATTGACCATTAATAAATTTCCTGTTTAGCAAATCAGCGGCTTTGATTTAATTATGCACGATACACCTGAATGAGGTATTTCAATAATTCATATTTGAATTTTTTCTCGTTGACCAACAGACTAAATCATGCGTAGCCTCTTACGCAGCCTTAGCTCGTCTCGTGAATACGATCGGATAGCTTGAAAGAAAACCACTCACCCTTCGTTAATGGCAATAGCTGATAATAAACATACCGACTCTGGCGAACTGTATTTCAAGCACAAACCAAAAGAAAACATTCGCTATAACTCTATTGCCAGACTGTTTTTTTTTTTTTAAATAGTGTTTAAAATGGTGTTTATCGCCCGCTTTAAGTACTGTGGCATACTATGACACCGCAGGCGATGACACACATGGAATGAAGATGGAGCTCTGGAGGAATGCGATGGCGGAGTAAACCGGAGAAAACGCGCCCTTGCGCCGCTTTGTCCACCACAAATCGCACATGTTGTCGCCTGGGATTGAACCCACGGTGAGAGGCGAGTGGTCTAACCACTCGGCCACGGCGCGACTGTTTTGCCAGACAATGTATTCAATAATGTTCAATTATCTCTGTTACTGTTCAAAATAGATGAAGTTTTAATTGGACTTTATCATTCTCGTATACATCTGTGTATGTATACACACACACACCATATTAAACACAGGATTTTTTGTAACACAAAATCTATTCCATTCAGCAGCCACTGAGACGTGACTGGTGCATATGAAGTTATCCAAGCGATACGGGTAAAGTTAAAAGGAACAAACCTTAGCTACCATTCCCATTAAGTTTTGTTAAGCATTTTTTCGTCCCTTTAAATATAATCTTACATAAAAGAAAGAAAGAACAACAATTTAAAAAAGCTGATGTGTCCCATTCACATGACTTTCTCTATATCTCTATAACAAATTATTGTTAATAAGCTTATCTTTTATTTATTTCATGCTAATCGAGAAAAATTAGCAGAAATAGTCTTATTTCTTGCTTTATTGTAAGTAGAAGCGAAATAAGAGAGTACCATAGGTTAAAGTGATAGTCATAAGGTGGTTGCTATGTGATTGAAGTTCCTTGGTTGTATGCACAGGAGTTGACAAATTCCTCTATGAGAAAAGTATGTTTCTCGAAGCTGAAACCATAAACAAGGAATAACTCAAAAACGATCAACTCCACGAAAAAATGTATATGACATAAATTGTGTGTTTTAACGTGCTCTACATTTTTTCTAGTGTAAGTTTTTGTGCATCTCTTACGGTTTAGTAGTTATGCAAAATTGATCCAGAATAAAGTAGTCTTCAGAGGCTATTCCCAGAAAATTCAAAATATACATTTTATTTGTCAGGTAAATTTCTTTAATATATGATATTTTAATCAAAATTGTTAGAGCTACTTTTTAGAAAATAAAAATTTTCGAAAAAAGTTCCATGTAAAAGGTAGCTTGGGGTGGGGGGATTTTTCTCAAAACCTTCGTGTCGCATCCCTGGAAGACACTATACTTAAATACCAAGTTTGGTATCTTACCGACTTTTCGTTTTTGAGTTATCGTGTTCGCAGGCACACGGACACACTGGATACAGAGGACCCTAAAACATATATTTCCGGTGAAATCTCGGTATCGAATTTTTTGGTGGAGTGCAATACCTTCTCTATACACTATGTACTTAGTACGTATAGAGAAAGTAAAAAACTGGTTATAGGATGCACAGAAGACTGATTTAAATTGTTCTGTGAGTGGCGTTTGTCTTCGGCATGTCAGCATGTACGCATATCGGGTATTTACATGATAACGTTTCCGCCGCCACGTGTTGCTTACTTGTTTGCATAATGACCTATTTCAGGAGGATTGCTAGCAGCAGAATACCTTGTGTCGGCGTACTATTCTGACTGACTGAAAACATGCTATTTTATTACTGTACCATTTTATTTAAATACTGACCTAATGTTATAAACAAACTTGTTAAGATTGGTGTGTAGCACGATCAATTTCAGTGATTAACGTTATTTCAATTGCCTTTTGTAAGTAGATCGGAGTAAAATAGAATAATGAAATACACAGGCAGGGCGCTCCTTAACTTAGGCGACGCTCCAATTGCTCCACTTTTACTTTCTCCATAAGCACTATGTACATAGTGTATAGAGAAAGTATTGCACTCTACCAAAAAATTCGATACCGAGATTTCAGCGGAAATATATGTTTTAGGGTCCCCAATATCCAAAAAAAGCATTTTCACAAAAAGGTCCGTGTGTGTGTGTGTGTGTGTGCGTGTGTCCGTGTGTCTGTGAACACGATAACTCAAAAACGAAAGGTCGGTAAAACACCAAACTTGGTATTTATGTTTAGTATCTTCCAGGGATGCGACACGAAGATTTTGAGAAAAATCTCCCCACCCCCAACTACCCTTTACATGGAACTTTTTTCGAAAATTTTGATTTTCTCAAAAATGGCTCTAACGATTTTGATTAAAATTTCGGATATTAAACATATTTAACTGACAAATGAAATGTATATCCTGAATTTTCTGGGAATAGCCTCTGAAGAGTAGTTTATTCTTGATGAATTTTACTAAATTTTGAATGACTGCTAAACAGTAAGAGATGGACAAAAACTTACCAAACAAACAATGTAGAGCACTTTAAAACACACAATTTATGTTATATACATTTTTTTCGTGGAGTTCGTCGTTTTTGTGACATTACTTATTTTTGGTTTCTGCTATGAAAAACGTATACTTTTCTCATACAGGAACTTGTCAACTCCTATCCATATAAACAAAGGAACTTCATTGACATAGCAAGCAGCTTTTGGCTATCACTTTAACCTACGGTTGTCCCTTATTTCGCTTCTACTTATAAGGAAGCGAGTAATAAGACTATTTCTGCTAATTTTTTCTGATTAACATAAAGTAAATAGAAGTATAAGCTTTTTAAGAATTATTTGTTGCAGGGATATGGAGAAAGTCATGTGAATGGTACACATCAGATTTTTCCTGCTGTGTCATCAACTTCCTCCTTTCATACCAGATGAAATAGGTATTTTTGCATCCTGCACCTAATCCATATCAGTCTGCTCGTCAATAGGGATCTGAGTACAGGCATTAACTTCTAAGTCCTTGAGGGATAAGCAGGTGGAAAGCTGCTTAGGAGACCCAATAGGCAAAACTTTTTTAAATTGTCGCTTTTTTGTTTTTTATTGTAAAATGCTCTATAGCTTTCTAATTAATTTCATATATCGAACATGTTTGTATGTAGTTTATAGCTAATAAAAATCTGATATGTTCCATTCACATAACTTTCTCTACATATCTCCAACAAATTATTGTTAAAAAATTAGCAGAAATAGCCTCACTACTTGCTTCCTTGTAAGTAGAAGCGAAATAAGGGAGTACAATTGGTTAAAGTGATAGTCAAAAGCTGGTTGCTATGTGACTGAAGCTCCTTTGTATGGACAGGAGTTAACAAATTCCTGTATGAGAAAAGTATGTTTCTCATAGCTGACAACAAAAACATGAGATATCTTAAAAACAATCAACTCCACGAAAAAATGTATATAACATAAATTGTGTGTTTTAATGTACTCTACATTTTCTGTGCGCTAAGTTTTTGTCCATCTCTTAGGTTCAGCAGTTATGCAAAAATTCGTAAAATTCATCCAGAATAAAGTAATCTTCAGAGGCTATTCCCAGAAAATTTAAGATATACATTTTATTTGTCAAGTAAATATCTTAAATGTACGAGATTTTAATCAAAACCATTGGAGCCATTTTTAAGAATATCAAAATGTTCGAAATTTTGGCGTGGGGAGATTTTCTTCAAAATCTTCGTGTCGTATTCTTGGAATATACTAAACTTATATACTAAATTTGGTTTTTAACGGTCTTTTCACACACACACACATACACACACAAAAATGTTTCTAAAAATGTTTTTTTATGATTCACGGGGTCTCAAAACATATATTTCCGGTGAAATCTCGGTATCGAATTTTTGAGTGCAACACAATACCTTCTCTATACACTATGTATAGAGAAGATATTGCACTCCACCAAAAAATTCGATACCGAGATTTCACCGGAAATATATGTTTTAGTGTCCCCTGTATCCAAAAAAGTATTTTCAGAAAAAGGTCCATGTGTCTGTGAACACGATAAATTAAAAACGAAAAGTCGGTAAAATAACGAACTTGGTATTTAAGTTTAGTATCTTCCAGAGATTCGACAGGAAGGTTTTGAGAAAAATCCCCCCACCCAAACTACCCTTTACATGGAACTTTTTCGAAAATTTTGATTTTCTAAAAAAATGGCTCTATGATTTTGATTAAAATATCGTATATAAAAGATACATACCTGACAAATAAAATGTATATTTTCAATTTTCTGGGAATAGCCTCTGAAGACTATTTTATTCTGAGTGAATTTTACGAATTTTGCATAACTGCTAAACCGTAAGAAATGGACAAAATCTTACCACACAAAAAATGTAGAGCACACTAAAATACACAATTTATGTTGTATACATTTTTTTCGTGGAGTTGATCGTTTTTTAGATATTCCTTGTTTTTGGTTTCAGCTTTGAAAAACTAAATTTTCTCATACAGGAGTTTGTCAACTCGTGTCCACACAAATAAAGGAACTTCAGTCACATTTTGACTACCACTTTAACCTATGGTACTTCCTTATTTTGCTTCTAATTACAAGGAAGCAAGTAATAAGACTATTTCTACTAATTTTTTTCTCGATTAGCATGAAGTAAATAGAATCATAAGCTTTTTAACAATAGTTTGTTGCAGAGATGTAGAGAAATTCATGTGAATGGAACACATAAGATTTTTTGTGAGTGTGGTGCAGTTCATGTAAAATAAATCACCAAATTCTCTTTTTCAAATCTTTCGCTCACTTGTGATGGGTGGTGATAACGCATGTGATCACACATACCAGGCAAAACAATGCATTGATTTGTAGAAATGTAGAGACAGTGTCTTTAAAATAATAAGCATGTTGGAAAACTACGTATAGTGAGAGAAACAACGAATTGTTTAGCATCTTCATACCAGCAAACATGTGATGAGTCTACTCCAAGCCCAAAAATCTGATGTGTTCCATTCACATGACTTTCTCTATATCTCTGCAACAAATTATTGCTAAAAAGTTTATGCTTCTATTTACTTCATGCTAATCAGAAAAAGAAAAAAAAAAATAGCAGAAATAGTCTTATTTCTTGCTTCGTTGTGAGTAGAAGTCAAATAAAGGAGTACCATAGGTTAAAAGTGATAGCCAAAAGCTGGTTGCTATGTGACATAAGTTCATTTGTTTCCATGGACAGAGTTGGCAAATTCCTGTATGTTTTTCATAGCAAAAACCAAAAACAATGAATATCTAAAAAACTATCAACTCCATGAAAAAAATGTCTATAACATAAATTTGTGTTTTAACGTGCTCTACATTTTTTGTGCGGTAAGTTTTTATCTATCTCCTACGGTTTAGGAGCTATGCAAAATTCCGTAAATTTAATCCAGAATAAAGTAAGCTTCCGAGGCCATTCCCAGAAAATTGAAGATATACATTTTATTTGTCAGGTAAACATCTTTAATATACGATATTTTAATGAAAATGCTATTTCTGGATACAGGGGACCCTAAAACACATATTTCCGGTGAAATCGCGGTATCCAATTTTTGGGTGGAGTGCAATACCTTCTCTGTACCTATGTACATTGTACAGACGGGGCTAGAGAAAGTAAAAACTGGTAATGGTTGCCCTACCAGTAACAACAGGGCTTGATTCTGATAAGAATGTCAATGAAATAATAAATATAAACATTTTATCTGACATTTTTAAAAATAATGTAAAGTGCAAAAGTTGTAATGAAGTAGGACTTGCTCTATAAAGAAAATATGGGTCTTGCCTGTGAATTTGCATTGGTTCGGAATAACTTTGAAAATATACTCATATTTTCTACCTGTAACACACTACAATGAAATTATGGCCATAATAAAACCAAAGTACACGAAATACACATTGTGTATTCGCTTCGCTCCTTTGGGAAAGGCCTCGCCTCAAGGAAGATGTTATCTGGTGTTATGAACTTACCAAATCCTCCAACTAGATTTGGTAATTATATCAGTACAATTGGATCTGCAGTTGAGGATATGGCACTGGAATCTATGGCAAAGGATATTGAGCAGGGCAGTAACAGAAACTGACAACAATGAAGAGCAGATCTGACCATTGTCTTAGATGGATATTGGCAAAATAGAGGACATCAATAAGTGACATTGTCACTGCTACCAGTGGAGATACAGCTAAAGTTGCGGATGTTGCTATTTTATCAAAACACTGTAGATGTCCTCAGAAATATAAAAATCTGATGTGTTACACTCACATGACTTTCTCTAGTCGTTCAACAAACTTCTTACATAAGATTATTCTTCTCTCTGCACCTTGTTAATCGAGGTATTCAGCACAATATTCTTATTACTTAGTTCCTTATAAGTAGGAAGAAAATAAGTGAATACACTAGGCTAAATCGATAGACAAATGTTCTAAAAGCTATTGTTATGCGATTGTCATTACAAATCGCTTCTTTTCTTTGCCAGGAGTAGAGCAAAAGAAAAACGGACACTCCCGTCTGAGAAAAGTATAAGTACTTCGCAACTGAAACTAATAACAATGAATACCTCGAAAACGGTCAGCTCCACGAAAAAAATGTATATGACTTAAGCTATGTATTTTAACAACGCCTACATTTTTTGTATAGTAAGTTTTTGCCTATCTCTTACGGTTTACTAGTTATGCCAAATTAAGCAAAATTCATCCAGAATAAACAGGTCTTTAGAAGCTATTCTCAGAAAATTCAAGATATACATTTTATTTTTCAGGTAAATATCTTTAATATACAATATGTTAATCAAAATTGTTAGAGCTACTTTTTAGAAAATAAAAATTTTCGAAAAAAGCTCCATGTAAAGAGTAGTTTGGGTTGGGGGGATTTTTCTCAAAATCTTCGCGTCACATCCATGGAAGATACTGAACTTAAATACTAAGTTTGGTATTTTAGCTACTTTTCGTTTTTTGGTTATCGTGTTCACAGACCACGGACACACACACACGCACACACACACACACGCGGACCTTTTTCTGGAAATTCTTTTTTTGGTTTCAGGTTTTTGGTTTTGTATTTCCGGTGAAATCTCGACATCTAATTTTTGGGTGGAAGACAATACTTCTCTATCCCTATGTACATTGTACATACGGGGCTCGGGGCTAGAAAAAGTAAAAATTAACATATTCAAAATTGTAAAGTGAATTACAATGGAAGCAGTGATGGTATGGGAGTGCATGGTGTAAAGTTTTTAAATTTCTATTCAATGGAACGATGTAAGATATGTGAACTTTCTAGGAGATGGTGATTCAATATCATTCAAATCTATCCAAGATTTAAAACCTGATAGTAATAAAGTTAATAAACAAATTAGAATGCATTGACCACATCCAGAAACGCGTGGTTCGACGTTTGAAAACGCCACTTGGCAAAGAGCCACTTGGGGGTGGAAAACCTATAGGAGGTAAAAACAGACTTACCAAAAAGACTCCAGGGATACTATTGATTTACATATTAGACAAAATACTAAAAACATAATTGACATGAGGAAAGCAGTGAGGGTTACGTTCTTTCACAGTCTGTCTACTAAGAAACGCCTGAACATAGTTTATATCCATCAGGCCCGGATTCTTCGTGTAAATTTAATAAAGCTTAAGGTTCAGATGCAAATTACAATCACAAGAATAGTATACCAATGGTGGTGATAGTTCAGCCAATATTTAGGGAACTTTCTGACACACAACTACTTGAAAAATCTGATGTGTTCCATTCACATGATTTTCTCCACATATCAGCAATAAATTATTGTTACAAAACGTATTTGTCTATTTACTTAAGCTAATCAAGAAAAAATTAGCAGGAAGGGTCTTATTACTTGAATCCTTGCAAGCAGAAAGGAAATAAGGGAATGCGATATTCTAAATTGACGCTCAAATCTTTTAAAAGCTGGTTGCTATGTAATTGAAGTTCCTTTGTATGGACAGGAATAGACAAATTCTCATATTAGAAAAATGTAAGTATTTTAAAACTGAAACTAGTAACTAATAATTCAAAAATGGTCACTCCACGAAAAAAAGAAGTCTACATTTTTGTGCAGTAAGTTTTTGTATATCTCTTACGGTTTACTAGTTACGCAAAATTCAGCAACATTCATTTAGAGTAATGAAATCTTTAGAGGCTATTTCCAGAAAATTCAAGATATATATTTTATTTGCCATATAAATATTTTAAATATGCAGTATTTTAATCAAAATCGTTAGAGCCTTTTTTGAGATATTCAACATTTTC
Source organism: Hymenopus coronatus (assembly GCA_030762935.1). NCBI lineage: Eukaryota > Metazoa > Arthropoda > Insecta > Mantodea > Hymenopodidae > Hymenopus > Hymenopus coronatus. The sequence continues at coordinate 134,981,900 of CM060881.1, forward strand.
GAAATTTTTTTCTTGTAAAGGGTAGTTTGAAGTGGGTGTATTTTCTCAAAATCTTCTTGTCGCGACTCTAGAAGATATTAAACTTAAATACCAAGTTCACAGACACATGGACGAACGGACACTCACACACACACACATACACGATACAGACCTTTTTCTCAAAATACTTTATTTTGGATTCAGGGAACCCTAAAACGTCTATTTCCGGTGAAATATCGATATCGAATTTTGGGTGGAATGCAATACCTTCTCTAACACTATGTACTTAGTACGTGTAGAGAAAATAAAATGTCTCCACGGTAAAACTTAAAATTATAACGAGAATGTGAATTACAGAGTTTGAGCCAATATACCTAAGAGGTTATTTGTAGAAATAAACACATTGCACTTTAGTGCCTATAATGTCATAGCTACTTACAAGGGAAGTATTATAAAATGTGATGTGTTGAGGAAGCTGGAAATTCAATCACGACATTACACAATCAACTTATCGATTTATAAGTGCAGAAAAAGTCCAAAATAATTGGGAAAAGCTTGCTAGACAACACAAGAGGAATCTCAAGAGACTCTAGAGGATGAAATGCTACATTACGCAGATAATCCTTTTGTTTACCAAAATTTACATTTTTTTTTTTTGCAGAAAAGTATATTTTTCTCTAAAACTATCACACTTAGAAAGCCCAAACTTACACCAGTTACAGGTTTGTATTAGATGCGTATTTTAACGTGTTCACTGGAAAAAAGAAAATGTATTATGAATACCAAGTTATAACTTGTAACTATACACATTTTAATAAAACTACATGTTAAAGTGTAGAGAAAGTGTATTTTAAGTTCTGTAAAAGTTTCACTGAAAAATCTTATGTAAGAGTTACAAAGAAAAAGATACCTGTTCGAGTGTTCAGAGAGCTGATTTCTCACTCGGAGGTCCCGGATTCGATTCCCGGCTGGGGCGGGAATTTTTCTTTAACCAGAATTATTCCCTAACCACCACAAAGTCTGGAAGTATGAATGTGAGAGTGAATATGTGTGTTTAATGAAATAAAAGGATTAACATAATATAACCTACCGTTAATATGGAGTTATTTCACAAGTTAAAAGACGCCGATGTGACCATAGCAGTTAAAGGGGGTTATGCAAATGAAAAAATCTGATGTGTACCATTCACATGACTTTCTCCATATCCCTGCAACAAATAATTCTTAAAAAGCTTATACTTCTATTTACTTTATGCTAATCAGAAAAAAATTAGCAGAAATAGTCTTATTGCTCGCTTCCTTGTAAGTAGAAGCGAAATAAGGGACAACCGTAGGTTAAAGTGATAGTCAAAAGCTGGTTGCTATGTCAATGAAGTTCCTTTGTTTATATGGATAGGAGTTGACAAGTTCCTGTATGAGAAAAGTATACGTTTTTCATAGCAGAAACCAAAAATAAGGAATGTCACAAAAAAGACGAACTCCACGAAAAAAAAATATATGTAACATGAATTGTGTGTTTTAATGTACTCTACATTTTTTGTGTAGTAAGTTTTTGTCCATCTCTTACGGTTTAGCAGTTATTCAAAATTTAGTAAAATTCATGCAGAATAAACTACTCTTCAGAGGCTATTCCCAGAAAATTCAAGATATACATTTGTCAGGTAAATATGTATAATATACGAAATTTTAATCAAAAATGTTAGAGCCACTTTTGAGAAAATCAAAATTTTCGAAAAAAGTTCCATGTAAAGGGTAGTTGGGGTGGGGGGATTTTTCTCAAAATCTTCGTGTCGCATCCCTGGAAGATACTAAACTTAAATACCAAGTTTGGTATTTTACCGACTTTTCGTTTTTGAGTTATCGTGTTCACAGACACACGGACACACACACACACACACGCGGACCTTTTTGTGAAAATGCTTTTTTTGGATATTGGGGACCCTAAAACATATATTTCCGGTGAAATCTCGGTATTGCATTTTTGGTGGAGTGCAATACTTTCTCTATACACTATGTACATAGTGAGTATAGAGAAAGTAAAAAGAAAGAAAGAACACAAATAAGATCGCTATAGAGCATACTGGGTCCCCATAACTGTGCCTGAATGAACGTTACTTCCTAATTCTGACACTTATTTTTGTGTCATGTGGTTTGACGAATGAAGTAGGTAATCATTATTTTTTAAATATTCTGTACAGTAAAAATCCTCTTTCTTCTCTTCGCAATATAAAAACAGAATACAGTGTACAGCACGCAACAATACAAGAATAAGAAAGAAACAAAACATATGCCGTCTGGGCGTCTGTGCTGTGCCAGCATTGCCTTTCAGCTTGAGCGAAGAGCACCTTTAAGGTTAACCCTGTTCTCATGAAGACAGACGCCGTTTGCCACACGGTGCTACCAGTTGGAACGTTGATTCAAGTAAATGAGTGCCACTCGTGCTATGGTGCAGTCAAGTCCCGGCCAGTGGCTTTACTCGTGGCTAGATTCTGTTATTGCTCGCGTTTATATTTTTCCCTGAGTGCTTTTCTGTACTGTATCTGGCTATTTTTGTGTTTCTATACGATGGCAACTAGATATGAATTATGACTTGAAGCTTTCCTGGCGGCGGTATGAAAATAACTTTTCTCGGGCTATCAGCCAGATGAATTCTGGAATAATTTCCAAGCGTTCAAGAGCTAACGTCGCTCTCATCTTCAGGGAATGATGTAGAGCCAGGAGCAGGAACTAGTCGCCCTAGTGTACTCGGGCGGGGGCAAATCACCACGGTACCTATCCGTTTTTCTTGCGGATTTACCCGTGTGATATAAAAGATGTAGTCTTATGCAAGCGTTTTTGTCAATGTCAAAGTAATTGGGCAGGGTGTTCCCTCTGTGCAGCCGGCGCGGGCTGGTTTACCTATCTGAGTGGCCACCCACCCAGAGAGGGACCAGGCCCGATGCTGCTTACCTTGGCCAGCCGCTTGCGGGCTGTCAAGGAAAGCAGTACCGGCTAGCGGGGAGACCTGAAGGCAGGAATGATGTAGAGACTCCGGGTTCGCCTTATATATAGTAGTCCGGTGAGGGACCGGCCAGATGCCGCTCTGTGATTGGCCCGGGTCCGGCATGGGAGGCGTTGACTAGGGACCAATGGTCTCCGTTGCTCTTCACCAAGCGCCGCTTTCCCGCAAACTTCCCTACATTCACGTATCTCAACCGAAGGATACAATGGACGAACACCATCACCTACTTGGGGGTGAAGCTTGACAGGGGCATCACTTTTGGGGAGCACATCGGGGAACTGAGGTGTCGGGGTCATGGGGCTGCGGCCTCCTTGTACCCGATGCTGAAGTCCACGATGCCGGTTCCCCTTAAGATGCGCCTTTTGAGGGTTCTCATAATCCCCTTGCTAATCTACGCCTGTGAGATCTGGGGCATGGCGGCAGACTCCAGTCTGCTGTTGCTTCAGCGGGTACAGAATATCTATATATCGGGCTATCTATTCTGTGCCACGTGGCTTTCCAACGAGACTCCTGCACGAAGCCTCTGGTCTACATACCTGGAGGACGAGATTAGGCGTCTGGCAACAAAATTCAACGAAGGGTTACCATTCCATCGGAGCGCCCTCGTTAGGTCTCATGGGGATTACAATCCCACAAACCGCCGCTTCAGGCGATACCGGCTTCCCCGCATCGCTTGAGGGCATCCCCGGTAACGAAGGAGCACCTCCAAAAGCTGCTACGGCTAAGCTCCTTATAATCCTTCAAGAGTTGTTTGGATTCAAAATTAAAACCTCAAAACAAACATTTTGATAAACACACACCAGCGGTGCACAAGGGCCGTTGCACCATTATAAGCAACCGCCGAGGGGCAACACATGCCTCCTCCCGTCACTCCACAATCCCAACACTCACCCGCCATCCTGCAAAAACCCACAATCCCGTCAGAACGTGGTTAAGTTCTCTCGAGAATAGGGACACGTCTATCACACCTCGGGCTGCCCTCAGCCTGCCAATTGCTCTGGTCTGGTCTGCCGGGACGGACTGCTCTGATTGGCCCGCTGCCAGATGTGAGCCTGTATTAAAACTAGGGCTAGCTTTTGGCAGTTTCACAAATCTTTGTGAGTTTTTGCTGAGCACCGGTAGTCTACTATACTGGTAGTAGTATAGTAGATTTGTGAAACTGCCAAAAACTAGCCCTAGTTTTAATACAGGCTCACATCTGGCAGTGGGCCAATCAGAGCAGTCCGTCCCGGCAACGGAGACCATTGGTCCCTAGTCAACGCCTCCTATGCCGGACCCGGGCCAATCACAGAGCGGTATCTGGCCGGTCCCCCACCGGACTACCATATATAAGGCGAGCCCGGAGTCTGGAAATTATTCAGAATTCACCTGACCGATAGCCCGAGAAAAGTTATTTTCGACTTCTAGATATGTGCGTCAAAATACGTTGGAGACGACCAACGCCCATCTAAATGGCTATTCATCGTTGGGTTGATGAAGTATTGTAAAGGATGCAGACTTATTGGCTATTCAACTGGTAGGGAAATCATGCGGTCTACAATACCTTTATGACCGAAGCGGTTTATCTGCTACTTCCAACGTCACATTGGTGAATCTGTAATTGAACTGTCAAATGGGGCAGCTACACTTGTAAACATTACCCCGCGGAAGACGATCTGGCTATTGTACGTATTCTGAATATTCCTCTTGAAATACCAAAGACTGTATGTAATGTACTCGCGCAATATGGAAAAGTGCGGTCAGTGGAAAGGGAGAACTGCTTAAATCGGTACCGCTTCCTTGTGGAAATGACATCAGGTGTTCATACATGCAGATAAGCAAAACGACTCCCGCCAATATGTCTGTTGTTGGTCACGAGGCTTATGTAACTTACCCAGGGCAAAAACAAGTTTGCTATACATGTGGCAGTTCTCATCCCCGGTACTGTGTCCCAATTGAGGCTTTCGGCAGCCCGTCAATGTGCAGCACAGGACGCGCTTCCTGTTTAGCAACCTGTTTAAGTAGCCCAGCTTCGCACATAATCTGTCGACACCGTTCCAATAGTATAACATGCTGCTTTGCCTGTTGTGAACATTCCAACCGTTACTCAGTCCAGTTACATCCAGTCTCCTGTGACTGACTCTTCATTGCCCCTTTCCAGCGAGTCCTTGGCACAGGTGCAGCGTACACGCTTTGTGCGCTCAACTACGGTGATGGAAGACACCTGTAGTCTTACCACAGAACAACACCTGGCTCGTTCGGACTCGGGTACCGACACTGCTGAGGAACACCTTGAGGAAATGTTCTGAGTTGCCTAGTCAATCTGCTCGAGTGCTGGTGAACCTTCTATGGTTGCTGGGCCGAGTGGTTTGCTGATCCACAAGGGTGCACTGCCCCTCTTGGTACTGCAGGGACAGACGCCGCTAGCTCCTCCAGCTGAATGTCACAATGCGCAATGGCAATTGGATTGGTGCAATGGAAGCAGAATCCCTTTCAGTAAACGGATCTGTAGGACTACCACGGGAGGAGGAGGCGTGTAACGACGTCTCGGAGGTTGGTTCTGCAAATAAGCGCCAGTAAAAAAATCAGGGTAGTATACTTGGTTTTCCTCTCCATTGTAAGTCACAGTAGAAGTAGCACTGTTGCGCTGGTTCAGTTCACGAGGATCACTAATTTAACGACAGTTTCACTTGTTGCACCTTACTTGTTGCTACAGCAAACTTCAATGGCTGTTCTTCACCGACCAATCTAACGCTTTCTTTATGACTATGACATTGACATGTTGTTCTCACAAGAAATTTACCTTTACCAATTTTTCTTCTTTGCGTCATTATACAGTACTGTTAACGCGGGGACAGAACGTCTGGGTACGGCACTTCTCACAAAACTTGGAATTGCTGTTCAGTCTATTAAAAGCCATCCCTCAGAAAGCAATGGTATCAGTAGTGTCTACCTGGATTGTGGCTTTATTAATATCTATGCACCACCAGGGAGTAACAAATTTAAAGAAAGAGAAGACTTTTTCACTTACCATATTTACTTCGTAACTTGCTTCGTCACTACATTTTAGGTGGAGACTCCAGCTGCATCCTTCGACCTGAAGATTGTAGTGGTTTCTATCGACCTAGCTCCAGTTTGCAACAGTTAACAGTTAGTCTTAGTATGAAGGATGCCTGGCTGTTGCGACAACGACAGACTGCGTCTACCTAATGTCACTGTGGACTCTGCTTCCCGTTTGGATTGTTTCTATCTACCTCAGGAGCTTCCCACTGAGTGAGTTCCACTGCTCACGTTCCCATATCCTTTTCAGATCATTTAACCGTCCGCAGTATTGACTTACGCCTCTGCTTGCTACCTCTTGGGTGCCATTACTGTAAACTGAACACCACCTGTCTGCAGCATAATACTCTGAAGGAAGAATTCTCAGATTTATGGAAGTGCTGGTCACAAAAAATGTCGCACTACAGCGATATGGCCAATTGGTGGGACCTGTACGTCAAACCTCTTTGGCGACGTTTCTCTTAAGGTAACACTTACGTACGCCTGAGAAATGAAGAGCACACTTAGCAGTTTTTCTTCCGGTGCCTGCGGGATCTTCGAGAATTTCCCATGGACGGTGATGCCCTTGTGTGCGCTCCAAATTCTAAAAGGCCAAAAAGCCTAGGAATTTATTGGAAGTGCATGAAAGGCTTACAGGTTAGAAGTCGTCTTAATAAGTCGGTGGATGAGGAACGTATCAATATTTATCATCTTATACTGACATATAAACGTTGCGTTCCAATCTAATATTCGAGGTGCAAAATGAAGATAGACAACTGTGCACAACACTGCTTTCACTCTCACTTTGAAAGACTTTGGGAGACAAATGGAATTCCCTCACTTATTCTCTTCGACGCATACAAATCTACATCCCTGCCTCCCGATGAGCTTCAGGCCCTTGAACCCATCTGCAAAACTGAGGTGTATAGTGCCCTTCTTCAGGGAAATGCCTCCAAAACGCCTGACGATGATGGCTCCCCTTATGGATTTTTGTCGTCAATTTCAGGGTCTGTTGGAAGTATAATAGTACTTGTTAGAAGAAACCTCACTCTTTCTCTGTTGATCACTTTTGCCCCCATACGCTACTCTAATACGAGTACAAGATTTTGGCTCGTGTTCTGTCCAACGGAATTCGCCCTCTTCTAGGGAAGCTCATACGACCTTCCCAGCATTATGGTATTTCAGAATGCAATATTTCCGACGTTTTATGTACCTTATATGACTTCATTGCCTGCAGTATTCAGGTTACAAGCATATTTTATTATCATTGGATTTCATACGGACTTTTGATAGAGTCCGTCATGTCATGACTTTTTATTCAAGTGTTTGGCATGGCATGGCTTCATGATGTCTTTATCTCCTACATCTAGTGTTTGTACATGTGTTGAGTATCTCTAGCTGCGTGCAAGTTAATGACTTTCTCTCTCGTGAATTTCCCAGTGGTCGTTCTATTGGGCAATGATGTTCAGCGTCCGTTCTAGTATTTGTTTTAGCCTTGAATCCACTCCTTTGTCATCTACACGCTAAGAGTTTTGGAGTTTCCCCTTTTACTCATAGACTGGATGCACTGACGTATACTGGTGATGTAAGCGTTGACCTTGCCGATGAGCTGGATCTCCGCTCTTTATGGTGTGTCTTGTAACGCTATAGTGATTTTTCCGGCCTTGAGATCAATGGGCAGAAGTCTAAGGCATGTTTTGGACGTTGGCCTCTATTATTAGCACCAGTGCAGATTTAATCCCAATTCAAGGTTTTAGGTGTTAACTTCACAGCTTCCTTGGGAGAAATGCAGCATCTGAATTAGAAACCCATGTTGGCAGTTCTTTAACCTGCCAAGGACCTGTGCCACCGAGCTTTGTGACTATATAAGCGCGGAAGGGTGGTACACATGTACTTACTTTCCCAGTGTTGGGTTGTCGCTCTAGTTTTGCTCCTGCACAAGTTCTATGCAAGACAAATCATATGTGCGACTTCTTAGTTCATATGACAGGGCTGTATTCTTCGAGGGCCAATGTCTACTTTGCATTTATCTCCGCAAAATTGTGGGATTGGACTGATAAATGTTGGCTTTGGTTCTTAATCGTGGGAAGCATACACAAGACACAAATTCCAGCTTTTCTGGCTCCTGGTTGCAGTGTTGGTCCACTACTGTTAACCGACGTAGTCCTGTATATCTTCGTTATAACCCAGCCTCATTACGATACCTACAAACATTTTTCCTTGGATGGTGTTGCGTAAGTCAAGCTTGTTCACATATCAGAGGGCGCTTGGCACGATGCATTTATCAGAAACTGCTTCACGTATGCAAGTGCCATCAATGTGTGTTGAATGCGTTACCGCATCTAAACTTTAGTAGCGCTGTCCTTCCATACAAAATTCGCACCCTTTGGTATTAAGCAATTCATGGTATTCCATCCAGACAACAGCGTCTGGCAGTTATTCACCTGAGTGACTCCCTGACATGCCCTTAATGTAATCAACTGGATACCGTAATGCATCGGTTGCTACTTGCTCCGCTGTGTATACCATCGCTATAACCTTTCTGGGACAGTTAGGTGTTCCTAATTATGTTCCGGAAACCTTCGTCCGAATTTTTACCACCCGCTTAGGAGACAAAACACTTTGCTATGAATAATTGGACACACGATCGATTATGTACTTCGCACTTCCTCAGTGGTATGGATCCGATACGTACATGGGCTACATGAGGAGGGCGCGGTGGAAGGTTAGTGCCAGGAGAACTTTTAAACAGTTTTTGGCAGTTGCTTGTGAGTTCTGGATACTTAATAAATACACAAAAATAAAATAATAGGTACACATGTATTTGTTTCTATTTGCTTTACAGCTTTTTTTATAGATTGGGGGTAAAGGGGGGGGGAAGTATACCATAGTTCTTAGCGTCTCTTTCTGTATTGGGGTGAAAGTATAGGAATTTGGCTCATGGGCCTCTATCAGGTTGAGGTTGTTTGCGTGCCATAAATCTACGACTCGGGACTACTGACTACCTTTCTTCCGAAGAAAGGCATGCTAAGGATTTTTACACCCGAAAAAAGCTATCATGTTTGACGGGTTTGAACCTGCGACCTGGAGAACTAGAGGAAAAAAGTGCGTGTTATTTATGGACGCTCTGTAATTACTGTAGTTCTCAGCATCCCATTCTAAATTGGGTGTGAAAGAACGTTTAATTTTGCTCAGAGGCCTCTCTATCAGGCTTGAGGTTCTTTTACCGTTCGTAAATCTACGACATGGGACCAACGGCTTTACTTCTCTTCAGAAAGAAACCATGCTAAGGCTTTTTACACCCGAAAAAAGCCATCGTCCTCCGCCGTGTTTGAACCCGCGACCTTGGGTATATGAAGTTAGCATGGTAACGATTACACCACGGAGGGCGACTGAGAACTAGAGACTAGCATGCTATATATAGGTCGTAAGGTGACACATGAACAAATCTTGCGCATAGGGGAAGTTGCTTTCCTTCCTTCCCTCTCTGCAATGGCTTGGCGCGAATGATTAACACAACCACAACAGAGTGAAGCGTTAAACAATTGTATTCCACATGAAATTGATTGTTGGCACATATCCATAACTATAGCGAAATTATTTTGTTCGCTATGAAACTAATTTTTATTCATTTTAATATGTCATTAGCAATGATATATTAGCAATAGAGCAATAGTGCTCTACTCATCATATGTTTCTATAGTTCCTTAATCCCGCTCATTGCACCATCATTGCCGTCATAATCAGAATCGCTATTGATATCTTCGGCATCCTGGTCTTCTTCCAAGTTAACAATAATATGTTAGTGTTGCGTAAACACTAAAAAATTTCGCACCTAAACTATCAATAGGGTACTTCACTCCTTCATGGGCAGATATTTATGGCTTCTGCGCATATATGTTGGCGCAACTTCTCCCTCCTTCGGCCCTTCAGGTAAAGAGTTGCCACTGCGCAACTTACGCTTTTGCTTTTGTCTCGCTTCACGAGCTATACCGTATACCACGTAGGACGCGGATTTACAATAGGAATGCTCCGTGTCACCCCAGAGCCTTCAGCATCTATTTGGAGGATTTGTTTCCAGTGAAAAGAGACGAGATATAAGAATACATTGCATATGATTTGTGACTCCTAATGGAGATAAATGATAATAATAAGTACGATTCTATATATTAACAGAAAAGTAAGCATGTGTACCAAGTGAAGTACTGGAGAAAGTGAAGCATCTTAATAGTAACAATAATTGTTGGCAAGAAAAACAGAAGAAAGTAAAAGCTAAGAAAGTGTTCAACAGAAGATCACCGCCCTGGATGCAACAAAAAGAATATAGGAAGAAATTACTTTTTGTTGAGTGAATGGTGCCTGAATTTGGACGTTAGGATTGAAAGTATTTGAAATGCAACGAGCATGAAATATTAAGACAGGCTAAGAAGAGAAAGAGGGTGGAGGAAAATTGGAAAGAAATATATTTTGGATAACATGAGAATTTAATAGTTCATAAGCACCGGAAGGAATGACGAAAACGAAGTTTTGGGTGGAGGTAGCTGGGAGAAGATAATTTTATGGCGGAGTCAGAGAGTATAAGTATAAGAGGGAGTAATTACTATATTATTGTTTTATTGGCCTCTGACAGGCGTTTAACGACTATTTTGAAGGGGCTCATCTTAAACACAATTACTACTTTCTCTACACGTACGATGTGCATAGTGTATAGAGAAAGTATTGTAATGCACCCAAATATTGGATACCAAGATTTCACCGGAAATACATCTTCCCTTCGGTATTGTTTCTTTGCTTATGATCAGGTACACTGTATACCTAGGAGTTCTCAAAGCATTGCGTATACAGCTAAGTGCAGTCTTCGTTCAGTTTTGAGCTGAGAATTAAATGGCGTATTTTAAATTAGAGACCATCCATTAAAATGCGTTTTGGGTTTGGAACATTATATGACAAAACTTCCAAGCAAGTATAACTAGCCTGTTTGCATGACTAACAAGAAATTCCTATCTTTGAGTGAAAAAGGTTGAAGAACCAGATTTCTCCTGCAGCAGTTAATTAACGCGAAACAGGATTTTCTGCTTTAATAACTTGGGAATCAAGGATAAATAATGGTAAGGTGCTGACATTTAACGTAATCATATCTAGTTATATAGGTTAACTGTGTAAACAAGATGTTTCAAAACGCCACCGAATCAAGATGTGAACGTTATTGCTCTGAACCTATGTGATACAAAATACACTTTTCAACGTAGTAAGATGCTTCATGGTCAGCGTGGATTCGCCAGTTACTTAAGATCAAAGCAGCGTGCGTGGTCTACACTGTCGAAAGTACGAAGGTAGGCTGGGAAGCACCGAGTCGCGTCATTTAGCATACTGCACAATGATTAGCTAACATTAAGGGATTCCTTGTCTTATGAAAATCCACTAAAGAACTACTTATACATGTAAGTATTACAATGTACATAGTGGATAGAGAAGGTATTGTATTCCACCCAAAAGTTCGATGTCGAATTTCACCGGAAATTATGTTTTGGGGTCCCCTGAGTCTGAAAAAAGCATTTTAAGAAAAAGGTCCGTGTGTGCCTATGGACAGCATAGCTCAAAAAGGAAAAGACCGTCAAATACCAAGCTCTTTATTTAGGTTTGGTATCTTCCAAGAAAGAGACACGAAGATTTTCAAGAAAATCCCCCACCACATACTACCCTTTACATGAAAACAATTTCGAAATTTTTTATTTTCTCAAAAATGGCTTAACGATTTTGATTAATATCCCATATATTAAAGGTATTTACATCCCAAATAAAATGTATATTTTGATTTTCTGGAAATAGTCTCTGAAATAGCCTCTTTTTTCTGAATGAATTTTGCTTAACTGTTAAACCATAACAGATAGACAAAAACTTACTGCACAAATTTTTAGATCTTGTAAAAACACACACTTTATGTCCTTTACGTGTTTTTTTTTTTTTTTTTTTTTTTTTTTTTTTTTTTTTTTTGAGGTAACCATTTCCGAGATATTCCTTGTTATTGGTTTCAATTGTAAAGTACTTATATTTTTCTCAGACAGGAAGTGTCCGTTTTTCTTTAGTCTTCTCCTGGCCAAGCAAAGAATCGATTTGCAATGACAATCGCAAAACGACAGCTTTTAAAACATTTGACTATCACTTTAGCATAGCGCATGCCTTTAGTTCCCTTCTACTTATAAGGAACTAAGTAATAAGAACTTTATGCTAATGTTTATCACAGCATTGTGTAGAAAGAAGAATGATCTTTTGTAAGAAGTTTGTTTGTAGAACAGCTAGAGAAAGTCGTGTGTAACACATCAGATTTTTTTTTTTTTATTTTTCCAACGTACAATATTTAATAATAATGCACAATGAATGAAAGGAAATTACCGGAGATAAGCTGGGATACATACGCCGCTAGTATTATTTTTAGAGGCATTTAACGTTAGTGATTTTGAGGATGGAGGCGAGGAACTCAAAGGCAAGGTTACTATCAGAATACTACCGAACAAAACCCCAAATACAAAAATAAATCTCATTTTATAGTGAGAATGTTTATTTTACTGTCTTTAACTCATAATACTAAAAGATTTTTTTTTTTACATTTAACAGCAAGCTCTTGTTGATATTACAGTGAATTGTTGAGAGTTTATTAGGATCATACAAAATGAATAGGATAATAAGTACAAGTTACTCGTGGTTAGTGGAATATATGTAGTATGTCCGGATCATTAGTACTTTTTGGAGTAGGTAACTTTCCTTTGCCCCTTTACTTGAAAGCTAAGACAGGTTTGCTGATAACGAACAAGGATGAACACACTCTGAAGTAGAGTATGTGGGCATTACCTATAATTCTTCGTGTGCTACCTAATCTCAAAATATGTAATTTACAATGTTACATAAAAACAAACCTAAAAGAGTTTTTGAAGCTGCGACATCAAACTAGGACTACTTCAAATATAACTGTAAGAGTTTATATTCGTTTAAAACAGTCTATAAAAGTATCAGGTGGCAAAATAATCATTCAGTTGCGTTTTGGATAGTTTATCTTTTGCAGTTTCCATCTTATCGATTAATTTATATCCTCGTTGTATCAAAGAGGGAGTGAAATGTTTCCATTTCATACAATAGAAACATCACACAAAGCACGTGGTCTGAGTGAATGATCGGGGAAAGAAGGGGACATCCCCTACGTGGATCTTTCGCGTTTATCACCTTGAAACAGCACATTATGTAGAGAAGCGAATAATTCTAATAAATAACGTGTAGCCTTATAGATTAAATATTAGCATTGGTGGTCCATATAGTCTCGCAATCAGATGGAAATAGCAGACAAGGAAACAGATCGTCTATAATAGACTTTTCTGACTGAAAAGTGTATGGTTTCACCTGCAGAGAAGCCTTATGGAGCGAGCATTAGAGTCAAGGTCAGATAGTGGCGTTACGTGACGTTATGTGTACAGCAGTGTATTGTCATGGCTTCAACGAGTGGTATACCTCAGAGACATTCTACTCCAACAAATTTTCTTCCTATTTAGGAAGAGTTGCTCATGTTTGTGGATACTAGCTAGAACAGTGACAAAATGTTTAGTGTGTTCCAAAGAAATGCGGTATGTCAATAAATTTAATTTATTTGTGTCATGCTGGTGAATACGACAAATACCAAGGAGAAGAACGTGCCAATATTATCATGAAACAAACATTATTGTATAATGCTGAAACAGAATAATTAGATACATAAAGGAATAATCAGACTACATCAACAAAATGTCAATATCAAGCATCTGCTTCAAAAACAAAGTGGTGACTTGAGGTGAAATGTATTGATCATATTCGGCATAAATATGTAATGAGAATGTAGTTCCGATGATTACATGAAGTGCATGAAAGGTTGAACCAAAAACTGAATCTCTTGCAAGGGTTATAGCATGATATATTTTTACTTTCTCTATATGCAATATATACATAGTGTATAGAGAATGTATTGCACTCCACCAAAAAATTCGATACCGAGATTTCACCGGAAATATATGTTTTAGGGCCCCTTTTATCTAAAAAAAGCATTTTCGGAAAAAGGTGTGTATGTGTGTGTGTCTGTGAACACGATAACTCAAAAACGAAAAATGGGTAAAATACCAAACTTAATATTTAAGTTTAGTATATCTTCCAGGGATGCGACACGAAGATTTTGAGAAAAATCCCCCCACCCCCAACTACCCTTTACATGGAACTTTTTTCGAAAATTTTGATTTTCTCAAAAATGGCTCTAACGATTTTGATTAAAAATTCGTATATTAAAGGTATTTACCTGACAAATAAAATGTATATCTTGAATTTTCTGGGAATAGCCTCTGAAGAGTAGTTTATTCTGGATGAATTTTACTAAATTTTGAATAACTGCTAAACCGTAACAAAAACTTACTACACAAAAAATGTAGATCACGTTAAAACACACAATTTATGTTATATAATTTTTTTCGTAGAGTTCGTCGTTTTTACGACATTCCTTATTTTTTGTTTCTGCTATGAAAAACTTGTACATTTCTCATACAGGAATTTGTCAACTGCTGTCCATACAAACAAAGGAACTTCAGTGACATAGCAACCAGCTTTTGATTATTACTTTAACCTATGGTACTCCCTTATTTCACCTCTACTTACAAGGAAGCAAGTAATATGGATATTTCTGCTAATGTTTTACTGATTAGCATGAAGTTAATAGAAGTATAAGTTTTTTAAGAATACTTTGTTGCAGGGATATAGAGAAAGTCGTGTGAATGGTACACATCAGATTTTTTACATAGCAAGGTTTATCAGATTTGGAGTACATTACACATTTAAGTAATTCGGTTTACACGACACGTTCTATATGTAATTACTTAGCATTAATCCCAGACCCAATTCTCTGTGGTACTATGGTTACCAAATAGCTAAAAGGATAGTGAAAATTAATCCTTGTGTTGCTTGATATAATTTATTCATGGTGCTAACGCCACTGCTCCGACAAGGTCAAGCGGCTGCATTTGCTCCGTATTTTCTGTCAGCCTGCTAGGCAACTGAGTGACGTCATAGAGCATTCAGTTGGAAATGCCTGGTCCAGAAATACAATAGGCGAGCTTTTTAAATGGGCGCCAGTGAGTTGCTGAAAATCTTTTACCCAGGACAACAACGCCTAGGATTTAAAGTAAGAGGTTAAGATTTTTGATGAAATATGTCTTATCACAAAATCGTATAAATTACCATGCAAAGGTGTATGTTTCGAACTCGTGAAAAAATTTGAGCGTGGAAATTTTCCGAAACATTTATCTGCCGAAGAAAATGGTATTTACTATACTGCCAGCGAATAGCTGTAAAGTAGGATATCGTATAACGGTAGAGTCGAAACTCGAAAATGGTAATTATGCCTAGACCCAAGAGACACATAGGATCACTTGGAACTTTGAATTTGAATCCACGTAGGAGACATGTAACTTATATAGCGATGAGCCATGTTGCGTTAATGCTGACGTACTTTGAAATACTTTTTCTTTTTTTTTTCTTTCTTTTTACTTTCTCTAGCCCACATGTAAAATGTACATAGTGGATAGAGAAGGTTTTGTATTCCACCCATAAATTCGGTGTCGATATTTCACCGGAAATGTATGTTTTGATGTTTCCTGAGCCCGAAAAAGCATTTTAGAAAAAGGTCCGTGAGTGTCTGTGGACAACATAACTCAGAAATGAAAAGTCTGTTAAATGCCAGAATTGGTATTTATGTTTAGTATCTTCCAAGCATGCGGCATGAACGTTTTCAAGAAAATTCCCCACCACATACTACCCTTTACATGACAAAATGTTCGAAAATTTTGATTTTCTCAAAAATGGCTAACTATTTTGACTAAATTTCTGTATATTAAAGGTATTTGCATAAGCGATAGACAAAAACTTACTACGCAAAAAATGTAAATGTTGTTAAAATACACAATTTATGTCATATGCATTTTTGTTGTAGAGTTGAGATATTTCTTTTTATCGGTTTCAGTTTTAAAATATTATACTTTTCTCAGACAGAAATTGTCCGTTTTTCTTTTGTTCTGCTCCTGGCAAGCGAAGAAGCGATTTGCAACGACACTAGCATAACGACAGCTTTTAAAACATTTGACTATTACTTTAGCCTAGTGCATTCCCTTAGTTCCCTTCTACTTATAAGGAAAACTAAGTAAGAATACATTCTGCTAATGTTTATCTCGATTAGCAAGGTGTAGAAAAAAGAATAATCTTTTGTAAGAAGTTTGTTTGTAGAGAAGCTAGAGAAAGTCATGTGAGAGTAGCACGTCAGAATTTTTTTAATGTATAGCCCCCTTTAGCCTGTATGTTCATATCGGGGTTTTTGGTTTAGAATAACTAAATAGGGAAGAATTGGGTTTATTAATGTTATATTTTTATTATTATACTGCGTGACACAAAAGTAAGTTGACAATGATTTTTATGGAAAAAAAATTTGTAGGTAGTCTTAGGTAAAAATTGTACTCATAATATAATAATAACTTAATAATATATCTCTATTTTTTCTATATTAAGATCTTATCAAGTATGATTTATTTGATATTCTTCGTATAAATTAACACCTTTATTTATATAAAGTATAATAATGGGTAAAACTTCATTTCTAAAGTACATTTTTATATAATGTATTGTTGGATAATGTTGACATTATTTACGTATTTATCATTATTTTCGTTTTATACGGTTGGTTTATGTCAAACATAGGTAAAATAAATGATTATTTCTTATGTTAAATTTCTGTTACGGTATGTATGTTCCTGCCGGCAAGGTCAAAAATGCTGTTCATTTATTTGAAGACAGTGCCTCACTCTATCCTGACAATCCTTTGTCACTCTTAAAAGTGTTGGAGTTGAAATATTCCGAATATTTGTTTTAACTCATATAAAGTTGTGGGCTTTGTCTGAAAAACAGTTTGATGTATATACGCCTATAGAAAACATCAAGAGGTGTGAGGTTTGGTGATTGTGGAGGCCACACCTGAGGTCCACCTCGTCCATTCCATTGCATACCGAACATCTCTTACTTTCTGGCGAAATAGTCTGAAGACAATGTGCCATGTCTTGTTGAAACTACATTCTTAACAGTTGATTCATTGGTATACCGTTCAGGATTTTCTGTAGAGTGGTGTCCAGCAATTCCCCATGTGTCCTGGTTTACATTTTCATCAAATAAGTGTTGTCCAATAATCATAACATCAAGTCACACCAGACCACAACTCATGCAGCACCAGGGTCATTGATTCTCACATCAAACAAGTTAAACAAAACACAAAAAGTAATTGTTGCGTATTATTGTTTACCATGGCCTATTCCAACTTCTAATACTTTTAATCCATAGAAACTAATTTAGAAAAACGTGAATGATAAAGAGTTTGAAAATTCTTAGGCTATTAAAAGGAAAGAAATAAATAAGTAAATATATAAAATAAAAGAAGAAGAACCAGCAGAAAAGTAATAAAACTTAGTCTTAAAACATGTGAATTCAATTCAGTACTTTTAGTCTGATACTGCTTGTAATATATAATCACACTTTTGCATGCTTGTTCTTAGTGTAATGAGCTATCTTCTGAACCTCAATTATACATTTAAGTAGTAATTAAAAGAGAAATATATTTGCAAATTCAATAAAGACTGCCTCCGTGGTCGAGTGGTCAGCGAGCTGCCTTCTCATCCGGAGGTCCCGTTCGATTCCCGGCTGCGGCGGGGAATTTTTCTTTAACCAGAATTATTCCCTATCCCCCACAGAGTCTGGAAGTATGTATGTGAGAGTGAATGTGTGCGTGTTTGAGGAAATAAAATGGTTTAAACCCCCGATATGACCTTAGATGCTAAAGAGGCTATATAAATGGAAAAAAAAAAAAAAAAAAAAAAAAAAAAGGTACATAAGTATCCAAAAATGCTGTTTTGAAAAAACTTAATTTAAAGATACAAATGTTCTAGAAATGGACATTGCATAACAACTTTAAATAAATGCAGACTAGCGTTTAAATTATATTTAAATTCATTAAAATCCTCTTAACCCCCCAAAATTATACATTTTCTGAAACTAGTGAAACTATTATCTAGTGTCTAAAACAAAAAATGTTGTGTTTTACCATTTCAGAGTTCCTTGTCCCTTAAATGCAGATTAATGGGCTTCCAAGTCATACAAGTCTAAATAGTATTGTAAAATTTTAAAAATGAAGCTCTACAACACTTATGTAAATAAGTGAGTTTGTAATAATGGAAAATAGAATGGAAAAATTCTATGAGCATGGCATAGATTTATGCATTTTGTTTATTGACTGTAAGTATGCATTTGAACTCATTTGATAGAGAAACTCTCTATAACACCTTACAATGCTTTGAAGTGCTTTCGAAAATAATAAGGCTAATAAAAATGACAATGGAAAATACAAAAGCCAAAGTGAAAGTAATAAATAAATTAGGCCCGGATTTTAATTATAACACAGGAGTAAGGCAAGGTGATGGACTATCTACGACTCTATTCAACCTAGCCCTACACAGAACAGTAGAAAAAATAGATACTAAAGGGACAATATTTTTAAAGTCTAGTCAGATATGTGCACATGTAGATGACATTGATTGTGGCAAGAGATAAAAAAATGTTAGTTGAAGTTTATGAAGAATTAGAAAGAAATAGGATTAGAAGTAAATTAAAACCAAAAACAACTAAATACCTGAAAATGAAAGCAGACTAAAGCAAAAGAATAATTTCAAATCAGTAGTTGGAGACAAAACATTTGAACAGGTATCCAAATTTAGATATTTAGGAGACTTGTAAATAATTATAATAATTTATACGAGTGCATAAAATAAAGAATTCAAAGTGGAAATGCAGCCTATTATGCGAATTTAAATCTATTAAAAATAAGCTTATTAGTACAGGGACAAAATACAAAATCTATAAAACCTAATAAGACCAGTAGTAACGTGTGCTGCAGAAACCTGGACCCTAAACAATGTAGATGAAGAAATACTTCGAAGATTTGGACCTGTGAAAGATAAAGACCAATGGAGAATAAGATATAATTATGAGATAGAAGAATTAATTAATTAGCAAAATATTAATTTATAAAGACACAAAGAATAAGATAGCTAGAACGCATAGAGAGAATGACAGAAGATAGAATGCCAAAAAGAATAATGAAAGGAAGATTGTACGCTAGAAGAAAAAAACTGATGTGTGCCCCTCACATGATTTTCTCTACATCTCTGTAACAAAGTATTGTTAAAAAGCTTATGCCTCTATTTACTTCATGCTAATCGAGAACAAATTAGCAGAAATCGTTCTATCACTTGCTTCCTTGTAAGTAGAAGCGAAATAAGGGAGTACCATAAGTTAAAGTGATAGTCAAAAGCTGGTTGCTATGTGACTGATGTTCCTTTGTTTGTAAGGACAGGAGTTGACAAATTCCTATATGAGAAAAGTAAGTTTTTCATAGCTGAAACCAAAAATAATGAAGGTCTCAAAAACGATCAACTCCACGAAAAAAATGTATATAACATAAACTGTGTGTTTTAACGTGCTCAACATTTCTTGTGTAGTAATTTTTTATCTAAGTCTTACGGTTTAGCAGTTATGCAAAATTCCGTAAAATTCACTCAGAATAAAGTTGTCTTCAGAGGCTATTCCAGAAAATTCAAAATATGCATTTTATTTGTCAAGTAAATATATTTGATATACGATATTTTAATCAAAATCGTTATAGCCATTTTTTAGAAAATAAAAATTTTCAAAAAAAGTTCCATGTAAAGGGTAGTTTGGAGTAGGGGGATTTTTCTCAAAATCTACGTGTCGTATCCTCGGAAGATACTTAACTTAAATACCAAATTTGGTATTTTACCGACTTTTCGTTTTTGAGTTATCATTTTCACAGACACATGAACACACACGGACCTTTTTTTCTAAAAATACTTTTTTTTTTCATACAGGGGACTCTAAAATATATATTTCCGGTGAAATCTCGGTATCGAATTTTTTGGTGGAGTGCAACACATTCTCTATACACTATGTACATAGTGCGAATAGAGAAAGTAAAAAAGGAAGACCAACAACAAGATAGATGGTGTGATGAAAGATCTAAGAAAGGATGGAATCAGAGGGTGGAAAAGTAAAGCAGAAGATAGATATGTGAGGGGGATTGTGCAGGAGGCCAAACTCACCGAAGGCTGTAGCGCCAGAAGAGAAGAATAACTTACAATTTAGCAACACGTGTACGCCACTGACTGCTTCGTGTGTCTATATTGCACGCACGTAGTCTTTATTGCATGAAGGTACTTCCGATGAGAAACCGGTTTACGCTCACGCTAATCCAAGGCCTAATCTAACTGAACTGAGAAACTGTTTTATATATGACACGTTCACTGTTATACAATAATAAATGCAATATTTTGCACAGCGCTATACAAATATTTAACTGAATACGAAAAAACCTGATGTGATCCATTCACATGACTTTCTCTACCTCTCTGCAACAAAGCAAGTTTCTATATACTTCATGCTAATCGAGAAAAAAAAATTGCAGAAATAGTCGTATTACTTGCTTCCTTGTAAGTGGAAGCGAAACAAGGGCGTACTATAGGTTAAATTGACAGTCAAAAGCTGGTTGCTATGTGTTTGAAGTTCATTTGTTCATGTGGACAGGAGTTAACAAATTCCTGTATGAGAAAAGTGTAAGTTTTTCAAAGCTGAAACTAAAAAGAAGGAATATCTCAAAAACGATCAACTCCACGAACAAAATGTACATACATTGTGTATTTTAACGTGCTCTACATTGTTTATGTAGTAAGCTCTCTTACGATTTAGCAGTTCTCTAAAATTCGTCCAGAACAAACTAGTCTTCAGAGGCAATTTCCAGAAAATTCAAGATGTACATTTTATTTCTCAGATAAATATCTTTACTGTACGTTATTTTAATCAAAATCTTTAGAGCCATTTTTGAGAAAATCAAAATTTTCGAAAAAAGTTCCATGTAAAGAGTATTTGGAGGTGGGGGGCTTTTTTTTGAAAATCTTCGTCTCGCATCCTTGGAAGATACCAAACTTAAATACCAAGTTTGGTATTTAATGGTATTTTCCTTTTTGAGCTATGCTGTCCACAAACACACAGACACACATAAGGACCTTTTTTTCAAAAATGCTTTTTTTGAATTCAGGGGGACCCAAAACATGTATTTTCGGTGTAATCTCGGTATCGATTTTTTGTGTGGAATGCAATACCTTCTGTATACACTATGTACATAGTAGTAGAGAAAGTAATAAAAACAGATTACACATGTTATTTAAGTACAACCCGCTAATGAAAAGTACAGTTTTTTACACATCCGAGAATTGCCGCGATTTTTAGTTTTCTGCATTCAACAAGGTTTTCAATACTAAATGTGTCCCTCTCAGTTGCACACATGCTTTCAAGTACACATCACTTATTGACTTCAATGGAGTGCTTTTGTAAGCTTCAATAAGGAAAATAGTGTCTCGCATACATAGGTTGTTCCAAACATGAACAGAATTCTTGCAGCGAGATTGTGGAGTTCCAATTTCGTGGAACGAAAGTGTAGAAAGTTTATTACTTTCTCTATACGCACTATGTACATAGTGTATAGAGAAGGTATTGCACTCCACCAAAAAGTTCGATACCGAGATTTCACCGGAAATATATGTTATAGTGTCCCATGTATCCAAAAACTTATTTTCAGAAAAAGGTCCGTGTGTCTGTGAACACGATAACTCAAAAACGAAAAGTCGGTAAAATACCAAACTTGGTATTTAAGTTTAGTATCTTACAGGGATACGACACGAAGATTTTGAGAAAAATCCCTCAACCCCAAACTACCATTTACATGGAACTTTTTTCGAAAATTTTGATTTTCTAAAAAATGGCTGTAACGATTTTGATTAAAATATCGTGTATTAAAGATATTTACCTGACAAATAAAATATATATTTTGAATTTTCTAGGAATAGCCTCTGAAGATTACTTTATTCTCGGTCAATTTTACGGAATTTTGCATAAATGCTAAACCGTAAGAGATAGACAAAAACTTACACACACAACAAATGTAGAGCACTTTAAAGCACACAATTTATGTTAAATACATTTTTTTCGAGGAGTTGATTGTTTTTGAGATATTCCTTGTTTTTTGGTTTCAGCTATAAAAAACATACTTTTCTCATACAGGACTTTGTGAACTCGTGTCTATACAAAGGAACATCAGTCACATAGCAACCAGCTTTTGACCATCACTTTAACCTATGGCACTCCCTTATTCCGCTTCTACTTACAAGGAAGCAAGTAATAAGACAAGTTCTGCTAATTTTTTCTCGATTTGCAGGAAGTAAATAGAAGCATTTATTGCAGAGTTGAAGAGAAAGTCATGTGAATGGAACACATCAGATTTTATTTTTTTGTTTTGATATTTGTCCTTTAAGTCAATGCTGTTTTGTAAATCAATTATTTCTAACCGTAGTTAACAGGAATATCGTGTATGTAGCAGCCATCACAACTGTGAAATAATACATTGAAAGACTGGATTGTGTAACTGTGCTACCCGCAGTGAGAGCTGCAAACAGCCCTGCACTCCCTCAAACTACATTGACTCCACTTGAGGGCGGGGGGGGGGGGGGTGCCCTAGGATTTCAAGGAATCGCAGGAGACTATTTATCGCAGGCAAGCCGACAGACACAAGTTGCGCAGGATCCCTAAAACTTGAGGACCCGGTGACTATGGTGGGCTGCTCAGAAAAGCTTCTCTCTGGCGAAACCGGAGAGAATTCGACACACTGACGAGGCTCAGAAACGGCTGACATCTGGTTGGACTGATAGGAACTTTTCAACGAGTAAGCACGAAGAATTTAATCTTCTAATTGGAAAGAAAAAAATTAATAAAGGGTCCACATTCATTTTTACTTTCTCCATACGCACTATGTACATAGTGCATAGAGAAAGTATTGCACTCCACCCAAAAATTCGATACCGAGATTTCACCGGAAATATATGTTTTAGATTCCCTTATATCCAAAAAAAGTATTTTTAGAAAAAGGTCCGTGTGTGTCCATGTGTCAGTGTCCGTGTGTCTGTGAACACGGTAACTCAAAAACGAATAGTCGGTAAAATACCAAACTTGGTATTTAAGTTTAGTATCTTCCAGGGATGCGACACGAAGATTTTGAGAAAAAACCCCAACCCCAACTACCCTTTACATGGAACTTTTTTCGAAAAATTTCGATTTTCTCAAAAATGGCTCTAACGATTTTGATTAAAATATCATATATTAAATTTATTTACCTGACAAATAAAATGTATATTTTGAATTTTCTGGGAATAGCCTCTGAAGACTACTTTATTCTGGATGAATTTTTCATAATTACTAAACCGTAAGAGATGGACAAAAACTTAACACACAAAAAATGTAGAGCACATTAAAACACACAATTTATGTTATATACATTTTTTTCGTGCAGTTGATCGTTTTTGAGATATTCCTTTTTCTTGGTTTCAGCTTTGAAAAACTTTACTTTTCTCATACAGGAATTTGTCAACTCCTGTCCATACAAACAAAGGAACATCAGTCACATAGCAAACAGCTTTTGGCTTTCACTTTAACCTATGGTACTCCCTTATTTCGGTTCTACTTACAATAAAGCAAGAAAAAAGACTATTTCTGCTAATTTTTTCTGATGAGCATACAGTAAATAGAAGTATAAGCTTTTTAAGAATAATTTGTTGCAGGGATATAGAGAAAGTCATGTGAATGGTACACATCAGATTAAATTCAAGATATACATTTTATTTCTCAGGTAAATATGTTTAATATCCGAAATTTTAATCAAAATCGTTACAGCCATTTTTGAGAAAATCAAAATTTTCGAAAAAAATTCCATGTAAAGGGTAGTTGGGGTTGGGGGGATATTTCTCAAAATCTTCGTGTCGCATCCCTGGAAGATACTTTAACTTAAATATCAAGTTTGGTATTTTACCGACTTTTCGTTTTTGAGTTATCGTGTTTCACAGACACACGGACACACACACACACACACACACACACACAAACACACACACACACAGGGGCCTTTTTGTGAAAATGCTCTTTTTTTTGGATATTGGGGACCCTAAAACATATATTTCCGGTGAAATCTCGGTATCGAATTTTTGGTGGAGTGCAATACTTTCTCTATACACTATGTACATAGTGCGTATGGAGAAAGTAAAAATCTGATGTGTACCATTCACATGACTTTCTCCATATCCCTGCAACAAATAATTCTTAAAAAGTATATACTTCTATTTACTTTATGCTAATCAGAAAAAAATAGCAGAAATAGTCTTATTACTCGTTTCCTTGTAAGTAGAAGCGAAATAAGGGACAACCGTAGGTTAAAGTGATAGTCAAAACCTGGTTGCTAGGTCAATGAAGTTCCTTTGTTTATATGGATAGGAGTTGACAAGTTCCTGTATGAGAAAATTATATGTTTTTCATAGCAGAAACCAAAAATAAGGAATGTCACAAAAACGACGAACTCCACGAAAAAAAATGTATATAACTTAAATTGTGTGTTTTAAATTGCTCTACATTTTTTGTGTTGTAAGTTTTTGTCCATCTTTTACGGTTTAGCAGTCATTCAAAATTTAGTAAAATTCATCCAGAATAAACCACTCTTCAGAGGCTATTCCCAGAAAATTCAAGATATACATTTCATTTGTCAGGTAAATATGTTGAATATCCGAAATTTTAATCAAAATCGTTAGAGCCATTTTTGAGAAAATCAAAATTTTCGAAAAAAGTTCCATGTAAAGGGTAGTTGGGGGTGGGGGGATTTTTCACAAAATCTGCGTGTCGCATCCCTGGAAGATACTAAACTTAAATACCAAGTTTGGTATTTTACCGACTTTTCGTTTTTGAGTTATCGTGTTCACAGACACACGGACGCACACACACACACTGACGTTTTTGTGAAAATGCTTTTTTTGGATATTGGGGACCCTAAAACATATATTTCCGGTGAAATCTCGGTATCGAATTTTTGGTGGAGTGCAATGCTATCTCTATACAGTATGTACATAGTGCGTATGGAGAAAGTAAAAATCAATGCTGTAAACACTTATCTCGATTAACACGGTGTAGATAGACAAACAAGCTTTTGTTAGAATAGCAGATTTTTGCAATGTCTCTTCATCCTGTTGCCAGTTATTAAAAGGTTATCCAGAATTATGAGGACTTCAGAGGCTATTCCCAGAAATTCAGAATAATACATTTAAATATGTGCTATTTTAAGCAAAATCATTACAGCCGTTTTTGAGAAAACCAACCGTTTTTTAACATGTTTCATGTGAAAGTTAGTTTGGGCAGGTATATTTTATTGGAGCATTTTCATGTCTCATCCTTGGAAGTTGAACTTAAAATATCACGCTTGGTATTTAACGGATTTTTCGTCTTTAAGTTATGCTCTTCCAACACTCTCTCTCTCTCTCTGAAATCTCGACAGTGAATTTTTTGTTTTTTTTTTGTAGTGTTTAACGCCCGCTTTAACTACTTATGATACATAAATGAAGATGGTACCGGTGGTATGCGATGGCGGGAGAACCCGGAAAAAACCCGCCCCAGCGCCGCTTTGTCCACCAAAATCTCACATGCTGTCGTTTGGGATCGAACCCAGGGTGTCTATGTGAGAGGCGAGTGGTCTAACCACTCGGCTACGGCGCGGCTGAATTTTTGGGTGGAATACAATGCTCCCCCCGACTATACATAATAGAGAAAGTAAAAATGAACACCTGTGAAATAAATTCACATAGATAACATTAAAATCCTCTATGCTACCTTTACCTTATATTACTTAGGGACTAGGGTTGCCAGGTTTTCTAACTGAAAATAAGGGAGATTTCAGAAATGGTTTTCCCGACACCTTGACACGGCCTATCGACCTTTTTACTTTGTTGATTTCAGCAGAAAATGTGTATAGAACTAAAACATATTGGGTACACTAAAAATAGGTGGAAGTATTTACAATATGACATGAAACTATTGAGCAATGTGCGTAATGCTTATTACTTTGCACAGGTCCTGCCCAAAAAGAAGTAACTTCCCATCAGAAAGGTTAACACACATGTACTTATTAATAGATTTCTTCTTGGGTGGAGTTTGTTCAGTTTATTGCGGCCATCGCCTTCCATGATTTTACTTGCTGTATACATCCACAAACAAACAAAACACGTATTTCTCTCTTCAATTCAAAGACGCAAGTGAGCCAAACGCGTGCTATCATTGCTACCAACAGCTAATTAAAATACTGATACCAACATTGGGGAAAAGGAACTACTACTTCGATATATCGTATATTCCAAATATCCTTCTAAAACCTAGAATTCATGGCAGTGTGTGAAATACGGAAAAATAATCTAAAATAAGGGAGCCGGGAAACTCAATAAAATAAGGCTGAAATACGGGAGAACTCTGGAAAATACGGGAGACCTGGCAGTCCTACTAGATATTGTTATAAAAATATTGAATTACTGCAATGAAAACTAAATTTTAAAGTAGTCCACACGTGAAGTTAACAAACAAGAAAGTTTGTCGTAAGGATAACAGTTGAAAACGCTACATTGTTGTTATGTCTGTCAGAAAATGCTGGAAAATGATTGTCAACATTGAACACGCGAGCGAGCGAGTCAGCCAGCTGTAAGCTATACAGTATACACGATCCTCGCCAAGCAGGTTGTTTGGTTTCCCAAGGACACACGCTGGCTGTGAGTTGCTTTTTGACAAAGCGCAGATGTTTGCTGCCTTTACTACTTCCTGCAACGTCCGTTTCTTTTTTTTTTCCGAGGGAGGGGGCAAAAGCACCGCCTTCTTCATGGGTTGCAGCTTTACTAATCCTCCCTTTCGCATGCAATGCCATGCGATGAAAAGGGTTTTTACCTTTCCCGCGTCTCTGGCGTTATCATGTGGGTTGACTTATTGCTCAAAGTGATTGCTCCAGTTCTCTTTCTCTCTATTTCATTTCCCTCCTCGGCTGCTGGCTTTCCAGCTGTGGTTCTTTATGTTTCATGACGTTTTTGCTTTGTTCTTCATCGTGCTTCATTGTCCTGCCTACAACCCTTCACCCCTTGCTCATTCCTGCTTCTATACACTACACTCTTCATTCAATATTGGCGGTTTCCTGCCATGACCACTTCCTTCCTGCATTCTTGCATATTTCCTATTTCCATTATTGATTTTAACTTGCATGTGTTATTTTCTGCCTCAAACGTTTTACAGTTCATTCCAAAGGATCTCTTAGCAAGAGGCTTCTTTTCGTTCCCTGCCCCAGACAAATTGTTTTGCTATTCTTCACCGTGTTATTAATTTCTCTAGCATGTACGTACTTACAATGTAATGTTGCTATAGAAGGGATTGTATTCCACCCAAATATTCGATGTCGAGATTTCACCCTGCGTCCAAAACATTTTTAGAAAAAGATCCGCGCGCGCGGGACAGCATAGCTCAAAAACGAAAAGACCGTTAAATATCAAACATTATATTTATGTTTGTATCTTCCCAAGATGCGACACGAAGATGTTCAATAAAATTCACTCTCACCAAACAACCCTTTTCATGGAAAATGTTTTGAAAATTTTGTTTTTCTCAAAAATGGCTGTAACGATTTTGGTTAAAATACCGTATATTAAAGATACTTACATGATAAATAAAATGTGTATCTTGAATTTTCTGGAAATAGCCTCTTGAGACATCTTTATTCTGGATGCATTTTGCATAACTGGAAAACCGTAAGAGATAGACAAAATCTCGTAGACCTCGTTAAACACACAATTTGTGTCATATGCGTTTTTCTTGTAGAGATGACGTTTTTGAGATATTCCTTGTTATTGGTTTCAATTTTAAACTACGCTAATTCTTCTCATAGAGGAAGCCACCTTTCATTTCGATCTCTTGTTATATACAAAGCGAGCCGAACTTCATTCCTTTCACATAACAACCAGCATTTTAAAAGATTTTACCATCGTTTTAGTCTAGTGTATTCCCCTGTTTCCCTTCCATTTACAAAGAAATAAGTAACAATACCATTCGTTGTTAATGCTTATCATCATTACCATGATGTAGATAAAATAATATTTTTACTTTCTCTACACCTACTATGTACATAGTGAATAGAGAAGGAATTGTAATGCACCCAAAAATTTGATACCGAGCTTTCACCGGAAATACGTGTTTTAAGACACCCTGAATACTAAAAAAACATTTTTAGAAAAATGTCCGTGTGTGTATTTGGGCAGAATAGCTCAAAAACGAAGACCGTTAAATACCAAACTTAGTATTCAAGTTCAGTATCTTCCAAGGATGCGACACGAAGGTTTACAAGAAAATCCCTCCTCCCCAAACTAACCTTCACATGGAATAATTGAATTTTGATTTTCTAAAAAATCGCTGTAACGATTTTGATTAAAATATCATATATTAAAGATATATACCTGACAAATAATGTGTATATCCTGAATTTTCTGGGAATAGCCTCTGAAGACTACTTTATTCTGGATGAATTTTACGGAATTGTGTATAACTAGTAAACCGTAAGAGATAGACAAAAACTTACCACTCAAAAACTGTAGAGCACATTAAAACACCCAATTTATGTCATATACATTTTTTTCGTGGAGTTGATCGTTTTTTAGATATTCCTTGTTGTTGATTTCAGCCTTGAAAAACTCATACTTTTCTCATACAGGAATTTGTCAACCCCTATCCATGCAAACAAAGGAACTTCAGTCACATAGCAACCAGCTTTTGACTATCACTTTAACCTATGGTACTCCTTTATTTCGCTTCTATTTACAAGGAGGCAAGTAATAAGATTATTTCTACTAATTGTTTCTCGATGAGCATGAAGCATAAATAGAAGCATAAGATTTTCAACTATAATTTGTTACAGAGATGTAGAGAAAGTTATGTGAATGGAGCACATCAGATTTTTTTTTTGTTTCCTTTGTCTGTCAACTCTTTCTAAAACAATTTCGCCACACTATTTCAGAATCATGTTCCTTCTTCTCCACAATCGTTTTTCAAATGCTTACACTTTCTTGTCTCATTTCGTAACTCTACAAAACATTTAATTGTGTTCTTTAGTCTCCCTTCTTCAAGGTCCACAAAAACTTCGCCTCTAGTTTAAACGCTTCATTTTTACTTTCTGTAACCCGCATGTAGAATATACATAGTGGATAGAGAAGGTATCATATTCCACCCAAAAGTTCAATGTCGAGGTTTCACCGGAAATATATGTTTTGGGGTCCCCTGAGTCCGAAAAAATTAGAAAAAGGTCCTGTGTCCAGCATAGCTCAAAAACTAAAAGACCATTAAATACCAAACTTGGTATTTAGATTTATGTCTTCCAAGGATGCAACTTGAAGATTTTCAAGAAAATCCCCCCACCGCAAATATGGAAACTTTTTTGAAAATTTTATTTTCTTAAAATGGCTCCAACGATTTTCATTAAAATACCGTACATTAAAACTATTTAGATCGCAACTAAAATGAGTATCTTGAATTTTCTGGGAATAGCCTCTGAAGACCTCTTTATTCAGGATGAATTTTGCCGAATTTTGCTTAATGGCTAAACCGTAAGAGACAAAAACTTACTACACAAAAATGTAGGTCTCGTCAAAACACACAATTTACGTTATTTACGTTTTTGTTGTGGAGGTAACCGTTTCCGATATGTTCTTTTTTATTGGTTTCAATTGTGAAGTACTTATACTTTTCTCAGACTGGATGTGTCCGTTTTTCTTTTGTTCGCAATTTTTAAAACACTTGACTATCACTTTAGCCTAGTGCATTCCCTTAGTTCCCTTCTACTTATAAGAAAATAAGTAATAAGAACATTCTACTAATGTTTATCCCGATTAGCATTGTGTAGAAAGAAGAATAATCTTTTATAATAAGTTTGTAGAGAAGCTAGAAATGGCGTTTTATTTATGGACGCTCTTTAACTGCTGTGGTTCTCAGCGTCTCATTCTATACTGGGCGTGAAAGACCGCTTAATTTTGCTCAGAGGCCTCTCTATCAGGCTTGAGGTTCTTTTATGTGCCGTAAATCTACGACACGGGACCCACGGCTTTACTTCCCTTCCGAAGGAAGCCATATAGAGAAGCTAGAGAGAGTAATGTGAGTGTAATACAGATTTTTCATTGATATTCTCTCTTTGGCTTCTTGATAACAGCTTACAATGTGACCTATAATAGATCTAACCCACCACTTGCTCGTCTAGAACTAATCTCGCATTTGCATTTGTTTCAATAATCATAATAATTGCATTTTCTTTTACCCCACTCTCACCTTTATAATTTATCTCTATTCATATATTCCTTAGCATTGTTTTCCCGGTTGTCAGTATTTTTGTTTTTTTGTTGTTTTTGTTTTTTTTAAGTGCTAGATCCAATATCGATCCATACGTTCACCGTGTTATTCATGACATTTATTTTGATTTGCGGAGGACTCATAAGTTTATCTTGCTCCGACGAATTCTCTGCGTCACTTACCTTGCTTAAAATACTTAAATTACCCCATTGTGAGCGTTGCTTGAGGAATATGTCAAGGCTGCAATTCGTAGTATAATCACAACCTTCTAGTTTCCCGGAGGGTTTATAGCGCAAATTTTGTTTTCTGCGACGTCACATTTAAAGCTTTCAGTAACCCGCATAGTTGGAACTGATTTATTTTGTTCTGGATTTGATTCCCAGTTGATACTTGGTTCTCGAGAATTTCCTCCCTCTTTTCCGAAATTCTGATTCGTATTCTCGAATCTGTTTTCATTCCCTACTTGGAAGGGAAATTTCATTCTGCTTTGAAAATTTTGGTAGTCAAAAACCTTGGGTTAGTTTGAATGAAATTCAGCTTGTGCTCTGCAGAATTTCCATCACTACGAATTTGGTCGATTAAATCGTACATTTATGATTCTTTCTTAGCAAATTATCAAGTAGATGTGTGAAAATAGGCATCCCTGTCTTGCATGCTTTTACACATTCTACTTCCTGCTTGATGCTTCTTTGTCTATCCTGGGTGTCTGAACTGCGTAATTAAAGCCACCGGGCGTATAGGAAGCAATAAAAAAAAAAAAACGAAGCAGTCACCATGTTTACGACATTCATAACTCGTAGAAGCGGGTGTCAGTTGCAGTACACTCACAGAAGATGCAATAGTAGCAACCATGTCATAGTGAAGGTGAAGTGTCATCATTTATCGCCAGGCGCGAGAGTGGTGTATGAGATTATACAAGTTTTACAACTGAGAAGAAAATAATTGCTATGATTATTGGGGAAAGTAAGTAGTTAGAACAAGTAGTTGGAAGGTTGATAATTTCTGTCGAAATAGATAGCTGTGATAGTAAACGCTATTTTTCTTTCTATAAGTGTATAGAGAAGGTATTGTATTCCACCTAAAATTCGATACCGAGATTTCACCGGAAATACATGTTTTGAGCTAACCTGAATCCTAAAAAAGCATTTTTGAAAAAAGGTCTGTGTGTGTCAGTGGACAGCTTAGCTCAAAAACGAAAAGAACGTTAAATACCGTTTGGTATCTTCCAAGGATGCGACACGAAGATTTTCAAGAAAATCCCCCCACCTCAAACTACACTTTACATGAAGCTTTTTTCGAAAATTTTGATTTTCTCAAAAATGGCTCTAACGATTTTGATTAAAATCTCTTATATATAAAGATATTTACGTCCCAATTAAAATGTATATCTTGAATTTTCTGGGAATAGCCTCTGAAGGTTACTTTATTCTGGTTGAATTTTACGGAATTTTGCATAACTGGTAAACCGTAAAAGATGGACAAAAACTTACCGCACAAAAATTGTAGATCACGTTAAAACAAACAGTTTGTGTCATATACAACTTTTTTTTTCGTGGAGTTGATCGTTTTTGAGATATTTATTATTTTTAGTTTCAGCTTTGAAAACTTATACTATTCTCATACAGGAATTTGTCAACTCCTGTCCATAGAAACAAAGGAACTTCAGTCACATAGCAACCAGCTTTTGACTATCACTTTAACCTACGGTACTCCCTTATTTCGCTTCTACTCACAAGAAAACAAGTAATAAGACAATTTCTGATAATGTTTATCTTGATTAACATGATATAGATAAAAGAATAAGCTTTTTAAGAATAGTTTGTTTGCTAAAACAGAAATTATATTTTATTTATGGACGCTCTTTAACTGCCGTGGTTCTCAGCGTGAAAGACCGCTTAATTTTACTCGTAGGCCTCTTTGTCAGGCTTGAGGTTCTTTTACGTGCCGTAAATCTAGGACACGGGACCAACAACTTTACTTCCCTTTCGAAGGAAGGCATACTAAGAATTTTCACACCCGAAAAAATCATTTTCCTCCGCCGGGTTTGAACTCGCGACCTTGGGTATAGGAAGTTAGCATGGTAACCATTATACCAAGGGGGCAGAACAGATAGAGAAAGCATGTAAATGGAACACATCAGCATTTTTCCTATTATCTACCTGTGTGATTACAGTTCTGTATAATTGATCACGTAACCTTTCATACCCAGGTACTCCCAGCTCAGAATGATCCATTTGTGCTATATTGCTTACGCACGCTGAGTTCCTAGTATTTCACGATTGGAGTAAATATATATCAAGCGAATGGAGCGCCATGGCATTCAAGGTGAATATATCTCGACGCTTTGCGGTGTAGTAGATCACATAAAAACATTATCTCTTCCAATTCCAGAGATTATTCTGAATCTTCATAGTCATGCGAATCTATTCTATGCCTTTCCCAACTGTACACATGCAGTACTCCTTAGCTTTTTGTAATTATTCGCTGTTTGTTATTAATAGTGCAGTTGTGTGCCTATAGCATTTTCCAAGCGAGGTTTAAAGTGACAATCGTTTAATTACAGCTCTTTGAATTTCAGATACGTTTTACTTTCTCTGCATAGTACCTACATAGTACATGAACTCCACCCAAAAATTCGATTCAGAGATTTCACCGGAAATGCGCGTTTTAGGGTTCCCCGTATCAGAAAAAAAAATCGTTTTTTTTAAAAAGGCCGTGTGTGTTTGTGTGCCCCGACCCCTTATCCCAGACTACCCTTGTCATGGATAGATTTCGAAATTGTTGATTTTCTCAAAAATGGCTCTAACGATTTTGATTAAAATACCGTATATTAAATATAATTACATGACAAATATATGTACATACTGCATTTTCTGGGAATATCCTCTGAAGACATCTTTATTCTGGATGAATTTTGCTGATAAACCGTAAGTTATAGACAAAAACTGACTCCACAAAAAAATGTAGATCTCCTTAAAACATACAATTTGTCATTTTTTTTTTACCATTTTTGGGATGTTCCTTGTTATTGGGTTCAGTTTTAAAATACTTAAAAGTTTTCACATACGAGAATTTGTAAACTCTTCGCCATGCAAAGAAACGGATTTCATCCACGTGGCAATCAGCTTTTAAAAGAGTTGACTATCGCTTCAGAATAGTGTATTCCCGTGTTTCCCTTCTACTTACAAGAAAGCAAGTAATAATATCATTTCTGCTAATGTTTATCTCGAGTAACATGAAGTAGAAGAATACGCTTGTTAACAATAATTTGTTACAGAGATGTAGAGGAAATCATTGAACAGAACACATCAGATGTTTTCACAAGGGTTCGCACGTTCGATATGCCATACCTTGTTACAGGTCGCGCACCAGTTCTTGACGAATGACACTTTTAAATGAGATACTACAGTGACTTTCAAATGGGATGAGGCTTGTCCTTGAGCGCCACCAGGCCGGCAGCAAATCGGAGTGCTGCTGTGTTGACATATTGCACTCGCGCTTAACTGGGGAGTAACGCGCTAAGTGATTCAGAGTATCATAAATAGTATTTGAGCTAAAACAGTATAATTTGCAAAAAATAATTCACGAGGAAGATAGGGAGTAACGTTCGTAGTAGAACCGTAAAAACCACAGATTTTTAGCTCAAATAGTTTCCATAATACACCTGAATAAACATTATGTCGCCAGGCAGATTTGTATGCTCAGTGTGCGAGGGAAATATGAAAAGAGTGGGGACAGCGACCTGGCAACGCAGAGCACAGTAACGCATCTCATTCGCTGCAGCGTAGAACTCTTCCCATTTGAAAAAAAAAAAACCATTATGGATGAGAGTCACTTACTCACCTTTACTGTATATTCTCGAAACGTAATCATAAGGATGCAGAGCTTCTTTTTTGTTTTTGTTTTTTTTATTAATGTTTATTTAAGGTCGTTGTTTGTTATTGTAACAAACTATTTGCTGATCTGTTTATCAAGGGTAGGCTAGCTCACTGTATCTTCGCTAAAGATCATTCATCTAGAAGGAGCGAGCAGCCTATAATTATTATGGACTCCATTTTATGTCTCCTGCTTTTTGAATGAGTTGACTACCGCCTTAACCCAGCGATATTATCTTTAAAAGATAAATCATAACGATTCTATGATGGAACTCATTGGTATATCATTTACAGGACTTAACGGTCCAGCACATGCTAATCAAAAATTAATATCCTAATTCCTGGAGCAGTATCAACTACTCAAAGGCTGCTATTTTAGATTAAGCCTCCACTAATTTGTAAATGTAAATTA
The DNA here is from genome assembly GCA_030762935.1 of Hymenopus coronatus. Lineage (NCBI taxonomy): Eukaryota > Metazoa > Arthropoda > Insecta > Mantodea > Hymenopodidae > Hymenopus > Hymenopus coronatus. The sequence goes on from CM060881.1 coordinate 135,016,574, forward strand.
CATTAAAATCCAAAATCTTTTCGGGCTTCTAGCCAGGTAAAAAGTTTTTACCTGGCTAGAAGCCCGAGAAGATTTTGAATTAACACGTCGCCAGGAAAGCTTCAGTTCTTATTTTACATTAAAATCGTTTACAGTAGTATCACTCTGTTCTTTCTTTTTTCTTTTATTTTTACTTTCTCTACCACTATATACAATGCACTTAGTACGCCTAAAAAATATAGCAACACCTCCTTCCTTAAATTTATTGGGAGAAATTCGTCTATTAAATGGAATAATAGTTGGTTGAATATGAATAGTAATATTATTTTAATAGTAATTTCATTTTTAGACCTACCTTTATATAAGGGGCGTTCAAAAAGAGATGAGCCGGAGCCTGGAATGCGCAAACCGGTGACAGGATGGTAATATGTGGCGTGTGTAATGAAGTGTGATTCCGACCAGAGCGTGGAAGTTTATAGCCCGTCGCTAGAGAGCACACATGTATGTCACGTGACTACACACAGCTAGCAGAAGCATGCGTCAATCGTCCAACGCTGCCAGTCGCATTGCAACAGTGAAATGGAGGCATCAAAAGAAGAGCAAGGAGATGTTTGTTTTCTGACAGCGGAACGGACATTCAACATCGAATGTCACAAGTGTACGACGAACACTGCAGTCCATTGCAAGGGCCAAGGCGTGGCACAAGCGCTCCTGGAAAAGGACGGGTGTTGTTAGCTGATGATGCACGGTCTGGAGCACCACACTGCAGTACCGATGTCATCGTCCAGCTGGTTGATGCACTCATTACCCAGGACCGCCGAGGTCGGAAGTGTTCACATCATCATGAAGGAATGACTGCACTTGCCCAATGGATGTCCCACAGTCTTCAACCACACCAGGAAGCACGTCGAATGGCCCACTGTCTGGGTCATCTGCAGCACAATGCGAGGGAAGGGAATGAGTTCTTGGCACGAGGTGAGTCATGGTGTCATCACTTCGAACCAGAATCAAAACGATAAAGTCTCCAGTGGAAGTATCCAGGTCACCACCATCAAGGTCATCCACAAGGGTGCAGCAAAGGTTATGCTGACGTTCTTCTTTGACCAAGAGTCAGCAGGGACAACAGTGAATGCCCAGAGTTACTCGTAAACCTTGACCAACCTTCGCCAAGTGATCAAATCAAAATGACCAGGCAATCTCATCCGTGGGGTCAGTCTGCTCCACAACAATGCAAAGCCTCATACGGCTAACACAGTAGCGGCACTCCTGCAGAAATTCAAATGGGAGGTTCTCGGCCATCATCCATACAGTCCAATCTTTCTCCCTGTCATTACGCCATATTTGCTCCCCTTAAAAAGGCTCTGAGGGGCAAACGATTCACCTCGGACGACGACGTCCAGCTGTACGTGCGGAAGTAGTTCACATTGCAGTCCCGGGAATTTTATGAGACAGCCATTCACCGCCTTGTGTCACAGTGAGACAAGTGTCTCAACAGCCAGGGCCAATACTTCTAGCTGGTTTCGGTACTGATGCCTCTGACTCGTTTCTTTTTGAACTCACCTAATACATTATATTTACATTCTTAATTATTTTTATTTGGTTATTAAAATATTTAATATTCCTCACTACCGAGATTTCAGCACAATTACATGTTTCAGGAACATCTGAATCCGAAAAGAATAGAAAAAGATCATGTTTGTGCGTGTCAGCCAGTCAATCTGTCTGTCTGTAACAACATGCGCAAAAACGAAAAATAGGTTAAGTACCAAACTTAGCATTTAAAAGTAGTATCTTCTGAGGATGTGACACGAAGATTTTTCAGCGAAATCTCCCCCACCAAAATTTCCGTTTACGTGGAACATTTTGTGAAGTTTTCAATTCTCTCAAAAACGATTTTAATTAACATGTTAGTGTATTCTCTTATTCCTTTCTACTTTTGTTCTTTTTTTAATGCAGTTTAGCATTTATATGTAGCATTTTCGTGTGTCATCCTGAATGATACGATACTGTCTGTTGTTATTCGTAATGTACACAGCTAGACAGGCACAGTGGAGAGGGTAAGGAAGGCATGACAATGTTTGCGCAGAGATGAGATCAAGGTTCCCGGCCTGGCCTTAGAGTTTTTTGTCCCTCCATAAATTGGCCTTCAGGTGTAACCTACTTGATGATCAGGAAGATAGAATGACTTAGATAGTACACTTATACAGAAACACACAACACTAAACACTCATCACATTCGACCCTTTCGCAGCAGAACGTTAAATCCAAACGCGCCTACGACCAATTGGGGCCGGCGTATTGAAGGCTAATTAATGATGTCAAAGATGACTTCACGGGATAGCAACCGAGTTGCTATCAACTGTAATAATCAACAACGAGAAATCTTCAAATCTTTAATAGCTAATAATGTCGTTCTGAACCACGTCGTTCCTTGTAATTCCTTTACAGAAATGTTTTACCTGCAACTTTTTGACATAGTAACTCGAAGTACCCTGTCCTCTCTCGTATTTCTATCGCGGGCTTCAATTGCACAACATCTGCAAGTCGAATTAGATTATTCATCTTTGCTACTTCAGCCTTTACTATATCCCAAATAAGTTCTATTGGTAGTGAATTGGCAATATTGATTTTGGAGTACCACAAGGAACTATCCTAGGACCATTTCTATTTCTTATTATGATAAATGACCTGCCATATAATATACCTGCTAAGACGATTCTATATGCTGATGATTCCACTTTTATTTTTACACATAATGATTTTGCTGTTTTAAATAATATATGTTATGACATAATTCAGAGTGCTACTAAATGGTTCTCTAGCAATGGTTTTTTAACTAACTGTGACAAAATGCAAAACATTATTTTTAGCCTTAGACAAATGATGCTGAATACACTAATGTAAAACTTTTAGGAATGGTTTTAGATACAGAATTAACCTGGAATTCACATGTTGAAATTGTCTGTAAAAAGTTATCTAAAGTTGTGTATTTACTGAGAACCATTTACAACAAAGTACCTTGTAGCTATTTAAAGCAAATATATCTTGCTTTGTTTGAAAGTGTTTTTAGCTATGGACTGTTAGCATATGGGAACTGTTCTAAATTGAATGATATTCTACTTCTACAAAAGAAAGCCATGATAATTTTATGTCATACTTCTTACAATGCTCCATGTAGACCACTTTTTAAGCAACAGAAAATTTTAACAGTGTACAATTGCTATATATTACAATTATTATTATATGTGCACAAGAATTTAAATCAATTTAAACTGAACAGACAAGTACATACATTAAGTACCAGAAATATTGATAATTGCATGCTGTGGCGGGAATTTTATGGTTTATTATTTTAGGATTTGGAAGGATAAGAAGGGTTTAAAAGTAGGATCTCTTTTAGGGATTTTCTCAGGGCGTGTGTGAAAAAAAATAACACTGTATTTTTTCGGATTACCCCAATTTATCCATTCCACACACAATAAATTATTTGTCCCCTCTGACTTCCGTTTTCTCATTTATAATGTTATTCCCCCACACTGAATAAGTTCCTTACAATGAAACTTTTACAAATTTATCCAGATTATTTTCCCAACTATTCCCTGCTCTAATTCCCATGTGAACTCGGAGGAATGACTCCTTGTCCACCACTCACTTTCCTAAAATAAAGACACATACTTTATATCGCAGCACTGAAGTTAATATATGCAACACGTCTGCTCAGCACCATTGATAGTTTATAAGTAACTTCTTCCCGTCTCCCATTCGTGACCGTAACCTCTCTTCAGGCCTAGACAAATTTCTTATGGCCCCTCCTATTTTCTATGATCGGACACGAATTGATCTGAAGTTAAACATTTCTTAATTTCTGTTGGTCAGTATTTTCAGTCAATGGTTTTTCCAAATCGGTCTCCTTTCACCAAATAAGTTTGGCACCACAGCAAAAACATTAGACTACAGTTTGCTCCCTTCAGGTCCAAAGTACCCTTGGTCATTAATGTTTAATGTTTCTTCTTTGTAACACTCGGAACACAAAATTTCCACAATTCTATTGTATATACGTTCTGTTAATGACTTTCTGACCCACATTACCAAATAAACCTTGCAGCTAATATTCCTAAATCTCTGGTTTTTCCTTTCAGCAGTAACTTCCTTTCGTATACAGAATAAATACTCTTTACAATTGTTTAACATTTATTGCTTATTCTAATGTATTTCCTTTTAATATCTTTAATCATTTATTTATTTATTTGTTACTGTAATCTCTTTCCCCCCGTTCTTTTATATTCATTTGCTTATTAGTTTTATTGTCTTTGTTATATTGAAATGTTTCTTATGCCTTAGAAATCAGTATTCTACATTAATGCTCCATACACTAGACTAAAGAAAGTTATTTGATAACCAGTATTATAGCCTATAATAAGCTTCCTGACCACATGAGAGATCTAAATGTATTACAGTTTAAGGCTAAAGTAACAAAATGGCTGATGGACAATGTATTTTACAATTTGGATGAATTTTTTAATACTAGAATTGTTATATGACTGATTCTTAGTTGTATATATTATTTTGACCATGTCTATTGTACTAATGTACCTAATTACTAAACAAATAAATACTAAATAATACCCTGTAAGCAATAACTCGGTGGCCTAACTCTATTGCTGTCTGGCCCAATTTATGCACGTTTTCCCTTGTTTTGTAAGGAGTAAGCAGATCAAGTTTTGTGTTCATTGCTTCAAAGACTACATCCTGCAACGATTCATACTTACTAACATATAACTGAAATATTCGAGGAAAGTAAGTGTCATTTCGTTCTACCGCCACCGCAACGCTGGTGTTCACGCATGCGCACTCACCCCTCTGGTTCATTGTCTGTCCATTGACACCATTACAGCCGGATCGCGTTGTGTTTGCAGTTGTTAGTGATCGTTCAAAATTTTTAAGACAAGTTTTAATCCCGCCGACTGTGAAGTGCGTTGCGTAATACGGTTTTTGAACGCAGGGGATGTTAAGCCAGATGGAATAGTGAGAAAGTGAGTTAGGCAATTCAATAATGTACGCTCCAATGTTTATGAAAAAGCACGGAATGGACAGCCTTCTGTTGTCACTGATGGCTTGTTGAACTAATGAATGAGACAATTCGTGAAAAAGAGACGGTTCCCAATAATATACTTTGTGATGTGTTTCCACAAAACACGGTGTTGTCTTTACTGGCGGCAGCTATCTTTGAAGAGGGCATGCAAAGTGATTCTCCGCAATGATACCTGAACAATGACGGCAACTATGTCGAAAAATAGGCTAAGGAACGCTCTTTCATGTGTAAATAAATGTTATGTAAAACAAATATTTTATGCCTTCACCAACCGGTACTTAATTTCCGGACGCATCTCGTAGGTAATTTGCTTACAGAAAAATCTGATGTATTCGATTCACATTTTCTCTTTCTCTATTTATCTATCTAGCGCAAACTATTCATACAAAAGATTATTCTTCTATCTTCTGCATACAAATTAAGACGAACATAGCAGAAATTTCCTTACTGCTTAATTCTTTATAAGTAGGAGAAAACTAAGGGAATACACTGGCTAAAGCGATAAGTCAAATCTTCCAAAAGCCGGTTGCTGTATATTGAAATTCTGTTATCTTTACTTGGTCAGGAGTAATATAAAAGAAAATGAGAAACGTTTTAAGTATTTTAAAATTAAATCAATAACACAGAGAATATCTCAGGGATCCTCGAGACATGTATCTGGATATCTACCTACTGCGCAGAGAAGAGAAAAGGGCTTGGAATGTATCACTGCTGTAAGTTTTACAGGGACGGGTGGTATTTGTCAAGTTAATAGCTCTTCAGCGGAGCATCGCACAAACATGGGGTTTGTACAGTCAGCCTCGAACTTTTAGCTTTAATCTTGGGCTAACAATCCGACTACTGGCCTCATCCGCACTACGCACTGCTGATGTGACCAGCATCACGCAACCCCTAGCCAGAATGTTGGCTATCGTGGAGAGATTCGCTGTCTGTCGCAGCTCCTTAGTTAACTCACGATCCTTGGTGGGCACCGGTCCTATACTGGAACTTAAAATCAGCACCCCCGCCCTTGCACCGGGATCGAACCCGGTGCATCCTATAGCCGGAAATCAGAGCTCCAGTCCACTGCACCAATCGTATGTATGCATAGCATGAATGGGATTTCCGGGGCTCAGAAAAGAGATACTTTAGGCCAGACGTCATCAACACGCTGCCGGTCCCCATGGCCGCGCTCGCCAAAGCGTCTCGCTTTGGTGTTTCGCAGCGCAGGGGATCGTGGGTTCGAGTCCCGCATTGGGCATGGGTGTTATATGTGTGTGTAAAAAGTAAAACAGAAATTCGGTAATCATACAGTAGTCAAAGTAAACAAATTAGGTAAATAAAAGGTAGGGTACACAGCGTCGGAGTCCCGATCAGACTCCGGAACTGTATTTAAAAAAAAAAAAAACAACAAACAAACAAAAACACTTGATTTTGTGTAGTGCATTGCTTAAACACGTGATATCAGTTATAGGGTGGGCTTCTGACAGCAGCGGCGTATCTATCAGTCCTTGCACAATGAGTTCTGTGCCAGTTTATAATGTCGGGAATAGACAATTTGACACGCATGCCATCAACTCTCCCTGCATAGGAGTAATCTTTTGCATTTATAAAAAGTAGCATACATTACTCTTTAATGATTCATCCATTAAATTCGTTATAGTTTACTTGAGCTGATGCAATTTATCTACTTCCCGAGATGCCTGTTCATGTTCACTGTTATAAATGCGAATTGTTTTTTTTTTTTTTTTTTTTTTTTTTTCGAATTGTGTTAGATGCCAACAATTATCAATGTGTGTTTTGCCGTCTTTGTAGTGTGAGAATAGCGTGCCTACCTCACATTCAAGAGGGCACGAGTTCGAATCTCGGTTAGGATGAGATAAGGTTCTTTTCAGGGATTTTCCCTATTCAGAGAAGAGAAATATCGAGTAACTTTATGCTCCATGGACTCCAGGTTCATTTGAGCATCATTCACCGATTTCATTCTTCCGATATGACCTCCCAGGTTAAAGAACATTAACTTAAAAAGCGAGTTTTTATACTGTATTAGACACCAATTCATCATTCCTATTCGCTACTACAAATGTGAAGCTTTAGAATTGTGATACCAATTAATTACCAAAAAACCTGTTTGATACCGGGTGCTATAAATGTGAACGTTTTTGTTATAAATTAATTCTCATACTGCTGGCGTTATAACGCCTCAATGGTATTGACCAAGTTTAGAGGTTTGCTGTCTAATATATCAATACTATAATAATTGCCATATTTTTTACAAATGCTTTTTGTTACGATTTCCAAACCTATAAAAAGTATATATTCGCACCTGAAATATTAATACTAATGTAAGATACAGTAATAGAGTAATTATTCTACCCATCATGAACCTATAGTGGGTATACTGGCCTAAAAACAGTGGGTTATGTATTTTAAACGAAAAATGTTGCATACTGCCACTGCACTGAATGAATTTTCGCGCAGTTGAAGGTCTCTTAGTGCACGCTAGATGATTCAGTTGAGCAGCGAGCGAGATTTACTCAAAGAGCTGGTGATCCCTGTTTCAGGCGAACAGCCACTCCAAACTCTTATGGGGAACGCGGAGGTAAAGTGGCTCTCTGAACCCTGAGCCACCATAGAGCTATTGGTTTAATTGTTTTTTCATACAAGCCGTGTGTAGGAGAGAGCACCTTGTGGTTTACCAAGAAACATATGAGTTGGTTGAGAAATTCAGTGCTATGCCGGTATGTTGCCATGGTAGCTCAGTAGAGACCGGGAGATCCGTGGTTTAAATCCCGGCTATGGCATTGAATTTTTCAGTTGACTCTACGCACCATAAAGTTGTTCTATTTCATTTCTAATTAAGTGAGGGAGATTTTCAATTCAATCTTTCACTAAGATAGGTGTATATGGGACAGTCTTCGGGGATTTTAGTAAAAGAAAATGTTTTAAACAATTTCTTAATCTATTAAGGTGTATCAGAATATTTCAAATTTATTCAATGGTTTCATTTGAAGTTTTGGTCACGTCTCACTCCACTTGGAGTTCTCTGGGGTGCCGCCCCTTATGCTGTCTGGAGAACCCCTACCTCCCATGAAAATAAAAAATGTCAGCACTTAACTTTTTACTTTCTCTATACGCACTATGTACATAGTGTATAGAGAAGGTATTGCACTCCACCAAAAAATTCGATACCGAGATTTCACCGGAAATATATGATTTAGGGTCCCCTGTATCCAAAAAAGGTATTTTCAGAAAAAGGTCCGTGTGTGTGTGTGTGTCCGTGTGTTTGTGAACACGATAACTCAAAAACGAAAAGTCGGTAAAATACCAAACTTGGTATTTAAGTTTAGTATCTTCCAGGGATGCGACACGAAGATTTTGAGAAAAATCCCCCCATCCCAAACTATCCTTTACATGGAACTTTTTTCGAAAATTTTGATTTTCTAAAAAATGGCTCTAACGATTTTGATTAAAATATCGTACATTAAAGATATTTACCTGACAAATAAAATGTATATTTTGAATATTCTGGGAATAGCCTCTGAAGACTACTTTATTCTGGGTCAATTTTACGGAATTTTGCATAACTGCTAAACCGTAAGAGATGGACAAAAACTTACCACACAACACATGTAGAGCACTTTAAAAAACACAATTTATGTTATATACATTTTTTTCGTGGAGTTGATTGTTTTTAACATACTCCTTGTTTTTGGTTTCAGCTATAAAAACATACGTTTCTCATACAGGACTTTGTGGACTCGTGTCCATACAAACAAAGAAACTTCATTCACATAGCAACCAGCTTTTGACCATCACTTTAACCTATGGTACTCCCTTATTTCGCTTCTACTTACAAGGAAACAAGTAATACGACTATTTCTGCTAATTTTTTCTCGATTAGCAGGAAGTAAATAGAAACATAAGCTTTTTAACAATAATTTATTGCAGAGTTGTAGAGAAAGTCATGTGAATGGAACACATCAGATTTTTTGGATAGTCTTTAACGCCCGCTTTTACTACTTGTAGCATCGCAGGCGTTGATACTAACGATACATTGAATGAAGATGGGGCACCGGCGGATCGCGATGGTGCGGGAAACAGGAAAAAACCCGTCCCTCCGCCACTTTGTCCACCATAAATCTCACTTGCGGTCGCTTGGGATCGAACCCGGGTAAGACGCAAATGGTCCATCCAGTCGGCCACGGCGCGGCCACACTTAACTTTATTGATCCACTTAAAAGTTATGGCGAATATTCGTAAAGTGATTAAATATGTTAAATAGAATTTCAATACCTTTAAATTCTCAAGCTTTCATTTTAGAAAAAAATTTAAACTTAGTCTTTCTTCTTCTTCTTCACTTCACGGTATGGGCAGATTGCCCGTTCCGTCTAACAGATGTTCCCTCACGGGAATCCGCGAGAAAAGCGGATAGGTACCGTGGTGATTTGCCCCCGCCCGAGTACACTCGGGCGACTAGTTCCTGCTCCTGGCTCCTGGCTCCTCCACCTTTTTCTGGGTCGACCGACATCTCTCCTTCCTTTTGGTTCATATTCAAATGCAATCCTAGGCAGTCTTGAATCTGCCATTCTTTGAACATGTTGCATCCACTGGTTCTGATATTTTTCATTTTGGAATTTATTGATTCTATATTAAGTTCTGCTCTTATATCTTCATTCCGCATTTGGTCTAATTTTGTACATCCTTTTGTTTGCCTTAAAAAGCTCATTTCTGCACTTTATAAACGGCTTTTCATTTTCTTTGTGGTGACCCATGACTCACTTCCATAGTATGGAACGCCATTGTTTTGTAAAACTTTAACCTAGTTTCCTTTCTTGTTTTATTTCTCATTGCTCTATGCATAGTTCCACATATCATTTGGAATCTTGAAATATTTTTATTTATATCTCTTTCAATTCTTGTCCAATAATTGAAGTTACATGCTAGGTAGTTAAACTCCTTCACTTGTTCTAACGGTTTATTATCTAAAATGATTTTGATTTTATGTGTTCTTTTCCCTAAAAGGCCATAATTTTGGATTTCTCTGTTGAAGTTTTAAGGTCATATTGCTGACATAAATCATTTAAGCAGTGTGATACATATTTAATTCATCCTCAGTTTCTTGAATTAAAACCACGTCCTCTACATATGATAAAATATTTAAAATAGTCTTGCGATTTAATTTAATGCCTGATTTAATTATGCGTAAACGTAAGTTTTTAATTTATAAAAGTCTCAGATATGTAAATTTTATACCATGGTTCCATTTCAAATTCTGAAGTTTACCCCTTGCACCCCACTCTCTTTATAATGTCTGGAAGGCCCTTACTTTCCATGAGAATAAAAACAGGCAGCACTTCATTGATCCTTTTAAAAGTTAAGGTCAATATTCCATACCTTTTCTGCAACCTGTATACTAATAGTACATAAAGGTTGCGCCTAACCTTTAGTTTTGTACTAGAATGGAAATCTGGTATTATAGTAATATAGAAAAAGTAGTTTTCCTTCAAAGTGTAGCTCACCCGGAAGCGAACCAAGAGAGTTGGGAAAGGAGGACGGTTCGAGTCTAGACACCGAACGACCTTGAACAGGGCAGCAGGTGAACAGGTCTTGAAAAGAGGAAGGTGCATACTCTGGCGCTGCTGTAGCAGCTCTGTGGCTGTATTGCACCGCGAACTCGTCTGCAACTACAACGGCTTCTTTACTTTCTTTTGCCATTTCTTCTTTTGCTCTTCCATCAAAACAACATTTTATATTACAGAATCTATGGAAATCCAGTGATATTTTAGAAATGGTAACCCATTAGCAATGAAATAGTAAACGATAGATGGTTGTAGTTGTATAGTCACCTTACTGCTTACGTATAGTTCAAAGACGGTTTTTCTAATTCAACAGGGTTTAGCTATATATGAGAAAATGACAATAGATGGTAGTTGAGATTGTTAAACAGCTGATTCGTGGTCGATGTTGAACTCACGTGAACAACATAGTTATTCTGTGGCGAATAACAGAAGGAAAGGCAAATGGAGAGAAATATAAGTGAAATAGAAGCATGGTATTGCTAAATCCTGAAATATCAAATAACGAAAAAAACAAAAAAACCCACCTGTGGTTGTGGAGCATTATTTAACAGAAAAAGGATTGCGAAATGCTGTATAAGCATAATGTGCAACGAGAGTATAATGGTACTCATTAAGATGGATACAAGAATACGATTTTCATATGAGAATCTTAATTGCCATTAATGTATCATAAGCAAGTTTCATACGACTATATGTTTTCGACCATGTGTCGAAGTTTAAAATATTTATAAAACATTGTTAATATTCTACGCTTACCTAAGTCAATAAATGCATTGAACTTATTTTACACAATGAAACAGCTGCAAGGGCTATGGCAGACGAGAGAGTATTGCTTTTATTTTGATTCGATCCTGACACAATATTGATTTTTATGGAAATAAGTTATTATTAAATTTGCCGAAATTTCCGGCGGTGTAAGTTGCATCTCACTTTCACTTTTATTAGATATTTTTATTTTTTCTAAACTCGCGCTAATTGTTCTTCGATTGAACATACAAGAATAATCGATAGTTGCGCTTTCAACAGTTGGTGCCTGGTAGCGTTACATGTTCGAGACGCGAAAGTAGTGATTGTTACATGGAGATTTTCTGAAAGGTGGGAACTTGCATCTTAATAAAAGGTACACTACATCTAGGCATGGCGAAAAATATAATACTTTCATAATTTAGGTTATAGTTTTCTATGGGCTCACAAATGGCACCGCTCCCCCTATCCACTGGCCAATAACCATTAGCAAACAAAATACGAACCTGCGCTAGGGGCGATAGGCTGCGTAGTAAATCTGTTTTCTGGACACACTGCTTGCAAGTCGAGAATCGCGCCTCTGTTAAGGGACAAATAAATGGGAAGACTTGGCAACATCGAGGGATAGTTTCCTACTGCAATGTTTAAACCGACTTTGGGAGAAGAGTAGGGCATGACGATCGGGTTCTTAAAATTACTGCAGTTGCATTGTTAATTCAGAGTTTCTTCTCCGTCCAGCATTTCTGTAGCAGTCAAAAACTTATTCCCTAATACCATACAATTACGCTATGGAGGTAACAAATAATTAGTAAAAAAAAAAAAAATAATAATGATAATAATAATAAAGAACTACTTTCTACAACCAGCATAAAACCGAAATATTCAGTTCCTAGCCCTGCTATATTTTTACTTCCTCAAGCCCGCAAGTACAATGGATATAGTGAATAGAGAAGGTATTTATTATATTGCACCCAAAAATTCGATATCGAGATTTCACCGGAAATATGTTTTGGAGTCCTCTGAGTCCGAACAAAGTGTTTAAAAAAGGTCCGTGTGTGTGTGTGTGTGGACAGCATATCTCAAAAACGAAAAGACCGTTAAATACCAAACTTGGATTGGTATCTTCCAAGGAGGTGACACGAAGATTTTCAAGAAAATCCCCCCACCACAAATTACCTTTTACATGGAAAAATTTTCGAAAATTTTGAATTTCTTAAAAATGGCCATGACGATTTTGATTGAAATCCCACATATTAAAACCATTGACATCCCAAATAAAATGTATATCTTGAATTTTCTGGGAATAGCTTCTGAAGACCTCTTTATTCTGGATGAATTTTGCTTAACTGCTAAACAGTAAGAGTTAGACAAAAACTTACTATACAAAAAATGTAGATCTCGTCAAAATATACAATTCATGCCCTTTACGTTTTTGTTGTGGAGGTAACCGTTTCCGAGAAATTCCTTGTTATTAGTTTCAATTATGAAGTACTTAGTCTTCTAAGACAGAAGTGTCCGTTTTTCTGTTGTTCTACTCCTGGCCACGCAACGAAGTAATTTGCAATTACAATCGCATAACGATAGTTTTTAAAGCATTTGATTATTACTTTAGCCTAGTGCATTCCTCAAGCTGTCCTCTACTTATAAGAGATAAGTAATAAGAACATTCTCTTAATGTTTATCTCAATTAGCATGGTGTAGAAAGAAGAATGATCTGTTGTAGGAGGTTTGTATAGCAGCTAGAGAAAGTCATGCGAGTGTAAATTTTTTTTCTTCCTTTTTTTGTAGATAATGAAACGAAACGGGGAGAAGAAAACTCCAAAATACTGTTCTTAAAGTGCATTCATGTATTGAATGAGGAGCTTTAGACTTTGAATTAGTATATCTAGTATTTTCCTGCTAAAGAAATCTGGCAACGTAACACAAGTAGTGGAATATTTGAGTAACATTGAAAGCTCTCCATTATTTACTATTATTCATAGCAGATTCAACATTAATGTTTGCGTTGTTTCTGTTACGAGATCTGTTTTTATAGCTCCACGGCTCTGACTTTTGCAATTAAAGATTTCATGTACTTTATATATCTGATGGGAATATAAATTAACAATTAGCAATTTTTAAATACAAAAGCTGTTGATTCATATGCCTGAATAGCAATTAGTGTTTCTTAATCTCATAAACAACTTTTATTTATCATTTGATGTTTTTTGTTATTAATCCAGACGTCACTGTATTGGACAGCGATATCTGTCGCAATTTGCATTCTTCCTGTGCTGCCACCTAGTGACACTTTTAAATGAAGTGGCAAACCCGTGCTGAAAAGAAAAAATCTGATGTATTGCACTCACATGACTTTCTCTAGCTGTTCTACAAACTTCTTACAAACTATTATTCTTCTTTTTACACCATACTAATCGAGATAAACATTAGAAGAATGTTCTTATTACTTAGTTCCTTATAAGTAAAGAGAATTAAGGGAATATACTAGGCTAAACCGACAGTCAAATGTTTTAAAATCTGTGGTTATACGATTGTCATTGCAAATCGCTTCTTTGCTTGACCAGGAGTAGAGCAAAAGAAAAACGGACACTTCCTGTTTGAGAACCGTGTAAGTACTTTACCATAGAAATCAATAACAAAGAATATCTCGGAAGCGGTTGCCTCTATAGCAAAAATGTAAAGTGCATAAATTGTATGTTTCGGCGAGATCTAAATTTTTTTGTGTAGTAAGTTTTTGTCTATCTTCTACGGTTTACCAGTTATGCAAAATTCCATTAAATCATCCAGAATAAATAGGTCTTCAGAGGCTATTCTCAGACAATGCAATATATACATTTTGTCATGTAAATATCTTAAATAAGAGATTTTAATCAAAATTGTTAGAGCCATTTTTGAGAGAATTTAAATTTTCGAAACTTTTCCAAGTAAAGGGTAGTTTGAGTTGGGGGGGGATTTTTTTTTTTCAAAATCTTCGTGTCGCATCCCTGAAGATACCAAACTTAAATAACAAGTTTAGTATTTAACGGTCTTTTCGTGTTTAACTATGCTGTCCACAGACAGATACACAAACACACTCACACGCACATATGCACACACAGACATTTTTCTAAACATATATTACCGGTGAAGTCTCCAAGAGAGATGCCGGTTGGTAGCGAAGGTCCCAATCGCGTGGTGTAGGGATGGTTTGATAGACACCCCAGCGCGGCACCGGTCACCCTAGTATTGGAAAACGTAGCATGTGGGTTTTGTTATGTTCTGAGGTTGTTTACGTGACGTATGACAACTGTTGTTCCTTCGTCTCCCAATCCCAAATGTGTGCGATTTTTAAACACACATAAAACTTTAAATAGAAGAGTTTGAAAGTTGTGACATTAAGTTTCTTAGAAGACAAAGTGTAAGCTAATCGATTGCTATTCGTTTGGTGTCGTTTTGAAACATCCTTTATACACTAAAATCATTAATGCTACGGGGCGTTCTTTTGTGGCTTGGCATTTTTGTTTTTCTTGGGCAGTTTTTAATATTCTAAAATTAAAATTTATATTATTTTGAGGTGTTATATAAGTATTAATAGTATGATTTTTATGAAATTGTAAACAGGTTTCCTAGCAGTCTAATAAAAATGATGAGGTTTATATTGTGCATGTAAACGCAAAGTTTGATATTTTTGCATTTCTTTGCCACGTGCATAGTAGGTAGGGAAGTATTGTAAAATTCATTACCTAGATTTCACTTAAAATGTAGTTTTGGGGACCCCTAAATCAAAACAAAAGTAATTTTTAGAAAATGGTCTGTGTTTGTGAACTCAAAAACGAAAACTTTGTTAAATACCAAACTTGTTATTTAAGTTCAGTATTTCCCAATGATGCGACACGAAAATTTTCAAGAAAATTCACCCACACGAAACTACCCTTTACATAGAAATAATTTTCGATTTTTTTTTTATTTTCTTAGAAATTGCTCTAACAATTTTGATTAAAGTACCACTTTTTTATGACAAATAAAATGTATATTTTGAATTTTTTAGGGATAGCTTCTGAAATCCTCTTTATGCTGGTTGACGTTTGCATAACTGGTAAACCGCAAGGGAAAAAAAAAAAATGTAATGTCTTTTTTTTTCCTTTAATTTTAAAATACTACTTTTCCATTATTCATTTTCCTTACTGTTGGGCAAGCAAAGAAATGGAATATCAAAGCATCACATACCGATCAACTCTGAAAAATGACAATCGATTATGACTAATGTATTCCCTTGTGTCTATAAGGAAATGTGCAATTAAGGCATGTTTTAAAATATTTATCTGGATGAACGTGATACAGTTAAAAGAATAATATATTTTAAGAATAATTTATTGAACAATGGTTAGATAAAGTCGTGTGAATGTACCACATTGGGTGTTTTTAAATGTTACATGGCATATTATTAACAAATCTCGGTATGCCATATTTTGAAGATTTTTAATAAAAATAATACTATAATTACCAGGATAAACTGTATTTAGATTTAAAAATTTTCAGGATATTTTTAAAATGGCTGTATTTTCTTGTAAATCGTTGTCCAAATTTATTTTACTGGATATTTAGGATGCTTTAAGAATATATACTTCTATTTTCTTGGAATGCAGATAGGAATAGAGTGCATAGTTTCAAACAATTGGTAGAATTTATCCCAGTCCTCCCCGGAAAAGAAAGAAAGAAAGAAAAAAAATCTGATGTGTTCCATTCACATGACTTTCTCAACATCTCTGCAAAAAATATTGTTAAAAAGCATATACTTCTTTTTACTTCTTGCTAATCGAGAAAATATTAGCAGAAATAGTCTTATATCATGCTTCCTTGTAAGTAGAAGCGAAATAAGGGAGTACCATAGGTTAAAGTGATATCCAAAAGCTGGTTGCTATGTCACTGAAGTTCGTTTGTTTGTATGGACAGGAGTTGACAAATTCCTGTATGAGAGAAATATAAGTTTTGTATGGTGAAACCAGAAATAAGGAATATCTAAAAAGCGATCAACTCTACGAAAAAAAATGTATATAACATAAATTGTGTGTTTTATCGTGATCTACATTTCTTGTGCAGCAAGTTTTTGTCTATCTCTTACGGATTATCAGTTATCCAAAATTCTGTAAAAATCATTCAGAATAAAGAAGTCTTTTGAGGCTCTTCCCAGAAAATCCAAGATATACATTTCATTTGGCAAGTAAATATCTTTAATATAAGAGATTTTAATCAAAATCGTTAGAGCCATTATTAAGAAAATCAAAATTTTCGAAGTTTTTCCATGCAAAGTAAGTTGTGTGTGGGGGGGATTTTCTTAAAAATCTTCGTGTCGCATCCTTAGAAGATACCAAACTTAAATACCAAGTTTGGTTTTAAACGGTCTTTTCGTTTTTGAGCTATGTTGCCCATAGAAACACACTCAGACACACACAGTCATTTTTCTAAAAATGATTTTTTTGGATTCAGGGGGTCTCAAAACATATATTTTCGGTGAAATCTCGGTATCGAATTTTTGGGTGTAATACAATACCTTCTCTATACACTATGTACGTAGTTCATATTGAGACAGTAAAAACGAACAAAAGCTGACATGTAGGCTGGAGAACATTCAGTAAATATTCCTATATATTTTGTTCACCTCATCGTGTCATCCTCCATGGTCTAGGGGTAACATGCTAGCCTCTGCTTCCTAAGCTCATGGGTTCAAACTAAGCGGAGGGCGTTAAAATCCCTAGCTTGGCTTCCTTCGGAAGGGAAGTAAAGTCGTTGGTCCCTTGTCGTAGATTTACGGCACGTAAAAGAATCTCAAGCCTGATAAAGAGGTCTCTGAGCAAAATTGAGCGGTCTTTCGCCCCAGTATAGAAACGGGCGCTGAGAACCGTAGCAGTTAAAGAGTGTTCATAAATAAAAATCATTTAACTTCTTTTTCATATTCTTTGATAATCAAGTCTACTTTCTACATGCCTGGAGGGAAGGCATGAGAACCGAATAATCACTAAGCAACCAGCTTTTAAAAGATAAGACCATCACTTTAGCCTAGTGTATTTTTTTATTCTCTTCTACTTATAAAGAAATAATAATAAGATCATATTTTCTGCTAATATTTATCTTGATTAGCGTAAAGTAGGTAGAAAAAAAAAACGCTATTGGTTAGAGAATACGTAGAAAAAAAACATGTTAATGGAACACATAAGATTTTTCAGTTTATTTTATTATTTTAGGGGCGCATTGAGAACTCGGTTATGAGTGACCGTTTTAAACTTTTATTTGCATTTACTTTAATTTTCAGGTACATCAGTATCAGTAGGAATTGATGCTTTTATCACAATAATAAAAATGTCACATTTAATAATATCTAATTAAAAGATCATAACGTAATATTTCATTTTACAATAACTCAGTAAGTTATAACATTAAACTTTCTAACACTAATCATACAACACTGATGTTCAACGTTTAAAATTGAAACAGGGTACTTCACATAGTGATTAGTTATGGGTTGGATATTCTCGCTGACAATAGAGAAATAAAACAACCCGTTTAAAATATTTATTGCGGAAGAAAGAAAGAAAGAAAAAGGAAAAATCTGATTTCTTCCCTTAACTCTACATCTCTCCAACAAATTATTGCTTCAATTTACTTCATATTAATCGAAAAAAAAAAAAAATAGCAGAAATAGTCTTATTACTTGCTTCCTTGTAAGTAGAAGCGAAATAAGAGAGTACCATAGGTTAAAGTGATAGTCAAAAGCTGGCTGCTATGTAACTGGAGTTCCTTTGTTTGTATGGACACGAATTGACAAATTCTTGTATGAGAAAAGTATGTTTTTTAAAGCCGAAACCAAAAACAAAGAATATCTCAAAAACGATCAACTCCACAAAAAAAAAAAAAAAAAAAAAAAAAAATTATATAACACAAATTGTGTGTTTTAATTTTCTCTACATTTTTTTGTGTAATAAGTTTTTGTCTAGCTCTTACAGTTTAGCAGTTATGCAAAATTCCGTAAAATGCATCCAGAATAATGTAGTCTTCAAAGACTATTCCCAGAAAATTCAAGATATACATATTATTTGTCAGGTAAATATCTTTAATATACGATATTTCAACCAAAATCGTTAGAGCCATTTTTGAGAAAATCAAAATGTTCGAAAAAAGTTCCATGTAAAGGGTAATTGGGAGTGGGGAGATTTTCTTGAAAATCCTCGTGTCGTATCCTTGCAAAATAACAAACATAAATACCAAGTTTGGTATTTAACGGTCTTTTCATGTTTGAGCTATGTTTTTCCAGAATTTTTTATTTTTTTTTTTTTTGGATTCAGGGGGATCCAAAACATGTATTTCCGGTGAAATCTCGGTAATGAATTTTGGATGCATTACAATATCTTCTCTATACATTATGTACATAGTACGTGTAGAGAAAGCAAAAAGCGCATAAAATTTGTTCCATAGCAAAGCTTGCTGATAACGTAGATGGCCAGGTTTATGCTACCCCTCCTATAGGTACCATATATTGTTGGTTTTAAATTAAAATGGACTTCGTATCCGTGTAATTGCTGTTATCCAAATTTTTTGTTACACATAAATTATTGAAGTGCCTTAAATGGTAATCTCTTTTCCATTTTATTTGTAATTTAATTTGCGTACTGGAATTGTTTTATTACGGTATCAAAAACGCAGATTTAACGAAATCACAACAAAAGGTCTTAAAATGTCTTACCTATTTTGTATTATCCTTCTCTTAGTAGGACTGAACACCCCAATGCTTATAAGTCAACGCTTTGGGTCAGGAGCCTGTCAAGAATCATAGTATGGGTGATCAGCGGCGAGAAAGGTTTAAGTACTTCACAGTTGAAACAAATAACAAGGACTATCTCAAAAACGGTTACCTCCACAACAAAAACGTAAAGGAGACAAGAATTGTGTGTTTTATCATGAGGTACATTTTACTGTAATACTTTTTTTCTATCTCTTACGGTTTAACAGTTAAGCAAAATTCATCCAGAATAAAGAGGTCTTCAGAGGCTATTCCCAGAAAATTCGAGATATACATTTTATTTCGGACATAAACAGCTTTAATATATAGGATTTTAATCAAAATCTTTAGAGCCATTTTTAAGAAAATCAAAATTTTCGAAATTTTTTCCATGTAAAGGGTAGTTTGTTGTGGGGGGATTTTTTTGAAAATCTTCGTGTCGCATCCTTGGAAGATACTAAACCTAAATACCAAGTTTGGTATTTAACGGTCTTTTTGTTTTGGGACTATGCTGTCCACAGACAGACAGACACACACACTCACGGACCTTTTTTAAAAAATGCTTTTTTTGGACTCAGGGGACCCCAAAACATATATTTCCGGTGAAATCTCGGTATCGAGAAAATGGAAACGAAATGTAGTGATTGAAATGTATAATAGAAATTTCACGGATGAAGCTAACCGACTCAGCATTCACCTAGCGGCCAAGGAAAACCGCGATAAAACCTTTGGTCGGATTGGTCGGCCTCGGGCGGTTTGAAACTTGGACCGGCCAAATGTTACCACTCAGTGCTTTTGTCAGAACTAATTTTACATATATTTTGTAGTGCAGTTATTTCAAAACACTACTTAAGAGAATGTGAGAATATATCCAATTTCTATTTGATTATTATTTTATTTTATTACTACTTTGTACTTTCTCTATACGCAAGGTCGCGGTGTCAAACCCGGCGAAAGAAGATGGCTTTTTTCGGGTGTAAAAGTCCTTAGCATGGCTTCATTCGGAAGGGAAGTAAAGCCGTTGGTCCCGTGTCGTAGATTTACGACACGTAAAAGAACCTCAAGCCTGATAGAGAGGCCTCTGAGCAAAATTAAGTGGTCTTTCACTCCCAGTATAGAATGGGACCCTGAGAACCACAGCAGTTAATGAGCGTCCATAAATATCACGCCATTTCCTTTCCTTTTCTTCTGTAGACTTGAGTCGCACAATTTGATGTTTGCACATTATTCTGTGGGATTCGAACTAAAAGTTACGCTGTTTCGTTTCGGAAGTATTCCAAACAGCTGGTTATCCACCAGTGTAATCATTACTATTACATATTTCGTTTAGTTCAACGTTTACATCTCTTGGCCTGGTCTCCTCCTCATCCTCCGCTTATTGTCTTTCCTCTCTCTCTTTTTTTGTAGTGTTTAACGCCCACTTTTACTGCTCTGGCACCGCAGGCGATGACACCGATGATAACATGAAGATGGAGCCCCGGTGGAATGAGATGGCGGGGGAAACCGCAGAACCCGGAGAAAACCCGCCCCTGCGCCGCTTTGTCCACCACAAATCTCACATGCAGTCACTTGGGATCGAACCCGGGGAGAGGCGAATGGTCTGACCACTCTGCCACGTCTTTCCTTAGATATCTAAATGTCTCACCTACCAAGTGACCGACATACTTTCCTCCCTTTTATATAGGCAGATTTCCAGAACTTTCTAATATTTGAGAAAGCAGACATGGCGGCAACAATGAGGCTAACATTTCTGCGGCACCTTTGTTACACAGCTGTTTTCTCAGAGTCGATCTTCGAGTGCTACAGGGGGGAGGTCACTGCTTCCTTCGGGATTGGTCCCATTTTAAAATCGTCCTGATCCCCTCCCGTAAAGGTCTTACTTCATCCCAGAATCATAATCACGCTCAATTGTTTTTGGACTTGTCTTCGTCGAATGACAAGACACTGTATTGACAGTTGCGCCCCCTTTGTTGCAATACGTATAAGCAAGAAGGCAAAGAACATAATATCCTTATAAATTACATATGTTAATTATCCCTTTACACCGGCCGATTGGAAGGCTAAATTAGGTTTACAAAGTTACTGCCAAGGCCAGGACCCAAACTACCGATATTCCACTTTCACGCAAACATGATATTCTTGAACGAGCATTAAACTTTTCTCACCTGATTTAATACTTCATAGTTTTAAATGGATACATACGAAAAAAATATAGAAAAACAAATTCTTTTTGGTATGTTTTTATTATTATTTTTCAACATAATCTCTTTTTAGTTATACACACTTTCCCTAGAGTTTTTCCAACTATTTTATGCCTTCCAAAAATAGGATTTCCGAAGGTCCTCTAAATGGGCATATGTTTGGGGGATGATCTCTTTGTTAGACGTGAATCATTTTCCGCGAGCCACTTTTTCAAGTTTGGAAATAAAAAAAGTCACTGGAGGGCAAATCTCGTGAATAAGGTGGGTGTTGTGGTAATTCGAACCTTAAACCTACAATTTTTGCCACAGAAACTGAGTAGGTATGCACCCTGGCATTGTCTTGATGAAAAATATTTTCTTTGCCACATGATTTCTTGATTTTCCGTTCAACCGGTGCACTAACGATGCATTTATCGTTCTTCTTCCTTTCTAAAAGTAATCAATGTAGTTGATTCCGCGGGCATCCCCCCCCTGCAAAAAAAAAAAAAAAAAAAAAAAAAAAACGAGGCCATCACCTTGTCTGTAGATTTCACCACCTTTGCCTTCGGCGGAGCCGGTTCGCCTTTAAACCTCACTGTTTCGACTGTACTTTTGTCTCTGGAGTGTAGCAGTGTATCAATGTTTCATAAAAATTATGTATCGACGCAGAAATTCGTCAATGTTGCGACGGAAAAGTGCCAAACACGATCACATGATTGCGTTTATTCTCCATTGAGAGCAAACACCGCACTTATCCTGCCAAGACCTTTGTCAGATCTAATTTTTAGTGCAAAATTGAGAACATTGTACCTTGTGGTAAACCTATGGCCTCTACTATTTCACGAACTGTCATTTGTTGATCACTCAAAACCATATCCTGGATTTGCCAATAATTTCGGAGGAAGTCACTTCTACTGGAGACGATGTTCATCATTTGTGGATATGCGGCCACATTTAAATTCATTTTATCTAATTGTAAATTGTTGCAAACGCAGGAGTAGATGTGCCATGAACTTCAGCTTTTATCTCGTTCGGTGTTAAGTCTTTTAAATAGAAGTGTTTAATCACTACACAAAACTTCCCCCCCCCCCATCTGTCTAAAGAAGCACATGATTATTGATTCAATCGCCTATGGCAACGAAACCACGTGATGGATATAGCTGAAACTTTAACGGCCATCTGATGACGGTTACTAAACACAAACCTTTTTCGGTGGTACGAGTGTAATTTATTGGATTTTCTGAGGACCTATGAATGCCCCTCTTATTCCAAAAAAAACAAAACAAAAAAAAAAAAACATGTTATGTGTAACTTCTATTTTAAAGGTATGTATTCTGAAAGTGGTCCTTCTATAACTGTGTTTAGAAAGATCCCAATATTTATATACCATTTCTTTTCATTGCATTTTCATATACTTGTTAATTGCCAGGTTCATATCAGCGCCGCCGATGTGCCGGAATTTTGACCCGCAGGAGATGTTTCCCAGGCAGTAAATCTAATGACATGGGGTTGTTGCTTTTAAGCACGCTTTTTTATCATGGGACTGGGTTGAACCCGTGGCTTTCTAAGATATGTATTAACTATTTTGAAAACCACTGTGTAAGTAAAAATACTCAGCTTCACAGCACTTCTTTTCTCCTATTTTACATCCTCCAGCTATTAAAAGTTTGGATGTTTGTACCTCTTGCATGTTTTCATATTCATTATACAAAGCGGTCAGATTAGTTTTCGGCCGTGAGAGCATCGGCACATTATTCAGTGGGTTGTTGCTGTCTTTCGGAAGCTTCACCTCATGAGCTCCTCATTTTTACTTTCTGCAGTATTTTATTGTAAAATATTGTATTCCATCTGAAAATTCGACACCGGAAATACGTGTTTTGAGACTCTCTGACTCAAAAAAGCATTTTTAGATAAATGTCTGTGTGTGGGTGTGTTCAGCATAGCTCAAAAACAAAAAGTCGGTTAAATATCAAACTTGGTATTTAAATTTAGAATTTTCCAAGTATGCAACACGAGGATTTTCAAGAAAACGCCCCCACCCCCAATTTCCCTTTATATGGAACATTTTCCCAAAGTTTTGATTTTCTCAAAAATGGCTCTAACAATTTTGATTAAAATACCCTATGCTTGATATATTTTTATGACAAACGAAATCTATATCTTGAATTTTCTGGGAAGACCTGCAGACCTCTTCATTCTGGTTGACTTTCGTATAACTCGTAAACCATAAGAGATGGACAGAAACTTATTGCACAAAAATCGTAGATCGCATTAAAACGTACTGTTTATGCCATATACCTAGTTTTTTGTAGAGTGAAACGTTTCCGAGAAATTTCTTGTTATTGATTTTAATCTTAAAATATTTAAAATTCTCTAAACCGGAAAATCAACTTTCGTTTCATCTCTTTTGTTTTACTCTCGGGAATGAAAAAAAAAAAAAAAATCTGAATTTCAATTGTTTCACATTGCAATAGATTTTAAAGGACTTTCGCTTTATTATTCCTTTATTCCCCCTCTGTTTAAAAAGAAACAAGTAATAAGACTTCTGCTAATGTTTTTCCTCGATTAGCATGACGTAGATAAAAGAATAATCTTTTGTAAGGAAAGTTTGTGGAACAGCTAGAAAAAATCATGTAAATGAAACCTATAGATATATACTACAGAAATTCACGCTACTGAAACTTTCAATTGGCTGCCATATTTCCCCTGCGGTCACAATGCACGCTGTCAATTTTAACAGTGTAGTTCCCCACGAGCTTATTGTAATGAAACACAGATTCCCTGAGACAATACTATATAGGGGTTTTCTCCGATAGATTCTAAATATGCCCGTTTCATCCAGTTTTCTCTTAAAATTATTGTTTTCTAACAAATCTACCGTTTGACGAACCAGTTTCTATAAATACAACAATAAGTCGCCTAATGTAACTCTGGAACTGAAATATCAGGAGATTTATGCGGAGCTCTTGACATAAATTGGTTTTCGCATCATTGTCGCGTACATCAAAATCCTTAGTTCTAAAACTAAATTTTCGATCAATCTTCCAATGGAATGATGATATACAAATACGATACACATATATTAAAATTACACTGAACAAAACGTAAATTATACAGAAATAAAGTCTAAAGTGTTCTAGAAAGTTGGGGCCGTTTGAGGTTGCTAATAACTCAGGATTTCTAAATTTAGTTTACAAAGGTGATTAAGTGATTCCATTCCACTTTTGCTTATTTCACTATTAGAATTTAAGTTACATATCTGACTATTATCTCTTTTCTTAAATACAATTAGTATTAGAAATCACAATGTAAGTTTTGGTGGCGCTTCGTTCCATTTAACTAACAATTAACTCTAATGTCATTGAGCCGGTAACAAAGCAGAAGAAAGAATTTAGAATAGCTAAAATAAGCAATTTTCCTCCCAAAATTTAGTTGACCAAACTGTTACCTCTCACTCAAGATGGCACCGACCTTGTGTTCTCCTCGATGCACTCACTATGTCGTCTTCCGTGCGATGAACAACTGGAACTCATTCACAATGTCTGTGAACACGTCCTTATAAACCCTGCTGGGATAGTGTATAGTTCGATTCTTCACCACCAGCCGCTAAAGCTGCTTTGAGAAGAAAGAGCAGTGCGCTCTATCCACTTTAGTTAGAACTGGTGTAGTAACTCTTGAGTGTGCCACCAGGAACGTATGACTGGTAGCCGTTGATGACTTCGCAGGGGTAATTTTTGGCTGCTATATGTTTGAAGCCAGCCGCCTCAGCTACTTGGGGAAGTACTAGTTATTGTTGTTATAGAGAGGTGCAAACGGCACAAAGCAATATTTAGTCTTTGGAAGCAAGCCACACAACAGGAACAATCAGACAATCGTTGCTTATAAAGAGACAGAATGACCCTCAGGTCTCCGCGTTAAGTCCCTGCGCTCAAACGCTCGAAAGATAATCCCAAGTCGATAAGTCAGTCCCCGAATCAAGACTCATGATCTACCGGCCGTAGAATCAGCTGGCCGCTCAGCACTTCGTAGAAAAATGCCTTGTTTGTCATTTGAAGCGTTCAAGCCGGGTTTCTTTTTTCTTTAAGATGATGTAACTAATATCTGAAACTTAAATATTATAACTAAGCTGCACACTTAACTACATTTAGTTTGTTGTAGCTTAATCAAAAGTGGAGAGTGATGGAGCGTGTATTGCAAGCTTACCTACTATGTCATGGCAACCTTCTTTTCATTTTATTTATTTGTGTATATTATGTTTTACCAAAATAATTTAGAATCATATAGTACTCTACTGCATGAATAAGAACATCTATTTAAAATATGTTTCAGAATTCAAAGGAAAACAGAATCAGGGAATTTTAATTTGCGTTGCGTATATCTTTATTTCTCAGTCTTAAAAGAAACGCTGCTGAACACATTCTGCACAGCAACACGTTAATAACCTTCAGGATAACGCCTGAAGCTCTGCGCTGTTCACTGTCAAGGAGGATATCCGCTTCATCATTGCATAAGCCGGCAATCTTGTGCTTCTCTGCGTTGCCGAGTCTTCTCCAGTACAGAGGCACAGGATTTCAAAGTAGTCGCTTATGTCATTAGCTTTTATTCGAAAATTGCAAGACCAAAAATTGTTGAAACGATACAAGAAGTCTTGCTGAAAAAAATAGGAGAGATTACACAGCGACATCATTACGCTAGCTTATTCCTTTCACCATTAGAGAGCAGTGTTTATCAGGACTTCGAGCAGCTGCCCATCCCTGCAGTTTGTGAATATGGTAAGTATAACCTGTGACCAAGGAACAGAGTTGCACATCGACAGAACCTGGATATTTTGTGCTGACCACCATCAGGAAGAATAGGTGAGGTGAAGGAACCACAGGTGGCTATAGGCCGTACGCAGGCGACGGAAACTGGTAAACCTCCCTAATGAGTCCAAGCTTGATGGCTCGTCACATCGGCGGGCTGCTTGGAGAGGCTTCTTTCTGGCAGAATCGGGGATAACTCAACCCATCGAAGGCGCCTCAGAGAAGCCGGACATCTGGAACTCCGAGTTAAACTTTTCCATTGAACACGCATTGCGCATCTCCCGACTGATCCAGTCCCTAAACTTATCCGAAACACGAAAGGGGAAGACACATTTCAAGAAAGAAGGAAAAGGAAATTTGTGGACATAAAGGCGGACGATAGATTATACGAAACGATGGAAAAGAAATCCGTGATAGAAGAAAAACCACCCCAGCATTTGCCCTAGCAACTAGGGAAAATCTCGAGAAACACATGGTCACAGTGGCCGACCCCATTGCCGAATGCGAGCCATCTCATTCGGTTTTGTGCCATTGGAGATACTCAGTGACTTTCATTTCCTTAGATACCACTACCGAATCATTTGAGGAACTATTACGAACCTGCACGCACTTCCTTTGGCAGGCCACAGTTTGCACAAAGAATGATTAACATATGTAATTGTGATTTTATGTGCGAGGGTTGTGACATTATTGATTGCATCCAAAAGAGTGGTTAAGATTACCTTCCAATTTTACAAGAGCCGTCTTTGCAGTCCTCGTGTATGTCGTATGTTTTTAACTTGATGTTCCCTTTTCCCATACGCAGTGAATCGACTGCCTCTCGATGGGGATCTTGACTTTCACAAGAACTTATGCAACAAAAGTCAAATCAGGAAAGTCGCATTATATATGCGATGCCACTAAACTGAAAATTGGTATTTCCAATTCCTATAAATTGCCACGGAAATATAGTTCTTTTTTTACTTTCTCTAGCATGCATGTACAAAATCCATAGTAGCTAGTGGGGCCGCGCGTAATTATGCGCTCACAAAGTAGAACATTTAGTGATAAAGAAAATAGCAAGTATAACCTGTTGTGGATCGTTTAGTGTATTCATATTTAGGTACGCTGTGCTGATGTTTGATGGTCAGATTGCAAAGCACCATATTCCAGTCTTCTCTGAGAGCTCTAAACTGTGCCAGCGACCTTTCCTAACGCTGAATTCTTTCGTCAGACAGATAGTACATTGTTATTGTATGAACTTGCTTGTTTACCAGGCATGTAAACACAGCAACGTGAAGCTATCCAAGGAGTGACACAGCTGTGTTGTGACTGCATTTCCATTCACATGACTTTCTCTACATCGCTGTAACACATTATTGCTAAAAAGCATATTCTTCTATCTACTTTATGATAGTCAAGACAAACATTAGCAGAAATTGTCGTAATTATTTGCTTCCTTGTGAGTTGAAGGAAAATAAGGGAATACACTAGGCTAAAATATAGTCAAATCTTTTAAAAACTGGTTGCCATGTGGTTGAAATCCGTTTCTATGTAGGGCCAAGAGTTTACAACTTTCCGTGTGAGAAAACTTCTGAAAAAAATTATAAGAAATATCTCAGGAATGGTCACTTCCACGAAAAAAATGTATATGACATAAATTGTGTGTTTTAACCTATTTTGTGTAGTAAGTTTTAGTCTATCTCTTACGCAAAATTCATTCAGAATAAAGCAAATTTAAGGTATACATTGTATTTGCCATATAAACATCTTTAATATACGGTATTTTAATCAGAATCGTTAGAACCATTTTTGAGAAAATCAAAATTTTCAAAACTAAACTTAAATACAAAGTTTGGTATCTTACCGACTTTTTTGAGTTAATGTTCAGACACACGGACACACACACACACACACACACACACGGCCCCTTTTCTAAAAATATTTTTTTATACAGGGGACCCTAAAACGGGTATTTCCGGTGAAATCTCAGTATAGAATTTTTGGGTGGCATGCAATACTTTCTCTATACTCTATGCACATAATACGTGTAGAGAAAATAAAAATGCCGCTGAAACACCATTACTTAATATGGTCATTAACATCCGAAAGAAAGTGCATGGCAACCCATGCTGCTCGTTGCTAGGGCTGTAAACCTCTAATTGGGATTGACTCACAATTGAGAACGATAACCAGAATGAGAGCGACAACATTGAACATGTATAATAATTGGAGTGTTTACAACTAACGGGAAACTTTCCAGGGATCCAGGAACAAGAGAGAAAACTTGGCAAGCTCTAACTTTCCCGTTCTCGTTCCCGGCACGGAATATTAGATCCATGTTGTGCATATTAGTCTCTTTCCTGAAGAGATACTTTAGGCTGCCGTGACATTAAACAGCCTCTTAGGGCTCACTCTAGTCGTAATTCTTTATAATTTTAACATTGACCAATCCGCGCTTTGTTGGCTGATTTGCAGAGAGATGGGAAAAGTATAATTGAATTTGCAACGCGTAACACTCACTTTTCACTTTGAGATCGACATGGTATCGATGTGCATTTCCATTCTCATTACCGGGCTGTTTTGAACCAAAATCTTATAAGCTGCATCTCTTCTCGTTCTCATTTACATTTTGGTTACTTTTTACTTTCTCTACACGTACTATGCACATAGTGAATAGGTAAGGTATTGTATTGCACCCAAAAATTCGATAGGTACCGAGATTTCACCGGAAATACATGTTTTGAGACCCTCTAAATCAAACTTGGTATTTAAGTTTGGTATCTTCCAAGAATGCGAACGAAAATTTTTCAAGTACATCCCCCCACGCCAAACTACCTTTTACATGGAACATTTTTTGAAAATTTTGATTTTTTCAAAAATAGCTCTAATGATTTTGATTAAAATACTTTATGTTTAAGATATTTTATGAAAAACGAAGTGCACATCTTGATTTTTCTGGGAATAACATCTGAAGACTTCTTCATTCTGGATGACTTTTATATAACTGGTAAATCATAGAGATATACAAAAACTTACTGCACAAAAAAATGTAGATTTCATTAAAATACACAATTTATGTCATATGCACTTATTTTTCTTTATGGTTAACCGTTTTCGAGATGTTCCGGATTATTGGTTTCAATTTTTCTCTCAAACGGGAAGACATCTTTGTTCTCATTTCTCGTTTGTTTATTCCTGGCAAGCAAAGGGATTGGAATCTCAATTGTTTCATATAGAGACCAGCTTTTAAAAGACGATACTATCGCTTTAACCTGTACATTTTCTTATTCCCCTTCTACTTACAAGGAAGCTTGTAATAAGACTAATTCTGCTTATGTTTATCTTGATTAGCACGACGTTGATAACAGATTAATGTTTTGAATAAAATATTTGTTTGCCGAACAGCTAGAGGACATCATGTGAATGGAAAACATTAGATTTTTTCCCTTCTACTTGCAAGGAATCAAGTAATAAGGACAATTTCGGCTAGTGTTTATATAGTTTATCATGAAGTAGATAGACGAATAGGGCTTTTAACAATAATTTGTTACAGAGATGTAGAGAAAGTCATAAGAGTGGAACACATCAGATTTTTTCAAGTTATGTAAACCGGTCTTTACAGGTCGCGAAAAGAGGCCTGTATGCGTAAGCAGACACCAGCTGTTGCCTGTTCGTGTTGGAAGGCTTGAGAACCGCA
The DNA here is from genome assembly GCA_030762935.1 of Hymenopus coronatus. Lineage (NCBI taxonomy): Eukaryota > Metazoa > Arthropoda > Insecta > Mantodea > Hymenopodidae > Hymenopus > Hymenopus coronatus. Next base: position 135,046,364 of record CM060881.1, read on the forward strand.
GAGCCCTGTGGTTGTGACACGTGGGAAGCACATCTCGAGCAAGGATGTTGTGCCTTTGTAAATGCATGTAAAACATAACCCCAGAAAACGGGAAGAAAAATCTGTGTTCCATTCACATGACTTTACATACATCTCGGTAACAAATTATTGTTAAAAAGCTTATTCTTGTATCTACTATATCCTAGACCACTCGCTTCTCACATAGACGGCCCAGGTTCGATCCCAAGCCACCGCATGTGAGATTTGTAGTGGTCAAAGCAGCTTGTGTCGTCGCCTGCGGTGCCACTAGTAATAAAAGCGGGCGTTAAACACTACTTTTACAACAACAAAAATAATCGAGATAAACATTATTAGAAAAGGTCTTCATTAATTGCTTTCTTGTAAGTAGAAGGGAAATAAGGAAAATTAGAGGAAAGGGGTAGGACATTGTGCGCGGAAGAACGTGTCACTGGGGCAAGGTTATATAAGAAACAAGGTATAGATCATACTGACAGGTAAGTACATATAAACCAAAGAATCCTTCCATGTTTGTGATAAGAATTTACATGCATTCCAGAAGCATTAATTGTTACGTGATATATTTGATTCACACGTTTATGAAAATGTATGTGACTTATCTCTTTTAATATATTTAGATGAATAAGGCACTGTGTGAATCGCGGGGCAAACAATTCCACGCAGCAGTGTTGAGAGATACGGAGGAAAGTTACGGAACAGAGGTTACATAGAATTTGTCGATACAGATCAAAGGCTATTTGACTCATCAATGCGCGGCGGACGACCGTGCCCCAAGGGCATCTCTGTCTGATGTTGAGCATGCGCAGAAGAATTTTCATTCTCACGCCAGTGCCTAGCGCTGCATTTTGACTCACGTACATCAAGCGGTGACGTGTGGAGAGAAAATTCATTCACTGCTGCTGAAGACAGCCTGTTAATTGAGCTATTGGTGCAACATTTTCGTAAGAGTAAATAAAAGTTATATGAGCATGGTCTGCAAATATTCGCAACTGAGTTTCAAGACAAAATTGAAATTTACAAAATTGCTCGAAGTGGCTTCCTCCTGCTTCGATGCATGCCCTAAGCCTGCACTCTATGCTATTGCGTATTACTTTCTCTACACGTACTATGTACATAGTGTATAGAGAAGGTATTGTAAAGCACCAAAAAATTCGATACCGAGATTTCACCGGAAATGCATGTTTTGGGTCAGCATTTTTGGAAAAAGATCCGTATGTGTGTGTCTGTCAGTGTGTCTGTGGACAGCACACCTCAAAAACAAAAAGACTGTTGGATACCAAACTTGGTATTTATTTTTGGTATCTTCCAAGGATGCGACACGTACTTTTTTTTTGAAAGTTTTGATTTTCTCAAAAATGGCTCTAGCGATTTTGATTAAAATATCATATATTAAAGATATTTACCTGACAAATAAAATGTATGTTATGAATTTTTTTGGGAATAGCCTCTGAAGACTTCTTTGTTCTGGATGAATTTTACGGAATTTTGCATAACTGCTAAGCCGTAACAGATGGCAAAAAACTTACCACACAAAAATGTAGAGCACATTAAAATACATAATATGTTATATACATTTTTTGTGGATTTGATCCTTTTTTAGATATTCCTTGTTTTTGGTTTCAGCTTTGAAAAACATATTTTTCTCATACAGGAATTTGTCAACGCCTGTCCATGCAAACAAAGGAACTTCAGTCACATAGCAACCAGCTTTTGACTATCACTTTAACCTATAGTACTCCCTTATTTCTGTTCTACTTGCAAGGATGCAAGTAATAAGTCTATTTCTGCTAATGTTTTCTCGATTAGCATGAAGTAAATAGAAGAATAAGCTTTTTAACAATAATTTGTTACAGAGATGTAGAGAAAGTTATGTTAATGAAACACGTCAGATTTTTTTTTGTTACGAATTCTTGAAGTGTTTTGTATTTGGTCAAATACAATGTAGATATGCTCTGAGTGCCAATGTCCGATTTAGAAGTCGCATAAACCAGGGATCTTCGTAAAAGCTACGTTCTCAACGCACACGAAGGAACTATAGTGGCCCCTGACTGACAGAGCAATGGTTAACTTCTGAGTACTGAAAACAGCTCATGGAACAATGTTACGGTGGCCGAGAGGCTAAGTATGCCTTGCTTCAATTCGTAAGTTCCTAGGTTCAAATCTCTCGCTGCTTGTCAGTTTTCTTATGTTTAATTTTATGATTGGATATGTAGAAGATAATAATGCAATAATATAGCTTTGGTATTTGAGATTAGAGTCTATCTATAAAAAAAAAAAAAAAAAAAAAAAAAAAAAAAAAAAAAAAAAAAAACCATAATTCCAGCACTTGTGTTAAATAGCTAAAAAAAATAAAATATGTGTAAATAAATGTTATACTCTAAAACTGAAACACAATTAATATCGCGTGTGTGAACTGTGTCAGCCCGTATAACTGACCTCAAACAACAGACATATGCACGGATATTTTTATAAAAATGCTTTTTTACTTTCTCTACGCGAACTATGTACATAGTGTATAGAGAAGTTATTGTATTGCTCCCAAAAATTCGATACCGATATTTCACCGCAAATACATGTTTTGGGACCCCTAAATCCTAAAGAAGCATCTTTAGAAAAATATCCGTGTGTGTTTGTGTGGGGGGGGGGGCGCAGCATATCTCAAAAGCGAAAAGTCCGTTCAACACCAAACTTGATATTTAAGTTCAGTATCTTCCAAGGATGCGACACGAAGATTTTCAACAAAATTCTCCCACGCCAACTGCCCTTTGCATGGAAAAAATTTAGAATTTTTGGGATTTCCAAGAAATGGCTCTATTTTATTTATATCGCTTATATTTAAGATATTTACATGACATGGATTTTCTAGGAATAGTCTCTGAAGACCTCTTTATTCTGGATGCATTTTTTTTTTTTTTAATTTGGTAAACCGTAAGAAATAGGAAAAAACTTGCTATACAAAAAGTGTAGATCTACTTAAAACACACAATTTTTGTCATCTAGATTATTTTCGTGTTGTCGGCCGTTTTCAAGATATTCCCTTGTAATTGGTTTCATTTTTAAAATACTCACTTTTCTCATACGGAAACTTGTCAACTCCTGGCCCCGCAAAGAAACGGATTTCAATCCCAAAGCAACCATATTTTAAAACATTTGACTGTCGATTTAGCCTAGTCTATTCCCTTAAATCCCTTTCGCTAATAAGGAACTAAGTAATAAGACCGTTTCTGCTGATGTTTATCTCGATTAGCATGAAGTAGAAGAATAAGCTTATTAATAATAACTTATTACAGAAATGTAGAGAAAGTCAGGTAAATGGAACACATAAGATTTTTTGAATTCAGGGGGCTCCAAAACATGTATTTTTGGGTGGAATACAACACCTTCTGTACACAGTATGTACATAGACGTTTAGAGAAAGTAAAGAGTGTAATAGGTGATAGCAATATCAAATTTTAATTCCATTTGGTGCCCGTTATATATGAATATAATATACGAGGGGCATACTGAAAGTCACGAGCAACCCATTGTAAAAATTTAAATTTCAACAATGTAACGAAACGAATTGCAGGATCGTAATCTACAGACTTTAAGCCACATGTTGACCTATTGTGACGTCATTAGCTTCTATCACGTGACCACAGACGGTGTTTGAAAAATGGCTGACATTGATGTTTCGTTTCGACAGCGGGCTGTCATTGAATTCCTTGTGAAAGAAGGAAAATCTGCTCCTGAAATTCATCTCAGACTTCAACGTGCGTATGGAGGTGTCTGCATGGGTGCCAGCAGGTATAGAAGATGGGTGAAACATTTCAAAGATAGAAACACGAGTCTGCAAAATGCGCTTCGTAGCGGGCGTCCTCGAACTGCCTCTACAGAACGCAACAAGGAAAGAGTTGATGAGCTCATTACAGGAGATAGGCGTTTCACTGTGAATGAAATTGCTGCGCAACTTGGACTAGGACATAGTGCAGTGCAAGAAATGATCCACAGCTTGAGTTTTCGAAAGGTCTGTGCCCGTTGGGTCCCCCATTTTTTGACTGAAGACCACAAACTTCAGAGAAGAACCATTGCACAAAACCTTCTTCAGATAATGAAGGTGATGAACTTTTGACGTGTATTGTGACTGGAGATGAGAGCTGGTTCCATCACTATGAGCCAGAAACGAAACGTCAGAGTATGGAATGGCACCTCTTGAACTCACCATCGAAGAAGAAAGCGAAGACAGTGCAGTCTGTAGGAAAAGTTATGGGAAGTGTCTTTTGGGATGCACAACGTTACATTCTGGTTGACTTTCTTGAACCTGGACAAACCATAAATTCTGCCCGCTACATCAAGACACTTCTGAAGCTCCGTCGGGCTTTGCGTGATAAACGCCCTGGAAAGAGGATCATCCTTCAACACGATAATGCGCGTCCGCATACTGCCCGTGCCACTATGGTAAAGATCAGGGCATTAGGGTGGGAAACTCTTCCACATCCTCTCTACAGTCCCGACTTAGCTCCCTCCGACTACCATCTTTTCGGTTCTGTGAAGGAGCAGATGCGTGGCCAACGCTACAAGATGCTGGAGGATATTCGGAAAGCAGTGCGTCAGGGTCTGCGGGCAGCTGGAACGGAGTTCTATCACAAGGGCATTTTTAAACTTGTAGAACGATGGGGAAAATGTGTGCAAAACAATGGAGACTATGTCGAAAAGTGAAAGAAAGTCTGTAGATTATGATGATGTATTTGGTTTGGCTTAAAAATAAATATTAAGATTGTAAAACAGTGTTGCTCATGACTTTCAGTATGCCCCTCAACTCAGAATTAATTCCTATTTATCATTTGATTTTATTGTTCTTATACGTAGCCCCCTATATACCACTGGCTCCTTGGATACTTGGTCGCTGTTGCATTCCGAAAATAAAGTTTATATCAAGTAAGAATTTGTACAAAATGCAGAGTAAATTTATAGAAAATTCAGAACTCCGAGGGACTCGAAAATAAAATTACTGCTAATGCACAAATGGAGTGTACAAGTAAATGTGCAACATGCCATGAAGGCACAAAGGTTCTTATGGAGAATGCGCGCAGCGTTACCCACGTACATACGAGGCGCACTCCAAAAGTAATGCATAACATTTTACTGATGATGGTACTGTGATTATGTTGTGTAGCCGAAAAGCGGCCGGGGAAATGCAACATCAACCCCCTCTGCTAACAGCAGGTATGCCAGTGAGTCCGTTTCTGTGAGGGGTTGAAGGTGTAGTAAACAGCGTACAATCGTAAAATGTTTTATGCAAAAGGTGAAATATTCATCGTGAACTTGTCTCAGTGTGTGGAGAGAAAGGTATGGACTACAGCAATGTGAATACGTGGATGGAAAAGTTTAAAAATCTGATGTGTACCATTCACATGACTTTTTCCATATCCCTGCAACAAATAATTCTTAAAAAGCTTATACTTCTATTTACTTTATGCTAATCAGAAAAAATTAGCAGAAATAGTCTTATTACTCGCATCCTTGTAAGTAGAAGCGAAATAACGGACAACCGTAGGTTAAAGTGATAGTCAAAAGCTGGTTGCTATGTCAATGAAGTTCATTTGTTTATATGGATAGGAGTTGACAAGTTCCAGTATGAGAAAAGTATACGTTTTTCATAGCAGAAACCAAAAATAAAGAATGTCACAAAAACGACGAACTCCACGAAAAAAATGTATATAACATAAATTGTGTGTTTTAATGTGCTCTACATTTTTTTGTGCAGTAAGTTTTTGTCCATCTCTTACGGTTTAGCAGTTATTCAAAATTTAGTAAAATTCATCCAGAATAAACCACTCTTCAGAGGCTATTCCCAGAAAATTCAAGATATACATTTCATTTGTCAGGTAAATATGTTTAATATACGAAATTTTAATCAAAATCGTTAGAGCCATTTTTGAGAAAATCAAAATTTTCGAAAAAAGTTCCATGTAAAGGGTAGTTGGGGGTGGGGGGATTTTTCTCAAAATCTTCGTGTCGCATCCCTGGAAGATACTAAACTTAAATACCAAGTTTGGTATTTTACCGCCTTTTCGTTTTTGAGTTATCGTGTTCACAGACACACGGACACACACACACGCACACACACACACGGACCTTTTTGTGAAAATGCTTTTTTTTAATATTGGGGACCCTAAAACATATATTTCCGGTGAAATCTCGGTATCGAATTTTTGGTGGAGTGCAATACTTTCTCTATACACTATGTACATAGTGCGTATGGAGAAAGTTAAAAGGGAAGAGTGATCTGCCACGAGAAGGGAGGCCATCTGATCAGAACAAGGAACGTGTTGAAAAACCATTATGTATGGTCGCCTTGTGACTGTTGAACATATTTGTCTTCAAACAGGCTTAAGCAATGGAGAGGCGATGAGAATTGATGGGAAATTTCATTTTGCATCAAGACAATGCCTCACTCTACAGGGCACTTGCTGTCACACAATTTCTCCTCGTTCATGATACTGCAATACTGAGACACCCTCCGTATTCACCTGTCTGATTTTTGGTTGTTTCACACATTGAAACGTGGTCTTCGTGGGAGGAAATTTTCATCAAGGGCAAGTCTGAGTTCTCTAGTTTACTAGTCTCTAAAACGCCTACTTGAAGAATGCTACAGAATGGGTTATCAAAAGTGAGTTGAAGATTGGCAGCTGTGCTTAGACAAAGAAGGGGGCTATGTAGAGAAGTAACATCTGTATGTCGTACATCTGTGTGCAAAGAAATAATTTTGAGAATTTTTTATGCGTTACTTTTGGAGTAACCACGCATATATCGCCGACATGGGTTCAAAACCCAAAGATGGATCCTGCCTGGAGTCATTGCTGGAGGAACTGCTGGTTAACCCAATGATTAGAGGTTCAATATCATTCTGCAGCTGATCTGCGTTCCACATATAGTCTTCTACCCCTTCTACACCCACTGATCTTGGGTGGCTAATTCAAACCATTGTTCTATTAAGCGTTCCATTTTCTTTTGCTTTAATGTAATGTTATGAGCCCCAGTATGTCACTTTCATCTGACTCCATACCATTTCTTTAAGGTTTAATTCACAATCATATGCAGGAAACCTACAAACTGTTACTCTACGTTCTTTTGCAATCGAGTCTATAATAGTGGCACCATAATTATCTCGTACAGAATTTACCATAGTAGGCGATCATCGGATAGGGGATATGTTTTGATACCAGCCAATGTTTTATGTCATCCTTACGGGTTTTTGTAGTGGCGACAGTCTCTACATTTTTATCGTGGTAGGAGACCTTGTCCATAACAATGGCAGTTTTCGGTTCTGTATTGGGCAATGGCTGGTTTCTGAACCACTGCTCAAATCCATCGCAGTCCATTTCATCATAATCAGCAGAACCCTTTTTACTTTCTCTATACGTACTCTGTACATAGTGTATAGAGAAGGTGTTGCACTCCACCAAAAATTTCGATACCGAGATTTCACCGGAAATATATGTTTTAGGGTCTCCTGTGTCCAAAAGAAGTATTTTCAGAAACAGGTCCGTGTGTGTGTGTGTGTTAGTGTGTCTGTGAACACGATAACTCAAAAACGAAAAGTCGGTAAAATACAAAACTTGGTATTTAAGTTTGGTATCTTCCAGGAATGCGAAACGAAGATTTTGAGAAAAATCTCCCCACTCCAAACTACCCTTTACATGGAACTTTTTTCGAAAATTTTGATTTTCTCAAAAATGGCTCTAACGATTTTGATTAAAATGTCGTATATTAAAAATATTTACACGACAAAAAAAAAAAATATATATATATCTTGAATTTCTGGGAATAGCCTCTGAAGACTACTTTATTCGGAATGAATTTTACGGAATTTTGAATAACTGCTAAACCGGGAGAGATGGACAAACACTTACAACACAAAAAATTTAGAGCACCTTAAACCACACAATTTATCTTATATACAATTTTTTCGTGGAGTTGATCGTTTTTGAGATACTCCTTATTTTTTTGATTCAGCTTTAAAAACATACTTTTCTCATACAGGAATTTAGCAATTCCAGTCCATGCAAACAAAGGAACTTCAGCCACATAGCAACCAACTTCTTCTTCTTCTTCTTTTTTAAATTACAACTAAGCGAAAGCTTATCTAGTAATATTTCCTTCATAAATAAGTTCGCAATGTATAGGCGAGTCTTCCACTGAAGGCCCCCACTAATTCTTGCGGTCACACATTAAGTCATTTGGCTTGATTCTTTTCAATCTTCTAACTTCACACTTACTAAGCACATTCAACATCTCTTTATTTCCATGGTGCTGCACTCTTATATGATGTTTCCTTGCTGCATCTTTTATTTCTTCTGTAACTGTGACGATCTTGAGATCTCTGTGCATCTGATCATTGCACACATACCAAGGTGCATTAACTACTGTTCTTGGAGCTTTATTTTGAAATGTCTGTATATGTTTTATATTAGTCAATTTAGAACAGCCCCAAAGCTGTATCCCATAGGTCCAAACTGGCTTTAACACCTGCTTGTATATTAATAGCTTATTATATATGTCAAGTTCAGAATTTCTCCCAATAAGCCAGTAAAGTTTCTTATATTTGATATTTAACTCTTTTCTTTTAGTTTCTATATGCTTTCTCCAATTTAGTTTTGCATCTAGTATCATTCCTAGGTACTTCACTGATTGAACTTGAGGAATAGTTTGATTATTTATTTTTATCGGTAGTATCTTAGTTTTCTTATTCGTAAAGTTGATGTGTACGGATTTAGATTCATTTAATTTTACGCGCCATTTCGTGGTCCACTCATTGACCCTATTGACGGCTTTCTGTAATTTCTGTGTAGATTCCTCTACTGTATGGCCAATTGCCATTATTCCTGTGTCGTCAGCGAAGGTAGCCATAGTAGTATCATCTTGATATGGAATATCCCTAGTAAATATAAGGAACAGTATTGGCCCCAAGACGCTTCCTTGAGGTACTCCAGCAGCTATATTCTTCAATTCAGAGTATTCATTTCCATATTTAACTCGGAAATATCTCCCTTCAATATAGGATAACAATATTTGATAAAAGTGCTCAGGTAGATCTCGTTGAAGCTTAAAAATTAGACCTTTGTGCCATACTTTACGTCTAGAAATACTCCAGAACAAATTTTGTTTTCCTCTAATGTTCTTTCTATGATATCGACTATACGATGTACTTGATCAATAGTTGAATGTGTGTTTCTAAATCCAAACTGGTGATCTGGTATTAACTTACTTTCCTCTATTATAGGTTTTAATTGCTTTAACAATAGTTTTTCAAATAACTTCGATAAAACCAACTTTTGACTATCACTTTAACCTATGGCACTCCCTTATTTCACTTCTACTTACAAGGAAGCAAGTAATAAGACTATTTCTACTGATTTTTTCTCGATTAGTATGAAATAAATAGAACCATAATCTCTTTAACAATAATTTGTTTTAGAGATATAGAGAAAGTTATGTGAATGGAACACATCAGATTTTTCACCTTGTTTTGCACCTTGTACAAATTCCATCGTACCACCGGCATGCAATATTACAAATCGTGGTTCGCGAAGAAGTAGGTAATTTAAGACCAGCGGAGTGGATAATTCGGCCAAAAGCGCTTCTTTAGGACTTTTTTATAGTCTTATCCTTCCAAACCTCTGAGATTTTACCCAACTTTCATCAAGGTACACGATTTTCCTTCCTTCCTTCTTTTTGCATTTGTTTTATTTTCCGTAAATAGGAATGTCGCCGAACTGTAATATAATTTTTTTTAATCATAAGCGATTTATTTCCCCCTCTTTCTAAAATCAAATCCCATTTCCTTCACTAAGCGATAACAGGTTGAATATTTAAAATTTAGTAAGACACATCATCATTGACCTTTTTGAACACAGAATTGTATTCATGAAATTTGCGTCTTATATAATCATATTTCACACCTCCTGCTGTTTTTTACTTTCTGTATACGTACTATGTACATAGTGAATAGAGAAGGTATTCTATTGCACAAAAGTTCGATACAGAGATTTCAACGGAAATACATGTTTTGAGACTCCCTGAATCCAAAAAAAAAAAAGCATTCTTAGAAAAATGTCCGTGTGTGTGTGTCTGTATGTGTATCTGTGGGCAGCATAGCTCAAAAACGAAAAGACCGTTGAATACCAAACTTGGTATTTAAGTTTGGTTTCTTGCAAGGATGCGACACAAAGATTTTCAAGAAAATCCATCCAACCCCCATTACCCTTTGCGTGGAGTTTTTTTTCGAAATTTTTTATTTTCTCAAAAATGGCTCTAACGATTTTGATTAAAATATCGTAAATTAAAGACAAATAAAATGTTTATCTTGAATTTTCTGAGAATAGCCTCTGAAGACTACTTTACTCTGGATGAATTTTACGGAATTTTGGATAACTGGTAATCCGCAAGAGATAGACAAAAACTTACTACACAAAAAGTGTAGATCAGGATAAAACACACAATTTATGTCATATACATTTTTTTGTGGAATTGGTCTTTTTTTTTTTAGGAGATTCCTTGTTTTTAGTTTCAGCTTTGAAAAACATACTTTTCTCATACAGGAATTTGCCAACTCCTGTCCATACAAACAAAGAACCTCAGTCATGTAGCAACCAGCTTTTGACTGTCACTTTTGCATATGGGACTCCGTTTTCCCTTCTACTTACAAGGAAGCAAGTAATAATACTATTACTGGTAATTGTTTTCGATTGGCATGAAGTAAATAGAAGCAACAGCTTTCTAACAATAATTTGTTACACATTAGATTTTTTTTATAATTGTTTCATTTATATAGCCTCCTTTAATGTCTAAGATCATATGGGGGGGCTTTGCAAGAGAAACAACTCATTGTCTGTAGGTTCTTTTACGTTGGGTTTTAAATCGTTTTATCTTCCTCAGCCATATACATGCTTGCAGACTGTTTGGGATAGGGAATGATTGTGGTTAAAGAAAAATTCCCGCCCCAGCCGGGAATCGAACCCGGGATCTCCAGGTGAGAATTCAGCTCGACCACGGAAGCATTCCCCTGCTGGTTTTGTATGTATACCGCCTTTGTCTCTCTTCCGCGGTGTAGTGATGGGAACTTTTTACTTTCTCTATACGTACTATGTACATAGTGTATTGAGAAGGTATTGCATGGCACCCAAAATTCGATACCGAAATTTCACGGAAATACATGTTTTGAGACCACCTGAAGCCAAAATAAACATTTTTAGAAAATTGTCCATGTGTGTGTGTGTCTGTGTGGATGTGTTTGCTCAGAAACGAAAAGACCGTTAAATACCAAACTTCCAAGGATCCGACACGAAGATTTTCAAGAAAATCCCCCACCCCCAACTACCCTTTACAGGAAAATTTTTTCGAAAATTTTGATTTTCTAAAAAATAGCTCTAACGATTTTGATTAAATAGCGTATATTAAAGATATATATGACAAATAATATGTTTATCTTGAATTTTCTGGGAATAGCCTCTGAAGACTACTTTATTCTAGATGAATTTTACGGATTTTTGTGTAATTTTTTTTTTTTTTTTTGGTTTAACGTCCTTTAACCTGGTTTGGTCATATCGGACACGAATGCAATTGATGATATGATGCTCAAATGATCTCGGGGTCCATGGAGCTTAAAGTTACTTGACATTCGTCTTCTCAGGATAAGGGAAAACCCCGAAAAAAACCTTACCCGGGTAACTCACCCTAAGCGAGATTCGAACTCACGACCTTTTGAACGTGAGGCAGACATGCTACCACCACGCTACCCAGGCAGGCTAGGAATTTTGTATAACGGGTAAACCGTAAGAGATAGACAAAAACTTACAACACAAACAAATGTAGAGCACCTTAAAACACACAAATTATCTTATATACATTTTTTCCTTGGAGTTAGTAGTTTTTAGATACTATTTGTTTTTTTGTTTTTTTTTGTTTTGTTTTGTTTCAGCTTTAAAAACTTATACTTTTCTCATACAAGAATTTAACAATTCCTGTCCTTACAAACAAAGGAACTTCAGTCACATAGCAACCAACTTTTGACTAACACTTTAACCTATGGTACTCCCTTATTTCGCTTCTACTTTTAAGGAAGCAAGTTATAAGATTATTTCTACAATTTTTTTCTCGATTAGCATGAAGTAAACAGAAGTATAAGCTTTTTAACAATGATTTGTTGCAGAGATATAGAGAAAGCTAATGAGAATGGAACACATCAGATTCTTTTTTTTCTGAGATTCTTTGCGCTCTGATCACTTAACTGCAGTGCGGACAATCTACCAGAGAACTCCTAAAACTCTCACACGCCTCAGATTCCCGAAACCTAGAAACTGAAAGCTTCATCTGAAGTGCGACCCCTTATCGCCCCTTGAACTGTTACCCCACATCTGGTCTTCATCATCTCCAGGACCCGAGCGCCATGTTAGCGCTGTGTGCCTTTGCACACATGCCGTAAACTGTTGACACATGGATGCCTTGGCTCCATGCGTAGATAAAAATCATTTCATTATCTTCTTGACTACTTTGTCGCAGGAAGGTTTTATTTGGACTTGTAAAACGAGAATTTCCCGCGACATTTTCCACTGTATAAACGAAGGATCCAAACACGTTGTGTTAAACTTAATTTTTTTAAAAAAAACTATGTTTAGATAAGCACATGATATGAAAGCAAACGAGTAATCCATATTTTTGTTCATTGCAGTTATTTCGGTTTAAAACCTAGTTTTGACGTTCGGAGCGAGGAAGATAAAACACAAATCCTTTCAGCAACGTTTTAAATATTATTATTTAAAAAAATCTGTATTCCATTCACATGACTTTCTCTACATCTCTATTACAAATTATTGTTAGAAAGCTTATTCTTCTATATACTTCATACTAATCGAGATAAATTTAGCAGAAATGGTCTTATAACTTGCCTCCTTGTAAGTAGAAGGGAAGTATGGGGGTACCATGGGCTAAAGCGATAATCAAATATTTTATAAGCTGGTAGCTATGTGATCGAGTATGGCTAGGAGTTGACAAATTCCCGTATGAGAAACTATTACCTCAAGTATATCACATAAATGATCTACATGTTTTGTGTAATAAATTTTTGTCTACCTCGTACGATTTACCAGTTATGCAAAATGCAGTAAAATTCATCCAGAATAAAGAGGTCTTCAGGGCCTATTCCCAGAAAATTTAAGATATACATTTTATTTGTCATGTAAATATGTTTAAATGTCATGTAAATATATTTTAAACAAAATCTTTTTTGAGAAAATCAAAATGTTCGATATTTCATATAAAAGGTAGCTTGAGGTGGAAGGATTTTCTTGAAAATCTTCTTGTCGCATCCTGAATATATACTAAACTTAAATACCAAATTTGGTATTTAATGGACTTTTCGTTTATGAGCTATTCTGTCCATATACACACACCACACTGACCTTTTTCTAAAAATCTGATGTTACATTCACGTGACTTTTTTCACCTGTTCTGCAAACAAACTATTCTTAGAAAAGACTATTCTTCTATCTATATCATGCTAAACGAGATAAACATTAACACAATTGGCCTTAGTTCCTTAACAGTAGAAGGACAAATAAGGGAATATGTCAGGCTAAAGCGATAGTCATATCTTTTAAAAGCCGATTGATATGTGAACAATTGAAGTTCGGTTCTATTTGCATTCCCAGAAAAACAAAAGAGATGAAACAAAATGTGACCCTGTTTGATAAGATGAGTAGTTTAAATTGAAACTAAAAACAAAGAATATCTCGGAAACAGTCAGCTTTACAACAATAATGTATATGGCATAAATTGTGTGTTTTAACGAGGTCTACATATTTGTGTACTAAGCTTTTATGCATCTCTTACGGTTTATCCACTATGCAAAATTCAGAAAAATGTATCCAAAATTAAACAGGTCTTCAGAAGCTATTCCCCGAAAATTCAAGATATTCATTTTATTTGAGATATAAATAGCGCTAATATTCAGTATTTGCTTCAAAATCCGTTGCAGCCATTTTTAATATATTCAAAATAAAATAAAAAAATCCATGTAAAGTGGAATTTGTTGTGGGGTAATTTCATGAAAATCTTCGTGTTGCATCCTTGGAGGATAGCAAAATTAAATATCAAGTTTGGTATTTAACGATCTTTTAGTTTTTGAGCTATGATGTCCAGACACACCCGGACTATGTATATAGAACATAGAGAAATTAAAATTTTACAATTTTATGAAAGATTTCTCGTGCATACTATCATATAATCTTTAACAAATTTCATACCGAAATGCACGTTCCTATTTTATCTTAATCACATTTTAAAACATACATTTGGCAATGGGCACACTTGTTTGTTGTACAGAAAAGAATTGTTCCATAAGAGCCCATTGTGCCTTCGTGTCGTGAAAACCGTTGTATTTCAGAATTGACGAAAAAAGTGTTTTGCGGTTATTAAATGAAACGCATACATTTTTTGGAGAGTAATGCATAGAAGAACCATGTTCTAAATTAAGAATAATTGTTAAGTCTCTCTTTATTCCATTTCTTATAAATGTTTGTGTAGAGTTGCAAAGAATCTACATCGTGATACAATCATAGGAAGTTCTTGCTTTCTCTAACCCGTATGTACAATGTGCATAGTGGATAGAGAATGTTTGTTTTTCACCGGAAGTATAGGGGACCGGACAGCGGCCGATATCGAACATTACCAAATTTAGACTATTCTCATAAGATAGCAGCTGTATACGGAGTGCTGTAGTTGGCTTAATATTTTTTTTTAAAACAGTAACGGAGTCTGGTCAGGACTCCGGCACTGTATCCCTATTTACATTTCCCCCCATAGGTTTTTACTGATTACTGGTTTTACTGTTTCTTTTACAATCATATACACATTGCACAAACATATCACATATAACACCCATGCCCAAGGCTGGACTCGAACCCACGATCCCCTGCCCATGAAGCACCAAAGCGAAACGCTTTAGCGAGCAATACTTAAGACGTGCGTGGCAGTCATTATGTGAGAGTCGATCACAGAGAGTAGGTTGCCGCGACGTGCGCGTTAGGGTGTCAGTATGTCGCTGTCAGCTGGAGTTAGTTGCGGGTTAATGTTGGTGAATTCTCTGTAGTTAGTGGACATACCTGCAAGATCCCGTGATGGCACCGGCTGAGCTCCTTCTGGTAGATGATGAATCTCTTATTCAGGGGGCAAAGAATGACAGGGTATGTCACACAGTTGTTAGATTCAATTAAAGAGAAAGTTCACTTCATTCAGTGGATACTTCATTTATTCGTGAATTACGAGTTCTTTGAGGCACTAACCCGACAAGCGACTCCCGACATACTAATCGCGAACTTGATGAAATCGTACTTATTAAGCATTACTTTCACTTGGATTGACCTTAGTAACTGTGGCCCGAAGTTTATAAGTTTCTACAATATTCACTATGATAATTACCCATCTGCTTATATTGTAGACAATGACTTTCGGCGATATATGTGGCGCGCGGTTTCTTACAGGATATGTTATACTTTATGACCCTGAGGCGTTACGCGTTGCGTCTCCTGCGATGTATCTGTCTACGCCCGATTCTGTACGTAATAACCCCGACTTCTCATGGTTACTCTTAACTGTCAGCCTCGATTTCTACTTGTTACTCCCGATTTCTCATCCGCACATCACTGATATACAAAAACTTCACAATTTTGCCCTCCTCTTTGATTGGTTGAGGAAGAGCGCGAAAAGTGGCGTCATCACGTGGGCTATCGGGTATTTGTCTTTATATTACACCCACGTGACTATGTTTTACAAAGCAAAAGTCCCATTCTCCAGTTTAAAAGGTAGAGTCCCTAGCTTTCTCGTACGTATGTCCTTAATGCATTAAAATGTTTGTGACTTTTAGCCACATGTGCAACCTTGAAGAAAACAAAAGCTGTCCTCCATGGTGAGGCCTTCCAACTGGGCGTATATTTCCTATGTTAAATATGATAAATTAATAATTAAACTAATATTACAAGTGTTGTACTAAAATACTGTCGCAAGGTGCTGACGAACATGTTGTAGTTTTGCGCTCAGCAGTGGTGTATCAAGTTAACTTCATCACTTCACTATAAATGCAAGGTAAGTATAATTATAATGCACGACATATCTATTTGTTTGCCGAAGACCAGTATTTAATTTAACGATGTAATTCACTCCTCCTATTGTAGTGTTAGATTTGGCGGGCTCTTTGTTTCCGATCCGTTTGGCGGGTGATATCGGACAAGATGTTTTCGGGCGATATCGGACAATAAGTACTTGGGTGATATGGGACTCATACTTTTTTCTCGGCTCTATTGACGCTTGCTTTTTTTCAGCGAGAAAGTAATTAAAAAGCGGGGGTTATGGGCAGGTGAGAATATGAAGAAAGCCATCAACGAAGAGGAAGAGTAAACCCTACTGAACAAAATCCTGCTTTGCTAATTATTGATGGACATTCCAGCCATAAGGATTTAGATGTAACAAGGTTTGCTCGTTCTTGTAACATCCACATGCTCAGTCTACCACCGCACACTACCTACAAACTCCAACCTCTTGGTAGGGTAGTAATGGAACCTTTCAAGAGTGCTTTTAATAAAGCATGCTCCTTGGGATGAGAAAATACATGAACCTGAAAATATCAGTGACAGACATCGCAGGACTAGTAGGCTCAGCATTTAGTAAGGTATGCAGAACGGAAAAGGCTCAATCAGGATTTTCTTGCACAGGGATTTATCTACCAAATGCAAACATATTCAGTGATCTGGATTTTCACATATCAGAGAGTGACGTACCACCCATTTCTCCTGAGAAGCTCTGCGCTTTCTTCTCCACATCATGGGCCTAGGTCATCAAGATCAGAAACGCCACCTCCAAGAAGGAATCCATCTACTGAACCAATACGTTCAACGTCAGGTCTGGAATCTATGAGTATAAAAATATACTGTAAAGTATATAATAAGAGTTTAGTATATATATCTTATTAGAATTAATAAAAATATTAGAATACAAATCTTATGTATATATTATTCTGACCCTTTACTATTTCTCGTGTAAGTTATTATACTTTATATAAATAAAGGTGTTACTGCAAAAACTAAGTGCCTTCCCCAGTGGCAAGATCGTGAACATTTGGAAATGGCGTGGGGCAAAAAGTGAAATTCTGACTTTAAGTCTGTATAAGAACCAACTCAAGGAAAATAAGACAAATGGGAAGGCTCGGCCCTTGAAAGCAAAGAAGAAAGAATCCAAGAGAGCCAAGACCTTTCTAAATTTTGATACAAACGATGAAACAACAGTGTGCATCATCTTTAGAGGGACTTTCGTAGAAGAATGGATTCAGTGTAGTGTTTAAAGGGGGGGGGGGCGCATGAGAATTGTACCAGTCTTGAGGGGAGTGCCTTATTTATCAATGTGATGGATGTAAGAATAATTCAACACACTAACAGGGTAAAACATGTCTAAATACAAGAAAAAGTGAAGTGTCCGATATAGGACGACAGTTACCATGTTTGGGACAATTTTGTACTATGTTAAATATTTAAAATACCCCAGTGTTTGTTGCTTTTATGTTTAATGACATATTTACGTTTATTAACATAAAATAAAGAGTTTGAAAATGACCGATTTATTTGATTATACGAAAAGGTTAAACACTTACGCCATTATTTTCTTAGGTGTCCGATACCATACGACCTTCCCCTATATTTTGAGGTCCCATGTATCAGTAAAAAGGACTTTTAAAAAAGGTCCTATGTGTGTCTGTGAACAGCATAGCTCAAAAACGAAAAGTCCGTTAAATACCAAACTAGGTATTTAAGTTTAGTACCTCCCAAGGGTGGGGTAAGAAGAATTTCAAGAAAAAATCCCCCCACCTCCAACTGCTGTTTAATTGGAAAACAATTCTGAAATTCTTATTTTCTCCTTATGACTGACGATTTTGATTAAAATATGCTATATTAAAGATATTTATATCACAAATAACATGTACATCTTGAGTTTTCTGGGAATTGTCTCTGAGGACCTCTTTATTCTGGCTGAATTTTGCATAACTGGTAAACCGTAAGAATTAGACAAAAATTACCACTTAAAAATGTAGATCCCTTATCTCACTTCTTACTCAATGAAGTAAGTAATAACATCAATTCTGCTATTGAGTATCTCGATTAGCTTGATTTAGATAAAAGAATAATCTTTTGTAAAAATAGTTTGCATTTGGAACAGATGTTTATTCTTAAAGTTGAGACTCTTAGAAGCGACAATGTTGTCCGCAGTGCCATACACAAACCCAACCGCTCCCCCGCATTTTATTTTTATCTCCTGTTTCTGATATATTACCAGAATTTTAGAGGGTAAATATTCCACATTGTGAGGAGAATATTTTATTTTTTCTCCCATTTCTTTTAAAATGGTGGTGACTATTTAAAATTAAATATATTAAATAAATAAATGGTTATTAATAATATAATGACTATATTAATTACCATGCCATACTGATCTCTGGGATATAAAGTATTGGCATCTAAAAAGACATAATAGTTTTCGTGATACTTACATTCAAAGATGACATTTTGCGTGAAGTGACATCTGTTTTAATATTTATCATAAAGAAAATTACTTTTCGCAGAAGTAAGATATCTCGCAAGAATTGTTAGATTATGTGGTTCAACACACACACACACAGAGCGAGAATATCAATGATTAAACAAGAATATGCAGTAGAACCTCATTAATCCGGACTTCTCTTAGTCCGGACAGTCATTTAATACATAGCAGCCTTCACTCGCCCTGCCTCCCATCAGTCTCTGTCGGTCGGTCACCTGCATGTTTGTGCCACATCTAGTGGCAGATTGTCTAGGTGGAAGATAATAGTGAAAACATATCTGCATGTTACGAACTTTTGAGGCATTTGCGCGAGTTAATTATTAAATAAATTAATGTCAAAGGAAGACAACAAAAGATCAGCAGTTTCTTCAAAATATTAATCGTGTCAAGTGTGCTTTGATTGCTATGTTCTAATTCTGTACTGCGCAACGACGATATCTCGTATACTAAATAATTTTTTTGTATTTCTTAATTTTAAAATACATACTCTTTTCACTAAACAGAATGTTTAAATATGTACTTTGGCTTATTTCATAGGTTACATTGTTTTCTCCGGACTTTCATTAATTCGGACAAGTTACAACCCCAATTAGACCGGATTAATGAGGTCTTACTGAACTAGATATCACTCTCTCTCTCCCTCTCTCATACTATGTGTTATACAAGGGTGATTTATATAGAGCTGACTTATTTCTTTCATTAATTGTTTCAAAACGTGTTATGCTAGCGACAACTTATTATACCTAAATTGTAGAAGAATTTTGGGAAATTATTTACCTCTATAGCAAATGTTGAAAATGTCCTCCATCCTGCATAAGCCACAACTCAACACGTTGTTCCATGTTACTGGCCACTCGTTGGAGGACTCTGTTGTCAATAGCTTGTGATGTGCTTCAGATTCAATGTCTGGGGACGTGTGGAGTAAACCCTGTCTTTTAAGTAACCCCATAGAAAGAAGTCCGGCGATGTCAAATTCGGAGATCTCGGTGGCCACAAGTTCCTGGAAATTATCCGGTCGTCAAAGAAACTTGCAATTAGGTTCATGGATTCATTTGATGTATGGCATGTAGCGCCATCTTGCTGAAAATATCCTTGACTCAGCTCTAAATCGTACTGCATTTTCACGTTGACTAGAAGAACAAATTGTCGAAACAGCTGCCAACAATGCAATTAGGAATAAAATATAAACATCTGCGCATCTAGTGACAAGGAATCAAAACTCCAGAACATTCTGCTTAATTTGGTGCTAAAATTGGGTCATTGAATAATTAGAGAAAGAAATGTGTCAGTTCTACATAAATATACTACATATCCATGTATGAATACTCACCCACTTAGTACATCATACATAAACTAACCTATGTTATTTCTGTTTCAGGCTTTAGAGACTAAAGAAATGCAAAGAATTCCTCTATAAAATACATCGAGTTCCCTTCCACCTATATGCAAGGTAAGTATGTGGAACATGTCCGTAGCTTGAGTAAAATTTATGAAACCAATTATCTAATTTTGTTCATGATTTAATACGGAAGCTTCACACTTCAATAAACCTTTCTTTATTTGCTGATGCTAGATTTCGTAGGTTTAAAAAAAATCTGAAGTTCCATTCACATGACTTTTTCTATCGGTTTTATAAATTAATTTCTTACAAAATATTATTCTCCTTTTACTCCGAGTTAGTCGAGACATTATGCTAAAGTGATAGTCGAATGTTTTAAAAACTGTCGTGCGGTTGCCGTTAAAATTCGCTTCTTTGCATGGCCCGGTGTAAAAGCAAACAAACACGGACGACTTCCTGTTTTAGAAAATTATAAGTATTTTAAGACTGAAACGAATAATGAGAAATATCTCTGAAACGATTAGTCTACAATAAAAAATGTAGGTACATGACATAGACTGTATGAGTTTTTACGAGATCTACAATTTTTCTTTCTCTCCACGTACTGTGTACATAGTGTGTAGAGAAGGTATTGCATTCCACTCAAAATTTTGATACCAAATACATGTTTTGAGACCCACTGAATAAAAAAACATTTTAGAAAAATGTCCGTATGTGTGTGTGTGTGTCTGTGGGCAGCTAGCATACCTAAAAATGAAAATCCGTGAAATACCAAACTTGGAAGTTTAGTTCAGTAACACGAAGATTATCAAGAAAAGCCCCCTATTCCAACTACTCTTTAAAGGGGAAAAATTGAAAATTTGATTTTTTCAAAAGTGATTAACGATTTTGATTAAAATAACGTATATTAAAGTTATATATCTTGAATTTTCTAGGAACAGCCTTTGCTATAACTGGAATACTGGTAAGAGATTAAACAAAAATTGCTACATAAAAATGTAGAATCTCATTAAAATATCATTTCTCTCTTTTATGTTTATTTGGGATGGGGTAGATCCGACGGTTTCTGAGATTTTACTTGTTATTGGTTTTAGCTTTAAAATTCTTATACTTTTCTCATACGGGAATTTGTCAACTCCTGGTCATACAAACAAAAGAACATCAGTCACATAGCAACCAGATTTTAAAAGATTTGACTACGCTTTAGCGAATGGTACTCCCTATTTCCCTTCTACTTACAATGAAGCAAATAATAAAACCATCTCTTTTTATTTTATTTGGATTAAGATGAAGTACAGAGAAGAATAAGTTTTTAATAATAATTTGTCAGAGAGCTGTAGAGAAAGTCTTGTGAATAGTTCACATCAGGTTTTTTGTGTAGTAACGTTTTGTCTATCTACGGTTCACCAGTCGTAAAAATGTCATTCACAATGAAGAGGGCGTTAGAGGCTATTCCCAGGAAATTCAAGATATACCTACATTTTATTTGTCTGTAAGTATCTTTAATATACGGCATTTTAATCAAAATCGTTATAGACATTTTTTGAGAAAGTAAAAGTTTTCCAATTTTTTTTCCATATAAAGGGTGGTTTGGGATGAAAGGATTTTTACCTGGAAATTGTGTCTATTCTTGGAAGTGCCAAGTTTGGTATCTGACGGTCGTTACGTTTTTGAGCTATGATATCTACACATACACACACACACAAACCCGGAGCTTTTTATAAATATTACTTTTTATACAAGGGACTCAATAACTATTGGGTATTCCTTGTTATTGGTTTCAATTGTAAAATACTTAAATAATAGTAATAGTGAGATGTATATAATAGAACTTGGGTGTTTTAAGGTGCTCTACATTTTCTGTGTGGTAACTTTTTGTCCATCTCTTACGGTTTAGCAGCTATGAAAAATTCCGTAAAATTCATCCAGAATATCTTAATATAAGATATTTTAATCAAAATTTTTAGAGCCATTTTTGAGAAAATCAAACATTTCGAAAAAGTTCCATGTGAAGGGTAGTCGGGGTGGGGAGATTTTCTTGAAAATCTTCGTGTCACATCCTTGGAAAATACCAAGTTTGGTTTTAAACTGTCTTTTCGTTTTTGAGCTATGCACACACACACACACACACACACACACACACACACAGATACAGACACAGACACACACACACATGAGCCTTTTTGTAAACATGTTTTTTTTTTATTCAGGGGGACCCAAAACATGTATTTCCAGTGAAATCTCGGTATCGAATTTTTGGGTGGAATGCAATACTTTCTCTACACACTATGCACATAGTTTGTGTAGAGAAAATAAAAAAAATTAGAAAAAGGTTAATATGTGTGTGTGTGTTCCTGTGGACAGCATAGCTCGAAAACGAAAAGTCCGTTAAATACCAAACTTGGTATGTAAGTTTAGTATAAAAATGCAACACAAGGAATTTCAAGAAAATTCCCCCACCGCAAGGAAAACTTTTGAAAATTTTGATTTTCTAAAAAAATGGCTGTAACTCTTTTGATTAAATAAAGATGTTTACATTACCCAATGTATATCTTGAATTTTCTGGGATAGTCTCTGAAGACCTCTTTATTCTGGTTGAATTTTGTTGAATTTTGCATAACCAATAAACCGTGAGATAAACTAAAACTTACTACACAAAAAATGTAGTTCTCGTTAAAACACACAATTTATGTCATGTTTTTCTTGCAGAGTTGATCGTTTTCGAAATATCCCTTATTATTGGCTTCAGAATTAGACTACGTTAACTGTGTTCAAATAAGGAGTTTCCTTTCGTTTCTTCTCTCTAGTTTTACTGCTGGTCCTGCAAAGCGAAACTTCTATTGTTCCACATAGAGACTAGCTTTTAAAATATTAGCTCTCGCTTAGCTTAGTGTACTCCCTAATTTACCTTTTACGCACAAAGAAACAACTAATAAGACCAGTTCTGATTACCATGATGAAGATAAAAGAATAATATTTTGTAAGCATAGTTTATGTTTGGAACAGCCATGAGAATGGAGCACATCAGAATTTTTTTCAGTACTAATGGCATGTTCAATAAACAGTCTACTTGTAAATAATTGTGGTTCACAAATTCTGAATCTTGTTACATACTTGCAAAACAAATTATCCACAAGTTTATTACTTTCTCTATACGCACTATTACCTAGTGTAATATATGTTTTG
Organism: Hymenopus coronatus; assembly: GCA_030762935.1. NCBI lineage: Eukaryota > Metazoa > Arthropoda > Insecta > Mantodea > Hymenopodidae > Hymenopus > Hymenopus coronatus. Next base: position 135,069,531 of record CM060881.1, read on the forward strand.
AGACCCCTGAATCCAAAAAAGAGCATTCTTAGAAAGATTTCCGTGTGTGTATCTGTATGTGTGTGTGTGTGGGCAGCATAGCTCGAAAACGAAAAGGCCGTTAAATACCAAACATAGTATTTAAATTTGGTATCTTCCAATGATGCGACAGGAAGATTTTCAAGAAAATCCCCCCACTCCCAACTACTCTTTACATGGAACTTTTTTTCGAAATGTTTGATTTTCTTAAAAATAGCTCTAACTATTTTGATTAAAATATCGTATATTAAAGATATTTACCTGAAAAATAAAATGTATATCTTGAATTTTCTGGGAATAGCCTCTGAAGATTACTTTATTCTGGATCAATTTTACGGAATTTTGAATTAACTGATAAACCGCAAGAGATGGACAAAAGCTTACCACGCAAAAAATATAGAGCACTTTAAAACACACAATTTATGTTATATACATTTTTCTCGTGGAGTTGATCGATTTTGAGTTATTCCTTGTTTTAGATTTCATCTTTAAAAACATACTTTTCTCGTACAGGAATTTGTCAACTCCTGTCGATACAAACAAAGGAACTTCAAAGTAACCAGCTTTTGACTATCAATTTAACCTATGGTACTCCCTTATTTCGCTTCTACTTATAAGAAAGCAAGTAATAAGATCAGTTCTGCTAGTGTTTTGTCGATTAGCATGAAGTAAATAGAAGCATAAGCTTTTTAACAATAATTTGTCCAGAGATGTGGAGAAAGTCATGTAAATGGAACACATCATATTATTATTTTCTCTAGCCCCGTATGTACTACAACGTACATAGGGATAGTGAAATATTGTATTCCACCCAAAAACTTGCAGTCCAGATTTCACCGGAAATACATGTTTTAGGACCCCCTGAGTCCAAAAAAAAAGCATTTTCAGAAACAGGTCCGTGTGTGTGTGTATGTGTCTGTGGATAGCATAGCTCAAAAACGAAAAGACGGTTAAATACCAAACTTGGTATTTAAGTTTGGCTTCTTCCAAGGATGCGACAGGAAGATTTTCAAGAAAATCCCCCCACCCCTAACTACCCTTTACAATGAAAAATTTTCGAAATTTTGTTTCTCTTAAACATGGCTCTAACGATTTGGATTAAAATACCACATATTAAAGCCATTTCTATCACAAATAAAATGTCTTGAATTTTCTAGGAATAACTTCTAAAGACGTGTTTATTGTGGATGAATTTTGCTTTATTTGGTATAACTAGTAAACCGTAAGAGATAGAGGAAAACATACTGTACAAAAATAAGTTAAAATACACAAGTTATGTCGTATACATTTTTTTCGTGGAGCTTACTGTTTTCGAAGTATTCCTTGTTATTAGTTTCAGTTGTGAAGTACTTATACTTTCGTCCGTTCTTCGTTTGTTCTACTCCTGGCTAGGCAAGAAGCGATTTGCAATGACAATCGCATAACGACAGCTTTTAAAACATTTGACTATCACTTGAGCCTGGTGCATTCCCTGAGTTCCAGTATACTTATAAGGAATTAAGTAATAAAATTCTGCTGTTTATCTCGATGAGCGTGGTGTTGAAAGAAGAATTATCTTTTGTAAGAAGTTTGTTTGTAGAGTAGCTAGAGAAGGTGACACATCAGATTTTTGTTTTTTAATTAACTTCAAATCTGGAATGTGTCGACATATGTTCTTCAAACTTCTAACATACATAGCTGTTGGTGAGTTGCTTCATTTGTGCACACATAGGGCGAGACCAAAAGACGCCAGCAGGCACTGTAATAAAGGACACACGGAGGACAAGGCTGATACTACGAATAAGCTGGTTGTGAAACCCTTGAGTGTGACCGGAAAGGAGTCATTTGCATGCAACCGAAACCTGTATTTCGTGTAGTCGCTTCCGTCAAGCTAAGGCCCTTATAGGAACCGTAAAATACTTTTTGCCTCTTCTGTGGTTTTAATTGCAATTCACCCGAGCGTGTTTTGCTTGGGGCAACTTCAAAGCATAATAACTTACTATTTACACAACATCCTGCACGCTTTTGAGCACAGAGAACGGTGACAGAAGAAAACAAACGAAAAAATCTGATGTTCCATTCCCATGTCTTTCTCTAAATCTCTGCAACAAATTATTGTTAAAACGCTTATGCTTCTATTTGCTTCAAGCTAATCGAGAAAATATTAGCACAAATAGTCTTATTACTTGCTTCCTGGTAAGTAGAAGGGAAATAAGGAAGTACCATAGGTTAAAGTGATAGTTAAAAGCTGGTTGCTATGTGACTGAAGTTCCTTTGTTTGTATGGACAGGAGTTGACAAATTCCTGTATATGAGATTCTCTTAGAAAACCAAATCACTGGTAATATGATCGCCTTCATACATAACTTCCTTAATGGCAGATGAATACAAGTAAAAACTAATATGACATTATCCCAGACCTTAGATATAAAAAATGGAATATCACAAGGTTCTTCCGTTAGTGTTACTCTATTTTTAACCATTATGAGTAGCGTAACAACATATATTAAATTACCAGTCAAAGGTTGTTTGTTTGCAGATGACTTGATTATATTCTGTAAAGGCAAAACTTCTAAAACCAACAAAGACATTCTACAAAATGCTTTACTATCTTTTCAAAAATGGGCTGAATATACAGGGTTCAGATTTTCAATAAAGAAAACTAAATGTATTACCTTCTCCAAAAATAAAATTGCCAATGGGCCTCAGCTGTATATAATAATCACAAGATTGAAACGGTAAATTCAGTTAAAGTGCTAGGAATGACATTAGACAATAAACTGACATGGATTAATCATCTTAAAAGACTAAAATCTGATTGTATCCGGAAAATTGCTGTATTGAAATCTTTGACAGCTAAAAACTGGGGCGCTGATCTAAAAGTGCTACTTGCAACTTACAGAACAATTGTAAGATCAAAATTAGATTACGGATCGACCCTCTACAATTCAACATCACCAACAGCTCTTAAAATGCTAGATACTATACAAACAACAGGTCTTAGAATAGCACTTGGAGCCTTTCGAACAAGTCCCTCTACCAGTCTACAAATAGAAGCGGATGAATTACCACGCGAAAATAGGAGGAATATCTTATGCTATGAAAATTGCTGTAAACCCAACTTCCTATATGTATAAGTTAGTATTCCCAAAACTAAAAGAAATAAACCAAAAGAAACATCGTTACCCTGCCTTCTTTACAAGAATAGCAAGTTACCTACAAGAATGTGCCCTGGAACCTCCCCAAATAACTGTAAGACGAGATGTACTAGACGTGGCTCCCTGGAAACTTCCATCACCAGTTGTTAATTTACAAATGCTTAAGTACAGTAAATCTGAAACCAACAACATAGTCTTTCAAAAAATGTTCAAGGAGATCCAAGAAAAATACTCGGAATACGAAAACATTTACACCGATGGTTCAGCAATAGATACGAACAGAGGTTGTGCAATAGTACTTTCAGGACACTACCTAACTATTACTCCATCTTCTCGTGTGAATTATTTGCTATAAAGCAAAGTCTTCACTACATTGCTGAAGAAACAGAATAAAATAAATTTATAATAATTACCGATTCACTGAGTGCACTATTAGCCATACAAAGCCAAACAAATGCAAATGCTCTAGTGCAAGAAGTAATATTAACATACTTAAAGGCATCAAACAATTACTACGTTTCCATGGGGAACTGAAATTGAAATGAGTTCAATTTCGTCTGAATGCGACCCGTGTTTCACGTGTTAAATTCAGTATGAATTGAGATACACATGTTTCTAGAATAAATGGTGCAAACCTTTATGTTAGGTGACTTGTTAAACAGTCGCCCTCCGTGGTGTAATGGTTACCATGCTAACTTTATATACCCAAAATCGCGGGTTCAAACCCGGCGGAGGACGATGGGTTTTTTCGGGTGTAAAATCCTTAGCATGGCTTCCTTCGGAAGGGAAGTAAAGCCTTTGGTCCCGTGTCGTAGAATTTAGGCACGTAAAAGAACCTCAAGCCTGATAGAGAGGCCTCTGAGCAAAATTAAGCGGTGTTTCACTCCCAAATTAGAATGGGACGCTGAGAACCACACTAGTTAAAGAGCGTCCATAAATTCATTTATTTGTACCTGTTAAACCTAATTTTGTGTATTAGCGTTACAAAGAGTACAGTCGAATATAGTATCTTTGACATGTTCAATACAATTTGAATATTTTTTGCCGTATTCGATGAGGAATGTGTACTCAAATCGATTTCAATTCCCCGTGAAAATGTGATGGGGGAGGATGCTATCCAGTATTAGCATTTTTATACATTCACGTTGTTTCTATCCTAGTGACTACGTAAACCAGTTTTTGTTAGTTGCTCCACATCGTCCGCAATTTGTGGCCCTAACTGGTACCCATATTATTAATTCTGTACCTCATAATGTTTCATTGGTAGTTCTGTTTTTCATGCATCTTTCTAGATTTCGTTTACTTAACTAAATACACTGAAATATATAAATGTACACTAAAGTTTTTCGCTTGAATTGTACTTTCACTATTTGACTTCCTTTCGTAGCACGTTTATGTTTATACAAATATCCTTAAGACAGTGAAACAGAAATAGAGATACCTCGACAGAGATTCTGGAGATTAGTGAAATCACACAGGAATACACCGACATTTAAAAAATACTCTTGTTATAAAGCACCGGAAAATGTATTCAGAATTCTGTTATTACAAGTTATTCACAACACAAATAAAATGTATATTTTGAATTTTCTGGGAATAGCCTCTGAGGAGCACTTTATGGTTGATTTTTGCAGAATTTTGCTTAACGGATAAACCGTAAGAGATAGATAAAAATTACCAAACAAAAAATCTAGATCTCGTTAAAATACATAATTTATGCCATATGCATTTTTGTTTAGAGTTGACTGTTGCCAAGATATTCCTTGTTATTGGTTTTAATTTTAAAATACGTATACTTTTCCCAGACACGAAGTGTCCGTTTTTCTTTTGTTTTACTCCTGGTCAAGCAAAGAGCGAAGTTCAATAACAATCGCATAATGATAGTTTTTAAAACACTTGACTATCGTTTTAGCATAGCGCATTCCTTCGGTTCCCTTCCACTTATAAGGAACCAAGTAATAAGTACATTCTGCTGTTTTTCTCGATGTGGTGTAGAAAGAAGCATAACCTTTTGTAAGAAACCTGTTTGTAGAACAGTTAGAGCAGTGAGTGTAAGACATCAGAGTATTTTTATTCAGGGGTCTCAAAACAAATATTTATAGTATCGCATTTTGGGTGGATAACAATACATTTTCTACCTACTATGTACGTTGTAGATATGCGCTGGAGAAAGCACAAGTTTTGGTATCAATAGTTTGTTATAGAATAGGTAGAGAAGCTAGTGTAAATGCAACACATTAGATGTTTTTTTTTATCAAAGCATATGGAAGGAAAATGTCATATTAAACTGGATTGTATTTCGAATATAAATGTTCCAAATCAGGATGATTGATATAAACGAGTGGACACAAACCGATAAAAAGTTAAGAATATGAGTTTACGGAAAACAAGTTTAAAACTTTTGGCCTATATATTGCATCTGCAATATGATGTTTAAGTGGATATCTTTTTAAATAACTTGTACATATTTACAGTTTAAAGCTTAAATCCTGTTACTGTTTCATATGCAAAACTTATAATTGGTGACCGAAATATTTTGAGCAAAGCGAAAGAGAGGACAAAAATCTGATGTGTTCCATTCACATGACTTTCTTTAGATCTCTGCAACAAATTATTGTTAAAAAGCTAATGCTTCTATTTACTTTATGCCAACCGAGAAAAAATTAGCAAAAACAGTCTATTACTTGCTTCCTTAAGCAGAAGTGGAATAAGGGAGTACCATAGGTTAAAGTGATAGTCAAAAGCTGGTTGCTTGTGGCTGAAGTTTCTTTGATTGTACAGACAGGGTAGACAAATTCCTGTATGAGAAAATTATAAGTTTTTAAAAAGCGGAAACTAATAACAAAGAATATCTTAGAAACGATCAACTCCACGAAAAAAATGTATATAGCATGAATTGTGTGTTTTAATGTGCTCTACATTTTCTGTATGGTAAGTTTTTGTCCATTACTTACAGTTTAGCAGTTATGCAAAACTCGGCAAAATTCATCCTGAATAAAGAGATCTTCAGAAGCTATTCCCAGAAAATTCAAGATATACATTTTATTCGGGGTACAAATAGTCTAATATACGTGATTTTAATCAAAATTATTAGAGCCAGTTTTAAGAAAATCAAAATTTTCGAAAATTTTTCCATGTAAAGGGTAGTTTGTGGTGGGGGATTTTCTTGAAAATCATCATGTCCATCCTTGGAAGATACTACACCTAAATATCAAATTTGGTATTTAACGGTCTTTTCGTTTTTGAGCTATGTTGTCCACAGACTCACACACACACGCGGACCTTTCTCTAAAAAATCTGATGTGTACCATTCACATGACTTTCTCTATATCCCTGCAACAAATTATGCTTAAACAGCTTATACTTCTATTTACTTCATGCTAATCAGAAAAAAATTAGCAGTCTTATTACTTGCTTCCTTGTAAATAGATGCGAAATAAGGGACTACCATAGGTTAAAATGATAGTCAAAAGCTGGTTGCTATGTCAGTAAAGTTCTTTTGTTTGTATGCACAGGAGTTGACAAATTCCTGTATGAGAAATGTAAATTTTTCAAAGCAGAAACCAAAAACATGGAGTGTCTCAAAAACGATCAACTCCACGAAAAAAGTATATAACATAAATTGTGTGTTTAAACGTGCTCTACATTTTCAGTGAAGTAAGTTTTTGTCCATTTCTTACGGTTTAGCTGTTATTCAAAATTCCGTAAAATTCATCCAGAATAAAGTACTCTTCAGAGCCTATTCCCAGAAAATTCGAAATATACATTTTATTTGTCAGGTAAATAGCTTTACTGTACGATATTTTAATCAAAATCGTTAGAGCCATTTTTGAAAAAATCAAAATTTTCGAAAAACGTTCCATGTATAGGGTAATTGGGGGTGGGGGGATTTTTCTCAAACTCTTCGTGTCGCATCCCTGGAAAATACTAAACTTAAATACCAAGTTTGGTATTTTACAGACTTTTCATTTTTGAGTTATTGTGTTCACAGACACACGGACACACACACACACATACACACACGCACCTTTTTCCGAAAATGCTTTTTTTAGATAAAGGGGACCCTAAAACATATATTTTCGGTGAAATCTCGGTATTGAATTTTTGGGTGGGGTGCAATACCTTCTCTATACACCTTGTACATAGTGCGTATAGAGAAAGTAAAAATGTTTTTTTTTATTCAGGGGATCCCAAAACATGTATTTCCAGCGAAATCTCGGTATCGAATTTTTGGGTGGAAAATACTTCCTTTATACACTATGTACATAGTACGTATAGAGAAAGTAAAAATGTGAGTTTTATCGTGATCTACATTTTTTGTGTAGTAAGTTTTTTTCCATTTCCTACGGTTTAGCAGTTATGAAAAATTCCGTAAAATTCATCCAGAATAAAGTGAGGCTATTCCCAGAAAATTCAAGATATATATTTTATATGACATGAAAATATCTTTAAAAAAATCTAATGTGTACCATTCACATGACTTTCTCCATATTCCTGCAACAAATAATTCTTAAAAAGCTTATAATTCTATTTACTTTATGCTAATCAGATAAAAAAATTAGCAGAAAAAGTCTTATTTCTCGCATCCTTGTAAGTAGGAGCGAAATAAGGGACAACCGTAGGTTAAAGTGATAGTCAAAAGCTGGTTGCTATGTCAATGAAGTTTCTTTGTTTATATGGATAGGAGTTGACAAGTTCCTGTATGAGAAAAGTATGTTTTTCATAGCAGAAACCAAAAATAAGGAATGTCACAAAAACGACGAACTCCACGAAAAAAAATGTATATATCATAAATTGTGTGTTTTAAAGTGCTCTACATTTTTTGTGTAGTACGTTTTTGTCCTTCTCTTACGGTTTAGCAGTTATTCAAAATTTAGTAAAATTTATCCAGAATAAACTACTCTTCAGAGGCTATTCCCAGAAAATTCAAGATATACATTTCATTTGTCAGGTAAATATGTTTAATATCCGAAATTTTAATCAAAATCGTTAGAGCCATTTTTGAGAAAATCAAAATTTTCGAAAAAAGTTCCATGTAAAGGGTAGTTGGGGGTGGGGGATTTTTCTCAAAATTTTCGTGTCGCATTCCTGGAAGATACTAAACTTCAATACCAAGTTTGGTATTTTACCGCCTTTTCGTTTTTGAGTTATCGTGTTCACAGACACACAGACACACACACACACACGCACACACACACACACACACGGACCGTTTTGTGAAAATGCTTTTTTTTGGATATTGGGGACCCTAAAACATATATTTCCGGTGAAACCTCGGTATCGAATTTTTGGTGGAGTGCAATACTTTCTCTATACACTATGTACATAGTGCGTATGGAGAAAGTAATAAGATATTTTAATCAAAATCGTTACAGCCATTTTTGAGAAAATCAAAATTTTCGAAAAAAGTTCCATGTAAAGGGTAGTTGGGGGTGGGGGAATTTTCTTGAAACTCTTCGTGTCGCATCCTTGGAAGATACCAAACATTAAATACCAAGTTTGTTATTTAACGGACTTGAGGTTTTTGAGCTCTGCTGTGCAGACACACATACACACACACACACACACTCTCCTTTTTCCAAAAATGTTTTGTTTAATTCAGGGGGGCTCAAAACCTGTATATCCGGTGAAATGTCAGTATTGAATTTTTAGGTGGAATACAATACCTTCTCTATACACTATGTACATAGTACGTGCAGAGGAAGTAAAAATAGAATAAACCATTCTCGGCATTTGTAAAAGCTTAATTCGGAGTAGGGCGCATAGTTTTACTTTCTCTACACGAACTATATACATAGTTTATAGAGAAGGTGTTGTAATGCAGCCAAAAATTCGTACCGAGTTTCATGTTTTGGGGCCTCCTGAATTAAAAAAAAAACAAAAACAAAAACATTTTTTAAAAAAGGTTTTTGTGTGTCTTTGGACAGCATAGCTCAAACATGTAAAGATCGTTAAATAACAAACTTGATATGTAAGTTTGGTATCTTCCAAATGATGCGATGCGAAGATTTTCAAGAAAGTCCCCCCATCCCCAACTACCATTTACATGGAAACAATTTCGATAATTTTGATTTTCTCTAAAATGGCTCTAACGAATTTGATTAAAGTATCTTATATTTAAGATATTTACATGAGAAATATAATGTATATCTTGAATTTTCTTGGAATAGCCTCTGAAGACCTCTTTATTCTGGATGAGTTTTATTGAATTTTGCATAACTGGTTAACTGTAAGAGATAACATAACTCCATGGCACGACAGCTCACGGGGAACCTTGGCCTACCGCCCGGCCGCTGCGTCCCCCATCTCGGTCCATTACAGACGTCATGGACGGGGTGCAGTATTGGAGGGTGAGACGTGGTCAGCGCCTCGAGCCCCCCAGCCAGTTAATACGTTCCTCATGACCTGGAGGCGCTACTTCTCCATCAAGTAGCTCCTCAATTGGCCCCCCAGGGACCTTACGAGGCTGAGTGTACCCCGGGGCCAGGTCTCTCAGCGGGGGAAAAATCACCTCGCCGGTACTGGGAATCGAACCCAGGTCTCCCGCTTGGTAAGCAGCTGCGCTACCACCGCGGACCGTAAGAGATAGGGGAAAAAAATATTACACAAAAGACGTAGATCTCGTTAAAACACACGATTTAGTATTCCATATACATCTTTTTCCTGGAGTTGGCTGTTTTCGAGACATTTCTTGATATTGATTTCAGTTTAAAATACTTACTTGAAAAAAAAAAAAAAACAAAACAAAAAAAAAAAACATAGCTACCACATTTTAAAACATGTTACTGTCGGTTTAGCCTACTGTATTACCTTATTTCCCTTCTACTTACAAGCAACACCGTTTCTGCTAATATTTTAGAATGAAATAGGAAGAGGCACAAGCTTATTATCAGAGCAGTAGAAACAGTCATGTGAATGGAACACATCAGATATTTACCCTCGCTGCATTCGGCTTAATCCTCAAAGGTTATCTATGAAGACAGCTGATAAGCTCTGAGTGTTTAATGTTCCATAAGACATGCTTCTCATTCCTGGTTGCCAGTTGTTAATTTCTCTCTTTTATCTCTCTTAGGTAGAGTAACTAATGCAGTGCACTAAAGAAATTGACGAGTAACATTTACATTACGTTCTCTTCTTATTCAGTAACAAATTATTCTACCAGAGCTTATTATTTTATCTACTTCAAGCCTCCGAGATAAATAGATACAGACATACTGCATATTTCTACTAGGCTAAAACGAAAGACAAATATTTTAAGAGCTGCCTGCTATGCAATAACATTGATATTCCGTCCACTTGGCATATCATGGAAAAACAAGAAGACGAATTACAACTTTCCATTTGGGGAAAGTATAAATTTTGGGTAATTTAACCAAAACACAAGGAATATCTCGGAAATGGATAATTTTACAAAAAAATATACTTGACATGTGTGTGTATGTGTGTGTTTTATACCTTTTTGGTAGCAAGCCTTTGTCTATCTCTTACGTTTATTAGATATGCAAAAGTGACCCAAACGAAGACTTCAGGGGCTATTTCGAAAAATTAAAGATATACATTTTATTTGCCATGTGAATACTTTCAATATATCTACAGTATTTATACAAAATTGTTAAAAGTTATTTTTGAGTGAATCGTAAATTTTGAAAACTTTTCGTGTCGCATCCTTAGAAGGCAAGAAACTTAAAAACCAAATTCGATCCACATGGACCTTTTTCTAAAAAGTTTTTTTTTTTTTTGTAAAATAGGAGAAAGCAAAAATTAATGTTTTATAATATATAATTTGTGTCAAATCCCTTTTAATTTTCTCTATACTTACTATGTACATAGTGTATAGAGATGGAATTATATATTAATTTCGATACCGAGATTTCACCGGAAATACATGTTTTGAGAATCCAAAAATCATTTTTAGAAAAATGCCCGTGTGTGTGTGTCTGTCTGTCTTTGTGTATGGTATGTGTCTTTGGGCAGTATAACTCAAAAACGAAAAGACCGTTAAATAGAAAGCTTAGTATTTAAGTTTGGTGTCTTCCAAGGATGCGACATGAAAATTTTCAAGAAAATCACCCCACCCCAAACTACCGTTTACATGGTACATTTTTCGAAAATTTTGATTTTCTAAAATATGGCTCTAATAATTTTGATTAAAATTTCTAATATTTAAGATATTTATGTGACAAATAAAATGTTTATGTTCAATTTTCTGGGAATAGCCTCTGAAGACATGTTTATTCTGGATGAATTTTGCGGAATTTTGAATAACTGTTAAACCGTAAGAAATAGAAGAAAAAAAAAATACAACACAAAAAAAGTAGAACTCGTTAAAACACACCATTTGTTATATACATTTTTTTTTTCATCGAGCTGACCATTTTTGAGGTATTTCTTGTGATTAGTTTCAGCTTTAAAAAACGTATACTTTTCTCATACGGGAATTTGTCAACTCCTGTCCATAGAAACAAAGGGACTTCAGTCACATAGCATCCAGATTTTGACCAATACTTTGGCCTATGCTACTCCCCTATTACCCTTCTACTTGTATGGAAGCACGCAATAAGACTATTTCTGCTAATTTTTACTCGATGAGCATGAAGTAAAAAGAAGCATAAGCTTTTTAGCATTAATTTGTTGCGGAGATGTAGAGAAAGTCATGTGAATGGAACACATAAGATTTTTTTATTTCTTTGGGCGTGTACCATATATTTCCTGCTGTTTGTAGGCGTTACGTCAGAGTTTTCCGGTATTTTTTAAAACTATATACGTATTTCTGAAATGTCAAATGTTATTTTTTGTTTCTCATCAATTTATGCACGGAGCACATATAGCAGGATTCTTTCACTTTCTCTGCTTCATAATGTAAGCAGAGGAATTATTAATTTCTAACCAAAATTAGATGTTGTGGTTTCTCCACAAAATATTTTTTGAGGACTCCTGAATCCAAAAAAGGAATTTTTATAGAAACAGAAAAGGACGTGATAAGTGTGTGTGTGTATGACAAAGAGAGAGAGAGAGAGAGAGAGAGAGAGAGAGAGTGGGAGGGAGAATCTGTGAACAGCATAACTCAAAAATGAAAAGCTAAGATTTAAAAAAGAAAGAAAAAAAATCGCAACCCTAAATTATCCTTTACAGGAACATTTTTCTTTTTTAAAGTTGAATTTCTAAATATGGTTCTAACGATTTTCATTAAAATACAATATTTACGATAATTAATGACAGATTAAAAAAATGTACCTCGAATTCTCTTGACATGGCCCCTAATCCTTTACACTCTGCAGGTTTTTTCATAACTGATGTCAGCGACCAGTATTTAAAGACGAGACCTATTTACCCTAGTGTATTCCCTTATTTTCCTTGAATGTACCTATAAGGAAATAAGTAATAAGGTAGCTTATGCTAATATTTATCCCCATTAGCACGAAGTAGAAGTATAAGCTTTTGTGAAAATAATTTGTTCCAGAAGGGTAGAGAAAGCCTTGTGAATTTAACACATCACAGTTTTTTTGCTTTCTGTATCTGTATATAATAGGTAGAGAAGGTACCTATTACATTCCATACAAAATGCTATACCGAAATTTCATCGGAAATGCGTGTTTTGATGACGACTGAATAAAGAAAAACAATATTTTTATAAAAGGACAGTATGTATGTGTGTGTTTGTAGCATAACTCAAAAACGAAAAGATGGTTAAATACCAAAGTTGGTATTTAAGTTTAGTATATCCCAGGATTATATTTTACATGGAACAGTTTTCGGAAATTTTGGTTTTATCAAAAATAGCTCTAACGATTTTTATTAAAATACTATATCTCGTATATATATATATATTGTATTTAAGTTTAGTATATCCCAGGATTATCCTTTACATGGAGCAGTTTTCGAAAATTTTGATTTTATCAAAAATGGCTCTAACGATTTTTATTGAAATACAATAGAATAAACGAAAAGAATAACAAACAATTAATCCTGTAGAAAAAATCTGACGTGTTCCATTCACATGTCTTTCTCTACATCTCTGCAACAAATTGTAGTTAAAAAGCTTATGCTTCTATTTACTTCATGCTAATCGAGAAAAATTAGCAGAAATAGTCTTATTACTTGCTTCCTTGTAAGTAGAAGCGAAATAAGGGAGTAACATAGCTTGTAATGATAGCCATAAGCTGGTTGCTATGTAACTTAAGTTCCTTTGTTTGTATGGACAGGAGTTGACAAACTCTTGTATAAGAAAAGTGTAAGTTTTTAAAGCTGAAACGAAAAACCAGGAGTATCTTAAAAACGATCAACTCCACGAAAAAAGAGTATTTGACATAAATTGTGTGTTTTATCGTGAGCTACATTTTCTGTATAGCAGGTTTTTGTTCATCTCTTACGGTTTAGCAGTTATGCACAATTCCGTAAAATTCATCCAGAATGAAGTAGTCTTCAGAGGCTATTCCCAGAAAATTCAACATATACATTTTATGTATCAGGTAAATATCTTTAATATACGATATTTTAATCAAAATCGTTAGAGCCATTTTTAAGAAAATAAAAAATGTTGAAATTTTTTCCATGTAAAGAGTAGTTTGGGGAAGGGGGATGTTCTTGAAAATCTTCGTGTCGTATCCTTGGAAGATACAAAAACTTAAATACCAAGCTTGAGCTTTAACGGTCTTTTCGTTTTAGAGTAATGCTGCCCACAGACACACACACACAGACACACACGGACATTTTTCTAAAAATGCTGTTTTTGGATTCATGGAGTCTCAAAACATGTATTTCCAGTGAAATCTTGGTCTCGAATTTTTGGGTGCAATACAATACCTTCTCTATACATTGTGTACATAGTTCGTATAGTAAAAATACAAAAATATATTTAAATTTCTGAAAGAAATTACTTCCAAAATTATATCCTTAGAATAAAATCCTGTTAAAAAAGGTATTCCACATAAAGTAAAATTTGACATATATATTGAATTTACTGATGATTGCCTCTGAAATCCTCATCATTCTGGATGATTTTTGCATAACTAGTAAACCGTAGGAGATAGTCAAAAACTCACTACACAAAACATGTAGATTTCGTTAAAATACACAATTTATATTTCTTACATTTTTGTTATGGAGCTGTTTCCGAGAGATATCTTGTTACTGGTAAAATAGTTTTCTCAAACATGAATTTATTTCAATTAAAGAAGCAGATAGAATTAATCCGCGTAAATTTAGACACGATGTTGGGCTGCAATTAATGCGTTTATAAAATCGCAATAACTTATTTATTTAACTTTGTGCTTCTCTTGTTGGCCAACATTCAATGTACCCTATGTTCGATTACGGCCGAATCAATTTTACTTTAATCAGGATTGTTGCCACACACATTGAAACGAATGTCTATTCACTTTAACTTCAACAAAAGCAAAAATAAGATAAGCAACAGTTTTGAGGATAAAAGTGAAGTGCTTCAAGCCCTTTTCTGTCTTATTTATCAAGTCCACTACAGCTGGAATAACCAAGGAGTTGAGAGACAACGTAAATAAGAGAAAACAAAACACAGGCACACATCGTAGCATGAAATCACAGTTTTTGCGTATATGGCAGAGGAAACCAGAAAGAAAAGAAAGGAGTCTCTACCACTTCCATAAACGTCGACCGCGATGCGCCAGGTAATATGGAAGGTGCATGCTAAAACAAAGTATGATAACGGCAGGTAATAAAGTTGTGACTTAGATAAAACTGCTGCCTTTTTTTTTGTTTCTGATCAGGACTCCGGCACTGAATATCCTACTTTTATTTACCTTTTTCTTTTTACCTTGTTTTGCCGTATTATTACTGTTTTCTTACTTTTTACAACACACATATATAGACAAACATATAACACCCATGCCCAAGGCGGGACTCGAACCCACGATCCCCAGCGCTACGAATCACCAAAGCCTTGGCGAGCGCGGCCATGGAGACCGGCCCTTGGGAAACGTAGATAACAAAGAACGTGCACCTGTACTGTCATCTGTGATACAGAATATCAGTAAACATGTCACGTTTGTGGCAGCACACTTACCAGAAATGAAATAAGTAATGGTTCAGTGTTTGAGTAAAGTGGAGTAAACGTGTCACCGAAACGGAGTTAAGACAGCTATCTTCAGTTTTGCACAACACAGGGATCAACACAGCATATCCTAAACTAATAGCTAATTTTATGTCCATAACTTTGGAGGCTTTCAGCTGACTATGCTGGGCGAATTTTTGTGTGGTAATTGAACTGCGATATAGGATGCTCTCAGAAACAAAGAACGAACCTACATACTTTACCCTTTTCGAAAATATGCTTTCATAATTGCATAAAGGTGCCCCCCCCCCTCATAAAACTGAATTACTGCTGCCCAATGCAGTGGCGACCATAGGGTGCCGTTTAATTCTCCTTTGAAGTTTAACTCTCGGATGTCGGGATGTAGCTTTGTTCAGGTCATTTGATGCTAGGGAGGGGGAGGGCACATTGATTTTTTTCAGTTTGGATAAAAGGTCATCATCAGGTGGAATGAATCAGTACTGCGCAGGGTGAGCGAAAAGTCCTTTACACTGTCTTAATCTGGTTCTATGAAGCAAAGAAGGAAGGAGTAGTACGAATAGGAATTATATAATAAGCAGAGCCCGGATTTGTATGCAAAAACAAATGCCAAAATATGCACTAAAAACTCGTAAAATATGCATAAACGATATGAAAAATAAAATGGTATGCTTGATAACTATTCTCATTGGTTCACCATTTAATTATAGTTTAAAGTATTAATTATTATTAATTATTAATTAATAAGAACTGTTATTTATTACATTTTGTTATTATTACTTATTTTATTGCGCTGTTTTAATTTTAAGAAAGAATGTGTTATATTAGCGACTCGCATATTGTCCAATACTGCTGTTGCAATAGACTTGTCTATCCGCACTATAATTATCACTCCCGAACTCAGTAACACAGACGAACGTGGCAATTTTACCGGTGGCATAACGAAGCAAAGTGTTTTTCACCTCTTACTGTTACTTCCGAACTGTGATTGCAACTGCAAGTAAACGTGACCAAACTCAGCCGGCAGATATGATGTTATAGCATACCTCAGATGACATCACGCTAGCTTCTGTTGCAATACGAGTAAACAATTAGCTGATACAACGACATCGCATAACTACAGTCACTAATCGTCATTTCAAGAAAATAAAAAAACTATTGCATGTGTGAACTAGCTAGAGTTTTCATTTAGGCTAGACATAGAAGAAATATGTCATTATCTGTTAAATTTTAAGAAATATGTATGCAAAATCAGTTTTTCCAAAAATATGCAATTATATGCATTTTAAAACTGCATTAGTGATCTCTTAAAGATAAGAATGGTAAATAATACTACTACTGCATATATTAAGACTATTCAAAAACTCTATGCATTTTGCATACAAATCCAGGCTCTGATAATAAGTAATACGATTATCGCTAAGGCCAGTAGATCTGACAACGCCGACAGTAAATAGGAAGCAATGCGCAACAATACTCGCTCAAAATGGCTGGTAAAGATTTGACCGATACAAGCCCTTTTAGTGTGCAAGAGCGTTTGGTGGCTTCTGTGCGAATTTACGAACACCGAAACACCGGACAAACAATGCAGGATATCCAGAACAATTTCGTGATATGTTTTGGCAAAGCACCATCATGCCCAACGCTATTGCAAAGGGAGAAAAAGTATTTTGCTATGGAAGGTGTTCTCGATACGCAATGCTGTGGGCGACCGAGCACTGGAGTTGAAACTTGTGCAGCTGTGGAGGCAGCAATTGAACATTCCCCGTGAAGTCATTATATAAACGTTCTACAGAGTTGGTCATTCCGACATCGACAATGCGACAACACATAAAGAACGATTAAAACTGAAATGCTTTCGTCCAACCACTGTATATGAGTTGTCAGATGCTAACCTGGATCGACGTGTGCATGCATGCCAGTTATTATCTACTTGAAATCTTTCCAAGTGCAAACGACTAAAGAATGTCATGTTTTCTGACGAGCGTGAGTTTAACCGCGCACTCGTAGCTGTAGTGTGTTTTACTACGTGAAAGACAATCCTCATTTTTGAAGAGATTTAGAATAATCCGCCTCATTATGGTTTGCGTAGAGATGAGAGCGGATCAGCCGCTGGGTCCCTATTTCTGAGACGACCCTGTCAATCAACACTCTTGTTTGGAAATGATCGAGGAATAGTTACTTCCAGAATTGCCGACACCGTCTTCTTTCAATCTGACGGGGCATCAGGATATTTCGCCGGCCGCGCCCGCCAACTCCTGAACGCAATTTTTCCAATTCGCTGGAATGGACGTGCCTCAGAACAATCTCTGGCTCCTTTACCTTGGACTGCAAGAAGTCCTGACCTCACCACTTCTGATAATGCACTGTGGGGTACTGTGAAAGAAGATGTGAGAAATCGCCGATGAGCACTGAAAGACGCAGTTTGTGCGGCCTTTCAAACCATTGCCTCTAATATCTCTTATTTCTTCACCAGTCATACATCACCTTTTTACTTTCCCTAGTACGGGCATAGTACGTAGAGAAGGCATCGCATTCCACCCAAAACTTTGATACCGAAATTTCATTGGAAATAAACGTTTGGGGTGCGCTGAATAGAAAAAGACATTTAGAAAAAGATCCGTGTGTATTACCAGTTAACTCAGAAACGAAAAGTCCGTTAAGTACCAAACATGGTACTTAGGTGCCTCATATTCCAAGGATGTGAACGAAGATTTTCAAGAAAATCCCTCACCCCAAAGTACACTTTATATGGAACATTTTTAATTTTCAGAAATCGCTCTAATGATTTAGATCGAAATGCCATGTGTTTAAGATATTTTATGAATAATAGAATATATATCTTGAATATTTTGGGCATAGGCTCAGAAATCCTATTCATTTTGAATGACTTTTACATAACTGGTAAACCGTAAAAGACAACCTTCACAAAATAAATAAATCTCATCAAAAAACATAAGTTATGTCAAATACATTTTTGTAGAGTTAACAATTCCTGAGATATTATGTTTTATTGTTTAAACTTGCCAATACTTATACACTTGAACCGGAAGTCGTGTTTCGTTCTTCTTTTGTTTTCACTCCGGTTATGCAAAGAAAACTGAATTTCGACTATCACGTATGGACCAGTTTTTAAAAGATGTGACTATCCTTTAGTGTAGTGCATGCCCTCAGTTCTGTTGTACTTTCAAGGAAATACATATTGAGACCAATTCTGGTAATGCTTATCTCGAAGCACTAAACAGAAGAATAAGCTTTTATAAGAACAATTTGTTGCAGAGTAGATAGATAAGGCCATGCGAATTGAACACATCATATGCTTAGAAAATGTTTGTCAGTATTATAATCGTTATTAAGATTTTCCCAGCGACAACAATCGTTTTCCCTCCCTCTCCATAAATGTGTTCGTTAGTGCCAAAACCGAATTTGTTGGTGAACGGTTGTGTTTGTTTTTTCGTGTTGAGCTTGCAACGAAGGTCATATTGTTTAAATTGAGATTTATTATCAAGATATATCGTAAAGTAATATGAATAAAAACATCACTGTTTATATGGACACTATAATATATAATATGTATTGTATACAGTTGTACATATGAGTTGAGAAAGCAGGGCGAGCGTAATGCTCCAGATTTATTTTCATAATTTCCCTCAGTTATCAGATCTCAGATGTGAATTTAATATTACGACCCGTAGTTCCACTCATAGATCCAAATAAATACTACTGAAGGGGCGTTCGTTTTATGTCCCTGTTCGGATTGCGTGTATGCGAGCTCTGCGCCACCGTTGGTATGTAACCCTCGCGTTACATACTCATGAATTGGGACTACACTTTGTACCAGTTCGCTTCGAGGTTCACTGGCACTGGATTATAGAGTATCTGGGCTTGTTATTAGATGAGAACAGTCTTTCTACAGCTTTCCTTTCACAGTGTAGTACCACCTAGGGTTTGAACCTAGGTCGTGATGTAAAATAGGCAAGGTACAACCAGTGTAAAATCTATCACGATGGGAAAAGTGTCGCCCTGCTCATGAGTAATAATACAGCGCATCGAATGAGTCTAACCTCGTTATAAGTGGTGTTGAAAGCAGTGGTGGACTTTAGCGCCTTCCAGTTTCTTCTAATTTGCCGCTGTTTTGTTGGAAGACGCATTGTCATGCAAAAGCAAACATCCTTGAAGCTCCTGTCTTTGGACGCCTCTGCCTCAGCTCTTCAAATAAGGGATTCAAAACATAAGAGCTATGATATTCTCCATCCATTATCATTCCTTCTGGCATGCAATCAACCATCAACTTTCTGAAGACGGTGAACGTTTGCTTCCGAGAACGAAAATCTTGTTGAAAAACGAGTGGTTTTGGATCATTCTCATTTACCCGCGTACAATTCTGAGCTTTTTTTTTTTGATGTGGTATAATAATAAAACCAACTTTCATCACCGTTTGACAAACGTTAGAGCCATTAGGTGGAAACATGCTCAGCAGTTTCCTTGCACGTTCCTTTCTCCTCTTCATTGGTTGGAGAATGCGGAACCCATTTGGCACAGCTTTTTTTTTTTTTTTTTTTTTTTTTTTTATTTTCCCTCGTAACTTTAAATGCTCACGGAGAATACAGTCAACGCTGGCAACATTAATATAGACTTCAGTATTTAACATTTCAACATTAATATGTCGATTTCCCTCCAAGCTCCCTTACTCTTTGAATTGTTCTACGTTCATAGCTTCCCTAGGCCGGCGTTCACCTTAGAGATCTTGATGGACCTTCCTCCTTTGCATTTATTTGTGAAGGAGGTTGCAAGGTTGAGTGCGCACCGCCTCTGGAGAATTGGGGGAAATGTGAAGTTTCAGAGTTACCATAAAGGACACTGGTTTTGAGTAGATTTCAGGAGATGTGGCCTACTCCCCTGATAGCACGAGATTTAATAGGGGCCATATTCAGTCTAAGCCCAGCGAGGTGGCCCTCCGTGGTGTAATAGTTACCATAACTTCATATACCCAAGCCGGCGGAGGACGATGTATTTTTTCGGACGTAAAAGTCCTTAGCATGGCTTCCTTCGGAAGGGAAGTAAAGCCTTGGGTCCCGTGTCGTAGATTATTTTTAGAAAGCTTATGCTTCTATTTACTTCATCCTAATCGAGAAACATTAGCTGAAATAGCCTTATTACTCGCTTCCTTGAAAGTAGAAGTGAAATAAGGGAGTACTCTAGATTAAAGTGATAGTCAAAAGCTGGTTGCTATTTGATTGAAGTTCCTTTGTTTGTATGGACAGGAGTTGACAAATTCCAATATGATAAAAGTAGTTTATTAACGCTGAAAACAAAGAATGTTTAAAAAACGATCAACTCCACAAAAAATATATATAACATAAATTGTGCGTCCTAAGGTGCTCTACATTTTTTGTGTATTAAGTTTTTATCTAACTCTTACGGTTTAGCAGTTATGCAAAATTCCGTAAATTTCATCCAAAATAGTCTTCAGAGGCTATTCCTAGAAAATTCAGGATATTCTTTTTATTTGTTAGGTAAATACCTTTAATATACGATATTTTAATCAAAATCGTTAGAGTCATTTTTAAGAAAATAAAAAAAATTCGAAAAAAGTTCTTTGTAAACGGTAGTTTGGAGTGGGGGCATTTTCCTCAAAATCTTCGTGTCACATCTCTGGAAGATGCTAAACTGAAATACCAAGTTTGGTATTTTACCGAGTTGAGTAATCATGTTCACAGACACACGGACACACACACACGGACCTTTTTGTGAAAATGCCTTTTTTTTGGATACAGGGGACCCTACAATATATATTTCCGGTGAAATCTCGGTATAGAATTTTTGGGTGGATTGCACTATGTACATAGTACGTGTAGAGAAAGTAAAACGTGTGTTTTAAATAGATCTACATTTTTGATAAGCATGTTTTCGTCTATTTATTAATTATATAAGATTATACAACATTCCTTCCGAATGAAGAAGATGTCTTGTGAAATAATTTAAAATTTGGTGGAGGGGAAGTATTTTTATATTGCCATTTGGAAAGAAAAGTAGATGTTAAAATATATTAAATAAAAGTAGTTGCGGGTCGCGAGGGTAAGTAGGTGAGGTAATTGATTGTGATTATGCAAATTCTGGATTTTGATTCGTTGCTTGCTACCTCTATACAGGGACTATTTCACCTAACGCGTCATCACGGACCGCTACTGAATACGAGCAAGCTTACCTTAAAGAAAATGGTCGTCATAGTTTAGGATGGGGTTAGTCCAGGATAAATAATCGGTGATGCGATATGCTTGGATGATGACGGAGCAGGAAGAACACTCATGTGAAATTTATTTTCTAAATTTTCTAGAGATGCTCTTGTACACGCTTTTTAATTATGTTTTATTATAAAATGCTATTTTGGGTTCATTTATAAGTTACATTATGGTGGAATAAACCATTTTTAAACACCATAAACACACAAGCAAAACACGGCTGGTATTTCATCTGAAAAAGAGAGCAAGCATTTTTACATTTTAAAATTAAGTTAGGGCTCGAAAACAAGCATGGGAACATGTTCCCAGAAGTATTATTTAGAAAATAAAAGTGCCACAGAAGTGTCTATTTTTACTGTCTTTACACTGTACTGTGTACATAGGAGATAGGAAAGATTGTTGCTCCACTTTATGTGTGTCAAGTTGACGGGCGCTTCCAGGCTCACTCCACTACCAAATGAGTAACCTCCACGTACCTTTGTTTAGAAGATCTATTACCGGTGATTTGCCTCGGCTCAGCTCAGTCTGCATGTGGGTGGTAGCAATGAGGGTACCTTGGGGAGTGATCTTATAAAATAGTTAAACACACTTTACTTTCTGTTTCGATTTATTCCAAACTAGAAGACTTCACGACAAGCACTTTGCTTTACAATCTAATAGGTTATTATAACTTCTAGGAGCTTTCCTTGCTTGGCGACTTAGCTGTGTTTAACTGGGCGCCCTGATGTGCTACAATCTCCTACTTATGTAGTAGAATTACTTGGCGGCTTCTTTCTGATTGGTTAGAAAGACCGCGAACTTGGCGTTGATGTAGACCATAATGCATCATTTCCTACCTAGAATGCATCCTAACACCCACGTGAAAAACATTACACAATGGAAAAAGACTGATCTCGCTACTAGAAGGGTCTTCACCATCATTTAGTTCTCTATTACACTCACACGCTCCATGTACGTGCTTGACAAAAGAATGATTTCCTCACAAAGAGTGTTCCCCTTTCCACTTTCCAAGTTTGAGTAAACCACTCTGGACTGCTCTTGCTATAAGCTAGCTTTACACTCTTCAATATATGAAATAATTGATTATCAACACTCTTAAATATTAACTGATGAACAAGTGATAGAAATAACAATGGTCACTATAGCGAGGCCGACTAACGGTCTCAAGGTATTATTCCACCCAAAATAATCTAGAAATGTTACCAAATATAAGGTTCCCTGATTCTAAATTTTAAAAGGTCCTGGTGAGTGAGAGAGAGAAAGAGAGCGAGTGCGAGCAAAATAAAAGCTGATAAAATCCAAAAATGATATTTAAGTGCAGCATTCCCCCAAGGATTCGACGCGAAGGTGCTCAAGAAAATCCCCCCACCCAAGCCTCACTTTACATGGAAAGCAATTTTCAAAAACTTTTGACTTTTTTCAAAATGGGTCTGACGATTTTGATTGAAATACCATATATTAAAGCTATTTACATGACAAGTAAAATGTATATCTTGAATTTTCTGAAAGTAGCATCTGAAGACCTCTCCAT